>JAIUCV010000084.1:800000-3200000 GCA_026724425.1 Erythrophleum ivorense
TTCTTATAGTTTTTGCTTTCTTTCATTGTCTCCTTCAAGAGAGGATCTCGGATCTCTGTTCTTATGAACATGAATTCGATTTCCTTCTCTATGTCTGAGTAGTTACCTTGTTAAGTAATAGGAAATCAAAGGATAGTGTTCATGCTTGCTTGATAATCGATATCTAGAATTAGGGTTTACATAAACTCTTCACCTTTGCTTGTGTTCATTGCTTGGTGTTGATCTAGCCAATCAACATATGATCCTAGGTAGATTTGAGCCACGGAAGTGATGAATCATTCGCCTGAACTAGTATTTGGTGGGCAACTCTCTCTTAGACTGCGGAAGTTGATTTACTTGAGGTTGTGAACAATTGAGACTCGATCGAATTAATGCTTGTTTGAATATCTAAGGACATACCAAAAGTTTAGCGATTAGATAGATCAACATAGGGGTCGGAGCCACGGAAGTGGAAAGATCTAAATAAGTGTCTTGAGTTCTAGGTGGTACACATTCTTAAATCCCTAACAAATCGAACTTGCTTGCTTGAATCACTCATCCCGAGATTATCCTATTGCTTAGCGCTTTCCATCCATTGATTTACAACTCTATTTGCTTTGTTTACTTGCTTTCTTTACTTGCTTTCAACGTGACAACAACCAAACTCATATTGCTTTCCTAGCTAAATCTCGATCTCATACCTTGTAGTGCACTAACTGGTCCTTGTGTTCGATATACCCGTTGCTACTCTCGATCTGTGCACTTGCAGAAAAGGGGTAGAAATTGGGAAAAGTTTAATCCCCATCAAGCTTTTTGGCGCCGTTGCCGGGGACCATTATCGTGCCTACAAGTTCTTGAAAGAGATCTAGTCTAGGTTTTTCCTGTTTTAAGTTATTTAATCTAGTTTTTCCATTTTTGTTTTCGATTTTTCAGGTTTTAAGTTTTTCTCCTAGATGGAAGAGGATATGAGAAATCCTAGTCCTATAAGGGCGATTCCTATACGCCACATATCTCCTCCTAGAGACAGTCCAACAGAGAAGAGGATGTCAAACCCTCCAGCTATTTCACCTTCATGGGATTCTCGCAGTAGTCCTCCCGGACTAGCACCCTTGAACACCAAGAAGAACCTTCTCCCCTACCTTAATGCGGCCGAACTGGAGACGTCTAGCCAAGCCTACTATGAAAGAGAAGAACACCTTCTAGCCTCACCAGAAGAAGAAATAGATCCAGAGCTGATTGAGTTTGTGAAGAGAGACAAATTCCATGATCTCTACAATGAGTATGCACTGGAACACATTGATCACTTTGATGGTCTTTGTGATTCCTATGGAGTTTTCGATTTTGAGAAGAAACTAATGCTGTTTAGCATGTCCTTAGCTGGGAGAGCTCTTGAGTGGGCGCAATACTCTCCCCCTTTTCAGATCAACACTTGGTTAGACTGCAGAGAAGCTTTCTTGAAGAGGTTCAGCAGGAACCCACCTTTCAAATCCAAGTATAACCAAAGCTCTTACCCTTACCACAACCAATCTTATGAAGAAGAAGATGATGCCTCCTTACCACCGGAGTCCATCAATGGCGACCTGATCAAGTATGTAGTAAGAGATCCTTTCCATGACTTCATATCGGAGTGTGCTCAAGAACATGTAGTAAGGATTACCCCACAACCCACACCTAACCAAGCTTGAAGAGATGCTACAAGAGTACCTTGACTATCAAGTCACAAGTACAAGAGAGATGGAGAAGAAGATCGAATATGTTCATCTCACCCTTGGCGAAAAGGTGGATGTTCTTTTTAACCAAGTTATCAAGCTTGACAAAGATATCAAGCAACTCAAGGAAGACCATGATCGATCACTCAACCTTGTCAAGCTAGATGTTGCTGCGAAACACCATGAGCTACTCAGCAAGAGCATTGATGCCCATAGCTTCAATGATGATAATTGCAAACATCTTGGTATCATCTATAACCGGCTGTCAGCTGTAGAAGGATCTCTTTTCTCTAAGAACCAGAGAGAAAGAAGCCCCATACCCAAACCACCTCCTTTCCCTTGCAATGTCATCACAGCAATCTCCAAGGAAAACTCATCACATCTTGTAAAGAAAGAAGAAGAAGATCAAGAGTATGAGGAAGACTATGAAGATGATGAAGAAGAGAAGCAGAGGTTTAACAGCAATGCAAGCTCTAGAGGAAGTGAAACTAGTCCACAGCAACCTGATCCGCGATTCTCTCCACCTCCAGCTCGCACACTCGCCCTTCCTAGAATCACCGGTATTCAAAGAAAGAGAACCATCATGGATGAACCAAAGGATTCATTCCAATATGATCCCATCGACCCTACTAAGATAAGCCCAGAGAAGCTTAAGGAATTTAACAAGAAGGTGAAGTCCATACCATTCTATGTCCCCTTTGAAGAAGCTTGGAACAACCATGATTTGGTTGAGTTTTTCTTTAGTAGCAAAGAAACTAAGGATGAGATTAAGCAACTCTTTAGGCGAGCCCGCCTCTCTATGTCATCTTATGCAGCAACCCTACCCCCATCTCCGCCCTCTACACCTCCTCCCAAGTGGTACAGCAACCCCATCTCCCGAGAGAAGCTAGCTGAATTCAACCGCTTTGTCCAAACACTACCCGCCAGCATGACCTTTCATGAGGCCTGGAAGAACCACCCACTCACCAACTTCTTCCACAACTGCAAAGAGACCCCAGAAGAGATTCAGGAGCTATTTGAGAAAGCTAAGAAGCAACCATCTTTCCGAACCCTCTACAAGGTAGAAGACCCAGGACAGTTTACCATACCCTGCACAATCAATGGAAGATACTTTGATAGCTACATTTGTGATTCTGGTTCATGCATAAACCTGATGCCCACACACACTGCCAAACTACTTGGGATCACACGCCTACAACCTTCACAAATCAGCATTGGACTTGCTGATCTCACCATTGCACAACCTAGAGGTGTTGTCTATGATATCTTGCTCGAAATTGGAGATACAAAGATACCGGTGGACTTTCATATCATGAACATCAAAGGAGGAAGTGACATGCCTATTATACTTGGAAGATCATTCTTGGCAACTGCTGGAGCCATCATGGATTGGCCAAACCGCCGCATCTCTCTTGCCAATGTCAACAAATCTGTTTTCTATGATGCCGTCCCCGTTTTCACCCCTACCAAACATTCTCGGTTCATATCTCCTCATGAACCACCTGATCATCCACAAGGACGTGATGGGACACGCACAAAAAGGCTTTGTCTCAGGCCATGTCCTTCCACTTCTTCTTAGAAGAGCCAAACGGTCAAGCTAAAGACCATAAACAAGCGCTGTATGGGAGGCAACCCATAAGGTCTTTTCTATCCCTTTTTAATCTTTGTTTTCATTTAATAGCTTTGTTTTGAAGTTTTGGATACAGAAATTTGAGAATCCAGCATGAAAGAAGCAGGAAGAAACCTAAGGAAAGAAGAATGCAGCATTCACCATCGACCGGTGCCTCGCCCGATCGACCGTGTCCCCTCTTGCCGACCCGCCATCCCACCTCACTTGCATACCATCCCACCTCATTTGCATACCATCCCACCTCATTTGCATACCATCCCACCTCACTTGCATACCATCCCACCTCACTTTCATACCATCCCACCTCACTTGCATACCATCCCACCTAATTTGCATATCATACCACCATCATTCCACCACACTTTCATTCCATACCACATCACATCCCACGCCTACTTGCTGTTCTACCACATGATGATCCTCCTTCACCTACACTCAGGCGGCCCTTTAAACTCACTGCTGGTGCGCAACAGCACTTGACCATCTAAGCCGGGATCTCATCCACATTATGGAACAACTTAGTCGCTGGACATATCATCCATCACACCATTCTTCGATTTCTAATACCATATCAGGTTACATCTTTCCTATCATTCACAAACGCCTTATTACCTTTTTCTTTTACCTCCCTTAATCGGATTTGCTTTCACCGGGACGGTGCAAGTTAAGTCTGGGGGGATTGTCGGTACTAATGTGTTTGTTCATGACTTGTCTTCATCTTATATCTATTTCTCTTATCAACCTTTTTCAAAACCTCTGTTTTATTGAGTCAAAATAAGTTAGGAAACTATGATCTATCCTAGGAGCTTACCATTAGCATGCCAAAGCTCTTGTGATCACAAAGGCGAATATTGACACCGAACAATGCCCAACGGAACCACTGAGGGTGGATCGACCTACTGATTTGGCAAGATTTCTAAGGTACCCGGACAATCTAAAGTCAACTCCACCACCTAATTGAACTTTTAATTTTTCTTGTCAAGGGGCTTGAGATACATATTAGCCGATTCCTCATCCCGGTCTAGTTGAGACATGTCCACCAAAGATACAGTCCACCTCTCTCTCATCTGCAAAATAAAAATCAAAAGCTTTTAAGCACAAGGAAAACGTGTAAGCAAGAGGAATGCATACGTCTGCACCTTCTTGTCTTATGGAGACCTACTCAAACAAGGAAAAGCAAAAGCCTATCCTATGATATTCCCAGAAAAGAAAAATATTCAAAGGGAAGAAGGATCGATAGAAAAAATAAAATGATACCCTAGAAAAGTAGGGAAAGATCGATCCTTCAAAAGAAAAGAGAAAGAGAGAGGAATGGAACTGGATGTGCTAAAAAGGACTGTCTTGGCAAACACTTGGATGGGTAAGAGTCAATGCTCTGTGATCAATACTCCCTTGGTAAAGACCGCACGCTTTAAATACTGTAAGGAGTTGACAATGGAAAGTTTGGAGTGCTGGATGAGATTTGTTGGGTCCGGTATGGTTCGGTAAGCTCAAGGTCAGAACGGGAAGGCTAGATTCAAAGTTAGTCTTGCTCCAAGTGAAAGCAGAGCAATGGAAGATACAAGTGCCAAAGGATAAGTGAGTTTTCATGTTTTCAAACCTCTTTCTCCGATTTGGATTCTATTTGCTTGGGGACAAGCAAAGATCTAAGTCTGGGGGAGTTGATATACCTCTATTTTACACCCTTTTTACATCGTTTTTATATACTTTATGCATGGTTTTACCGTGGATTTTTGCTTTAAAAGGTAGTTTTTATGCATATATAGTGCCAAGAGTCATTTCAGGTCAAAAGATGCAATTTGGAGCAAAACAAAGGCAAAGGTCCTCAAAGCAGCTTCATGCACTATCATTTACTTTGGAGGAGCCCCAAAAACATTCTACTCAATGGATTTCACCCAAACCAGTTCGCCGCGATGCCTACATGGGTTAGCTTTACAACGCAATTGGAATCATGCAATTTGGCCACGTAGAATGGGAGATATGATCGTTTTAGTGAAGAGTATCAAATCAGCCGAAAACCGGACGTCTACACCAACCGCTCGACCGAGCCGGTCGGACAGGGCCTCCAAGGCTCCCGTCTGACCCGACCTTCCTTCAATTCCACGACCCATCCGGTCGACCGAGCCGGTCGGACAAGGCCTCCAAGGCTCCCGTCCGACCCGACATCCTTCCACCATCCCGTGCGCGCCCGACCATCATCCCGTGCGACCGTTCGACCGCCAGCTCGACCCGAGCACCAGCCCGACCGACCGGTCGACCGCCCCGCTCGACCGCGACACGCCCCGCTCGACCCGGCTCGTTTCCAAAGCCCGTTTTGCACGTTTTCAAGCCCAAACTTACACCGCCTCTTATGTTTCGACCAAGACCTAGGTCAAGCCGCCCTTCAAGTTCTGAAGCATTATAAATACATCTTTTTAGCCTTGTAAAAGGAGAGAGCCACACATAGAGATACAAAACATATTATTCAATAAAAGTTCTTATAGTTTTTGCTTTCTTTCATTGTCTCCTTCAAGAGAGGATCTCGGATCTCTGTTCTTATGAACATGAATTCGATTTCCTTCTCTATGTCTGAGTAGTTACCTTGTTAAGTAATAGGAAATCAAAGGATAGTGTTCATGCTTGCTTGATAATCGATATCTAGAATTAGGGTTTACATAAACTCTTCACCTTTGCTTGTGTTCATTGCTTGGTGTTGATCTGGCCAATCAACATATGATCCTAGGTAGATTTGAGCCACGGAAGTGATGAATCATTCGCCTGAACTAGTATTTGGTGGGCAACTCTCTCTTAGACTGCGGAAGTTGATTTACTAGAGGTTGTGAACAATTGAGACTCGATCGAATTAATGCTTGTTTGAATATCTAAGGACATACCAAAAGTTTAGCGATTAGATAGATCAACATAGGGGTCGGAGCCACGGAAGTGGAAAGATCTAAATAAGTGTCTTGAGTTCTAGGTGGTACACATTCTTAAATCCCTAACAAATCGAACTTGCTTGCTTGAATCACTCATCCCGAGATTATCCTATTGCTTAGCGCTTTCCATCCATTGATTTACAACTCTATTTGCTTTGTTTACCTGCTTTCTTTACTTGCTTTCAACGTGACAACAACCAAACTCATATTGCTTTCCTAGCTAAATCTCGATCTCATACCTTGTAGTGCACTAACTGGTCCTTGTGTTCGATATACCCGTTGCTACTCTCGATCTGTGCACTTGCAGAAAAGGGGTAGAAATTGGGAAAAGTTTAATCCCCATCAATCATTGCAATTGTTGGTCTTCAACGAGGAATTCCTAGTAAGCGCGAGTCATCAGCTCGCGTTGACTATGTCCCTGCCCTTTGTACACACCGCCCGTCGCTCCTACCGATTGAATGATCCGGTGAAGTGTTCGGATCGCGGCGACGTGGGTGGTTCGCCGGCTGCGACGTCGCGAGAAGTCCACTAAACCTTATCATTTAGAGGAAGGAGAAGTCGTAACAAGGTTTCCGTAGGTGAACCTGCGGAAGGATCATTGTCGATACCTGTCCAAAACAGAACGACCCGAGAACGATTGATCATCACTCTCAGCGGGCCGGTTTCTTAGCCGATTCTGTGCCCGCTGATTCCGTGGTTTTGCGAGTGGTTCTATCAAGATTTTTAATCCTGATTGGGCTACGAGCTTAGCTTTTGGAAATTCACAAAACCCCGGCACGAAAAGTGTTAAGGAACATGCAACTAAACAGCCTGCTTCTGCCGCCCCGGAAACGGTGAGTGTGCGGGATGCTGAGCTGCGATCTAAAGTCTAAAACGACTCTCGGCAACGGATATCTCGGCTCTCGCATCGATGAAGAACGTAGCAAAATGCGATACTTGGTGTGAATTGCAGAATCCCGTGAACCATCGAGTCTTTGAACGCAAGTTGCGCCCTGAGCCTTCTGGCCGAGGGCACGTCTGCCTGGGTGTCACAAATCGTCGTCCCCAATCCTCTAAGGATAGAGGACGGAAACTGGTCTCCCGTGTGTTACCGTACGCGGTTGGCCAAAATTCGAGCTAAGGACGCCTGGAGCGTCTCGACATGCGGTGGTGAATTCAAGCCTCTTGGTATTGTTGAACGCTCCTGTCCGAAGCTTAAGATGACCCAAAGACCTCAACGTGACCCCAGGTCAGGCGGGATCACCCGCTGAGTTTAAGCATATCAATAAGCGGAGGAAAAGAAACTAACAAGGATTCCCTTAGTAACGGCGAGCGAACCGGGAAGAGCCCAGCTTGAAAATCGGACGTCTTTGGCGTTCGAATTGTAGTCTGGAGAAGCGTCCTCAGCGACGGACCGGGCCCAAGTTCCCTGGAAAGGGGCGCCAGAGAGGGTGAGAGCCCCGTCGTGCCCTGACCCTGTCGCACCACGAGGCGCTGTCTACGAGTCGGGTTGTTTGGGAATGCAGCCCCAATCGGGTGGTAAATTCCGTCCAAGGCTAAATATGGGCGAGAGACCGATAGCGAACAAGTACCGCGAGGTAAAGATGAAAAGGACTTTGAAAAGAGAGTCAAAGAGTGCTTGAAATTGTCGGGAGGGAAGCGGATGGGGGCCGGCGATGCGTCCCAGTCGGATGCGGAACGGAGCAATCCGGTCCGCCGATCGATTCGGGGCGTGGACCGACGCGGATTAAGGTGGTGGCCTAAGCCCGTCGCTCCTACCGATTGAATGATCCGGTGAAGTGTTCGGATCGCGGCGACGTGGGTGGTTCGCCGGCTGCGACGTCGCGAGAAGTCCACTAAACCTTATCATTTAGAGGAAGGAGAAGTCGTAACAAGGTTTCCGTAGGTGAACCTGCGGAAGGATCATTGTCGATACCTGTCCAAAACAGAACGACCCGAGAACGATTGATCATCACTCTCAGCGGGCCGGTTTCTTAGCCGATTCTGTGCCCGCTGATTCCGTGGTTTTGCGAGTGGTTCTATCAATATTTTTAATC
Organism: Erythrophleum ivorense; assembly: GCA_026724425.1. Lineage (NCBI taxonomy): Eukaryota > Viridiplantae > Streptophyta > Magnoliopsida > Fabales > Fabaceae > Erythrophleum > Erythrophleum ivorense. Next base: position 808,270 of record JAIUCV010000084.1, read on the forward strand.
CTGATTGGGCTACGAGCTTAGCTTTTGGAAATTCACAAAACCCCGGCACGAAAAGTGTTAAGGAACATGCAACTAAACAGCCTGCTTCTGCCGCCCCGGAAACGGTGAGTGTGCGGGATGCTGAGCTGCGATCTAAAGTCTAAAACGACTCTCGGCAACGGATATCTCGGCTCTCGCATCGATGAAGAACGTAGCAAAATGCGATACTTGGTGTGAATTGCAGAATCCCGTGAACCATCGAGTCTTTGAACGCAAGTTGCGCCCTGAGCCTTCTGGCCGAGGGCACGTCTGCCTGGGTGTCACAAATCGTCGTCCCCAATCCTCTAAGGATAGAGGACGGAAACTGGTCTCCCGTGTGTTACCGTACGCGGTTGGCCAAAATTCGAGCTAAGGACGCCTGGAGCGTCTCGACATGCGGTGGTGAATTCAAGCCTCTTGGTATTGTTGAACGCTCCTGTCCGAAGCTTAAGATGACCCAAAGACCTCAACGTGACCCCAGGTCAGGCGGGATCACCCGCTGAGTTTAAGCATATCAATAAGCGGAGGAAAAGAAACTAACAAGGATTCCCTTAGTAACGGCGAGCGAACGGGGAAGAGCCCAGCTTGAAAATCGGACGTCTTTGGCGTTCGAATTGTAGTCTGGAGAAGCGTCCTCAGCGACGGACCGGGCCCAAGTTCCCTGGAAAGGGGCGCCAGAGAGGGTGAGAGCCCCGTCGTGCCCTGACCCTGTCGCACCACGAGGCGCTGTCTACGAGTCGGGTTGTTTGGGAATGCAGCCCCAATCGGGTGGTAAATTCCGTCCAAGGCTAAATATGGGCGAGAGACCGATAGCGAACAAGTACCGCGAGGTAAAGATGAAAAGGACTTTGAAAAGAGAGTCAAAGAGTGCTTGAAATTGTCGGGAGGGAAGCGGATGGGGGCCGGCGATGCGTCCCAGTCGGATGCGGAACGGAGCAATCCGGTCCGCCGATCGATTCGGGGCGTGGACCGACGCGGATTAAGGTGGTGGCCTAAGCCCGTCGCTCCTACCGATTGAATGATCCGGTGAAGTGTTCGGATCGCGGCGACGTGGGTGGTTCGCCGGCTGCGACGTCGCGAGAAGTCCACTAAACCTTATCATTTAGAGGAAGGAGAAGTCGTAACAAGGTTTCCGTAGGTGAACCTGCGGAAGGATGATATACCTCTATTTTGTACCCTTTTTATATGGTTTTACTATGCTTTTTATAAGGTTTTTAAAGGCTTTTCGATCTAAAAAGGTAGTTTTTGTGGATTTATAGTACTAAGAGTCTAAACAGGTCGAAAGATGCATTTTGGAGCAAAACCACAGGATTTGGACTTTACGCCGCTCCACGACACAGCATCAACTTTGAAAGAGCCCCAAAAACATTCTACTCAATGGATCTCACCAAAACCCGTTCGCCGCGATGCCTACATGAGTTAGCTTTCCAACGCAATTGGAATCATGCAATTTGGACGTGTAGAATGGAAGATATTATCATTTTAGTGAAGAGTGTCAAATCAGCCAAAAACCGGACGTCTACACCAGCCGCTCGACCGAGCCGGTCGGACAGGGCCTCCAAGGCCCCCGTCCGACCCGACCTTCCTCCACGATCCGGTCGACCGAGCCGGTCGGACAGGGCCTCCAAGGCTCTCGTCCGACCCGACCTCTTTTCGCCATCCCGTGCGCGCCAGCTCCACCCGACCATCATCCCGTGCGACCGGTCGACCCCCAGCTCGACCCGAGCACCAGCCCGACCGACCGGTCGACCGCCCCGCTCGACCGCCGCCGTCCCGCTCGACCCGGCTTAGCCGACTAAGGCCCGTTTTGCACGTTTTCACGATTTACTCGGCCCGTTTACCTAATCTCGACCCCTGGAAGACCTAGCACTATAAATACACCTTTTTAGCCTCTTTAGAGAGAGAGAGAACAACATAGCCACATTGTATTTCAATTTCATAGATCTACTTTTGTTCTAGAGATTTCAAGGAGAGGATCTCTCCTCCTTACTACAATTTGGAGAAGATTTCTGAACCTTTATCTATTATCATGCTTTCTTCATCTCTCTGTGTTGTTACTTTGATCATGTCTGAGTAATTCACTTGTTAGGTTGCTAGGGTTACTAATTCAATGAGTTGTTTGCTTGATCTATGATTTCGATGAACTGTTAGGGATATCATTAGAGTCTCTGTCTCGTTTTGCTCACTAATTAATGCTGATTGCTTTACCGCGCATCTAGCAATCTGATCCTAGGTTGATTTGAGCCACGGAAGTGCTGTATCATTCGCCGGACCTATTCTTTGACAAGCTAGGTTTCTTAGACTGCGGAAGTTGATTTACTAAGCCTAGTGAACTGTATCCGAACTTGATCGATTTAATGCTTGATTAACTATCTAAGGACATACCAAAAGTTTAGCGATTAGATAAGTTATCATAGGAGTCGGAGCCACGGAAGTGGAAAGACTTATTTTCGTGTTTTGTGTTCTAGACGGATCTATCATCCCATCATCCCTAAATTGATTCATATCTATCATCGAACTGATCATTGCTTGCTTCTCTGCGAATTAGCCCCTAGAGACCTAACGCTTTTCCCTCATTGCTTTACAACTTCGATTTCTTAGCTTTAGTATTTAGTTATTAGACAACCAACCAATCATCCTTTATCTCATTCTAGCTTGATCCGAACTCCATAGATTTAAAGTGTATTCATTTTAGCCAGTCCTTGTGTTCGATAACCCGTACTTCTACGATCTGTGCACTTGCAGGATTTTTAAAAGTCGGTAAAACCTGACCACACATCAAGTTTTTGGCGCCGTTGCCGGGGACTGCAGCAGTACCTTTGAATCTCGATTAGGATCTAGTCTAGGATTTTATCGTTTTCTTGCATTTTCTTTATTTTTGCTTTTGGTTTTCCTAGTTTATCTCACTTTTCATTTGTTTTCTTCTTTTGTTTTTCAGGTGCATGACTAGACAGTCTAATAGGGACAATCTAGTTGAACCAGTTGCTGAAATCGACCGACTTGAAAAGACACTTAGACGACAAAGGGCTCAAGAGATGGCCCAAACCGCTCATGATGCAGCAGTAGCTAGAGCTGTAGCTGAAGGGAGAGATCCACCTCCACCTTTAGCACCACAACCTCCTGCTGGGGAAGTTGATGCACAACCTCAAACTAACAATCCAACCATTGGAGACTATGACTCCGCTGATGTCTTCTTTACGGATAGAAATCCGATCCACCCACCTCCACCTCAGAGGAATGACTATGAAATCAAGCCTCAAATCATAGCATTAGTTAAGCAAAACCAGTTTCATGGCCTACCAGCTGAGCACCCGCTTGATCACATAGATAACTTTGAAGAGATTTGCAGCACTACCCGAGCCAATGGAGTCTCAGCCGACTACCTAAAGTGCAAACTTTTCTCATTTTCTCTTGGGGACAAAGCCCTTAGATGGTTAAAGTCTCTTCCTGCCCATTCGATCACCACTTGGGACGAATACAAGGCAGCATTCATCAACCATTTCTACACTAAGCAAAGATCGATTTCTGTTAGAAACAAGATCTCTGGATTTCGCCAAGGTGCAACCGAATCATTCTATGAGGCATTGGATCGATTCAAGGAATACATTAGGGATTGCCCTAACCACGGTTTCAAGGATGGGAACCTTTGGAACATCTTCTATCGTGGCATAGACCACAAATATAAGCTATCCTTGGATACTGCAAGCAATGGAAATTTTATGACAAAGACTGTTGAGGAAGCCAAAGTCTTAATTGAGAACCTTGCAGCAAGTGATTGCAACAACTGCCCCGACTATGATAGATCACACCGCTCTACTAACACACCTCCTGATGCTACTCAGATGGCTGAACTGAAGAATATGATGGCTCAAGTTCTAAAAGGACAGCAAAGACACATACATGCAATTGAGGGCATAAATGATGTCAATGATGATCCTACAAGGGAATGCATGGGAGATTTCTCCAATGATCAACTTGAGGAAGAAGTTAACTATGTTGGTAACTATGGAAACAGGGGATACAATCCCAACTACCGGTCTAACCCAAACCTTTCTTACCGCAGCACCAATGTGGAGAACCCACAAGACCAAACCTATCCTCCAAGATTCCAGCAACAGAGACCACCTTTCCAACCCTATGGAGATCGTTTCCAGCAGCAAGAAAACCAGTTTCAACCTAGGCCGAACTATGATCAGAGAGCACCATACCCACCAAAGGAACCATATGGTTTACCCACCAGACAACCTCCTTTAGCCCAGCCAAACAACAAGTTCGATGGAATGTTTCAACAAATCATGGAAGGTCAAAAGAGAAACAACAAGGAGATGAATGAGAAGATGGACACTTTGTTCAATGACCTCCATGCTAAATATGATGCCATTGCCGCACATGTCAAGAAATTGGAAGTGCAAGCAGCTCAAACCGCAGAAGCAGTAAAAAAACAAGAGATGGAGTCCAAGAAATCTTTTTGCAACTCCGTTGCAATAGAAAAGAAGTTTGAGGATTCTATCCCCAAATGGAAGCTCTCCCCACCTAAGTATGATTGTATGACCTGGCCTGAAGAAATCTATCCCGAGAAAGAATCTAACCGTGCAAGGAAAAGACGCCTTTTCCCCAAGATCATCCCAAAGGCGGATAACTCTGGAAAGTTTGTAGTTCCATGTTCTATTAATGAAGTTAATCTCACCGATTCTCTTTGTGACACAGGAGCTAATGTCAACATCATGTCAAAGAAGATTGCAGACGAGATAGGCCTTACCAACATCCAACCTTCATCCATCTCCATCAACTATGCCGATTCATTCTCGCAAACGCCTTACGGTTTCATCCCGGACGTGATGGTGCGACTTGGGAACTGTTCTATTCCTACCGACTTTCAAATAGTGGAAATGAGAGAAAGTAGCCATAGACCCATCATCCTTGGCACCCCTTTTCTATCAACCGTTGGAGCCATTTTCGATTTTCCCAACCGGAGGATCTCATTCAACAAGGTGAATAAAGAGATGTTTTTCCCCATGTGTTCAACAAAGAACCCATCAGTTGATATGGTGCAAGAGAATAAGATTATCCCCAAGCCTCCAGAAGAAGAGAAAATCCTGTCCAGCTTGCCCAGCAAAGACCTCACCTACCAGCCCAAGCAACTTGCCCCGATAGCAAGAAGTAAGACTACGGCATCTTACCAGCCCAAGCAACTCGCCCCAACAACAAGAAGTAAGACTACGACATTACCTAAACACCCACCAAAAGGACCGATCAAGGATAAGACCGGGACAGAGACCATTAAGAAGGTTAAGCAAACTAAAGGATTTGCAAAAGTTAGGATTCTCCTCCAGGAAAAGCTGAATGATGAAACTTTGGAAGAATTCAAGGAAAAGTTTTCTAACACTATGAAACTCTTTCCTATGGCTGAAGTGCCCCGGGACAAGCATGGAGAGATTGTCTATCCCGCCGTAAATCATCCTCCCGATATAAATCCCAAGAAGAAAGATCTTGATGGACAAAAAGTTCCATTGATCACTACCCTCTCTTAAATCCTAAAGAGCATTACGGTCAAGCTAAAGACCTTAAACAAGCGCTGTATGGGAGGCAACCCATAAGGTAACACATTTAAATTTCAGTTTTTAGTTTTAGTTTTACTTTGTTTTCTTTGTTTTTCTTTTAGCAGGATAGGATAGAATGGATATCACAATGGTGCAAGAGGAACATAGAAGTGGAGCCGCCAAGCCGTTTGGGTCGACCAAACACGTTCGGGCAGGGCCTCCAAGAGGTTCGGTCGACCGGTCGACCAAAACACCCCGGGTCGACCGAACCGTTCGACCCAAAATAAAAAAAAAAAAAAAAAAAAAAAAAAGATAAGCTTCTCTTTCTCCTTCCCACTTAAATTGAACCGGTTTTAACCAAACCAAACCGATTTTTCTAAACCAAAATCGATTTCATAAAGGATTTAAAGAGATTTTGAGATTGAAAACACCACTTTTCATTCTCTTCTACAAAGAAAAGGTTTTAGGAAACCCTAGCCTCCATTGAAGAACCTTCACAAACATTTTTCTTAAAACTTTGATATTTCTTAAATTGGATTTCGAATTTTAGCTCTCCCAATCCCCAATCTCTCTTTCCAAAACAAGGTATGATCTCTAAAACCCAACTTCTATGATTTTACACAATCCAAATATATAAGAGAATTTCTTGACTAAGCTTTTGTTTAGACTTGTAATTTTTGCTCCTAATAGGCTTGTTTTAAGCTTATTTGTGTGAATTCAATGTGGTTTAGAGAATATAACATTCTAATTTCAATTCTTGAATAGTTTTTCACAAAACTTATTTTGGGTATTCAAAACCTTTGATTCAAGGATGGGATTAGGGTATTCATTGCTTGAACACCTAGAATATCATTAGGATTTGTGATTTTAACTTTATTATAGCATGATTAGCTTATGAATTTCGAAATTTTAAGTTATATCATAGCATGAACAGTAAATCCGAAAATAGCTAGGATTTTGAACCTTGAAAGATGATTGTTCACTTGATTGATTTCATTAGGCTTGATTTGAGTTGATAATATACTTATCCCCTACCCTTTTCTTCCAATAATCTTTACGAATACAACCTCATGTCTCTTGGTGAGAATTTGTTTTTGTAGGTACCATGGCAAGAACAAAGCTAACTGAGGCAATAAGGAAGAAGGATGTCGCTTTAGAGCCACCACGGAAACAAATCAAGCTCAATGCAAATCCAAACCTCACTGAACGAGCAAACACATCGAAATCAGCAATCAAAACCAACGAAAAAGGCAAGGAAATCGAGGAGCATTTAAGTGATTCCGATAATCAACCCCTTGTCAAGTTTATCAACCATCCTATTCAAGGCAATGGAGAGTATGGAACAGCAATGGAAAGAGTCATCATTGAACCATGTGTGACAATGGATAATCACACTCTTGATCTCCTAAACATCAAGAGCGATGTCATATGGTACCTAAAGAAGCTAGGAATGCGCAAGTTTTTCAAGATAGATTGCAAGGAGTACACTGAACTTACACGAGACTTCCTCTCCACCGTCACTCTAGCCTTCCCCAACAACAATGATGACCAGCCCGCCGGCAATGGGATACTTTTCTTCAAGATTGGCGATCAAAGTGATCGGATATCCATCGCCACCATTTGCAAGCTTTTTGGTTTCAACAACGAGACTTCTCATGACTTCAAGGAGAACCACCTCACTCGTGATGATGATTTCTCCAACTGGACCCACTTCGCTGATGAACCGTTCCTCGCTTCCCGATCAAAGGTTTCACGAATCTCTCATCCGGTAATCCGCTATGTACACCGCCTCATCACCATTACTCTACAGTGCAAACCGGAAACCAGCAAAGTCACAGCAGACGAGTTCTACATCCTGACAACGCCCTTCTTCCGATACAAATACAATGCAAAACTTGGCCTTTTGTTTGCAAAAACACTTGTCAATGTAAAGCTTTTGGCACGGCACACCGACAACAAGAAGGTTGTTGTGCGTTTTGGGCGACTTATCACAGCAATTGTCAACCATTGCAAGATTGACATCTCACATTACCGGCCCAGTAACAACACCGCTCCTTTAGACCTCACAGCCCTTCAGCATATTCGTTTCCTCAATGGCTGGACCAAGAACCCAACCCAGTTTTGCTATGTATGCCCCATTGGAACGTCTGACACCGTGCTTGTGCAACTGCCTTGTGACGACCTCCCACTCCTCAGTTCCGGTGCTGTTACATTCTCACCACCATCAGAGAAGTACTTCATTGAAACCCCTGACTCACCGCGCTACCAGATCAACACCTACTATCTCAAGCAGAGGACCATAAGGGCAAGGCGCCCTGTTCGGAACATCAACATCATGACAGCCAGCCAGGCTGCCAACCAGGCTTTAGACCGCCTTGGCCATCTGGAGAGAACCGTCCAGTGTCAATCCCGCTTCATCTCGCGCCTCATTCGTGTTGTTCGCCACATCGCTCCCGATCGCCTTTTCCGCCCTTCCACATCAACCCATGAGCCAGACCTTGGAGAGTTCTTACTCACCTCTGCACTTGACTCTGATGAAGAATCTACCGACGAGGAGGAGAGCGCGGCCAGCCTTTACGCCTCCACCTAGCCACCCACGCTTCACTCGGTATCCGGTGCAATGGACACCTAACTCCATTTTCTATCCTTATCTTATTTTAATGAATTTCTTTTTGGTTTTCTTTATTGAGTCTGTTTCCTCTCACCCTTAATTTGATTTGCTTTCACCGGGACGGTGCAAGTTAAGTCTGGGGGGAGTTTTATCCTTTACTAATGTATTCTTTTTCTTTTCTTATATTTTTATGTCATCTTCTTATGTTTTCATGTTTTATTGAGTCAAAACTTTAGTTGGAAATTATGATTTATCTCTATGACTCTCCGGTGTTGTGCTAACAATCTATGACCCTAGAGCGGACATCAGTTGCAGACATAAGCCTAACAGAACCTCTAACGGTGGATCGACCTACTGACTTGGCAACATTTCTAAGGTACCCGGACAATCTAACGTTAACTCCACCCTAACCAATCTAGTTTTTCTTGTCAAGGGACTTGGCATACATATGAGTCGTTCCTCACTTGATCTCAAAAGGGTGTGTCCAATACAAAGTGCAGTTCTCCTCTCTCTCAGAAAAATAAAAATCAAAAGCTTTTAAGCACAAGGAAAACGTGTAAGCAAGAGGAATGCATACGTCTGCACCTTCTTGTCTTATGGAGACCTACCAAAAACAAGGAAAAAGCAAAAGCCTATCCTATGTTATTCCCTAAAAGAAAAAAGAAAGGGAAGAAGGATCGATAGAAAAAATAAAATGATACCCTAGAAAAGTAGGGAAAGATCGATCCTTCAAAAGAAAAAGAGAGAGGAAAAGAACACAAAAGCTTCAAAAAGGACTATCCTGGAGAGACTCAAGTGGGTAAGAACAAGTGCTTAATGATCGATATTCCCTTGATAAAGACCGCACGTTTTAAATTTATGCAAGGAGTTAACAATGGAAAGTCTGGAATGCTGGATGAGACTAGTTGAGTTTGGTATGGTTCGCTAAGCTTGCCGAGCATTATGTGAAGCTAGTCTAACATTGGTTATGTTTTTAGTGGAATACAGGAGAGGAAGCCACCACAGGTTTCTCAAAAAGGATAAGGAGTTTCTACGTTTTCAAACCTCTTTCTCTGATTTGGATTCTATTTGCTTGAGGACAAGCAAAGATCTAAGTCTGGGGGAGTTGATATACCTCTATTTTGTACCCTTTTTATATGGTTTTACTATGCTTTTTATAAGGTTTTTAAAGGCTTTTCAATCTAAAAAGGTAGTTTTTGTGGATTTATAGTACTAAGAGTCTAAACAGGTCGAAAGATGCATTTTGGAGCAAAACCACAGGATTTGGACTTTACGCCGCTCCACGACACAGCATCAACTTTGAAAGAGCCCCAAAAACATTCTACTCAATGGATCTCACCAAAACCAGTTCGCCGCGATGCCTACATGAGTTAGCTTTCCAACGCAATTGGAATCATGCAATTTGGACGTGTAGAATGGAAGATATTATCATTTTAGTGAAGAGTGTCAAATCAGCCGAAAACCGGACGTCTACACCAGCCGCTCGACCGAGCCGGTCGGACAGGGCCTCCAAGGCCCCCGTCCGACCCGACCTTCCTCCACGATCCGGTCGACCGAGCCGGTCGGATAGGGCCTCCAAGGCTCTCGTCCGACCCGACCTCTTTTCGCCATCCCGTGCGCGCCAGCTCGACCCGACCATCATCCCGTGCGACCGGTTGACCCCCAGCTCGACCCGAGCACCAGCCCGACCGACCGGTCGACCGCCCCGCTCGACCGCCGCCGTCCCGCTCGACCCGGCTTAGCCGACTAAGGCCCGTTTTGCACGTTTTCACGATTTACTCGGCCCGTTTACCTAATCTCGACCCCTGGAAGACCTAGCACTATAAATACACCTTTTTAGCCTCTTTAGAGAGAGAGAGAACAACATAGCCACATTGTATTTCAATTTCATAGATCTACTTTTGTTCTAGAGATTTCAAGGAGAGGATCTCTCCTCCTTACTACAATTTGGAGAAGATTTCTGAACCTTTATCTATTATCATGCTTTCTTCATCTCTCTGTGTTGTTACTTTGATCATGTCTGAGTAATTCACTTGTTAGGTTGCTAGGGTTACTAATTCAATGAGTTGTTTGCTTGATCTATGATTTCGATGAACTGTTAGGGATATCATTAGAGTCTTTGTCTCGTTTTGCTCACTAATTAATGCTGATTGCTTTACCGCGCATCTAGCAATCTGATCCTAGGTTGATTTGAGCCACGGAAGTGCTGTATCATTCGCCAGACCTATTCTTTGACAAGCTAGGTTTCTTAGACTGCGGAAGTTGATTTACTAAGCCTAGTGAACTGTATCCGAACTTGATCGATTTAATGCTTGATTAACTATCTAAGGACATACCAAAAGTTTAGCGATTAGATAAGTTATCATAGGAGTCGGAGCCACGGAAGTGGAAAGACTTATTTTCGTGTTTTGTGTTCTAGACGGATCTATCATCCCATCATCCCTAAATTGATTCATATCTATCATCGAACTGATCATTGCTTGCTTCTCTGCGAATTAGCCCCTAGAGACCTAACGCTTTTCCCTCATTGCTTTACAACTTCGATTTCTTAGCTTTAGTATTTAGTTATTAGACAACCAACCAATCATCCTTTATCTCATTCTAGCTTGATCCGAACTCCATAGATTTAAAGTGTATTCATTTTAGCCAGTCCTTGTGTTCGATAACCCGTACTTCTACGATCTGTGCACTTGCAGGATTTTTAAAAGTCGGTAAAACCTGACCACACATCAAAGGATCATTGTCGATACCTGTCCAAAACAGAACGACCCGAGAACGATTGATCATCACTCTCAGCGGGCCGGTTTCTTAGCCGATTCTGTGCCCGCTGATTCCGTGGTTTTGCGAGTGGTTCTATCAAGATTTTTAATCCTGATTGGGCTACGAGCTTAGCTTTTGGAAATTCACAAAACCCCGGCATGAAAAGTGTCAAGGAACATGCAACTAAACAGCCTGCTTCTGCCGCCCCGGAAACGGTGAGTGTGCGGGATGGTGAGCTGCGATCTAAAGTCTAAAACGACTCTCGGCAACGGATATCTCGGCTCTCGCATCGATGAAGAACGTAGCGAAATGCGATACTTGGTGTGAATTGCAGAATCCCGTGAACCATCGAGTCTTTGAAAGCAAGTTGCGCCCTGAGCCTTCTGGCCGTGGGCACGTCTGCCTGGGTGTCACAAATCTTCGTCCCCAATCCTCTAAGGATAGAGGACGGAAACTGGTCTCCCGTGTGTTACCGTACGCGGTTGGCCAAAATCCGAGCTAAGGACGCCTGGAGTGTCTCGACATGCGGTGGTGAATTCAAGCCTCTTGGTATTGTTGAACGCTCCTGTCCGAAGCTTAAGATGACCAAAAGACCTCAACGCGACCCCAGGTCAGGCGGGATCACCCGCTGAGTTTAAGCATATCAATAAGCGGAGGAAAAGAAACTAACAAGGATTCCCTTAGTAACGGCGAGCGAACCGGGAAGAGCCCAGCTTGAAAATCGGACGTCTTTGGCGTTCGAATTGTAGTCTGGAGAAGCGTCCTCAGCGACGGACCGGGCCCAAGTTCCCTGGAAAGTGGCGCCAGAGAGGGTGAGAGCCCCGTCGTGCCCGGACCCTGTCGCACCACGAGGCGCTCTCTACGAGTCGGGTTGTTTGGGAATGCAGCCCCAATCGAGCGGTAAATTCCGTCCAAGGCTAAATATGGGCGAGAGACCGATAGCGAACAAGTACCGCGAGGTAAAGATGAAAAGGACTTTGAAAAGAGAGTCAAAGAGTGCTTGAAATTGTCGGGAGGGAAGCGGATGGGGGCCGGCGATGCGTCCCGGTCGGATGCGGAACGGATTAAGGTGGTGGCCTAAGCCCGGGCTTTTGATACGCTCGCGGAGACGTCGCTGCCTTAATCGTGGTCTGCAGCACGCGCCTTAACGGCGTGCCTCGGCATCTGCGTGCTCCAGGCGTCGGCCTGTGGGCTCCCCATTCGACCCGTCTTGAAACACGGACCAAGGAGTCTGACATGTGTGCGAGTCAACGGGTGATTAAACCCGTAAGGCGCAAGGAAGCTGATTGGCGGGATCCCTCGCGGGTGCACCGCCGACCGACCTTGATCTTCTGAGAAGGGTTCGAGTGTGAGCATGCCTGTCGGGACCCGAAAGATGGTGAACTATGCCTGAGCGGGGCGAAGCCAGAGGAAACTTTGGTGGAGGCCCGCAGCGATACAGACGTGCAAATCGTTCGTCTGACTTGGGTATAGGGGCGAAAGACTAATCGAACCATCTAGTAGCTGGTTTCCTCCGAAGTTTCCCTCAGGATAGCTGGAGCTCGGACGCGAGTTCTATCGGGTAAAGCCAATGATTAGAGGCATCGGGGGCGCAACGCCCTCGACCTATTCTCAAACACTCACGATTCTTCAGCAAGAGTGAGTTAGAGGTTGCGTCAGTCCTGTTCTCTCCGACCCTTTTGCACACATCTGCATATAAGAGAGAGATAAAAACACAAGAGTACATATGGGTTGAAAAGTGGTTAGGCTTTTTGGTGGGTACTAGCAAAAGAAGAGCTAGCTATTCAGGATCAGCAAGAGCGATATAAAGGTAAAAGAAGTCCTGAATATGTATGGTATAACTCTCTTCACTATCTAGTGCCCAAAACAAGAAGTATTTAAAGTTCAATTTAATCCAGATAAAATAGAGTCTATGTCATTCTGATGAAACCTCGATGGGAGGGAAAATATTCTGGACGGAGTAGGATCCGATTGTGCAGAAGCTTCAGCTCGTCCTTGTACTCTAATTCTGCAGCAATGGTCACTAGAGAGATGGTAAAATCAAGGTATCAGCTCGCTAATGGTTTAAGACTCATCATAGATCTTGGTCCTAGTTCCCACATAAGTTTTGACTTGACTCATACGACGAACTGACTCAATGAAACAAAAACAAAAGAAGAAAATAAAGAAGTGCAGAAAGCGACCCTCCCTTTGACTTACTCCACATCGTCCCCGATGTGAGAATAAATCTGAGAAGTGTCTAAAATAAAGAGAAATAAAAAGAATATGATAAAGTGATGGAGGATAAATGTTACTGGGAATCACCGAGTGGTGTGTTCCTCCGGACTCTGATTTTCGTTGCTGTCGGTGCGGCGCCTACGACGTGAGAGTCGCTCAGAAGGGGCCGCCGCTGCTGTGGTGGTGGAGGAGCATCCTCGGGCTAACATCTGCAAGATCCTCTGCATGAGGCTATTGTTCTTCTTCTGGGATGCAACCATCCAGCGTCTGTACTCAGCGATATCATACTCGTCTGAGATGGGTGGAAGGTCAAACTAGATGTCGTAGGCGGGGGTAGTGAATGGTGCATCAGCGGATCGCTCCGATGTCTCCATGTCCTCCAGGTGAGGTGGTGGTGCTCGTGAAGAGCTAGGGCGTGCCGGTGCAGGAGCATCTCTGTGTGGAGCGGATGTAGTCTGGAGTGGGGCGTGCAGGAAGCGAAGATCTTCCAGGGTGTTCAGTTGAGTGATGGACAGGTCGGGAAGGGAGACGTATTGCAGTACTCCATGCTCGTTCTTGAAACGGTAGGTGTCTGCGTCTCGGATGATCTGGGAGTTGACCAAATGCGCTGTGTCCATCAAGTCTAGCTTATCATAGCGCTTCGCAGAATTTAGAGGAACTCTGGCGAACTCAAAGAGAGTGGTGAGCAGGCTACCGATGCGCTCTGTTTTTCCTGAATCGCCGCTCCGCACTTTGTCCTTGACCGTGCAGATGGTCATCGCAAACTGAGTGCCAAGGCTGATGGAGTGTTCCACGGCGAACTCTCTACCAAATGGCTCGCGCACGATCTCTCTGCAGCCATAGTATAGCAACATCAGCTCATCCATGTGGACTTTGTTGCCGGCGTATCGGTTGAAAAACATCTGGCTGATGATTCTTGCGCAGATGCGCACAGCAGGGTGGCGGATAAGAGACTGGCTGGCGGAGTTGGACTGGTAAGGTCCGTTGGCGATGGTCTGCCAGAAACGAGACGCGATGCCGAATTTCTTCGGGAAGGTAAGGTCTGCGTCTTCTGAATGGAACCTGTAGAGATCGCAGAAGTGCTCCATGGGTATGTTGTACTTCTTTCCTCCAGCAAAGAAAGAGAGTGTGGCTTCCTTGACCAGTGGTGTCTCCGGATTCGCATAGGTGATGCGTACGGTGGCGAGGCACTGTCTAGCCAGGTCGGGGTAAAGAGGTGAGGTCTCTAAGGCAAGCCCCATGAGCTTGGCGTGAAGGAGGATACTCTTCACTTGGTCGTGGATGCCAAGTCTCTTGAGTGTCTCAGCGCACATCAGACGTGTGGGCTCCTTCTCGACATTGAGCAGCTTGTTGTAGTAGAAACAATCTACTTGGTCCCAGCGGCTGTCGGAATTCTCAGGAATGGTATCGTCGGGAAGGTTAAAGGGCACGCCATCAGGTCGCGGCCAAGGGTAAGTCGACGAAGTGACGTCGCTTGGGCCGGCTACGTGCTTGTCCTTCCGCGTAGAGAATCTCTGCTTAGGAGCCATATCCTGTAGAATAGGCAAACACGCAAGAGAATGAGATACAAGTGCTTGGCGAAACCAAGTACAATGATGAAGGACAAAATCTACTCGGTTCCAAATTTGAGAGCTTCAGTGATTAAATAGTTCATAGATGCAGCAATCAGCTCAACACAAGAGTAAACCGACGCAAATCACACAACCAGAATTTCGCTAGCACAATATACCCACTTTTTCCATATTTCTACAGATTTTTCATGTGTTAAATTTGCAACAAAAGCTCTCACAATCAAGTCGAAATCAATCATTATACCATCTAGAACATATGTGAGCAAGCAAATCAAGTAGTATATCACCCAAAAGTTCACATTACCCAACAAAATCGCGACTATAAAAGGGGGTTTCAGAGAGATACCTTGCTTGGTTTGCGAAATTGATGAGAGATACAGAGAGAGGAGAGAAATCCGACCGGTTTAGACTCAAAAATCGCTCGAAACGGTTGAGAAGCCAGAGAGTTAGAGTTTGAGAAAAATCGAGAGGAAGAGGAAAAAAAAGAAGGAAACCGTCGTTTGAGGAGAGAAAAGTAAGCGACGACGGGGGGTTTTAAAAACGAAATCGGTCCGGTTTTCGGAGAACCCGAGGGTTTAAAGCAATCTATTGTGAAATTTAACCGGATTTGAATCGATTTCGGGTTTAAGAAAACTTACCTGGTTCTCGCATGGCGAGCACCCTAGCGGAGCAGGTGCTCCGGATCAGAATAGGGTGCTCCGATGATTTTTCCGCGTTATCTTCTTTCCTTGGTGAGCCTGCTGGAGATTTCCATAGGGCACTCCCATCGACCTTCCACTCCTTGGCTATTTTTTTATTTTATTTTATTTTATTTTTTTTTTTGAAACAGAAAAACAAAACTAAAAATTTGTGGTTAGAAATTAAAAAGACTCAAAGTTAGAGACTCTTACCGGTGGGTTGCCTCCCACCAAGCGCTTTCGTTGCACATATGTTAATCATAAGAATCAAAAGGTTGGGCCAATGCATCTTTTGTCCTTCTCCTGTTATTGCAAAAAACAACATGTGCCAAACAACATCCAACTATCCATGCCAAAGAGGCCAACTTTACATCAAACAACTCTACCACGAATAGAGCATATAACTTGAAATTTTCTTTGATGCTTAGATGTTCATGAGGATCAAATGCATTTGATGGAAAAATAAAGTCAACTTCAGGTTTAAAAGAGTTCATTACAAAATAGTCAACTTCATCTCCATCAATCATGTAAAAACACTATATCCTCTTCTCTAAAATCTATCTCAACCTTAGAACCTTCTGCCTCATTCAAGATTTTATCTATATCAAGCACATCTCCTAGGTAAGATTCTTCAAGAATAGATTTCGATTCCTCAAGCACTGGAAACTTAAAATCGAGATCATGAGCATTCAAAGCACTGAGATGATTAATATCAAAACATATTTCATGGTAATCTCTAGCAAGCTTTTCTACTCTTAGAGTGTCTAGTCTCTGCGTCTCACATATCAAATCATGACATTCATCAATGAGAATGGGAGTGTATACACTAGAAGCTACAACATCAATGCATGGTATGTGACTGTCCTCATAATCATGGGTTTCCACGGTTGAATCGCATGTACCTTCTAGTGGGCATGGTGGAACCCAATAAATTACCTCTTCAAGTGCTTGAGCTATCCCTATCTCATAAAATGTGAGCTCTCTTCCTTCAAGTGCTGCTCGACGCGACATGATGTTCAGTCGGATCATGATCGCAAGATCACTCCTTGCCAACATTGTATTTTCTTTGCAAAGCTTATCCAACTCCACTTTTTGTTCCGGCGTGAGCACATTTTCATCAAGTGGTGGCTCCTCATATGTTTCATCTTGAATGTTCTCATCAGACATGGTATCCTCTTCTCGTGGCCAATCATTGTAGTCCATAGCCATCACCTGTAAGAAACAAAAATGACTAAAAGAAAAAGTTAGTAAGAGTCAGGGTCTTAGACTAAACTCTAGTCCTAGACTCGTAGGTAACGCAATTGGTCCCCGGCAACGGCGCCAAAAACTTGATAACACAGGTTTTAACCCAAATATTATACTGCAAGTGCACAGACAATCACAGTAGTATAGAAGGGATCGAATCCACAGAGACCAAGGTTACACTACAAATCTTTGAGAGTAAAGTAGAGCTAAGACAATATATGGTTTTGTTTGTGACTAAATGGCATTCAAAGCAATAGTAAAACGATGTATATAAATTCAAGTGGAGAAAAGCGCTAGACTTCAGGGAGATTCGCAGAGACATCAAGAAATGCATAGATTGATAAACGAGCAAGGGAAATCATTAAGCAACGTTCTAGAACTCAAGTCACGATTATATAATCAACCTACTGTCGTAGCGCCAATTACTATGTCTAACAACCTAAGATTCTAAACTGTCGTTTGAATTCAGGAGGTTAAACATGCATTAAGATCAAGCTTAATATGCTCACAAAACGCCATAACATCAACTTTCGCAGGCTATGGACGTTTTGCTCATCTAAGTTCTTTCAGGCGTTTAATCAAACACTTTTGGTGCGCTAAACAACCTATGATCAGAAACTAGGTAGCTAATCAAGTTTCAGCAATAAGAACAACAACAGATGAAGAACCAGGGGATAAATCCCTGTCAAACAATCTCTATTTTAGAAATTCATGAAATCCCTTTGAAAAACCCTAAAATCTAACTAAGAGACTACTCAGACATGGTGAAAGAGAAATCACAAAGAGATGAAGAGAATTGCATAATGATATTAAGAAAATAAGGGTTTAGAATTCTTCTCCAAAATTGTCAAAAGAGGTTCAGAGATCTTCTCCCCAAAGTTTGCAAACAAACTCTCTCCAAAAACTCCAAGTGTAAATCTCAAAATCTCCAAAACTATAAAAGTGAAAAGTGTTTCTCCAAAACTGGGCGTGGGGGCGGTCTCTTTTTGTTCAGAGGGCGGCTCTCTCTCCTTTTATTCCTTCGCGTCCCAACTAGGTAAAATATATTTCCTTATTTTGCTTCGGGTAGTTGGAGCAGGTGCTCCCGGATGAGAAGTGGTACTTCTGCGTAAGTTGGGCTCTTTTGTTCAGTTTCATCTCCTTTTTGCTCCGAACGCTCTAGCTGCTCCAATCCTCGCCTATTGCCTCCTAGTTACCTGAAATATCCTGACAAAGACTCAAAAGACTCTAGAAAACATTAGTAAACAAGGGTTAGAATGAGCCAAAATCTCCACTTATCAGTATGATAAACAAAAGGACTAAAACTCTTAGAAATAGCAATCATGCAACGAAAAAAAAGAAAACTCTAAAACTCTAACGAAACAAATCCTAATCAATAAGGAATTCGAACAAACAAGGAAAACTAATCCCTAGACAAATCGTAAAAAACAAAAGGGAAAATAGGGTTTAGAGATCGCTCAGCCTTGGCTCAGAGTTGGCTCTGATACCACATGATACGAACTCCCTTGGACAATCTCTGATGAAGGCTGACGGTTCGATAGCTCGAGGGAACGCTGGCGCGTGGAAGTCTACTCGCGGGAGCGACAGCGTGTGGAAGTATGCTCGCGGGAATGAAGGTGCGTGGAGGTCTGTTCGCGGGAGCGACGGTGTGTGGAAGTATACTCGCGGGAGCGATGGTGCGCGTAAGTGATGATGTTGAGATCGAGTGAATGATGGATTTGAGGATTCGATGAAGGTGATTAAGGGTGGTATGACGATGATGAGTTTAACACAAGGAGATTTTCGGATTGACTTAAGATGATAAGATGGATTGTAACAGATAGAAGAGTTTCAGATCACAAAGTGTATAGAAACTCAGATCTCAACAACGCATTAAAGGAATCAGATTGAGAGAAGAAAATTCAGTTTTGCTTCATACATGTAAATTCTTCGCTACCTCACAAAGGAGGCGACTCATGGGTTTATATTTTCACCCTAGAGATCGAAACTCCAAACAACATGATGTCTGAAATAAAACAACAAAGCGTTTAAAATAAAACAACAAAGCGTCTAAGTACTAAGCCAAAGTGACTTGTACATTATTACCCATTGGCAATGACTCCTAAGTAACTCGACGTAGTGATTCATCTGCCTCGTTAAAAACCATACTGAGAAAACCCATTGGGACAAAACTCAATCATGGGAAAAAGAGTACAGACTCCTCACCTAAGTTACTTAGTTATCATTACCGGGTGAAGTCTTCAAAGTGACAATGTTGAAGACTTGGATCATCGGGAGATTGAGAGATCCTTCTGCAATGAGCGAATGAACTTCCTTGGCCATCTCCCTTGCTCTAGAACGAGTGATCCGTCCTACTATCTCCGGTTCCTCCTCAGCTTCTGGTTCCTTGCTAGCCACGATCATATCAGGTGTTGTTTGCATATGTTATGCAAAGTGTTAATCTCTGATTGGCTGTGCATGTTCTTGTTTGATTGTTATGAACTTATGCGGTCAGTCTAGAGGTTAAAGCATCATTGTTGTAACATCCGTAAACCAAAAAGTGACATTTTGGAGGTGGTGTCGAGCGACACCAAAGAAAGGTGTCGATCGACACCGGTTATCGGACACTACTAGAAAACAGGCTTGTTGCGACGGAACATTGCGACGGAAATAATTCCATCTCAAAATTTGCGATGACTTTGCTACGGATTTGCGACGGAATTTGAAACCATCGCAAATCCATCGCACGTTTGCGATGGAATTATTTCCGTCGCAAGTTTGCGACATACTTGCGACGGTTTTGCGACGGATTTGCCACTTAGATGAAAAGTTATAGCAAATCCGTCGCAAATTTGCGAGGGAAAATATTCCGTCGCAAAATTGCGATAGTTTTGCGATGGACTTGCGAGTAAACAAAAAATCATCGCAATTCCGTCGCAAGTTTGCGATGAATTTGCGACGGAATTGCGAGGAAAAGTTGGTGGCCGACATCCGGAGCGGTTCGGTACGCACGTGGTAAATGAGTTTCACCTAATCAATTGCGATGGACTGTTTCCATCGCAAAGCTGTCGCAAGGTAGTCGCAATTCCGTTGCAAATGAAGGATATGTCGCAAATCCGTAGCAAACGGCTCAACAAATCCCTCGCAAATCCCTCGCAAATCCCTCGCAAATCCGTAGCAAAAAATTTTCAGCTCTATAAATAACCATCGTGAATTCATAACATTCACACAAACTAAAAAGAAATTTTAGAGAGAAGAGGAAAAAAAAGAGAAGAAGAGAAAAAAAAAAAAAAAAAAAAAAAAAAGAGAGCGAGGGAAAAAAAACACAAAAAAATGAGTTACGGAATATATGAGTTACGAAGCTGGATGTACAATCAAAGAGATCCAGGGACCGGCGAAGTGAGGAGAGAGTTTATTGAAGGATTACATGGATTCTTTAACCAAGCATCAAACCAACCCCAGGCAATGCAAACTGGTAAAATATTTTGTCCCTGTAAGAAATGTGGGAACAAAAAATATGTTGCTATTGATACTGCGAAAACATATGTATTTAATAGAGGATTTCTAGCAAACTATTATGTGTGGTATTTTCATGGGAAAATCATTATAATACTACTCATTATGAAGCGGGAAATAGTGGTTCAAGTCAAGTGGTTGAAGAACATAATTATAACGCTAGTTATGATTATGGTCATCCTGATATATTAGTGGGAAATGATATTGGGTATCAGCAAGGAAATAGGTTTCATGATATGGTTACGGATGCATTTCATGAAACTACACCTGTTCTTGCTGATAATCCTATGGAAGAAATTTTGGAAGAACCCAACATTGAAGCACAAAAGTTTTATGATATGTTAGATGCTGCAAATCAACCACTTTATGATGGGTGTAGAGATGGACTTTCTAGATTGTCACTAGCAGCTAGGATGATGACAATTAAAAGTGAAGATAACAGCAGCGAAAGTAACATGGATAAGTGGGCTGGACTATTTCAAGAGTATTTACCGGACGATAATCTTTCTGCTGGTAATTACTATGAAATACAGAAGTTGGTTGCGGGTCTTGGGTTACCGTATGAAATGATTGATGTATGCATTGACAATTGCATGATTTTCTGGAAAGATGATGATAAGCTGCAGGAATGTCGATTTTGTGGGAAGCCGAGATACAAACCCACTACTGGAAGGAGGCGGGTCCCTTACCAACGTATGTGGTACTTCCCAATCACTGAAAGATTGAAACGGTTATACCAATCGGAAATGACGTCAGCGTCAATGAGATGGCATGCAGAACATTCCACACAACATGGAGAGATAACACATCCCTCAGATGCAAAGGCGTGGAAACACTTTCAGACAGTACATTCAAACTTTGCTAATGAGTCCAGAAATGTTTATCTTGGATTATGCACAGACGGATTTAGTCCATTTGGTATGTCCGGGATACAATATTCGCTATGGCCCGTCATACTGACGCCATATAATCTTCCGCCGACAATGTGCATGCAGCGAGAATTTTTGTTCTTAACCATTTTAGTGTCAGGTCCAAACCATCCGAAGCGATCCCTAGATGTATTCCTCCAACCTTTGATTGATGAGTTGAAACAGTTGTGGTATTCCGGTGTCTGCACCTTTGATTATTCACAGCAACAAAACTTCAACATGCGCGCAGTATTATTGTGGACGATTAGTGATTTTCCAGCATATGGAATGTTGTCGGGGTGGACTACGCACGGAAGACTAGCGTGTCCACACTGTTTGAATAGGTCAGAAGCATTTCAGCTGAGGAATGGAAGAAAACCATGTTGGTTTGATTGTCACCGTCGTTTTCTTCCTATCAATCATAAGTACCGAAAAAGCAAGGACTTATTTACGAAGAACAAGGTTGTCCGTGGTCCTCCTCCGGATTATCTTTCGGGACAGGATTTGCTTGATCAGATCGATTATTATGGTGGTGAGGAAACATGCAAACGTGGGGGCAATTGGCATTGTACTGCAAACATGCCCGACAGATATTCTCAAGAACACAATTGGCACAAAATGAGTATATTTTGGGAACTCCCGTATTGGAAAGACCACCTTTTGCGACATAATCTTGACGTTATGCATATCGAGAAGAATTTTTTCGATAACATCATGCATACCATTTTGAATGTCCCAAGAAAAAGTAAAGACAATATGAAATCGAGACTGGATTTAGAAGAAATATGCAAAAGAAGCGAGTTGCATATTACTAGAGATGGAAAACAGCCGATTCCAAACTTTCGATTGTCTCCCGACGCGAAGAGAGCTTTGTTTGACTGGGTTGCCTCAGATGTCAAATTTTCTGATGGCTATGTTTCCAAATTCTCACGATGTAAAGAGCAAGGACAAAAATTTTCTGGTATGAAGAGCCACGATTGCCATGTTTTCATGCAGCAATTACTACCATTTGCATTACAAGAACTATTGCCGTCTCATGACACGGAGCAATTGCAGGTAAACAAGTATTTACATTTCAATTCGTTTACTTGAGTTTATGTACATATATAATTAATTAATTAAATATGTTTTTATTATTATGTTTAATTATTGAGTTTAATTATATATTAAAGGTATTGGGGCATTTTTCCGAGATCTTTGCACGCGAACATTGACAGAAGACGGAGTAGAGAAGTTACAAAAAAACATTTCTATCTTGCTATGTAACTTGGAGAAAATCTTCCCTCCTTCATTCTTTGACGTAATGGAGCACCTACCGGTGCATTTACCTTATGAGGCGTCTCTTGGGGGCCCTGTGCAATTCAGGTGGATGTACCCATTCGAGCGTTTTATGGGACACTTGAAGGGAAAGGCCAAAAACCTTGCAAAAGTTGAGGGATCTATTGTACAAGGAAGTTTGACTTAGGAAACATCTGACTTCGCGTCTTACTATTTTAGCCCAAATGTGAGAACAAGAAGAACCGCTACAAAACGATACGATGATGGAGGTGTTGCACCTGCATATAGGCATGTTGTCCCCAACATCTTCAAAGAAATAGGCAGACTTGGTGGAAAGTTGAAGGAAGATACGTGGGATCATAAACATTGGAGTGCGGCTCACAATTACATATTACGTAATCTGGAGGAAGTGCACCAATTTGAGAGGTAACTTGTTATAATACTCTTTCCTAATTATGTATTCAAACGTTTTTATCTATATATATATATATATATGACTTGCGGATTTTTGTGCAGAATATTTGATAATCAGATCCGACAGACATTTCCTGATTTACAAGAACATGAGTATGAGTTGTACAAAGAACGTGATTTTGCGGGATGGTTAAAATACTATGTAAGCGCTCTTCAAATTAAATATATACAAACTAATTAATATATATTTAAACTTAACACAAAATTTGATTATATAGTGTAATGATCAATTGCACCATTAATTTCTTTATATATAGGTGACAAATGGATATCATCCGGAACAAATACCATTATGGTTGCATGAGATTGTTCACGAACCAACAGGAAAGATCACTACGACACCAATGTACTGCACTCGCGGAAAGATCACTACGGAAACAATCACGTCCATCGCAAATCCGTCGCAAACTTGCGATGGAATTGCGACGGAAACAATCCTACCCATCGCAATTCCATCGCAAGTTTGCGATGGAATTGCGATGGATTTCATAGATTTAGGGTTTAGGGTATCCATTTTTCTCATATGAATGGTTTAGGTAATATGATCTTAGTTTACACTCTATCCCTATACCCTAAAAGCTTTTTACTAACTAAAAAATGTTTCTATTCCACTTTTTACATATAAAACTCATTCAAGCGTAAGACGTATTAAACATTACAACATATTTCATCGACCGAGAAAGATCATATATATTCATATGTACCAATTGATTACTATCTATATTCATATTCCTATTCACATACTAATAACAATATATATTCAATATTGTTACCATAACTAGTCCGGAGTCATAACCGTAAACCCTGAACTCTAACCCTAAGTTTTTCCTCGCAATTCCATCGCAAACTTGCGATGGATTTGCGAGGAGAAGGAAGAAATCCCGCACTTTTTTCACGCAAAAAAATTGAATTGCGCGGATTAGGGTTTTCTTTACATTTCCTCGCAATTCCATCGCTATTCCATCGCAAATTTGCGATGGAATTGCGATGGCGGTTAATTCTATTTATACGCGGTTTCGGGTTTGAGCGGCTCTCAAACCGACCGCCCCAAACCCTAAACTCGCCATCTCTCCGGCCGCCATACTCTCCGGCCGCCTGCTCCTCTCCGGCCGCCTGCCGCCGGCTTCTTCTCGCGCGCCGGACTCTTCCTCTCCCCTCCGGCCGCCTCCTTCTCTTCTTCCTCCCGCGCGGCCGCTTCTTCTTCTCCACCTCCGGCCGCCTGCTTCTCTTCTTCCTCCCGCGCGGCCGCCTCTTCCTCTCCCCTCCGGCTGGCTCTTCCTCTCCCCTCCGGCCGCGTGCTCTTCTCCGGCCGTTCTTCTTCTCTCCGCCGCAGATCGGGATTCCTTCCCGGTCGACCTTCCCTGCTTGGGCCGCCACTTCTTCTCTCCCGGCCTCATCTCACCGAGGCGGATTCCCGCTTCTCCGTTCTCTCACTCAGCCGCCGCCGTCGTCTCACGCCGCCGCCGTTATCGCGCGTCACCACCGGTATTGTGTGCCAAATTTTTTTTTTCTTTTTATTATGATTCAATTAGTAATGGTCTACGGAATGGTTTAGATTAGTTGTAGATTCGGAATTGAGATTAGTTGTAGATTCGGAATTGTTTATCTTATCAAAATTTTTGATTGGAATTGAGATTACAACAAAATTCGGAATTGTAGATTTTTTAGGTATAAAACACAATTTTTTAGTGGAATTGAGATTACAACAAAATTCGGAATTGTAGATTTTTTAGGTATAAAACACAATTTTTTAGTGGAATTGAGATTAGTTGTAGATTCAGAATTTTTTTTTTTTTTTGTTACTTTCTATATGCATATTTTGAATATATTTTTTTTTCTTTGGCATATGGGTGATAGTTACATGGACTATTTGAGTCAGGGAGGAGGCGGTTCACGTGGTTCTTCTGAACGTGGCGGTTCATCTCGCCGTGGCGGTTCTTCTGGCCGTGGCCATGGTGGTTCGGCATCGCGTTCCGTTCCCCAGACTTCTGGCCATGGTGGTTCGGCATCGCGTTCCGTTCCTCCGACTTCTGGCCATGGGCTCACTTATAGCTCCCACGCTTCTACGGAGCAGCGTGCACGGTCTCCATCTCCGCCCGCTCAGACGTCGCCCCCACATATTCCGGACGCAGATCCGACCATGATTCAGTCCACTAGAGAGGCATTTTATGCGTCTATTAGGGACATTTTATATGAGCCTAGTCATCATCTTCTCCCTCATCTTCATCCACACCGTCCGCCGAACACCTTCTGGTATATGTATATTTTTTAAAAAAAATTTAGTTTTAGTTTTTGTTTTATTTTATATTTCACATTTTATCAATCTTAATTCTAATGTTTTTTCTCTTCAGGTTTAACGACGATCCATCCGTCGCTTCCGCAGTTACGGAAATCTTTGAAAAAGATTTCAAAGAACCTCATGCCAGGTGGAAAGATGTACCAGAGTATGTCATCGACCGTTGGTTCGGTACCTTCGCTGTAAGTCTTAACATGAGTTTAATTTACTTTTTCAAAATTCGATTCATTGTTTTTAATCTAATATTATATGATTAATTTTTATATTTTGTTTAAGCGTAAGTATCACTGGGATGCTGGCTTTACCGGAATGGTTCACGAGGAGTTCAGAGCCAAAGTCAGGCAGCGATTGCCTGATATGGTATCACGTTGGAAGCAGAGTTGGATCAAAAAGGGTGATAAGGCCATGCCTTACTGGTTCGACGTGAATGTTTGGAAGGGCTTAGTTGCATTTTGGCAGGATCCTGATCACTAGACCAGAAGCGGGAACAGCAAGTCGGCTCGAATGAAGAGTAAAAACTCTACACATCGTTCGGGCCGAACTTCATTCAGAGCCCGAGGCCGAATGCTCGTAAGTTTTCTTTATTTCCTAATTGTTTTTTATATTACTTATTTTTATCATTCTTATCATATCTAAAATTATTTTGAAGGCCGAGGAAAAGGGAGACTCAGAGACTGATTTGCTAGCGGTTCTCGCGTACACAAAGCGAAACCCGGATGGCACTTTCTTGGACGAAGACTCGGAGGAGCTTTACAACGACGTTAACTCCAAGCTAAAAGAAATGACTCAGAATGATGATCCCGAGAGTATAGCTTCTGGTCCTGTTGAGCTATCTACGTCTGTGAGGAACAATTTGTTCCGAACAAAGTTTTTGTTGAGGTAATTGTTTTTGTTTTTTTTTTCATATTATTTCAATTCATATTTATATTATATTATCAATTTGTTTATTTAACTTTTTTTTTTTGTCTTTTTCAGACCGCTCCCCGTAGAAAGGGACAAATTAGAGGGATTGGTTCTCTCCAATCCCAAATCGATACTGGGAGTGGTTCTCTTCGTTGTTCCGCTTCAAGTCCGTTCCAGGATCCCCGCGAGGTTGCTGAGATAAAGGAGGAGCTAACTGCAACAAAGACGAAGTTAGCATGCTATGAAGAGCTATTCGGCTATTTGGGCGCTAACGATCTGAAGCTCCTCGAGATTATGAGGCGCCACTATCCAGACAACCAGCAGTTCCAAAGCGGAAGCAGCGGAGGGGATGCAGCAGAAGGTGGAGGTGGATCAGCGGGCCGTGGACAGTCTCCTGAATTTTAGTTTATATTTGAACCGTTTTTAAATGTTACGTTTGAACTATTTTCCCGTATTTTGTACTATATTTGAATTTAAGTTTTAATTAAATTTTAATTTTTTCATATTATTTTTTTTTATTTACGTTTTAATAAATTTAAAATTAAATTTATTTATTAAAATAATATTTTTAATATAAAATCATAAATTTTGCGACGGAATTAAATCCCTCGCAACCTTGCGAGGGAATTGCGGCGGATTTCTTTCAATCGCAAAATTGCGACGGAATAAAGTCCATCGCAAATTTGCGACGTAATTGCGACGGAGTTATTTCTCTCGCAATTTTGCGACGGAAACATTCCATCGAAAATAAGCGACGGAAATGTCATTGCGACGAAAGAATTGCTACGAAAATTAGTTTCTCGCAATTCCGTCGCAAACGTCAAATTGCGACGGAATTGCGACGATATTTTCCGTCGCAATTAGGGTATATTTCTTGTAGTGGGAATTCAATCTCGGTTTGATTTGATTTCGTCCGGTTTTTGACAATTTGTTGAGTGGTGTCGAGTGACACCAAGGAGGGTGTCAGTCGACCCCGGTTATTGCAATCAGACCAATCGCGAGGAGCAATCATTGATCTTAAAAAGGTTAGGACTTTGGCAGTTTTCAGGGAAAGAGAGACACCAGAAGGAGGAGAGATTAATGTTCCCAAAGTAGAGAAGTTTTAGGTACAAGCACCGTGGAAGAGGAACAGAAGCTCTCCCTAAAGCCATCCTAAACCGTAGAAAGGCTCACAGATATTGGGTTTGGGGACTTTCCTCTGCTGCACTTGCTTTTGCGCTCGTCCTCGTCTTTTTTACTTTTACAGGAAAAAAAGTTTTTGACTTGACCTAATTGGAGAGAAGAGTGAAGGAGGAGCTGCTGCTTCTGGAGTTTCAAATTTAGCTTTTTTTAGTTTCTTTAATAGTTTCGTAACCTTTAGATGTTTAGTTAATAGGTTTCTGTCTCTTTGGAGAGTCTTGTCTGAAAAACAGAAACAAGAAACATCCTGATTGTGAGTAGGATTAGAAACAAGAAACAAGTCTCTTGACTGATTACATATCCTGAGAAACTGCAAATAATAAAATCAAAGTCAACATCCATTTGGTTTGAAGGGACCATTAATCAAAGCCCTAACGTCCTTAGAATCCAACTCTTGTACAGCTCCACAGCTAAAGAATCCGTTGTGGACTTCCTTGAGGAATCTCAGAAGATTCTTTAATGATCCTCTGCTTCTACTCTCGTCTTTCTTCCTCTCCGCGTACAATGGTTGCGAGTCTCTGTTTACGCTCTCGTTCTTGAAATAAAAGTACCTCGTGACCTGCAACAAATTTCTCTCGTGATGAGGCCAAACACTAACAGTATCATCCACAATCACGATCCCGCGCTCATCAGCCAAGACAAGGTCAAGTGTCTTCTTGTTAGGACCTCTTCTTGTTATCACTCGATCCCCGAAATAGGTTTTGTTCGGATCGAGCAACTTGACAACGTCTTGAGCGTATCTCCAATCGCCTTTCGTGTAAACGTACATGTGGAAAAGCTTGTTGGCTTCTCTAAGGAACTCGTTAACGAAAGGTCGAGTTTTGGTTAACCTGTCTCCGAATCTCGATAGTTTTCGACTTGAACATTATAAGAAGCAGGTTCCCACTAGCCTAAACCTTTTTATTTAGGACGCCAAAGATTCGTCCAGGATACCAGAGTAATGTGACTAGATCTCTAAGCGTCGTGTTGGTTAGAGTCGTATTGACAAACAAGGGTGGTGTTCCAGGTAAAGGGAGCTTAACTTGGCCTTTCTGGGCACTTAACTTGCTCAACCACTGTTAGGAACAACCACACCTCGAAGGTCATGTTGACTAGAACCGTATTGACTAACTTAGAGACCTAACCCACTACTTGGAGCAGATCGGTGGATTTGGATGTTTGAAAAAAACCAGAGCTTATGATGAAACTCAGAAGACTGGAGAACTAAGGTTTTTAGAGAGACATTTAGAGAGAGAAACTAGAGAGAGGTTTTTTATTGAGAATATGATGTGTATTTTACAATGGGGTTACACACTTATATATAGGAGGGGAATGAAGGCGCTTACATATGCGCTTACGTCATTCCTATACTATTACGCTTATGACTTTTGCGCTTACATTATTGAGGCGCTTATATATGCGCTTACATCACACTAACATCATAATTATACATAAAACTTATTTATTTTACAAGGAGAAGTAATTAATAGGATAGAGATACTTCTCTTTAGTGGTCTATTTCGAACTCGAGGATGTGTTCGTTACAACATCCGTAGTCATCTCCGGGACATTCGTATTCTGGTGTTGGCTCGCTGAATTCTCTTTGTGACACAGGAGCTAATGTCAACATCATGTCAAAGAAGATTGCAGACAAGATAGGCCTCACCAACATCCAACCTTCATCCATCTCCATCAATTTTGCCGATTCATTCTCTCAAACCCCTTATGGTTTTATTCCTGACGTGATGGTACGACTTGGGAACTGTTTTATACCTAATGACTTTCAAATAGTGGAAATGAGAGAAAGTAGCCATAGACCACTCATTCTTGGCACCCCTTTTCTATCAACCGTTGGAGCCATCTTCGATTTTCCAAATCAAAGGATCTCATTCAACAAGGTGAATAAGGACATGTTTTTCCCTATGTGTTCAACAAAGAAACCATCCGTTGACATGGTACAAGAGAATAAGATCATCCCCAAACCTCCAGAAAAAGAAGGAAGAATCACCCCCAGCTTACCCAGCAAGGACCTTGCTCACCAGCCCAAGCAACTCGCCCTAAAAGCGAAAACTAAAACTAAGGCATCACCTAAACATCCACCCAAAGGATCGATCAAAGATAAGCTCGGGATGGAGACCACAAAGAAGGCAAAGCAGTCTAAAGCCTTTGCAAAAGTTAGGATTCTTCTCCAAGAAGAGCTGAATGATTAAAGCATGGAAGGTTTCAAAAAAAAGTTTGCCAACACCCTGAAACTTTTTTCAATGGCTGAAGTGCCCCGGGGCAAGCATGGCGAGATTGTCTACCCCGCCGTGAATCATCCTCCCGATACAAGCTCCGGGAAGGGAGATCTCGAAGAACCAAAAGTTCCTTTGGTCACTACCCTCTTTTAAGTCCTAAAAACCATTACGGTCAAGCTAAAGACCTTAAACAAGCGCTGTATGGGAGGCAACCCATAAGGTAACACATTTAAATTCCAGTTTTAAGTTTTAGTTTTACTTTGTTTTCTTTGTTTTTCTATAGCAGGATAGGATATGATGGATACAACAATAGTGCAAGAAAAGAGTAGAAGCAACACCATGACAAACCATCCGGGTCGACCATGACCGGTCGAGCAGGAGCTTTAAGAGCTTCGGTCGACCGCTCAACAAACCGTCCAGTGTCAACCCCGCTTCATCTCGCGCCTCATCCGTGTTGTTCGCCACATCGCTCCTGATCGTCTCTTCCGCCCTTCCACGTCAGCATATGAGCCGGACCTTGGGGAATACTTGTTCACCTCTGCACTCGCCTCTGATGAAGATTCTTTGGACGGTGAGGAAAACACAACCAGCCACAACACTACCACCTAGGCACTCACTCTTCATTTGGTATCCAGTGCAATGGACACCCAACTCCATTTTCTATCCTTATCTTATTTTAATGACTTTCTTTTTCTTTTCTTTTCCTCTCACCCTTAATCTGATTTGTTTTCACCGGGACGGTGCAAGTTAAGTCTGGGGGGGGAGTTTTATCCTTTACTAATGTATTTTTCTTTCTTTTCTCATGTTTTCATGTTTCTTTTCTTATGTTTTCATGTTTTATTGAGTCAAAACCTTAGTTGTAAACTATGACCTATCTCTATGATTTTCCGGTGTTGTGCCAACAATCTATGACCCTAGAGCGGACATCAATTGCGGACATAAGCCTAACAGAACCTCTAACGATGGATCGACCTACTGACTTGGCAACATCTCTAAGGTACCCGGACAATCTAACGTTAACTCCACCCTAATCAATCTAGTTTTTCTTGTAAAGGGACTTGGCATACATATGAGTCGTTCCTCACTTGATCTCAAAGGGGTATGTCCAATACAAAGTACAGTTCTCCTCTCTCTCCTCTTGGAATATATATAAAAAAAAAAATGAAGAAGAAGCTTTTAAGCAAAAAGGAAAACGTGTAAGCAAGAGGAATGCATACGTCTGCACCTTCTTGTCTTATGGAGACCTACCAAAAACAAGGAACAAGCAAAAGACTTATCCTGTGTTAATCTTATTCAAAAGGATGAAGGATCGATAGAAAAAATAAAATGATACCCTAGAAAAGTAGGGAAAGATCGATCCTTCAAAAGAAGAGAAGAAGAGAGAGGAAAAGAACTCAAATGCTTCAAAAGGACTATCCTGGAGAGACTCAAATGGGTAAGAACAAGTACTTAATGATCGATATTCCCCATATAAAGACCACACGTTTTAAATTTATGCAAGGAGTTAACAATAGAAAGTTTGGAGTGCTGGATGAGGCTAGTCGAGTTTGGTGTGGTTCGCTAAGCTTGCCGAGCATTATGTGAAGCTAGTCAAACATTGGTTATATTTTTAGTGGAATACAGGAAAGGAGGCCACCACAAGTTTCTCAAAAGGATAAGGGAATTTTCATGTTTTCAAACCTCTTTCTCTGATTTGGATTCTATTTGCTTGGGAACAAGCAAAGGTCTAAGTCTGGTGGAGCTGATATACCTCTATTTTGTACGCTTTTCATACGGTTTTACTATGATTTTTATAAGGTTTTCAAAGGCTTTTTGATCTAAAAAGGTAGTTTTTGTGGATTTATAGTATTAAGAGTCTAAACAGGTCGAAATATGCATTTTGGAGCAAAACCACATGATTTGGACTTTATACCGCTCCACAACACAGCATCAACTTTGAAGGAGCCTTAAAAATATTATACTCAATGGATTTCACCAAAGCCTACGTGAGTTAGCTTTGCAATGCAATTGGAATCATGCAATTTGGCCGAGTAGAATTGGAGATATGACGATTATAGTAAAGATATATACGAAAGAGCTTTACCGGACTGAATCAGTGCATCAAACGGGAAGCAACGGCATGGACTCTTAAACTCAACGGATTTCAATGAAACTCGTCACCGAGATATCCGGATGAGTTAATGTTCCAATGCAGTTGGAATTATGCAATTTGGACGAGCAATATAGAAGATATCATGTTTTAACTGAAGATTGGTCCAGACCAGCCAAAACCGGACACATCACTATCCCGCGTCTCGGTCGACTGCGCCCGGTCGGACAGGAGCTTTAAGGCCCTCGTCTAACCCGACCTTCCTTCACATCATCAAGCCGTCCGCTCAACCGCGCCCGGTCGGACAGGAGCTTTAAGGCCCTCGTCCGACCCGATCTTCCCTCACGCCATCCGCGTCCGCTCGACCGCACCCGGTCGGATAGGAGCTTTAAGGCCCTCGTCCGACCCGACTTTTCTTCACCTCTCGATACGCGCTCGACCGTCCCGCACGACAGGACAGACGTCCCGCTCGACCGTGCCGCTGGACCGACCATCACCCCGATCGACCCGACTCGGCCGACAAAGGCCCAGCTTTCCCGATTCCGCGATTTTCTCGGCCCGTTTACCTAATCTCGACCCCATGAAGACCTAGGACTATAAATACACCTTTTTAGCCTCTCTAGAGAAGAGAGCCGCATATTGTATCACAGTTATACACATCTACTTTTGTTCTTATAGATTTCAAGGAGAGGATCTCTCCTCCTCACTACAATTTGGAGAAGATTTCTAAACCTTTTATCTTATACTATGTCTTCTCCATCCCTTTGTGTTGTTACTTTGATCATGTATGAGTAATTCACTGGTTAGGTTGCTAGGGTTACTAATTCAATGAGTTGTTTTCTTGATCTATGATTTCGATGAACTGTTAGGGATAACTTTAGAGTCTTTGTCTCGTTTTGTTCACTTACTAATGCTGATTGCTTTACCGCGCATCTAGCAATTCAATCCTAGGTTGATTTGAGCCACGAAAGTGCTGTATCATTCGCCGGACCTATTCTTTGACAAGCTAGGTTTCTTAGACTGCGAAAGTTGATTTACTAAGCCTAGTGAACTGTATCCGAACTTGCTCGATTTAATGCTTGATTAACTATCTAAGGACATTCCAAAAGTTTAGCGATTAGATAAGTTATCATAGTAGTCGGAGCCACGACAGTGGAAAGACTTAATTTCGTGTTTTGTGTTCTAGACGGATCTATCATCCAATCATCCCTAAAACGATTTATATCTATCGTCGAACTTGATCATAGCATGCTTCTCTACGAATTAGCCCCTAAAGACCTAACGCTTTTCCCTTATTGCTTTACAACCTCACAATCCCTAGTTTTCTTATTTAGTTATTAGTTCACCAATCAAACATCCATACTTTGTTCTACCTTGATCTGAAATCCATAGTTTCAAAGTGTATTCATTCTAGCCAGTCCTTGTGTTCGATAACCCATATTCTACGATCTGTGCGCTTGCAGGATTTTAAAATTGGGTAAATCCTGACCACCCATCACCTTAGCCGCTCCAACTCCCGCGCCACCACCGGCACTGATGTGTGGTCAGGTTTTACCGACTTTTAAAAATCCTGCAAGTGCACAGATCGTAGAAGTACGGGTTATCGAACACAAGGACTGGCTAAAATGAATACACTTTAAATCTATGGAGTTCGGATCAAGCTAGAATAAGATAAAGGATGATTGGTTGGTTGTCTAATAACTAAATACTAAAGCTAAGAAATCGAAGTTGTAAAGCAATGAGGGAAAAGCGTTAGGTCTCTAGGGGCTAATTCGCAGAGAAGCAAGCAATGATCAGTTCGATGATAGATATGAATCAATTTAGGGATGATGGGATGATAGATCCGTCTAGAACACAAAACACGAAAATAAGTCTTTCCACTTCCGTGGCTCCGACTCCTATGATAACTTATCTAATCGCTAAACTTTTGGTATGTCCTTAGATAGTTAATCAAGCATTAAATCGATCAAGTTCGGATACAGTTCACTAGGCTTAGTAAATCAACTTCCGCAGTCTAAGAAACCTAGCTTGTCAAAGAATAGGTCCAGCGAATGATACAACACTTCCGTGGCTCAAATCAACCTAGGATCAGATTGCTAGATGCGCGGTAAAGCAATCAGCATTAATTAGTGAGCAAAACGAGACAAAGACTCTAATGATATCCCTAACAGTTCATCGAAATCATAGATCAAGCAAACAACTCATTGAATTAGTAACCCTAGCAACCTAACAAGTGAATTACTCAGACATGATCAAAGTAACAACACAGAGAGATGAAGAAAGCATGATAATAGATAAAGGTTCAGAAATCTTCTCCAAATTGTAGTAAGGAGGAGAGATCCTCTCCTTGAAATCTCTAGAACAAAAGTAGATCTATGAAACTGAAATACAATGTGGCTATGTTGTTCTCTCTCTCTCTAAAGAGGCTAAAAAGGTGTATTTATAGTGCTAGGTCTTCCAGGGGTCGAGATTAGGTAAACGGGCCGAGTAAACCGTGAAAACGTGCAAAACGGGCTTTAGTCGGCTAAGGCGGGTCAAGCGGGACGGCGGCGGTCGAGCGGGGCAGTCGACCGGTCGGTCGGGCTGGTGCTCGGGTCGAGCTGGGGGTCGAACGGTCGCACGGGATGATGGTCGGGCGCGCACGGGATGGTGAAAAGAAGTCGGGTCGGACAGGAGCCTTGGAGGCCCTGTCCGACCGGCTCGGTCGACCGGATCGTGGAGGAAGGTCGGGTCGGACGGGAGCCTTGGAGGCCCTGTCCGACCGGCTCGGTCGAGCGGCTAGGGTAGACGTCCGGTTTTCGGCTGATTTGACACTCTTCACTAAATTGATGATATCTTCCATTCTACACGTCCAAATTGCATGATTCCAATTGTGTTGGAAAGCTAACTCATGTAGGCATCGCGGCGAACTGGTTTTGGTGAGATCCATTGAGTAGAATGTTTTTGGGGCTCTTTCAAAGTTGATGCTGTGTCGTGGAGCGGCGTAAAGTCCAAATCCTGTGGTTTTGCTCCGAAATGCATCTTTCGACCTGTTTAGACTCTTAGTACTATAAATCCACAAAAACTACCTTTTTAGATCGAAAAGCCTTTAAAAACCTTATAAAAAGCATAGTAAAACCATATAAAAAGGGTACAAAATAGAGGTATATCAACTCCCCCAGACTTAGATCTTTGCTTGTCCTCAAGCAAATAGAATCCAAATCAGAGAAAGAGGTTTGAAAACGTAGAAACTCCTTATCCTTTTTGAGAAACCTGTGGTGGCTTCCTCTCCTGTATTCCACTAAAAACATAACCAATGTTAGACTTGCTTCACATAATGCTCGACAAGCTTCGCGAACCATACCAAACTCAACTAGTCTCATCCAGCACTCCAGACTTTCCATTGTTAACTCCTTGCATAAATTTAAAACGTGCGGTCTTTATCAAGGGAGTATCGATCATTAAGCACTTGTTCTTACCCACTTGAGTCTCTCCAGGATAGTCCTTTTTGAAGCTTTTGAGTTCTTTTCCTCTCTCTTTTTCTTTTGAAGGATCGATTTTTCCCTACTTTTCTAGGGTATCATTTTATTTTTTCTATCGATTCTTCTTCCCTTTCTTTTTTTCTTTTAGGGAATAACATAGGATAGGCTTTTGCTTTTTCCTTGTTTTTGGTAGGTCTCCACAAGACAAGAAGGTGCAGACGTATGCATTCCTCTTGCTTACACGTTTTCCTTGTGCTTAAAAGCTTTTGATTTTTATTTTTCTGAGAAAGAGGAGATCTGCACTTTGTATTGGACACACCCTTTTGAGATCAAGTGAGGAACGACTCATATGTATGCCAAGTCCCTTGACAAGAAAAACTAGATTGGTTAGGGTGGAGTTAACGTTAGATTGTCCGGGTACCTTAGAAATGTTGCCAAGTCAGTAGGTCGATCCACCGTTAGAGGTTCTGTTAGGCTTATGTCTGCAACTGATGTCCGCTCTAGGGTCATAGATTGTTAGCACAACACCGGAGAGTCATAGAGATAAATCATAATTTCCAACTAAAGTTTTGACTCAATAAAACATGAAAACATAAGAAGATGACATAAAAATATAAGAAAAGAAAAAGAATACATTAGTAAAGGATAAAACTCCCCCCAGACTTAACTTGCACCGTCCCGGTGAAAGCAAATCAAATTAAGGGTGAGAGGAAACAGACTCAATAAAGAAAAATAAAAAGAAATTCATTAAAATAAGATAAGGATAGAAAATGGAGGTAGGTGTCCATTGCACCGGATACCGAGTGAAGTGTGGGTGCCTAGGTGGAGGCGTAAAGGCTGGCCGCGCTCTCCTCCTCGTTGGTAGATTCTTCATCAGAGTCAAGTGCAGAGGTGAGTGAGAACTCTCCAAGGTCTGGCTCATGGGTTGATGTGGAAGGGCGGAAAAGGCGATCGGGAGCGATGTGGCGAACAACACGAATGAGGCGCGAGATGAAGCGGGATTGGCACTAGACGGTTCTCTCCAGATGGCCAAGGCGGTCTAAAGCCTGGTTGGCAGCCTGGCTGGCTGTCATGATGTTGATGTTCCGAACAGGGCGCCTTGCCCTTATGGTCCTCTGCTTGAGATAGTAGGTGTTGATCTGGTAGCGCGGTGAGTCAGGGGTTTCAATGAAGTACTTCTCTGATGGTGGTGAGAATGTAAAAGCACCGGAACTGAGGAGTGGGAGGTCGTCACAAGGCAGTTGCACAAGCGCGGTGTCAGACGTTCCAATGGGGCATACATAGCAAAACTGGGTTGGGTTCTTGGTCCAGCCATTGAGG
Organism: Erythrophleum ivorense; assembly: GCA_026724425.1. Taxonomy (NCBI): domain Eukaryota; kingdom Viridiplantae; phylum Streptophyta; class Magnoliopsida; order Fabales; family Fabaceae; genus Erythrophleum; species Erythrophleum ivorense. The sequence continues at coordinate 844,528 of JAIUCV010000084.1, forward strand.
AAACGAATATGCTGAAGGGCTGTGAGGTCTAAAGGAGTGGTGTTGTTACTGGGCCGGTAATGTGAGATGTCAATCTTGCAATGGTTGACAATTGCTGTGATAAGTCGCCCAAAACGCACAACAACCTTCTTGTTGTCGGTGTGCCGTGCCAAAAGCTTTACATTGACAAGTGTTTTTGCAAACAAAAGGCCAAGGTTTGCATTGTATTTGTATCGGAAGAAGGGCGTTGTCAGGATGTAGAACTCGTCTGCTGTGACTTTGCTGGTTTCCGGTTTGCACTGTAGAGTAGTGGTGATGAGGCGGTGTACATAGCGGATTACCGGATGAGAGATTCGTGAAACCTTCGATCGGGAAGCGAGGAACGGTTCATCAGCGAAGTGGGTCCAGTTGGAGAAATCATCATCACGAGTGAGGTGGTTCTCCTTGAAGTCATGAGAAGTCTCGTTGTTGAAACCAAAAAGCTTGCAAATGGTGGCGATGGATATCCGACCACTTTGATCGCCAATCTTGAAGAAAAGTATCCCATTGCCGGCGGGCTGGTCATCATTGTTGTTGGGGAAGGCTAGAGTGACGGTGGAGAGGAAGTCTCGTGTAAGTTCAGTGTACTCCTTGCAATCTATCTTGAAAAACTTGCGCATTCCTAGCTTCTTTAGGTACCATATGACATCGCTCTTGATGTTTAGGAGATCAAGAGTGTGATTATCCATTGTCACACATGGTTCAATGATGACTCTTTCCATCGCTGTTCCATACTCTCCATTGCCTTGAATAGGATGGTTGATAAACTTGACAAGGGGTTGATTATCGGAATCACTTGAATGCTCCTCGATTTCCTTGCCTTTTTCGTTGGTTTTGATTGCTGATTTCGATTTGTTTGCTCGTTCAGTGAGGTTTGGATTTGCATTGAGCTTGATTTGTTTCCTTGGTGGCTCTAAAGCGACATCCTTCTTCCTTATTGCCTCAGTTAGCTTTGTTCTTGCCATGGTACCTACAAAAACAAATTCTCACCAAGAGACATGAGGTTGTATTCGTAAAGATTATTGGAAGAAAAGGGTAGGGGATAAGTATATTATCAACTCAAATCAAGCCTAATGAAATCAATCAAGTGAACAATCATCTTTCAAGGTTCAAAATCCTAGCTATTTTCGGATTTACTGTTCATGCTATGATATAACTTAAAATTTCGAAATTCATAAGCTAATCATGCTATAATAAAGTTAAAATCACAAATCCTAATGATATTCTAGGTGTTCAAGCAATGAATACCCTAATCCCATCCTTGAATCAAAGGTGTTGAATACCCAAAATAAGTTTTGTGAAAAACTATTCAAGAATTGAAATTAGAATGTTATATTCTCTAAACCACATTGAATTCACACAAATAAGCTTAAAACAAGCCTATTAGGAGCAAAAATTGCAAGTCTAAACAAAAGCTTAGTCAAGAAATTCTCTTATATATTTGGATTGTGTAAAATCATAGAAGTTGGGTTTTAGAGATCATACCTTGTTTTGGAAAGAGAGATTGGGGATTGGGAGAGCTAAAATTCGAAATCCAATTTAAGAAATACCAAAGTTTTAAGAAAAATGTTTGTGAAGGTTCTTCAATGGAGGCTAGGGTTTTCTAAAACCTTTTCTTTGTAGAAGAGAATGAAAAGTGGTGTTTTCAATCTCAAAATCTCTTTAAATCCTTTATGAAATTGATTTTGGTTTAGAAAAATCGGTTTGGTTTGGTTAAAACCGGTTCAATTTAAGTGGGAAGGAGAAAGAGAAGCTTATCTTTTTTTTTTTTTTTTTTTTTTTATTTTGGGTCGAACGGTTCGGTCGACCCGGGGTGTTTTGGTCGACCGGTCGACCGAACCTCTTGGAGTCCCTGCCCGAACGTGTTTGGTCGACCCAAACGGCTTGGCGGCTCCACTTCTATGTTCCTCTTGCACCATTGTGATATCCATTCTATCCTATCTTGCTAAAAGAAAAACAAAGAAAACAAGGTAAAACTAAAACCTAAAACTGAAATTTAAAGGTGTTACCTTATGGGTTGCCTCCCATACAGCGCTTGTTTAAGGTCTTTAGCTTGACCGTAATGCTCTTTAGGATTTAAGAGAGGGTAGTGATTAATGGAGCTTTTTGTCCATCAAGATCTTTCTTCTTAGGATTTATATCGGGAGGATGATTCACGGCGGGGTAGACAATCTCTCCATGCTTGTCCCGGGGCACTTCAGCCATAGGAAAGAGTTTCATAGTGTTAGCAAACTTTTCCTTGAATTCTTCCAAAGTTTCATCATTCAGCTTTTCCTGGAGGAGAATCCTAACTTTTGCAAATCCTTTAGTTTGCTTAACCTTCTTAATGGTCTCTGTCCCGGTCTTATCCTTGATCGGTCCTTTTGGTGGGTGCTTAGGTGATGGCGTAGTCTTACTTCTTGCTGTCAGGGCAAGTTGCTTGGGCTGGTAAGATGTTGTAGTCTTATTTCTTGCTATCGGGGCAAGTTGCTTGGGCTGGTAGGATGCCGTAGTCTTACTTCTTGCTATCGGGGCAAGCTGCTTGGGCTGGTAGGCAAGGTCTTTGCTGGGCAAGCTGGACAGGATTTTCTCTTCTTCTGGAGGCCTGGGGATAATCTTATTCTCTTGCACCATATCAACTGATAGGTTCCTTGTTGAACACATGGGGGAAAACATCTCTTTATTCACCTTGTTGAATGAGATCCTCCGGTTGGGAAAATCGAAGATGGCTCCAACGGTTGATAGGAAAGGGGTGCCAAGGATGAGGGGTCTATGGCTACTTTCTCTCATTTCCACTATTTGAAAGTCGGTAGGAATAGAACAGTTCCCAAGTCGTACCATCACGTCCGGGATGAAACCGTAAGGTGTTTGCGAGAATGAATCGGCATAGTTGATGGAGATGGATGAAGGTTGGATGTTGGTAAGGCCTATCTCGTCTGCAATCTTCTTTGACATGATGTTAACATTAGCTCCTGTGTCACAAAGAGAATCGGTGAGATTAACTTCATTAATAGAACATGGAACTACAAACTTTCCAGAGTTATCCGCCTTTGGGATGATCTTGGGGAAAAGGCGTCTTTTCCTTGCACGGTTAGATTCTCTCTCGGGATAGATTTCTTCAGGCCAGGTCATACAATCATACTTAGGTGGGGAGAGCTTCCATTTGGGGATAGAATCCTCAAACTTCTTTTCTATTGCAACGGAGTTGCAAAAAGATTTCTTGGACTCCATCTCTTGTTTTTTAACTGCTTCTGCGGTTTGAGCGGCTTGCACTTCCAATTTCTTGACATGTGCGGCAATGGCATCATATTTAGCATGGAGGTCATTGAACAAAGTGTCCATCTTCTCATTCATCTCCTTGTTGTTTCTCTTTTGACCTTCCATGATCTGTTGAAACATTCCATCGAACTTGTTGTTTGGCTGGGCTAGAGGAGGTTGGTTGGCGGGTAAACCATATGGTTCCTTTGGTGGGTATGGTGCTCTTTGGTCGTAGTTCGGCCTAGGTTGAAACTGGTTTCCTTGCTGCTGGAAACGATCTCCATAGGGTTGGAAAGGTGGTCTCTGCTGCTGGAATCTTGAGGGATAGGTTTGGTCTTGTGGGTTCTCCACATTGGTGCTGCGGTAAGAAAGGTTTGGGTTGGACCGGTAGTTGGGATTGTATCCCCTGTTTCCATAGTTACCAACATAGTTAACTTCTTCCTCAAGTTGATCATTGGAGAAATCTCCCATGCATTCCCTTGTAGGATCATCATTGACATCATTTATGCCCTCAACTGCATGTATGTGTCTTTGCTGTCCTTTTAGAACTTGAGCCATCATATTCTTCAGTTCAGCCATCTGAGTAGCATCAGGGGGTGTGTTGGTAGAGCGGTGTGATCTATCATAGTCTGGGCAGTTGTTGCAATCACTTGCTGCAAGGTTCTCAATTAAGACTTTGGCTTCCTCAACAGTCTTTGTCATAAAATTTCCATTGCTTGCAGTATCCAAGGATAGCTTATATTTGTGGTCTATGCCACGATAGAAGATGTTCCAAAGGTTCCCATCCTTGAAACCGTGGTTAGGGCAATCCCTAATGTATTCCTTGAATCGATCCAATGCCTCATAAAATGATTCGGTTGCACCTTGGCGAAATCCAGAGATCTTGTTTCTAACAGAAATCGATCTTTGCTTAGTGTAGAAATGGTTGATGAATGCTGCCTTGTACTCGTCCCAAGTAGTGATCGAATGGGCAGGAAGAGACTTTAACCATCACTTAGTAAATCAACTTCCGCAGTCTAAGAAACCTAGCTTGTCAAAGAATAGGTCCGGCGAATGATACAGCACTTCCGTGGCTCAATTCAACCTAGGATCAGATTGCTAGATGCGCGGTAAAGCAATCAGCATTAATTAGTGAGCAAAACGAGACAAAGACTCTAATGATATCCCTAACAGTTCATCGAAATCATAGATCAAGCAAACAACTCATTGAATTAGTAACCCTAGCAACCTAATTGGTAAATTACTCAGACATGATCAAAGTAACAACACAGAGAGATGAAGAAAGCATGATAATAGATAAAGGTTCAGAAATCTTCTCCAAATTGTAGTAAGGAGGAGAGATCCTCTCCTTGAAATCTCTAGAACAAAAGTAGATCTATGAAACTGGAATACAATGTGGCTATGTTGTTCTCTCTCTCTCTAAAGAGGCTAAAAAGGTGTATTTATAGTGCTAGGTCTTCCAGGGGTCGAGATTAGGTAAACGGGCCGAGTAAACCGTGAAAACGTGCAAAACGGGCTTTAGTCGGCTAAGGCGGGTCGAGCGGGACGGCGGCGGTCGAGCGGGGCAGTCGACCGGTCGGTCGGGCTGGTGCTCGGGTCGAGCTGGGGGTCGAACGGTCGCACGGGATGATGGTCGGGCGGGCACGGGATGGTGAAAAGAAGTCGGGTCGGACGGGAGCCTTGGAGGCCCTGTCCGACCGGCTCGGTCGACCGGATTGTGGAGGAAGGTCAGGTCGGACGGGAGCCTTGGAGGCCCTGTCCGACCGGCTCGGTCGAGCGGCTGGTGTAGACGTCCGGTTTTCGGCTGATTTGACACTCTTCACTAAAATGATGATATCTTCCATTCTACACGTCCAAATTGCATGATTCCAATTGTGTTGGAAAGCTAACTCATGTAGGCATCGCGGCGAACTGGTTTTGGTGAGATCCATTGAGTAGAATGTTTTTGGGGATCTTTCAAAGTTGATGCTGTGTCGTGGAGCGGCGTAAAGTCCAAATCCTGTGGTTTTGCTCCGAAATGCATCTTTCGACCTGTTTAGACTCTTAGTACTATAAATCCACAAAAACTACCTTTTTAGATCGAAAACCCTTTAAAAACCTTATAAAAAGCATAGTAAAACCATATAAAAAGGGTACAAAATAGAGGTATATCAGGCACCCAAACTGGCCTCGCCCGCCACTGAGTGACGCAGTCGCCACACTAGGCATTGCACTCTCCGCTGAAACCTCCGGTAAACTACGCCCACGACCCCGACCTCCACGGCCTCTGCCACGGCCTCTACCGCGACCTCTACCACGACATCTAGCACCTGCGTCCATCTTGCTGCACTTCCAAAGAACAGAAGATGAGCAAGCTAGAAAACACAACAAAACACAAACACAAAAACTCACCGCGGAATCACTGGAAGGCCGAAGGGGATGATACTAAGACTAACAACTGACTAAACCCCAATTAATCAATTAACACATAGTCTCAGTTCAACCCAATTTAGTAGTCCTAAAAACGTCAAGGCTCTGATACAAAAATGAAACAACCAGTCTTTTTTTTTTTTTAATAACTAATTACCAATGTGGAAGTTCTAAAAAAAATCAATAATTAAATAACTAGATAAGTCAATAATCCAATAAATAAACCAACCAACAATAATCAATTCCAAAAATGTGAATAAATAACTCTAGCAACCTAACACCATGTTCTAGCCACTAAAACAATAACCAAATAGTCCTATCATCCCCTCTTCAGCCTCGATTCCGCGATCACACTTTGCGTTTGTCTGCATCACCTTAAGGAAAAAGAGATGCATAAGTATTTAAGAAATACTTAGTAAGACGGTCCTCCCGTCAACAGGCCAATTACGCAAAACACTAGACAACAGCAAACAAACAGCAACACATAAGCACAGCAACCAAAATGCGGAAACAACTCTTGTGTCGACCGACACCCCCGAGGGTCGCTCGACACACCCAGCTAGATTTCGACCAACACACCCAAAGAGTGTCGCTCGACACAACCCCGAAACCACGAAACCAACAGCGACGAAACAACACAATAACACATAATCAATTGGATTCAACCCCCATAAACGATCAAATACACAAATAAACCATGAATAGCTCAAGAACAACTCAAAACCTCAACAACAGAACGAATCTCTAGTGATTCACGAGCCTACGGTCACGCACTCACCTCTAAAACGGATTGAACAAGGGAAAGGAAGATGAACAGTGAAGAAAAGCCACAACTCACTCCAAAAACTCCAGAAAATTGGATCTCCTCTCTCAAAATCGCCTTATTTCACCTCTGCCTCCTTCTAACTCGAAAATTGTGCCAAAAAGTGGCTCCTTTCGCTTAAAACCCACGACCTAGGGTTTCTTTGCCCAAACCAGCCCAAACCGGAAACAACTCAAATTGAACTGATCGATTTCACAATAGCCGGTGTCGACCGACACCACTCTTTGGTGTCGCTCGACACCCCTTGCCGAACCGCCAGAACCGATCAGAAATCGAATTCAAACTGAATCGATTTCCAGTAACCGGTGTCGACCGACACCTTTCTGGTGTCGCTCGACACCAACTAACCAGACCGCTGGTTTACTTATATTATCACAATGATGCTTAAATCTCTAAACCGACCGCACATCAATCAAACAATAACATGCACAACCACTCGGAAATTCTCACCTTGCATAACACAAGCAAAAAATACAAAAAAAAATGTTTTTAGGATGAAGAACCAAAAGGAGACCAAAACAAGAAAGTGACCCACCCTTTGTTCCCACCCTTGTAGAAGGTGAAATCTCCAATCAAGGTAAGTAAATTCTCCTCATGCATTCATTAAAAACCATCTTTGATCCTCACTTGATAAGCATTTGAACCTTGAACTTCATTAGTTACATTTAATGGTTTAAATTGCTTAATATTGATGGTTAATGAATGAGAATGAATCTTGACTTGTCAAACTGAATTATACATTGATTTCACTGATGATAAAACTATTTCAGAACTTTGGGATCCCTAACCAAGACCCAACATGTTTTTATAGTTTATACCATATTCTCTTAGATTGTGAACTTCAAGTTGGTTACTTGGAGATCTCAATCTAAGACCGGACTTAACAGTGGTTTGAAGTATTTTGCAAGGACTTCAATCTTTGACAGGAAGGACACAAAGGAGAGATGCTGTAACCGACCAAAACTACAATCCATATGGCGGTTTTCAATGGAGGATCACAACACGGCACAAGAAACAAGGTGGGCATGACCTGGAAATGATAATGGAGGATACAAGAATCACTTCGGTCGAAGAAAATCACAAAACGGTCGAGTAGATTTCAAGATATCCCATCCGGCGAGATTCTCTCGGCCAAACGGGTGCAAAGGAGGACAAACATCAACAATCTCCCAAACCACGTGACCGATGTCCACCAAACTTCACAGGCGGCTACACAACACCATGTTGGTCGGCAAATCCAAAAGATAGGACGGAGGAATGTTGACGGATCAGGAGATATGCAAAGATGCCTCATCCGGTCGATAGCGGTGCACCCAAAGGCCGGCAAAACCGAAATCACGGCATGGAGACACCACCAGCTAGAGATGGATCCTTGGAGCTTCAAAATCATTATTCCAGAAGAAAATCAAGGAACGAACGAGCCAATCACAAAGAAGTCAAGAAAACTCTTCCCTGAGCCGAATTGACCACTTTGTGAAGGAACTCTCAATCCGCTCGTTCGTTTGGCCCCAAATTTCACCAGTGTCCATAAAATATGAGGTTAGTCGATGAAATTTCAATATAGGTCAGAGAATTCTTCATCATTCGAGCTGTGGTCTATTGCACTATCATCCGGTCGACCGAATGGACCACCAAATGAAGAATCTCCCAAACCGCTCGTTCGTTTGACCCCAAACTTCACCAGTATTCCTAATACATGAGGTTGGTCGATGCAATTTCAATATGGGTCAGCAAAAGCTTCACGGTTTGAGCTGTGGTTCATGGCACTCTTCTCGGGTCGACCAAATGAGCCCAACTCGACCAAAACGCCAACCGGCGAGAATCAGGCCAGGAAATTCAAAACTCACCGACCAATCATGTCTAAAGAGGAGCCCTATTCAGTTATCCAACACTAATCTTCATTACAATTGGTCATCACTTGGTAACATCATCCTAAACTTTCCCTTTTCAAATTTATTACATATTTTTACCTCTCTTAATCTGATTTTTCTTACACCGGGACGGTGCAAGTTAAGTCTGGGGGGATTATACTAATAAGTTTGTTCATTTTGGCATTTTTTTTTTTTGCATTGTTTTCATTTTATTGAGTCGTTTTTATTGAGTCAAAACTTTTGTCGAGAATTATGACTTTATCTTGGACCTAACCATTGTTGTGCCTGTGTTTAAGTGACCATTGATCAGTTATTGGCAGTTTACTTCATCACATGTGCACCATGAGTGGATTGATCTACCAAAAACGTCCACATCTCCAAGGGCTTAAGAAGGATCCATCTTTGACTCTGCACCTTAATGAAATTAACCTTCTCGGCTAGGGGCTTGGCATTACAAAGGGCATGACTCCTCATCCTCACTACCAAGTGAAAAGTCTGTGTGAGTTCGGTTTCCCTCTCTCTCCCCTTCAAATTTAAGAAAAAGCACCAAGGTCCATGTAACCGGGGATTAGGTGGCAACCACCATCAATACTCGCGTCTATGAAAAACCTTTTGATCCAAGTAACCGGGGATTAGGTGGCTACAACCATCAATACTCGCGTCTATGGAAGATCCATCAAAAACCTCCACAAAGAGGAGAAGAAGTCGAATAAAAAAATACTATGCTACCCTAAAAAAGGGATGAATCGACTTAAGAAGTGAGAAGAGAGAGAGGTGAAACAAGAGCCAAGACATGTGTTTTATAAAAAGAGGATGGGTAAGAGTCTATAACCCCTTTGATCGATATTCCCTAGTTGAGACCACACCTTTAGAAACTAAAGGAGTCAAAGGTGGAGAATTTGGATGGCCTAAAGAGAAGTGGATAGCTTTGGGATGATTGCAAAACTCATGGTATGTACTTTCTTGTTCTTAATTCTAAATGCCATTGCTGTTTTATGTGGATAACTAAGATAAATGTCAACATGGATTTCCAAAAAGATTTAAGAGTTCTCATGTTTTCAAACCTCTTTTCCATGCTTAGTTTGCTTGGGGACAAGCGAAAGATAAGTCTGGGGGAGTTGATATATCCATATTTTGCATGATTTTACTTAGTATTTATCTATGTTTTCAAGTATTTTCAATAAGGTATTATGCCTTTAAAGGTAATTTTCTTGTATTTGTTGGTTTTGGAGTCTTAACAGGTTAAAACATCAAAAATGATTCAAAAAGGAGCAAAAGAGCCTCAAACCATGATCCATGCAAGTTTCCAAGTCAAGAGCATCAATATAACTCCATTTGTCCGACTCTCGCATTTGGACAGAACCGGAGCATCCGAAAGATAACCGCGGCAAGGGGTCTTCCCGACGTCCAAAAATCATGATCTTGGTCTTGCTGGATATTTGAGTCATGCATCACGGTGAAGTGGATTCAAGCCATTTGGATCAACCATCAGGGAGAAACTCGTTTTCTCCCAAGACGTGTCCGCTAGGCGAGGAAATGAAGCCCATGGAGACTTGGTGCCACAAACGGCCCGGGATTCCGCGGCATGGACCCTGTCTCGACTTAACATAGGCCTAGCCTATTTCTGGTGGTTTCCTTGGCCTTATCCCGGCCCATTCAAGTCGCAAAAACTTCATGTCCAACTTATCGGAAAGTTTCCTTTTCCGGCACTTCAAAAACCTAGCGACTTCTCAACCTATAAATACAAGCTTTTAGCTTCGACCTAAGGGGAGTCTCGTGCAAGAGGAGAGTGGCCGTCAGAGAGAGGGAGAAGCCCTAGGAGCTCGCCATCAAGGAAGAGGAGAAGGAGGCGCCGCTCAAGTCTTGCACTTGCACAAAATCTTGTTCTTTACATTTTTGTTTCTTTTCCTTTTCTCTTCTAAGATTTGTATTGGATTCAAGAGTTATCAAGGGAGATTTCGACTTGTTCTTCAACAGAGAAGCTTCTTCTATCCCTTATCTCTTACTTATACTTGTGATTATGCTTTCAATCATGCTTTGCTTGTTTGATTGCACCATGTCCGAGTAGATTCATTTGTTAGGCGAGGTAAATCAATGAAACTTGTATGATGTGATTGGCGATTGCAATTGGGACTTTTATTCATGAACTGATCTTCACCTTTACTTGAGTTTAATGCATGATTGCTTTACCGTACATCTAGCAATCTGATCTTAGGGAAATAAAACCTCGAAAGTGTTGCATCTAGTTCCCGAAACTAGTATTCGGTGAGCTACGCGTCTTAGGCAACGAAAGCTGACCTAAGGAGTCTAGTGAACTCTATCATTACTTGAACCATTAATGCATGTTTACATCTTGTAATAACCATCGAAAGTTGAGTCTATTAGGTTGTTTAAACATAGTGTTCGGAGCCACGAAAGTGGAAAGAACATACCTTAGTGTTTTGTGTTCAAGATAGTTCATAATGAAATACCAATGCAATCATCACTTCATTACTTGTTTTCAAAGATTATCCTTTGCCTAACTCTTTCTCTTAATTGTTAACAACCTCTTTTACTTACTTGTCTTTGTTTTCTTTTGATTTTCGGTTCACCACAACAACATATTTTCTGTTCTAGCTACTCATCAATCACCACAAGTTTGAAGCGAGATCACACCCTCCTTGTGTTCGACCCCGACTACAACACAGCTGTGCACTTGCAGCTCATTTTGGTAGGGTTATAAATATTAAAACTTGAAGCTAAACCCACGCCCCATCAGGGGTTCGGGAGTAGATTACATATGCTCATTGAGGTGTGAATTGAGGAATGATTGTACATGTACTTGTTTGATTGTTGTGCAGTCGGTCTAAAGTTCAATCATCGCGATGAAAATGTGCGAAAAGCTCTTGAGTACCTAGTGTCGATCGACACCTAAGGGGTGTGTCGATCGACACCGGTTATCAGGTTCGATTCCGGATTAAGTCGATTGGACGTTTGATTTGAAGTTGGTTTGGTTTTGGTCAATGTGTGTCGACCGACACCGGTTATTGGAAAATCGACCGGTTTGATTTAAGTCGGCTGGTTTTGTCCGGTTTAGGCGGTGGAAACCCTATTCCACGATTTAAAGGTACTGTAGCCGCGTGAGAGGCACAAGTTTCGAGGCAGAGAAGAAGGGAGGCGATTTTCTGAGAGAGGCATCCGATTTCTGAGTTTCTGGGTTGGATCTGTTGTTGTTCATCTCCTTTCCTTCCTTTCAATCCGTTTCAAGGTGAGTGCGTGACTGTAGGTCCGTTTATCAGTAGAGATTCCTTGGTTTTGAGTTTGTGATTGTGTTATTAAGTTGTTCTTATTGGAAATCGTGTTTTGGAATGTATTGGGGCGTTGAAAACCCTTGATTGTGAGTTGTTGAGATTTCCTATGCGCTGTTTTGTAGCTTTTGGTGTCTGGGCGTCGAGCTGGTGTCTACCGACACTCGATGGGTGTCGATCGACACTCAGAAGGCTAGCGTCGATCGACACTTTTGAGGTGTCGGTCGACACTAGGCTGGGAAGTCAGGAAACGTGGGTTGTTCCTGACTTGGTGGTTTCTGTTGTTGCATATTATTTCGTTGTGGTTATTGTTGATGTATTGTCTAGTGTTTGACGTACTTGGCCTGTAGGCAGGATGATCCACTCACTAAGTATTTATGATAATACTTACGCATCTCTATTCCAATGTGATGCAGGTAACGGCAATGTTCTTCCGCGGAAAGAGACCGAGAGAAGAGGATGATGAGACTAGGAATTTGATTTTGGCTATCTTGTTGTGGCTATCAAGGAATTCATTTTTAGGGTGTTAGTTTTATTTTAATAATGTAGCAAACCTGGTGTTTAGGTTGCTGGAGTTTATTTGTTTTATTGGTTTTATTGGTTATTGGTTTATTTGTTGAACTGTTTATTTATGATTTAATATTATTGATTTCTTTCGAGAATTTCCGCATTGATAATTATAAAAAAAAAAAAAAAAGCTTGGTTGTTTCATTTTGGTATCAGAGCGTATACGGTTTTAGGACTGTTAGTATTGGATGAATTGGACTATGAGTTTAATTGATTATTTGAGTTAGTCAGTTAGTAGTCTAGTCTCATCCTCTCGGTCTTCCAAGGTTCCGCGGTAAGTGAGTTGGATATTCGTGTTGTGTTTTGTGTTTGTGTGTACTGACTTTGCTCATTTTCTGTACTTGGTGGAAGTGCAGAGAGATGGACGCAGGTCGTGGTCGCGGTCGTGGCCGTGGTCGTGGTGGAGCCCGTGGGGGCAGAGGAGCTGGTCGTAGTGGACGAGCAACGGGTCGTGGAGGTCGGGGTGCTGGGCGTGGTTTGCCAGAGGCTGAGGTTTCAGTAGAGAGTGCAGCGCCGAGTGTGGCGACAGCGTCAGTTACTCAGGGCTGACTCGGGCGCCGGTGGTGGCGCAGGAGCTGGAGCAGTTCCCGGTGGGGGCGCAGCTTTAGCTTAGGGAGATATGATAGTGGGGCTACTGACGCAGTTATTGGCACGACTTCCTCAGTCAGTTCCACAGCAGTCTCCGGTTGCACCTCCAGCGGCCGGGGCACAGGTTGGTGCCGGTTTTGTTGAGCAGCAGGAGGCTGCGGGGCAGCAGGGTGCTGCGGTTGGGTATTCGCCTTATCGCGAGATGATGAGGGAGATGCAGAGGATTGGCACGCCTATGTTTGAGGGCGGTGTTACTCCAGAGCAGGCTGACGAGTGGCGTCAGAGGTTGGAGCGGAACTTCGATTCAGTCCGTTGTCCAGAGCAGTTTCAGGTTGAGTTGGCAGTGCACTACCTTGGAGGTGACGCACATTTATGGTGGAGGTCTGTTAGGACCCGGAGAGCGGTTTGGACTTGGGTTGATTTCGTCGAGGAGTTCAACCACAATTCTTTCCCGCAGGAGGCTCGTGACAGACTGCAGTTGAGGTTCTTAGACTTGACTCAGGGAGAGAGGTCTGTACGGGAGTACGATGCAGAGTTCTGCAGATTGGTGGTTCACACTGGTGGTGAGCTTGTGAGTGAGCGGGCTTTGATGTCGAGGTTTCTTCAGGGACTTCGGAGGAACATCAGGACCCAGTGCAGAGGTGGTATGTACCACACTAGAGCCAGTTTAGTGGAGTTGGCAGCTTCCATTGAGGAGGATTTGCGTGAGCCGGTGAGTTCAGCAGTTGTTCCGGCTGCGGTTGCTTCTGCTACCCATCCTAGGGGCCAGCAGCAGCAGCAGCAGCGTAGGGGTTTCGGTTCTGGTCATGGTAGGGGCGGCAAGCCTGCGCAGGGCCAGAAGAGGAGAGCAGAGGAGATATCTGCTAGTAGCCAAAGTGCGGGTGGTTGCTTTGGTTGTGGGAGTCTGGATCACAGAGTTGCTGCTTGCCCCAAGAGGGCGGGATCCAGAGAGACCTCAGTGTGCTTCTATTGCAGGGAGCTGGGGCATATCAGGCCGATGTGTCCCAAGTTACAGCAGAGGTCAGTGGCAGTGGTGCAACCGTTGGCTATTCAGTCAGCAGCTCAGATTGCAGCGTTGCAGTCAGGTGGAGCGTCGAGGGTTTACACTCCGGCAGAGTTGGGCCAGACCAGTCAGTCAGACCAGATCACATGTAAAATCTTTGACTCAGACTTGTAAATTCTTAAAGGTAGAATTTTGGTGTTGTCTGTTTCTTTCATTTTACTGTGATAGAGTTAGAGGTTCTCAACACTTGTGGAATTGTGTAGGGACCTTGTTAGTTGGTGGATTTGAGTCTCACGTTTTGTTTGACTCGGGAGCACCTAACTGCTTCATTACTCCGGAGAGAGCTGAGAGTAGTGGTATTCGGAGTAGCGATGGCGAGGCTTCAGGCTTTGTCAAGGTGGCTGGTGGTGGTTTTCTGGCTACTTCGGGCAGAGCTAGAGCAGTGGATGTGCAGATTGCGGGGCAGTCTATGCCAGCAGATTTGGTCATCAGTCAAGTGGGGCTGTATGACGTGATTTTGGGGATGGACTGGTTATCCTTTTACCGGGTTCATCTGGATTGCTACAGAGGTAGAGTGGTGTTCGAGCAGGATGCAGGAAAGTTGGCTTATCAGGGAGTGAGACCGACTTCGGGGAGTATAGTGATCTCAGCTATTCAGGCAGAGCAGTTATTAGAGCGGGGCTGTGAAGCCTATTTGGCGACGATTACTATGACAGAGTCCAGTGTTGAGGTGGTTTTGTAGGATATTCAGGTTGTTCGGGATTTTGAGGATGTGTTTCGGTCGCTGAAGGGATTGCCACCATCTCGGTCAGATCCTTTCACGACTGAGTTAGAGCCCGGGACAGCTCCGATATCGAAGACACCTTACAGGATGGCGCCAGCAGAGTTGGCAGAGCTGAAGAAGCAGCTAGAGGACCTTTTGAGTAAAGGGTTCATCAGACCGAGTGTTTCGCCGTGGGGAGCCAGTGTTGTTTGTGAAGAAGAAGGATGGCAGTTTTCGGTTGTGCATTGATTACCGGGGACTTAACCGAGTCACAGTGAAGAACAGGTACCCACTTCCGAGGATCAATGAGTTGTTGGATCAGTTAAGAGGTGCTACTTGATTCTCCAAGATTGACTTGGCATCGGGATATCACCAGATTCCGATAGATGAGACAGATGTTCGGAAGACAGCTTTCCGGACGAGGTATGGGCATTTTGAGTTTGTGGTCATGCCTTTTGGTTTGACTAATGCGCCGGCAGCTTTCATGAGATTGATGAACGACGTGTTCAGGGAGTTTATGGATGTGTTAGAGGAGCATGCGTCGCATTTGAGGCTTGTTTTGGAGAAGCTTCGGGAGCAGAGGCTTTTCGCTAAGTTGAGCAAGTGCAGCTTTTGGCAGAGAGAGATGGGTTTTCTTGGCCACATTGTTTCTGCAGAGGGAGTTTCTGTGGATCCGGCTAAGATTGAGGCCATCAGAGATTGGCCTAGACCGAGTAGTGCTACCGAGATCAGGAGTTTTCTGGGTTTAGCAGGCTACTACAGGAGGTTCGTCAAGGGATTTGCGAGTATGTCTCAGCCGATGACGAGGTTGACTGGCAAGGATGTGCCGTTTGTGTGGTCGCAGGAGTGCGAGGAGAGCTTTGAGAAGCTCAAGGAGATGTTGACTAGTACACCAGTGTTGGCATTACCCGATCTGGGGAAGCCATATGTAGTGTACACATATGCTTCAGGAGTTGGACTTGGTTGTGTCTTGATGCAGGAGGGCAGAGTGATTGCCTACGCTTCGAGGCAGTTGCAGGGCAGTGAGCGCAACCATCCTACACATGATCTTGAGTTGGGAGCAGTGGTTTTTGCACTCAAGATTTGGAAGTCTTATCTTTATGGTGTTAGAGTGCATATCTTCACAAATCACAAGAGTCTACAACATATCTTTACTCAGCCTTTACTGAGTGCGAGGCAGACGCGTTGGGTGGAGTTTCTAGCAGACTATGACCTGGATATTTTCTATCATCCGGGCAAGGCCAACTTGGTGGCAGATGCTTTGAGTCGACGGAGGGTTGATTCAGCTAGAGAGCGTGGTGTTGAGGCTTTGGTCAGCGAGATTAGTACATTGCGTCTTTGTGCTATTTCAGAGGAACCTTTGGGTTTGGAGGCAGCTGATCAGGCAGATTTACTCAGTAGGATTAGAGTGGCTCAGCAGAGTGATCAGAGTTTGGTTGATGCATCGCAGGCGGTTGGTTCTGAGTATCAGGTCTCATCGAATGGGGCTATCTTGGTTCGTGGGCGAGTTTGTGTGCCCAAGGATGTGGAGTTGAGGCAGGAGGTTTTGAGAGAGGCTCATTCGAGCAAGTTTTTGATTCATCCGGGTGCGACCAAGATGTACCGTGACCTCAAACGGTATTATCATTGGGTCGGGATGAAGAGAGATGTGGCAGATTGGGTTGCGAGGTGCAACACTTGTTCTTTGGTCAAGGCAGAGCATCAGGTGCCTAGTGGTCTTTTGCAGAGTTTGCCCATTCCAGAGTGGAAGTGGGATATGATCACTATGGATTTTGTTGTGGGATTACCTATCTCACGGACATTTGATGCTATTTGGGTCATTGTGGATCGCCTGACCAAGTCAGCACATTTCTTGGCCATCAAGAAGACAGATGGAGCGGCTGTCCTGGCTAGGAAGTTTGTGCGAGAGATTGTGAGGCTGCATGGAGTGCCAGCCAGTATTGTGTCGGATAGAGATCCGAGGTTTGCTTCAGAGTTTTGGAGGGCATTTCAGACTGAGATGGGCACCAAGGTGCATATGAGTACAGCGTATCATCCGCAGACAGATGGGCAGTCAGAGAGGACTATTCAGACTTTGGAGGATCTGTTGAGGTTGTGTGTGCTGGATTGGGGTGGTCATTGGGCTGATCATCTGTGTTTGGCAGAGTTTGCCTATAACAACAGTTTTCAGTCTAGTATTGGCATGGCTCCATTTGAGGCTTTGTATGGGAGGCCATGCAGGACACCGTTATGCTGGACCCAAGTGGGGGAGCGCAGCATGTTTGGAGCTACTTTTGTTCAGGAGACGACGGAGAAGATCCGTGTCTTGAGGCTGAACATGAAGGAGGCTCAGGATAGGCAGAGGAGTTATGCAGATAGGCGGCGACGTGAGCTTGAGTTTCAGGTGGGAGATAGAGTTTATCTCAAGATGGCTATGTTGAGGGGCCCTAACAGGTCCATGGCAGAGAACAAGCTCAGTCCGCGTTTTATGGATCTGTTTCCAGTGGTGGAGCGAGTTGGGCCAGTGGCTTATCGGTTGGAGTTGCCACCGATTATGAGCGCCTTTCACAAGGTGTTTCATGTTTCTATGTTGAGGAGATGTTTGCATCCTTCAGAGGAGTTAGTGGCTGAGATTCCAGAGGATCTTCAGCCAGATATGACAGTTCCGGCAGTTCCGGTGAGGATTCTTGAGAGGAGAGTCAAGGTTCTGCAGAAGAAGAGGGTGCCATTGTTGAGAGTCTTGTGGGACTGTAGTGGCACAGAGGAGCAGACTTAGGAGCCAGAGGCAAAGATGAAGCTGAAGTTCGGAAAGTGGTTCGACAAGCAGGCTGTGGAGTGAGCTTCTTCATCCTTGTGGTTCTAGTCTTGTTTTTGATTGTGGTGTTGTTGGTTTTGGATTTATGTATTTTCGTTTTCGTTGTACGATATACATTTTTGGAGTTATATGAGATAGAGTTTTGCCTCATATATTGGTTTCAGGTTTGGATGTTACAAGTTTCTTTGGCCGGTGGGGTCATTGAAAATTTTTGGTCATATAGTTATACGCGTTTCAGAATTATTACTCGATACATCTAGAGATGGTGGGTCTTTAGAGTAGACGGTGGGTCTACATTTGGGACGTGGGTGCCCGGCAGACTTATATTTGGGGGTCGCTACCTCAGTATAAGTGGTTTTTGTGACGGTGGGTCACGGTTTGGTTTTGTGACGGTGGGTCACGTTTTGGATATTATGACGGTGGGTCGCATTATAGATATTGTGACGGTGGGTCACGGTATTGAGGAGTAATAATGTCTTGAAACATGCGTATAACATAGGACTAAAATGTGAGTTTTGAGGTCTTGGAGAGACGTTTGTGTTGGGATTCGAGGACGAATCCAGTTTAGTGGGGGAGAATTGTAACATCCGCGAACCAGAAAGTTGTTTTGGAAGTGGTATCGGACGACATTAGGGGTTCGGGAGTAGATTACATATGCTCATTGAGGTGTGAATTGAGGAATGATTGTACATGTTCTTGTTTGATTGTTGTGCAGTCGGTCTAAGATTCGATCATCGCGATGAAAATGTGTGAAAAGATCTTGAGTACATAGTGTCGATCGACACCTAAGGGGTGTGTCGATCGACACCGGTTATCAGGTTCGATTCCGGTTTAAATCGATTGCGCGTTTGATTTGAAGTTGGTTTGGTTTTGGTCGATGGGTGTCGACCGACACCAAGGAAGGGTGTCGATCGACACCGGTTATTGGAAAATCGACCGGTTTGATTTAAGTCGGCTGGTTTTGTCCGGTTTAGGAGGTGGAAACCCTATTCCACGATTTAAAGGTACTGTAGCCGCGTGAGAGGCACAAGTTTCGAGGCAGAGAAGAAGGGAGGCGATTTTCTGAGAGAGGCATCCGATTTCTAAGTTTTTGGGTTGGATCTGTTGTTGTTCATCTCCTTTCCTTCCTTTCAATCCGTTTCAAGGTGAGTGCGTGACTGTAGGTCCGTTTATCACTAGAGATTCCTTGGTTTTGAGTTTGTGATTGTGTTATTGAGTTGTTCTTATTGGAAATCGTGTTTTGGAATGTATTGGGGCGTTGAAAACCCTTGATTGTGAGTTTTTGAGATTTCCTATGCGCTGTTTTGTAGCTTTTGGTGTCTGGGCGTCGAGCTGGTGTCGACCGACACTCGATGGGTGTCGATCGACACTCAGAAGGCTAGCGTCGATCGACACTTTTGAGGTGTCGGTCGACACTAGGCTGGGAAGTCAGGAAACGTGGGTTGTTCCTGACTTGGTGGTTTCTGTTGTTGCATATTATTTCGTTGTGGTTATTGTTGATGTATTGTCTAGTGTTTGACGTACATGGCCTGTAGGCAGGATGATCCACTCACTAAGTATTTATGATAATACTTACGCATCTCTATTCCAATGTGATGCAGGTAACGGCAATGTTCTTCCGCGGAATGAGACCGAGAGAAGAGGATGATGAGACTAGGAATTTGATTTTGGCTATCTTGTTGTGGCTAGCAAGGAATTCATTTTTAGGGTGTTAGTTTTATTTTAATAATGTAGCAAACCTGGTGTTTAGGTTGCTGGAGTTTATTTGTTTTATTGGTTTTATTGGTTATTGTGATATAGGAAGTTTTACTTATTTATTTTAGGCAAATCATTCAGCCGACTTAGTCTTTTATTTCTCTATTTAAGGATTGCTAAACTCTTTGAATAATTCATTCTTAATAAAAGGAAAAACATTCTCTATTCTCTTTGCATCTGTGGTTCTAGGTTATCTTCTTCATTGAAAGTTAGAGCTGATTCTTTGTTCTAAGCTCTTGCTTTGGTGATAAGAGAATCTGTGTTTTAGGAACACGGATTCTATCTATCCGGTTGAGTAATTGCAGGTTTTACTCTACCATATTGGTTTCTTTGTTGAACGGTTTATTTATGATTTAATATTATTGATTTCTTTCGAGAATTTCCGCATTGATAATTATAAAAAAAAAAAAAAAAAAAAAAAAAAAAAAAAAAAAAAGCTTGGTTGTTTTAGTATAGAAACTTGTTAGATCATTGGGATAATTTAGCTAATTAATTTTAAAAAAATTAGTAATGATTTTTAAGAGTTAAGATTGTTAGAATTGTATTTTTAAAAATTGTTACAAAGTTAAGATTGTTAGAATTAATTTTTAAAAAATTGTTACAAAGTTAAGATTGTTAGAATTAATTTTTTTTTAAACCGTTACATAATTTTTCTAAAATTATAATAATAGTGAAATAAAAATTTTTAGAAATGATTTTGAATTTTTTAGAAATTAAATAATAGGCACATAAAAGTTTTTGCAACTGATATTGAATTTTTTAGAAGTGAATGTTTACATTTTTTGTTATTCGTAGAATAATTTTTTCTTAAGTCTTATGTTATTATTTTAAATATTATTTTCAATATATGGCAGATGGGTGAATCAAACACTTATATGCAGTACATGAGTCAAGGAGGATCTGGTGGTTCCCGTGGTGATGGTTCCCATTGTGGTGGTTCCCGTGGTGGTGGTTCCCGTGGTAGTTCCTGTGGTGGTTCGGCATCGCGTTCCGTTCCCCTGACTCCTGGTCATGGGTACACTTCTAGTTCCCATGGTTCTACGGGGCAGGGGGAGCGGACACGATCTCGGTCTCTGATATCATATTTTGCATGTTTTCACTAAGTATTTATTGGTGTTTTCAAATGTTTTCAATAAGGTTCTATGCCTTTAGAGGTAGTTTTCTTGTATTTGTTGGCTTTGGAGTCTTAACAGGTTAAAACATCAAAAAGGATTCAAAAAGGAGCAAAAGAGCCTCAAACCATGATCCATGCAAGTTTCCAAGTCAAGAGCATCAATAATACTCCATTTGTCCGATTCTCGTATTTGGACAGAACCGGAGCATCCGAAAGATAACCGCGGCAAGGGGTCTTCCCGACGTCCAAAAATCATGATCTTGGTCTTGCTGGATAGATATTTGAGTTATGCATCACGACGAAGTGGATTCAAGTCATTTGGATCAACCATCACGGAGATACTCTTTTTCTCCCAAGACGTGTCCGCCAGGCGAGTAAACGAAGCCCATGGAGACTTGGCGCCACCAAATGGCCCGGGATGCAGCGGCATGGACCTTGTCTCGACTTAACACAAACCCAGCTTGCTTTTGGTGGTTTACTTGTCCTAAACCCGGTCCAATCACGTCGCAAATCTTCAGAGTCGGTTAACCGGAAAGTTTCCTTTTTCAGCACCTCAATACCCTAGCGACTTCAAGCCTATAAATACAATGTTTTTAGCCTTTGGAGGAGGAGAGCCGCGAGTGTATTGTGCAAGAGAGAGAGAGCAGCCGTCAAGGAGGAGAAGCCCTAGGTGGTGCGCCGTCCAGAAGGAAGAAGGAAGGCGCCGTTCAACTCTTGCACTCGCATTCATCTTTGTTCTTTCATCTTTTCCTTTTCTCTTTTGTACTTTGGATCGAAAGTTATCAAGGGATTCGACTTGTTCTTCATCAGAGAAGCCTCTTTTCTATCCCTTATCTCTTTTATACTTGCATAATGATATCAAATATGCCTTGCTTGCTTGATCTCACTATGTCCGAGTAGATCTCTCGGTTAGGCCGAGGGAGATCGATGGGCTCATGATATGATTTGACTTATATGATTGCATAAACCGGGATTTCACCATTTGGACCTTCATCTTTGCTTGCTCTTATTGCTTGTTGTTAGGAAAGCGCGCCTCAACAACTCGAATTTAGGTTGATACACTCTCCAAAAGCTTGTTGTATTGCCGAAACTAGTATTTGATGAGCTAAGTGTCTTAGGCTTCCAAAAGTCGACCTAAGGAATTTAGTGAGCAATCACGACTTGAACACTAGTTAATGCATGCTTATAACTTGTAATAACCATCGAAAGTTGAGTCTATTAGGTTGTTTAAGCATAGTAGCCGGAGCCACGAAAGTGGAAAGGTTATACCGTAGTGTTGTGAGTTCAAGGCGGTTTATAAATTATCCCATGCAATCTCTTGTCATTTCATTGAATGTTTCCATTGATTATCCTTTGCCTAACATCTTTCCCATCTTGTTTACAACCTCATTCACATTCTCATTTGTTTTCCTTTGATTTTAGATCACCCCACACTCATATTCTTTGTTCTAGCTACTCATCACTCAACATAGACTAGAAACGAAATCTCTCTTCCTTGTGTTCGACCCCGACTTACCACGGCTGTGCACTTGCAGCTCTACCAAGTTGGGTTATAAATTGTATTAGTTTGAAGCATAAAACCCAACGCATCAAGCTCTTTGGCGCCGTTGCCGGGGAAGAGTTGCATTTCTTTCAAGTTTCTTGATTGATTTTTAGTCTAGTTCTTTTTGTTTTTGCATTCCATTTTCTGTTTTTCATAAAATTCTAAAAAACCATAAAAATTTTACTTAATACTCTTTCTTTGTGTCTCTTAGGTGCATGACAAGAAGGTCCAATCCGGATAATACCATAGAAGAAGATCTTGACATTGACCAACTTGAAAGAACACTTAGGCGGCAAAGAAGAGAAAGAATGAATCAAGGCGGTGATGCCGCGGCACAAGGTGGCCAACAACAAGCCCCTGACCAAGAACAACAACCACAAGCCCCTCATGTCTTACCAGAAGCCGGAGTTGACCAGCCAGCACAAGGAGCCGTGCCTCTACCCAATCAAAACGCTCCCGGTGTAGCCGATCAACCGCAGCCGCAACAACAACATCAACAACAACCGGAGCCACAAAACGCCGGTCAACCACCAAACCAGCATCATCAAAACCCCCATGGCGGTCACCAAGGGATGCCTCAAGCTCAACCACATGCGCCTCCAAGGAGAGCACAATTCGCTCAGCATCCAAGGCATCCGACTATGGGAGATTTTGATTCATCCGATGCATTCTTCTTGGATAGGAATCCAATCCGACCACCACAACCCCCAAGGAACGACTTTGAGATCAAGCCACAAATCATTGCCTTGGTGAAACAAAACCAATTCCATGGTTTGTCCACCGAACATCCACTTGACCATGTCGACACCTTTGAGGAGATATGTAGCACTACTCGGATCAATGGAGTGTCACCGGACTACTTCAAGTGCAAATTGTTTACCTTCTCTCTAAGTGACAAGGCACTTAGATGGGTAAAGTCTCTACCACCTCAATCCATTACAACATGGAATGAATACAAAGGAGCTTTCTTAAACCAATTCTACACCAAGCAAAGATCAAACTCTATAAGGAGTAAGATATCCGGGTTTAAGCAAGCACCAATGGAGTCTTTCTATGAAGCTTTGGAGAGCTTCAAGGAGTATGCAAGAGATTGCCCTAACCATGGCTTCTCAGAAGGTAACCTTTGGAACATCTTTTACAATGGGATTGATCACAAGTACAAGCTTTCACTTGACACCGCGAACAATGGCAACTTCATGACCAAATCGGTGCCGGAGGCTAAGCTTTTGATCGAGAATCTTGCTGCAAGTGATTCCAATGCATGCCCTGAGTACAATAGAGGAGTGAGAACCACGAGCTCATCATCGGAATCGGCTCAAATCATGGAGTTGAAGAACATGGTCTCACAACTACTAAAGAGCAACCGAGGAGTGCATGCGATTGATGATGTCTTGGCAACTAATGAAGAGCCTCTCATGGAGTTTATGAGAGATGGAGCTGAAGAAAATCAAGAGGAAGTCAACTACATAGGAGGTAACTACGGTAATAGAGGATACAACCAGCCATTCCGCCCCCATCCCAACCTCTCTTACCGAAGCACCAATGTGGAGAACCCAAATGATCAAGTCTATCCGAGCCAAGACACTTATCAAGGAGGCCAAAACGCTTACCAAGGAGGTCAATACCAGCCTAAGCAACAATTCTATCCTAAGGGAGTCTACCAAGTGAAGCAGCCACTCACTTTCCCCCAAGAAGTTGCACCGGCTCAACAAGAAGAGAAAGTAGATGTGGCGGTTACAAAATTTATGGAAGAACAAAGACAAGCTACTAAGAGCTTGCATGAGAAGATGGATCACATGTTTGGTGATCTAAGCAACAAGTTTGGGGCGTTGTCAACCCACGTCCGGAAGTTAGACGTTCAAGTCGCTCAAACAGCCGAGGCGGTTAAAAAGCAACAAGAGGCAAATCCGCAAAAGTTTTGTAGTGTTGTTTCATCCAAGGAGGACCCACCGGCCATTGTCTCTGTACCATCTCAAGAAGAAGAAAGGGAAGATGAGCCTAAGGAGAGGCACAAACCGGAGAGGTACACATGGGAGTCAAGGCGAGCTTACAAGAGAAGGCTTGACAACAAGCCGTTGCTAAAACAAGGAGATCCCGGGAAGTTTGTTATCCCCGTTTGTATCAACGGATACCAACTCACCGATTGCTTGTGTGATAGTGGAGCAAACGTGAACCTCATGTCTCTTGCACTAGCTAAAGATTTGGGATTCAAATATTTCAAAGAGCCTAAGGTGAGAGTGGAGTTTGCGGATCTATCAAGCATGGAGCCTTATGGAGTGCTTGAAGATGTTATGCTAGAGATTGGAGAGAGACATGTCCCAACCGATTTCCAAATCATGGTATGGGAAGGATCGAAGAGGAATCAGCTGATTCTTGGTACCCCATTCTTAGCCACAGCCGGGGCGGTCATCAATTACATGAGAGACCAACTAACACTTGGTCATGTCCGGCAAGATATCTTTTTCCCAAGCATCAACTTCAAACAAGCTCCAAGCGCAGTCAAACTACCACCAGAAAGGAGCACACTCATGCCAAGAGAAGGAGCCGAGCGGCCAAGAAGCACCAAGAAGGGCGAGCCCTACCCTAAACCAAAAGAAGCGATGAAACCGTTGAAGCCGAAGCATGAGAATGTCTTCAAGGATATTCACTCGGTCTTGTCATCGTCTTTTAACAATCATGGAGCTGAAGAAGAACCTGACGGTGTGCCTAAGTCCTTTGCCAGCATAAGAATCATTCTCCCAAAGGATCCGGACCCCAAAGATGAGCAAACCGCAAAGGAAAGACTCGGAAAAACCTTGAAACTTTTTCCGAGAGCTTTGGTCTTCAAAGACGACATGGAAGATGATCATGGAGAGACCAAACCACCTCATGAGCCACCTGAACCAGAATGTGAAGACACCAAAGGGATCCCAAACCCTTTGGCCGATCACATCCGCACCTAACCGAACAAAGACAAACGGGAGTCAAGCTAGATGACTTTAAAACAAGCGCTTTGTGGGAGGCAACCCACACGGTATTTTTCTTTTCCTTTTTCATTTTTAGTTTTCACAACATTATTGCATGCATTTTGTTAGGATGAGAAACCAAGAGGAGACCAAACAAGGAAATGTCCCACCCATTCATCCCACCCTTGTCCAAACCGACACCAAGGAGCGGGCACCACCTGAGACTAATAAAGGAGGGAAGCAGAATCATTTCGGTCAAAGAAAATCACCAAACGGTCGCGTAAAATTCAAGATATTCCATCCGACGTGCTTTTCTCGGCCACACGGGTGCAAAGGAGTACACACTCGACCTATCTCGCAATCCGTGTTACCAAAGTCCACCAAACTTCACAGGCGACCAGACAATACCATATTGGTCGGCAAATCCAAAAGATAGGACGGAGAAATGTGAACGGATGGGGAGATACGCACGAATGCCACATCCGGTCGATGGCGGGTAACCCAAGGCCGACAAAAACCAAAATCACGGCATGGCGACACCACCACCTGGAAATGAATTCTTGGAGCTTCAAAATCACTATTCCAAAAGAAAATCATGGAACGAACGAGCCAAATTTAAGGACGGTCAAAAATCTCTTCCCGGAGCCGTTTACACCACGTTGTGAAGGAAGTCTTACACCGTTCATCCATTTGACCTCAAACTTCACCAGTGCTCATAAAATATGAAGTTGGTCGGTGGAATTTCAAGCTCGGTCAGGAAATTCGTCACCGTTTGCGCTGTGGTCTATTGCACCCTCTTCGGATCGTCCGGATGGCCACCAAATGATGAATCTCCCAAACCGCTCGTTTGTTTGACATGAAACTTCACCACTGCTCCTAAAATATATGATTGGTCGGTGGAATTTAAAGATAGGTCGACGAAATGTCAACGGTTCGAGCTGTGGTCCATCACATCACCTTGCGGCAGTCCGAAAGATCCTCCCGACACCGGATTTTCACACTTGCTCGACCAAACGACCTGAAACTTCACCAGGGGCTCTACAACATCATATTGGACGGTAAATTTTCAATCCCGTTCATAAAATTCTTAACGGTTTGTCATGTGGTTCATAGCACTCATTCCGGGTCGACTGATACAACTTACACGACCGAAATGACAACCGACGGAAATCAGGCATTGCCCTTCAATATTTACCGACCCATCCTGCCTACAGAGGAGCCCCAATCAGTCATATGACCCTGATCTTTATAGCAATTGGTCATCACTTGGTAACATCATTCTAACCTTTCCCTTTTTCAAATTTATTATGTCTTTCACCCCTCTTAATCTGATTTTTCTTACACCGGGACGGTGCAAGTTAAGTCTGGGGGGATTATACTAATAAGTTTGTTCATTTTGACATTTTTGTTTGCATTGTTTTCATCTCATCGAGTCGTTTTTATTGAGTCAAAACTTTTGTCGAGAATTATGACTTTATCTTGGACCTAACCATTGTTTTGCATGCGTTTAAGTGACCATTGATCAGTATTTGGCAGTCTACTCCATCACATGTGCACCATGAGTGGATCGATCTACCAAAAACGTCCACACCTCCAAGGGCTTAAGAAGGATACATCTTTGACTCCGCACCTTAATGAACTTAACCTTCTCAGCTAGGGGCTTGGTTTTACAAAGGGTACGACTCCTCAACCTCACCAAATAGTGAAAGTCTATGTGAGTTCGGTTTCCCCTCTCTCTCCCCTCCAATTTTAAGAAAAAGCATCAAGGTCCAAGTAACCGGGGATTAGGTGGCTACAACCATCAATACTCGCGTCTATGGAAGATCATCCAAAACCTCCACAAAGAGGAGAAGAAGTCGAAAAAAAAAAAAAAAATACCATGCTACCCTAAAAAAGGGATGAATCGACTTAAGGAGTGAGAAGAGAGAGAGGTGAGGCATGAGCCGAGACAAGTGTCTAAACACAAGAGGATGAGTAAGAGTCCCTAAACCCTTTGATCGATATTCCCTAGTTGAGACCACACCTTTAAAAACTAAAGGAGTCAAAGGTGGAGAATTTGGATGGCCTAAAGAGTAGTGGATTGCTTTGGGATGATTGCAAAACTCATGGTATGTACTTTCTTGTTCTTAATTCTAAATGCCATTGCTGATTCATGTGGATCACTAAGATAAATGTCGACATGGATTTCCAAAAAGATTTAAGAGTTCTCACGTTTTCAAACCTCTTTTCCTTTCTTAGTTTGCTTGAGGACAAGCAAAGGCTAAGTCTGGGGGAGTTGATATCATCATATTTTGCATGTTTTCACTAAGTATTTATTGGTGTTTTCAAATGTTTTCAATAAGGTTCTATGCCTTTAGAGGTAGTTTTCTTGTATTTGTTGGCTTTGGAGTCTTAACAGGTTAAAACATCAAAAAGGATTCAAAAAGGAGCAAAAGAGCCTCAAACCATGATCCATGCAAGTTTCCAAGTCAAGAGCATCAATAATACTCCATTTGTCCGATTCTCGTATTTGGACAGAACCGGAGCATCCGAAAGATAACCGCGGCAAGGGGTCTTCCCGACGTCCAAAAATCATGATCTTGGTCTTTCTGGATAGATATTTGAGTTATGCATCACGACGAAGTGGATTCAAGTCATTTGGATCAACCATCACGGAGATACTCTTTTTCTCCCAAGACGTGTCCGCCAGGCGAGTAAACGAAGCCCATGGAGACTTGGCGCCACCAAATGGCCCGGGATGCAGCGGCATGGACCTTGTCTCGACTTAACACAAACCCAGCTTGCTTTTGGTGGTTTACTTGTCCTAAACCCGGTCCAATCACGTCGCAAATCTTCAGAGTCGGTTAACCGGAAAGTTTCCTTTTTCAGCACCTCAATACCCTAGCGACTTCAAGCCTATAAATACAATGTTTTTATCCTTTGGAGGAGGAGAGCCGCGAGTGTATTGTGCAAGAGAGAGAGAGCAGCCGTCAAGGAGGAGAAGCCCTAGGTGGTGCGCCGTCCAGAAGGAAGAAGGAAGGCGCCGTTCAACTCTTGCACTCGCATTCATCTTTGTTCTTTCATCTTTTCCTTTTCTCTTTTGTACTTTGGATCGAAAGTTATCAAGGGATTCGACTTGTTCTTCATCAGAGAAGCCTCTTTTCTATCCCTTATCTCTTTTATACTTGCATAATGATATCAAATATGCCTTGCTTGCTTGATCTCACTATGTCCGAGTAGATCTCTCGGTTAGGCCGAGGGAGATCGATGGGCTCATGATATGATTTGACTTATATGATTGCATAAACCGGGATTTCACCATTTGGACCTTCATCTTTGCTTGCTCTTATTGCTTGTTGTTAGGAAAGCGCGCCTCAACAACTCGAATTTAGGTTGATACACTCTCCAAAAGCTTGTTGTATTGCCGAGACTAGTATTTGATGAGCTAAGTGTCTTAGGCTTCCAAAAGTCGACCTAAGGAATTTAGTGAGCAATCACGACTTGAACACTAGTTAATGCATGCTTATAACTTGTAATAACCATCGAAAGTTGAGTCTATTAGGTTGTTTAAGCATAGTAGCCGGAGCCACGAAAGTGGAAAGGTTATACCGTAGTGTTGTGAGTTCAAGGCGGTTTATAAATTATCCCATGCAATCTCTTGTCATTTCATTGAATGTTTCCATTGATTATCCTTTGCCTAACATCTTTCCCATCTTGTTTACAACCTCATTCACATTCTCATTTGTTTTCCTTTGATTTTAGATCACCCCACACTCATATTCTTTGTTCTAGCTACTCATCACTCAACATAGACTAGAAACGAAATCTCTCTTCCTTGTGTTCGACCCCGACTTACCACGGCTGTGCACTTGCAGCTCTACCAAGTTGGGTTATAAATTGTATTAGTTTGAAGCATAAAACCCAACGCATCAGTCTCCATCCCCACCTGCTCGTCAGTCACCTCCACATGTTTCGAACGTAGATGTGGCCACGTTTGAGGCCACTAGAGCCGCATTATATGCGTCCATTAGGGATATTTTAGATGAGCCTGGTCATTATCTCCTCCCTCATCTTTATCCAAACCATCCAGCGAGAACTTTATGGTATATTTTTTTTAATTTTTATTAGTTTTTGTTTTATTTTATATTTTACATTTTAT
The DNA here is from genome assembly GCA_026724425.1 of Erythrophleum ivorense. NCBI lineage: Eukaryota > Viridiplantae > Streptophyta > Magnoliopsida > Fabales > Fabaceae > Erythrophleum > Erythrophleum ivorense. The sequence goes on from JAIUCV010000084.1 coordinate 873,383, forward strand.
AAATCTAAATTCTAATGTTTTTCTTTTCAGGTTCACTGATGATTCATCTGTCGCTTCCGCAGTTACGGAAATCTTTGAAAAGGATTTCAAAGATCCTCATGCCCGGTGGAAGGATGTAATGGAGCCCGTCCTCGAACGTTGGTTCACTACTTTTGCTGAAAGTTTTAATATGATTTTTTTTTTAAAATACTATTTATTGCTGATAACTAATATTATATTATTGTTTTTTGATTTTTTGTTGAAGCGTAAGTATCACTGGAAATCTGGCATTACCTGGAAGGTTTACGAGGAGTTCAGAGCCAAAGTCAAGCAGCAGATGCCTGATATGGTATCACGGTGGAAGAGAATATGGCTCACTAAGTGGAAATGACGGTATGCATTTTTGGTTTCACCCGACTGTGTGGAGTGGCTTGTTTGCATATTGGATGGATCCTGATCACCAGAATAGGAGCTGCAACAGTAAGTCAGCTCGATCGAAGAGTAAAAATTCTACACATCAATCCGGCCGAACTTTATTCAGAGCCCGTGGCCGAATGCTTGTTAGTTTTTTTTTCTAATTATTTTTAAAAAAATATTTTTTATTTCATTTATTTCTTATCATTCTAATCAAATCAAAAATTATTTTAAAGGCCGAGGAAAATGGGGAATCAGAGATGGATTTGCTGGAGGTTCTCGCGTATACAAAACGGAATCCGGATGGCACTTTCATGGACGACGATTCTGAGGAGCTTTACAATGACGTTAATTCGAAACTACAAGAATTGACTCACAATGATGATCCCGAGAGCATCGCTTCTGGTTCTGCTGAACTATCTCCGGCCGTGAAGAACAGGGTTTTTGTTCAGGTAAATTTTTATCATATTTTTAGTTCAAATTATTTTTATTCTTATGTATATTGTAAGTTTGTTAATTTCAAGTTTTTTTTTTGTTTTTCAGTTCGCTCCCCGTAGAAAAGGGAAGATTAGGGGTGTTGGTTCTCTCCAACCCCAAATAGATACTACGATCGGTTCTATTCGCTATTCCGCTTCAAGTCAATTCCAGAATCCCCCCGAGGTTGCAGAGATTAAGGAGGAATTGACTCAAGCAAAGTCCAAACTAGCGTGCTACGAAGAGATGTTCAGCTACTTGGACGCTCTGGATCCGAAGCTCATGGAGATTATGAAGCGCCACTATCTAGACCAGCAACAGGTCCAGGGCGGAACCAGCATACCAGATCAGGGCAGAACCAGCGGACCGTCAAAAGAATTTTAGTTTATGTTTCAACGGTTTTTTTAATGTTATGTTTGCATTTTTTTCCCGCATTTTGTATGATATTTGAATTTAAATATTAATTAAATTTTATTTTATTTAATATTTTATTATTTATTTGAATTTCATTTTTTTATAATTTTATTTATTTATTATTTAAAAAATTTCAAAAAAATGTAATATTTCAAACTTGCGGTGGAATATTTTCCGTCGCAATACCGTCGTAAACTTGCGACGGAAAAATCATTGCGACGTACGATTTGCGATGGAAACTGTTTTCTCGCAATTCCGTCGCAAATCCGGTATTTTTCTTGTAGTGATAAGGACCTTCAATTTATGAAAGAAAAAATAAATAGGGATAAATAATGAGAAAAAATACCTAAATTGCGAAAACTGAAAAATAAATAGGGATATGAAAAGTAAAAAAGCATTGATGGTTGAGCAAGATTGATTGGAAAACATAGGTGATTGTATTAAAAAAAGAGAGGTATAGTGATTTTAGGGATGTAAGGAATTAAGATTTCGAGCAAATTGGTTTTCACTGATGTGAGGTTTTATGTAAGATTTTTCAGTAATTGAAATTTTGGTGGCCTCAGAGTTGCAATTTTTCTGAAAACAATGGGAATAAAATGACCATCTTCGATGCATCTAGAAAACAAAACAAATGAAGCAATTCTAATTTAATGTGATAGATAAACCCAACCTCAACAAACTGAGACTCTTGAACCGGAAATTTGAAACTTGGTTATGTAGTTAATTAAACGCAATATGAATCAGTAAACTTTCGAGATCTATGTGACTATCCACTAATTGATCTTTTATGTCTTATGAGAAAGCCAAATATAATATAGAGGGAATTACTTGAAATATGTCTTATGACTATAATATATGATACATATTTGTTATATGTTTTTTAATCAAAATTTATTTTAAAAAAACATTCTCATTATTATTTTCACAAAATATAAAGAATTTTTTTATTTAACATTAAAAAATTAAAAACAAATACTAACTATATAAAAAATATAAAACAAAAAATAAAAATGATAAACCATTTGTATCAATAAAAGTTTTATAAATAATTTAAAACTAGAATAATTTTCGCGTTTATACGCGATATGAAATGATTATGATGGTAAAATTTAATAAATATAGTTTTTGTTAAAAAATCTGGTTAATTGAAAACCTGAAATTTACTTGTATTCTATGATTGTTTTGTAAAGTAATGTGTTTCACCCGTGATATAATTAAAAACAATGGTTTCTAGCTTAAATTAAAAAATCAACATAGCGAGAATTATGATATGAAATCCGGGATTTTCTTATGTATATTTAAATTTGAATAAAAATGTGTTTCACCTATTAAATAATTTCAAATAAACAGTTTTATTTTTTATTTCAATAACAAATAAATCATATACATTATGACATAAATATGTGATATATTACTTTTAATTTGATATGTAAAATGTAATTAAATATTATACATGCTCACTGATTTTTAAAGTAAAAATAAAAGACATCTATTTTAATTATGTCAAACTGTATGTATTATATTCTATTTTGAATTTAATTGTACGATTTAACATTTGATTTTCGAAATACTAATTTTTGGTAAATTTATAAATATTTAAATATGTTTGGTTATAGGAATTAGAATATTCAAAATATGTAATCATGGAAATAAATGTGTTTGGCAAATGGTGTAGAAGAAATAAATAAATCATAAATAAAAAAGCTGAGAAAAATTGCGAGATTGACGCCTCAGCAAAATTAGCCTCCAATGTTCCTCTTTTAATATAAAGGATTAGATTTTTGAAATAATTATTTTTGGTAAATTTATAAATATTTAAATATATTTGGTTATAGGATTAGAATATTCAAAACAGGTAATCATGGAAATAAATGCGTTTGGCAAATGAGAAATTTCAAAATTACACATTTTTGTGTGTTCATTTTCAAAACTACACCTTTAAGGTGTTCATTTTCAAAACTATATTTTTTTTTCATTTAGTAAAAGTACTATAAATCCCAAAATATAAATCATAAACCCTAAGATTTAACCTTCAACCCTTAAATTTAAATTTTAAACCCCAAAATCTAAACACTAGTTAAGGATTAATGAATCTAAACTTATATATTAAAATTGGAAAAAGTGTAACTTTGAAAACTGTCATACTAGAGCTGTAGTTTTGAAAATTGATACCACATAAGATGTGTTTCTTAAAATTTATCTTTGACAAATACTGTAAAAGAAATAAATAAATAAAATAAAAAATTGTGAAAGTAATACCTCAACAAAATTAGCTTATGTTCCCTTTATTACAGGTCATAACATTTATTTAAAAAACTTAAAAAACATACCCACCAAAAAGCATGGTTAGAAAACATCCTAGTGTTATCTAAAAGGGACACGAGGATGGAATGGTAATCCGCTACAGCATAAACATCTCACCCTTAACGACAACTGGGCAGATACGCCAGGCCCAGCCCAGTAAGATACTCTCTGGCTTTATATAGAACAAGACGTCGCGGATGTAAACCTAATCTACAGAGTTCTTCTTAGGGGCGTGTGTAATTTTCTCGAATAACTCACCTTGGAAACCTTGTTCAGAGTTTTTTCTTCATGGCCGCCCCAAGATCCCCCTGTAAGATCTCTGTCTTGCATCTCTGTCTTGCTCGAAATTGTTAGTCTATTTATTGAGTAGATTTCATCTGATCGGTAACACAGCGGAACTAGCTAATCGTCGATGTGTCATAGTAAATTTTTGTTTGTCTATTAGGTTTCATCTGATCGGTAAAAGTACCGGATCTAGCTAATCGTCCATCTGTCATAGTAAAATTTAAATGGATCTGATGAATTGTATTCACAATTTGATTATTTTGTTTTTTTGCTTTGGGGTCGTAGTTGTTTATGCGCTTCCGTTTTGTAAAAACCTTCAGGTTCTGAGACGTGCGTCATCTGGGACGCCGGGGATTTCAAAGCCCTTTTACCTCTCGATCCTGATGTTTATGAGAATATCTGTGAAGTTTTGGGGGAGAAGGGTTGTACTCCTCCTAATACTGATTCCGAATCATTTTCGTACCCGAAGGTGAGTTCCTTTCCGCAAACCCTATTTTAACACTTTTCTTTTCATAGAAATTAATTGTATATGTAATCTTCGTTTTTTTTTCAGGAAATAAATGTGCGAGAATTCTTTCTATGTCAGTGGACATTCTTAAAGATTCACTAAACATGCTTATGTTTCCAATAAATTGGTTGATTATCTCACAAGACGTGGGAGAAAACCCGGAGTTCTCCACTGCTGTAGAAGTTTTGAAAGAGAAAGGTTTCAATGTTATCTTTGCACAGCCTGAAAGCATACTATGTCCCTTCTACCCAAGCAGAAGCTCTCAACCAAAGCGGAAGCGCGGAGACACCAAAGGAATAGACCCACCGTCGACCATTTCTTAATTCCCAGGCTCCCGGGAAGGAAGTAAAGTCCTATGGTATAACAATGCGGAAGCTCCAAGATAGAAGCACCTTCATGTTCATTCCCCTTAAATATTTGTCTCAAGACTTTTGATTACCTTTTGGCTTTTACTCGTTTGATTATGCTTTGTAACATATCACCTACTTGAAGAAATAAAGACTTTTCATGGTTTTCATCCAAAACCCTTTCTCTGATTACTTTTGTAAGTACGTATAAGAAGCAGGTTCCCACTAGCCTAAACCTTTTTATTTAGGACCCCAAAGATTTGTCCAGTATAGACACCAGATTAAAGGTTAATGGATGGGACACGATTTTCTATTTAACCAGACTATCTATAATCGCTTTGCTCATGTTAATTGAGATTAATGGAGCATTATCGCTACGCTAAGGGGTATTATTAGGGGCGTGTGTAATTTTCTCGAATACAACTTGGAAACCTTGTTCAGAGTTTTCTTCATGGCCGCCACAAGATCCCCCTGTAAGATCTCTGTCTTGCTCGAAATTGTTAGTCTATTTATTGAGTAGATTTCATCTGATCGGTAACACAGCGGAACTAGCTAATCGTCGATGTGTCATAGTAAAGTAGGATCTAGCTAATCGTCGATCTGTCATAGTAAATTTTAAATGGATCTGATCAATTGTATTCACAACTAGTGTCTGACCCACACAGCAGTGCAGTGCGGGATTATGTTTAATTTCCACACTGTAAAACGAAGATAAGAACCAAACCATCAAATTAATATGTCGCATAAGATTTCGAGTTATTTAAATAGATATCTTTAAGTTAAAAAACATTAGAGTTAAATATCACCCCGTGCAAGGCTCGTACAACCCTAATACCAACTAAATCCAAAATCTAAATAGCTCCAAACTTTTATATACTCTTGAATAAAATATGTTTGTGGTTCCAGTTTAATAAAAAATGAAAAAAAATACATTTATGGATAGACTTCAAAATCATGTAACGACATTATGTAGAACCCGAAACAAAGAAGTGTGCTGTGTTGTCGATAGATCATATTTGCAATATTTACAAATTGGTTTTTGAAAATTATTTTTTATTTAGTATCAAAGTTCCTTTGATTTGTTATTATCGCTAGTTTTTTATATTTTTTTACCTTTTTGCAAATTCTAATTGATAATGCATAAAACTGAAATATTTGATTATGGTATTATCTACTCTAATTTTGGTATTATCATCTATAATTAAAACATGTATTTTTAGAGTTAATCACGAAATTAAAAGAATCGATTGTTGGTTTAAGTGAACCAAACATTGGTTTGATTTAAGTGATATTTTAAATTACTAAATTAACCCTAACTATACATGTTTCCAAACATATTTTATTCATAAAAGGATATGGTTTTTTGGTCAAAAAAAAGAGATGTACTTCTCAATTAATAATAAAGAGATTTGTATATATTTTTTTTTTTTTTGCTTTGGGGTCGTAGTTGTTTATGCGCTTCTGTTTTGTAAAAACCTTCAGGTTCTCAGACGCTGATCTCAATTACCTGAAGGTTTTCTGTTGCTATTGTGAATGATATCTTTCTTCTTCCTACTTCTTTGCTACTCTATTCTCTCGGTATCTTCAAACTCTGTTTTTTTTTCTGTGTTCTGTTTTTTTTCTCTGTTGCTATTGTGAATGATATCTTATTATGAATGATTAGATTTTGATGTGTTTTTTATTTTTCTTTTTCAGCTATGGATTTTATGGTTGCAATTTGTTGGGATGAGTATACATGCAATCTCCAAGATGGTCTAACTTTTAATCAATATGAAAATATCCCTTCAGTTATTGAGACCTTTGTGAAAGGACTGGATGACCGGTATAGTCTACAGAAGTGGGCAATGAGCATCGTTGGAGACACTTTTTTCTATAGCAAGGATTTTGAAATGCTTGATTCGATAGGTTTCGAAGTGCATGATGCTTTTGAGAGAGGAAAATATTGCGACACCCATAGATCTAAATTTGGAATCGATAATCAAGAAACAATGATGGTGGGAAGCAAAACTAAAAGAAGAAAAGCCCCTGAGCTTGTGATGAGATCGTTAATGTCAGGTAAACCACTCGCAGATTCTCGTGGTTTTTGTAAGTTTCCTAAAACCATACTTGTCATGACAAGTGATAAGAATCTCTTGAGTGTAATACAAAGTTTGGAAAGAAACGGGTTCACAGTAATCGTTGCTAAGGAAGATGACGCTCCAAGTGAATTGGTGGGATCCGGAGGATCATTGTCCTGGAACCTTATAAGAGAAGAGATTGGGAGATGATTGAGGAAGAAGAAAAGAAGAATGGGAGAAGAAGAGTTTCCACGGAGAACATCTAAGTATTTTTTCATTATTAAGTGTATTACGTATTTAACTCCCTCTCTCTTCAACTTTCTTTCAATATTTTGTCTGTGTTTACTTTTACTTTATAATATGACTATTAAAAAGTTAGAACAATGGTTTTAAAAATATATAAAATGAGTTTAGTCACGACGTATGCCTAAAACAGAGAGAAAACAAAATTCTCATAATTCTGTCGAATCTGTTTAGAATGTCAATTATCAAGAAGATTTGCGAGCATTGTTGTGAAATTGGAAACAATGTTATCAAATTAAATTGCACATTTTATTGCATAAAAATCCAAAAACATTGAGATATTAGAGATGAATGTTGTACGGATGGCCAAAATTCATTGTCTTCAATGTATATTGTAGGAAATGGATCAGATCGAACTCTCGTACCGGATGTTTGCTGATGGAGAGGAACCTGATGGAGATAGAGTGAACTCTTATTGCAAACTCAACACGATTAGGGTGATTTTGAAAACTCTACAACCCGTGGAACTTGATATTATCAAGCTTTGTTTCGGGAGACTTATGGAAGTTTACAGCAAACCTGCATACTTGGGGAAGCTAGCACACTTCCGGCTCTGTAGACAATTAATCGTTCATAAGTAGCATGAAACATGGGTTGTGTTCTGTGGGAAACCTATTCGATTCTCCTTGCGTGAATTTCCGTTGGTAACCGGCCTAAATTGCGATCCCACTCCACTGCGCGACAAAGATAAGCTTAAATCTAAGCCAAGCGTGACACCATATTGGGATAGTTAAAAAAACTCAAAATTATATGAATTATCTGGTTTAATTTGGAATATGTGGAAATCATGATCTATTAGACATTGAATCAGCGTTTTCAGATTTATAGATAGTACTTAATGTTCTCGAATATATATACATTTAAATAAAAGATATCTAATGGTCTCTTTGCTTTGTGTTTCCTTCTTATAATATTCGAAACATGCATACATGATCAAATCATCGAACTATGTTTTCTAAATAATGTACGTTTATAGGTCCCAAGATGTGCAGAAGACACTTCCATATTAATCATAATATATGAAGGAACACATAATCATCCTCCTTGACTATAATCGCAGCCTTAACATCGCATTATTATGATTTCCTTATGAAAACCATAGTTTGGCGTTTTTATTGGTTGTCTGATTAGAGGTTTTATTTCTCCACAAAAGCACGGATGCTATTGTAGAACAAAGGGTATCGAATTCCAATCTCAAGATTGTTTAACAAACACTATGAAAACACTAAAGCAAGATTCAAGCTAAGAGACAATATGATTTTTAGGGTTTTATCGGTGTAGAAAGGGAAATAGCAAGCAATAACGAAATCAATATTTAAAACGATGCGGGAAATCATATAAAACAAAGTGCTGGACAGTCGGCTTATCTCTAGGGATCATGAAACGAACTATCAAGGAGTTCTAGGAATTCATTTCAAATTTAGCAAAGTTCACGAACTCGAAACACTGCTTTGTATGCACCCCACTGTCGTGGTGATACATACCTAAATCCGGCCTACCTATTACTCACCTTTCAGATTGTAATAACTAGGCCGAGACTGCCATTATTGTGCTAGTTCGATTTAACGTACACAAGAACCCTATACCTCAACTTTCGTGTGGTTATAACACTGAGCTCGCTTAAGCTATTTTCGGGTCCGAGATTCAACACTTTCGTGGTTCATCAACTCCTTGAATCAATCAGTAGTTAATTACTCTAGCAAAATGCATTAACGATCAAATTTAAACAAAAAAAACTTTCTAAACAATCCTAGATTCAATCCCAAATAAAAACGTTTCATGAGAATTCCTTTGAAAAAAACTTAAACCCAACAAGAGAATCACTCAAACATTAAAAAAGTAAACGAGTAAGCAATTAAGAAAGACATAATATTGAGCACGAAGGAGATGTGTAGCCGCGGGAAGGAGATGTGTGGCCGCGGGATGAAAGGTTGGACATGGCATGGGATGCGTGGCCGCAGGATGAAGAGGTGTGGCCGCAGTCCAAAGAGGTTTGGCCACGGTTCGGCATCTCGAATGGCCTCGTCCGGGAAGAGCATAACTCTTGATTGGTTAATTGGATGGGCCTGATTCCAAGTGGAGATGTAATATGACACGTTTCTTTATCTTGACTCCAAATTTGAGCTTGATCCGTTGATGGGAAGGATTTGATACGTTGATGGTCGTTTGGCGGATAGGTTATGCTCAAAATCTTGGTTATGCATTTTTTGATGTCTTTTGTCCGGATATCTGATATACCTCTATTTTGTACCCTTTTTATATGGTTTTACTATGCTTTTTATAAGGTTTTTAAAGGCTTTTCGATCTAAAAAGGTAGTTTTTGTGGAATTATAGTACTAAGAGTCTAAACAGGTCGAAAGATGCATTTCGGAGCAAAACCACAGGATTTGGACTTTACGCCGCTCCACGACACAGCATCAACTTTGAAAGAGCCCCAAAAACATTCTACTCAATGGATCTCACCAAAACCAGTTCGCCGCGATGCCTACATGAGTTAGCTTTCCAACACAATTGGAATCATGCAATTTGGACGTGTAGAATGGAAGATATCATCATTTTAGTGAAGAGTGTCAAATCAGCCGAAAACCGGACGTCTACACCAGCCGCTCGACCGAGCCGGTCGGACAGGGCCTCCAAGGCCCCCGTCCGACCCGACCTTCCTTCACGATCCGGTCGACCGAACAGGTCGGACAGGGCCTCCAAGGCTCCCGTCCGACCCGACCTCTTTTCGCCATCCCGTGCGCGCCAGCTCGACCCGACCATCATCCCGTGCGACCGTTCGACCCCCAGCTCGACCCGAGCACCAGCCCGACCGACCGGTCGACCGCCCCGCTCGACCGCCGCCGTCCCGCTCGACCCGGCTTATCCGAATAAGGCCCGTTTTGCGCGTTTTCACGATTTACTCGGCCCGTTTACCTAATCTCGAACCCTGGAAGACCTAGCACTATAAATACACCTTTTTAGCCTCTTTAGAAAAGGAGAGAACAACAGAGCCGCATTGTATTACAGTTTTTATAGATCTACTTTTGTTCTAGAGATTTCAAGGAGAGGATCTCTCCTCCTCACTACAATTTGGAGAAGATTTCTGAACCTTTATCTATTATCATGCTTTCTCCATCTCTCTGTGTTGTTACTTTGATCATGTCTGAGTAATTCACTTGTTAGGTTGCTAGGGTTACTAATTCAATGAGTTGTTTGCTTGATCTATGATTTCGATGAACTGTTAGGGATATCATTAGAGTCTTTGTCTCGTTTTTCTCACTAATTAATGCTGATTGCTTTACCGCGCATCTAGCAATCTGATCCTAGGTTGATTTGAGCCACGGAAGTGCTGTATCATTCGCCGGACCTATTCTTTGACAAGCTAGGTTTCTTAGACTGCGGAAGTTGATTTACTAAGCCTAGTGAACTGTATCCGAACTTGATCGATTTAATGCTTGATTAACTATCTAAGGACATACCAAAAGTTTAGCGATTAGATAAGTTATCATAGGAGTCGGAGCCACGGAAGTGGAAAGACTTATTTTCGTGTTTTGTGTTCTAGACGGATCTATCATCCCATCATCCCTAAATTGATTCATATCTATCATCGAACTGATCACTGCTTGCTTCTCTGCGAATTAGCCCCTAGAGACCTAACGCTTTTTCCTCATTGCTTTACAACTTCGATTTCTTAGCTTTAGTATTTAGTTATTAGACAACCAACCAATCATCCTTTATCTTATTCTAGCTTGATCCGAACTCCATAGATTTAAAGTGTATTCATTTTAGCCAGTCCTTGTGTTCGATAACCCGTACTTCTACGACCTGTGCACTTGCAGGATTTTTAAAAGTCGGTAAAACCTGACCACACATCAAGTTTTTGGCGCCGTTGCCGGGGATTGCAGCAGTACCTTTGAATCTCGATTAGGATCTAGTCTAGAATTTTATCGTTTTCTTGCATTTTCATTATTTTTGCTTTTGGTTTTCCTAGTTTATCTTACTTTTCATTTGTTTTCTTCTTTTGTTTTTCAGGTGCATGACTAGACAGTCTAATAGGGACAATCTAGTTGAACCAGTTGCTGAAATCGACCGACTTGAAAAGACACTTAGACGACAAAGGGCTCAAGAGATGGCCCAAGCCGCTCATGATGCAGCAGTAGCTAGAGCTGTAGCTGAAGGGAGAGATCCACCTCCACCTTTAGTACCACAACCTCCTGCTGGGGAAGTTGATGCACAACCTCAAGCTAACAATCCAACCATTGGAGACTATGACTCCGCTGATGCCTTCTTTACGGATAGAAATCCGATCCACCCACCTCCACCTCAGAGGAATGACTATGAAATCAAGCCTCAAATCATAGCATTGGTTAAGCAAAACCAGTTTCATGGCCTACCAGCTGAGCACCCGCTTGATCACATAGATAACTTTGAAGAGATTTGCAGCACCACCCGAGCCAATGGAGTCTCAGCCGACTACCTAAAGTGCAAACTTTTCTCATTTTCTCTTGGCGACAAAGCCCTTAGATGGTTAAAGTCTCTTCCTGCCCATTCGATCACTACTTGGGACGAGTACAAGGCAGCATTCATCAACCATTTCTACACTAAACAAAAATCGATTTCTGTTAGAAACAAGATCTCTGGATTTCGCCAAGGTACAACCGAATCATTCTATGAGGCATTGGATCGATTCAAGGAATACATTAGGGACTGCCCTAACCACGGTTTCAAGGATGGGAACCTTTGGAACATCTTCTATCGTGGCATAGACCACAAGTATAAGCTATCCTTGGATACTGCAAGCAATGGAAATTTTATGACAAAGACTGTTGAGGAGGCCAAAGTCTTGATTGAGAACCTCGCAGCAAGTGATTGCAACAACTGCCCGGACTATGATAGATCACACCGCCCTACCAACGCACCCCCTGATGCTACTCAGATGGCTGAACTGAAGAATATGATGGTTCAAGTTCTAAAAGGACAGCAAAGACACATACATGCAGTTGAGGGCATAAATGATGTCAATGATGATCCTACAAGGGAATGCATGGGAGATTTCTCCAATGATCAACTTGAGGAAGAAGTTAACTATGTTGGTAACTATGGAAACAGGGAATACAATCCCAACTACCGGTCTAACCCAAACCTTTCTTACCGCAGCACCAATGTGGAGAACCCACAAGACCAAACCTATCCCCCAAGCTTCCAGCAGCAGAGACCACCTTTCCAACCCTATGGAGATCGTTTCCAGCAGCAAGGAAACCAGTTTCAACCTAGGCCGAACTACGACCAAAGAGCACCATACCCACCAAAGGAACCATATGGTTTACCCGCCAGCCAACCTCCTTTAGCCCAGCCAAACAACAAGTTCGATGGAATGTTTCAACAGATCATGGAAGGTCAAAAGAGAAACAACAAGGAGATGAATGAGAAGATGGACACTTTGTTCAATGATCTCCATGCTAAATATGATGCCATTGCTGCACATGTCAAGATTTTGGAAGTGCAAGCCGCTCAAACCGCAGAAGCAGTAAAAAAACAAGAGATGGAGTCCAAGAAATCTTTTTGCAACTCCGTTGCAATAGAAAAGAAGTTTGAGGATTCTATCCCCAAATGGAAGCTCTCCCCACCTAAGTATGATTGTATGATCTGGCCTGAAGAAATCTATCCCGAGAAAGAATCTAACCGTGCAAGGAAAAGACGCCTTTTCCCCAAGATCATTCCAAAGGCGGATAACTCTGGAAAGTTTGTAGTTCCATGTTCTATTAATGAAGTTAATCTCACCGATTCTCTTTGTGACACAGGAGCTAATGTCAACATCATGTCAAAGAAGATTGCTGACGAGATAGGCCTTACCAACATCCAACCTTCATCCATCTCCATCAACTATGCCGATTCATTCTCGCAAACACCTTACGGTTTCATCCCAGACGTGATGGTACGACTTGGGAACTGTTCTATTCCTACCGACTTTCAAATAGTGGAAATGAGAGAAAGTAGCCATAGACCCATCATCCTTGGCACCCCTTTCCTATCAACCGTTGGAGCCATTTTCGACTTTCCCAACCGGAGGATCTCATTCAACAAGGTGAATAAAGAGATGTTTTTCCCCATGTGTTCAACAAGGAACCTATCAGTTGATATGGTGCAAGAGAATAAGATTATCCCCAAGCCTCCAGAAGAAGAGAAAATCCTGTCCAGCTTGCCCAGCAAAGACCTTGCCTACCAGCCCAAGCAACTTGCCCCGATAGCAAGAAGTAAGACTACGGCATCCTACCAGCCCAAGCAACTTGCCCCGGCAGCAAGAAGTAAGACTACGGCATCTTACCAGCCTAAGCAACTTGCCCCGGCATCAAGAAGTAAGACTACGGCATTACCTAAACACCCACCAAAAGGACCGATCAAGGATAAGACCGGGACAGAGACCACTAAGAAGGTTAAGCAAACTAAAGGATTTGCAAAAGTTAGGATTCTCCTCCAGGAAAAGCTGACTGATGAAAATTTGGAAGGATTCAAGGAAAAGTTCACTAACACTATGAAACTCTTTCCTATGGCTGAAGTGCCCCGGGACAAGCATGAAGAGATTGTCTATCCCGCCGTGAATCATCCTCCCGATATAAATCCCAAGAAGAAAGATCTTGATGGACAAAAAGTTACATTGATCACTACCCTCTCTTAAATCCTAAAGAGCATTACGGTCAAGCTACAGACCTTAAACAAGCGCTGTATGGGAGGCAACCCATAAGGTAACACCTTTAAATTTCAGTTTTTAGTTTTAGTTTTACTTTGTTTTCTTTGTTTTATTTTAGCAGGATAGGATAGAATGGATATCACAATGGTGCAAGAGGAACATAGAAGTGGAGCCGCCAAGCCGTCTGGGTCGACCAAACACGTTCGGGCAGGAACTCCAAGCGGTTCGGTCGGCCGGTCGACCAAAACACTTCGGGTCGACCAGGACGATCGACCGGTGCCTCGCCCGATCGACCGTATCCCCTCTCGCCGACCCACCATCCCCTCATTCCATCCCACCTCATTGCATACCATCCCACCTCATTTGCATATCATCCCACCATCTCATCCTCATTATCCCGCATCAAGCATTTATAAGTTTTACTCTTCTCTTTTACTTTTTGTTTAATGGTTTTTGTTTTGCTTTTGAAGTTTTGGATACAGAGATTTGAGAATCTAACATGCAAATTGAGAAAAAAAAAAAAAAAAAAAAAAAAAACCTCGGAACATGAAGAAAGGAGTAATTGTCCCTTCAAACATTAACAATGAATGTGGCAAGGAACAACCACGTTCATATATCCGTTTGCTCCAGCACAACAGCATATCCCACCTTTGCCTCACCTTCGGCGGACTTCAAGAGCCCTTACCATGGACGCATGGTACTTGATCATCTACGCAGGGATACAAGCCATTGCTCTGAAGTTCATTCTAACGCAACATGGGACATATTTTACCAAACTTGTCAACGGACAAGGACAGCAACATACCACCAATAGGTCATTTCTTCATGGACTTAATACCACATCAGGTTACATCTTTCCTCTCATTCACAAATGCATTCCTACCTCTTTCTTTTACCTCCCTTAATCGGATTTGCTTTCACCGGGACGGTGCAAGTTAAGTCTGGGGGGATTGTCGGTACTAATGCGTTTGTTCATGTCTTGTCTTCATCTCATATCTATTTCTCTTATTAACCTTTTCAAAATTTCATGTTTTATTGAGTCAAAACTTTAGTTGAAAATTATGATTTATCTCTATGATTCTCCGGTGTTGTGCTAACAATCTATGACCCTAGAGCGGACATCAGTTGTAGACATAAGCCTAACAGAACCTCTAATGGTGGATCGACCGACTGACTTGGCGACATTTCTAAGGTACCCGGACAATCTAACGTTAACTCCACCCTAATCAATCTAGTTTTTCTTGTCAAGGGACTTGGCATACATATGAGTCGTTCCTCACTTGATCTCAAAAGGGTGTGTCCAATACAAAGTGCAGTTCTCCTCTCTCTCAGAAAAATGAAAATCAAAAGCTTTTAAGCACAAGGAAAACGTGTAAGCAAGAGGAATGCATACGTCTGCACCTTCTTGTCTTATGGAGACCTACCAAAAACAAGGAAAAAGCAAAAGCCTATCCTATGTTATTCCCCAAAAGAAAAGAAAGGGAAGAAGGATCGATAGAAAAAATAAAATGATACCCTAGAAAAGTAGGGAAAGATCGATCCTTCAAAAGAAAAGAGAGAGGAAAAGAACTCAAAA
Organism: Erythrophleum ivorense; assembly: GCA_026724425.1. Taxonomy (NCBI): domain Eukaryota; kingdom Viridiplantae; phylum Streptophyta; class Magnoliopsida; order Fabales; family Fabaceae; genus Erythrophleum; species Erythrophleum ivorense. The sequence continues at coordinate 888,714 of JAIUCV010000084.1, forward strand.
GCTTAAAAAAGAGGACTATCCTGGAGAGACTCGAGTGGGTAAGAACAAGTGCTTAATGATCGATACTCCCTTGATAAAGACCACACGTTTTAAATTTATGCAAGGAGTTAACAATGGAAAGTCTGGAGTGCTGGATGAGACTAGTTGAGTTTGGTATGGTTCGCTAAGCTTGCCGAGCATTCTGTGAAGCTAGTCTAACATTGGTTATGTTTTTAGTGGAATACAGGAGAGGAAGCCACCACAGGTTTCTCAAAAAGGATAAGGAGTTTCTACGTTTTCAAACCTCTTTCTCTGATTTCGATTCTATTTGCTTGAGGACAAGCAAAGATCTAAGTCTGGGGGAGTTGATATACCTCTATTTTGTACCCTTTTTATATGGTTTTACTATGCTTTTTATAAGGTTTTTAAAGGCTTTTCGATCTAGAAAGGTAGTTTTTGTGGAATTATAGTACTAAGAGTCTAAACAGGTCGAAAGATGCATTTCGGAGCAAAACCACAGGATTTGGACTTTACGCCGCTCCACGACACAGCATCAACTTTGAAAGAGCCCCAAAAACATTCTACTCAATGGATCTCACCAAAACCAGTTTGCCGCGATGCCTACATGAGTTAGCTTTCCAACACAATTGGAATCATGCAATTTGGACGTGTAGAATGGAAGATATCATCATTTTAGTGAAGAGTGTCAAATCAGCCGAAAACCGGACGTCTACACCAGCCGCTCGACCGAGCCGGTCGGACAGGGCCTCCAAGGCCCCCGTCCGACCCGACCTTCCTTCACGATCCGGTCGACCGAACCGGTCGGACAGGGCCTCCAAGGCTCCCGTCCGACCCGACCTCTTTTCGCCATCCCGTGCGCGCCAGCTCGACCCGACCATCATCCCGTGCGACCGTTCGACCCCCAGCTCGACCCGAGCACCAGCCCGACCGACCGGTCGACCGCCCCGCTCGACCGCCGCCGTCCCGCTCGACCCGGCTTAGCCGAATAAGGCCCGTTTTGCGCGTTTTCACGATTTACTCGGCCCGTTTACCTAATCTCGAACCCTGGAAGACCTAGCACTATAAATACACCTTTTTAGCCTCTTTAGAAAAGGAGAGAACAACAGAGCCGCATTGTATTACAGTTTTTATAGATCTACTTTTGTTCTAGAGATTTCAAGGAGAGGATCTCTCCTCCTCACTACAATTTGGAGAAGATTTCTGAACCTTTATCTATTATCATGCTTTCTCCATCTCTCTGTGTTGTTACTTTGATCATGTCTGAGTAATTCACTTGTTAGGTTGCTAGGGTTACTAATTCAATGAGTTGTTTGCTTGATCTATGATTTCGATGAACTGTTAGGGATATCATTAGAGTCTTTGTCTCGTTTTGCTCACTAATTAATGCTGATTGCTTTACCGCGCATCTAGCAATCTGATCCTAGGTTGATTTGAGCCACGGAAGTGCTGTATCATTCGCCGGACCTATTCTTTGACAAGCTAGGTTTCTTAGACTGCGGAAGTTGATTTACTAAGCCTAGTGAACTGTATCCGAACTTGATCGATTTAATGCTTGATTAACTATCTAAGGACATACCAAAAGTTTAGCGATTAGATAAGTTATCATAGGAGTCGGAGCCACGGAAGTGGAAAGACTTATTTTCGTGTTTTGTGTTCTAGACGGATCTATCATCCCATCATCCCTAAATTGATTCATATCTATCATCGAACTGATCACTGCTTGCTTCTCTGCGAATTAGCCCCTAGAGACCTAACGCTTTTTCCTCATTGCTTTACAACTTCGATTTCTTAGCTTTAGTATTTAGTTATTAGACAACCAACCAATCATCCTTTATCTTATTCTAGCTTGATCCGAACTCCATAGATTTAAAGTGTATTCATTTTAGCCAGTCCTTGTGTTCGATAACCCGTACTTCTACGATCTGTGCACTTGCAGGATTTTTAAAAGTCGGTAAAACCTGACCACACATCAATATCCTGTAAAGTCTCAAGACTAAAACACTAAAACATAGAAGAATACTTAAAAAAACTATAGGGAAACATAGTAAAAATTAATTAAAAATATACCATGCCTTCACAATTAAAAATTTCAATCCCAATCACCATATATTTTCTTCTCCGAAAAAAGAAAAACAAATATGAGAGCAAAGACACAATATGTCAATTTACCAGCTACAGGAATAGATATACAATCGTAATGGTTCCGATGGATTATTGAGGAAAGAGTTCAGAGATGGTCTTGAAGGATTCATGTACCAGGCCGTCACATTGCAAATTATGATTGAAAGCGGTAATAAATATATGTATTGTCCTTGTCCAAAATGCATGAATAGAAAATTTTTGCTTATCTCGAGGGTGTGGTCGCATCTGTTGAATAGAGAATTTATGCAGAATTACTATATTTGGTACTATTATGGAGAAGGTCATGGGCGAAATGCAGCTAGTAGTAGCAGTAGTAATTATATTAATGAAGGAATGCATTATGAGGAAAATGTGCATCAAGTTGATCATCATCCTGTGAATGACAATATTGAAGTTGATAGGATGTATGAGATGGTGACAGATGCATTTCGTGAAACCGCAAGTACATTTGGAGATCCTGTATGAGGAACCCAATGCAGATGCAAGAATTTTTTTTGATATTTTAGCAGCAGCGGATCAGCCATTGTACGATGGATGTACTAAGGGGCATAATAAATTGTCAGCTGCAGCTAGGATGATGACTCTTAAAACTGATGGTAATCTAAGTCAGTTTATCATGGACGGTTGGGCTGATATAATTAAGGATCTTTTGCCATATGGCAATGTAGCTGCTGATCCATATTACGATATACAGAAGTTGGTATTTAGCCTTGGGTTGCCTTCGCAGATGACAAATGTTTGTGTTGACAATTGCATGCTCTTTTTGAAAGATTATGATAAGTTGCAAAAGTGTCGATTCTGCCATAAGCCACAATACAAGCCACAAGGTCCTGGTCGAAACAAGGTACCATACCAACATATGTGGTACCTGCCAATAAAAGATAAATTGCAAAGAATGTATCAGTCTGAGAGGACGGCATGAATGATGAGATGGCATGCCGATCATTCACAGACAGATGGGGAGATTAGGCATCCATTTGATGCTATAGCGTGGAAGCACTTTCAGGCGGTGCACCCAAGTTTCGCTAGGGAGAAAATAAATGTCTACTTGGGTCTTTTCACATATGGATTAAGTCTTTTCAGTATGTCTGTTAGGAAATACTCTCTATGGCCGATAATACTAACGCCTTACAATCTTCCTCCTGATATGTGCATGTAAAGAGAATTTCTATTTATGAGTATCTTGATCCCTGGCCCGAAGTATCCGCAGCGCTCCCTTGACAGATACGGGGAATAGGACAATTGGCATAAGAAGAGCATTTTATGGGAACTTCCGTACTGGACAGATCATCTTCTCAAACACAACCTCGATGTAATGCACATTGAAAAAAAAATTCTTCGATAACATCATGCATACAGTGTTAAACGTCAAAGGCAAAAAGAAAGACATTGTAAAGTCAAGATGAGACTTTGCCTGAAATTTGTTCACGGAGTGAGTTGCATCTTTATGGTGGTGGGAGAATACCAGTTCCTATATTTCAGTTAGGGGCTGCAGAAAAGTCGTCCTGGTTTAATTGGGTATCATCAAATGTGAAATTTTCGGACGGGTACATTTCTAATCTATATAAATGAGTTCAAGGACAAAAGTTTTCAGGGATGAAAAGTCATGACTGTCATGTATTTATGGAACGGTTACTTTCGTTTGCATTTAATGAACTTCTACCCTTAAATGTACATGCAGCAATTGCAAGTATATATTTGAACTTATATATGGGTCGTTTGAAAAATAATAAAAATCTATTTGATATGCAGTGATTAGAGCGTTCTTCCGAGATCTTTGTACCCGTACTTGGACCGAGGACATGTTATATCCATATTGTACATGTTTTTCTTAAGGATTTTTATGTATTATTAAGCATTTTTATACGATTTTGTGCATTTAGAGGTAGTTTTCTCGTATTTTGTGGTTTTCGATTCTTAATAGGTCAAAATAGCAAAAATGATGCAAAAAGGAGAAAAAGAGCATCAAAAGATGATTCAGCCAAGTTTCCAAGTCAAGAGCATCGATCAAAGTTCCAAAAGTCTGATTCCCCCAATTGGACAGAACATAAGCATCGGAAGATTGATCACGGATGAAGATCTTCCCAACATCAGAAAATTATTCTCTTGGACTTGATGGATAGATAAGAGAGTTAAATTTCACGAGGAGTTTGAAAGAAGTCATTTGGAGCACATGTTGGAGAGATACACCCGATTTACCAAAGACATGTCCAGATGAGCGCGTAAGAGAAGATGGTGCAAGAAGGAGTACAACCATCAGGGTGTGATCACGGGCTGCATCACCAGGCAAAAGAGAAGACATCTTGCTGCAAGCCTTGGGCTAGAATACTCCTAACTTCGGCCCATTGCATCTTCCCCAAGAAAAAACTAGTCGAAGGAAAGTTTCATTTTCTTGCTCCAAGACTTAACCTAGTTGACCAAGGACCCCTCTACCTATAAATACTTGTTTTTAGCCTCTTGTAAAGGTGGACTCAAGAAATCACACATCAGAACCGCCACAAAAACCTCTAGAAACATCAGAGACGATTTCTTTCAATTTGGATTCATTGTTCTTCATACTTTTTGGATTCAAGAGCTTTAAGGAGAAGATCTCGCCTGTGTATCATCATATAGAGAAGATTTCTTACCTCTTTTATCTCTTATTGAATATATTGATTATGAATCTCTCTTCATCATCTCTCTGCTTGTCATTCATGATTATTTGTGAGTAGTTCACTTGCTAGGCTATTGGTAATCAATGAGTTCATAAATTGTTAAACTTTTATCATTTGAATTGGGATAATCTATTGGATTCTTCATCTTTACTTGTGCATACTGCCGCTTGCTTTTCTGATCAACTAGCATCGGATTTTGGGTTAATATACTCTCCAAAAGCTTGCTATATTGCCAGAATTAGTATTTGATGAGCAATACATCGTAACCATCGAAAGTTGAGTTGCAGAGTATTGTGAGAAATTGAATCTTGAACGTTTAATGCATGTTTTCAACTTTTAATAACCATCGCAAGTTGAGTCTATTAGGTTGTTAAAACATAGTGGTTGGAACCACGAAAGTGGGAAAACCATACCTTAGTGATTGAAGTTCAATAACGGTTTTTATTGCATCCCTATCTCTTGATTATTTGTTTATGATTTATGAATCTCTGCGATTTGTCTAATGCCTTAGTGATTTATTGAATTTGCATTGCTTTTTATTCATTTACAATATTATTTCTCTGAAAAACCAAAACCACGATCATATTTTGTTTTAGCTTTATTCGACTCTCACAGCTTGTAGTACATCCGATAGGTCTCTGTGGATCGATCACAATCTATACTTACCTCGTTGTTGTGCACTTGCAGGTACTTTAGTTGGGTTATTACTTGATCCAAACCCAGCTGCATCAAGTTTTTGGCGCCGTTGTTGGGGACCTTTTGTCTACAAGTTTCGGATTAGAATCTAGACTAACACGTTTTTCTGTTTTTATTTTGTTAATTCACTTTTTCTTTGAGTTTGTTTTTGAATTTTAGAGGTACAACTTTGAGCAAAGCTATGGATGAAGAAATACATGATCAGCAGCCACGACTTGGTGATTTCCTTGGAGTAAATCATGATGATGAGCAACCCCTAGATGAAGTTGAAAACCGTTTTCCACAAGATGGTGTTGAACCGATCCTTAATCATGGCGGCTTGTTGCATCAAGAGGCTCAAAACAACCACCAGATGGGGCCTAATCATGAGACCATTGGAGACTATGATTCTACACCAGAAATTCTCCAGAATCGCAGCCCCATCCATGTGACAACACGAGAAGGCCAAGAATTCGAGATAAAACCTTGTGTTATCGCATTGGTGAAGCAAAGTCAGTATCATCGACTTCTTGAGGATGATTCTTTGGATCATGTTGATTCTTTTGAAGAGTTGTATAGTACTACAAGTGCTAATGGAGTTCCAGAAGATTACCTTAGATGCCGACTCTTCACTTTTACTTTGGTGGGCAAAGCACTTAGATGGCTGAAATCACTTCCATCTCGCTCAATAACCACATGGATTGAGTTCAAGAAGGCTTTCTTTGGGAAATTCTACACCAAACAAAGGGCAAACCAAGTGAGAAGCAAGATCTCTGGCTTCCAACAAGGTCCCATCGAGCCATACCATGAAGCCTTGGAGCGTTTCAAGGAGTACACAAGAGATTGTCCACAACACGGTTTCTCGGATGCTAACCAATGAAATTATGAAGGAATTAGGCGTGAGTATAAGATGTGTGTGGAGATAGCCAGCAATGGAAACTTCATGAGTAAGTCCATAGATGAAGCGAGAATTCTGATAGACAACCTGAAACAACTAAACTTTTTTTTTATATAATTAAATCAAATATCAATTCTAGCAATGCGGAAGACCTAAAACAATAAATCAATAAAATAATCTATTAAATAATAATCAAATCATCTCAATAAAGAATTCAGAATAAATAATTACTACCAACCTAAAACACCAGTATCTAGCAACTTAAACAATAAACAAAAACAATCCTATCACCCCCTTCTTCAGCCTTGATTATGCGATCAAACTTTTCTTTTACCTGCATCACATAGCAATAAGAGATGCGCAAATATTATCATATACACTTAACCGACAACACTATCGGTGTCGACCGACACCACCTGTGTCGCTCGACACCACCTGTGTCGCTCGACACCGACCGATTGGTGTCGACCAACACCAGATTGGTGTCGCTCGACACCGAACTCGCCGATCGACTCCAATGACGAAAAACAGCACATAAACACGAAAATCAACACATCAACACAATCAACAGGATCTAAGGCACAATTATCACATAAATCATCACAAAAACATCATGAACTCAACCACAAATCCTTCAACCTAGCAATCACGAGCTTACGGTCACGCACTCACCTCAAATTCGGATTGAAAAAGGGAAAGAATGAGGTGATGATGAACAGTGACGAAAAGCAAGACGAAGAACACCACACAGCAAGCCTCTAACACGATTTCAAGCTCCAATCGACGATGAACAGCCCCCAAGGATGATTCCCCAAACGCAAAAATCTCCTTTGGAATCTCCCTTCTCAAATTTCTGCTCCAGCAAACGACAAAAGGAGAAGCAATTGCGGCTGCTCTCTTTTTATTCACGAACGCGAGGGCTTCCTGCCCAAACCGCCCCAAACCGGACACTTAAATCGAACCAATTTGATTTCGTCATAACCGGTGTCGACCGACACCCTTCCTTGATGTCGCTCGACACCACTCGCCCAAAACTGGAAAGACGAATTTCCAATAACCGGTGTCGACCGACACCCTCCTGGTGTCGCTCGACACCACCACATAAAAGTCACTTTTTGGTTTACGGATGTTACAACTCTCCCCCACTAAACTGGATTCGACCTCGAATCTCAACGAAACACGTCTATCCAAGACCACAAACCTCGCCCCACCTGGCTAAAACCACTAGAGATCCTCACCTGATCCCCCGAGACTCACATTTAATCCTATGTTATACGCATGTTCCCGGACATTATTACTCTTAACTCATGAGACCCACCATGTCTCTTCGAGAGATCCACCCTATCTCTCGATACTCATATTGCGACCCACCCGTCACAAATGGTAAACATCACTAACCACTTATACTGAGGTAGCGACCCTCAGATAAGCCTGCTGGAGATCCACCATGTCTCCTCAAGAGACCCACCATATCTCTGAAAACAGTAATGAGTAATAATTCTGAAACGCCTATGACACATCTGATTAGAACCGTCTCACGACCCAAACTGGTCAACAACCTCGTAACATCCGAAACACAGAAAAATAAGGAAAATTCCTTCTTATAAATCTACACAAATGTATCTCGTTACAACGAAAACAAAAATACAATCAGGTTTAGGAAACCGATTCTCGCCTTTCAGATGCGCATTGACCTAGAAGACTTGTTGACCCGCCTTGACCAAGACTTGTGATGCATGCGTGGGTGTGGGATGTATGCAAGTAATAAAAACCCTAAGCAAAACATAGTTGCAAGTGCACAACATGTTGTTGTAGTACTTAGGGGTCGATCCACAAGAGAATGCGAATTGCACACTACACATTTGTAAAGATTTGGTTAAGCTAAATCATCAATATGCAAGGTTTTGTGTTTTGTTTTTGTAAAGGAAAGAAGTAAATAACAATGCAAACTATACAAACAACATTATTGAACAAAAGACAATCCGCAAAAGACATAAGCCAAGTCGATTGAAAAGTTTGTTAAATCCGATTTCTATGAACTCAAAACACTAAGATGTGGTCATCCCACTTTCGTGGCTCCGACCACCTATGTTTCTTAAACCAATGGGCTCAGCTTTCGCATGGTCATTGTAGAGTGAAACATACATTACTATTAGGTAATGATTGTTCACAAAACTCCTTAGGTCTACTTTCATAGCCTAAGATGAATTGCCCATCAAATATTATGACCGGAGATATAACAAGCTTTTGGAGAGTATATCAACCTTAGATCAGGCCGCTAGTAAGCTACTCTAACAACAAGCTTTAGGTATGAATAAAGATGGTGAACCACAAGGTTTCCCTTTCTTTAACAACCGATTCTCGAAGGCTTATCATGTCATGTCTTCTTTGAAAGATCCATGATTCAATAACGAGTCTAAAGGAGTAGAGAGGATCTCATGGTTCTAGTGGAAGGAGGCGGAGTGATAGAGATCAAACCGTGGCTCCCCCATAGAGAGAAACCTCTAGACCTAGACGTAAACTAAAACATGCGAGTATGTACAAGATGCAAAAAGGAAAAGAAAGAACAAGGAGACCACCTAAGTGGCTCCGGTTTATTGACTGAAAAGATGAAGAGAGATTCTAAGATTGTTCTGTGTTTTTGATACAAGAGGCTAAAAGCAAGTATATATAGGTGAGGGGAGGCTAGGTCGGCTGAGTTAAGGCGCAAAAGAGAAGAGGAAACTTTCCATTTCTTCTCCTCGCTTGAACTTGCTCACCAAGTCTTGAGTGAGGCGCGGCCGCCACCTTCTGATCGCGTGGAATGGTGTGGCCTTGAGTCTTGATGAAGTCCAGGCTTGGCCCGCAGTGACCCCGGTCCATTTCGCTTATCCAAGCTCCATGGGCTTCACTTACTCGCCAGACGGACATGTCTTGGGATAAAAAGATCCTAGGCCTCATACCTACTCCAAATGGCCCAATTCCACTTCACCGCAACGCATGACTCATTTATCTATCTTTCCATATAAAGATCTCATGATTTGGACGTCGGAAAGCCCCTTTGCGGCGGTCATGTTTCGGATGCTTCGATTCTGTCCGAATGCGGAAATCGGCTAACTTGAGTTTTGTTGAAGCTCTTGACTTGGGAACTTTCATGGATCATTGTTTGAAGTTCTTTTGCTCCATTTTGCCTTCTTTTTGCCATTTTGACCTGTTTGCTTCCCAAAACCACAATATACAAGAAAACTACCTCTTGGATACAAAATCATTATTATTAAGTAAGAAAACATAAGAAAAACCAAAGTAAAAACATGCAAAATATGGATATATCAACTCCCCCAGACTTATCCTTTTGCTTGTGCTCAAGCAAACTAAGAAAGGAAAAGAGGTTTGAAAACATGAGAACTCTCAATGCATTTTGAAAATCCATGTTAGCTTATGTTTTAGTAATCCACATGAAAAACGGTTTTGGCTTTATGATGAGGGACATAAGTACTTACATTGAGTTTAGCAGTCATCCCAAAGTAACCCACACTCCATATGACCATCCGGGCTCACCTCCTTTGACTCATTTAGTTTTTAAAGGTGTGGTCTCAACTAGGGGATATCGATCAAAGGGTTCATGATCTCTTTCCCATCCTCTTGTGTTTAAACACTTGTCTTGGCTCTTGTTTCACCTCTCTCTCTTCTCACTCCTTAAGTCGACTGATCCCTTTTTTAGGGTAGCAAGGTATTTTTTTTGTTTGTTCGACTTCTTCTCCTCTTTGTGGAGGTTTTTGATGGATCTTCCATAGACACGAGTATTGATGGTTGTAGCCACCTAATCCCCGGTTACTTGGATCAAAAGGTCTTCCATATACGCGAGTATTGATGGTGGTTGCCACCTAATCCCCGTTTACTTGGACCTTGATGCTTTTTCTTAAAATTGGAGGGGAGAGAGAGGGGAAACCGAACTCACATAGACTTTTACTTATTGGCGAGGATGAGGAGTCGTGCCCTTTGTAAAACCAAGCCCCTAGCTGAGAAGGTTAAGTTCATTGAGGTGCAGAGTCAAAGATGGATCCACCATCGGCTTTTTGGAAATGTGGCCATTTTTGGTAGACCGTTCTGCTCAAAGTGTACATTGAATGAATGTGTTGCCAAATACTGTTTCAATGGTCACTTAAACATTAGTGTAACGTGGTTAGTTTCAAAGAAAAGGTCATAATTCTCGGACAACGTTTTGACTCAATAAAACGACTCAAAGAAAAATGAAACATAAAGAGTCAAAAAGAACAAAATTGTTAGTAATCCCCCCAGACTTAACTTGCACCGTCCCGGTGGAAGCAAATCCAATTGAGAGGGGTTGAAAAGAAAAATGAATTTGAAGGGAATGTGTTTTGGATTTTGTTACCAAAGCGTGACCGTAGGTCATGAAGAGCGGTATGCTTTGTTGAGGAATTCTAAGTGTGATATGACAGCATCAAATCATTCCTTAGATGTTTTGGTCGGTGAGTTTTCAATCTCCCGGTATGATTCTCGCCGGTTTGCAGGTTGGTCGTGTAAGGCTCATTTTGTCGACAAAAAATGAGTGCTGTGAACCACGGAACAAACCGTTAAGAATTTTATGAACATGATTGAAATTGTACTGTCCAATATGATGGTTTAGAGTTGCTGGTGAAGTTTCAGGTGATTTGGTCGAGCGGTTTTGAAAATTCTGCATCGGGTGGATCCTTCGGTCGGCCGGAAGGTGATGTGATGGACCACAGCTCGAACCGTGAAGATTTCTCTGACCGATCTGGAAATTCCACCGACCCAGCATATATTTTAGGAGCCGTGGCGAAGTTTGAGGCCAAACGAACGAGCGGTTTGAGAGATCTGTCACTTGGTGCTTCATCCGAACGATCCGGAGAGAGTGTAGTAGACCACAACGCAATTGGTGACGAATACGCCGAGCTATCTTGAAATTCCATCGACCAACCTCATATTTTATGACCACTGGAGAAGTTTGAGGTCAAACGGACGTGTGGTTTGCAAGACTCTTCATTTGGTGGTCCACTCGGTTCCGAGTAGAGTTTCTTGACCATCCTCGAATTTGGCTCGTTCGTCTGTTGATTTCCTTCTGGAATAGTGATATTGAAGCTCCAAGAATCCATTTCCAGCTGGTGGCCGTACCCATTCCATGATTTGGTTTTTGTCGGCCTTTGGTTGCCTGTCGTCGACCAGATGTGGCATCTGTGATGATCTCTTGATCCGTCAACTTTTCTCCGTCCTATGTTTTGGATTTTCCGACCAACATGGTGTTGTTTGGTCGCCTGTGAATTTTGGTGGACTTTGGTCGAGCCGTGTATGAGATGGTCGGTTGGGGGCTCTTCTTCACTCGTGTGGTCGGGAAAATGGTACCGGACTTTATATCTCCGATATGACTCGACCGTTTAGTGATTTGCTGTGACCGATCTGGCTCCTTAATCCTCCTTTATCAGCCCAAGGTCTTGACTGCTTTGTTTTTTTTTTTGTTGCCCCTTTTTGTGAAACTTTCCCTAAACCGCCGTGTGGTGCGTAGGTGAGTCTGGTTTGTAGTTTATTCTCTCCTGTTATTTCCTGTCAAACTTGTGAACTATTGCAAAACACTGGAAACATCATTAGGTGCCAGCTTAGAGTGAGATTTGCAAGTAGTCATCTTGAGATCTCAACCTAAGGCCAAAATGATAAACTTATGAAAACAAATTGGATCGTGACTAGATAATCCAAACATTTGCTCATATTATAGATGAATTCAGTGTTGTAATTTGACAAGTGAAGATAAGTGTTCATGTAAAAACCACAAGTGAATTTGAAACCGGCCATGGATAATTATAAAATCCTAGGTTCAAAATTCTTTTTCAAATGAGACTTAAAATGGTTTTGAAATGAAAACTTAGTGAGAGATACTTACCTTATGCAGGGAATCGCCTTGAACAAGGGTGGGATGATTGGGTGGGATTTGACCGGCTCATGAAGCATGCAAAACTCCTTTGATAGTCTTCTTTGGCACTTAATCCTAAAACATGTTTATTTTGTTTTTGTGGATTTTATAAAATTTCCAAAAAATTCAAGTTAATAATAAAACCAAAACAAAAGTTAAAAAGAAAAGAAAAATATGGGTTGCCTCCCATAAGCGCTAGTTTTAAGTCTTTATAGATCGACTCCTTGTGTTCCTTAGGTGTTAGGCAAGTGTGGAGGCTGTAGGAAGCTCCTAGTACTGGATGGCTCCAAGTGCATCTTGTCTTGTAACACTTCCTTGATCAAGTAACCTTGTTGTGAGCCTTCTCCTCAACTTGTGTACCGAAATCTTTTAGATGAGAAACCGGGAGGTGCAGCAACATAATAGGTGTCCTTGTAAACATTGGCTAGTGAGATCCTCCAGTTTGGCCAATCCATGATTGCTCCAGCTGTTGCTAAGAAGGATCTCCCAAGTAGAAGGGCTTGGTCTTCCGGATCCTCCATAGTAATCACATAGAAATCGGCTGGAATGATGCAATCTTCAAAGGAAAGTTGAACATCTTTTACCTTGCCAAGTGGTTTGAATAAAGAGCTGTTGGAAAGCTTTATGCCCATGTTGGTCCGCTCCATGGACTCAATCAATCCCAAACTTCTTGCTATCACAGCCGGCATGAGGTTCACACTTGAACCGGAATCGCATAGTGCATCATCAAAGTACTTGCCATTGATGGAACAATGTATAAGAAAGTAACCTGGGTCATGGAGCTTGTGTAGTGTCCTTGGCTTAGGCATTTCCTCTCTTGCTTCATTATACATCTTCTCCACCTCGGCTAAACTCCAATCATGAGTCCATACAAAGTCTTGAAGGTAGGGGCTTTTGTTGCAAGCGACATCAAGGGGTATATTGCTAGGGAACCTTCTTGCCATGAAGTTGAAATCATCAATGGACTAAGTTGAAATCATCAATGGTGTAGTCCATTGATGAGCTCACCTTCCTTTTCTCCTTAGGGACGGGTGGCTGTGAAGATCTTGGAGAAAGTGGTGTTCCTTCCAGCAACTTTCTTCCTCTTATCCTTGCTGTACGCTTGCCTTGTCTCCTCTCATCCTCATCCCAAACCACTCTTGGATTGGTCTCTCTAACACCAAAAGCAACCAAAGCATTGTTAGGCTTTGAGTCGGCCGCTTTTGTGTCCTTTGAAGCTCGGTCTCTTTCTTCCATATCCTCCAAGCGTTTGGTGAGGTCTTTGACTCCTTTGGAAACTCCTCCGGTTGTATCTTGCCATAGTGTGGTCCTCTCAAGTAGCTCTTTGTATCTCTCTTCCACAAGATGCTTCAAGTCATTGATTGATACCTTGAATTGTTCTTGTCCTTCCACCACCATCAACATAGTTGAGTAAAGCTCTTTCTCTCTTTGCTTAACCTCCGACGCTCTCTTCTTGGCTTGGTAGGCCACAAGTGTGATTGAGTTGAGGCTCAGGGTCGTGCCATTGAGGTCGTCTTCTAGGCTGGTGATCTTCTCATCCAGGTGGCTATCCATCTCCTTTGTATTGAGGTTCAAGTCTTGGATCGCCTTGGTGTTGTCTCCGACGGTTGCGGCTTGTTTCTTTAGCTTCCCCTCCACTTCAATACACCTTGATTCGACTCTCTCTACTTGGTCAGAGAGGTTTCCAAACTTCCTATCAAGGTTATGCCTTAGAAACTTTAACCTTGTCTCAAGACTTTGGTTATACTTTCTTTGGATCTCCATGAAGTCTTCTACATTGGCTTTGAGATTGTCATCTCTCCGCCTATTGAGCGCATGCTCTTGGTATGAGGAAAGGTTGGGGCGTGGAGGGTGATGATGATGAGGTGGTTGGTGAGGTCGGTGATATACCTCTATTTTACACCCTTTTTACATCGTTTTTATATACTTTATGCATGGTTTTACCGTGGCTTTTTGATTTAAAAGGTAGTTTTTAGGCATATATAGTGCCAAGAGCCATTTCAGGTCAAAAGATGCAATTTGGAGCAAAACAAAGGAAAAGGTCCTCAAAGCAGCCTCATGCACTATCATTAACTATGGAAGAGCCCCAAAAACATTCTACTCAATGGATTTCACCAAAACCAGTTCGCCGCGATGCCTGCGTGAGTTAGCTTTCCAACGAAATTGGAATCATGCAATTTGGCCATGTAGAATGGGAGATATGATCGTTCTAGTGAAGAGTGTCAAAAGAGCCGAAAACCGGACATCATCAAGCCCGCTCGACCGAGGCCGGTCGGACAGGGACTCCATGGCCCTCGTCCGACCCGACCTTCCTTCCTGGTGACAACCATCCGGTCGACCGAAGCCGGTCGGACAGGGACTCGAAGGCTCCCGTCCGACCCAACCCCTTTTCACCATCCCGCACCCGCTCGACCGCCCAGCTCGACCCGACCGCTATCCCGAGCGACCGTTCGACCGCCAGCTCGACCCGAACACCATCCCGACCGACCGCTCGACTGCCCCGCTCGACCACGACACGTCCCGCTCGACCCGGCTCGTTTCCGAAGCCCGTTTTGCACGTTTTCAAGCCCAAACTTACACCGCCTCTTGTGTTTCGACCAAGACCTAGGTTAAGCCGCCCTTCAAGTTCTGAAGCATTATAAATACATCTTTTTATCCTTGTAAAAGAGAGAGCCACACATAGAGATACAAAACATATTATTTTCAATAAAAGTTCTTATAGTTTTTGCTTTCTTTCATTGTCTCCTTCAAGAGAGGATCTCGGATCTCTGTTCTTATGAATATGAATTCGATTTCCTTCTCTATGTCTGAGTAGTTACCTTGTTAAGTGATAGGAAATCAAAGGATATTGTTCATGCTTGCTTGATATCGATATATAGAATTAGGGTTTACATAAACTCTTCACCTTTGCTTGTGTTCATTGCTTGGTGTTGATCTGGCCAATCAACATATGATCCTAGGTAGATTTGAGCCACGGAAGTGATGAATCATTCGCCTGAACTAGTATTTGGTGGGCAATCTCTCTTAGACTGCGGAAGTTGATTTACTAGAGGTTGTGAACAATTGAGACTTGATCGAATTAATGCATGTTTGATTATCTAAGGACATACCGAAAGTTTAGCGATTAGATAGATCAACATAGGGGTCGGAGCCACGGAAGTGGAAAGATCTAAATTAGTTTCTTGAGTTCTAGGTGGTACACATTCTTAAATCCCTAACAAATCGAACTTGCTTGCTTGAATCACTCATCCCGCGATTATCCTATTGCTTAGCGCTTTCCATCCATTGATTTACTTGCTTTCTTTACTTGCTTTCATCGTGACAACAACCAAACTCATATTGCTTTCCTAGCTAAATCTCAATCTCATACCTTGTAGTGCACTAACTGGTCCTTGTGTTCGATATACCCGTTACTACTCTCGATCTGTGCACTTGCAGAAAAGGGATAGAAATTGGGAAAAGTTTAATCCCCATCAGTCGGCCTTGATAAACCGGTGCTCGGTTTTGATGATAGTGATGATGTTCTTCTCGGCTAGTTTCGGCAAAGAGCGGATGGCGAAAATTCAGTGGGATTGGCATTGGGATGAAGTCACCGGCCGGATTTGGATCATGTGGCCGCCTTTGGACTTCATGGGGAAGCGGTTTTCTTCCTTCAAAGTGGTTACTCATGCTCGAGTAGTGGCTCATCCTTAAAGTACCTAAGAAACACAAGAAAACAAAAGTTAGAAGGTTAGTAAACATGAAACAAAAGATCTAATCTTAACTTTTCATAAACGTGTAAGTGCAATGCATTCCCCGGTAACGGCGCCAAAATACTTGATGCATGCGTGGGTGTGGGATGTATGCAAGTAATAAAAACCCTAAGCAAAACATGGTTGCAAGTGCACAACAAGTTGTTGTAGTACTTAGGGGTCGATCCACAAGAGAATGCGAATTGCACACTACATATTTGTAAAGATTTGGTTAAGCTAAATCATCAATATGCAAGGTTTTGTGTTTTGTTTTTGTAAAGGAAAGAAGTAAATAACAATGCAAACTATACAAACAACATTATTGAACAAAAGACAATCCGCAAAAGACATAAGCCAAGTCGATTGAAAAGTTTGTTAAATCCGATTTCTATGAACTCAAAACACTAAGATGTGGTCATCCCACTTTCGTGGCTCCGACCACCTATGTTTCTTAAACCAATGGGCTCAGCTTTCGCATGGTCATTGTAGAGTGAAACATGCATTACTATTAGGTAATGATTGTTCACAAAACTCCTTAGGTCTACTTTCATAGCCTAAGACGAATTGCCCATCAAATATTAGGACCGGAGATATAACAAGCTTTTGGAGAGTATATCAACCTTAGATCAGGCTGCTAGTTAGCTACTCTAGCAACAAGCTTTAGGTATGAATAAAGATGGTGAACCACAAGGTTTTCCTTTCTTTAACAACCGATTCTCGAAGGCTTATCATGTCATGTCTTCTTTGAAAGATCCATGATTCAATAATGAGTCTAAAGGAGTAGAGAGGATCTCATGGTTCTAGTGGAAGGAGGCGGAGTGATAGAGATCAAACCGTGGCTCCCCCATAGAGAGAAACCTCTAGACCTAGACTTAAACTAAAACATGCGAGTATGTACAAGATGCAAAAAGGAAAAGAAAGAACAAGGAGACCACCTAAGTGGCTCCGGTTTATTGACTGAAAAGATGAAGAGAGATTCGAAGATTGTTCTGTGTTTTTGATACAAGAGGCTAAAAGAAAGTATATATAGGTGAGGGGAGGCTAGGTCGGCTGAGTTAAGGCGCAAAAGAGAAGAGGAAACTTTCCATTTCTTCTCCTCGCTTGAACTTGCTCACCAAGTCTTGAGTGAGGCGCGGCCGCCACCTTCTGATCACGTGGAATGGTGTGGGCTTGAGTCTTGATGAAGTCCAGGCTTTGCCCGCAGTGACCCCGGTCCATTTCGCTTATCCAAGCTCCATGGGCTTCACTTACTCGCCAGACGGACATGTCTTGGGAGAAAAAGATCCTAGGCCGCATACCTACTCCAAATGGCCCATTTCCACTTCTCCGCGACGCATGACTCATTTATCTATCTTTCCATATAAAGATCTCATGATTTGGACGTCGGAAAGCCCATTGTCCGCGGTCATCTTTCGGATGCTTTGATTCTGTCGGAATGCGGAAATCGGCTAACTTGAGTTTTGTTGAAGCTCTTGACTTGGGAACTTGCATGGATCATTGTTTGAAGTTCTTTTGCTCCATTTTGCCTTCTTTTTGCCATTTTGACCTGTTTGCTTCCCAAAACCACAATATACAAGAAAACTACCTCTTGGATACAAAATCATTATTATTAAGTAAGAAAACATAAGAAAAACCAAAAAAAAAACATGCAAAATATGGATATATCAACTTGACCATTATCCAGCTGGACAAATGAAGATTGAAACGCAGAGTTTGGAGCCAAAACCATTTTGTGGAAGGAAGAAGAAGTCAAGCTAAATGAGTTGACCAAGGGTTTTGCCTCTCCTACTATATATAGTTTTAAGTCCTAAAATTTTAGGCATCGTGTACTTTTCCTTTGGAAGAACAAGAAAACACCCACTCTAAGGCAAAAAAAAACGTTTTTGTAAGATCCGATTTCCTTTCTTGAATAAAATCACGTACTTGCCAATAAAAATTCTTGTCATTCCTTATTACTACCTTGTTTAATAACATTTCCTTCATGGAATTTGGTTTATTAAACATGACTAGTGAGTAGTTATCTTAGGTCTCATTGGATGGTGTAGATTAGGATATTATGTGCTCGATTTTGATGTTTTAGTTGTCTAAATCTTCTCAAAGTTCCTCATTTACTAAGTATGCTTAATGCTAGACCTCTCTCGATCAGCCAGATCTAGATCTTAAACGCTTCACACAGCAAAAGTGTGTCTTGAAGTGTTGGAGAGATTAGTAAAGGGATCTACTCGTCAAGCTCACAGAAGTGATTGTCTTGAGGGTTTATTTGCCAAAAGAGAGTCAGCGCTTTATGCTTGCTTAGCTCTGGATTCACTAACGATGGTTAGCTCTTGAAACTAGAGCTTTGCACTGTAGCCTTCTTCACGAAAATGAGTCGCTTTGCCTCTTAGACTCTATGGCCTAGGAACTGGTTTGGTGAGCTTGCTTGGAAACATCTAAAGTCGAATTCTTGAGCTTCCTAATCGATCGATAACACCATCCAAGGACCTTTTTTCCCTTAAGTTTACATTGAAGTTTGAATCTTTTATCTAAAGTTGAAATCTTTCTTCCTCAATCTTTGATTTCGACCGTTATTTACTGTTTATTTCTGTTATTTCACTTTTTAAATTGC
This sequence comes from Erythrophleum ivorense, assembly GCA_026724425.1. Lineage (NCBI taxonomy): Eukaryota > Viridiplantae > Streptophyta > Magnoliopsida > Fabales > Fabaceae > Erythrophleum > Erythrophleum ivorense. The sequence goes on from JAIUCV010000084.1 coordinate 907,342, forward strand.
ATTTCGACAAAACAAATCTATTGCTCTTGACTTGTTAAATCTCTTGTATTCTTTCTTGTCCAAATCTTCCTCCAAAGTGGATTGATAATCTCAAATACTACAATGATATGAGTAGAGATTGAGTTATTGAACATTGCATAAAAATATTGTTTTATGCACATCGAAAAAAAGTTTTTTGATAATATCATCAATACTTTACTAGATGTGAAGGGGAAAACGAAAGATAACATCAAATCACGACTCGATTTGCAGGAGCATTGTAATCGCCAAGAGTTGCTTATAACGACTTATGGAAAGGCACCAATCCCAAGTTTTAGATTACAAGCATATGCCAAGAAAGTTTTTCTGCGTTGGCTCGAAAAGGATGATAAATTTCCAGATGGATATTCATCAAGTTTATCTAACTGTGTTGATCTGGTGGGAGGAAAGTTAACCGGAATGAAAAGTCATGACTGCCGTGTCTTAATGCAACGACTCCTACCAATTGCGTTTGCCGAGCTTCTAGATAAATCGATGCATAGTGTGCCATCTAGTAAGTTCTCAACTTTCATTTAATTTATATTATTACCTCTGCCTTTCTCTTGCTTTTATGTGGAATGTTGCTTTGAGTTTGTTTATTGGTTCTGTTTGTAACATCCGTAAACCAAAGAAGTGGCGTTTCGACTTGGTGTCGAGCGACACCACAGTGGGTGTCGGTCGACATTGGTCCAAATCGACAATTTCCGGTTCATTTTAACTGTTCGGTTTTTGTTTGGGTTGGGTTTGGAAACCCTAGGTCGCACGATAAATAGAGAGGAGCCGACTTCTTTTGTCGTTTTGGCGAACCAGAGAGGCTGAGGAGGCGATTTTGTGGAGTTTGGAGAGTTGTGGTTTGATGTGAGGGTGTTTCTGTGCTGTTCTTCATCCCTTTCATCTTCTCAAACCGTTATCAAGGTGAGTGCATGACCGTAGGCTCGCAAGAGAATCAGATTGTGAAATTGAAATGGTGGAATTGTGGAGTTTATTTGTTTTTCCTGGTTTTTCATGGGTTATATTGTGTCTTTGATCAAGTTTGTGGTGTTGATTTCGTGTTTCTGGTGTTTATGTGTTGAAAAATCGATTTGGGGCTCGATCTGTCGGATCGGTATCGAACGACACCAAGCTTGTGTCGATCCACACCAACCGAGCGGGTGTCAAATGTAACATCCGTAAACCAAAGAAGTGCGTTTTTTGTAGGGTGTCGAGCGACACTGATATATCCATATTTTGCATGATTTTACTTAGTATTTATCTATGTTTTCAAGTATTTTCAATAAGGTTTTACGCCTTTAGATGTAGTTTTCTTGTATTTGTTGGTTTTGGAGTTTTAACAGGTTAAAACATCAAAATGGATTCAAAAAGGAGCAAAAGAGCTTCAAACCATGATCCATGCAAGTTTCCAAGTCAAGAGCATCAATATAACTCCATTTGTCCGATTCTCGTATTCGGACTGAACCGGAGCATCCGAAAGATGACCGCAGAAAGGGGTCTTCCCGACGTCCAAAAATTATGATCTTGGTCGTGCTGGATAGATAATTGAGTCATTCATCACGGAGAAGTGGATTCAAGCCATTTTGATCAACCATCAGGGAGAAACTCTTTTTCTCCCAAGACGTGTCCGCCAGGCGAGGAAACGAAGCCCATGGAGACTTGGTGTTACAAACGGCCCGGGATTCCGCGGCATGGACCCTGTCTCGAATTAACATAGGCCTAGCCTATTTCTGGTGGTTTCCTTGGCCTTATCCCGGCCCATTCAAGTCGCAAAACTTCATGTCCAACTCATCGGAAAGTTTCCTTTTCCGGCACTTCAAAAACCTAGCGACTTCTCAACCTATAAATACAAGCTTTTAGCCTCGACCTAAGGGGAGTCTCGTGCAAGAGGAGAGTAAAGGTTGGCCGTCAAGAAGAACCAGAGAGAGAGAGAGCTGCGCAGTCCAGGCAGGAGAAAGGAGGCGCCGCTCAAGACCCTAGCTCACATAAAACCTTGTTCTTTCATCTTCTTTACTTTGTTACCTTTGTACTCGAGATTTCAAGTTATCAAGGGAGATTTCGACTTGTTCTTCAACAGAGAAGCTTCTTCTATCCCTTATCTCTTAATTATACTTGTGATTATGCTTTCAATCATGCTTTGCTTGTTTGATTGCACCATGTCCGAGTAGATTCATTTGTTAGGCGAGGTAAATCAATGAAACTTGTGTGATGTGATTGGCGGTTGCAATTGGGACTTTTATTCATGAACTAATCTTCACCTTTATTTGAACTTAATGCATGATTGCTTTACCGTACATCTAGAAATCTGATATAGGGTTGATACACTCTCCAAAAGCTTGTTGTATTGCCGGAACTAGTATTTGGTGAGCTACGCGTCTTAGGTAATGAAAGCTGACCTAAGGAGTCTAGTGAACTCTATCATTACTTGAACCATTAATGCATGATTACAACTTGTAATAACCATCGAAAGTTGAGTCTATTAGTGTTGCAGCAGCTAGAAGCGTTAAGGACAAGTAAGCGAGAGTTCTGAAACACTAAGCTTAATTGTCGTGCCTTGAGAGAACAAGAAGTTCGAACAAGAGCTTTGAGAAAATATTCTCTTTATTATATTTCCAAAAACTGAATAATACAATAGCTTGAAGCAAAGCACTTATAGTAAAGAAAACCCTCGACTTGACTTGGAGATCAATCAATCTCTTAGCCGACTAAACACCAAGGCAAAACCAAAGCCCAAAAGAAACATAATAGAAAAGCCTAATAAATAAATGGAAAGAATGTAGATGATAGATGTCGCTACATCAGGTCGCCCCTGGTAAGAGAAAATTCGACCCCGAATTTTCATCACTGTCGTCAGCAACATAAGGCACCAAATGTTTCACATTGAAAACATCAGCGGTATTCATGTGAGGAGGAAGACGTAAACGGTAGGCGTTGTTGTTAATCTTCTCAAGAACTTCAAGAGGTCCAATCTTCCTTGCTTTCAACTTGTTGTAAGTGTTAGGCGAAAAACGGTCCTTAGTAAGGACAGCCCATACTTTGTCACCGACTTGGAACTGTAGATCACGGCGGCGAACATCAACTGCAGCTTTATACCTGGCTGTCGAAGCCTCAATATTAGTACGGACCTGTTGATGCACAGCAGCAAAGTCATCAATCACATCGCAAGCTCTCCCATGAGCACGAGTTCTATCCGGAGCAATGTTCAAGTCGATAGGACCACGAGGAATAAAACCATAGACTACACGGAAGGGACTGAAACCGGTGCTACGATTAACGCATGGTTGTGAGCGAATTCAGCCTGACACAAAACAGAATCCCAAGAACGTATGTTATCTCCCACCAAACAACGCAAGAGATCACCAAGAGCCCGATTAGTAACCTCCGTTTGTCCATCCGTTTGAGGATGATAGGCTGAACTCATATCCAAACTAGTACGCAACAAACGCCACAAAGAACGCCAGAAGTGGCTCAAAAAGCGGGAGTCGCGGTCAGAGACAATGGAGAGAGGGAGACCGTGAAGCTTGTAAATCTCGCGAAAGAACAAAGTAGCTACCTGAACAGCGTCTGTTGTCTTCTTGCAAGGTATAAAATGAACCATCTTTGAGAACCGATCAACCACCACAAAAATAGAGTCATGACCTCTTTGTGTTCGTGGATGGCCTAAGACAAAGTCCATACTAATGTCGGTCCAAGGTTGAGAAGGAATCGGCAGTGGCAAATAGAGACCGGCATTGGAGACGTGACCTTTAGAAGCTTGGCATATTCCACAACGAACAATAAATCGCTCAACATCACGTCTTAAAGATGGCCAAAAATACGAGGCTGCTACCAATTGAAGTGTTCGATCTCGACCGATGTGACCTTCATTGTGGAGCTCACGAATCACCTGTAACCGCAAACTACACTCGGGAATACAGAGCTGAACTCCACGGAACAAAAATCCATCAACAATAATATAGCGATCTTCTTGGCCACTTTGAACAGCTGTCCAAATCTTTCCAAAAAAAGAATCAGTCACTACAGGAAAAATGAGTATTTATAGCACCCGAAAAACGCTATGTAATGATACCATAGCGTTGTAGAAAGCGCTATGTCTGCGCCCGTCATAATAGGTCCACCACTTTTCATAGCGCTTTTTGCAAATGCTATTAAAATTTAATTTATAATAGCGGATTTTTGTGCGCTGTGTTAAAGTCTACTATAGCGCTTTATATTTGTTATTAAAATATTTTATTATAGCGATTTTCTGTTGCGATATTTAATTATTCAATAGCACATGAATTCCGTTACTATTAATATGCATATCTTTTATTATAGCGCTTTTTTGTTGCGGTTTTGAAGTTCGTTTAAGTATAACAAATGCTATCTTATCTCTCATTTAATATAGCGTTTTATTTTAAGCAATCTGAAATTATACAATAGCAATTTTATTGTGTTATTGATTGTATCAATAATAGCATTTTCATAGCACAGTTCCATATTTTGGAATGGATTTACGTGAAAATATTGTAATTCTTCTATCAAATTGTTTTTATTCACTATTTTCTGGGTTTTCAATTTTGAAAATTGTTTTATTAAAAACAAACACCAAATTTTATTCATATATAATAAGAAACTATGATACTCAAGACATATTACAAACTAAAAGGTCAAATAGAGAGAGTAAATTTGATGTTACAAATAACATACTTTAGAAGAAATTAACAATGAAACTCACTAATACATTCAGATTTTGCTCCTTAGTCTCCTCGATGATCCTTACCTCGGGAGGACTCTCCTTGTTCTTGTTTGGGGCGTTTCAGTTGAGCGGAGTTGCGTGCATTGTTTTGCAGATTTTTCAATGCTCTGAGGTAGATTGGATCGATGTCTTCTTCGTCTTCCTCAATGCGGATCAAGTATCCCTTAGCTCTCATAGCTTTCCGGTACTGTATGTTTGTGAGCTCCTCCAAATCAATTCCTTGATCATCATCTGGTTCTTGTCGTGGCTGTTGGTGGAGCTGTGGTGTGATTCCGTTTGCCGGGAGTCCGCAAATGAGGCGTCTGTGGTGTGATTCCGTTTGGTGGAGCTGTGGTATTCCATTTGCGGAGAGTCCGCAGACTATTTGTTTCTTTGCTTCCATTTCTGAATCAGATCAAATCAATGAGATTAAAATGTCGAACACAATGAAAAATTTAAGTAAAAGCAGAACGAAGGCTGCAACTTTCCAAATGATATCCGATAGTTATATGTTGAATGTAGAAAACAAAAACAGTTACAAGAACTACCTCAATCAAGCAAGCAACAAACCAAAATCAAAGACAAGGTGGTCAATATAATACGTACCTAATTAAGAACAGCAAATTAATGATTCAAACAGGCTGTAACCTTTAAGCAAAACAGAGAACATAGGTTGTATTATCTATGAACTCCAAACAAAACTTGTTGCAAAACATCAAACATAATAGAACAAAACCACAAATATTGCATTAAACCAAAATAAACATCCAACAAAATCTGAAACATTTGGAGTTCAACAAGAGGAAATTAAAAAAACCAAACTAAGAGAAATTTCAAGCTAAAATCAAAAGTCCGTAACTTTTTGCAGCTAAAGAACCAATACATAGTTAGCTCCAGAACACTGAGAAGCAGAACAAACGACGAGCGATCAAAGAACCAAAAAGCTAAAGCAAAAACATACCAATGAGAGGACGGAAAGATAAAGTGTCTCCTTCTCGGTCTGGGAAGATCCTCCTATCCAATTGCAAACAACAAACCAAATATAAGAACCTGTGAATCGAGCGACGGTTGGATACGAAGAATTGAACTGAAAACCTATGTTTTGGTAAAGAGAAGCGAGGGGATCTGAGCGTGAGGAGATCTGTCAATGTCGCGTGAAGCTTTGGTTAAAGAGAAAGAAGAAGTGAACGATTGAGATTGAAAGTTATCGGCTCTCGTTTAATAAAGAATCACAGTCGACGGATGGCTGAGATTGAAAGATAGGAATAAAACATAAGAAGATCAACGGTTCATGCTTCTCTAGAGGCAATCTGAGTGGTTGGTTTTAATTGGCTCCCATCTTATGGGTGTTTATTTTTAATCATGCCCTATTTTTAAATCTTATAGTAATTTATTTTAACAATTCTAGTTATGGAAATTTCTGTAAATAATGTCATAATTCTAAGTTAAATATTGTCTTAATTATTTATATTTTTAAAAAAAAATTAAAAATAAAAAACGAAAATCAAACCATCAAAAGAGGTTTAAGAGTAAAGCATGAATGGAAAACTATGTATAATATCCTAATAGTTTCCAAATTAGCAGATTTCATATTGTGTAATTATGAAAAATTAAATAACATGTATTTTCATTTTTCATTTGATGTTTAGAAAAGATATTTATGTTCCATGTGTTTCTTAAATCGTCATAATAATTTCCTAAACCCTATTCAATGCCCTAAACCCTAAACCGTAAATGTCGCAGTAATGTCAAATATTTGAGTCATAACTATATAACATAACTAAACATTTCGTAGATATTAATGTTATATACAATTTCTCAATTATTAGCTGTCAATTAATCTAAACCCTAAACATGCCCTAAATAAAAATAAACCCTAATTCATTATAAAAAATTAATAAAAACTTGAATAATTATTGAAATGTAAACTTCAATTTGTTAACAGAACTTAAACTTGTTTGATCATACAACGAGAGAGTCGATACACAAAAACAACGAGGGAGTCCATAAACGAGAAACAAGGTTCTAAAGGTACACAATCTTCTCATTAGGCCAAGCTACTGTTGTGCCTATTGCATCAGAAATGTATTTGATCTCTGAATTTGGTCTCCACACTCTAGCATCACCTATCTTCGATACCTCAACCCAGACCTTGCTAGCATTGGGACCCAAGGGTTTGAAATGGACAACATCTGTTGGATTAGTTGAGCATACTCGGCCTTCAGCGACTTTTTCTCCGGAGTTGTTGCAATCCATGAGAATGCACTTCTTCTTTGATCCTTTACTGCTTCCTGAGGTAGTACTTGCAGTCTATCACCCAAAATGTGTAACACATTCATCAAAAATCGATCACAGAGCAACAATCTTAACACATAAATATATAATTACTAGGAAGATGACAAATAACCCCAGGCGATCCTCTCACTGATTGATCTCGTGGATGTAGGTTAACTAATTCCACCTTATCAGCTGGCCACGCGATTTCGAACACAGCGGAACTAGCTAATCGTCGATGTGTCATAGTAAATTTTTGTTTGTCTATTAGGTTTCATCTGATCGGTAAAAGTACCGGATCTAGCTAATCGTCGATCTGTCATAGTAAAATTTAAATGGATCTGATGAATTGTATTCACAATTTGATTATTTTTTTTTTGCTTTGGGGTCGTAGTTGTTTATGCGCTTCCGTTTTGTAAAAACCTTCAGGTTCTGAGACGCAATATGAATCAGTAAACTTTCGAGATCTATGTGACTATCCACTAATTGATCTTTTATGTCTTATGAGAAAGCCAAATATAATATAGAGGGAATTACTTGAAATATGTCTTATGACTATAATATATGATACATATTTGTTATATGTTTTTTAATCAAAATTTATTTTAAAAAAACATTCTCATTATTATTTTCACAAAATATAAAGAATTTTTTTATTTAACATTAAAAAATTAAAAACAAATACTAACTATATAAAAAATATAAAACAAAAAATAAAAATGATAAACCATTTGTATCAATAAAAGTTTTATAAATAATTTAAAACTAGAATAATTTTCGCGTTTATACGCGATATGAAATGATTATGATGGTAAAATTTAATAAATATAGTTTTTGTTAAAAAATCTGGTTAATTGAAAACCTGAAATTTACTTGTATTCTATGATTGTTTTGTAAAGTAATGTGTTTCACCCGTGATATAATTAAAAACAATGGTTTCTAGCTTAAATTAAAAAATCAACATAGCGAGAATTATGATATGAAATCCGGGATTTTCTTATGTATATTTAAATTTGAATAAAAATGTGTTTCACCTATTAAATAATTTCAAATAAACAGTTTTATTTTTTATTTCAATAACAAATAAATCATATACATTATGACATAAATATGTGATATATTACTTTTAATTTGATATGTAAAATGTAATTAAATATTATACATGCTCACTGATTTTTAAAGTAAAAATAAAAGACATCTATTTTAATTATGTCAAACTGTATGTATTATATTCTATTTTGAATTTAATTGTACGATTTAACATTTGATTTTCGAAATACTAATTTTTGGTAAATTTATAAATATTTAAATATGTTTGGTTATAGGAATTAGAATATTCAAAATATGTAATCATGGAAATAAATGTGTTTGGCAAATGGTGTAGAAGAAATAAATAAATCATAAATAAAAAAGCTGAGAAAAATTGCGAGATTGACGCCTCAGCAAAATTAGCCTCCAATGTTCCTCTTTTAATATAAAGGATTAGATTTTTGAAATAATTATTTTTGGTAAATTTATAAATATTTAAATATATTTGGTTATAGGATTAGAATATTCAAAACAGGTAATCATGGAAATAAATGCGTTTGGCAAATGAGAAATTTCAAAATTACACATTTTTGTGTGTTCATTTTCAAAACTACACCTTTAAGGTGTTCATTTTCAAAACTATATTTTTTTTTCATTTAGTAAAAGTACTATAAATCCCAAAATATAAATCATAAACCCTAAGATTTAACCTTCAACCCTTAAATTTAAATTTTAAACCCCAAAATCTAAACACTAGTTAAGGATTAATGAATCTAAACTTATATATTAAAATTGGAAAAAGTGTAACTTTGAAAACTGTCATACTAGAGCTGTAGTTTTGAAAATTGATACCACATAAGATGTGTTTCTTAAAATTTATCTTTGACAAATACTGTAAAAGAAATAAATAAATAAAATAAAAAATTGTGAAAGTAATACCTCAACAAAATTAGCTTATGTTCCCTTTATTACAGGTCATAACATTTATTTAAAAAACTTAAAAAACATACCCACCAAAAAGCATGGTTAGAAAACATCCTAGTGTTATCTAAAAGGGACACGAGGATGGAATGGTAATCCGCTACAGCATAAACATCTCACCCTTAACGACAACTGGGCAGATACGCCAGGCCCAGCCCAGTAAGATACTCTCTGGCTTTATATAGAACAAGACGTCGCAGATGTAAACCTAATCTACAGAGTTCTTCTTAGGGGCGTGTGTAATTTTCTCGAATAACTCACCTTGGAAACCTTGTTCAGAGTTTTTTCTTCATGGCCGCCCCAAGATCCCCCTGTAAGATCTCTGTCTTGCATCTCTGTCTTGCTCGAAATTGTTAGTCTATTTATTGAGTAGATTTCATCTGATCGGTAACACAGCGGAACTAGCTAATCGTCGATGTGTCATAGTAAATTTTTGTTTGTCTATTAGGTTTCATCTGATCGGTAAAAGTACCGGATCTAGCTAATCGTCCATCTGTCATAGTAAAATTTAAATGGATCTGATGAATTGTATTCACAATTTGATTATTTTGTTTTTTTGCTTTGGGGTCGTAGTTGTTTATGCGCTTCCGTTTTGTAAAAACCTTCAGGTTCTGAGACGTGCGTCATCTGGGACGCCGGGGATTTCAAAGCCCTTTTACCTCTCGATCCTGATGTTTATGAGAATATCTGTGAAGTTTTGGGGGAGAAGGGTTGTACTCCTCCTAATACTGTCTATGTTTACATGGATAAAGACAGCCTCACGAATTCTCAGGCCCGTTATTTTGAGAATTGCGGATTCCGAATCATTTTCGTACCCGAAGGTGAGTTCCTTTCCGCAAACCCTATTTTAACACTTTTCTTTTCATAGAAATTAATTGTATATGTAATCTTCGTTTTTTTTTTCAGGAAATAAATGTGCGAGAATTCTTTCTATGTCAGTGGACATTCTTAAAGATTCACTAAACATGCTTATGTTTCCAATAAATTGGTTGATTATCTCACAAGACGTGGGAGAAAACCCGGAGTTCTCCACTGCTGTAGAAGTTTTGAAAGAGAAAGGTTTCAATGTTATCTTTGCACAGCCTGAAAGCATACTATGTCCCTTCTACCCAAGCAGAAGCTCTCAACCAAAGCGGAAGCGCGGAGACACCAAAGGAATAGACCCACCGTCGACCATTTCTTAATTCCCAGGCTCCCGGGAAGGAAGTAAAGTCCTATGGTATAACAATGCGGAAGCTCCAAGATAGAAGCACCTTCATGTTCATTCCCCTTAAATATTTGTCTCAAGACTTTTGATTACCTTTTGGCTTTTACTCGTTTGATTATGCTTTGTAACATATCACCTACTTGAAGAAATAAAGACTTTTCATGGTTTTCATCCAAAACCCTTTCTCTGATTACTTTTGTAAGTACGTATAAGAAGCAGGTTCCCACTAGCCTAAACCTTTTTATTTAGGACCCCAAAGATTTGTCCAGTATAGACACCAGATTAAAGGTTAATGGATGGGACACGATTTTCTATTTAACCAGACTATCTATAATCGCTTTGCTCATGTTAATTGAGATTAATGGAGCATTATCGCTACGCTAAGGGGTATTATTAGGGGCGTGTGTAATTTTCTCGAATACAACTTGGAAACCTTGTTCAGAGTTTTCTTCATGGCCGCCACAAGATCCCCCTGTAAGATCTCTGTCTTGCTCGAAATTGTTAGTCTATTTATTGAGTAGATTTCATCTGATCGGTAACACAGCGGAACTAGCTAATCGTCGATGTGTCATAGTAAAGTAGGATCTAGCTAATCGTCGATCTGTCATAGTAAATTTTAAATGGATCTGATCAATTGTATTCACAACTAGTGTCTGACCCACACAGCAGTGCAGTGCGGGATTATGTTTAATTTCCACACTGTAAAACGAAGATAAGAACCAAACCATCAAATTAATATGTCGCATAAGATTTCGAGTTATTTAAATAGATATCTTTAAGTTAAAAAACATTAGAGTTAAATATCACCCCGTGCAAGGCTCGTACAACCCTAATACCAACTAAATCCAAAATCTAAATAGCTCCAAACTTTTATATACTCTTGAATAAAATATGTTTGTGGTTCCAGTTTAATAAAAAATGAAAAAAAATACATTTATGGATAGACTTCAAAATCATGTAACGACATTATGTAGAACCCGAAACAAAGAAGTGTGCTGTGTTGTCGATAGATCATATTTGCAATATTTACAAATTGGTTTTTGAAAATTATTTTTTATTTAGTATCAAAGTTCCTTTGATTTGTTATTATCGCTAGTTTTTTATATTTTTTTACCTTTTTGCAAATTCTAATTGATAATGCATAAAACTGAAATATTTGATTATGGTATTATCTACTCTAATTTTGGTATTATCATCTATAATTAAAACATGTATTTTTAGAGTTAATCACGAAATTAAAAGAATCGATTGTTGGTTTAAGTGAACCAAACATTGGTTTGATTTAAGTGATATTTTAAATTACTAAATTAACCCTAACTATACATGTTTCCAAACATATTTTATTCATAAAAGGATATGGTTTTTTGGTCAAAAAAAAGAGATGTACTTCTCAATTAATAATAAAGAGATTTGTATATATTTTTTTTTTTTTTGCTTTGGGGTCGTAGTTGTTTATGCGCTTCCGTTTTGTAAAAACCTTCAGGTTCTCAGACGCTGATCTCAATTACCTGAAGGTTTTCTGTTGCTATTGTGAATGATATCTTTCTTCTTCCTACTTCTTTGCTACTCTATTCTCTCGGTATCTTCAAACTCTGTTTTTTTTTCTGTGTTCTGTTTTTTTTCTCTGTTGCTATTGTGAATGATATCTTATTATGAATGATTAGATTTTGATGTGTTTTTTATTTTTCTTTTTCAGCTATGGATTTTATGGTTGCAATTTGTTGGGATGAGTATACATGCAATCTCCAAGATGGTCTAACTTTTAATCAATATGAAAATATCCCTTCAGTTATTGAGACCTTTGTGAAAGGACTGGATGACCGGTATAGTCTACAGAAGTGGGCAATGAGCATCGTTGGAGACACTTTTTTCTATAGCAAGGATTTTGAAATGCTTGATTCGATAGGTTTCGAAGTGCATGATGCTTTTGAGAGAGGAAAATATTGCGACACCCATAGATCTAAATTTGGAATCGATAATCAAGAAACAATGATGGTGGGAAGCAAAACTAAAAGAAGAAAAGCCCCTGAGCTTGTGATGAGATCGTTAATGTCAGGTAAACCACTCGCAGATTCTCGTGGTTTTTGTAAGTTTCCTAAAACCATACTTGTCATGACAAGTGATAAGAATCTCTTGAGTGTAATACAAAGTTTGGAAAGAAACGGGTTCACAGTAATCGTTGCTAAGGAAGATGACGCTCCAAGTGAATTGGTGGGATCCGGAGGATCATTGTCCTGGAACCTTATAAGAGAAGAGATTGGGAGATGATTGAGGAAGAAGAAAAGAAGAATGGGAGAAGAAGAGTTTCCACGGAGAACATCTAAGTATTTTTTCATTATTAAGTGTATTACGTATTTAACTCCCTCTCTCTTCAACTTTCTTTCAATATTTTGTCTGTGTTTACTTTTACTTTATAATATGACTATTAAAAAGTTAGAACAATGGTTTTAAAAATATATAAAATGAGTTTAGTCACGACGTATGCCTAAAACAGAGAGAAAACAAAATTCTCATAATTCTGTCGAATCTGTTTAGAATGTCAATTATCAAGAAGATTTGCGAGCATTGTTGTGAAATTGGAAACAATGTTATCAAATTAAATTGCACATTTTATTGCATAAAAATCCAAAAACATTGAGATATTAGAGATGAATGTTGTACGGATGGCCAAAATTCATTGTCTTCAATGTATATTGTAGGAAATGGATCAGATCGAACTCTCGTACCGGATGTTTGCTGATGGAGAGGAACCTGATGGAGATAGAGTGAACTCTTATTGCAAACTCAACACGATTAGGGTGATTTTGAAAACTCTACAACCCGTGGAACTTGATATTATCAAGCTTTGTTTCGGGAGACTTATGGAAGTTTACAGCAAACCTGCATACTTGGGGAAGCTAGCACACTTCCGGCTCTGTAGACAATTAATCGTTCATAAGTAGCATGAAACATGGGTTGTGTTCTGTGGGAAACCTATTCGATTCTCCTTGCGTGAATTTCCGTTGGTAACCGGCCTAAATTGCGATCCCACTCCACTGCGCGACAAAGATAAGCTTAAATCTAAGCCAAGCGTGACACCATATTGGGATAGTTAAAAAAACTCAAAATTATATGAATTATCTGGTTTAATTTGGAATATGTGGAAATCATGATCTATTAGACATTGAATCAGCGTTTTCAGATTTATAGATAGTACTTAATGTTCTCGAATATATATACATTTAAATAAAAGATATCTAATGGTCTCTTTGCTTTGTGTTTCCTTCTTATAATATTCGAAACATGCATACATGATCAAATCATCGAACTATGTTTTCTAAATAATGTACGTTTATAGGTCCCAAGATGTGCAGAAGACACTTCCATATTAATCATAATATATGAAGGAACACATAATCATCCTCCTTGACTATAATCGCAGCCTTAACATCGCATTATTATGATTTCCTTATGAAAACCATAGTTTGGCGTTTTTATTGGTTGTCTGATTAGAGGTTTTATTTCTCCACAAAAGCACGGATGCTATTGTAGAACAAAGGGTATCGAATTCCAATCTCAAGATTGTTTAACAAACACTATGAAAACACTAAAGCAAGATTCAAGCTAAGAGACAATATGATTTTTAGGGTTTTATCGGTGTAAAAAGGGAAATAGCAAGCAATAACGAAATCAATATTTAAAACGATGCGGGAAATCATATAAAACAAAGTGCTGGACAGTCGGCTTATCTCTAGGGATCATGAAACGAACTATCAAGGAGTTCTAGGAATTCATTTCAAATTTAGCAAAGTTCACGAACTCGAAACACTGCTTTGTATGCACCCCACTGTCGTGGTGATACATACCTAAATCCGGCCTACCTATTACTCACCTTTCAGATTGTAATAACTAGGCCGAGACTGCCATTATTGTGCTAGTTCGATTTAACGTACACAAGAACCCTATACCTCAACTTTCGTGTGGTTATAACACTGAGCTCGCTTAAGCTATTTTCGGGTCCGAGATTCAACACTTTCGTGGTTCATCAACTCCTTGAATCAATCAGTAGTTAATTACTCTAGCAAAATGCATTAACGATCAAATTTAAACAAAAAAAACTTTCTAAACAATCCTAGATTCAATCCCAAATAAAAACGTTTCATGAGAATTCCTTTGAAAAAAACTTAAACCCAACAAGAGAATCACTCAAACATTAAAAAAGTAAACGAGTAAGCAATTAAGAAAGACATAATATTGAGCACGAAGGAGATGTGTAGCCGCGGGAAGGAGATGTGTGGCCGCGGGATGAAAGGTTGGACATGGCATGGGATGCGTGGCCGCAGGATGAAGAGGTGTGGCCGCAGTCCAAAGAGGTTTGGCCACGGTTCGGCATCTCGAATGGCCTCGTCCGGGAAGAGCATAACTCTTGATTGGTTAATTGGATGGGCCTGATTCCAAGTGGAGATGTAATATGACACGTTTCTTTATCTTGACTCCAAATTTGAGCTTGATCCGTTGATGGGAAGGATTTGATACGTTGATGGTCGTTTGGCGGATAGGTTATGCTCAAAATCTTGGTTATGCATTTTTTGATGTCTTTTGTCCGGATATCTGATATACCTCTATTTTGTACCCTTTTTATATGGTTTTACTATGCTTTTTATAAGGTTTTTAAAGGCTTTTCGATCTAAAAAGGTAGTTTTTGTGGAATTATAGTACTAAGAGTCTAAACAGGTCGAAAGATGCATTTCGGAGCAAAACCACAGGATTTGGACTTTACGCCGCTCCACGACACAGCATCAACTTTGAAAGAGCCCCAAAAACATTCTACTCAATGGATCTCACCAAAACCAGTTCGCCGCGATGCCTATATGAGTTAGCTTTCCAACACAATTGGAATCATGCAATTTGGACGTGTAGAATGGAAGATATCATCATTTTAGTGAAGAGTGTCAAATCAGCCGAAAACCGGACGTCTACACCAGCCGCTCGACCGAGCCGGTCGGACAGGGCCTCCAAGGCCCCCGTCCGACCCGACCTTCCTTCACGATCCGGTCGACCGAACAGGTCGGACAGGGCCTCCAAGGCTCCCGTCCGACCCGACCTCTTTTCGCCATCCCGTGCGCGCCAGCTCGACCCGACCATCATCCCGTGCGACCGTTCGACCCCCAGCTCGACCCGAGCACCAGCCCGACCGACCGGTCGACCGCCCCGCTCGACCGCCGCCGTCCCGCTCGACCCGGCTTATCCGAATAAGGCCCGTTTTGCGCGTTTTCACGATTTACTCGGCCCGTTTACCTAATCTCGAACCCTGGAAGACCTAGCACTATAAATACACCTTTTTAGCCTCTTTAGAAAAGGAGAGAACAACAGAGCCGCATTGTATTACAGTTTTTATAGATCTACTTTTGTTCTAGAGATTTCAAGGAGAGGATCTCTCCTCCTCACTACAATTTGGAGAAGATTTCTGAACCTTTATCTATTATCATGCTTTCTCCATCTCTCTGTGTTGTTACTTTGATCATGTCTGAGTAATTCACTTGTTAGGTTGCTAGGGTTACTAATTCAATGAGTTGTTTGCTTGATCTATGATTTCGATGAACTGTTAGGGATATCATTAGAGTCTTTGTCTCGTTTTTCTCACTAATTAATGCTGATTGCTTTACCGCGCATCTAGCAATCTGATCCTAGGTTGATTTGAGCCACGGAAGTGCTGTATCATTCGCCGGACCTATTCTTTGACAAGCTAGGTTTCTTAGACTGCGGAAGTTGATTTACTAAGCCTAGTGAACTGTATCCGAACTTGATCGATTTAATGCTTGATTAACTATCTAAGGACATACCAAAAGTTTAGCGATTAGATAAGTTATCATAGGAGTCGGAGCCACGGAAGTGGAAAGACTTATTTTCGTGTTTTGTGTTCTAGACGGATCTATCATCCCATCATCCCTAAATTGATTCATATCTATCATCGAACTGATCACTGCTTGCTTCTCTGCGAATTAGCCCCTAGAGACCTAACGCTTTTTCCTCATTGCTTTACAACTTCGATTTCTTAGCTTTAGTATTTAGTTATTAGACAACCAACCAATCATCCTTTATCTTATTCTAGCTTGATCCGAACTCCATAGATTTAAAGTGTATTCATTTTAGCCAGTCCTTGTGTTCGATAACCCGTACTTCTACGACCTGTGCACTTGCAGGATTTTTAAAAGTCGGTAAAACCTGACCACACATCAAGTTTTTGGCGCCGTTGCCGGGGATTGCAGCAGTACCTTTGAATCTCGATTAGGATCTAGTCTAGAATTTTATCGTTTTCTTGCATTTTCATTATTTTTGCTTTTGGTTTTCCTAGTTTATCTTACTTTTCATTTGTTTTCTTCTTTTGTTTTTCAGGTGCATGACTAGACAGTCTAATAGGGACAATCTAGTTGAACCAGTTGCTGAAATCGACCGACTTGAAAAGACACTTAGACGACAAAGGGCTCAAGAGATGGCCCAAGCCGCTCATGATGCAGCAGTAGCTAGAGCTGTAGCTGAAGGGAGAGATCCACCTCCACCTTTAGTACCACAACCTCCTGCTGGGGAAGTTGATGCACAACCTCAAGCTAACAATCCAACCATTGGAGACTATGACTCCGCTGATGCCTTCTTTACGGATAGAAATCCGATCCACCCACCTCCACCTCAGAGGAATGACTATGAAATCAAGCCTCAAATCATAGCATTGGTTAAGCAAAACCAGTTTCATGGCCTACCAGCTGAGCACCCGCTTGATCACATAGATAACTTTGAAGAGATTTGCAGCACCACCCGAGCCAATGGAGTCTCAGCCGACTACCTAAAGTGCAAACTTTTCTCATTTTCTCTTGGCGACAAAGCCCTTAGATGGTTAAAGTCTCTTCCTGCCCATTCGATCACTACTTGGGACGAGTACAAGGCAGCATTCATCAACCATTTCTACACTAAACAAAAATCGATTTCTGTTAGAAACAAGATCTCTGGATTTCGCCAAGGTACAACCGAATCATTCTATGAGGCATTGGATCGATTCAAGGAATACATTAGGGACTGCCCTAACCACGGTTTCAAGGATGGGAACCTTTGGAACATCTTCTATCGTGGCATAGACCACAAGTATAAGCTATCCTTGGATACTGCAAGCAATGGAAATTTTATGACAAAGACTGTTGAGGAGGCCAAAGTCTTGATTGAGAACCTCGCAGCAAGTGATTGCAACAACTGCCCGGACTATGATAGATCACACCGCCCTACCAACGCACCCCCTGATGCTACTCAGATGGCTGAACTGAAGAATATGATGGTTCAAGTTCTAAAAGGACAGCAAAGACACATACATGCAGTTGAGGGCATAAATGATGTCAATGATGATCCTACAAGGGAATGCATGGGAGATTTCTCCAATGATCAACTTGAGGAAGAAGTTAACTATGTTGGTAACTATGGAAACAGGGAATACAATCCCAACTACCGGTCTAACCCAAACCTTTCTTACCGCAGCACCAATGTGGAGAACCCACAAGACCAAACCTATCCCCCAAGCTTCCAGCAGCAGAGACCACCTTTCCAACCCTATGGAGATCGTTTCCAGCAGCAAGGAAACCAGTTTCAACCTAGGCCGAACTACGACCAAAGAGCACCATACCCACCAAAGGAACCATATGGTTTACCCGCCAGCCAACCTCCTTTAGCCCAGCCAAACAACAAGTTCGATGGAATGTTTCAACAGATCATGGAAGGTCAAAAGAGAAACAGCAAGGAGATGAATGAGAAGATGGACACTTTGTTCAATGATCTCCATGCTAAATATGATGCCATTGCTGCACATGTCAAGATTTTGGAAGTGCAAGCCGCTCAAACCGCAGAAGCAGTAAAAAAACAAGAGATGGAGTCCAAGAAATCTTTTTGCAACTCCGTTGCAATAGAAAAGAAGTTTGAGGATTCTATCCCCAAATGGAAGCTCTCCCCACCTAAGTATGATTGTATGATCTGGCCTGAAGAAATCTATCCCGAGAAAGAATCTAACCGTGCAAGGAAAAGACGCCTTTTCCCCAAGATCATTCCAAAGGCGGATAACTCTGGAAAGTTTGTAGTTCCATGTTCTATTAATGAAGTTAATCTCACCGATTCTCTTTGTGACACAGGAGCTAATGTCAACATCATGTCAAAGAAGATTGCTGACGAGATAGGCCTTACCAACATCCAACCTTCATCCATCTCCATCAACTATGCCGATTCATTCTCGCAAACACCTTACGGTTTCATCCCAGACGTGATGGTACGACTTGGGAACTGTTCTATTCCTACCGACTTTCAAATAGTGGAAATGAGAGAAAGTAGCCATAGACCCATCATCCTTGGCACCCCTTTCCTATCAACCGTTGGAGCCATTTTCGACTTTCCCAACCGGAGGATCTCATTCAACAAGGTGAATAAAGAGATGTTTTTCCCCATGTGTTCAACAAGGAACCTATCAGTTGATATGGTGCAAGAGAATAAGATTATCCCCAAGCCTCCAGAAGAAGAGAAAATCCTGTCCAGCTTGCCCAGCAAAGACCTTGCCTACCAGCCCAAGCAACTTGCCCCGATAGCAAGAAGTAAGACTACGGCATCCTACCAGCCCAAGCAACTTGCCCCGGCAGCAAGAAGTAAGACTACGGCATCTTACCAGCCTAAGCAACTTGCCCCGGCATCAAGAAGTAAGACTACGGCATTACCTAAACACCCACCAAAAGGACCGATCAAGGATAAGACCGGGACAGAGACCACTAAGAAGGTTAAGCAAACTAAAGGATTTGCAAAAGTTAGGATTCTCCTCCAGGAAAAGCTGACTGATGAAAATTTGGAAGGATTCAAGGAAAAGTTCACTAACACTATGAAACTCTTTCCTATGGCTGAAGTGCCCCGGGACAAGCATGAAGAGATTGTCTATCCCGCCGTGAATCATCCTCCCGATATAAATCCCAAGAAGAAAGATCTTGATGGACAAAAAGTTCCATTGATCACTACCCTCTCTTAAATCCTAAAGAGCATTACGGTCAAGCTACAGACCTTAAACAAGCGCTGTATGGGAGGCAACCCATAAGGTAACACCTTTAAATTTCAGTTTTTAGTTTTAGTTTTACTTTGTTTTCTTTGTTTTATTTTAGCAGGATAGGATAGAATGGATATCACAATGGTGCAAGAGGAACATAGAAGTGGAGCCGCCAAGCCGTCTGGGTCGACCAAACACGTTCGGGCAGGAACTCCAAGCGGTTCGGTCGGCCGGTCGACCAAAACACTTCGGGTCGACCAGGACGATCGACCGGTGCCTCGCCCGATCGACCGTATCCCCTCTCGCCGACCCACCATCCCCTCATTCCATCCCACCTCATTGCATACCATCCCACCTCATTTGCATATCATCCCACCATCTCATCCTCATTATCCCGCATCAAGCATTTATAAGTTTTACTCTTCTCTTTTACTTTTTGTTTAATGGTTTTTGTTTTGCTTTTGAAGTTTTGGATACAGAGATTTGAGAATCTAACATGCAAATTGAGAAAAAAAAAAAAAAAAAAAAAAAAAAAAAAAAACCTCGGAACATGAAGAAAGGAGTAATTGTCCCTTCAAACATTAACAATGAATGTGGCAAGGAACAACCACGTTCATATATCCGTTTGCTCCAGCACAACAGCATATCCCACCTTTGCCTCACCTTCGGCGGACTTCAAGAGCCCTTACCATGGACGCATGGTACTTGATCATCTACGCAGGGATACAAGCCATTGCTCTGAAGTTCATTCTAACGCAACATGGGACATATTTTACCAAACTTGTCAACGGACAAGGACAGCAACATACCACCAATAGGTCATTTCTTCATGGACTTAATACCACATCAGGTTACATCTTTCCT
This sequence comes from Erythrophleum ivorense, assembly GCA_026724425.1. Taxonomy (NCBI): domain Eukaryota; kingdom Viridiplantae; phylum Streptophyta; class Magnoliopsida; order Fabales; family Fabaceae; genus Erythrophleum; species Erythrophleum ivorense. Next base: position 927,457 of record JAIUCV010000084.1, read on the forward strand.
CTCATTCACAAATGCATTCCTACCTCTTTCTTTTACCTCCCTTAATCGGATTTGCTTTCACCGGGACGGTGCAAGTTAAGTCTGGGGGGATTGTCGGTACTAATGCGTTTGTTCATGTCTTGTCTTCATCTCATATATATTTCTCTTATTAACCTTTTCAAAATTTCATGTTTTATTGAGTCAAAACTTTAGTTGAAAATTATGATTTATCTCTATGATTCTCCGGTGTTGTGCTAACAATCTATGACCCTAGAGCGGACATCAGTTGCAGACATAAGCCTAACAGAACCTCTAATGGTGGATCGACCGACTGACTTGGCGACATTTCTAAGGTACCCGGACAATCTAACGTTAACTCCACCCTAATCAATCTAGTTTTTCTTGTCAAGGGACTTGGCATACATATGAGTCGTTCCTCACTTGATCTCAAAAGGGTGTGTCCAATACAAAGTGCAGTTCTCCTCTCTCTCAGAAAAATGAAAATCAAAAGCTTTTAAGCACAAGGAAAACGTGTAAGCAAGAGGAATGCATACGTCTGCACCTTCTTGTCTTATGGAGACCTACCAAAAACAAGGAAAAAGCAAAAGCCTATCCTATGTTATTCCCCAAAAGAAAAGAAAGGGAAGAAGGATCGATAGAAAAAATAAAATGATACCCTAGAAAAGTAGGGAAATATCGATCCTTCAAAAGAAAAGAGAGAGGAAAAGAACTCAAAAGCTTAAAAAAGAGGACTATCCTGGAGAGACTCGAGTGGGTAAGAACAAGTGCTTAATGATCGATACTCCCTTGATAAAGACCACACGTTTTAAATTTATGCAAGGAGTTAACAATGGAAAGTCTGGAGTGCTGGATGAGACTAGTTGAGTTTGGTATGGTTCGCTAAGCTTGCCGAGCATTATGTGAAGCTAGTCTAACATTGGTTATGTTTTTAGTGGAATACAGGAGAGGAAGCCACCACAGGTTTCTCAAAAAGGATAAGGAGTTTCTACGTTTTCAAACCTCTTTCTCTGATTTCGATTCTACTTGCTTGAGGACAAGCAAAGATCTAAGTCTGGGGGAGTTGATATACCTCTATTTTGTACCCTTTTTATATGGTTTTACTATGCTTTTTATAAGGTTTTTAAAGGCTTTTCGATCTAAAAAGGTAGTTTTTGTGGAATTATAGTACTAAGAGTCTAAACAGGTCGAAAGATGCATTTCGGAGCAAAACCACAGGATTTGGACTTTACGCCGCTCCACGACACAGCATCAACTTTGAAAGAGCCCCAAAAACATTCTACTCAATGGATCTCACCAAAACCAGTTTGCCGCGATGCCTACATGAGTTAGCTTTCCAACACAATTGGAATCATGCAATTTGGACGTGTAGAATGGAAGATATCATCATTTTAGTGAAGAGTGTCAAATCAGCCGAAAACCGGACGTCTACACCAGCCGCTCGACCGAGCCGGTCGGACAGGGCCTCCAAGGCCCCCGTCCGACCCGACCTTCCTTCACGATCCGGTCGACCGAACCGGTCGGACAGGGCCTCCAAGGCTCCCGTCCGACCCGACCTCTTTTCGCCATCCCGTGCGCGCCAGCTCGACCCGACCATCATCCCGTGCGACCGTTCGACCCCCAGCTCGACCCGAGCACCAGCCCGACCGACCGGTCGACCGCCCCGCTCGACCGCCGCCGTCCCGCTCGACCCGGCTTATCCGAATAAGGCCCGTTTTGCGCGTTTTCACGATTTACTCGGCCCGTTTACCTAATCTCGAACCCTGGAAGACCTAGCACTATAAATACACCTTTTTAGCCTCTTTAGAAAAGGAGAGAACAACAGAGCCGCATTGTATTACAGTTTTTATAGATCTACTTTTGTTCTAGAGATTTCAAGGAGAGGATCTCTCCTCCTCACTACAATTTGGAGAAGATTTCTGAACCTTTATCTATTATCATGCTTTCTCCATCTCTCTGTGTTGTTACTTTGATCATGTCTGAGTAATTCACTTGTTAGGTTGCTAGGGTTACTAATTCAATGAGTTGTTTGCTTGATCTATGATTTCGATGAACTGTTAGGGATATCATTAGAGTCTTTGTCTCGTTTTGCTCACTAATTAATGATGATTGCTTTACCGCGCATCTAGCAATCTGATCCTAGGTTGATTTGAGCCACGGAAGTGCTGTATCATTCGCCGGACCTATTCTTTGACAAGCTAGGTTTCTTAGACTGCGGAAGTTGATTTACTAAGCCTAGTGAACTGTATCCGAACTTGATCGATTTAATGCTTGATTAACTATCTAAGGACATACCAAAAGTTTAGCGATTAGATAAGTTATCATAGGAGTCGGAGCCACGGAAGTGGAAAGACTTATTTTCGTGTTTTGTGTTCTAGACGGATCTATCATCCCATCATCCCTAAATTGATTCATATCTATCATCGAACTGATCACTGCTTGCTTCTCTGCGAATTAGCCCCTAGAGACCTAACGCTTTTTCCTCATTGCTTTACAACTTCGATTTCTTAGCTTTAGTATTTAGTTATTAGACAACCAACCAATCATCCTTTATCTTATTCTAGCTTGATCCGAACTCCATAGATTTAAAGTGTATTCATTTTAGCCAGTCCTTGTGTTCGATAACCCGTACTTCTACGATCTGTGCACTTGCAGGATTTTTAAAAGTCGGTAAAACCTGACCACACATCAATATCCTGTAAAGTCTCAAGACTAAAACACTAAAACATAGAAGAATACTTAAAAAAACTATAGGGAAACATAGTAAAAATTAATTAAAAATATACCATGCCTTCACAATTAAAAATTTCAATCCCAATCACCATATATTTTCTTCTCCGAAAAAAGAAAAACAAATATGAGAGCAAAGACACAATATGTCAATTTACCAGCTACAGGAATAGATATACAATCGTAATGGTTCCGATGGATTATTGAGGAAAGAGTTCAGAGATGGTCTTGAAGGATTCATGTACCAGGCCGTCACATTGCAAATTATGATTGAAAGCGGTAATAAATATATGTATTGTCCTTGTACAAAATGCATGAATAGAAAATTTTTGCTTATCTCGAGGGTGTGGTCGCATCTGTTGAATAGAGAATTTATGCAGAATTACTATATTTGGTACTATTATGGAGAAGGTCATGGGCGAAATGCAGCTAGTAGTAGCAGTAGTAATTATATTAATGAAGGAATGCATTATGAGGAAAATGTGCATCAAGTTGATCATCATCCTGTGAATGACAATATTGAAGTTGATAGGATGTATGAGATGGTGACAGATGCATTTCGTGAAACCGCAAGTACATTTGGAGATCCTGTATGAGGAACCCAATGCAGATGCAAGAATTTTTTTTGATATTTTAGCAGCAGCGGATCAGCCATTGTACGATGGATGTACTAAGGGGCATAATAAATTGTCAGCTGCAGCTAGGATGATGACTCTTAAAACTGATGGTAATCTAAGTCAGTTTATCATGGACGGTTGGGCTGATATAATTAAGGATCTTTTGCCATATGGCAATGTAGCTGCTGATCCATATTACGATATACATAAGTTGGTATTTAGCCTTGGGTTGCCTTCGCAGATGACAAATGTTTGTGTTGACAATTGCATGCTCTTTTTGAAAGATTATGATAAGTTGCAAAAGTGTCGATTCTGCCATAAGCCACAATACAAGCCACAAGGTCCTGGTCGAAACAAGGTACCATACCAACATATGTGGTACCTGCCAATAAAAGATAAATTGCAAAGAATGTATCAGTCTGAGAGGACGGCATGAATGATGAGATGGCATGCCGATCATTCACAGACAGATGGGGAGATTAGGCATCCATTTGATGCTATAGCGTGGAAGCACTTTCAGGCGGTGCACCCAAGTTTCGCTAGGGAGAAAATAAATGTCTACTTGGGTCTTTTCACATATGGATTAAGTCTTTTCAGTATGTCTGTTAGGAAATACTCTCTATGGCCGATAATACTAACGCCTTACAATCTTCCTCCTGATATGTGCATGTAAAGAGAATTTCTATTTATGAGTATCTTGATCCCTGGCCCGAAGTATCCGCAGCGCTCCCTTGACAGATACGGGGAATAGGACAATTGGCATAAGAAGAGCATTTTATGGGAACTTCCGTACTGGACATATCATCTTCTCAAACACAACCTCGATGTAATGCACATTGAAAAAAAATTTCTTCGATAACATCATGCATACAGTGTTAAACGTCAAAGGCAAAAAGAAAGACATTGTAAAGTCAAGATGAGACTTTGCCTGAAATTTGTTCACGGAGTGAGTTGCATCTTTATGGTGGTGGGAGAATACCAGTTCCTATATTTCAGTTAGGGGCTGCAGAAAAGTCGTCCTGGTTTAATTGGGTATCATCAAATGTGAAATTTTCGGACGGGTACATTTCTAATCTATATAAATGAGTTCAAGGACAAAAGTTTTCAGGGATGAAAAGTCATGACTGTCATGTATTTATGGAACGGTTACTTTCGTTTGCATTTAATGAACTTCTACCCTTAAATGTACATGCAGCAATTGCACGTATATATTTGAACTTATATATGGGTCGTTTGAAAAATAATAAAAATCTATTTGATATGCAGTGATTAGAGCGTTCTTCCGAGATCTTTGTACCCGTACTTGGACCGAGGACATGTTATATCCATATTGTACATGTTTTTCTTAAGGATTTTTATGTATTATTAAGCATTTTTATACGATTTTGTGCATTTAGAGGTAGTTTTCTCGTATTTTGTGGTTTTCGATTCTTAATAGGTCAAAATAGCAAAAATGATGCAAAAAGGAGAAAAAGAGCATCAAAAGATGATTCAGCCAAGTTTCCAAGTCAAGAGCATCGATCAAAGTTCCAAAAGTCTGATTCCCCCAATTGGACAGAACATAAGCATCGGAAGATTGATCACGGATGAAGATCTTCCCAACATCAGAAAATTATTCTCTTGGACTTGATGGATAGATAAGAGAGTTAAATTTCACGAGGAGTTTGAAAGAAGTCATTTGGAGCACATGTTGGAGAGATACACCCGATTTACCAAAGACATGTCCAGATGAGCGCGTAAGAGAAGATGGTGCAAGAAGGAGTACAACCATCAGGGTGTGATCACGGGCTGCATCACCAGGCAAAAGAGAAGACATCTTGCTGCAAGCCTTGGGCTAGAATACTCCTAACTTCGGCCCATTGCATCTTCCCCAAGAAAAAACTAGTCGAAGGAAAGTTTCATTTTCTTGCTCCAAGACTTAACCTAGTTGACCAAGGACCCCTCTACCTATAAATACTTGTTTTTAGCCTCTTGTAAAGGTGGACTCAAGAAATCACACATCAGAACCGCCACAAAAACCTCTAGAAACATCAGAGACGATTTCTTTCAATTTGGATTCATTGTTCTTCATACTTTTTGGATTCAAGAGCTTTAAGGAGAAGATCTCGCCTGTGTATCATCATATAGAGAAGATTTCTTACCTCTTTTATCTCTTATTGAATATATTGATTATGAATCTCTCTTCATCATCTCTCTGCTTGTCATTCATGATTATTTGTGAGTAGCTCACTTGCTAGGCTATTGGTAATCAATGAGTTCATAAATTGTTAAACTTTTATCATTTGAATTGGGATAATCTATTGGATTCTTCATCTTTACTTGTGCATACTGCCGCTTGCTTTTCTGATCAACTAGCATCGGATTTTGGGTTAATATACTCTCCAAAAGCTTGCTATATTGCCAGAATTAGTATTTGATGAGCAATACATCGTAACCATCGAAAGTTGAGTTGCAGAGTATTGTGAGAAATTGAATCTTGAACGTTTAATGCATGTTTTCAACTTTTAATAACCATCGCAAGTTGAGTCTATTAGGTTGTTAAAACTTAGTGGTTGGAACCACGAAAGTGGGAAAACCATACCTTAGTGATTGAAGTTCAATAACGGTTTTTATTGCATCCCTATCTCTTGATTATTTGTTTATGATTTATGAATCTCTGCGATTTGTCTAATGCCTTAGTGATTTATTTAATTTGCATTGCTTTTTATTCATTTACAATATTATTTCTCTGAAAAACCAAAACCACGATCATATTTTGTTTTAGCTTTATTCGACTCTCACAGCTTGTAGTACATCCGATAGGTCTCTGTGGATCGATCACAATCTATACTTACCTCGTTGTTGTGCACTTGCAGGTACTTTAGTTGGGTTATTACTTGATCCAAACCCAGCTGCATCAAGTTTTTGGCGCCGTTGTTGGGGACCTTTTGTCTACAAGTTTCGGATTAGAATCTAGACTAACACGTTTTTCTGTTTTTATTTTGTTAATTCACTTTTTCTTTGAGTTTGTTTTTGAATTTTAGAGGTACAACTTTGAGCAAAGCTATGGATGAAGAAATACATGATCAGCAGCCACGACTTGGTGATTTCCTTGGAGTAAATCATGATGATGAGCAACCCCTAGATGAAGTTGAAAACCGTTTTCCACAAGATGGTGTTGAACCGATCCTTAATCATGGCGGCTTGTTGCATCAAGAGGCTCAAAACAACCACCAGATGGGGCCTAATCATGAGACCATTGGAGACTATGATTCTACACCAGAAATTCTCCAGAATCGCAGCCCCATCCATGTGACAACACGAGAAGGCCAAGAATTCGAGATAAAACCTTGTGTTATCGCATTGGTGAAGCAAAGTCAGTATCATCGACTTCTTGAGGATGATTCTTTGGATCATGTTGATTCTTTTGAAGAGTTGTATAGTACTACAAGTGCTAATGGAGTTCCAGAAGATTACCTTAGATGCCGACTCTTCACTTTTACTTTGGTGGGCAAAGCACTTAGATGGCTGAAATCACTTCCATCTCGCTCAATAACCACATGGATTGAGTTCAAGAAGGCTTTCTTTGGGAAATTCTACACCAAACAAAGGGCAAACCAAGTGAGAAGCAAGATCTCTGGCTTCCAACAAGGTCCCATCGAGCCATACCATGAAGCCTTGGAGCGTTTCAAGGAGTACACAAGAGATTGTCCACAACACGGTTTCTCGGATGCTAACCAATGAAATTATGAAGGAATTAGGCGTGAGTATAAGATGTGTGTGGAGATAGCCAGCAATGGAAACTTCATGAGTAAGTCCATAGATGAAGCGAGAATTCTGATAGACAACCTGAAACAACTAAACTTTTTTTTTATATAATTAAATCAAATATCAATTCTAGCAATGCGGAAGACCTAAAACAATAAATCAATAAAATAATCTATTAAATAATAATCAAATCATCTCAATAAAGAATTCAGAATAAATAATTACTACCAACCTAAAACACCAGTATCTAGCAACTTAAACAATAAACAAAAACAATCCTATCACCCCCTTCTTCAGCCTTGATTATGCGATCAAACTTTTCTTTTACCTGCATCACATAGCAATAAGAGATGCGCAAATATTATCATATACACTTAACCGACAACACTATCGGTGTCGACCGACACCACCTGTGTCGCTCGACACCACCTGTGTCGCTCGACACCGACCGATTGGTGTCGACCAACACCAGATTGGTGTCGCTCGACACCGAACTCGCCGATCGACTCCAATGACGAAAAACAGCACATAAACACGAAAATCAACACATCAACACAATCAACAGGATCTAAGGCACAATTATCACATAAATCATCACAAAAACATCATGAACTCAACCACAAATCCTTCAACCTAGCAATCACGAGCTTACGGTCACGCACTCACCTCAAATTCGGATTGAAAAAGGGAAAGAATGAGGTGATGATGAACAGTGACGAAAAGCAAGACGAAGAACACCACACAGCAAGCCTCTAACACGATTTCAAGCTCCAATCGACGATGAACAGCCCCCAAGGATGATTCCCCAAACGCAAAAATCTCCTTTGGAATCTCCCTTCTCAAATTTCTGCTCCAGCAAACGACAAAAGGAGAAGCAATTGCGGCTGCTCTCTTTTTATTCACGAACGCGAGGGCTTCCTGCCCAAACCGCCCCAAACCGGACACTTAAATCGAACCAATTTGATTTCGTCATAACCGGTGTCGACCGACACCCTTCCTTGATGTCGCTCGACACCACTCGCCCAAAACTGGAAAGACGAATTTCCAATAACCGGTGTCGACCGACACCCTCCTGGTGTCGCTCGACACCACCACATAAAAGTCACTTTTTGGTTTACGGATGTTACAACTCTCCCCCACTAAACTGGATTCGACCTCGAATCTCAACGAAACACGTCTATCCAAGACCACAAACCTCGCCCCACCTGGCTAAAACCACTAGAGATCCTCACCTGATCCCCCGAGACTCACATTTAATCCTATGTTATACGCATGTTCCCGGACATTATTACTCTTAACTCATGAGACCCACCATGTCTCTTCGAGAGATCCACCCTATCTCTCGATACTCATATTGCGACCCACCCGTCACAAATGGTAAACATCACTAACCACTTATACTGAGGTAGCGACCCTCAGATAAGCCTGCTGGAGATCCACCATGTCTCCTCAAGAGACCCACCATATCTCTGAAAACAGTAATGAGTAATAATTCTGAAACGCCTATGACACATCTGATTAGAACCGTCTCACGACCCAAACTGGTCAAAAACCTCGTAACATCCGAAACACAGAAAAATAAGGAAAATTCCTTCTTATAAATCTACACAAATGTATCTCGTTACAACGAAAACAAAAATACAATCAGGTTTAGGAAACCGATTCTCGCCTTTCAGATGCGCATTGACCTAGAAGACTTGTTGACCCGCCTTGACCAAGACTTGTGATGCATGCGTGGGTGTGGGATGTATGCAAGTAATAAAAACCCTAAGCAAAACATAGTTGCAAGTGCACAACATGTTGTTGTAGTACTTAGGGGTCGATCCACAAGAGAATGCGAATTGCACACTACACATTTGTAAAGATTTGGTTAAGCTAAATCATCAATATGCAAGGTTTTGTGTTTTGTTTTTGTAAAGGAAAGAAGTAAATAACAATGCAAACTATACAAACAACATTATTGAACAAAAGACAATCCGCAAAAGACATAAGCCAAGTCGATTGAAAAGTTTGTTAAATCCGATTTCTATGAACTCAAAACACTAAGATGTGGTCATCCCACTTTCGTGGCTCCGACCACCTATGTTTCTTAAACCAATGGGCTCAGATTTCGCATGGTCATTGTAGAGTGAAACATACATTACTATTAGGTAATGATTGTTCACAAAACTCCTTAGGTCTACTTTCATAGCCTAAGATGAATTGCCCATCAAATATTATGACCGGAGATATAACAAGCTTTTGGAGAGTATATCAACCTTAGATCAGGCCGCTAGTAAGCTACTCTAACAACAAGCTTTAGGTATGAATAAAGATGGTGAACCACAAGGTTTCCCTTTCTTTAACAACCGATTCTCGAAGGCTTATCATGTCATGTCTTCTTTGAAAGATCCATGATTCAATAACGAGTCTAAAGGAGTAGAGAGGATCTCATGGTTCTAGTGGAAGGAGGCGGAGTGATAGAGATCAAACCGTGGCTCCCCCATAGAGAGAAACCTCTAGACCTAGACGTAAACTAAAACATGCGAGTATGTACAAGATGCAAAAAGGAAAAGAAAGAACAAGGAGACCACCTAAGTGGCTCCGGTTTATTGACTGAAAAGATGAAGAGAGATTCTAAGATTGTTCTGTGTTTTTGATACAAGAGGCTAAAAGCAAGTATATATAGGTGAGGGGAGGCTAGGTCGGCTGAGTTAAGGCGCAAAAGAGAAGAGGAAACTTTCCATTTCTTCTCCTCGCTTGAACTTGCTCACCAAGTCTTGAGTGAGGCGCGGCCGCCACCTTCTGATCGCGTGGAATGGTGTGGCCTTGAGTCTTGATGAAGTCCAGGCTTGGCCCGCAGTGACCCCGGTCCATTTCGCTTATCCAAGCTCCATGGGCTTCACTTACTCGCCAGACGGACATGTCTTGGGATAAAAAGATCCTAGGCCTCATACCTACTCCAAATGGCCCAATTCCACTTCACCGCAACGCATGACTCATTTATCTATCTTTCCATATAAAGATCTCATGATTTGGACGTCGGAAAGCCCCTTTGCGGCGGTCATGTTTCGGATGCTTCGATTCTGTCCGAATGCGGAAATCGGCTAACTTGAGTTTTGTTGAAGCTCTTGACTTGGGAACTTTCATGGATCATTGTTTGAAGTTCTTTTGCTCCATTTTGCCTTCTTTTTGCCATTTTGACCTGTTTGCTTCCCAAAACCACAATATACAAGAAAACTACCTCTTGGATACAAAATCATTATTATTAAGTAAGAAAACATAAGAAAAACCAAAGTAAAAACATGCAAAATATGGATATATCAACTCCCCCAGACTTATCCTTTTGCTTGTGCTCAAGCAAACTAAGAAAGGAAAAGAGGTTTGAAAACATGAGAACTCTCAATGCATTTTGAAAATCCATGTTAGCTTATGTTTTAGTAATCCACATGAAAAACGGTTTTGGCTTTATGATGAGGGACATAAGTACTTACATTGAGTTTAGCAGTCATCCCAAAGTAACCCACACTCCATATGACCATCCGGGCTCACCTCCTTTGACTCATTTAGTTTTTAAAGGTGTGGTCTCAACTAGGGGATATCGATCAAAGGGTTCATGATCTCTTTCCCATCCTCTTGTGTTTAAACACTTGTCTTGGCTCTTGTTTCACCTCTCTCTCTTCTCACTCCTTAAGTCGACTGATCCCTTTTTTAGGGTAGCAAGGTATTTTTTTTGTTTGTTCGACTTCTTCTCCTCTTTGTGGAGGTTTTTGATGGATCTTCCATAGACACGAGTATTGATGGTTGTAGCCACCTAATCCCCGGTTACTTGGATCAAAAGGTCTTCCATATACGCGAGTATTGATGGTGGTTGCCACCTAATCCCCGTTTACTTGGACCTTGATGCTTTTTCTTAAAATTGGAGGGGAGAGAGAGGGGAAACCGAACTCACATAGACTTTTACTTATTGGCGAGGATGAGGAGTCGTGCCCTTTGTAAAACCAAGCCCCTAGCTGAGAAGGTTAAGTTCATTGAGGTGCAGAGTCAAAGATGGATCCACCATCGGCTTTTTGGAAATGTGGCCATTTTTGGTAGACCGTTCTGCTCAAAGTGTACATTGAATGAATGTGTTGCCAAATACTGTTTCAATGGTCACTTAAACATTAGTGTAACGTGGTTAGTTTCAAAGAAAAGGTCATAATTCTCGGACAACGTTTTGACTCAATAAAACGACTCAAAGAAAAATGAAACATAAAGAGTCAAAAAGAACAAAATTGTTAGTAATCCCCCCAGACTTAACTTGCACCGTCCCGGTGGAAGCAAATCCAATTGAGAGGGGTTGAAAAGAAAAATGAATTTGAAGGGAATGTGTTTTGGATTTTGTTACCAAAGCGTGACCGTAGGTCATGAAGAGCGGTATGCTTTGTTGAGGAATTCTAAGTGTGATATGACAGCATCAAATCATTCCTTAGATGTTTTGGTCGGTGAGTTTTCAATCTCCCGGTATGATTCTCGCCGGTTTGCAGGTTGGTCGTGTAAGGCTCATTTTGTCGACAAAAAATGAGTGCTGTGAACCACGGAACAAACCGTTAAGAATTTTATGAACATGATTGAAATTGTACTGTCCAATATGATGGTTTAGAGTTGCTGGTGAAGTTTCAGGTGATTTGGTCGAGCGGTTTTGAAAATTCTGCATCGGGTGGATCCTTCGGTCGGCCGGAAGGTGATGTGATGGACCACAGCTCGAACCGTGAAGATTTCTCTGACCGATCTGGAAATTCCACCGACCCAGCATATATTTTAGGAGCCGTGGCGAAGTTTGAGGCCAAACGAACGAGCGGTTTGAGAGATCTGTCACTTGGTGCTTCATCCGAACGATCCGGAGAGAGTGTAGTAGACCACAACGCAATTGGTGACGAATACGCCGAGCTATCTTGAAATTCCATCGACCAACCTCATATTTTATGACCACTGGAGAAGTTTGAGGTCAAACGGACGTGTGGTTTGCAAGACTCTTCATTTGGTGGTCCACTCGGTTCCGAGTAGAGTTTCTTGACCATCCTCGAATTTGGCTCGTTCGTCTGTTGATTTCCTTCTGGAATAGTGATATTGAAGCTCCAAGAATCCATTTCCAGCTGGTGGCCGTACCCATTCCATGATTTGGTTTTTGTCGGCCTTTGGTTGCCTGTCGTCGACCGGATGTGGCATCTGTGATGATCTCTTGATCCGTCAACTTTTCTCCGTCCTATCTTTTGGATTTTCCGACCAACATGGTGTTGTTTGGTCGCCTGTGAATTTTGGTGGACTTTGGTCGAGCCGTGTATGAGATGGTCGGTTGGGGGCTCTTCTTCACTCGTGTGGTCGGGAAAATGGTACCGGACTTTATATCTCCGATATGACTCGACCGTTTAGTGATTTGCTGTGACCGATCTGGCTCCTTAATCCTCCTTTATCAGCCCAAGGTCTTGACTGCTTTGTTTTTTTTTTTGTTGCCCCTTTTTGTGAAACTTTCCCTAAACCGCCGTGTGGTGCGTAGGTGAGTCTGGTTTGTAGTTTATTCTCTCCTGTTATTTCCTGTCAAACTTGTGAACTATTGCAAAACACTGGAAACATCATTAGGTGCCAGCTTAGAGTGAGATTTGCAAGTAGTCATCTTGAGATCTCAACCTAAGGCCAAAATGATAAACTTATGAAAACAAATTGGATCGTGACTAGATAATCCAAACATTTGCTCATATTATAGATGAATTCAGTGTTGTAATTTGACAAGTGAAGATAAGTGTTCATGTAAAAACCACAAGTGGATTTGAAACCGGCCATGGATAATTATAAAATCCTAGGTTCAAAATTCTTTTTCAAATGAGACTTAAAATGGTTTTGAAATGAAAACTTAGTGAGAGATACTTACCTTATGCAGGGAATCGCCTTGAACAAGGGTGGGATGATTGGGTGGGATTTGACCGGCTCATGAAGCATGCAAAACTCCTTTTGTAACATCCGTGAACCTGGAAGTTGTTTTGAAAGTGGTGTTGGACGATGCTAGGGGTTCGGGAGTAGTTGGCACATGCTCTTAGAGGTGTGAATTGAGGGTTGACTGTACATGTTCTTGTTTGATTGTTGTGCAGTCGGCCTAAGGTTCAAGCATCGCGAAGAAAGTGTGTTAAATGCTTCTGAACGACACCGGTTATCGGGTTTGATTTCCGGTTTAAGTCGATCGATTTGCAATTGGAGTTGGTTTGGTCGATGGGTGTCGATCGACACCAAGGGAGGGTGTCGATCGACACCGGTTATTGAGAAATCGACCGGTTTGATTCAAGTCGGCTGGTTTGGGCTGGTTTAGGGCGTGGAAACCCTATTTCGTGTTTTAAAAGCCCTGTGGCCGCGAGAAAAGCACAAGTTTCGAGTTTCAGAGCTAAGGAGGTGATTCTAAGGTGTTTTGGAGAATTTGGAGGAGTTTGTGGAGTTTCTGAGCTAGATCTGCTGTTGTTTATCTTCTTCTCCTTCCTTTCAATCCGTTTTCAAGGTGAGTGCGTGACTGTAGGTCCGTTAGTCACTAGAGATTGTTTGATTTGAGTTTATGTTGTTGTTCTTGAGTTGTTCTTCGGTTTTATGTGGTTTGATGCGTATATGGGGGTTGAATCCCATTGATTGTTGTTGTTTTTACTGTTTTTCGCACTGTTTCATCGCGTTTGGTTTCTGGGCGTCGAGCCGGTGTCGAGCGACACTCGATGAGTGTCGATCGACACTCGGGAGGCTGGCGTCGATCGACACCATAGAGGTGTCGGTCGACACCAACCTGGGTGTCAGGAAACGTGGGTGTTTCCTGACAGGGATGGTTTATACTGTTGTTTAATGTTGAGCATTGTTATTGTTGTTGATTATTGTGATGTTTGTCTAGTGTTTGACGTAATTGGCCTGTAGGCAGGATGATCCACTCACTAAGTATTTATGATAATACTTACGCATCTCTATTCCAATGTGATGCAGGTAACAGCAATGTTCTTCCGCGGAAAGAGACCGAGAGAAGAGGATGATGAGATTAGGAATTTGATTCTTGCCTTGTTGTTATGGTTGACCAGGAATTCATGAGTTTAGGGTGTTAGTTTATTTTCAATAATGTAGCAAAACCTGTTTAGGTTGCTTATTGGTTATTGGTTTTATTGGTTTATTTCTTTATTGGTTATTGTTGAACGGTTATTTATGATTTAATAATATTATTGTTTTCTTCCGCATTGTGTTGTTGAATTAGCTGTTGAGGATTAATATTTATGGGAATATTAATCTGGGCTAATTATTTAATAAAAAAAAAAAACAAAAAAAAAAAAAAGCTTGGTTGTTTCACCTTTGATAGTCTTCTTTGGCACTTAATCCTAAAACATGTTTATTTTGTTTTTGTGGATTTTATAAAATTTCCAAAAAATTCAAGTTAATAATAAAACCAAAACAAAAGTTAAAAAGAAAAGAAAAATATGGGTTGCCTCCCATAAGCGCTAGTTTTAAGTCTTTATAGATCGACTCCTTGTGTTCCTTAGGTGTTAGGCAAGTGTGGAGGCTGTAGGAAGCTCCTAGTACTGGATGGCTCCAAGTGCATCTTGTCTTGTAACACTTCCTTGATCAAGTAACCTTGTTGTGAGCCTTCTCCTCCACTTGTGTACCGAAATCTTTTAGATGAGAAACCGGGAGGTGCAGCAACATAATAGGTGTCCTTGTCAACATTGGCTAGTGAGATCCTCCAGTTTGGCCAATCCATGATTGCTCCAGCTGTTGCTAAGAAGGATCTCCCAAGTAGAAGGGCTTGGTCTTCCGGATCCTCCATAGTAATCACATAGAAATCGGCTGGAATGATGCAATCTTCAAAGGAAAGTTGAACATCTTTTACCTTGCCAAGTGGTTTGAATAAAGAGCTGTTGGAAAGCTTTATGCCCATGTTGGTCCGCTCCATGGACTCAATCAATCCCAAACTTCTTGCTATCACAGCCGGCATGAGGTTCACACTTGAACCGGAATCGCATAGTGCATCATCAAAGTACTTGCCATTGATGGAACAATGTATAAGAAAGTAACCTGGGTCATGGAGCTTGTGTAGTGTCCTTGGCTTAGGCATTTCCTCTCTTGCTTCATTATACATCTTCTCCACCTCGGCTAAACTCCAATCATGAGTCCATACAAAGTCTTGAAGGTAGGGGCTTTTGTTGCAAGCGACATCAAAGGGTATATTGCTAGGGAACCTTCTTGCCATGAAGTTGAAATCATCAATGGACTAAGTTGAAATCATCAATGGTGTAGTCCATTGATGAGCTCACCTTCCTTTTCTCCTTAGGGACGGGTGGCTGTGAAGATCTTGGAGAAAGTGGTGTTCCTTCCAGCAACTTTCTTCCTCTTATCCTTGCTGTACGCTTGCCTTGTCTCCTCTCATCCTCATCCCAAACCACTCTTGGATTGGTCTCTCTAACACCAAAAGCAACCAAAGCATTGTTAGGCTTTGAGTCGGCCGCTTTTGTGTCCTTTGAAGCTCGGTCTCTTTCTTCCATATCCTCCAAGCGTTTGGTGAGGTCTTTGACTCCTTTGGAAACTCCTCCGGTTGTATCTTGCCATAGTGTGGTCCTCTCAAGTAGCTCTTTGTATCTCTCTTCCACAAGATGCTTCAAGTCATTGATTGATACCTTGAATTGTTCTTGTCCTTCCACCACCATCAACATAGTTGAGTAAAGCTCTTTCTCTCTTTGCTTAACCTCCGACGCTCTCTTCTTGGCTTGGTAGGCCACAAGTGTGATTGAGTTGAGGCTCAGGGTCGTGCCATTGAGGTCGTCTTCTAGGCTGGTGATCTTCTCATCCAGGTGGCTATCCATCTCCTTTGTATTGAGGTTCAAGTCTTGGATCGCCTTGGTGTTGTCTCCGACGGTTGCGGCTTGTTTCTTTAGCTTCCCCTCCACTTCAATACACCTTGATTCGACTCTCTCTACTTGGTCAGAGAGGTTTCCAAACTTCCTATCAAGGTTATGCCTTAGAAACTTTAACCTTGTCTCAAGACTTTGGTTATACTTTCTTTGGATCTCCATGAAGTCTTCTACATTGGCTTTGAGATTGTCATCTCTCCGCCTATTGAGCGCATGCTCTTGGTATGAGGAAAGGTTGGGGCGTGGAGGGTGATGATGATGAGGTGGTTGGTGAGGTCGGTGATATACCTCTATTTTACACCCTTTTTACATCGTTTTTATATACTTTATGCATGGTTTTACCGTGGCTTTTTGATTTAAAAGGTAGTTTTTAGGCATATATAGTGCCAAGAGCCATTTCAGGTCAAAAGATGCAATTTGGAGCAAAACAAAGGAAAAGGTCCTCAAAGCAGCCTCATGCACTATCATTAACTATGGAAGAGCCCCAAAAACATTCTACTCAATGGATTTCACCAAAACTAGTTCGCCGCGATGCCTGCGTGAGTTAGCTTTCCAACGAAATTGGAATCATGCAATTTGGCCATGTAGAATGGGAGATATGATCGTTCTAGTGAAGAGTGTCAAAAGAGCCGAAAACCGGACATCATCAAGCCCGCTCGACCGAGGCCGGTCGGACAGGGACTCCATGGCCCTCGTCCGACCCGACCTTCCTTCCTGGTGACAACCATCCGGTCGACCGAAGCCGGTCGGACAGGGACTCCAAGGCTCCCGTCCGACCCAACCCCTTTTCACCATCCCGCACCCGCTCGACCGCCCAGCTCGACCCGACCGCTATCCCGAGCGACCGTTCGACCGCCAGCTCGACCCGAACACCATCCCGACCGACCGCTCGACTGCCCCGCTCGACCACGACACGTCCCGCTCGACCCGGCTCGTTTCCGAAGCCCGTTTTGCACGTTTTCAAGCCCAAACTTACACTGCCTCTTGTGTTTCGACCAAGACCTAGGTTAAGCCGCCCTTCAAGTTCTGAAGCATTATAAATACATCTTTTTATCCTTGTAAAAGAGAGAGCCACACATAGAGATACAAAACATATTATTTTCAATAAAAGTTCTTATAGTTTTTGCTTTCTTTCATTGTCTCCTTCAAGAGAGGATCTCGGATCTCTGTTCTTATGAATATGAATTCGATTTCCTTCTCTATGTCTGAGTAGTTACCTTGTTAAGTGATAGGAAATCAAAGGATATTGTTCATGCTTGCTTGATGTCGATATATAGAATTAGGGTTTACATAAACTCTTCACCTTTGCTTGTGTTCATTGCTTGGTGTTGATCTGGCCAATCAACATATGATCCTAGGTAGATTTGAGCCACGGAAGTGATGAATCATTCGCCTGAACTAGTATTTGGTGGGCAATCTCTCTTAGACTGCGGAAGTTGATTTACTAGAGGTTGTGAACAATTGAGACTTGATCGAATTAATGCATGTTTGATTATCTAAGGACATACCGAAAGTTTAGCGATTAGATAGATCAACATAGGGGTCGGAGCCACGGAAGTGGAAAGATCTAAATTAGTTTCTTGAGTTCTAGGTGGTACACATTCTTAAATCCCTAACAAATCGAACTTGCTTGCTTGAATCACTCATCCCGCGATTATCCTATTGCTTAGCGCTTTCCATCCATTGATTTACTTGCTTTCTTTACTTGCTTTCATCGTGACAACAACCAAACTCATATTGCTTTCCTAGCTAAATCTCAATCTCATACCTTGTAGTGCACTAACTGGTCCTTGTGTTCGATATACCCGTTACTACTCTCGATCTGTGCACTTGCAGAAAAGGGATAGAAATTGGGAAAAGTTTAATCCCCATCAGTCGGCCTTGATAAACCGGTGCTCGGTTTTGATGATAGTGATGATGTTCTTCTCGGCTAGTCTCGGCAAAGAGCGGATGGCGAAAATTCAGTGGGATTGGCATTGGGATGAAGTCACCGGCCGGATTTGGATCATGTGGCCGCCTTTGGACTTCATGGGGAAGCGGTTTTCTTCCTTCAAAGTGGTTACTCATGCTCGAGTAGTGGCTCATCCTTAAAGTACCTAAGAAACACAAGAAAACAAAAGTTAGAAGGTTAGTAAACATGAAACAAAAGATCTAATCTTAACTTTTCATAAACGTGTAAGTGCAATGCATTCCCCGGTAACGGCGCCAAAATACTTGATGCATGCGTGGGTGTGGGATGTATGCAAGTAATAAAAACCCTAAGCAAAACATGGTTGCAAGTGCACAACAAGTTGTTGTAGTACTTAGGGGTCGATCCACAAGAGAATGCGAATTGCACACTACACATTTGTAAAGATTTGGTTAAGCTAAATCATCAATATGCAAGGTTTTGTGTTTTGTTTTTGTAAAGGAAAGAAGTAAATAACAATGCAAACTATACAAACAACATTATTGAACAAAAGACAATCCGCAAAAGACATAAGCCAAGTCGATTGAAAAGTTTGTTAAATCCGATTTCTATGAACTCAAAACACTAAGATGTGGTCATCCCACTTTCGTGGCTCCGACCACCTATGTTTCTTAAACCAATGGGCTCAGCTTTCGCATGGTCATTGTAGAGTGAAACATGCATTACTATTAGGTAATGATTGTTCACAAAACTCCTTAGGTCTACTTTCATAGCCTAAGACGAATTGCCCATCAAATATTAGGACCGGAGATATAACAAGCTTTTGGAGAGTATATCAACCTTAGATCAGGCTGCTAGTTAGCTACTTTAGCAACAAGCTTTAGGTATGAATAAAGATGGTGAACCACAAGGTTTTCCTTTCTTTAACAACCGATTCTCGAAGGCTTATCATGTCATGTCTTCTTTGAAAGATCCATGATTCAATAATGAGTCTAAAGGAGTAGAGAGGATCTCATGGTTCTAGTGGAAGGAGGCGGAGTGATAGAGATCAAACCGTGGCTCCCCCATAGAGAGAAACCTCTAGACCTAGACTTAAACTAAAACATGCGAGTATGTACAAGATGCAAAAAGGAAAAGAAAGAACAAGGAGACCACCTAAGTGGCTCCGGTTTATTGACTGAAAAGATGAAGAGAGATTCGAAGATTGTTCTGTGTTTTTGATACAAGAGGCTAAAAGAAAGTATATATAGGTGAGGGGAGGCTAGGTCGGCTGAGTTAAGGCGCAAAAGAGAAGAGGAAACTTTCCATTTCTTCTCCTCGCTTGAACTTGCTCACCAAGTCTTGAGTGAGGCGCGGCCGCCACCTTCTGATCACGTGGAATGGTGTGGGCTTGAGTCTTGATGAAGTCCAGGCTTTGCCCGCAGTGACCCCGGTCCATTTCGCTTATCCAAGCTCCATGGGCTTCACTTACTCGCCAGACGGACATGTCTTGGGAGAAAAAGATCCTAGGCCGCATACCTACTCCAAATGGCCCATTTCCACTTCTCCGCGACGCATGACTCATTTATCTATCTTTCCATATAAAGATCTCATGCTTTGGACGTCGGAAAGCCCATTGTCCGCGGTCATCTTTCGGATGCTTTGATTCTGTCGGAATGCGGAAATCGGCTAACTTGAGTTTTGTTGAAGCTCTTGACTTGGGAACTTGCATGGATCATTGTTTGAAGTTCTTTTGCTCCATTTTGCCTTCTTTTTGCCATTTTGACCTGTTTGCTTCCCAAAACCACAATATACAAGAAAACTACCTCTTGGATACAAAATCATTATTATTAAGTAAGAAAACATAAGAAAAACCAAAAAAAAAACATGCAAAATATGGATATATCAACTTGACCATTATCCAGCTGGACAAATGAAGATTGAAACGCAGAGTTTGGAGCCAAAACCATTTTGTGGAAGGAAGAAGAAGTCAAGCTAAATGAGTTGACCAAGGGTTTTGCCTCTCCTACTATATATAGTTTTAAGTCCTAAAATTTTAGGCATCGTGTACTTTTCCTTTGGAAGAACAAGAAAACACCCACTCTAAGGCAAAAAAAAACGTTTTTGTAAGATCCGATTTCCTTTCTTGAATAAAATCACGTACTTGCCAATAAAAATTCTTGTCATTCCTTATTACTACCTTGTTTAATAACATTTCCTTCATGGAATTTGGTTTATTAAACATGACTAGTGAGTAGTTATCTTAGGTCTCATTGGATGGTGTAGATTAGGATATTATGTGCTCGATTTTGATGTTTTAGTTGTCTAAATCTTCTCAAAGTTCCTCATTTACTAAGTATGCTTAATGCTAGACCTCTCTCGATCAGCCAGATCTAGATCTTAAACGCTTCACACAGCAAAAGTGTGTCTTGAAGTGTTGGAGAGATTAGTAAAGGGATCTACTCGTCAAGCTCACATAAGTGATTGTCTTGAGGGTTTATTTGCCAAAAGAGAGTCAGCGCTTTATGCTTGCTTAGCTCTGGATTCACTAACGATGGTTAGCTCTTGAAACTAGAGCTTTGCACTGTAGCCTTCTTCACGAAAATGAGTCGCTTTGCCTCTTAGACTCTATGGCCTAGGAACTGGTTTGGTGAGCTTGCTTGGAAACATCTAAAGTCGAATTCTTGAGCTTCCTAATCGATCGATAACACCATCCAAGGACCTTTTTCCCTTAAGTTTACATTGAAGTTTGAATCTTTTATCTAAAGTTGAAATCTTTCTTCCTCAATCTTTGATTTCGACCGTTATTTACTGTTTATTTCTGTTATTTCACTTTTTAAATTGCATTTCGACAAAACAAATCTATTGCTCTTGACTTGTTAAATCTCTTGTATTCTTTCTTGTCCAAATCTTCCTCCAAAGTGGATTGATAATCTCAAATACTACAATGATATGAGTAGAGATTGAGTTATTGAACATTGCATAAAAATATTGTTTTATGCACATCGAAAAAAAGTTTTTTGATAATATCATCAATACTTTACTAGATGTGAAGGGGAAAACGAAAGATAACATCAAATCACGACTCGATTTGCAGGAGCATTGTAATCGCCAAGAGTTGCTTATAACGACTTATGGAAAGGCACCAATCCCAAGTTTTAGATTACAAGCATATGCCAAGAAAGTTTTTCTGCGTTGGCTCGAAAAGGATGATAAATTTCCAGATGGATATTCATCAAGTTTATCTAACTGTGTTGATCTGGTGGGAGGAAAGTTAACCGGAATGAAAAGTCATGACTGCCGTGTCTTAATGCAACGACTCCTACCAATTGCGTTTGCCGAGCTTCTAGATAAATCGATGCATAGTGTGCCATCTAGTAAGTTCTCAACTTTCATTTAATTTATATTATTACCTCTGCCTTTCTCTTGCTTTTATGTGGAATGTTGCTTTGAGTTTGTTTATTGGTTCTGTTTGTAACATCCGTAAACCAAAGAAGTGGCGTTTCGACTTGGTGTCGAGCGACACCACAGTGGGTGTCGGTCGACATTGGTCCAAATCGACAATTTCCGGTTCATTTTAACTGTTCGGTTTTTGTTTGGGTTGGGTTTGGAAACCCTAGGTCGCACGATAAATAGAGAGGAGCCGACTTCTTTTGTCGTTTTGGCGAACCAGAGAGGCTGAGGAGGCGATTTTGTGGAGTTTGGAGAGTTGTGGTTTGATGTGAGGGTGTTTCTGTGCTGTTCTTCATCCCTTTCATCTTCTCAAACCGTTATCAAGGTGAGTGCATGACCGTAGGCTCGCAAGAGAATCAGATTGTGAAATTGAAATGGTGGAATTGTGGAGTTTATGTGTTTTTCCTGGTTTTTCATGGGTTATATTGTGTCTTTGATCAAGTTTGTGGTGTTGATTTCGTGTTTCTGGTGTTTATGTGTTGAAAAATCGATTTGGGGCTCGATCTGTCGGATCGGTATCGAACGACACCAAGCTTGTGTCGATCCACACCAACCGAGCGGGTGTCAAATGTAACATCCGTAAACCAAAGAAGTGCGTTTTTTGTAGGGTGTCGAGCGACACTGATATATCCATATTTTGCATGATTTTACTTAGTATTTATCTATGTTTTCAAGTATTTTCAATAAGGTTTTACGCCTTTAGATGTAGTTTTCTTGTATTTGTTGGTTTTGGAGTTTTAACAGGTTAAAACATCAAAATGGATTCAAAAAGGAGCAAAAGAGCTTCAAACCATGATCCATGCAAGTTTCCAAGTCAAGAGCATCAATATAACTCCATTTGTCCGATTCTCGTATTCGGACTGAACCGGAGCATCCGAAAGATGACCGCAGAAAGGGGTCTTCCCGACGTCCAAAAATTATGATCTTGGTCGTGCTGGATAGATAATTGAGTCATTCATCACGGAGAAGTGGATTCAAGCCATTTTGATCAACCATCAGGGAGAAACTCTTTTTCTCCCAAGACGTGTCCGCCAGGCGAGGAAACGAAGCCCATGGAGACTTGGTGTTACAAACGGCCCGGGATTCCGCGGCATGGACCCTGTCTCGAATTAACATAGGCCTAGCCTATTTCTGGTGGTTTCCTTGGCCTTATCCCGGCCCATTCAAGTCGCAAAACTTCATGTCCAACTCATCGGAAAGTTTCCTTTTCCGGCACTTCAAAAACCTAGCGACTTCTCAACCTATAAATACAAGCTTTTAGCCTCGACCTAAGGGGAGTCTCGTGCAAGAGGAGAGTAAAGGTTGGCCGTCAAGAAGAACCAGAGAGAGAGAGAGCTGCGCAGTCCAGGCAGGAGAAAGGAGGCGTCGCTCAAGACCCTAGCTCACATAAAACCTTGTTCTTTCATCTTCTTTACTTTGTTACCTTTGTACTCGAGATTTCAAGTTATCAAGGGAGATTTCGACTTGTTCTTCAACAGAGAAGCTTCTTCTATCCCTTATCTCTTAATTATACTTGTGATTATGCTTTCAATCATGCTTTGCTTGTTTGATTGCACCATGTCCGAGTAGATTCATTTGTTAGGCGAGGTAAATCAATGAAACTTGTGTGATGTGATTGGCGGTTGCAATTGGGACTTTTATTCATGAACTAATCTTCACCTTTATTTGAACTTAATGCATGATTGCTTTACCGTACATCTAGAAATCTGATATAGGGTTGATACACTCTCCAAAAGCTTGTTGTATTGCCGGAACTAGTATTTGGTGAGCTACGCGTCTTAGGTAATGAAAGCTGACCTAAGGAGTCTAGTGAACTCTATCATTACTTGAACCATTAATGCATGATTACAACTTGTAATAACCATCGAAAGTTGAGTCTATTAGTGTTGCAGCAGCTAGAAGCGTTAAGGACAAGTAAGCGAGAGTTCTGAAACACTAAGCTTAATTGTCGTGCCTTGAGAGAACAAGAAGTTCGAACAAGAGCTTTGAGAAAATATTCTCTTTATTATATTTCCAAAAACTGAATAATACAATAGCTTGAAGCAAAGCACTTATAGTAAAGAAAACCCTCGACTTGACTTGGAGATCAATCAATCTCTTAGCCGACTAAACACCAAGGCAAAACCAAAGCCCAAAAGAAACATAATAGAAAAGCCTAATAAATAAATGGAAAGAATGTAGATGATAGATGTCGCTACATCAGGTCGCCCCTGGTAAGAGAAAATTCGACCCCGAATTTTCATCACTGTCGTCAGCAACATAAGGCACCAAATGTTTCACATTGAAAACATCAGCGGTATTCATGTGAGGAGGAAGACGTAAACGGTAGGCGTTGTTGATAATCTTCTCAAGAACTTCAAGAGGTCCAATCTTCCTTGCTTTCAACTTGTTGTAAGTGTTAGGCGAAAAACGGTCCTTAGTAAGGACAGCCCATACTTTGTCACCGACTTGGAACTGTAGATCACGGCGGCGAACATCAACTGCAGCTTTATACCTGGCTGTCGAAGCCTCAATATTAGTACGGACCTGTTGATGCACAGCAGCAAAGTCATCAATCACATCGCAAGCTCTCCCATGAGCACGAGTTCTATCCGGAGCAATGTTCAAGTCGATAGGACCACGAGGAATAAAACCATAGACTACACGGAAGGGACTGAAACCGGTGCTACGATTAACGCATGGTTGTGAGCGAATTCAGCCTGACACAAAACAGAATCCCAAGAACGTATGTTATCTCCCACCAAACAACGCAAGAGATCACCAAGAGCCCGATTAGTAACCTCCGTTTGTCCATCCGTTTGAGGATGATAGGCTGAACTCATATCCAAACTAGTACGCAACAAACGCCACAAAGAACGCCAGAAGTGGCTCAAAAAGCGGGAGTCGCGGTCAGAGACAATGGAGAGAGGGAGACCGTGAAGCTTGTAAATCTCGCGAAAGAACAAAGTAGCTACCTGAACAGCGTCTGTTGTCTTCTTGCAAGGTATAAAATGAACCATCTTTGAGAACCGATCAACCACCACAAAAATAGAGTCATGACCTCTTTGTGTTCGTGGATGGCCTAAGACAAAGTCCA
Source organism: Erythrophleum ivorense (assembly GCA_026724425.1). NCBI lineage: Eukaryota > Viridiplantae > Streptophyta > Magnoliopsida > Fabales > Fabaceae > Erythrophleum > Erythrophleum ivorense. The sequence goes on from JAIUCV010000084.1 coordinate 951,841, forward strand.
TACTAATGTCGGTCCAAGGTTGAGAAGGAATCGGCAGTGGCAAATAGAGACCGGCATTGGAGACGTGACCTTTAGAAGCTTGGCATATTCCACAACGAACAATAAATCGCTCAACATCACGTCTTAAAGATGGCCAAAAATACGAGGCTGCTACCAATTGAAGTGTTCGATCTCGACCGATGTGACCTTCATTGTGGAGCTCACGAATCACCTGTAACCGCAAACTACACTCGGGAATACAGAGCTGAACTCCACGGAACAAAAATCCATCAACAATAATATAGCGATCTTCTTGGCCACTTTGAACAGCTGTCCAAATCTTTCCAAAAAAAGAATCAGTCACTACAGGAAAAATGAGTATTTATAGCACCCGAAAAACGCTATGTAATGATACCATAGCGTTGTAGAAAGCGCTATGTCTGCGCCCGTCATAATAGGTCCACCACTTTTCATAGCGCTTTTTGCAAATGCTATTAAAATTTAAATTATAATAGCGGATTTTTGTGCGCTGTGTTAAAGTCTACTATAGCGCTTTATATTTGTTATTAAAATATTTTATTATAGCGATTTTCTGTTGCGATATTTAATTATTCAATAGCACATGAATTCCGTTACTATTAATATGCATATCTTTTATTATAGCGCTTTTTTGTTGCGGTTTTGAAGTTCGTTTAAGTATAACAAATGCTATCTTATCTCTCATTTAATATAGCGTTTTATTTTAAGCAATCTGAAATTATACAATAGCAATTTTATTGTGTTATTGATTGTATCAATAATAGCATTTTCATAGCACAGTTCCATATTTTGGAATGGATTTACGTGAAAATATTGTAATTCTTCTATCAAATTGTTTTTATTCACTATTTTCTGGGTTTTCAATTTTGAAAATTGTTTTATTAAAAACAAACACCAAATTTTATTCATATATAATAAGAAACTATGATACTCAAGACATATTACAAACTAAAAGGTCAAATAGAGAGAGTAAATTTGATGTTACAAATAACATACTTTAGAAGAAATTAACAATGAAACTCACTAATACATTCAGATTTTGCTCCTTAGTCTCCTCGATGATCCTTACCTCGGGAGGACTCTCCTTGTTCTTGTTTGGGGCGTTTCAGTTGAGCGGAGTTGCGTGCATTGTTTTGCAGATTTTTCAATGCTCTGAGGTAGATTGGATCGATGTCTTCTTCGTCTTCCTCAATGCGGATCAAGTATCCCTTAGCTCTCATAGCTTTCCGGTACTGTATGTTTGTGAGCTCCTCCAAATCAATTCCTTGATCATCATCTGGTTCTTGTCGTGGCTGTTGGTGGAGCTGTGGTGTGATTCCGTTTGCCGGGAGTCCGCAAATGAGGCGTCTGTGGTGTGATTCCGTTTGGTGGAGCTGTGGTATTCCATTTGCGGAGAGTCCGCAGACTATTTGTTTCTTTGCTTCCATTTCTGAATCAGATCAAATCAATGAGATTAAAATGTCGAACACAATGAAAAATTTAAGTAAAAGCAGAACGAAGGCTGCAACTTTCCAAATGATATCTGATAGTTATATGTTGAATGTAGAAAACAAAAACAGTTACAAGAACTACCTCAATCAAGCAAGCAACAAACCAAAATCAAAGACAAGGTGGTCAATATAATACGTACCTAATTAAGAACAGCAAATTAATGATTCAAACAGGCTGTAACCTTTAAGCAAAACAGAGAACATAGGTTGTATTATCTATGAACTCCAAACAAAACTTGTTGCAAAACATCAAACATAATAGAACAAAACCAACAAATATTGCATTAAACCAAAATAAACATCCAACAAAATCTGAAACATTTGGAGTTCAACAAGAGGAAATTAAAAAAACCAAACTAAGAGAAATTCCAAGCTAAAATCAAAAGTCCGTAACTTTTTGCAGCTAAAGAACCAATACATAGTTAGCTCCAGAACACTGAGAAGCAGAACAAACGACGAGCGATCAAAGAACCAAAAAGCTAAAGCAAAAACATACCAATGAGAGGACGGAAAGATAAAGTGTCTCCTTCTCGGTCTGGGAAGATCCTCCTATCCAATTGCAAACAACAAACCAAATATAAGAACCTGTGAATCGAGCGACGGTTGGATACGAAGAATTGAACTGAAAACCTATGTTTTGGTAAAGAGAAGCGAGGGGATCTGAGCGTGAGGGGATCTGTCAATGTCGCGTGAAGCTTTGGTTAAAGAGAAAGAAGAAGTGAACGATTGAGATTGAAAGTTATCGGCTCTCGTTTAATAAAGAATCACAGTCGACGGATGGCTGAGATTGAAAGATAGGAATAAAACATAAGAAGATCAACGGTTCATGCTTCTCTAGAGGCAATCTGAGTGGTTGGTTTTAATTGGCTCCCATCTTATGGGTGTTTATTTTTAATCATGCCCTATTTTTAAATCTTATAGTAATTTATTTTAACAATTCTAGTTATGGAAATTTCTGTAAATAATGTCATAATTCTAAGTTAAATATTGTCTTAATTATTTATATTTTTAAAAAAAAATTAAAAATAAAAAACGAAAATCAAACCATCAAAAGAGGTTTAAGAGTAAAGCATGAATGGAAAACTATGTATAATATCCTAATAGTTTCCAAATTAGCAGATTTCATATTGTGTAATTATGAAAAATTAAATAACATGTATTTTCATTTTTCATTTGATGTTTAGAAAAGATATTTATGTTCCATGTGTTTCTTAAATCGTCATAATAATTTCCTAAACCCTATTCAATGCCCTAAACCCTAAACCGTAAATGTCGCAGTAATGTCAAATATTTGAGTCATAACTATATAACATAACTAAACATTTCGTAGATATTAATGTTATATACAATTTCTCAATTATTAGCTGTCAATTAATCTAAACCCTAAACATGCCCTAAATAAAAATAAACCCTAATTCATTATAAAAAATTAATAAAAACTTGAATAATTATTGAAATGTAAACTTCAATTTGTTAACAGAACTTAAACTTGTTTGATCATACAACGAGAGAGTCGATACACAAAAACAACGAGGGAGTCCATAAACGAGAAACAAGGTTCTAAAGGTACACAATCTTCTCATTAGGCCAAGCTACTGTTGTGCCTATTGCATCAGAAATGTATTTGATCTCTGAATTTGGTCTCCACACTCTAGCATCACCTATCTTCGATACCTCAACCCAGACCTTGCTAGCATTGGGACCCAAGGGTTTGAAATGGACAACATATGTTGGATTAGTTGAGCATACTCGGCCTTCAGCGACTTTTTCTCCGGAGTTGTTGCAATCCATGAGAATGCACTTCTTCTTTGATCCTTTACTGCTTCCTGAGGTAGTACTTGCAGTCTATCACCCAAAATGTGTAACACATTCATCAAAAATCGATCACAGAGCAACAATCTTAACACATAAATATATAATTACTAGGAAGATGACAACTAACCCCAGGCGATCCTCTCACTGATTGATCTCGTGGATGTAGGTTAACTAATTCCACCTTATCAGCTGGCCACGCGATTTCGAAACCGATAGCATCTTTGACCACAAGCATTTCAGAAGTTGGTCTCCATAGATAAACAGCTTCTTTGAGCACTTTGTCAATCTTGACAATTGCAGCATTTGGACCAAGAGGAATGTTGTTGACCATAGATTTTGGATCAGTCGAACAAAGCAAACCCTCAGCAGTGATTTCACCATCGAAATTCCAATCATAAATTCTACATCTCGAATATGACTCATCACCAGAACTTGTATCCTAAAGTAATAAATATCAGAATCTACTTAATAAGTTTCAAAGTTTTGTGCAAATTAGAAAAATTCAGCAATGAAAGAACTTAGATGTTACCTTGGAACCACTTTTATTTCCGCTTGGTGAGCCCACACCATCGAGCAAAATCACCTTATCAACTGGCCATGAAATTTTGAAGCCAACAGCCTGTTCGAGTGTGAACATTGTTTGGGTTGGCCTCCAAACATATGATGTGCTATCCACTGCACTCTTGACAATAACAGCAGCCGCATTAGGTCCGAGTGGAATATGATCTACCTTGTACGACGGTTCAGCTGCACAAAATTCCCCTTCCCCAACAACAATATCGTCCACCGAAAACCAATCAAGCAACTGACATTTTACTCCTCCTTTGCTAACATCACTCACTTCAGACGGAGAAGGCACATCATTAAATTGTGCCTGACAAACCAATAGGCGACAGTTAAAATAATTTCTTCTACTCGCATCATCACAGATTTATTAATGATTAACTAACCTTTTTTCCAGCTAAATCACGGACTACGTTCTTCAAGTCTTCAAGCTCACTGATCAATTGTGCTTGTGAAGCCTCAAGCTTTTGCACATGTGCATCTCTAGCCTGGAGGAATGCAAGTTTGGTTGCCGTAATTCCTCTGCCCAACCCTCTAACCCTTCCAGGCTTGTCTCTTCCCAAAACTTGACTAACCGCATCTTCCCTAATGTTATCATTGGCTGTGGAATCCATTTGACTGTCGATCGATCGTATTTGATCCTAATACACACATATTTGAAAATAATATTACTAAAGTATACAAAATTGTTGATTAAAATTTCAAAAAGAATTGGATAACTTCGTCTTACAATAGTCTCAGCAAATTCAGCCCTCACAGGTGTTCCATCCGAGTGAGTGTGTCCTGCTAACCAGACCTTACTTCTAGTCACCTTCGTAGGGTCAGTGCTTTTTTTTTTCTATACTTGCATAGCATTTATACAAGTTAGCTGGCTGACATAACTGCAAATTCTGTCCAAAAAGACTTATACCAAATAGAATGCAAAAAATACATCACCATTTCATAAGCCAGGCGAAACATTCCCTTCCGGCTAGTTGTGTGAGGAATCTGGGCCTTTCGCAAATCTCTGTATCCGTCACTTTTCACCTACGCAGTCAAGTAACTAGCATGCATCAATCCATGTGTGTAGAAAATTCACAATGTATCGATGAATATATATAAACCTATATTACCTTAAAATCTGTGCTAGTCCTACTCTTCACCCAATTGGTCCACCTTGCAAGTGATTGGATGTTGCTTGGCTTTAGCTTAAGTCTCTGTGCGTGACACTTCGTAGCTCGAATTTTGTTAACAAGTCTTGACTTAGAAGCCCTCCACAAACAACCCATTTGTTTGAAAATAGCAGCTTTTTGCCAATCTTCTTGCAAATTAAACCTCCCCTGTGAAAATATACAGATTTAACAAAACTCACGCCAAGAATCAATGATGAGTAATGTAAGTTAAAGCAAATATACCTGAATTTCTTCCCATAGAGTATCCTTGGTCACGTCATCTAGTTGCCTCCAGTCTTCAAGTAGTACTGAAACATGCTCCCTCACAAGAGGGCCAAGGAACGACGAAAGTGTCACTGATCCAGGTCCGGCATGTTCACCTAACGATGTAAATTCCACATCAACTTTTACAAGAGGGTCTTTTGCTACCTTACGCATCTTGGTCAGCCCTCTCTTTCTCTTGTTCTTGGAGACTGACGGTTGGTCAGCCCTCTCTTTGTCTTGTTCTTGCTCAGGTGTCGGTATTGATTGAGATGGTTCAGCCGTAGCACCAGAACCAACATTTGGCTGAGATGGTTCTTCTTCTTCCTCGTGAACCTCTTCTGCATCTTTGATAACTTCTTCCTCAACCTCTCTAGGGACTTCGTCCTCAGTCTCTGCAATCACATCTTCCTCGATCTCTTCAGGCACTTCCTCTTTCTCTTGTTCTTCCTCGATCTCTTCAGGCACTCCCACCGCAAGCTCTGTTTCCTTACCATTTCTTTCAACGATCTCCGAAAGCATCCTCCTTTTACGTTTCAGACCAACTTTTCTCTTAACCATGACTGATCCTGAAACACAATTAACATACAGAGTTACTTTGTGACCCAAACACAAACAGTTACACTATGACTCCCCAATTAGAACTCCTTCACAATCATCCCTAACACAGAAACTCTCATCATCAGATGCCAACGCAAATCCTCAGCCATTCTTTTTGACCTAAACATCCTCTTCAATCTATCTTTGATAGGGAAATATCTAAGCACCTTCACCGGAATTCCTTTCTTTACCTCACCACTATGCTTATCCACTTCCCACCTAGAAGCACTACATCTTGGGCAACTTTCCATCTTATCATACTGCTTTCTATAAAGAATACAGTCGTTCTTGCATGCGTGAATAGCATCATAGCCAAACCCAAATATCTTCAAAAACTTCTTCATCTCATCTGTAGACATTGGAAGCACATTATTTTCTGGTAGCATGTCTTTAATTGCCGTCAGAAGCTGATCAAAAAAGTTCTCTGACATCCCACTCTTCACCTTTATGCGATATAGAACCATTATCGCAGAAACCTTGGTGTACTTGTGACATGTTGAGTAGAGTGGAGTTTCGGCCTCATTTAACTTATCTCTAAACTGAGATTCTTCTGTGTTGTCACACTCTTCTGATTCACTTCTACTATGGCTTCGTTGCCTATCAGTATCTGCTCCATCAAAGAAAGCCGTCCTAATCAAGTCGTAGGCCTCAGATTCTGAAGTCGGAACATCACCTTTTGCAGCATTTCTTTGCTCCCCATGCTTACTCCAACATGAATTCCTCTTATACTTCTGATCCATACCCCTAATAACTAGATGATCCACTACTGTCTCTCTAGGCTGATGACAAACATTGCGGCAATCAACACATGGACAGAACAACTCAGTAGGATTACCCAAATTCCTTGCTGATGCATTAACAAATTCCCGTGTCCCTTTTTCGTACTCAAGGCTAGTCCTGCAATTCAGTCAAATTATAAACTTCAAAATCATTTCTATTGTAATTAAGAAATCAGTGAAAAATTAAAATCTCTTATAATTAAGCATTAACAGCGATTTATACCTTGGAAGCCAAACCCATGCCTTGTCCATATTAACCCCAGCTCGTCCACCAGTTAAATATGTGGTGAGATGTTCAACGATCAGACACTCAAACTCTAATAAAAGTCACTCACAGTAGGAACAAAGTAAAGATGATAAAAGTTACTTACACAAACAAACAAGCTACAAGGATTGGACCAACAAGTTGCTTAACGACAATAGGCACCACAAATCTACAAAAACAAAGTGAAAAGATGAAACAAAAGCACTCATCACCAAAGACAAAACCACCAATCTTAAAATTAAAAAACAAAATAGAAGCTTAATCGAAAACTCAATTACAGTACCTTGAACTGAAGCTTAACAGAAATCCTCCTGCAATAGAGCGAAATAATTGAAACTATTTACAACCCAACATGTTAAAACACAAATTCGATATAATTAAAGAACACCCAAACACAATCTTACCTTCAATTTCAATTTCAAACACGTCGATTGAATTACGACAGATGAATTTCTCGCTTTACAGATCCAGACTAAACATGCACCAATGTTAAAGATTGAGAATTGTCGGCTTTGTACGAGATTGGGTTCGGAAATGAGAAAGAGATCTGGGGAGAGAGATGGGGTTGTTCGAACAAGGAAGAAGAAAGATGGGTTCGAGCAAGGAAGAAGAGAGATGGGGTCGAACAAGGAAGAAGAAAGATGGGTTCGAACAAGGAAGAAGAGAGATGGATTCGGAAGAGAGAAAGAGATTTTTAATCACTTTACCTTTTTTTTTTCATAATAATTTTACTTTTAAAAGAAACAAATTTGGAGGCAATAATATTTGAGATTCCCGGTTAACCTCTACAATGACGTTTCGGAGTGGTTTATGCTATGGTTGAAGCCAAAAAACTAAGCGCCAACACATTTATTTTGCCGCCCAACATAGTATAGCGTTTTCCTTTTATCAAACGCTATAATAGATTCATCAGAACTCAACTATAGCAGAAATGGTCCAAACGCTATAATTAAGTGCTATTAATACCCATTTTTCTTGTAGTGAGTAGGATATAAGTCTGGTAAGACCGAGAAACCCACCGTCGAAGTATGCATCGTTGTCAAGAGAGTGTGACGACGGCTTAAGGCATCGGCAACCTTATTAAGAACGCCCGCTTTGTGTTTGATAACAAAGGTAAATTGCTGTAGATAGGCGAACCAAGACGCATGCCGAGAAGATACCTTATCTTGAGAGCCCATATGCTTAAGTGCGTCATGATCAGTGTAGAGGACAAACTCGCGATGAAACAAGTAATGTCTCCAATGTTTAACAGCTTGAACCACCGCATATAACTCCACGTCATAAGTACTATAACGACTCCTCGAGCCTGCCACTTTCTCACTAAAAAAGGCGACAGGTTTACCTTCTTGACTAAGAACAGCTCCAATTCCAGATTTAGATGCATCACAATGCAACTCAAAAACTGTGGTGAAGTTCGGTAGAATCAAAACGGGAGCTGTCGTAAGCTTAGTTTTGATGGTTTGAAAGGCTTCCTCAGCTTCTGGAGTCCATGTGAACTGAGAGGACTTAATACAATCAGTAAGGGGCGCCATGATGCTGCTAAAGTGATGAATGAAGCGTCGGTAAAAGGAAGCGAGGCCGTGAAAGCTCCGTACTTCAGTCACTGTCCGCGGAGTTGGCCAAGATCGAATGGCTTCCACTTTAGTTGGATCAACATAGAGGCCGTGCTGTGAAACAATATAACCCAGGAACAGAACTTGGGATTCGCCAAAGGCACATTTCTGTATTGCGCCAAAAAGCTTATCACGTCGCAAAACATGCAAAACATCACGCAAATGGGTTAAGTGATCAGAAAGAGAAGAGCTAAATATGAGTATATCGTCGAAATAAACCACCACAAAACGACCAATAAAAGGCCGGAGAGCTTGATTCATCACACGCATAAAGGTACTCGGGGCATTAGATAAGCCAAAGGGCATAACAAGCCATTCAAATAAGCCTTCACGAGTCTTGAAAGCTGTTTTCCATTCATCACCTGGGCGAATTCGAATCTGATGGTAGCCACTCTTAAGATCCAATTTTGTAAAAATCGTTGCTGAACCAATCTGATCGAGGAGATCATCTAAACGTGGGATGGGAAAGCGGTATCTCACGGTAATCTTGTTGATATCCCTACTATCAACACACATACGCCATGTTCCGTCTTATTTTGGAATGAGTAGAGCCGGCACTGCACAAGGGCTAAGACTCTCACGCAAATAACCTTTAGATAACAGTTCCTCCACTTGTCGTCGCAACTCATCGTGTTCTTGCGGAGACATGCGATAATGTGGTCGGTTCGGAAGTGAAGCATTAGGATCTAGATCAATGCAATGCTGGATATCTCGGAGCGGAGGAAGGCCAGGAGGAAGCTCAGCCGGAAATACGTCTTGAAACTCAGCAACAATGTCTTGAAATTCTGGCGAAATAGTAGAAGACGAGACTGTAGTTGTCGGTTTTAGAATGAGGGCCATACTGCGCTGAGATAATTCAAACTCGCCAATGAATTCAGATCGGTTGACCAGAAGAACAGAGTGTGGTGGGGGCTTCAGCTCCGGCTGTACTGTAATATGTGGTTCGGTGGCTGGTGATGGCGCTTCTTGTGAAGGAAGAAGAGTAATGCGTTTATCCTCATAGCTGAACGTGTAAGTATTGGCAAACCCATCGTGAATTGTTCGTCGATCATATTGCCATGGTCGTCCCAAAAGAAGGTGACCAGCATCCATAGGAATGACATCACAATAAACCAAATCCTTGTAGTTGGGGCCGATGGAGAAGGGTACGTGACAACGTCGGGAGACACGCAGCTCTGTCGTTGCATTTAACCACGCTAAAGGGTAAGGTCTGGGGTGAGGTTCCATAAAGAGCGCTAACTTATGAGCAGCTTCTTCGGAAATTATGTTGGTGCAGCTACCCGAATCCACGAGAAGACGACAGACCTTTCCCCGAATCGTACAAGTAGTGCGAAAAAGATTTGTGCGTAACCATGATTCTTCGATAGCTTGAGGTAGAAGGCAGCTTCGTCGGAGGACCAAAACTGTACCAGTATCTCCATGCACTTGTTCTTCTGTTACGATTGGTTGGTCTTGGACGACCTCGTCATCATAAACGACCTCATCAGCAGTAAAGAGTATTCGTTTAGGGCAGGAAGATTGTCGATGTCCTGTTTCACCACAATTAAAACATTTAAACGTCATAGAACGAATAGGTCGTTGTGTAGCGTTTTGATTAGCACTGTCAGTTGAGGGAGGTAGATCAGTCTGATCTGGACGCGACGAGCTCGGAACATCAGTTGAAGCAGGCAATCGTAGGCGTGAGGAAGAAGAACCCCACGTAGAAGAGGAGCTCCGGAAATTCTGCTCAATAAGAACAGCTCGTTGGTGTGCTTCTGAAACAGAGGTAGGATTAAATTGAAGGAGCTGGTTCTGTATCTGCTGTTTCAGTCCTCCAATGAACCGAGAAACAGACTGGTATGCTGTTTCGTTCAAGCTGTTGCGCGCCAAGAGTGAAAAAAATTCAGAGGCATAGTCATCCACACTTTTGGTACCTTGACGGAGATTCTGAAATTGTGTGTAGATTGTACGTTCATAATTGTATGGAAGAAACGATCGCCGCATGTGTTTCTTCAATTTTTCCCACGAATCGATCCGCTCTTTTCCCGAGCTAGTCCGTTGGACCTTGAGTTGTTGCCACCAAGCTGATGCTCTGCCCTTGAAACGCGTGGCTATGAGACAAACGCGCATATCTTCGGGAACACCCTTGAACGTCAAAAGCTCTTCTGTCGTATTGACCCAGTCGAGAAACTCATCCGCCTGCAAACTGCCGGCGAACTCGGGAAGGTCGAGTCGAAAACCCGATTCCCATCGGTGATTATCCGCTCGTTGGACGTCACCAAGTGCTTGTGGCTGTTGTCGTCGTTGTTGATCGTTGGTGGCAAATGGATTACCCTCATCGTCTTCAGAATCTTCATCAAACACCGGGGCTTCACGACGAGCCGGTCGTTGTTGAGCTTCCATCACTGCTCGGAGAGCAGTTTCAATAGAGTTTGTCAAAGATTGACGTAACTCTTGTTGAAATTTGGACATGACCTCACGGAGATCATCGAGGTGCTCACCACGTTGTTGTTGAAGTGTCTTTTTCGGCGGCATGGGAACGTTGCTGTCTCTGATTGATATATCCATATTTTACATGTTTTTACTATGGTTTTTAATATATTTTATAACATAAATAATAAGATTTTTGTGTCCAAGAGGTAGTTTTCTTGTATATTATGGTTTTGAGGTACCAACAGGTCAAAATGGCAAAAAGGAGGCAAAATGGAGCAAAAGAACTTCAAACAATGATCCATACAAGTTTCCAAGTCAAGAGCTTCAATAAAACTCCAAAAGTCCAAATTCCGCATTCGGACAGAATCGAAGCATCCGAAAGATGACCGCGGAAAAGGGTCTTTCCAACGTCCAAATCATGAGATCTTTATATGGAAAGATAGATAAATGAGTCATGTGTCGAGGTGAATAGTATTTGGGCCATTTGGAGTAGGAATGCGGCCTAGGAGCGTTTTCTCCCAAGACATGTCCGTCTGGCGAGTAAGTGAAGCCCATGGAGCTTGGATGAGCGAAATGGACCGGGACCACTTCGGACCAAGCCTAAACTTCGTCAGGACTCAAGCCCACATCCTTACACGCGATTTGGAGGCGGCGGCCGCGCCTCTCTCAAGACTTGGTGAGCAAGCTCAAAGGAGAAGAAGAAAAGGAAACTTTCCTCCTCTCGCCCACGCATTAACTCAGCCGACCTAGCCTCCTCTCACCTATATATACTTGCTTTTAGCCTCTTGTATCAATCATCCTACAATTCCTTGAATCTCTTAATAAATTTCGGAGCCACTTAGGTGGTCTCCTCTCTTCCCTTTTCTTTTCTTCCCATTGTAAATATTTACATGTTTCTTTAAGTTTTGCATACATCTATGAGTAGAGGTTTCTCTCCATGTAGGAGCCACGGTTTGATCTCTATCACTCCGCCTCTTTTCAGTGGAATCATGAGACTCCTTCTATCTCTTAGATCTATTGTTGAATTATGGATCCTTCAATGAGGACATGACATAATTGCCTTCGCTATTCGGTTGTTAAATAAAGGGGAAACCTTGTGGTTCTCCATCTTTATTTAAACCTAATGCTTGTTGCTAGAGATGATCAACTAGCGACTTGATCTAAGGTTGATATACTCTCCAAAAGCTTGTTATATCTCCGGATCTAATATTTGATGGGCAAATCGTTTTAGGCTATGAAAGTAGACCTAAGGAGTTTTGTGAACAATCATTACCTAACCATAAAGCATGTCTCACTCTACAATGACCATGCAAAAGCTGAGCCCATTGGTTTAAGAGACATAGGGGATTGGAGCCACGAAAGTGGGAAAATCCTTCATTAGTGTTTTGAGTTCATGAATTGGATTTAACAATCTTTTCAATCGATTTGGCACATGCCTTTGCGAATGTTTCCATTCAACAATATTTATCTTTTGCTTTATGTTTTGCATTGTTAATATCTTTATGTTTTACAAAAACCAAAAAACACAAAACCCCTTTTTCATATTGTCGATCTAGCTTAGTTTGCATCTCATGATCTTGAAGTGTACATTCCGCAATCCTCAATGGTTCGACCCCTAAATACTACAATTGTCTGTTGTGCACTTGCAACTCACGGTTTGTTTTAGGGTTATTTATTACTTGCATATCCCACACACATCAAGTTTTTGGCGCCGTTGCCGGGGATTGCTTTGTAGCTTCGAGTTTTCTTGATAAAAGCTAAGACTAGATCTTTTATTTTCATGCTTTCTAAATTGTTATTTTGGTGTTTTGTGTTTGATAGGTACCTAAAGATGAATCACTACTCACGCCTGAACCCTCATCAATACCATGACTACGTCCCTAATGAGCCTAGCGGTATCAATCTCGAAGCTATGCTAGAAGAGTTCATGGAAAGCCAAAGACAATCTAACCGAGATCTTGGATCAAAGTTGGAGTTTCTAAGGTATGATCTTAATGAGGACTTTTGGGAGTCTCTCTACAAGATGAGATCATGGCTATATTCATCAAGAGCTAGGAGATTCATCACTAAAGCATCAAAGGTTTTACGGTCATGGCCCGGATCTTGAAGCCTAAGCTTAGGCATGACCAAAACATGAATACCTTGATTCCGCCATCCAAGGTAAGTACTTCCTTCAATATCATTCAATCAATACTATCTTTCCCTTTTATAAGCATTTGAAGCATGCACTTAATTGATTATATTTGGTGGTTTAAATTGCTTAAAATTGGTGGTCTTTGAATGAATGAATATTGATTTCTATGTCTTACTCATTTTCTGCATTGATTTCACTTAAGATTAAACTATTTCAAGAACTTTGGGATCTCTAGTCAAGGTCCACAATGTTTTTATAGTTTATACTATTTTATCTTAGATAAAGAACTTCAAGTTGACTACTTGAGGATCTCGATTTAAGAATGCTTTGACAAGTGATTTCTAGTGTTTTTGCAAGAGCTTCAATGTTTGACATGAAAGATGTAAAGACCACTTGCTGTGGACGCACAAATAAAGTTGTCAAAAGAAGGATTACAATGGTTTCAAAACCAAAGAAACAATGGAGTCCATAGCGGTTTCTAAGCGTATGCAAAGGAGAAACTCGGGTACACCTTAAAACTTTTCTCGAGTTCATTCGTCTTCAAGGATGGCATGGGAGATCATTATGGAGAGCCCAAACAACCATATGAGCTCCCTGAACCAGAGAATGGAGAAGCTAAAGGGATCCCAAACCCTTTAGTTGATCTTCCCCGCACCTAAAAAGAAAAAAAAAAGGAGTCAAGCTAAATGACTTAAAACAAAGCGCTTTGTGAGAGGCAACCCACATGGTTTTTATTTTCATTTTAAATTTTCATATCATTAATGCATGCATAACTATTTATTTTTATTTTTCAGGAGTTTTTAAAATTGCATAAAAATACAAAAAAATGTTTTTAGGATGAAGAACCAAAAGAAGACCAAAACAAGAAAGTGACCCACCCTTTGTTCCCACCCTTGTAGAAGGAGAAATCTCCAATCAAGGTAAGTAAATTCTCCTCATGCATTCATTAAAAACCATCTTTGATCCTCACTTGATAAGCATTTGAACCTTGAACTTCATTAGTTACATTTAAAGGTTTAAATTGCTTAATATTGATGGTTAATGAATGAGAATGAATCTTAACTTGTCCAACTCCAATTCTGCATTGATTTCACTAATGATAAACTATATCAGAACTGTGGGATTTCTAGCCAACACCCAACATGTTTTTATGGTTTACAAATTTATCATCTTAGATTGAGAACTACAAGTCGGCTAATTGGGGATCTCAGTCTAATATCGGACTTAATTAACAGTGATTTCAAGTGTTTTGAAAGGACTTAACTATTTGACAGGAGGGATATCAAGGAGAGTTGCTGAAACCAACCAAAACCACAAACCACATGGCGGTTTACAGGCGGTTTCAAAGGAGAACCAAACAAAGGAACAAAGAACATGGCGGGCACGACCTGGAAATGATAATGGAGGATACAAGAATCACTTCGGTCGAAGAAAATCACAAAACGGTCGAGTAGATTTCAAGATATCCCATCCGGCGAGATTCTCTCGGCCAAACGGGTGCAAAGGAGGACAAACATCAACCATCTCCCAAACCACGTGACCGATGTCCACCAAACTTCACAGGCGGCTACACAACACCATATTGGTCGGCGAATACAAAAGATAGGACGGAGGAATGTGAACGGATGAGGAGATAAGCACAGATGCCACATTCCGTCGATAGCGGGCAACCAATGGCCGACAAAAACCAAATCACGGCATAGGTACGCCGACCAGCTGGAGATGAATCCTTGGAGCTTAAATATCACTATTCCAGAAGAGATTCAACAAACGAACGAGCCAAGTTCAAGGATGGTCAAGAAACTCTTCCCGGAGCCACATTGACCACTTTTTGAAGGATCTCCCAATCCACTCGTTCGTTTGACCTCCAACTTCACCAGTGGTCATAAAATATGGGGTTGGTCGATGGAATTTCAAGATAGGTCATAGAATTCTTCATCATTCGAGCTGTGGTCTATTGCACTATCATCTGGTCGACCGAATGGACCACCAAATGACGAATCTCCCAAACCGCTCGTTCGTTTGACCTCAAACTTCACGAGGAGCTCTAAAACATCAACTTGGACGGTAAAATTTCCATATGGTGCATGAAATTCTTAACGGTTTGTTCTGTGGTTCATAGCACTCATTTCGGGTCGACCAAATGAGCCATACTCGACCAAAATGCAAACCGGCGAGAATCAGGCCAGGAAATTCAAAACTCACCGACCAATCATGTCTACAGAGGAGCCCCAATCCGTTATCTGACCCTGATCTTCATCACAACTGGTCAACACTTGGTAACATCATCCTAACCTTTCCCTTTTCCATTTTATCTCACATTTTGCCTCTCTTAATCTGATTTTTCTTACACCGGGACGGTGCAAGTTAAGTCTGGGGGGATTATACTAATAAGTTTGTTCATTTTGGCATTTTTGTTTTGCATTGTTTTCAGTTTATTGAGTCGTTTTTATTGAGTCAAAATTTTTGTCAAGAATTATGACCTTATCTTGGACCTAACCATTGTTGTGCCTATGTTTAAGTGACCATTGATCAGCTATTGGCAGTACACTTCATCATATGTGCACCATGAGTGGATTGATCTACCAGAAACATCCACATCTCTAAGGGCATAAGAAGGATCCATCTTTGACTCCGCACCTTAATGAACCTAACCTTCTCGGCTAGGGGCTTGGCATTACAAAGAGCATGACTCCTCATCCTCACTACCAAGTGAAAAGTCTGTGTGAGTTCGGTTTCCCTCTCTCTCCCCTTCAAATTTAAGAAAAAGCACCAAGGTCCAAGTAACCGGGGATTAGGTGGCAACCACCATCAATACTCGCGTCTATGGAAGACCTTTTGATCCAAGTAACCGGGGATTAGGTGGCTACAACCATCAATACTCGCGTCTATGGAAGATCCATCAAAAACCTCCACAAAGAGGAGAAGAAGTCGAATAAAAAAAATATCTTGCTACCCTAAAAAAGGAATTAGTCGACTTAAGAAGTGAGAAGAGAGAGAGGTGAAACAAGAGCCAAGACATGTGTTCTATAAAAAGAGGATGGGTAAGAATCTATATTCCCTAGTTGAGACCACACCTTTAGAAACTAAAGGAGTCGAAGGTGGCGAATTTGGATGGCCTAAAGAGAAGTGGATTTCTTTGGGATGATTGCAAAGCTCATGGTATGTACTTCCTTGTTCTTAATTCTCAATGCCATTGCTGTTTTATGTGGATTACTAAGATAAAGGTCAACTTGAATTTCCAAAAGATTTGAGAGTTCTCATGTTTTCAAACCTCTCTTTCATGCTTAGTTTGCTTGAGGACAAGAAAAAGGCTAAGTCTGGGGGAGTTGATATATCCATATTTTACATGTTTTTACTATGGTTTTTAATATATTTTATAACATAAATAATAAGATTTTTGTGTCCAAGAGGTAGTTTTCTTGTATATTGTGGTTTTGAGGTACCAACAGGTCAAAATGGCAAAAAGGAGGCAAAATGGAGCAAAAGAACTTCAAACAATGATCCATACAAGTTTCCAAGTCAAGAGCTTCAATAAAACTCCAAAAGTCCAAATTCCGCATTCGGACAGAATCGAAGCATCCGAAAGATGACCGCGGCAAAGGATCTTTCCGACGTCCAAATCATGAGATCTTTATATATAAAGATAGATAAATGAGTCATGCGTCGAGGTGAAGAGGAATTGGGCCATTTGGAGTAGGAATGCGGCCTAGGAGCTTTTTCTCCCAAGACATGTCCGTCTGGCGAGTAAGTGAAGCCCATGGAGCTTGGATGAGCGAAATGGACCGGGTATGGCCTCAGATTTTCCTAAACGATTATACAAGGAAGGAGCAGAACCAGAAGTGGATAAGATTAACCAATGTGCCAAAATGTCGATACTGACTACTTTGAAGGATCATATGGAAGATAAGTTGAACGAAGTTAAGAAGGATCCTGTTTTTGCTCATATCCTCCACGACAATCGTTTAACATTTTCAGGGAAATTGGTTCACAGTTTCATGTGTAGGCAGCTTCTCACCGCCAAAAAACATGAGTTGTGGTTTGTGTTTGCAAGGAGGCCTTTGCGTTTTTCTTTGCAAGAGTTCCATGCGGTTACCGGGCTCCAGTGCCAAGACGATGGCAACTACGAACTTGGGAAATGGGCTGATGATGGAAGCTTTTGGAGTAAGTTGATCAAGAGAAAGGGAAATATTTCGATGAAGACAATAAGGGAAGAGCATGTACTATAGGCTCACAAGTGGAGTCGTTTGGACAGGTTGAGGCTGGTGTATCTCTGTGTTATTGCTGGTCTGTTAGTGGCAGTGGATGAGAAGAGTAACATGGATCACAAATACATCAAACTCATAATGGATTTTGAAAACGTAAGAGAGTATCCATGGGGTCTCTTCACTCTTTTGATCATCTAGTGAAAGGGGTCGTCGTCAAAGCAAGGGGAGACTTATGCAAGCCCAAGAGCTATGTTTTGGAAGGATTCTCATACGCACTACTTATTTGGATTATGGAGGCTATTCCTGACTGTGGGGTTTTGTTGGGGAAGAAGCTGGATAATGTCTCCATTGTGAGTCCTAGGTGTTCTAACTGGACTGGAGTTGGAAGACCAGGCTACAACGAGATTAAGAATTTCGAGAAAGCGTTTGGATCTAAGGTGAGTGGTGTGAAATAAACACAGTCGATTTTTTTGAATATAATTTTGTTTACTTTTCAACTTACAAAGATAAACTTACAATCTGTTTTCTTGTTTGGTTTTTAACTTTTGTAGGGAGTTTTATATCCCGCGATATCCTCCACCGGGAATATGGATGTACTAGATTCTGTTGATTTCACAAGAGATGACGACATGAGAGACGAGAGGGTCGAGCGCATCAAGTCACTCATCTTATACTCCAATGACTGGTCCAGTCATATATGGGATTTTGAAGAGGAAGTTATACCAACTACTCTTCCTCCTAAACCAGTTTCTGAAACGGGTGAAGCTGAAAGTTCTAATGATGTCGACATTTACAAAACGCCTTGCGCTGAACCAACAGCAGCTTCTGGTTTGAAGAAGGGGAAGAGAAAAGCTATTGATTATGGTGCTGAGAGACGCAAGAAGCAACTCTTGTACGAACGGATAGCAGGAAAACGTGCAGTTGCTGATCAAGACACAGAGGTTGTATTTGCCACTTTATATTGGCGTAAAAAGGAAGTTGAAAAACAGAGGTTTCTCATTTGGTACAATGTGTAGAAAAAGAGAACTTATGAACAAAAAAAGAGGTTTCGTAGTTGGAAGAAAAAGAGAACTTATCAACAAAAACATGACAAAGTCACTTAGCTATTTAACATAAAGTCTTATTACTTTTTCAGCTTAACAAAAACTCCAAAAACAGTCAAACGAAACAATCCAAACAACATCAAGCACCAAAACCTGATAAATGAAAGAGTAACGTAATAAAAAAAACTCATTCTATATAGCTTATCGAAGTTTAATAACATGGAGGAGAATGGATAGACAAATAAAAATACTTACTATATTGGCATATCACATGTTGCTTTGTTGTGACCTTCTTTACTACAGCGACTGCACTTGTGCCTCTTCTTAGCTTGTGATCCTTGTGATGATCGAATCTTGTCTTCAACGGTTTTGTATCTTCGTTTCCTTCGCCTACCAACAGTTCTGCGTGATTCTGGACATGAAACAATGTCCTGCTCGACATCTTCTGGGACACGACATGCATCCTCAGGGACTGCAATTGGATTTATTGGTTCTTCGTACGATGATCTCCATAGATCAGTCTTGGAGCTCTCGTCGCTGAATAAATGTGGCTGCATTCCCAAATGAAGACATGCTCTAACGGCGTGTTTGCAAGGAATTTTCAGCAGATCGTACTTTGCACATGTACATGTCCGTTTTGCTAAATCAACAAGACATTCATATACATCGCCTTGAACCACAAATCTGTTCTCGTTAACCAGATGAACCTTAAATGTTTTACCCTTTTCAATCCATCGGGCAATCTTCTTCTCCACGACAATGGTTAGAGGGTGTTTATGCCTTAAGCTCAATGTTCTACGCTCATAAAACCATCATGTTAACATTTCTCTGATGCTGTCCAGAAGGGGGATTACTGGAAACTCTCTTGGTGATCTCAATGTCGAGTTTAACGATTCGGCCGGGTTAGTTGTCCTAATGTCGTACATGTATCCAATAAATAGGCAACGAGCCCATTTTCTCACATCAGCTTCCAGGAGATATTTTCCAACGTCTGTACTAATTTTACAGACATCCGTCATCATCCTCTGAAAATCAACCTGTAGGCTTTAGATGCCGTTGCAATCAAGCCAACCAGACCTTTGCCTTTGCGAGGATAATATGTTACGACATTGTTCAACATATGGTGAATGCAAATTCCATGGCTAGCTCGTTGGTAAACTTTAGCAAGCGCTCTACCAATGGAGGAATGTCTATATGAGACAAAAGCTAAACACCGTAATCATCGTCAATAACAACATGTAGTTCCCTTAAAAACCATTCCCATGAAAGATCGTTTTCCGAATCAACCACACCAAATGCTATTGGATACAGATTTGAGTTACCATCTAAAGATGTAGCAACTAAAAGTGTTCATTTGTATTTATTCTTCAAAAATGTACCATCAATAACGATGACCCGCCGCATGGCTTTATAAAACCCTCTTACTGATTGACCAAAGGAAATAAACAGATATCTAAAACTTCCATCTGTATCTGTTTTGTAAGCAGTATGCGTACCCGGATTAGCTTCTTTTAGCATGTGCAAGTATCTGTGTATTTTTCCATAACTCTTCTCAGGTATACCTCTCACATGATTAACAGCATACATACGTGCATCCCACGCTAAAGAGTAAGATATCTCGCATTCATGCAAGCATTAACTGTATGATTTCATTCGGTCTGGGCCCTTCTTCGACTCCCTCATATTTCTGCAAAATCAGATTGCCGATTGTTTTTGCTGAGGCTGGTCTTGCGATTTTCGTTTTACTTGAAGGAGCACAAGTATGTTCACCCACATACTTCTTGACAATAAAATATGTCGACCCCTTCAGATTCACAGCATTAACACCCCACTTGCATACTCTTTATGCATAACGTATTGTCCAATATATAGCATCCGATCGGACCATCATGTAATCGAAGTTGTGCTTCATTGCAAGGATTTCAAAATATGACTTTAACTGTCTTTTGCATCTGAAATCTTGTTCTTTCTTCACAGCTTCCATCAAAGCGAAACGAAGTTGATTGTTATCCTCCCTTTCCTTTTTAGTCTGAACTCCATCATCATCATCAACCTCTTTGTTGATTTCAGGTTTTCCAGACAAATCACCATCATTGTTTGAATTCGTTGTTTGCTCCGTACCAATATTGGTGTTGAATCCATTGTTTTGATTCTGAACGGGATCCGTCAAGGTCACACACAAATGTTTCGATGCAGCCTTCCTCATATACGCAACAAAGTTTTTCAACTGACGATCATTGCCAATCACAACTCTTGGAGACCTTGCATTATTGAATAAACCTCCCTGTAAATAGCTAAGCTCCACCTCGACACCGATTTGGATTGAAAAGTCCTCCAAAATCATCAGCTTTAACTCTTCAAAAGTAGTGATAGATTCCAAACCCACTAATCTCCCTCCTTTTGCCTCGTCAGCAACAAAATTCCCACACGATTTCCATACACCACAAGTTGCATAGATATGCAACATAGTCACTGGAGGGAAAAAGAGAAACAAGGAAAAAGAAGAAGAAGAAGAAGATGGAAATCGAAATTGAGATGACGGCGTCGTGGTGTGATCAGTTGGGAGAAGAAAAAGGAAACAAGAATATTCAAAATATTTTCTAAGATTTTCGGTAGAATACGTTTTCTACACATGGTAGAAGACGATTTTTTGCAGAACACGAAGTCTACAAAGGGTAGAAGATTATGTACGTAGTAGAACACAAAATCTACGACCACGTAGAAGACTGTGTTTCTCGTAGAGTACAAATTCTGCAACTTGCAGAAAATAGTGTAATATGTAGAACATATCTTCTACCAAATTCACGAAATAGCAGATAATAGAGTAACCGATAGAAATCATATTGAAAACAAATTCTACTAAAAGTAGATGTGTGGACAAACGATAGAAATCATATTCTACTGAAAGTAGATGTGTGGACAGTTGGTAGAAATTATATTCTACCGTCTGTAGAAGTATGACCAAGAAGTAGAATATGTAGAACCAATATATTTTTGGTCAATTCGATATATTTTTCAAAACCGGTAGAACCAAACTTTAATATATTTTTTAAGTATCATATGATTAAAAATAAATTGTGAAAATATTGTAAAAAGTCTTAAGATAATTGTTCTGAATTTTCTGAATTTTTTTGGATTTTAAAAATATTTATTTTAGATTTTTTAAATATGTTAAAGGGTATTAATGTCCAAAATAGGTAAAACTACAAAAATGTGTAAATGGACAAAACTTTTTTTTTTCTGTGGTTTTTGCCAAATTTTCCTTAAAACATTAAACCAAACCGAATGTGGCCCATCTTACCATACAAAGACCGGATGCTGATTCTAATATGGTTTCACGATTATAAAATTCAACATTTATTTATTTTTTAGTTATTCCAACAATCTAAAATATATCCCAAAATATTCATACTCCGTAAATAAAATTCCAAGAAAAATCCATTTTTGAAAGAGAAGAAAAAAATACTATTAAATTATCGAATTAACCAAAAATAATTAACTGTTAAATACATTAAAACGTGAAAAAAACGAATGTGGCCCTCTTACCGTACAAAGACTGAATACCGACTCCGATATGGTTTCATGATTATGTGATTCAACACTTAATTATTCAATTAATCCAACAATTTCCCAAAACATTCTTATTTCATAAATAAATTTTTTAAGAAAAATCCATTTTTGAAAGATAAAAAAGTACTGTTAAATTATTAAATTAACCAAGTGTGAAAATCCATTAAAACGTGAAAACAAACCGAATGTGGCCCTTCTCACCGTACAAAAACAATTCCGACTATGGTTTCACGATTATGTAATTTATCACTTAAAATTATCTTTAACTAATCCAACAATCTAAAAAAAATTCTTAAAAATTCTTATTTATTAATAATTAACTTTTAAGAAAAATCCATTTTTGAAAGATGAGAAAAACTAAATTAAGTGTTAAAATACATTAAAACGTGAAAGCAAACCGAATGTGGCCCCTCTTACCGTACAAAGACTGGATTTCACGATTATGTAATTCAACACTTAAAGTTATCTTTAACTAATCCAATAATCTAAAAGTTTTCCTAAAATATTCTTATTTAATAATTAATTTTTTAACAAAAAACCATTTTTGAAAGATGAGAAAAAGACTATTAAATTATTTAATTGACCAAAAATAATTAAGTGTCAAAATACATTAAACTGTGAAAACAAACCAAATGTGGCTTCTCTTACACCGGATTCCGACTCCGATTTGGTTTCACGATTATGTAATTAAACACTTAATAATTTCTAATTAATCCAATAATCTAAACAGATTAAAACCATTTGAAAACCTAAATTTTATTTCCATTGTTGAGGAAAAATACTATTAAATTATTGAATTAATTAAAAATAATTAAGTGTTAAAATACATTAAAACGTGAAAGTAAACCGAATGTCTCTTACCGTACAAAGACCGGATTCCGACTCCGATATGATTTCACGATTATGTAATTCAACACTTAAAATTATATTTAACTAATCCAATAATCTAAAAGTTTTCCTAAAATATTCTTATTTAATAATTAATTTTTTTAACAAAAAAAAAATCATTTTTGAATGTTAAGAGAAAAAAATGATTAAATTAATGAATTAATCAAAAATAATTAAGTGTTAAAATACATTAAAATGTGAAAACAAACCGAATGTGGCCCCTCTTACCGTACAAAGACCGGATTCCGACTCCGATATGGTTTCACGATTATATATAATTCAACACTTAAAATTATCTTTAACTAATCTAGTCTAAAAGTTTTCCTAAAATATTCTTATTTAATAATTATTTTTTTAAGAAAAAACCTCTTAATTATTTATATTTTAATCCAACAATCTAAATAGAATTATTAAAAACATTTGATCATAGAATAAAATAAAAAAACTATCTGAAAACCTAAATTTTATTTCCATTGTTGAGAGATGAGAAAGTAACTTACAATGACGTATCTGAAATGGCTTTTGGTCCTCATTGTTCGTATCGTCAACATTTCCTGCCAAATTCGCATCGGGTTATTACAACAATATTTTCTAAAGTAGAAAGAAGTCTTGTGTCTTACGGCTCATTTCTCTTAAAATATTATATTCCCATATACAAATTCTAACATAAAATCTCGCATGAAAATTTCACAAACCCAATGATTTTGATTGTCTATTGTTTCCCTGGATGGATTTTGAACCACGACCCATGAATTAAAAAGCAGAAAGATGCGTGAAAAATCTAAATAACATCATTCCCGGACAATAATGACATGATAAAATTATTAAACTCTTAACAAAACTGAGACTTGTCTAATATTCCAAAACTCCCCCTATCATCAAGATTCAAGAACATGTCCCACCATCCGCAAATCTAAATTTCTATTTCAACTAGTAAGTTAAAAGATTGAATAATTAAAAAGTGAAGTAAATTTTGCTTACATGCTTATCAAACTACTCCAGCAAGTGAGCCCAATGTCGTCTTGTTGAAACAGAGCCCTTGCGAGTGAAAAAACGAAGAAGAACTAAGTCATGATAAAGAAGGAAACTAATTGCTTCGTTACTAAGTCTTACGTTTAACCAATTCACAACATTTACAAATACAAGATACAAAATCTGCAGCATTCAACAAAGAAGAACTAAGTCACTTCGGAGAAAATCAACCAAGTCTTAGTTAATCCTATGAACTGGTTTGACGAAATTGAAAGCCCACATAATATCCAATGGCAGACACGTCTCCAACAAATTTACGAAGTCAATCAGAATCAAAATTCGTAACATAGAGAATCATTAGGTGAATAATCAGAAAATATGTACCATGACAATAAACGGAGAGGAGAGGAGGCTGGATCTGGACGATGAACGACGGTGACAGAAATTAGGACTTTCCGATTCGGAAAGATGAACAGAGGCGGCGACATAGGTGTGAGACTTCCGATCGGGACGGAGAAGAAACGATGATGAACGAAGGAGAGTGAAGCTAGGGTTAATTAAGTCGAACTAGAAGGAGAAGGAGACCAGAGAGAGGCTGGATCTGGACGATGAACGACGGTGACGGAAATTAGGGTTTTCTGATTCGGAAAGACGAACAGAGGCGGCGATATAGGTGTGAGATTTCCGATCGGAACAGAGAAGAAATGATGATGAACGACGGAGAGTGAAACTAGGGTCTTACGCACACGGAGAAAAAAAAAAATTCTGATCGAAACAGAGAAAGAGCGATGCGAATAATAGGAAGAGAGGTTTTTAGCCGTTTAAGTTGTTGTGAGTAACTGAGTATTTATAACCTTCATGGCCTTCTTTTGTGTCCAACGGTCATCGTATTTAAACTTTCAAATTTTGAATGTGAGACTAAATGTAGCCGTTGACAATCACCCAAATTATTAAAACAATACTTACTTATATTAATAGGAATAGCACAATACATAGATTTTTTTTGTTTAAGGTCTATCTTCACACACACGCATACTTTTTTTCTCCTCTGTTTTGATTCAACGCCTGGAAATTTGAATATATTTTTTTTTCGAATAGTCTAATATTCAAACCAATGTAAAACAATAATACTTATATTAGTAGAAGTAACAATACTTTTAGATTTTCATATTTATTAAAATAATAATAAACTAATCGTGACACGTGGACTCA
Source organism: Erythrophleum ivorense (assembly GCA_026724425.1). Classification (NCBI taxonomy): domain Eukaryota; kingdom Viridiplantae; phylum Streptophyta; class Magnoliopsida; order Fabales; family Fabaceae; genus Erythrophleum; species Erythrophleum ivorense. Next base: position 976,836 of record JAIUCV010000084.1, read on the forward strand.
TTCCAGTGGCTAACACTGCCAACTCAACGCAAGTCTTAGGGGCAAATTGGTAAATACAGGAATTATTTCCCGCCACCATTACGCGAGTCTCAGTCGTCACTTTCAGATTCAACCATAAGTAATCTCTGTAACTGAATTCACGAAGGAGAGACTCTAAAAATAACCGAAAATGGCCGTCTCAAGCACCACCGTCGTGTTCATCCTCATACTCGCGATCACTTTCTCTTCCTCCGCCGTGGCCGAGACGCATGCACCTTCTTCTCAACCGCCTCTGACCTGTACGGAGGAGCTGGTTATGTTCTCTCCATGCCTCCCTTACGTCTCCGCTCCGCCAAACAACATGTCAGAGACTCCGAATCCTCTTTGCTGCTCGGTTTTCTCCACATCTGTTAATTCTACCGCCGGAATCTGCCTCTGTTATCTTCTCCGGCAACCGATGATCCTTGGATTCCCGTTGGATAGATCTAGATTGCTTTCTCTTTCTCAGATCTGTAACGACCATAGCTCCGACGAATCACTCGAGTCTCTCTGCTCGCCATCAGGTTAACTTCGATTCCTTCTAAATCCAATCGAATCGATTGATTTCTCTGTCGAATCTTAGATTTGTAATTTTAAGGATGTTGATCTGTGGTGCAGAGTCGCCTGAGCTTCCGCCGCTTCAGAGTATCCAGTTTACATCTCCGTTTTTCAACGGTGAGAGTTAAGAAGCGGAATCGATTTCTGTGAATTCGGTAATGTTTGGTTGAAATGAGACGAGCTTCATTGATATCTGCAGGTGATGGAGTTTCCGCCTCTCCTCAATCCGTCGGCTTAGCACCGGAATCCTCCGGAATTTCACCAAGCTCCGATCAATTCTCCCCAGAAACAGCACCACCACCACCACCAATTCAACAATCCATCAAAAATGGCTCTCCAAAGATCAAAAACTTCTGGTTTCCATCAACCATCATGACTTTAGCCATTTCTTTACTCGCTCGCAATTGAAGCAATCATTGTTTAGGTTTACTTCTTTTTTACTTTTCATTCTGAATTTCATTGTACATTGCTTTCGAGTGTTTTCTCTTTTAAATCTACATTTTATCTGCTTCATATGTTCTGCATCGAACAAAGATGATATAGCGGAAGAAGAAGATGTTTACGTTTTACGTTTCCTCTACTTTTGCTTCAGAACACAACATAGCATATTCTCATGAGAAACTGTTTTCATTTCATAGTTTTAAACACAGTAAATAGCATATAACATATCATTATCCGAGGAACTAATTTCCATGAAGCTTTTGAAGTTCAACATAAAAGCAAATGTCAGCTAAGTAAAAATAAAACCAGCATAAACGACTCAGACAGCAGCAGTGGTGACGTCTTGTACAGTCAGACGCCAAGCGTACTCACGAGCTCCATCCTTGTCGACGATCTTGATCACAAAGTTTGGTGGTGCAATGACCAGCCTTGACCTGATCTCAAGTATGCATTGGTCGACCAATTCAATGGCTTCTTCAACAGTCATGTCGCTGCGGTAGTGCCTGTCCATTGTGGAGAGTGAGAAGTATGAGCCGTAACCGAATGCTCCCTTATCAACCTTGTGAAGAGTTGCAATGTAGTCGATGTAGTATAGAGATGCGCCTGCTTCTTTGTCGTAGCCAGCCATCAGGATGTTCACAGAGTATGGGTTCTGGAATCAAACAGAACAAACAGCAATGAGAAATCTCATGACAATTTAGCACGAATTTGCAGTGAATTCCATAAACAACCAAAAGAAACCAAGGACTCCACCAGATCAATTCTTAAAAAAAACTATCATAGGCATTTTACACCTCACCAATGTATACAAGTTGAAAGATTCTACCAGAAATCAGCCAAAAGATCACAGATCAGTTACGCATGAGCCAAATAAAACAGAGTAAACAAACTTCCTAGTCTTGCACACAAACTTCCTAGTCTTGTAAATTCTTATTCAAAGCAACTACAATTACTTATCAAGCTTGACATAAGGAGACTATCCATTAGAGTTTCATCTTTCCCTCCCAAAGACGTTTCATGATTCTAAACTTTGTTACTTCAACAAGCCCGAAGAGTAACTTCTGTGACATCCAAGCACGTAACAGGAAAGTTCCTCGCATTTACAAAACTGCAACAAAGTTTTGAATAGTCTCATTGACTTGCTAAAATTCTTTGATCATCTCAATAGTGTGCCTATATAATGAAAACATAGGTGTTTCTTCCTACTGCATCCAAGTACTTTTGAAATGAAATCATAATTAGAGTACTTAATTTAATAACTTAAAACTCATAACCTGAATCTCGGAACCTTCTGAATCCACAATAATTTTACACTCCAGATAAAAGAGGAGTTGAATACCAAGAAAGCAACAGCTTAAGCATATCAAACAAGCATTTACTACCTATCACGGTATCACGATAATATTAGCTCAACCACAGTATGACATAGGAAAGTTTCAATCCAATACCTCAATAACACACAAGTTTAACCAAACTGTATCAAAAGTGGAATACAAAACCAAGAATAAGCACATTATCTATCAACCCGCCACTTAAAAAGGTTGCTCTAGCAATCGATTATTTACTGACATTCTACAACCCACTATTGCATACAAAAATCTAAAGCAAAGAGACTAGAAACCCTAATTCCCCAATCACAGCTAACATATCCCAAAATCATCAGTGAAAATATTAATCAGGGCAAAATTTCTGAAACTTAAAAACCCTAGAAGAAGAGTTAGAAAAGAGCTCACCTTTCTCAGAGCAGTGGCGAGCTCTCCACGAGTGAAGTTCGCAGCAGCAGCTGTTGTCAAAGGAAGCCCATTTCGGAACTGATACAGTGACACATTCTTCTGAACATACTCCGTAAACTGAACCCTATAAAGTCCAAAATTACGAATCAAATCCATCCGCTAATCAGAGAGGCATACAGATAGACAGAGAGAGAGGCGGAGGAGGATTTACCGGTCACCAGGCTCACCGCTAGCGGCGATGAGCTTGTGGGAGTCAAGGACCATGATCTTGTCCTCGTTGTTCTTGTGAAGAAGGATACTGTGAACTGCCGATGAATCCGCCGCAACGATGGCGAATCCATTCCCGACGAGACCGAATACGCACTCCATCTTCTATCTCTACTTCAGATCTGGGCTAAAATTCCTTCTATGTTTCGAATTTCGATTCCGATTATTCTTTTCCTCCGCTCGCTATAAGAGCTTAGATCAAAGCGACTTGAGGAACAAGACGGGGTGATCGGGTAATTCTAGAAGATAGTTAGGGGTACTTTCGACATATTAGGTTAGAAAAAGGTCCAGTGTTAACATGTCTATTTTTTTAAGTATGAGGATGTACGAGAGAGTTTAGCAAAGGTTGAGGGGTTTATTTTGTAAATTAACATTGATTCTGCAAGCAACCTCTCGTTTTCTTCTCTCTCCCGCTTCTTGCTGAGTCGCCGACCTCTGGAGAAGAATAAGGTCTAACAATGGAAGTCTCCGGTTATTCCATCAGTCTCTAATTATAATTCATTCGATTCTCTTTGATTCAATTGGACTAACTTCTCTTTTTTCCTTTTTATCCCCACTTCGATTTCAAGGGATTAAAATTTCTGTAATTCTGAAAACTTTGTTTCGAAGCAAAGCACTTATTCCCGAAATAAGAAATTATAGGCTTTGCGATTATCCTTGATTTATATTGCCCTTCGTGAGCCAGAGATTTAATTTTATAAAGAAGCTGCTCTGCTCTTTCTTCAATCCCCACAAATTTTGAAAATGGCGTATTCTGTTCATCGGCTTCGAAAGGTTTCAGCTTTAGGGATTTCTCGTGTTCTTCAAGGTTGGAGCTTCGAAACCCTTTTTTGTAATCTGTATTTAGTTTCTCGTTTGGTTCTGAGAACTGCTGGAATCGTACAAAGGAATGACCAGAAACTTGGATCACATGTATGCAGAAATGAGAAATTTCGACTTTTTATAATTGAAATTTCGCAATAACCGACCTTTACTGAGCTCTGCAGCTTCTACAGTTTCGTTTCGGTGTTAGTTTTTAGAAGAAGATTGGATTGGTTATGTTGTATTGTATCTGATAATGGCTTTGTGTTGCCAAATGTTTCACAGCTGATAAGGGAAGTTTGTGGCGGTTTCACTTGGAACCTGAGTTTAGTGAGTTTATGAGAGTAGGTGTCTTGACTAGGAAGTACAAAAAGAGCTCAGGATCCCCAAAGTTCGACTTCACTGGCGATGGAACCACCACCTCAAAGTTCGATTTCACTGATCTCACGTAAGACCAAAACTTCTTGCAAATTCATTGTTTGATAGGACATTCGATTATTTGGATATTCTGTTAGCTCCCCAATAGCATTGAATCATGATTCTCGTTGTAGTTCCATTATTCAGATCTTAACCATGCTTAGGGAATTGATTTATATTCATGTCGCAACTTGAAATTTCAGCTCTCCTCATACATGGTATCCAATTGCGCGGAATATGAAGCGTAAGGTCATTCTACATGTTGGCCCGACTAACAGTGGGAAAACATACAGTGCCCTTAAGCAACTTGTGCGGAGTTCTTCAGGTATGCCTTAGAAGGTGACTGACTACTACTAAACCTTTCTTTTCCGGAAGCCGTTTCTTGAAACTTGTTTTAAGATTTGCTTTTTTTACTTGGAAGGTGTATATTGCGGCCCGTTGAGATTGTTGGCATGGGAGGTAGCTAAACGGTTAAACAAAGCAAATGTTCCATGTGATTTGATCACTGGACAAGAGAAGGAGTTAGTGGAAGGTGCAAACCACAAAGCTGTGACTGTTGAAATGGCTGATGTTACATCAGTCTACGATTGTGCCATCATTGACGAAATTCAGGCTAGTCCTTGCTTCACTTTGGCTGAACAAATTGACAACAATAACTCTTTGTTTTCTTATTCTCCTCTCTTTTTTCCACTAATGTCAGATGGTGGCATGTAAACAAAGGGGATTTGCGTTTACTCGTGCTCTACTTGGCATTGCGGCTAATGAGCTACATTTATGTGGCGATCCAGCTGTCGTGCCTCTTGTTGAAGATATACTGAAAGTAACTGGAGATGATGTTGAGGTATCATGTTTATTCGAGCTAGAGTTTCTTTTTCGTCTGTGATACTTTTGACACTCTTGACGTAGTCACGACCTCTTGATCTCCTCTATTTTGTATTTAGGTGCATACATATGAGAGGCTTTCGCCATTAGTCGCTTTGAAGGTTCCAGTTCAGTCAGTTTCCGATATTAAAACTGGGGATTGTCTTGTAACCTTTTCACGAAAAAAAATCTATGCGTATAAGGTTCGCATTTATTTATTTTGTATCTTGCATCTTTTAGCTTGAGTTTGCTGCCTGAAAGAAATAGAACATTTTGGCATCATAGCCAATATTTGGCATCACATCTGTATTTAGTATTTGCTCTTATTGTAGAAAATAATTGAAAAGCCGGGGAAGCATCTTTGCTCTGTGGTGTATGGTTCATTGCCTCCAGAGACTCGCACAGCACAGGTTTGAGTTTCCTAACTGTCCTGGCTTTAGACTTCACTGGATGGTCTAAGAATCATCTGTGTGTTGCCCCCTATTCGAGTTATTCTCTCGTATATGAATGATTTAAGAACTACAGGCAACAAGATTTAACGACGAGACCAATGACTTTGATGTGCTTGTTGCCAGCGATGCGATTGGCATGGGTCTTAATTTGAATATTTCAAGGATTATCTTCTCGACCCTTGAGAAATTTGATGGTAGTAAGACTAGAGACCTAACAGTATCCGAGATTAAACAAATTGCAGGTAAATTTCAACAAAGATACCGCTTAATACTCGAGAACTGTAGTGTGTATGTTAATAATGTGTTCTTGTCAAGTCTAGTGCATTACTCGCCTATGAAAGTGTAGTTTTCCCAGCTCCGCAACATACCTTATCGGTTAGTTGAGAGTTGGAAAGTTTAAAGGGAAGCTAGAGGAATGAGTTTTGACATTCTGGATTGGTCTAGGATCTTGGTTTGGGATTAGGATAGTTTAGGATGCTCTAGAATTAAAGGGAATGTAGTTTTTGGATCCTGATCTTTGTTTGTCTCATGATCCTGTTGTAGGGAGAGCTGGCAGATTCCAGTCAAAGTTCCCTGTTGGCGAAGTAACTTGTTTGTACGAAGATGACCTTCCGTTGCTCCACTCTTCTCTTAATTCTCCTTCACCTCTTATTGAGGTAATTATTAGTATATGACCTTGAGATTAATTTCTCTACATCTATTCCTTCGTATGCCTGCTCTTAAGTTTGCACAAAACTTGTATCATGCAGTGTGCTGGACTGTTTCCAACATTTGACCTCATATTTAGGTATTCGCAAGCACACCCTAAACAAGGGTTGTATCAGATACTGGTAAAGATACATTTTTTCCTTAGTTGTTATCGGTCTTTAATGGGTGTGGATCTGATATCATGGCTCGTTAACTTTGGCAGGAACATTTCGTGGAAAATGCAAAGTTATCTTCAAACTACTTCATCTCTAATGTTGAAGACATGTTGGTAAAACTCAGCGATAAGACATACTTTTGCTCACACATCAAAAAGAGAAATTGAATTATTTTTTTTGATCTTGGTTGTCAGAAAGTTGCTGCTCTCGTTGATGAATTACCCATCGGATTGAAAGAGAAGTACCTTTTCGTGGTCAGGTAAATAGTAAAAGAGTAACATATTTTTTCGTCTTTTCTTGTTTCTTGCATTCACCAAGATTTCAGATGGAAACAAGCTTTGGACTGATCAAAACCTTATTTCGTACAGTCCAGTTGACATAAATGATGAAATATCAGCTCTGGGTTTTACACAGGTTACAAATTTTTATTTCTCTTTTCTTACTAATGGTATCTATGACTATGCATGTAAAACAATTGCTCACTCTTATTTTCTTTTCGTAATGCATCAGTTTGCTAAGAAATTCTCCAAGAGAGGCATTGTGAATCTCCGAGAGATATTTGAACAAGACAGAGTTAAGGTTCCCAGAACACCAACAGAACTCAAGGAACTTGAATCCCTTCACAAGGTAACACATCTTTCTTCTCCTGTGAGTGGTGATCAAAGGAACATGTATCAACATATGAGCTAAAAAAATTGAATCTTGTTGGGGATTTTGTGCTAAATACAGAATCTTGAAAGATCATATGCAATAGATGGGGGTTTTTGATCTTAAGCGTTCCATTAAATTCGAAATGAAGAGAAAATGTATGGATTTTGTTAGTCAGCTAGAGGTCTAAATATGTTTTAACGATTGAACAGGTTTTGGATCTGTACGTATGGTTAAGCTTAAGGCTAGAGGATTCATTCCCTGACCGAGAAGTGGCAGCTTCGCAAAAGTCAATCTGCAATTTGTAAGTAGATAAACCGCAAGTCTTTTCCTCTGCTTTGCTTCGCTTTCTGATGCAAAGAAACATTGAATTCTCTACTTTACAGATTGATTGAGCAGTTCTTAGAGGGAAATAGATTGATCTCTTCATCCCTCTTCTCGAAAAATCAGAGGAAGTGACGATGATTCTGAGTATACCTTTCCAGTTTGACTGGATAATGTTTCTTCTTCTTCTGCTCGTTGGTTTGGTCTTTAATGAAGAAAGTAAAGACAAGGCTGATTGTGCCACACAACTTGTTAAAATGAACTGTGTCATTAAACCATTTACTTTATTTCTCTTAATTAATCTTTTCGTTAAGGCAGGACACATGCTCTCAGATGCAATAAAAGCATTATTACTTACTTAGCGGTATGGTTCACAATTCACGAATATGAGATCAGAAGAAGCATTCCATAATAGATAAAGACTATTATTATTACTTAGCGGTATATGGTTCACAATTAAAGTTGCTTGCTTCAAACGATAATAGAGTACAAAGCCAAAAAAAAAAAAAAAAAAAAAAAACATAACTTAAGCTAAAGCCAAACAAAGACTCAAGTTATCAAGAACCTAAAAAAACTTACCATAGAGCTTCACATCATCTACATGGTTTAGAGAAGTGAAATATACACAACAGTTAGACGTATCCATTCCTTGGATTTCAACACTTACGACAGTGTTCCTCTCGAGATTAAGATAGTAAAGGTAAAAAGGGTATGTTAGACAGATCGACGAGAACACAATCTCATTTGTCCGAGTCACTCCAACAAATCTTAACAAAGCTTTTCCAACTACGTCCTTCCACAAAGCAGGCAATAAGTATATACGCTCAGACCATTCCTCTTTCTCTACATCTTCTAAAACCCAAAGCTTGAAACTTTTACTTGTTTCATCAAATATAAACTGAACCTCACAACCTAACTTACCATTGTAGTTTACCATAGTTCCTCCAATAAGCAATCCTCCATTGAGAGCTCCCTTGGGTTTCATAAAGCTGAATCTCTCGGATCTAACATCAAAGCAAACGATTACACTAGTCCTCGTTGACCATTGACTAGATATATAATACAAAACACCATTGATGCAAATCGGATTATGCAGAGTGTAATGGGGTATGGAACACTCAATCGTTCTCCATGACCAATTTATTTTTCCTCCAGTTCCTAATGTCAGAACTTGATGTTGGTCCCACGACACATCGCCTATTCGCTTTTTCATGGACAATACCTTGAATTGTTTATCAATCGGATCATAACCTAACAAGCACTTCACCGTAGCTCCTCTCCTCGTCTTCACTTTGGGTAAGAATACAACTTGTCCGGTGCTAGGGTTCCATATCACCGGTGCTATTTCCTTCTTTCCCCTTGAGATTCGGTTGCTTAAAATACAGACGAGGCCATGGACACCATAACTGATGTCATCCATGTCATTGGATACATTAAAGGAGAACTTCACATGGAAACTGGCGACTGCAGGAGACGACTTCTCATCCGGATTTTGAGGTTGAGGTGACGAGAAGAAGAGCAATTCACCGTTTTTTATGCATGCGAACAATAGTTTCGGGCTTCTGGAATAAGACCTGCTTAAGAACAACTCGGTGAAATCTGTACGGCGGAGTGTGGAGTACCAGAGCTTCGATACGCAACGACATGTCGCTATAGACTTCACCGAAAGCGTCGAGAATATCTCGATCAGGACATCAACTGCGATCGACGATGATGAGGAGTTCTCTGAGGTCTTCGATTGCGTATTGCGCCGGGTGATGATGGGAAGACGATCACCGGAGACGCTATTCTGCCGCCGTGTTTTCATGGCGTACGTTAAAAGTTAAAAAAAACCCTAGAGAGACGAGCCAACACCACTATGCCTTTGTGGTTAGTTAGTCAGCTAGAGTAACAAAATCCAAACCTGTCCGAGCCAACACCACTACCCGAGAAAACTTATTTGTACACTCATTATTTTTAGGCTTTTTATATTTTTTATCACTGTGGTTTATATTTAATAAATAATGAGTCTTTTTAGTACTTGAATGATTGAATCTAGGCCTGAGACTTTTACCCGAAACCCGAACCCGACCCAAAAAATCTGAACGGTTTTTATATCTCAAACCCGAAAAATCCAAAATCCGAAACCCAAAAAACCCAGAAAAAATCCGAACCGAACCCGAAAAAACCCGAACCAAAACTTTAAAAAACCCGAACGGTTTCTATATCTCTAAACCCAAAAACCCAAAACCCGAAGTCCCATGCCTAATTGAATCTATTGAAGCCCTTAGTCCGAGATTTATAATTGTCTTCGTAATTATTTTCAAAATTTGTAATAATATATAATATAATACGGTTAAAAAAATAATATATATCAACCTTATAATTATGTTTAAGAAGCTTAGAGTAAACTACAACATTATAATAGATTTGATATGAATATTTGTAATGTTGTACATGTATCTATTTCAAAAACAAAATAAGGAAATTTTCAAAATGTTTTCTTTATATCTAGATTTAAAATTATTGATATTTTGCTTAATTAATTAAATTAAAATAATTTGAAATTTGACCATAAATGCCACATATTAACAAGACTTCCACTTTTACAAGAGGCGAATCGAAGGGACTTTACCTCAACGGTAGAAACAGATTGTGAAGTAATAATGGACAATTGACAAGCAAACAAAGTTGAGACAACACCACTGTGAGAGACGAGCCAACACCAATGTGACTTCTACCCAACAGACACACACAAAATTAGGTTTTTGTCTCAACTTTGGATATTCACAACGACCAAAATTTAAATAAACAATAATAGTTAAAAGACGTTAATTGGTCAAGAAGAAACACAGAGCATTCAATGTTAAAGGAAAAAAAAAAACAAGAAAACCAGAAAGAGGGGGGGCTACAAGGGGAAACTCAAGGGTCTCGAGGTAAGACCAGTGCGTTATGACGATTTCTTTCCGGCCAAGAAATCAGTCATTCTGAGAAAAACTTAGGGTGAAGAGAAAATTTTTGGATTTTGTTAGTCAGCTAGAGGTCTAAATATGTTTTAAGATAGGACAGGTTTTGGATCCGTACGTATGGTTAAGCTTAAGGTTAGAGGATTCTTTTCCTGACCGAGAAGTAGCAGCTTCGCAAAAGTCAATCTGCAATTTGTAAGTGGCTAGAATTTCGAAAACCGCAATCTTTTTTCCTCTGCTCTGCTTCACATTCTGATGCAAGGAAACATTGAATTTTACAGATTTATTGAGAAGTTCTTACAAGGAATTCAAGTTTGCTTGCTTCAAACGGTAACAGAGTACAAAGCAACAAAAAAAAAAAAAAAAAAAAAAAATTCATAACTTAAAGCTAAAGCCAAACAAAAGTCTCAAGTTATGATATGAAGTGAGAAGTTTTATAAAACAGAGAGTTTGAGAGTGAGTTGAATGAAGTTCTTCATTGTATTTCAACTTAAAGATTACAATGAAGAACTGGACTATATGTCTCAAGATAATCTATGCCTTCCTCTTGATCAAAACCCTGAGCCACCACTCGAGCTTTCAGTCGTTCAAGTGAACCATCAGATTTGATTTTAGGAGTAAATATCCATTTACTGCCAAGGACATTCATGTCAGGTGTATACGAGACCAATGACCAAGTTTGACTTATCCCACAAGTATCAATTTCTTCTGTCATTGCGCCATTCCAGCCAGGATGTTTCAGAGCCTCTGTAACTGTGTGTGGTCTCGGATACATGACCTTGTGAGATAACATAACATATCTAGGATTAGGCTTCCTGATGCCTACCTTTGAACGATTAACCATTGGATGATTAGTGATTGCAGCTGAAGGAGGAGAAACCTCACTCTGAGCATCACTTGGCTGAGTTTCAGACACGTATGTCCCACCATCAGGCAAGATCACGCTGTCGCCTATAGCATCATGGTCTAAGCATGGCGTACGCCCAGTACATGACCCTGCTGAGATGGTAGACGTGTTCTATTGCTCTGCATTCAAATCATTGTGAGGTTGAGAAGACTCTGCAATTGGTGGATGAAGGCTGAACTACAACAGGTATAGGAGACGGAACCTGTTGTGATTGACACTGTGGGATCGAGTTTGAAGACAAAGAAATAAAACTCTGCAACCAAGCCTTCGTGAGAGATGAAGTAGCTGTCGGATGATGAGAGCTGTAAATGTCCTGGAAAGGAAATGACAGCTCGTCAAAGATAACATCTCGACTAAGATAGACCCTGCCTGTCGGGAGATAAAGGCTGCGATAGCCTTTGTGCTTAGCCGAGTAACCAAGAAAGACACACTTAAGGGACTTAGGATCAAACTTGTGGTCCGCATAGTCCCGTAAAGTAGGGAAGCAAGCACAGCCAAAAGTCCTTAGAGCAGAGTAGATTGGAGCAGAACCGAATAACTTCTGAAAATTGGACTCTTTGCATTGCAGGGCTGTAGTAGGAAGCAGATTGGTCAAGTAGTTTGACGTAAAGAATGCCTCGACCCAATATTTGGCAGGCATTTTACTCTGAAACAACATCGAAAAACCAAGCTCAGTGAGATATCGATGTCTCCTCTCTACAAGACCATTCTGTTGTGGTGTGTGAGGACATGAAACAATGTGCTGAATCCCACACGATTGAAGATGTTGCAGGAACTGATTACTAGTGAATTCACCACCGCCGTCACTTTGAAAAATGCTTATCTTCTCATTAAACTGATTCTCAACTAGTTTTTGAAACGAGACAAACACAGAGAAGAAATCTGATTTGTATTTCAAAGGATAAAACCAGCAGTAACGAGACCAGTTGTCTATAAGGATTACATAGTAACAAAAGCCCTGAACCGAGACTACTGGAGCAGGACCCCAAAGATCACAGTGAATTCTTTGAAGAGGTTTATTAGCTACAAACTCAGAAGAACTATAAGGTAATCTAGTACTTTTCCCAAGGCTGCACGACTCACAGGCGAGATCAGTACGTTTATTGATACTAATAGTTTTGATAGAAGATAGATGCTGAAGGACTTGCTCATGAGGATGTCCAAGTCTCCGATGCCACACCAAGTCAGACGCTGCATGTTGTTGCGAGGAGAAATAGGCCACTGTAGTAGAGTCCTTCAGCTTGTACAGACCCTCATTACTTCTTCCCAGCATAAGCAACTTCTTGGTTACCTTGTCCTTAACAACAACCTCATCACAATCAAATTTAAAGGAGCGAGGATAATCACGAGTAACCTTGGAAACAGAGAGAAGTGATTTTGCAATATCAGGACAAACCAAGACGTCTTTAAGTGGGAGCATACCTGAGGAAGAACCAATCATAGTAGAGCCAGTATGAGTGATATGAAGGTAATTCCCATCTGCAATCATCACTGAATCCGATCATGTATATGGCTGAGACTGCTGGAGATGCTTTCTTGAGCTGGTGACATGAGCACTTGCGCCCGTGTCCAGATACCACTCATGTCTAGTCTGATCAGTAACATCAGTGATACGCATAGCAGCCATCGCCATAGGAATATCATCTTCCTTGTTAGATTTTGAGAAGAGGTTTGTATCTCATAAACACAAGAACACTTAAACAAGAAGATGACAAAGATGAGCTATGGAGAATCCGATTATAGCATCACAACACTATGAGTTTGTGTGCTTAGTTGAGAGGATTAGCTCATAGATTAGAAGAGTTTAAGTGATGATTTAGGTGAAGAGATTAACAAGAACTAGTCTCCTTAAGGAGACACAAACCGATTTAACTTAACTCTCTACATTGTTAACATTAAAGTTTAAACAAGTGTAAAGTATATTAAGCTAAAGAGAGATTGTATTCAAGAACTTGTTTCTCTTTAATTTCTGATATTTCTGTGTATCTATTACAATGCATAGGAGGCTCTATTTATAGAGAAAGATATCTCGCCTAAGCTAGAGTACAAGAGAGCCTAACGGCTCTTTTTATTCAAACTCGCCTAACGGCTCCTTTGTGGTCCACATGGCCTTCTAAAAGACTTATCCTTTGTCTTGGGCATGATTCACAAGTTGCTTCTCTTCTTGACTCAGTTCATGCTTGATTTTATAAAGGCTTATAAAATCTTCATTATGATTTTATAAAGGCTTATAAAATCTCCATTATGATGTGGAGATGCTTGGCCTTCACTTGAGTTCGGCCTGCTCATCTCTCCACTCTAATACCCTCCCTCAAGCTTGGTCGCCGGGATGCATTGAGGACCAGAGGCCAAGCTTGCAACACGCAAATGACTACCTCATTAAAAACCTCATCATGTAAAACCTCTTGGGATAAAACCATGATGAGGGAAAAAGAGTATAGCTTCACGGTGCATTGTGATAGCTTTGACCCCGGTTTTAATTGATGTGAAACCGGCTCTTCTTCTCATGCCTTAGACCTTCTTGACTTGATTTGAATTCGTTGCTTGCCTGCTTGAACTTCTTTGAGGCTTCATTGGTTCCGTTGAGGCTCTCATGGTCTCATTTACCCTTACAACAAAGTGATAAAGAAGAAAAGATTAAGTTTTGCCATGAGGAATATCAAAGTAAACATAAAACCAAATGAGGAATATCAAAGAATCAGAGGAATATCAAGAGCATAAAGGCAACAATTATCAATTCAGAGACAAGATAAACCATCAATGGGATACAAGGCAAATAGATAATAAGTATAAATGGGAGTAGAGTTTAGAAGAACCGCCTTTTTATGCAGAAAGCTGATTGCGGTTTAATGAATGGAAGATTGACTGCGGTTTTGATCTCTGGATGCCGCCACCAATAGGAACGATGCCTCTTCAACATACCCATGGTTTGAGCCATGGTCAGAACAATGCGTGTCTTTTAAAAGAACATGCCATCCTCTTTAACATGTGGGTGCCATCTTGATTTCCAAGCTCAGAATCACTCCACTTTCTTTAAAGGAAGGAAAAACGCCTTCAAAGGAGGAACAACGCCTCTAAAGGAAGGAACAACGCCTTCAACGGAGGAACAACGCCTCTAAAGGAAGGAACAACGCCTTCAACGGAGGAACAACGCCTCTTTCTTTTAAAACCCAATGAAAACGCAAGACACATGCGTGGAGCTGATTCATCGCATTCCAACAGACTTTTCTCCTCAAGGATCACACCTTGAGTCAGTCAAGCTGAGGCCATCGGTTCTAACCCATGAGTTGATTCATCAATCTCCAACAGTCTCGCCACTTGGGTCATAAAGCTGTGGCAAGGGTTCTAACTCATCATGTGCTCCGCTTCCATGGTGGACACCAGCATCCATATGCTTGTGAGCTGATTCATCAATCTCCAACAGTCTCGCCACTTGGGTCATAAAGCTGTGGCAAGGGTTCTAACTCCCCAAGCATGTGCAGTGTCTCTTTAACAACTTGCCTTGCCTTCAAAACAAAGACAAACAAGCAAAGATTTAAAGTAACCAGAGTATAAATATATAAGAGATTATAAAGATTGAAAGATTTAGGAGAATGATATAGATTTAAAGATTGATAAGAATAAGAGATTGAGAGAATGAGAAGATTAAGTAGAATAAGAGAGAATATGTAAGGATAGAATTAACCGAGTATAAGCGGAAGTGGTTGAGAATGTGGTGGCGGCCGATGAGGCTCGCACTTAGGGTGGCGGCTGGTTAGGCTCGCACTTGGTGACGAAATGGATACCGTTCTTGGTGACGGATTTGATACCGTTCTTGGTGACGGATTGGATACCGTTCTTGGTCTCCTCAAGGGAGCCAAAGGACAGAGATGGCTCTGTTTTGCGGAAGCTTTCTTCAAGCCATTCATGGCTGAACTTCAATGCTGGTGAGGCAACATCATCTCTACACCAGTCTTTCATCAATGGAACAAGGACAACTCCTTTCAAGAAGTTCTTGCCATTTAAACAACAAATGCATCCAAGATTCAAATCTAATCAAAGATGAATTTAGATTTTCAAGAAATGATTAATGGAACAAAAACATTTTGTCCATCTTCACAAGGCCCTTTAAAGGCAAAAGAGAGAGAGTTTAAAAACTCTTTTCAAATATGGATTCAAAACCTTTTCATTCATGGAGATTATGTAAAACAATTAAAACCAATTCTCCATGTAAATGCAATTTTAAAAACAGCTTTTAAAAGCCAAATGTTCATCAAGAACAATTTATAAATGTGCCCAGAATTTTGAAATGATTCTTCCCAATGGGAATAAATTCAAAAAATATTTTTGAAATATTCTTGAGCAAATTTGAAACATTTTCAAGGAGCAAATCCTTGTTATATTGTAAACTCAAAATCGATTTTAGAAAGGGGAGAAAATTCCCAAAATAGTTTTCAAGAGTTTAAGAACTCAAAATCACTTTCATTCTCTCTCCATCCCTCAAGCTTTGGTTTCAAAAGATTTTAAATCTCACAATCAAACTTTAATTAAGAGAGATCAACAAGGGTAGAGAGAGAAAGAGTTTGAAAACCTTAGCAAGAAATCGATTTGTCAAATCTTGCAAGAAATCAAAATTTTTGAAATTCAAATTTTGAAATTTTGAAATTCAAATTTTAGCTTAAAGCTTTGAAAGAGAATCCTATCTCATCAAATCCCTCCCTAAAGCTTTGGGTAAGTGATTTACCAAGCTTAAACAAGATGAGAGGGTGTGAGAATCATTGGATTGAAATTTGCTCTTCAAGAACAGAGATGAACAGTGATTCCGAAAATCTGGGTTTTAAAGATATGCAATATGATTTCGAAATTAAGCTCAAAGGCTCTTAAATGTATAGATTTCGAAATCAAACCCAGATAAATGACAGAGAAAAGAGAGGACACGACCTGATTCTTCTCCATTTTGTTGCAGAGATTCAAGCGAATGTTCGCTGGAAAACTCTCTGTTCCTGCAAACGAAAAACAGAGAGAAAGCAAGCAGAAGAAGATACAAACTAAATTCATCAAGAACAGCAACCTGGCTCTGATACCATGTTAGATTTTGAGAAGAGGTTTTATAGGTTTAGAATGTGAATGCTTTATTAGATGGATGATTTACAATATATATAGCGACATAAGAGAGAGACACTAGGTATTAACTAATTACAAGTAGATCCTTAATAACTATATCCTTTACACGCCCCCTCAAGAAGGAGGCAGGGGAATGACTCCGAGCTTGTTTCTTGAAGTCTGAAAGTGTGAACGTGGAAGCGGTTTGGTGAGCATGTCGGCGAGCTGATCACGAGTGGAGACGTGTGAGACACGAAGTGAGCCGGACTGGATTTGCTCGCGGACGAAATGATAATCAAGGGCAATGTGTTTCATCCTCGAGTGGAAGACAGGATTAGCGCACAAGTAGGTAGCTCCAACGTTGTCACAATAAACAGCCGGAGGTTGACGAATGATGAGACCAAGCTCCGTGAGTAGTGAACAGATCCAACGTATCTCGGCAGCGGTATTTGCAACAGCACGATATTCAGCTTCTGTGGAGGAGCGAGCAACTCCTTTTAACTTCTTTGATGACCACGAGACGGGATTCTTGCCAAGATAGATCACAAACGCATTGGTGGAGTTGTAGTCATCAATATCACCACCCCAATCCGCATCAGAGTAACCATGAAGAGTTAAAGGACTATTAGAGTGATGAAAGATCCCATGAGTGAGCGTACCAGCAAGATACCGAAGGACCCTCTTTGCAGCGTGCCAATGTTCATCAGTTGGAGAGTGCATGTAGAGAGAGAGTTTGTTGACGGCGAACGCGATATCCGGACGAGTGAAGGCAAGATATTGTAAACTCCCAACCACCATACGATATTGTTTGGCGTTGGCAAGAGGTTTCCCGGAATGGAGAGTGAGCTTGGGCGTCGTAGGCGATGGAGTGGCAATTGGCTTGGCATCTAACATATTCGTCTTTGTGAGGAGATCAACAATATACTTCCGTTGCATAAGATGAAGACCATGTGACGTTCGTGTAACCTCAATGCCAAGGAAATAGTGTATGTCACATGGATCTTTGATGGAAAAACGAGTACCGAGACTGTTCTCCACAGAAGTGACAAGCTCCGGTTGATTCCCTGTTACAATAATATCGTCAACATAGACGAGAACGTAGAGTAATACCGAGTTGTGGCAGTAGGTGAAGAGAGAGGTGTCGGAGAGCGAGTTGGTGAAGCCGGTCTGAAGGAGGTGATCCTTGAGAGCCATATACCACGCACGAGGAGCTTGTTTGAGTCCGTAGATGGGTTTATTGAGACGACATACATGGTTGGGGCGAGTCGGGTCAACAAGGCCTGGAGGTTGCATCATATATACTTCTTCAGTGAGGGTACCTTGAAGGAACGCATTGTTGACGTCTAGTTGGCGTATGGGCCATGATTTACTGGTAGCAACATCCAAAACAATGCGTATTGTCGTCGTCTTGATCACAGGGCTGAATGTTTCGGAGTAGTCAACGCCATATTGTTGATGAAAGCCTTTTGCAACAAGGCGTGCTTTGTGTCGGTCAAGGCAGCCTGTGGAAAGATACTTGAGCGTAAAAACCCAGCGACAGCCTACAACGTTTTGTGAAGGATCGGGTGGGACCAAATCCCATGAATGGTTACGGATGTGAGCATCAAACTCAGCAGAGACCGCACGTCCCCAATTAGGATCTTTGAGTGCCTGCGTTATTGTTGTCGGTTCCATTGGTGGAGCATTTTTGAGGTTTGCGAGAAGACCATATTTTTTATTTGGTTTTCGGATTTGGTTTTTGGAACGGGTTTTCATTTGGTGAACGTTGGTGGGTTGATTTTCATTTTCTGGTTCCGGTTGAGGATCATGATTGGGCGCAGAAGGCGGAGGTGGTGGTGGAGGTGAAGGTGATGGTAATGAAGTGGAGTTTTGTGGTGACGAGTTTGTTGATGTCGGTAGCGAGGTTTCAGACGATGGTGGTGTTGGGCTGGTTTGTGGGGAATCAAAGTTTTGTGGCTCATGAGAAGCATTGGGATTGAAATTTTGTGGCTCGTGAGGAGCAGTGGGATTTAAATTTTGTGGCTCGTGAGGAGCAGTGGGAAGAGTTTCAGGGATAGAAGGCAATACCTGAGACGGAGGCGGCAATGGCGGTGACATGGCGGGTGGCGTTGGTGGCGAGTGAAGGACCGAGCAGGGAGGCACTTGTTCTGGTGGAGGCAGTGGAGTCATACCCGGTAAGAAAGAGGTTGCAGAGTCCATAACCTCAGCCGATGAAGCTGGTGTCAGAGACGTGCGAAAAGGGAACGTATGTTCGTCGAACTGCACATGTCGAGAGACATAAACCCTGTCGGTGGTTGGATCCAAGCACAAGTACGCACTTTGAGTTAGCGAATATCCCACAAAGACACACGGTTTGGAGCGAGCATCAAGTTTATGAGCGGTGTACGGTCTCAACCAAGGAAAACAGAGGCAGCCAAATACACGAAGCTTTCCATAGTTCGGCGAGGTGCCAAATAACTTCTGATAAGGTGAATCATTCGCCAGAACCGGTGTAGGCAGCCGGTTGATCAGGTAGATAGCAGCAGCAAAAGCATACG
This sequence comes from Erythrophleum ivorense, assembly GCA_026724425.1. Classification (NCBI taxonomy): domain Eukaryota; kingdom Viridiplantae; phylum Streptophyta; class Magnoliopsida; order Fabales; family Fabaceae; genus Erythrophleum; species Erythrophleum ivorense. The sequence continues at coordinate 995,690 of JAIUCV010000084.1, forward strand.
GCCAATAATGTTTCGGCAATGATGCTTGAGAAAGAAGTGTGAGACCAGTTTCAACCACATGGCGATGCTTACGTTCAGAGAGACCATTATGTTCCGGAGTATGCGGTGGCGTGGTTAAGTGTGATATGCCGTGAGCCGCAAGGAAGCTCCGTAGCGCAATGAACTCACCTCCATTATCTGAATATAAAGTATCAATCCGAGACTTGAAATGATTTTCAACGAGTGATTTAAAGGCAACAAAGGTTTCTTTGACTTGGGATTTGTGTTTGAGAGGGTATAACCAAGAGTAACGAGTGTAATGGTCAACAAGGATGAGATAATATTTGTAATTATCCACCGAAGTGATGGGTGATGTCCAAACATCCGAAAACAAGTATTGTAAAGGACGAGTAGAGACAAGAGAGGATTGAGCAAAGGGAAGTTTATGACTTTTATTAATGTGGCAATCAGAACAAAATAAGGGTGGAGAAGAAGAAGAAGAGGAGAAAACAGGTAATGAAAACTTAGAAAGAATCGATTTTAAGATAGGTGGGGACGGATGACCAAGTCTCGAATGCCAAGAAGCCAATGTGGTTTTAACGGTCGGAGAAGCAAAGAGCGCCGTGGCTAGCGACTGTGAAACCGGCCATTCATAGAGCTCATCTTTAGTTTTGCCTTGCAGAAGAAGTGCCCCCGTGCTGAGATCCTTCACCTGAAAGTGAGCAGGGAAGAATTCAACGGACACTTGGTTAGAGTTGCACAACCGATAGACAGAGATTAAGTTCTTGTGAATATTAGGTACACAAAGAACTTTATGTAAAAGAAGATGTTTAGAGTCAGAAGGCAAGAGAGCTGAACCAGTGTGTGAGATGGCCAAACCAGAGCCATCACCAATAACTACATCATCGCTGCCCGTGTAGGGTTGATGCATCGAAAGGTTGTTAAGGTCAGACGTGATATGGTGTGTAGCACCACTGTCGAGAAGCCAATTGCTCGCAGTGTATGGAGGACCAACCACCAGGTTGGCTCGAGGCTGCCAAGGCACGAGCGGTGATGGGGGCTGCGCAGACGGATTGAGGGTCATAGCGGAGAGCTGAGGACACCGTCTGGCACTATGGCCTTGCACGCTGCAGATCTGGCAACGCCCAAGGTATGGACGAGGAGATCGCTGATCAGGACGAGGGCCAAACTGTTGAGACTGCCAAGGAGCACCGGTGTTGGTTTGTTGATTGTGACCTCGGTTCTGATTGCGGTTGAACGAGCGATTGTTGTTGTTGTTGTGAGACGCACGTTGAGCAACATTGGCAGAGGCAGGAAACGATGGAGTAAGAGCATTAGACAAGAGTTTAGCTTCATGATTTAGAAGGCGTTCATGAAGCTCAGTGATCGACGGAGGAGTATCTTTGCCTTCGACTTGATCGACCACTGGTTTGTACTCATCGGGAAGTCCTTCGAGGATCAATTCAATTTGGTCTTCATGATCCATGGCTTTCCCAAGAATTGAGAGTTGATCCAATCTCGTTGTAATACCACGGAGGTAGTCATCAACACTCTTGTTTCCCTTTGTCCATTGTTTCAGTTGCATCTTCAACTGCCTGATATGGCCGCGACTTGGTTTGGCGTACGTAGAGGAGAGAGTTTCCCAGATCTCAAGAGCAGTGGTGGCGCGAGAGACTATAGGCTGGAGAGACGTGGTAATCGCTCCAATCAGACCACTGTAGATTAAGCGATCCTGTCGTTTCCACAGAAGGAACAACGGGTTGTCGGAGGTAACACCAGCAGTTGTCACCGTTGCAGCGGGAACTGGTTTAGATCCGTCGAGATGGCCAGCAAGACCATAACCATCAACGAGTGAGTGAACTTGAAGGCTCCACATTAAATAGTTGGAGGAAGAAAGCTTGGTGACGTTAGCCATGTTGATATTCAACACGGTGGTTGCGTTAGTGTCAACGGTGTCGGTGACTGGGGCCGTTGCAGACATGGCGGCTGTGTGCTTTTAAAGAAGAAAAAGAGAGAATTTTTAGGTTTTAGGATACGTGTGCTCTGATACCATATAGGTTTAGAATGTGAATGCTTTATTAGATGGATGATTTACAATATATATAGCGACATAAGAGAGAGACACTAGGTATTAACTAATTACAAGTAGATCCTTAATAACTATATCCTTTACAGGTTTGTATCTCATAAACACAAGAACACTTAAACAAGAAGATGACAAAGATGAGCTATGGAGAATCCGATTATAGCATCACAACACTATGAGTTTGTGTGCTTAGTTGAGAGGATTAGCTCATAGATTAGAAGAGTTTAAGTGATGATTTAGGTGAAGAGATTAACAAGAACTAGTCTCCTTAAGGAGACACAAACCGATTTAACTGAACTCTCTACATTGTTAACATTAAAGTTTAAACAAATGTAAAGTATATTAAGCTAAAGAGAGATTGTATTCAAGAACTTGTTTCTCTTTAATTTCTGATATTTCTGTGTATCTATTACAATGCATAGGAGGCTCTATTTATAGAGAAAGATATCTCGCCTAAGCTAGAGTACAAGAGAGCCTAACGGCTTTTTTTATTCAAACTCGCCTAACGGCTCCTTTGTGGTCCACATGGCCTTCTAGAAGACTTATCCTTTGTCTTGGGCGTGATTCACAAGTTGCTTCTCTTCTTGACTCAGTTCATGCTTGATTTTATAAAGGCTTATAAAATCTTCATTTTATAAAGGCTTATAAAATCTCCATTATGATGTGGAGATGCTTGGCCTTCACTTGAGTTCGCCTGCTCATCTCTCCACTCTAATATTCCTGATATGCATTGTCAAATCTGTGCCAACACGACAACGCCAAATGCCCTTTCATCCCACAAATCTGACAAAGTTGCCGACTTTCATAATCAGTATGCGTCGTCTGACCACGGATAGAGCTTAGTTTATGTGGAAAGTCTCTTCCCCGAGTGGTAAAGCTACGACCTCGACCTCTGCGAGCAAACGACTGACCTCTGCCCCGATTGCTGTAGTGGACCTGCATAGTATTGAAGGCCAAATGGGGAGAGACATCAGATCCAGTAGAGTAGCTTTGTAGTCTAGCTTCAGCACTTAGTAAACGAGGAGCGATTCCAGCAAAGGTGAGTGGCGGTATATTGTCCATATCTCCTTCGATGCTAGCCTTAACTCCTTCATACTCTTGGCCCAAACCCTTCAGAGCGGTAAAGATCTTGACTTGTTCAGAAACAGAGTGACCTACAGAGTGTAGAAGAGAGAAAATTGAGGTGATTCAGTGAGAAACTCCGCCATCGGTCTGCCTTTCTTAGATACCATTTGAAGGCAACACTGAAGGTCATAAATACGGGCTGAGAGACCTTGTTGAAATGATTTGCCACATGTCGTGAGATGTAGCACATGGAATGACTATAGCAAGAACATCTTCAGAGAAAGAGCCAATAAGCCAAGACTTCACAATATGGTCTGTTTTGAGCCACGTGCGATAGTCAGGGTTTGGAATCTCCGTGGACTGGCCATTGATGCCCGGAACCTGAATGACCGAGAGAGCTAGGTTGAAGTGTAGAGCCATCAACGAACCCTAGAAGCCCCTGACCAGAGAGATAGATCTCAAACTGCAACTTCCACATAAGATATGTTGCCTCGGTGAGCTTGACTGTAACAACGCTAGAGACACTTAACGGAGGAGCAGAATACGGTGAGAGAGCTTGAGAGTCCATAGTAGGAAGTACTCCCTGGTGCTCTGATACCATGAGAAATTTTATAAAACAGAGAGTTTGAGAGTGAGTTGAATGAAGTTCTTCATTTTATTTCAACTTAAAGATTACAATGTAGAGCACTCCTTATTTATAAACAAGATCATAAGGAGTCTCGCTTTAACCTAATGGACACTTGTCACACGCAGACATCGTTCCTTATCATTGACAATAAAGCAAATCTGTTTTGCGTAGGGATTGTATTCTCCTGGTTATCCGCTTTGCGCGTTTTCTCTTTTCTTACCTCCTTCTTATCTCCATCTTCATTTTGTCCTGTTGCAACTTTCGACCGTTGTAGATTTGTCGAATCCATCAGGGGCTTCATTCGAATCTCCTTGGGCTCCTTGGGCCTCCAATTCTGCTGAACTTGCGCTTTGCACTTGTGAGATGAAGCACTGCCGTTTTGACTTTGTTCAGTCACCTCTGTTTGCATCAGAGTATTATCATGAAGTACCTAAACACTTACCATAGAGCTTCACATCCTCTACATGGTTTAGACAAGTTAAATATACCCAACACTTAGACGTATCCATTCCTTGGATATCAACTCTTACGACAGTGTCCCTCTCGAGATTAAGATAGTAAAGATAAAAAGGGTATTCTCCATAGTACGACGAGAACACAATCTCATTTGTCCGAGTCACTCCAACAAAGCTTAACACAGCATTTCTAACTACATTCTTCCACAAAGCAGGCAGTAAGTATATACGCTCAGACCATTGCTGTTTCTCCACATCTTCAAGAACCCACAGCTTGAAACTTGTACTTGTTCCATCAAATCTCACACGCAATGCATACTGTCCAGACTGAACCACACAACCTAACTTACCATTGTAGTTTACCAGAGTTCCTCCATTAAGCAATGCTCCATTGAGAGCTCCCTTGGCTTTCAAAAAGCTGAAACTCTCTGATCTAACATCAAAGCAAACTATTACACAAGTCTTTGGAAACCGTTTAATGGATATATAATACAAAACACCATTGATGCAAATCGGATTATGCACAGTGCAAATGGGTATGGAACACTCTATCATTCTCCATGACATTTTTCGTTTTACTCCAGTTCCTAATGTCAGAACTTGATGTTGGTCCCACGCCTCATCGCCGAGATTTCCATATAATCGCTTTGTCATGCACAATATCTTGAACTGTTTATCAACCGGATCATAACCAAAAAAACACTTCACCGTAACTTTCCTCGTCTTCACTTTAGGCAAGATTACGGATTCTCCGGTGCTAGGGTTCCATATCACCGGCGCTGTTTCTTCCTTTCCCTTTGAGAATCGCTTACTTAAAAGACAGAAAAGGCCATGGAGACCATAACTGATGTCATAGGGAGCATTAAAGGAGAACTTCATATGGTAATTGGCGACTACAGAAGACGAGTTCTCATCCGGATTTTGAGGCTGAGGTGACGTGAAGAAGAACACGTCTCTGTTGTTTATGCATGCGAACAATAGCTTAGGGCTTGAGAAACAAGACCTGCTCAAGTACAGCTCGGTGAAATCTGGACGGCGGAGTATGGAGTACCAGAGCTTCGACACGCAACGACATGTCGCTATAGACTTCACCGGAAGGATCCAGAATATCTCGATCAGGACATCAATTGGGATCGGCGTTGTGGAGGAGTTCTCTGAGGTCTTAGATCGCGTGTTGCTCTGGGTCATGATGGTAGTAAGACTATCCCCGGAGGCGTTATTCTGCTGCCGTGTTTTCATGGTGGAGGTTAAAACCCTAGAGAGACGAATTGGCGCAGCGCAAGGGAAACCTAGCTCAATCTCTAGAAATTCTAATAATCTCTTGAGAATTGCTTCCTGTTTTGGACGAGTTTAATCGAATCAAGAACAAGGTTTGAAGAAAAATCTCTCGTTATTCAAGTATAAGTACAAAGCAGCAAAATAGTACTTAAGTAAAGAGACTAAACCTAGCTACCAAAATACAGGAAATAAAGATGATAAATAAAATAAAAAAGTCTTAAAACCACAATTAAAAGAAAAGGAATCGGCGTCATGATGTGCGACACATATGACATCATGTTTGATGACTGATGAGTAACACAATGTGAGATGGTGCTGCATCACGAAATGAAGAGTTCAATTTCTTTAGTCGATATTATGGGTCAAAGATTATTGTTCTCAAGCGTTGGCTGGTTTTTTCTAAAATTGGAATATTCACAACGATCAAAAATAATACTGTATATTGAAAAAATAATACGTTACGTGGAGAAGAAGAAACACAGCATTCAATGTTAAGGAAAAAAAAGAAAACTAGAACGATCAAACAAAAATAAGAGGGGGTAAAAGGGGAAATTCAAGGGCCACGAGCCGGAGCAAAGCAGAAACAGCCGCCGGAAGTCTGATCTTCCGGTATCATTCCGCCACCTTTAGTCGTATCAACTTCTTCAAGCATATGCACCACTTCCGCCATCTCCGGTCGTTTCTGCGGATTCCCATCCCAACATCTCCTCATTATAGTCGCCAATGCGGTCGGACAGCATCTTGGTATCTCCGGTCTCAGATTCTTTACAAAACCATTGAAACAAATTTCAGAATTTCGACCTTACGTAAGCAACAAGGAAACTAAGAACAAGGGTTTTGTTAGGTCAAAACTTACGTGTAAGACAACCGCAGAAGAAACGTCAACAAAGCTAAGATCAGGATAAGGCATGTCACAGCAGTAGATTTCCCATAAACATATCCCAAAACTGTATACATCGCACCTTCTATTGTATGGCTTACCGTCGATAACCTATGCAAAGAAAAACCTAATTTTAATACGATTCGTTTTTTCGAAAAAAACAGCGAAAGGTTAAGTTTTTACCTCAGGAGCCATGTATCCAAGAGTACCAGTTTCTCCAGTCATGTCCTTTGGATTTAGAGCTTCCACTCGCGCTACTCCAAAATCTGCGATTTTCAAATTCCTCTGATGATCCAAAAGCATATTCTCTGACTTCACATCGCGATGCACAATCTTCTCTGAATGCAAATAGCTTAGCCTGCCAACAACAAAAGACAATAAGGTTTGTTTGCCACGTAACTTGAAAAAGAGCAATAGTGTAAGAAGATATATTAATCGATATACCCTCGGGAGAGATCAAGAGCGAGTTTGATAACGACTTTAAAAGCGAGTTTCTTTCGCCTATTACTGATTAAGTACTGTTTCAATGTTCCACCAGGTACATAGTCCACAACCACGCAACAAGCACGTTGAGGCAACGAGTTTTCTGAATCAGCTGATGGTATTTTCAGATTCGTTGTTCCCATAGATGCTCCAACAAACTGTTAAAACATTCAAAGGTTTCTCAATATAGATTCATACACTTTTGAACTAACTAACTAATTTTTAACCAACCTTTGTGACATTTGGGTGGTTGAGTTTGTGCCAAACAGTGACTTCTTGACGGAACAAAGCACGATTTGTCGCGTTCTTGTTCTTGGCCGTTGTTCCATTCCCATCATCTTCCCAATCAAGTACCTTCACTGCCATTATTCAAACAACCACAAAACACAGTCACAATCTCTAATGGAAACATAAAATACACAAGGTCAAGATTGATGTTTTTGTTTTGAAGTTACCTGCAACATCTTGTCCATCATAGATGCCTCTGTAGACAGTACCATAAGTACCACGAGCGATAACATTCCTTGTTTCCAGCTTAGCCAAATCAATCTCCCATTCTTCCTCCTTAGGTTTATGATTTCTCTCAATGTTCCTCGACCAAACCCTACTCAGATGTTTCTCAAGCTGTTTGTCTAAACTCTTCAAATCGATCTTATCCGCTCTGAAGATCCTGTCTTTCTTCCCAACACCTTCTTCTTCTTCTCCTGATGATCTCTTCTCCATAATTTCAAAATCAAACTCTTTAACTAGACAAAAGACCACACAATTTTCACAAAACGAAGATTCTGACTCAAAGATTCTAATTCAAAATCAAACCTTCCATCATCATCATCATTATCACAAAATCAAGTTTCTCCTTAGATTACTAGTGATCAATTGAATGAAACCACGCAAGATTAAAAAAAAAAAACAATATTTTGATTAGTAGCTTAAATAAAAGCACGTAAAAGAATGAAAGAAATCTAAATTCTAAACCAAACTAATCAATATTAACTTCTCCTCCCCTGTTCTTTCAAAATCACAACTATGAAATTTTCTCTAATTGAAGCTTTCTTTTTGGTTTAATAAATAAATAAAAAACGAAAAATCAAACCCCACCATTGGAAAAAGTAAACCCTAAGGAAACGACTTGTGACATACAATATTATTTTTTTATGATCTAACCAAGCACACGAATGATCCAGGAATTAATACCAATACTCAATCAATAAAAAAACAAAACCAGAAGTCAGCTGTGTCATCAACTAGGACATGCAGAAACCTCTTGAAAGAAACAGAGACGCAATAGGCTAACTAAAGAAGAAAAAAATATCAAAATCGAAGAGAATGTGTAAAAGCCACATAAAGAGAGAAAATTTTATTTATCTTCAGCGAAGGAAATAAAACAAAAATCTCTCTTTTTTTGGTGTGTGTGGATGAAAAGAGAGAAGATCTCAAAAGAGAGAATCTGAGAAGAGAACAAAAAAGGGCTTAATTAGGAAACGACGGAAGAGAGATTGAGAGTAAAAGACGGAAGAGAAGCTGTTTCTTTCAGGCTGGTTTGAAGGAGAAAGTATTTATTTGTTTCTAACTCATATATATCAACAAACAAACAAAATTAAACCAATATTTGTTTCGAATATTATATTAAAATGTATATCCACTACTTAAGCATCAATATCTATTATTCTATTGTTCTTTAATATCTAAAAAAACCTAAATCAAAATAAATATATTCCTTATCTTCAGTTTTTGTAATACAAATAAATTATCTACAATATAATATAACTATTTTATTTACGAAATAAGGGAATTATTCTGAATGATGCGTATACAATGTATGAATTTCCTTTTTTATAAATAGAAAATATAAATTGACAAAAAAATTAGAGTATGAATAGCCTTTTTTAGAAAATGAGTAAAACATTTTAACAACCAAAGATATATATTTAATGTTAATGCTTGTCAAAGACTACAAACTGAAATTTTGAGACACATATATTTGAGATGTCAGTAATTACATGAATGGCCCAAATTAAGGCCCACCGACAAAATTCAAAACCGAAAAATCAGGTTTTTGTTTAACTAAACGCTCGGTTTGATAGAACCGTAAGCTATAAATCTTGTTTTAAAATCTATTATAATATTATATGGTTACCACTTTTCTCACTTCATGAGAGGCTGCCATGTGTCATCTTAAAATTATGACATGTGTCTTCTTTTTAAACATTTTTTTATTTCTATCTCTTTTTAAAAGTCAACACATATCTAAGACCACTAAATATTTATTTAACTTCAATATCACTAAATATTAATTTAACTCTCTTGTGTACATAATTAGAGATTAATATATTAGTTACACAATTAGGATATTCAATTAGAACACTTAATAATTATTCAACATTTTTAGAAAAAATCATAGATGTACATTAACAAAAAAAAAAAAATTAAAGATCATATCAAATTTAACTTACAATCATTTTTAAAAAGAAGTTACACCACACAATAAACATAAACAAATTGAAATGTTTTTATGATTACACAATTAGAGGATTTAATTAGACCATTAACTCATATATTTTAAATTAGTTACACAATTAGAGTACTCAATCAGACCACATAATATTTATTCAACATTATGTTAAAAAAACATATATTTACATTAATAAAAAATATTAAAATCATATATATCAAAATTAATTCCTAATCATTTTTAAAAGAAGTTTAACTACACAACTATCAACAAGAATAAATTTGAAAAAAAAAAATTAAAATTACAGAAATTCTTTTTATCAAAACTAAATATTAAAACCATCTCAAAATTAACTTTCATTTGTAAATTTTTTTTCAAATCACTTAACTACATTAATATGTACATTAACTACGCATTTACTCATACTAAAATCTATTTAATTAAATAAATATTAAGATTAAATGTGATTACATGTAATATATAATTTCAACTCAACTAAATTTCTAATGTCTAATAACTCTTTATAATTTTAAAGACACTACTTCCTTTGTCCCAAAATATCAATAAATAAGAGCAGAAGCTCATAGAAAAACAATACAATAAGAATCCGAACACAACACACTTTCAAAACCAATAAATTATCAATATACAAGAGCAAAATCTCATTGAAAAACAATACAACAAGTATCCAAACACTACACATTTTCAAAACCATTAAGTGGACAATACACTACTTGGACTATACTATAAGAATATCATTTACACCACCATACGGAAATCAACTTCATCTCAAAATCATTTGCTAATTCCGTCAAGATACAACATCAGCTACATGATCTTTTTTACCACTGATCAAATAATACAACCAAATAACTCAAACTTCAAACATGTTGTTAGACAACTATATTATCATCACGAGACGACACCAGACGAACCTCAATCCAAATTCATCAAGAAGATTAGATGACGACTGGGTAATCAAAAACTTAAAAACAAAATCAAGTTACGAAATAAGAACATGGTAATTTTACTATATTTCTCGACAAGCTAAGAGACCCTAAAAATATCAACACATTGATTTGTAGTCATAAATCCAGCATGAATGTATTGCATAACCTTGACAAACATAAATTACTAACAATAAAAAACAAAATTTTCGAAAACTCATAAGAACGTGTTTCCGCGCATCGCGCGGACTTTCCCCTAGTTATATATATGCATAACAAACAAAACGGAACAGTATAAAATATCTATCATTACGAAAATATAGAACTTCTAACAGCAAATATAAACTATCAAGTCTATCATTACGAGATTATAGCATTGTTTGACCTAGCAAATATTTGAGTTTTGTTTTTTAGCAAAAAAAAAAAATGTGTTTTATAACTATATATGCCAATATTATTTATTTATCTAAATGTGTGTAAGCAACTGATAGTTTTTATAAATAGTTTTTACAAGTAACAGTCATGAGACTATCAAACAAAAGTGACAGTCATGATAATTCTTTCTATATATCTTACCGCAACTCGTCTGAACATGTTTTTGGGATTATCCTATTGTTTTCTTATGAACAAATGTTTTTTAAAAAAATGTTGAAAATAAAAAACAGACAGGCAAATAAACTTTGGTGTGCTGTGTAGGGGTCCGGTCCAAGGTGAAACACAAACAAAGATTTATCGTTTGGTGTCGCAACACATTTGTATGTAACATGACATGTACATATCTATCTTACCAATAAGTTAATACTATTATCATATTACTTCATTACCATAATATTATTCTCCTTATGATCCCGCTCCAACTTACAAACAAATACTTAAGACCCGGCCCACATCATTTATCTAATCTCTACCATTTATCTGCATAACCAAATGTTATTGCATCTCCACTTGATAAAATAGTAGTAACTTAACACCATGAATAATGTAATATATGACCCATAAAAATAATAACTTTCACTTATTCGATTATGAGTGAAAGTATTTTTTATTTAAGATTCAAATGTGGTTGTATACGCATACTATTCTCAGCTTCAGACACTAGCTATTAGAAAACATATATTATCATCTAAAAAGCTCAAATGGACATTCCTCTTTGTAAGATGTTTTGTTATATTTTCAAGGAGCCGGACAGTAGATATAAAGAAAGTCTTAACAAATATACATATCGGCGTGGCTCCACTTTATTAAACGGACATTAATATATTGATATGAAAAAAGAAAAAGTTGAAATTCACTTTGATTCATGAGTACATAAGTCAAAAGATATACGTACCAACTTTTGTGTACTTAAAGAGAAAAAGAAGAGAGACTTGCAAAGTCCAGGTCAGCCCAAAAATCAATTACAATTGACATAAATCTAAGAAGAATGGACAACCAAATAGTAACGTTTTTACCAACGCTCGTTATTTTTAAGATCAAAAGTCTAAGGCCAGCCCAAAAAAATCAAATACAATTCACATAAATGTAAGAACTAAGAAGAATGGACACAAAAAATACTGATTTAGTAATTTTAGGGAGTATTTTCGGGTATTAAGTAAAACAAATCATGAAACAATACGTGTATATTTCTTGCCACTAATTACATTTTTGAGAAATTAACAACACATTCGTTCTCCACTTCTCCTAAACTCTTACAAACGCAGTCTTGTTTGCTTTCCAGAAGTCATTATTCAAACCATTGATCTAAGAATTCATAAGCAAATTCGGATTCCTTTTGAAAAGTTATCCCACTTCAAATCAATCATTCACAAAATCTGAAACTTCGTCCCAAACAGTGTTATTCTTACCAAAATTCATATTTTTATACAAATAAATCATACAAGGGAGTATGGATAAAAAGGGTCAAAAGAAAAGAAAAAAAAAAAAAAAAGATTCCACCATACAAACATATACAGTATGAGCTAAATAATGACTTTGGTACGTTGGCCTTTCGTTTTTGTCATTTGTGAGAAGCATTATAGAGAGGATCTTGACTTGATAATTAAAATGTAAATTATTATCTATTTTGTAGTCTTTCTTAATAATCTGACTAAACTGCTTTCAAGTATCAAGCAACCTGACATTCACAAAAAGTTCAACAAACAACTTTATAATATATCCCCCATTTTACAATACCTGTTTATCCACTAACAAGTATATTTAAAGACTAAAAATATGTCTTCTGTTTGATTTTAAGGTTTTCTTATGAAGAAAAATTTAATGAAGGATAGCCTCTTTGTATAGGTCACGTGCTATGTCATGTAGGCACGTGAGTTTGCAGGCAGCATGTTTGGTCGACACTATGATTCTAATAGCATGGAGCTTCTTTATGCCAAGAATGTGCTTTTCCTTCTCTCCATATGAATTGCTTACTTTGGGGACTTTAATTTATACAATAATATGTCTGTATTCTTTTGTTATAATTCCTAGAGTTTTATTGTTTTGCTATCTTTACGGATTGATATTTTTTGTTAGTTTTTCTTGCATTATGAGTTGCATGTATATTTACATCACTTTATTTTTGGCATATTTGCAGAACTAGCATGTACTATTAGTACGAACGACCATAATTTATAGTGATGAGAATAATTAGGAGTTTCACTATCATTTGGCTAAACAAATTCTTCGTTTAAGTGTATCTTTTGTTAAAGGGAACGTGCATGGATTAAAACTTTGGTCACCATCGATGTGTATAATTTACAAAAATGAAACTCAAAAATCAACCCAGTGGTTGGCAACAGCACAAAGCCACTAATAGTTGAGATATATATATATATATATATAGACTTATAGAGCACTCTTTTTCATATTGTGTGACATTTATAAAGATCGGATTCAACCTACCTAACTTTTATCAGTGGGGTTTGGGTATAAAATATCTCTTATGTAAGATTCGAGTTTAGAAATTGTAGTTCATGATGCTTTTGTGGACTAATTCATTTCGATCCGTTCGAGTCCTGCCTAGTGCCTATTAATTTAAAATTTTGGTTATGAGTTGGCTCTCAAGACTCAAAGCTAGCCTGTGGTTGACACTTTTTTATAAAACACAACCACCACCGTACCGAATTGTGTAGTTCACACTTCAAGTCTTCAAACCAACAAACACATAACATAATATATAATTTCATAAATTTTAATATGACTTTACATCTTTACCAACTACTGATCGAATGTGTTACAAAAATTAAAGGATTATGGATCAATCCTCCCAAAATTCGAATAGCTACGAGGTCGTTTCGCATGTTCGATAACACCTATGCAAAGAGAATGGTAGACACAAGATCTGGGTTACAAGTCCACGTAGTTCGACAATCGTACACCCGTAACTTGCCAAGTCAAATTAGTCAACATCAAGCAAGACAAAGATATCCATCCACGTGTCTATCTATCATCCCTCAGATCCCCACAATCTCAGTAGCGCACTATAACTAAGTAAACTCCACCGTACACGAAAAAGCCACTTTTGTTCCGAATCCATTTTCCCGCCCACTGTCACTTAACGCCTAGCTGTCATTTTCGTTGGTTCCGAAACTACCCATGCGGGTAACAAAATGTTCGAGGATAAGACAGGGATATAAACGTATATGCGGAAAAAAATCACGTAGTAACAGAACGTAACCCCACCGGCGAATTTATATTAAATTTTTTTTGAGCTTTTAACTTTAAGGCGTCACGGGGATGGCATGTTTGGCTATCGAAAATAAAAGGGTGTTATTTATTAACATATCTTGTTTTGGTGGAAACAAGAAATTTAATTTTACTTACTAACATAGCCCGGCTCTATATATATTTTAATGACCTATCCCTAATGCTGCATTCTATAGTCTCTAGATCCCAATAAAAACTTTACTCCTGATTTTACATTGTAGTAAATAAATGATGATAAATCTGATTAGTGACACAAAAATGATAAGAGATTTAAACGGGAAGAGTGTTATCGGAATAGTGAAAAAAATTGTAAGAGAGCTTGTTAAAAAAGGTGTCGCTTTCGATAGTGCAAGTTGTTACACTTTTTTTTTCTATTGGTAACAGTCAAAATGATAACCTCTTTATGATATGAGATTACCAAATAGTAGGGAAATACCAATCATACGTAACATTAGGTCTAATAACGGCTTGACGTGCTAAATTTGTCACGTCGATAACAATTTCGCTATACAAAAATGGCTACTAAAATAGGGCTGTTTTCACTTTTACCCCACAAATTGAAGTCAAATGCAAAACTAACCTCTTCAATTTTTTATTTATTTTTTGTCCAATTATTTACGAGAATGCCATTACTATTTCGAGTGGTAGACCTCAACAGAGGTCTACGAGAGCTGCATAAAGACCAAATACCCCTCATCTTCTACACTTAATTTCCAAAATGCCATATCATCAATATTGCCAACCACCATTTTCGCTCAATTTGGAGCTGTTAATGCTCCGAAAATTCACTTTTGAGCTACCATTTCTCATTCTCTCAACTCATAAACTCTTATTCTTCCATTTTCTCCCCATTTTCATCCCAAAAACTCTATAAGCAAACTCAAATCTTGGATCTTGGCATTTCCGATTGTTTAGCTTACATCAACGACCGGAGCTCGTTACTGAAGGCTTAAATCGAAGTTATCAGCCCTCGAATAGCCTTTCTCCAACGCCCATGTAACTTTTCTTCCAAAATTCTAAGATTTTCAGTTTTGGTCCGCGAATGTAGACCTCAGTTGAGGTCTACTATGACTTAGTAGACCTCAGTTGAGGTCTACTGGTCAACCGTTGCCATTTCCTTTGCAAAAAAAAAAAACTAGTCGTAGACCTCCACTTAGGTCTACTACACGTGGAGGTTAGTTTTGCAATTGATCGAGAAAAATGTTTTTTCCTGTAGACCGATGTGGAGGTCTACTCCACGTGGAGGTTAGTTTTGCAATTGATCGAGAAAAATGTTTGTTGGAGGTCTACGGCTTAGGTCTACATACAAAAAAAAAGGTCTACCGTTAAGGTCTACGGGGTCTGGTAGACCTCAGGTGAGGTCTACGGGGTCTGGTAGACCTCAGGTGAGGTCTACGGGGTCTGGTAGACCTCAGGTGAGGTCTACTAAAATATCTGGTCAACGCAAAAAAATTGAGGTCTACAGGAAAGGTCTACCAGAGGAAAGTCAAACTTGGGTCAACTGAAAACTAACCATTTTGAGGTCTACTTTTTGCGGTAGATCTACATGGTAGACCTCGTTTTGCTCCGTAGACCAATTAAGAGGTCTACTAATCAAAGCGAGGTCTACCGCAACAAACATTTTTCTCGATCAATTGCAAAACTAACCTCCACGTGGTGTAGACCTCCACATCGGTCTACAGGAAAAAACATTTTTCTCGATCAATTGCAAAACTAACCTCCACGTGTAGTAGACCTCAGTTGAGGTCTACGACGTAGATCTACGTAGTAGATCTACGACGTAGATCTACGTTGTAGGTCTACTATTATGTGTTATTTTGTAAATCGTTTTTTTGGTCAATATATCTAATATTTTGAAATTTTTCTTGAACAGTTGGGTTTTTTTACTTGTTTACTTGCTTATATATGAGTTTCAAATGTTCATTTGGTGTGATTAAGGCTCTACTTATGTTGTTTTGTTTGTTTTTTTTTTGTTGCAGAAAATGGTTTGTTTAGCTTCCGTCTATGGAAAATGGCTGATGGTAGAAGACAGGTCATGGCATTTTGAGGTGGATAAAGGAAAAGGAGGGAGAGTGTTCTACTTGCGGGATGGTTGTACCCATGAGGAGCTTGTGAGAATGGTACAGTGTGACTATATGTTGGATATGGAAGCAGAGCTGGTGGAGATATCTTATCCATTGCCAGATGTGATGCTCAATCAAATGCCCTCGGACTTTCCTCCTATGTACGTCACCAACGATGGGCAGGTTCATAGCTTGATAGAGTTAGGCAAAACGCATGTGCTGCGCCTTTGCATCTCTGTTCGAAACAAGGATAAAGTTGAGGAGCGAGATGAGGATAGATATGTCGATGAGGATGAGAATGAAGAAGAGGAGGAACTTTCAGATATAAATTGGGATGCAAATTCAGATGAAGAAGTTGAGAAAGAGGATGATGATGTAGGGGACGATGACTATGTGGATGAAGCTTTTGCAGGAAAGAAAGTGGATGACACGGACGCAGACTATAGCGAGTATGGGAAAGTTCAAGATGAAGATGATTGGGAGAAAAAATGTTTTGAGGAAAGGCTTCACAAAGGTGATTTGAATGGTCAAGGTGGAGGAATCAATGGAAATGGGTCAGGCGCTATATATGTGAATCAGAGCTATGTAAGCAAGGATGCTCTCATATCTGCCTTGCGTCTAAAGGCAGTGGTGTCCAGATTCGCCTTCAAGGTTTCTAAGTCTACTACTAAGCTGTTTGTGGCCAAATGTTTCGTAGATGGATGCATGTGGATGTGCAGAGCTGCTATAAAGAATGAAGCAAAGAGGTTCTGGGTGACAAAGTATGTCAAGTTTCATACATGTTCTGTTGTGGACCGTGCCGGATTCCGTAAGGGATGTACTCCAAGGTATCTTGGACAGATCTTTGTAGAGCGGTTTGGAATCATTGATGGAATTGTCCCGAGACATATTGCAAACTCAATGAGGGTGATGCTTGGAATTAAGCTTAATTATACCACTGCTTACAGAGCTTTGAAATTTGCGAAACTTTTCGTTAGGGGAACACCAGATGGTGGATACGCGAAGTTGCCCTCGTACTTGAGAAGAGTGAAGCAGTCAAACCCGGGCTCCGTGACTGACATTGTATGTGATGAGATGGGTCGATTCAAATACTGCTTCTTATCCTTAAATGCTTCAATGTTGGGATTTCAGTATTTGAGACGCGTTATTGTGGTAGATGGGACTCATCTAACTGGAAAGTATGGAGGAGTTTTGCTTGTTGCAGCCGGACAGGACGCTAATTTTCAGGTCTTCCCGTTGGCTTTTGGGATTGTAGATGCCGAGAGTAACGAATCCTGGGGTTGGTTTTTCGACAAGTTGCAACAATGCTTTTCACCTCATCCCATGGTGATAGTTTCGGACAGGCATCCCTCCATACATAATGCATGTCTCCGTTTTCTACCTTGGGTTACTAGAGGTATATGTTACTACCATCTTCAACATAACATAGTCACAAAATACCAAGCAAAGAACATCATGTATTTGGTGAAAGGAGCTGCCTACGCCCATACGCTAATGGAGTTTAACCGTTGCATGGCCGCAATCCGAGCTGCTAAACCGGAACTTGCACAATACTTAGAGGAAGCGGATCCTAAGTTGTGGTCTAGAGTACATTTTCCAGGGGATCGGTACAACATTAAGACGAGTAACATTGCTGAATCTATCAATTCCGCACTGAAGAGAGCCAAGGGCTTTCCAATACCTTGTCTGCTGCAATACATCCGAGAGAAGCTAGGGGTGTGGTTTAACAAAAGGCGAGAGGACGCCTTGAGTCTTCACACCCCATACAGTAAGGGAGTTGAACATTTGTTGTCTGTCCGTTCACACTATGCAGAATCATACAATGTGGAACACATAGATGGATGGAAGTTCAACGTTAAGGGTGGAGGAGGACCTTATATTGTTGATTTGGAAAACCGTTCATGTGAATGTGGTGTATTCCTAGTTGAAAAAATCCCTTGTTCACATGTGATTGCAGCGGCTACTGAGGCAAACATACACATGTCGCAAAACGTTGCAACGACTTACACGAAAGAGGCGCTATACGCGACATATGCACATCCCATATACCCCGAGGCAACACATGATGTAGAGCCAGAAGAAGACATTTGCCTCCCTCCAGATGTTAAGCCAGCTCCTGGCCGGAAAAAGAAATCTAGGTTTCTAACATGGCTAGAATTGTCTAAGAAGAGACGCACCAAACCAAGAAAGATGCACAAAATTTATAGTTGTTCGAAGTGCCGACAACCGGGGCATACCCGTCCTCATTGTGTAAGTGTCTTACAACTCACTGTGTATTCATGGTTAATGTTGATTACATGTGTTTTTAAAAGTTGAATTGTTTGCACTGATTTAGGTGAAGAACGAAGATGTAGACTGAAAAAGAGGTCTACGTCGTAGATCTACGCGGTAGATCTACGCGGTAGGTCTACGCGGTAGATCTACGCGGTAGGTCTACGCGGTAGGTCTACGCGGTAGGTCTACGCAGGAGGTCTACGCGTTAGTCTACGCAGGAGGTCTACGTAATTGGTCTACGCAGGAGGTCTCCAGCTTTTTCATGTTTTTTTATTTAAGTTAATACGAGTCGCAACCTATGCAGCTTTTTCATGTATCAGAACACTTGCACTAATTCGAGATCTACATTAGAGGTCTACTCCGAAAACAGTTACATTATGATTCATCAAGAAGGTTATAGGTTACACCAAAAAGCATAAGAGCGTCAGTTATAGGTACAGAGAAAAAATGGTACCATAGCGCTTTTCCAAAGTAAACCCAGTTAATATACAAGATCATCCCAACCCAGTTAATTAATATAGCTATATATCCAGATCATCCCAATCACGTTCTGGTGGTCCGCGACAGTTGAGCTCAACGAATATGTCCGCTGCAAGCTTTGCTCTTATAGCTTTCATGTTCTTACCACATAGCGTCTTCGGAAAAAGCCTCCCAAGGCTATGGTACTCGATGAACTTTAGACAGAAGACACCACAGTCACTGCAATTGTCTTGCGCAGGCACATCATTTCCAGACAGATACTCGTGTGTGAAACGCTCCAACGGATACCTCTCTCTATCATTGCTGTCAGCCATGAGCCGAAGAAGATAAGGCATCATCACAGCAATTGGCTCGAGGGAGTGAGACAACACAGCCTCACTGAGATAACCAGGTAAGCTGTCCCACACAGTAATATGCCTTTTGGGTATCGAAATCATCAAGGCAACCCAATGATTCTCTTTCACGTTCCATGGCATGTAGATCTCATCAATATCTACTTCCCATTTCTTCAGCGTTTGGCAGAATGCTGGTTTCTTCCCTTCAAAGTAATCATAAGCACCTCCTGGTAGCAATCTTCCTAATCCATATCGATCTGGCTCGGAATCCACAAACCTCCTATACTTGTCTTTCGTCCACAACATACTAGGACCACTATCAGCAAAGCAGATTCGCTCACTCCTAAACCATTCCGGGTGCAATTTCATGCGCTGACGAAACAAGTCCAAGACTATATCCATGTGCTGAAAATATACATGCACGTTAGAACGCTGAAGAAATGGGAAGCATAAGAATAAAGGTCTACAGGATAGGTCTACAGGAAAGGTCTACAGGAAAGGTCTACAGGATAGGTCTACAGGAAAGGTCTACTGAAACGGTCTACGCGCATGAAAAGCATAAGAATAAAGGTCTACAGGAAAGGTCTACAGGATAGGTCTACAGGAAAGGTCTACAGGAAAGGTCTACTGAAACGGTCTACGCGCATAAAAAGCATAAGAATAAAGGTCTACAGGAAAGGTCTACTGGAAAGGTCTACAGGAAAGGTCTACTGAAACGGTCTACGCGCATGAAAAGCATGAGAATAAAGGTCTACAGGAAAGGTCTACAGGAAAGGTCTACAGGAAAGGTCTACTGAAACGGTCTACGCGCATAAAAAGCATAAGAATAAAGGTCTACAGGAAAGGTCTACTGGAAAGGTCTACAGGAAAGGTCTACTGAAACGGTCTACGCGCATGAAAAGCATGAGAATAAAGGTCTACAGGAAAGGTCTACAGGATAGGTCTACAGGAAAGGTCTACTGAAAAGGTCTACGCGCATGGAAAGCATAAGAATAAAGGTCTACAGGAAAGGTCTACAGGATAGGTCTACAGGAAAGGTCTACTGAAAAGGTCTACGCGCATGGAAAGCATAAGAATAAAGGTCTACCGTATCCGCAAGCCATTCTGTCTGGGTGACTAATTCCCACCACCAGTGGAGTTGAGGTTCAGCGTTCCAAAGAGGTTTCTTAGGGCCACTGGATAGAAGACAGAAAACACTCAGTTACTAATCAAACAATCAGGATAAATATAAGTATTAAGAGGAATTTTAAGAAACTACTTACAAAATGCCTTTAAACTCCTTCTTAAGTGCTGAGAGCCTATCCTTATCTACTGGCGTGAACGGATCGTACCCAAACCGTTGCTTTCCAATGATGTCCTTCACTGTTCTATTTCCCACATACGGAGACCGTTGAGATGCGGCAAGCTGTCGCTGACGATCTACGTTTGCTTGTGCAACAAGTATTGCTGCTTGTTGTTTTAGTTGCTGCTTCTTCGTGTCCTCCCTTCGCTCTTCTTTCGATGGCTTATGCGACTTAACAAAAACGAGCTCCGAATCGTTACCGTTGTCACTCCCGCATGGAGATATATGTTGTTTCTGCAAATGTGAACCAAGTATGTATCAAACAAGGTTTGTATAAATGGCACAAATATTCTCAGGTTTTACACTAACCAAACAAGGTTCAGGGATATAAAACAACAATATCAGCAAAACCAAAATAAACTACAAGTACTTCTTAGGCTTACGCCTGACTCGAACTCTATCAGGTACAGGATCAGCACTAACCCGATCTTTTTTCTTCGTAGGAGTGGTATCTGTCTCGGTAACCTTCTTCACAGAAGTGGCAGTGTTATCGCCAACTTTCTCCTCTGCATCATTCTCCTCTTCACCGGAAGGCTCGTCATCCTTCACAGACTTCTCAGGCTCCTTAGGCGTAGGCTCCTTAGGCTTCTCAGGCTCCTTAGGCTTAGGCTCCTTAGACTCTTCGGGCTCCGCATGCCTTGATGCATCTTTCATAACCCGGATGGTTTCTTCTATGCTGACCACCTTCTCAGTTAGGGTCCACAACCTGGCATCAGTCTGTTCGAAGCCCAACTTCATCTCCGCAGTCAACTTCTCGCTGCACTCTTCAAACAGCTTCTTAATCTTCTCCTCAAAGCGACTGAAGCCTTCGTCAGCAACGGAAACGGTCTCCGGACACTGCCTCTTCTGCATCTCCTCTCCATGGTCTGCTAATCTTTTCCTCTTCGCAGACTCCCCGGATTTAGCATTCTTGGCCACCATTACACCATGAGGATTCCAGTCGTCCGACTTCCACTTCCATCTACCACCTAGTTCACCGTACAGTGCCTTGATAATATTCTCAACCTTCGGGTCATCTTCATCATCATCCCACTTAGGGTAAACAAGATCTCTCTCCACCAATACGCAGTGCTCAAAGTTCACCTACAAACATAAGGTAAAGTTATTAAAAGGTCTACGTAAAAGGTCTACGTAAAAGGTCTACGTAAAAGGTCTACGTAAAAGGTCTACGTAAAAGGTCTACGTAAAAGGTCTACGTAAAAGGTCTACGTAAGAGTTCATGCTAAGAGGTCTACATTAATCGGTCTACGTAAAAGGTCTACGTAAAAGGTCTACGTAAGAGTTCATGCTAAGAGGTCTACATTAATCGGTCTACGTAAAAGGTCTACGTAAAAGGTCTACGTAAAAGGTCTACGTAAAAGGTCTACGTAAAAGGTCTACGTAAAAGGTCTACGTAAAAGATCTACTGCAAATGCAAAGGTCTACGTAAAAGGTCTACGTAAGAGGTCATGCTAAGAGGTCTACATTAGTCTGAAAACAAAGTATGTACCTGCTTCAGTATGGTTTGTCCAACGTTTCTTAAGCCCCATATACCTTTGTAGGCCAGGAGCGGCACCTCTGGAGCGTTTGGTATGGGTGCACCAAAATTGGCTCCGAATTCAGGCATGAAACGATAAGCCCATACTTGTAGCACCTCAACAAACCCATCCATCACATATCCAGACTTCCATAGCTCTGCTCCTTTGACGGCTTGAATCTGGTTCCTGAAAGCTACACGCCCCCACGGATAACTCTCAAACTTCTCTTCATCCATCACTAATCTGGCCAGGTTCACCGGAGTTTGGGAAGTGGTTCTCCGAGCCACAATAAAGCTTGCGTAGATGGCCAAGTAACCCAGCCTAAGTTTGTCCTCACTCGGCCAGTGTGTTGCCCATTGGCATGCTTGTGTGAGCTGATGTTGACTCGGACCAGCCTCAACATCTACTCCGAGCCTCTCCCAGAATGCTCTCATCTGTTGAGTAACCTCACACTTGGGGTCATCAAGATCCTCATCCTCTACATAGTCGCAGTTGAGGCCGGTGAGATATTCAAATTCATGCAGGGAAAATCTAAGTGGGTTTGCACCAACCGCACTCCAGATCTCATACTTCCTCTTGCACTCTAACTGGAATGAGAGCATAGTGTGGACCACTTTCGAAGACCACTCGAATTTAAGGTCATGAAACCTGCAGAAGACACCAACTCGCGAGTCGCAGAGCGTTTCCCACTCGGCATCACTCAAGAGTCCCTTCACGGCAGTGAACAGCTTTCTGTCGTTGCTGTAGTAGGCAATGCTTTTTTTGGGGTTCGGGTTCATCTCCTCTTGTGTAAAACCTTCTTGGAAAGGTTGGGTTCTTCATTCTGCAAGACATATCACAGTAGTCAGAGAAAGACAAACTCAGTATACGTAAAAGGTCTACGTAAAAGGTCTACTGGTCTACTGCAAAGGTCTACAGGAAAGGTCTACGTAAAAGGTCTACGTAAAAGGTCTACGTAAAAGGTCTACGTAAAAGGTCTACGTAAAAGGTCTACTGCAAATGCAAAGGTCTACTGCAAAGGTCTACTGCAAAGGTCTACTGCAAAGGTCTACAGGAAAGGTCTACTGCAAAGGTCTACTGCAAAGGTCTACTACAAAGGTCTACAGGAAAGGTCTACTGCAAAGGTCTACTGCAAAGGTCTACAGGAAAGGTCTACAGGAAAGGTCTACTGCAAAGGTCTACAGGAAAGGTCTACTGCAAAGGTCTACTGCATGTCTACGTATCAGTTCTATGGTTTGCTAAACCCTAAACGACACTGACCTATGTTTCAGCCGAAATGTCGAAGAAGAAACGACATGAATTAGTTATAGATTATACCTGTATATCAGCGGGAAACTATGTCTGAAACGAGATTTAAAAACAAAATGACACATGAGTTCGGTGAGATAATAAGTGGTTATACAAAGTGGAAATGGTAAGAAGAGTGAGTGACTGAGTTATTACCGGGAAAGGGAATCGACAGGAGCGCTCCGACTCTACCAATGTCGACGGACCGAAGACGGCACAAATTTGTACATATTGCGAACAATAAACCGTTAGCCCCGACATAAATGATATATGTTAACGATACTAGATAGAGGGCGGCGATATTACCGGCGTGAACAAACGGAGGCGGAGCAAAAGGCGGCGGAACAAACGGCGTCGAAGCAAACGGCGTCGGACACGGAAATCGAAGAAAATCACCTCTCGAGAGCGCCGAATTCAACTTCTAACAAACCCTAAAAATTTACAGTTCAAGGTAAAAATCGAATTATATACAACGGTTCAGATTGTACGGTTGGTTATTACAATTAATCTCGGTTTAGGTGTTCAATTTACGGTTCATTACAACAAATTCAGCCGGTTATTTTATAACTGAGGTCTACCACGAAATTACCGAAACGTTTCAAATCCCCCCCCAAATCCACCGTCTATTTGAAATTTTGGGATTCCCGCTAGGTTAATTATGTGGTAGATCTACATGGTAGACCTCACACATTTATATGTTTTAACCTATATGTCTTTGCTTATCTATAAATGATTCATTTGTATTCAATTATATTTTTTGTAGATGATAATGTCTATATTTTAATTATTCATCCAGGTTTTTTTGTCAAATTATTTTTTCTTTAATTTTTAATTTAAATTTAAGATTTAATTATGTGGTAGATCTACCTGGTAGATCTACCTGGTAGATCTACATGGTAGACCTCACACATTTATATGTTTTAACCTAAATGTCTTTGCTTATCTATAAATGATTCATTTGTATTCAATCATATTTTTTGTAGATGATAATGTCTATCTTTTAATTATTCATACAGGTTTCGTTGTCAAATTATTTTTTATTTAATTTTTATTTTAAATTTAAAAATTAATTATTTGGTAGATCTACATGGTAGATCTACTTTACCCTAAACACTAAATCGAATAATTTGGATATTTTTTTGTAACAATGTGCTTGCCCTATTGTCATTTTACAGTTTGGATAACAAATAAACGAACATTGAATCGCATAACAAACCAAAAACAACAATTGGTCTAGAAATTTTCAAAACCCTACAACTTACACCATTCAACCCTAAACAATCTACTCAAACTCTTATCCTTATGAACTATATATTCATGATATTTATAGATTCATGCCTTTTTCTGAGATCATATTTTTAGTAGACGTTAAATGTCTTTTATTTCGTTATTTGTGAAAAAAATATTTCAAAGTATTTTTGTTTTAATTTTTAATTTAAATTTAAGATTTAATTATGTGGTAGATCTACCAGGTAGATCTACCTGGTAGATCTACATGGTAGACCTCACACATTTATATGTTTTAACCTAAATGTCTTTGCTTATCTATAAATGATTCATTTGTATTCAATTATATTTTTTGTAGATGATAATGTCTATATTTTAATTATTCATACAAGTGTTTTTGTCAAATTATTTTTTCTTTAATTTTTAATTTAAATTTAAGATTTAATTATGTGGTAGATCTACCAGGTAGATCTACCTGGTAGATCTACATGGTAGACCTCACACATTTATATGTTTTAACCTAAATGTCTTTGCTTATCTATAAATGATTCATTTGTATTCAATTATATTTTTTGTAGATGATAATGTCTATATTTTAATTATTCATCCAGGTTTTTTTGTCAAATTATTTTTTCTTTAATTTTTAATTTAAATTTAAGATTTAATTATGTGGTAGATCTACCTGGTAGATCTACCTGGTAGATCTACATGGTAGACCTCACACATTTATATGTTTTAACCTAAATGTCTTTGCTTATCTATAAATGATTCATTTGTATTCAATCATATTTTTTGTAGATGATAATGTCTATCTTTTAATTATTCATACAGGTTTCGTTGTCAAATTATTTTTTATTTAATTTTTATTTTAAATTTAAGAATTAATTATTTGGTAGATCTACATGGTAGATCTACTTTACCCTAAACACTAAATCGAATAATTTAGAAATTTTTTTGTAACAATGTGCTTGCCCTATTGTCATTTTACAGTTTGGATAACAAATAAACGAACATTGAATCGCATAACAAACCAAAAACAACAATTGGTCTAGAAATTTTCAAAACCCTACAACTTACACCATTCAACCCTAAACAATCTACTCAAACTCTTATCCTTATGAACTATATATTCATGATATTTATAGATTCATGCATTTTTCTGAGATCATATTTTTAGTAGACGTTAAATGTCTTTTGTTTCGTTATTTGTGAAAACAATATTTCAAATTATTTTTTCTTTAATTTTTAATTTAAATTTAAGATTTAATTATGTGGTAGATCTACCTGGTAGATCTACCTGGTAGATCTACATGGTAGACCTCACACATTTATATGTTTTAACCTAAATGTCTTTGCTTATCTATAAATGATTCATTTGTATTCAATCATATTTTTTGTAGATGATAATGTCTATCTTTTAATTATTCATACAGGTTTTGTTGTCAAATTTTTTTTGTTTAGATCTACCTGGTAGACCTCACACATTTATATGTTTTAACCTAAATGTCTTTGCTTATCTATAAATGATTCATTTGTATTCAATCATATTTTTTGTAGATGATAATGTCTATCTTTTAATTATTCATCCATGTTTTGTTGTCAAATTATTTTTTTTTTAATTTTTAATTTAAATTTAAGATTTAATTATGTGGTAGATCTCCATGTTTGTCTACCACAGCGTCTGGAGGTTAAAATCGTAATCGTGGCATGCGTTTTTTTGTTTGTTCATAAGAGAGTGTGAGGTACTGTTACTGTAGAAAAGGTTAGTTTTGCAATTGTTTCAAATTGTGGTCTAGTTGAATAGAAAAAATCAATTTGTGGTCTATTTTTGGCAATTTGCCCACTAAAATAATACTAAACACAAATGCAATCATTTTCTTATTATATGGACTGGACTTCATCTTCTATGCAAATATAAATAATTATAATAGAGAAAATATTTTATTTAACAGATTGGTAAGATTGGTACAGTGATATTTATGACAAGAAAAAAGGCCGAGGAAATCCTTTTATGCAATAATAATCTACTTGATTTTCTCGAACCGTTATTAGTCTTTGATTTCGACCCTAATTATTCTGAATAGTTGACCAATCTGTTTCACATTTAATAGTCATGACAAGTGCTTTCTCGTGATTAGCAGTTTCAGAGTGGCTCTTTCTTTTAAGGATATACTATAATTCTCCCGGATTTAGCCTTATAATGTGCTCCTTTTTATTAATTTTTTTCAACAAATCTTCTGTCAGTCTTTTATTTATTTATTGTTGTTACGATTTCTTAAGAATTATCCCTAATAAGTGTGCTTGGCTATTTAAAAAAAAATACTTGTACTTTCTTTTAAGTGACAGATTGGATTGTACATAACCACTTAACTAAAAGAGAGGAAGGTTTCGATTTGAATGCAAACAAAAGAGAAGCAGTGAATAGAAAACTGTAAGTCCTGCAATTATTTATTTCATGTATTATATTTTATTTCCAGTAAAAAAGGGAAGAAAAAAGAGAGAAAAAAATACAAGTGTCCGTTACTTTATTTAAAGGAAGGAATCAGAGAGTGTATAATGTATATATTATTTTGGCTTGATTGCAGACAAAGCAAAGTATCAAGGATTCATTATTCAGATATACTTACATACATACATACATACATATATATACCATTGTGTAGTGTATATAATACAAAACAGAGAAAGATAGACAGGTGTAAGGGAAAGTCACAACTGGTCAGTGGTGGGTCTGTTCTGAGAAGAAACCCTCATTTTTCCCGCCTGTGCTCTTGTTTGAAATCTCTCTTCCGTCTTCTTCTTCCACTATACAAAGAGAGAGAGAAAGAGTGAGACTTTCTTCAGAGATAAGAGAGAGAGAGAGAGAGAGAGAGAGAGAGAGAGAGAGAGAGAGAGTGTTTCTGCGTGTGGATGTGATTTTTTGTTTGTTTGTTGGAAAATGGATACGCCTCAGAAGAGTATTACGCAGATCGGAACTCCAATTTCCAAATCCAAATTCGAGGTTTTTCTCTTAAACACATTTATTGCTTTAGTCAAAGTTCAGTTTTATTTTATTTTTGCTTCTGTTTATGTTTCCATGGTGTCAATTCTCATATTTTAATGCCCATCTCTGAATTTTTGTACTTTCTCGTAGAATTTTTTTTCCAGATTTCATAGGTTTAATGGATCAATTTTGTTAAAAAATCAGACATTATCGTCTCTCTAATTTTTCCTTGATTTTTGCTTGAAGTCAAAGCAGTTAACTCAGACACAACACAACTGTAATTGGTTTTAGATTTGTTTTACTTTGACCAGTTTCAGTAGTTCACACACTTGACAACTCAATTATGATCAATCATCCCCAATTCACTACGAAAATCTGTACTTTTTTTTCACTCTGTAGTACTAAGATTCTTAATTGGAATCTCTAATCTTTACCCTTACCTTAATTACAGCACAAAAATAAAAGATTCATAATTATCTCCTGTTGTTGTTGTTGTCTGAAAAATGCAGGATTCTCCAGTGTTCAATTACATAAACAGTTTGTCTCCCATTAGACCAGTCAAATCCATCCCAAATCCTCACCAATTCAGCTCTCTGAATTTCACTTCCCCTCCCTCTGTTTTCACCTCACCACACCTAACTTGTTCTCACCGAGAATCCAGATTCTTCAAAACTCATACTTCTTCTTCTCATCCCACCAATCCCGTGGAAGAAGAATCTACTTCTAATGAAGAAGTTTCAGCAGAAGCAGAAGACACTAAAGATGCTTCAATCGAAACGGAGCTGCCAACAAATGACCCCGTTGCTTCACCGTGTGGCAGAGATACCGCCCATCTTTCACTTGTTCCATACGCTCCTCCTCCTCCTCCTCCTTCTCCTTCTCGAGGAGAGAATGGTTCGTCTGAGGAGTGTGCAGGAATGGAGCTGCAGAAGATGTATGATGATAATGTTCAGGGGAAAATCGAAACTCCGGATTGGGAAAGTTTGATTTCAGATGCTTCTGAGCTCTTAATCTTCGGCTCACCTAATGATTCAGAGGCTTTTAGGTGCCTTATGATGCAAAAAGCATCATCCTCCGAACCACGTTTTCGCAATGAACAAGAGTCCTCGGACACGAATCCTTGTGAGGTACACTCATGAATAATAATATCTCATCATTAGTCTATCTTCAGTGTCATGATTTGTCTTCTTGGTGTTTGTTTTTGTAGGCTGTTTCATTCTTGCACCGCGGTATAAGAAGACGCTGCCTGGACTTTGAGCTTCCGGGGAATAAGAATAACACCGCGGCGGCTTGTGAATCGTCGTCGAGATGTCTTGTACCGAGCATTGGTCTTCATTTAAATGCTATTTTGATGTCCTCAATGGACATTAAAACCAATGTCACTAATGATTACTCGTGTTCCGGGGAGATACAAGTTGGTTCAAGCTCTACACTTGAAGAAACTTTGAACCAAACGGAATACGAAACCCTGGAAGATGCAGATCAAGATGTTCCTGTTGAACCAGCCTTGGAAGAGTTGAATTTGAGCAGCCCTAAAAAGAAAAGGCAAGTTTTTTTGTTTTGTTTTGTTTTGTTTTCCTGAGAGAAACTAGTCTTTTTTTCTTTTCTCTGTTTTTAATAACTGTTGGTAATGTGAATCACACAGGGCTAAGTTGGAAGCTGGAGAAGGAGAGTCGTGTAAGCGATGCAACTGCAAAAAGTCCAAGTGTTTGAAACTGTACGCTAGCTCCAAGTTTGTTCAAACTTCTTTGATTCTTTTGGCTGTTCTTCAAAAAGTTTGGTGTTTTTGAGTTTCTTGAATGGTTTTGTGTGCAGTTACTGTGAATGTTTTGCTGCTGGAGTCTATTGCATAGAGCCATGTTCATGTATAGATTGCTTCAACAAGCCTATTCATGAAGATACCGTCTTAGCTACTCGTAAACAGATTGAATCTCGGAATCCACTTGCATTTGCTCCTAAAGTCATTAGGAGCTCTGATTCGGTTCAAGAAACCGGGGTATGATCTCTTTTCCTCCATTCTCCATCGTCCATTTAGATATATCTTGCCTGAAGAGGATGATAAAATTGCAATGACACTAAACAGGATGATGCAAGCAAAACTCCAGCTTCTGCGCGGCATAAGCGTGGCTGCAACTGCAAGAAATCAAACTGTCTGAAGAAATACTGTGAATGCTTTCAGGTTTTTGTTCTGTACTTGAAATGGATCTATATGGTTAACTTCCTTTGGTATGATTCTTATGATTTGGTTGTGATGTGTTTCTTTTAAAGGGTGGTGTGGGATGTTCCATAAACTGTAGATGTGAAGGATGCAAGAACGCATTCGGCCGCAAAGATGGTTAGCTTCTTTGCTCTCTGAGTTTGTCATTTACTAACAAACTCAAGTTCTCTTTCTGATTCTGATTCTGAATCTACTTAACGAATATCTTATAGGGTCTTCAACTGTTGACATGGAAGCTGAACAAGAGGAGGAAACTGAAACATCGGAGAAAAGCAGAACAGCCAAAACTCAACAGAACACTGAGGTTTTGTTGAGAAAAAAGGAGACTTCTTCTACTCTACCTATTACACCAATGTCAATTTACAGGTAAATTCTCAAATTCTTAAGGAGTTTTTGATTTGAGTTTATATCATCACCTGATTAGCTATATTTCTGTTTTTTTTTTTTCAGACAAGAACCTTTCTCATCAGCTAAGAACATGATGCCTCCTCCTCCACAGTCTCTTCTTCGAGGTGGATCTTCCTCAGGGATGTTTAACACTCAGTATATAAGAAAACAAGACATTAGTTTGACTCAGTCCCGGACTGAGAAGTCATTTGAGAGAATCACAGAGGAGGGAGGTGAAGAAATGCCTGAGATTCTCAGCCATTCACCTATAGATAACATCAACTCTGTCTCTCCCAACAGCAAGAGGGTCTCATCTCCTCATATGGACTCATCGAGCTCAGGATCAATCTTAGGGAGAAGAAATGGCGGCCGAAAACTGATACTTCATTCGATTCCATCTTTTCCTTCTCTCACTCCTCAACACTGAGAGCATGCATTTTGATGTGGTGTGTAGCTATAAAAATTCTTTGAATCTTTTTTTTCAAGGTGAGAGAGATGATCATAAAAGTCAACTTCTAGTTGGTACGTAGTAAGTTAGCACAGTTTAGCATCTGTAGTTGTGTAATAAAGATGTCAATCCATCATGTTCTTCACAACAAAACGAAACCATTTCTTGTAATATATAAGCTCTTTTTTCGTGAAGTTCATCAACAAGTATCAAAACCAGCTCTAGCTTTATTTTGAAATATATCTAAGGCTAATTGCTCCAATACTTCCAGAGCCAGTTCAAGTGCCAAATTGAAGCAGTTAACAAAGTTGAGCTTGAAAAACTCTGTCTTGTTAAAAGAGAAATCTAGTGTCTTGTTAAAAAACTCTGTCTTGTTGTTTCTACTGATTACTTGCATCAGATTTATACAAAAAATCACTATTGCAGTAGATTCCCGGTTCCTGGTTTGTGTCGATCTTGTAGATTCCCGCGGTGTTCTTGCATTCACGGGAGGGTGAAAGAGCTCACTGTTGACAAACAGTTCACGCATCTATAGCCCAGTGAGCCACCTATCTCTTGAAGCTTGCAACATACTGTAATGTTCTCAGTCGCTGGATTTTTTATTATATATATGAAGTTTCTAATTTCTACATTCCACTCCGAAATTGATTGTCTGCAGATTTACAGCAGGGGGAAGGGGATTCTGATGCTGCACTTGTCTTTCTCCTGCCATTTTTTCAAAATTTCTGCACAAACGGAAGGATTGTGAAGATTCCTTAGATCTGTAATTTCATTAAACCTATACTTTTCGATTTCATTAAAATACGAACCTTAAAACAATTTCCACATTATATTTATACTGTGCTTTTCTAGGTCTGACCCGTTTTTTTTTCGGATAAACACACGGGTCTAGATCTGACCCGTTTGATGCCTCGATTTATAAAATTTAGACCATGTGTAGTTTCAGGTATTGCAATTTAGTACCAATAACTTTCAGTCTTGTATTCTTGTAGAAATACCACAGGTCTTTTTGTATGGATGCAATGCAATGCGTGTAGTTTATTTATGTGTAATGTAAGCTAAACGGCAACAATAGATTTAATTGATTACACACCGTGCCGTTTTGCTTTTGCGCCGATAGGTTGTGTGTCATGTTGAAGAGGAAAGTGGCGCTTCATAGTTAAAATTTGGCGCTCGTTTTTTCAGGGTTAAAACATTTTGAAAATCAAATTTCTGTCAGTACTCAGTAGATTGTAAATCGGAGAATTGAGCGGTGAATTGGGAGTAAATCGATCCGTCGCTCGGTGATCTTCTGTGTAAATCACCGCCACCTGGAGAAACTCTCGCAAAAAGCCTCCACCGCCGTCCTCAGCTGCTCCGCCACCCAAATTTCCCCAGCCGGAAAAGGAATGCGTTGGAGAAGATGACTGCGGTTCTGGCGGAAGCTGGGTGCACACTGATGAACCAGTACGGTCCGCCATGTCTTCCCTCCGACCGCCGCAATCTCACTAGTCGCTTTTCGTCTTGCTCCGCCAATTCCGGCGAGAGAGAGAAAGTCAGTGCTCTTCGCTCAGTTTTCATAGCTGGATTTTCATCGTACATTCAATCTCCGAGTAATCTTCGTAGGTCAGTAATTCCACTCGAGTTGCTGATAGGTCTAAGTTTTCCCTATTAATCTACTGCAAGTGTACATCAATCAATGTGTAGTCTATAGGGTTATCGAATCCAAACGTCAAGTTGTCGCACAGTAAATTCCTAGATTCAAATATTGCTAAGAGAAATAGTGTAAATGTAATGCAAATTAAGTAACCAAAAAGCAGCAACTGATTGTTTGATGAGATTAAATTCAAGAGAGACAAACGCTAGGCCTTGGGAATTTCTCAGGTTGAATCCGAAATTGTAGAGTAAAAACTATCAGGATATTATTTAAGCACCGTTCTCGAACATGAACACTAATGTAAAATCAACCAGCTTTCGCTGCGGAGATTGTCTATGTCTAAATCCTAGAATTCCAAATTTCTTTGCAAATTCAATAAACTAGACAAGCACTAATTCCAGGTTCAATTGTTCACAAAATCCCTAAACCAAATTCCTTTGCAGATAGGTATTTTGCTCATCTAAGATATGTCGGGAAACTAATAATGCTTTCGCATCTATCAATTATCCTAAGTATGAATTTCAGGTGATCAATTCTAGAAATCAATGATTAAGCACAATCTAGATGAAGAACTATATGATTATCCTAACAGTATTCTAATTCTAACAATCCATCTTCAACCTTTGAAAAACCCAAAACCTAACTAGCAGATTACTCAGACATGGCTATTGAGAACAACATCATAGACTGAATAAATTGCATTAAAGAGATAAGTAGAAATAACAGGGGTTCATATTCTTCTCTCAGACGAACAGAGTTGCAGAATAATCTCCCCAAAAGCTCTGGAACAAAATCTCTCTAGTCTCAATGAGAATAAGATACCAAATAGAAAAAGCCTAAACAATGGCTTATAAACCTAAAAACACGACTTGGGCCTTCTTGTAAATAATGGAAACTTCTGGGCCAAAGTGCAATTCTCCAAATCTTCATAAAACTCGCGCAGCACTTTTGGCATATATTGGTGTCGACCGACACCAGTATTGGTGTCGATCGACACCAACGTCCAGGATCGATAGTAACTCCAATAAATCAGCATAAGTCTCCAAAATGTATCCAAAATGTTCCATTATCTCCAATTCAGCTCCAAATGTGCCTAAGACCTGTAATTAGTAGAAAAGACTCCAAAAACACTAAAAAGACTCTATATACAAGACTTATATCATGGCAAAAACCCATAAAAACCATGATATATCAACTCCCCCAGACTTAGATCTTTGCATGTCCTCATGTAAATCGAATCTAAGACATTTGAGAAAGAGGTTTGAAAAGCGGAAACTCACTTACTCTTTAGAACTTGTACCAACCTTTGCACCTGCTCTCACTCAGAACATAACCAACATTAGACCAGTTTCACATAGTGGACACTAACTTGCAATTCAAACCAAACCCAACACTAAACCCTTTCAGAATACTCAAAACTCTAAAGCCAACTCCTTAAAATTTAAAAGCGTGAGTTCTCAACAAGGGGTTATCGATCAAATAGCATTCTGATTTTTACCCCTCCAAGTACAATCAAGACAAACTTCTAAAACTAAAACATGTATGCATTTTTTGTTGTTTTTCGTTTTTTTTTTTTTTTTTTTCTTTTTTTTTTTTTTTTTTTCTCTCTCTCTCTTTCCCTTATGATTTGGAATCAGTTTTTATTTAGAGCGCGAGTAGTGATGGTTGGAGCCACCAATTCCCGGTCCTTTTTATTACTTTCATCCGGCGGGTTTCCATGGAGTCAGAAGACCAGTTGGACTGACCTTCATCCACTTCGTTTTCCCGAGGGTGTCGTTAGACTTCCCTTTGGGTTTAAGAAAAGAGAGAGTATATAACATAAATGTAAAGCCATAAATAAACATGATGTAAATGCATAAGCCTGTCTTGACTGGACTGAAAGAGAAATCATACTCATGTATACCAAACCCCTTGCTAAGAAATTTAAAAGTCAGGTTAATGCGAGGAGTTAAACGTTAGAGAGTTGAGTACCTTAAAGATACGGTTGTGATCCAGCAATCGGTCCGCTAGAGCCATTCTGTTCGCCTAAGTCCTCTGCTGATGTCCGCCCCTTGTGATTGCAAGAACATTGGTTGATAAGGTAAGCTCCAAGAGAAGGTCCTAATTTCCTGACTGATTTTGACTCAATAAAACACTTTGAAAAACTTTTTTTATTTTATTTTTTTAGAACCCTCAAAAACAAACACAATGTCAGCAACTACCTCCCCCAGACTTAAACAACACTGTCCCCAGTGGTATTCAGCCGAAGGAAGTAAAGAGAAAGAAGTGGAATTGAGTTAAACTGAAAAATAGAACGTGTAACCTGTCTGGCGGCCTGGTGTCGACCGACACCAGGCTGGTGTCGATCGACACCAGGCACAGAGGACGCCAATGAGTTTTTGAATGTGAATGAAGTCCAGAAAAATGTAGAAACAGATGTCTACACGTTTTCACATCAAGTAATCTGTAAAAGTACTCAAACACAATTCAGAAACAGTCATAGATATCATCAAAGCATAGTTCAACACAAATTCCAAATCCAAATCAAAAGAAAATGAGGGACTGACTCAAAGTTAGAAGAAAAATAAAAAGAAATGTCAAAATGCAAAAGAAAAAGGATAGATAAACCAGGGACAAGGGCTAAGCCTCGTCGTCATCGACATCGTCAGCATCAGGTGCAGCATCGTCAGTGGTGGCAGATGGACGAACACAGCCACAGCGAGACAAAGTAGCGATCGCACTCCAGATGGCCTGAAAGCTCTCTATCACATAACTCTGAAAAGCAGCCTGCTCCATGGGAACAGCTGGAGTAGGTGGGAGACCAAGTGCAGGGGAAGCAGAGTAAGAGGATGAAGGAACGTCGGGAGCAGCACGACGTGCGCGACGAGTCGAGCCTGTAGCAGCGCGAGCTGGTAGGGCAGCGAGAGGAACAGGAGGCGCAGGGAGGAAGTGTAGGCTGGTAAGTGTCTCTGTGATGGTAGTGAGGTCGGTGTTGGGCAGCTGGACCATGCAATCGCCTGAAGGATCGCGGTAACACCAAAGCAAATCCTTCTTCATCCACTTAGCATTTTGCAGATATGCTTCATCCATAAGTGATTTAGGAGAGATGGAGTGGAGGTGGGCCAAAGGGATACCAAAGTACTGAAAGATGGGAGTAAGGAGACTTCCCACCGTCTCTGGTTTCTTCTTAGTACCTGAGAATGGCTTAGTCTTTAGAGAGACTAAGTGTTCTGCGAAAAGCCCACCAAAGTCAACTCGCTCAATCCGCTGTAAGTCTGGCTGTCCGTCCTCATATAGATGCTCAATCCCATAGCTCAAAAGCATGAGCTCACGAACACGCATCTTGCCTGGCTCGGATTTGCATAAAAGTGTGTTAGCAAGAAGTCTGGCTACATACCGTACCACCGGGTGTCTGATGTCGGTCTGAGTAGCCGTCTTGCTATCATATTGTCCGGTCCCAAAGGAAGACCAAACTCTCTTCTGGTCAGTGAACTCAGTCGGCAAAGTAGGACTAAAGCAAGTCTTCTCGAAGCCATAGATGCCGCAGAGATCATGTATAGACAGCCTGTATCTCGTTCCCTGCAGCATGAAAGTCAGGGTGCCTTCGCTAGCCCTCTTCACGGGGGAGGTGTAATAAATACTAACGGTGGAGAGGAACTGACACACCAAGTCGGGATACGTGTTGTAGCGCTTGGTACACATGGTACCCAAACCAATCCTCTGTAGCATCTGAGTTACATCATCTAGAATGCCCATCCTCCTCAGAATAACCGGGTCAGCGAATCGAGTGGCTTCTATTTGGATATTCAACCAGGCATTGTAGAATAGAGTGTCGTAATCATCCCAAGTCTCTGAGATGTTCCGGTGAAGGCATTCTGGGCTCAGTGCCACCTTTGCTTCAGGTTCATTCCACACCTTGAATGTTCGGATCTTTACCCCTTCTCGTCGAGGCCAAGGGGCTGTCGTGATTGGCGGTGGAGAATCAGGAGAAGAAGAAGATGGTGAGTGTTGGCGTTTCTTACTGCGGTGTGCTGGTTGCTTTGGAGGCATCTGTAATCTAAGACAACCAAAGACCAAACTAGCAAATTTTGGAAAAATCAGTTCAAAATCAAAAGTTCTAAAATCAAAAATGTAGTAGTAGAACTTCAATATCATGCTTGAAAACAACAAAAACCGCAGCAATCAGTCCCAAGAAACTCCTAAACCGGTTCTAATCAGCAATTTTCGCAAGTATCGTCACTGAAATTCCAAATTCGTAATGTGGCAAAAACTTGATAGGTCTAAGTTTTCCCTATTAATCTACTGCAAGTGTACAGCAATCAATGTGTAGTCTATAGGGTTATCGAATCCAAACGTCAAGTTGTCGCACAGTAAATTCCTAGATTCAAATATTGCTAAGAGAAATAGTGTAAATGTAATGCAAATTAAGTAACCAAAAAGCAGCAACTGATTGTTTGATGAGATTAAATTCAAGAGAGACAAACGCTAGGCCTTGAGAATTTCTCAGGTTGAATCCGAAATTGTAGAGTAAAAACTATCAGGATATTATTTAAGCACCGTTCTCGAACATGAACACTAATGTAAAATCAACCAGCTTTCGCTGCGGAGATTGTCTATGTCTAAATCCTAGAATTCCAAATTTCTTTGCAAATTCAATAAACTAGACAAGCACTAATTCCAGGTTCAGTTGTTCACAAA
Source organism: Erythrophleum ivorense (assembly GCA_026724425.1). NCBI lineage: Eukaryota > Viridiplantae > Streptophyta > Magnoliopsida > Fabales > Fabaceae > Erythrophleum > Erythrophleum ivorense. Next base: position 1,032,501 of record JAIUCV010000084.1, read on the forward strand.
ATCCCTAAACCAAATTCCTTTGCAGATAGGTATTTTGCTCATCTAAGATATGTCGGGAAACTAATAATGCTTTCGCATCTATCAATTATCCTAAGTATGAATTCCAGGTGATCAATTCTAGAAATCAATGATTAAGCACAATCTAGATGAAGAACTATATGATTATCCTAACAATATTCTAATTCTAACAATCCATCTTCAACCTTTGAAAAACCCAAAACCTAACTAGCAGATTACTCAGACATGGCTATTGAGAACAACATCATAGACTGAATAAATTGCATTAAAGAGATAAGTAGAAATAACAGGGGTTCAGATTCTTCTCTCAGACGAACAGAGTTGCAGAATAATCTCCCCAAAAGCTCTGGAACAAAATCTCTCTAGTCTCAATGAGAATAAGATACCAAATAGAAAAAGCCTAAACAATGGCTTATAAACCTAAAAACACGACTTGGGCCTTCTTGTAAATAATGGAAACTTCTGGGCCAAAGTGCAATTCTCCAAATCTTCATAAAACTCGCGCAGCACTTTTGGCAGATATCGGTGTCGACCGACACCAGTATTGGTGTCGATCGACACCAACGTCCAGGATCGATAGTAACTCCAATAAATCAGCATAAGTCTCCAAAATGTATCCAAAATGTTCCATTATCTCCAATTCAGCTCCAAATGTGCCTAAGACCTGTAATTAGTAGAAAAGACTCCAAAAACACTAAAAAGACTCTATATACAAGACTTATATCATGGCAAAAACCCATAAAAACCACGATATATCAACTCCCCCAGACTTAGATCTTTGCATGTCCTCATGTAAATCGAATCTAAGACATTTGAGAAAGAGGTTTGAAAAGCGGAAACTCACTTACTCTTTAGAACTTGTACCAACCTTTGCACCTGCTCTCACTCAGAACATAACCAACATTAGACCAGTTTCACATAGTGGACACTAACTTGCAATTCAAACCAAACCCAACACTAAACCCTTTCAAAATACTCAAAACTCTAAAGCCAACTCCTTAAAATTTAAAAGCGTGAGTTCTCAACAAGGGGTTATCGATCAAATAGCATTCTGATTTTTACCCCTCCAAGTACAATCAAGACAAACTTCTAAAACTAAAACATGTATGCATTTTTTGTTGTTTTTCGTTTTTTTTTTTTTTTTTTTTTTTTCTCTCTCTCTCTTTCCCTTATGATTTGGAATCAGTTTTTATTTAGAGCGCGAGTAGTGATGGTTGGAGCCACCAATTCCCGGTCCTTTTTATTACTTTCATCCGGCGGGTTTCCATGGAGTCAGAAGACCAGTTGGACTGACCTTCATCCACTTCGTTTTCCCGAGGGTGTCGTTAGACTTCCCTTTGGGTTTAAGAAAAGAGAGAGTATATAACATAAATGTAAAGCCATAAATAAACATGATGTAAATGCATAAGCCTGTCTTGACTGGACTGAAAGAGAAATCATACTCATGTATACCAAACCCCTTGCTAAGAAATTTAAAAGTCAGGTTAATGCGAGGAGTTAAACGTTAGAGAGTTGAGTACCTTAAAGATACGGTTGTGATCCAGCAATCGGTCCGCTAGAGCCATTCTGTTCGCCTAAGTCCTCTGCTGATGTCCGCCCCTTGTGATTGCAAGAACATTGGTTGATAAGGTAAGCTCCAAGAGAAGGTCCTAATTTCCTGACTGATTTTGACTCAATAAAACACTTTGAAAAACTTTTTTTATTTTATTTTTTTAGAACCCTCAAAAACAAACACAATGTCAGCAACTACCTCCCCCAGACTTAAACAACACTGTCCCCAGTGGTATTCAGCCGAAGGAAGTAAAGAGAAAGAAGTGGAATTGAGTTAAACTGAAAAATAGAACGTGTAACCTGTCTGGCGGCCTGGTGTCGACCGACACCAGGCTGGTGTCGATCGACACCAGGCACAGAGGACGCCAATGAGTTTTTGAATGTGAATGAAGTCCAGAAAAATGTAGAAACAGATGTCTACACGTTTTCACATCAAGTAATCTGTAAAAGTACTCAAACACAATTCAGAAACAGTCATAGATATCATCAAAGCATAGTTCAACACAAATTCCAAATCCAAATCAAAAGAAAATGAGGGACTGACTCAAAGTTAGAAGAAAAATAAAAAGAAATGTCAAAATGCAAAAGAAAAAGGATAGATAAACCAGGGACAAGGGCTAAGCCTCGTCGTCATCGACATCGTCAGCAACAGGTGCAGCATCGTCAGTGGTGGCAGATGGACGAACACAGCCACAGCGAGACAAAGTAGCGATCGCACTCCAGATGGCCTGAAAGCTCTCTATCACATAACTCTGAAAAGCAGCCTGCTCCATGGGAACAGCTGGAGTAGGTGGGAGACCAAGTGCAGGGGAAGCAGAGTAAGAGGATGAAGGAACGTCGGGAGCAGCACGACGTGCGCGACAAGTCGAGCCTGTAGCAGCGCGAGCTGGTAGGGCAGCGAGAGGAACAGGAGGCGCAGGGAGGAAGTGTAGGCTGGTAAGTGTCTCTGTGATGGTAGTGAGGTCGGTGTTGGGCAGCTGGACCATGCAATCGCCTGAAGGATCGCGGTAACACCAAAGCAAATCCTTCTTCATCCACTTAGCATTTTGCAGATATGCTTCATCCATAAGTGATTTAGGAGAGATGGAGTGGAGGTGGGCCAAAGGGATACCAAAGTACTGAAAGATGGGAGTAAGGAGACTTCCCACCGTCTCTGGTTTCTTCTTAGTACCTGAGAATGGCTTAGTCTTTAGAGAGACTAAGTGTTCTGCGAAAAGCCCACCAAAGTCAACTCGCTCAATCCGCTGTAAGTCTGGCTGTCCGTCCTCATATAGATGCTCAATCCCATAGCTCAAAAGCATGAGCTCACGAACACGCATCTTGCCTGGCTCGGATTTGCATAAAAGTGTGTTAGCAAGAAGTCTGGCTACATACCGTACCACCGGGTGTCTGATGTCGGTCTGAGTAGCCGTCTTGCTATCATATTGTCCGGTCCCAAAGGAAGACCAAACTCTCTTCTGGTCAGTGAACTCAGTCGGCAAAGTAGGACTAAAGCAAGTCTTCTCGAAGCCATAGATGCCGCAGAGATCATGTATAGACAGCCTGTATCTCGTTCCCTGCAGCATGAAAGTCAGGGTGCCTTCGCTAGCCCTCTTCACGGGGGAGGTGTAATAAATACTAACGGTGGAGAGGAACTGACACACCAAGTCGGGATACGTGTTGTAGCGCTTGGTACACATGGTACCCAAACCAATCCTCTGTAGCATCTGAGTTACATCATCTAGAATGCCCATCCTCCTCAGAATAACCGGGTCAGCGAATCGAGTGGCTTCTATTTGGATATTCAACCAGGCATTGTAGAATAGAGTGTCGTAATCATCCCAAGTCTCTGAGATGTTCCGGTGAAGGCATTCTGGGCTCAGTGCCACCTTTGCTTCAGGTTCATTCCACACCTTGAATGTTCGGATCTTTACCCCTTCTCGTCGAGGCCAAGGGGCTGTCGTGATTGGCGGTGGAGAATCAGGAGAAGAAGAAGATGGTGAGTGTTGGCGTTTCTTACTGCGGTGTGCTGGTTGCTTTGGAGGCATCTGTAATCTAAGACAACCAAAGACCAAACTAGCAAATTTTGGAAAAATCAGTTCAAAATCAAAAGTTCTAAAATCAAAAATGTAGTAGTAGAACTTCAATATCATGCTTGAAAACAACAAAAACCGCAGCAATCAGTCCCAAGAAACTCCTAAACCGGTTCTAATCAGCAATTTTCGCAAGTATCGTCACTGAAATTCCAAATTCGTAATGTGGCGAAATTGAACAATGAATAGCACATAGGTATGTCTAAATTCCTCTAACACAACCTAGAAAGGCAATATTCAAGCTTGAAATCAAGATAGAGGAGTTGAATTTCGAGTTTACCAACCATAGGGCCGAAATCGAAAAGTGAAAATTTAGAACACATACCTTGCAGATCGAACGAATGAGTGATATAGAGAGATAGAGGATGAAAATCCAAGCAGATTAGGCTCTTAAATCACGCAAATCGGTCAAGAATCGAAAGAGATAAAAGGAAGAGGCGATTTTCGGAGGTGGAGGTTGTGAGGAACGAAGTCGCGAAGAAGAAAGAAGAAAATTAGAAGACTTACCTCGCGTGGGCAAAACGACCGTGTTTTGATTTGGGAGGTGTCGAGCGACACCGTAAGTGGTGTCGGTCGACACCAGCTGTATGTGTCGACTCTTGTGTCGAGTCCTGCTCGACTTTAGTCCGTCTCGTAACTGGTGTCGATCGACACCCAGATGGTGTCGATCGACACTGGCTTGTGGCGACCCTGGTTTTCCTTTTTTTTTTTTTTTTTTTTTTTTTTTTTTTTTTTTTCAAAAATAAAACAAAACCAAAAGTTAGTAAAAAGAAAACGAAAATCACAAAGGAATTTCACCTACAAGTGGGTTGCCTCCCACTAAGCGCTTGTTTTCAGTCATTAGCTGGACCGTTTGGGGCGATCAGAGAGTGGGTGCATCATCCAGAGGCAAAATCTGCCCTGCTGGAATCTCGGCTTTCGCCCAATAGTGTTTCACCCTTTGTCCATTCACTGTGAACTCCTTGCCTTCAGAATTCACCAGGGCAACAGCACCATACGGTCTAACCTCCTTGATTGTGAAAGGACCTGACCAACGTGAACGCAATTTTCCAGGAAACAAATGCAAACGAGAGTTATACAGAAGTACCTGATCATTGGGTTCAAAGTTTCTGGAGAGGATCTTCTTATCATGATATGCCTTTGTTCTCTCCTTGTACAGCTTAGAATTTTCATAGGCATGATATCTTATCTCATCCAATTCATTCAACTGAATCAAACGCCTCTCTGCGGCTGATTTGATGTCAAAGTTCATCATTTTAACAGCCCATGCTCCTTTGTGTTCAAGCTCCACTGGAACATGACATGCTTTCCCATAAAGCAAATGAAATGGTGTAGTCCCAAGTGGTGTCTTGAAAGCTGTCCTGTAAGCCCAAAGTGCATCATCCAGCTTAGTAGACCAATCTTTCCTTGTCTTTCCAGTCTTCTCTAGAATCTCCTTGATTTGTCTGTTAGAGACCTCAACTTGTCCACTAGTCTGAGGATGATAAGGAGTAGCCACTCGATGTTGTACACCATGCTTCTTCAATAGCTTCTCAAACACCTTGTTAATAAAGTGAGAACCACCATCACTAATAACAATTCTGGGCACTCCAAATCGAGGGAAAATTATGGTGTTAAACAGCTTAAGCACCACAGCAGAGGTATTGGTCTTGCTAGCAATTGCTTCAACCCACTTAGACACATAGTCTACAGCAACCAATATATATTTGTTGCCATGAGATGAAGGGAAAGGGCCCATAAAGTCTATGCCCCAGCAATCAAAAACTTCCACTTCAAGGATGAAGTTTTGTGGCATCTCATGTCTCTTGCTTATCTTCCCCCTCCTCTGACAGGCATCACATTGAGTTATAAAGGTTTGAGCATCCTTAAACATAGTAGGCCACCAATAGCCTGCTTGAAGAACCTTAGATATTGTCTTTAAAACAGCAAAGTGTCCAGCATAATCAGAACTATGGCAGTGAAATAACACATCCGGAACCTCAGATTCTGCAATGCATCTCCTGTAAATACCATCTGAACAATGCTTGTACAAGTAAGGCTCATCCCAATAATATCTCCTCAACTCTCTCAAAAATCTCTTCTTGGTATAACCTTTAAAATTGTCTGGCTCAGCTTCTGCAGCAAGATAATTCACAATATCAGCATACCAGGGTCGTTCTGTAGTCTCGACAGCACAAATCATAGCTTCTGTGAGGATGTCTGCAATTTTAAAAGAAACTGGCTCGGCCTGCAGAAGGTGTCGATCGACACAGAGGAATGGTGTCGGTCGACACTTGGAAACGGTGTCGATCGACATTGTAGTGGTGTCGATCGACGCTCCAGGTCTGTTGCGAGAATCAGCTTGAAAACCAGTTTCCAGGAAGTTAATGTGTTCTTCAGGCAAAGAATCATCAATTGGGACTTCCTCATCAATCCTGATGCGTGATAGATGATCAGCAACACTGTTTTCCACTCCCTTTTTATCTTTGACCTCAATGTCAAACTCTTGAAGAAGGAGAATCCACCTGAGCAACCTTGGTTTAGCATCCTTCTTCTGCATCAAATACTTAAGAGCAGAATGATCGGTGTGCACAATCACCTTTGATCCAATCAAGTAAGGGCGGAACTTCTCAAAAGCAAACACTACAGCCAACAACTCCTTTTCAGTAGTTGCATAATTCCTCTGCGCATCATCGAGTGTTCTGCTAGCATAATAGATAGCATGAAGTTTCTTGTCCTTCTTCTGACCCAAAACAGCTCCAACTGCAAAATCACTGGCATCACACATCACCTCAAAAGGTAATTCCCAGTCTGGAGGTTGCACAACTGGAGCACTCACTAATGCCTGTTTGATCTGATTAAAGGCAGAAAGACAATCCTTAGTAAACTCAAATTTCACTTCCTTACAGAGCAAAGCAGTTAGTGGTCTTGCAATCTGGCTGAAATCCTTGATGAACCTTCTGTAAAACCCAGCATGTCCCAGAAAACTTCTCACAGACTTCACTGAATCAGGTGGCTGCAAACTCGTCATCACCTCAATCTTCGCTCGATCAACCTCGATACCAGCCTCTGAAACTCTGTGCCCAAGTACAATGCCATCTCTAACCATAAAATGACATTTCTCCCAATTAAGAACCAAGTGCTTCTCTTCACATCTAGCAAGCACTTTGCACAGATTGTCTAGACAATCTTTAAAGGAAGACCCATAAACAGAAAAGTCATCCATAAAGACCTCCATATACTCTTCAATCATGTCTGTGAAGATAGACATCATGCATCTCTGAAAAGTTGCAGGAGCATTGCATAGACCAAAGGGCATTCTGCGATATGCAAAAGTGCCATAGGGACAAGTGAAAGTCGTTTTCTCCTGATCATCTGGATGAATAGGAATCTGGAAGAAACCTGAGTATCCATCGAGGAAGCAATAGTAGGGGTGGTTTGCTAACCTCTCCAGCATTTGATCAATAAAGGGTAGGGGAAAATGATCTTTCCTTGTTGCAGCATTCAGCTTTCTGTAGTCAATACACATCCTGTGCCCAGTTATAGTCCTTGTAGGAATCAGCTCATTCTTCTCATTCTTCACCACTGTAACTCCTCCTTTCTTAGGAACTACATGCACTGGACTGACCCAATTACTGTCTGAAATGGGATAGATTATCCCAGCCTTTAGGAGTTTCAAAATCTCTTTCTTGACAACCTCTTGCAGATTAGGATTTAGTCTTCTCTGATGCTCAATTGATGGTTTAGACTCATCCTCTAAGTGAATCCTATGCATGCACAAATCTGGAGAAATTCCTGCAATATCATCAAGAGAATAGCCAAGAGCTTTGCGAAAAGTGCGCAGCTTGCTTAGCAGTAAAGTGAGCTCTGCGTTGTTTAAAGTAGCATTTACAATAACGGGATAAGTTGAATTCGGTCCAAGAAATGCGTACCTTAAACCTGCAGGAAGTTGTTTGAGATCGAGTTTGGGAGCGTTCGCTTCGCTCTAATCACCAAGCATCGCAGCCTTTGCTGGAGTTACAACCAGCTCCTCTGTAGCAATCAATCCCATCACATGCTCACAAGTGTCCAGCATCTTGACATACCCAGCAGTAATGTCATCCATAAACGCTGCTTGGTTTGCAGAAGTAGTCAATGCTCTCTCTAAAGGATCAGCAGGGTGCATCTCTTGAAAGACTTCTTCTGCGAAAGTGGTGAGAGTGTCGACATAGAATGTTTGGCCATCGATCATGGGTCTCTTGATCAGCTTATCCATGTCAAAGTTCATGACCAAATCACCCACATTCAGGGCTATGCTGCCTTTCCTGACATCAATAATAGCTCCAGCTGTAGCCAAGAATGGCCGGCCAAGAATCAGAGGGTCCTTAGGCTCTTCACCATATTCCAGCACCACAAAATCTGTAGGAATCATGCAATCTTCTACTTTGATTGGCACATCTTCAATCACACCTTCTGGAATCCGGATAGACCGATCAGCTAGTATAAGAGATATCTTGGTTGGCTTAAAATCAGTCATGCCCAAGTGGAGAGCAACTGAATGAGGCATCAAATTCACACTAGAACCAAGATCACACAAACATCTCTTAAACCTGTCAGAAAAAATAGTGCAGTCTAACACAAAACTTCCAGGATCAGCAAGCTTCTCTGGAATCCTATTCTGAATAACAGCACTGACTTGTTCAGATATCATCATCACTCCTTGTTCAAGACTCAAATTCTTGGTGACCATCTGCTTCACATATCTTCTGATCACAGGAGTTAGCCTTATAGCATCAATCAAAGGAATCTCAATCACAAGCTTATCCATGATAGCTTTGCACTTAGCATCTTCTAGCTCTTGCTTGGACTTCTTAGGAGGCTTAGGAAAGGGTATCTTAGGTTTGTAGACCCTCTCCTCGACTTTATCTGCAACTTTTTGACGAACTGCAGGTGTCTGAGACTGGTGTCGATCGACACCCTGGTGGTGTCGATCGACACTAGTCGTTTGTGTCGAATCCGCTTGGTTCGTGTCGACCGGGGTGGTCGACAAATGTCCGTCGTACGTAGTTTCGGCTTCTGGTGTCGATCGACACCCAGTGGTGTCGATCGACACTGGCTCTGCAGAAGCGAAAGTTTCGTCTTCAAAATCCTGCAACTCCTCAATTTGCTCCGAATTCAAGCCCTGTTTCAGCACTGGATGAAGCTCCTTTCCACTTCTCAGAGTGATTGCATTGCACTGGTGCTTTGGATTGGTATCAGTTCTTCCAGGAAGGAATCCTTCTTGTCTCCTAACAGAGTCAGCAGTTTGAGCCACTTGAGTATCCAATTTCTTGACATGAGTGCTCAAAGACTCAAACTTCCCAGACAGATCTTGATACATGGCATCCATTTTTCCATTGAAGTCCACAGTTATCTTCTGTTGTCCTTCTAGAAGTTGCTCAAACATGGACTTCACATCATCTGGTGTTTGTGCAGGAGGTGATTGATAAGAAGAGGAACCATAGTTCCTTGTGAAGCTGCTGGAAGTGGAAGGCTTCTGAAACTATGTCTTTGTAAACCCTGAAGAACTCTGATTTCCTGCAAAAGAACTCTTCTGCCCGCTTCCATTGTAGCCTCTGTTACCTTGCTGATTACCAAATCTCTGACCCTAAAAACCAGCTCCATTGATGTAGTTAACATCCTCTTCCTCTGTTTCTACTGCTGGCTCAAAAGACTCCACCTCTGCAGCAAACTGAACTGATTTCTTTCCCACAAGAAGGTTGTGCATAGTGTCGAGCTGAGCCTTAACTTCAGCAAGTTGACCTCCATCCAGATTTCCAGCAAGCTTCTTCCTCTCAAAGTCAGCATTCTTGGTACTATTGCTAGATGCCAAGTTCTCTATAAGTTGGTAAGCTTCATCTGGATATCTGGTGTTGAAGTTACCGTTGCTCGCAGCATCGAGAGCCATCTGATACCTCCAATCAATTCCTCTGAAGAAAATGCCCAGCAGCTGAACTTCAGTGAAACCGTGGTGTGGACAGTCTCTCTGGTAGGACCTGAATCTCACCCAAGAAGCCTTAAATGCCTCAGTTGGTCCTTGAGAGAATTGGGAAATATTATTTCTCAGCTCCTCGGACCTAGCATCATCATAGAAGTTGTTCAGAAATGCCTTCTTGGTGTCCTCCCAATTTGTCAAAGATCCTGGCTGCAACTGCTTCAACCAGTAAGCTGCATCCCCAGAAAGAGAGTAAGGGAACAACTTGCAGAAAAGGTAGTCACTAGTGACTCCATTGGCCTTGATGCTGTTGGCCAGATCTTCGAACCTCTCGATGTGATCCATGGGGTGTTCATGAGGAAGACCGTGAAAGAGATGCTGACCCACAAGAGTATAGAATGCAGGCTTCAGCTCAAAATCATTCCTCTGGAACGAAGGAGGGCGAATCGCAGACCGATTAGCATAGAACAAATCCGGCCTGTTGTGGTCACCAAGAGTGCGATTCGGTGCAGCCTGATTTGGTGCAGCCTGATTCGGTGCAGCAACATTAAGTGCAGGCTGAACTGGGGGTGCCTCAGCTATCACATGCCCATCATCATCGAGTTTCTGCCCTTGCGCATTGCGCTTGTTTCCTTCGCTGTCAAACAGAGTGCCATCAGCTTGTTGTACCAAAATCATCGGCACGTTCATCGCAACTGGCTTCTTCGTTTTTCTGTTTGTACGCTCTAAGTGTGCTAGCTCTTGATTACTGAGATTGACTAGCTCTTTGTCCTTGTTGCTTCTGGTTTTGCGATTAGGCATACACCTGAAACACCAAAAAGAAAGTTATAGAGCGCGTGAGTAACAAAAGAGAAGAAAAATCTTAGACAAAATTCTAAAACTAAAAATCTAACGGCAACGAAAGAGACGATTGGCAACGGCGCCAAAAACTTGATAGGTCTAAGTTTTCCCTATTAATCTACTGCAAGTGTACAGCAATCAATGTGTAGTCTATAGGGTTATCGAATCCTAACGTCAAGTTGTCGCACAGTAAATTCCTAGATTCAAATATTGCTAAGAGAAATAGTGTAAATGTAATGCAAATTAAGTAACCAAAAAGCAGCAACTGATTGTTTGATGAGATTAAATTCAAGAGAGACAAACGCTAGGCCTTGGGAATTTCTCAGGTTGAATCCGAAATTGTAGAGTAAAAACTATCAGGATATTATTTAAGCACCGTTCTCGAACATGAACACTAATGTAAAATCAACCAGCTTTCGCTGCGGAGATTGTCTATGTCTAAATCCTAGAATTCCAAATTTCTTTGCAAATTCAATAAACTAGACAAGCACTAATTCCAGGTTCAATTGTTCACAAAATCCCTAAACCAAATTCCTTTGCAGATAGGTATTTTGCTCATCTAAGATATGTCGGGAAACTAATAATGCTTTCGCATCTATCAATTATCCTAAGTATGAATTCCAGGTGATCAATTCTAGAAATCAATGATTAAGCACAATCTAGATGAAGAACTATATGATTATCCTAACAGTATTCTAATTCTAACAATCCATCTTCAACCTTTGAAAAACCCAAAACCTAACTAGCAGATTACTCAGACATGGCTATTGAGAACAACATCATAGACTGAATAAATTGCATTAAAGAGATAAGTAAAAATAACAGGGGTTCAGATTCTTCTCTCAGACGAACAGAGTTGCAGAATAATCTCCCCAAAAGCTCTGGAACAAAATCTCTCTAGTCTCAATGAGAATAAGATACCAAATAGAAAAAGCCTAAACAATGGCTTATAAACCTAAAAACACGACTTGGGCCTTCTTGTAAATAATGGAAACTTCTGGGCCAAAGTGCAATTCTCCAAATCTTCATAAAACTCGCGCAGCACTTTTGGCAGATATCGGTGTCGACCGACACCAGTATTGGTGTCGATCGACACCAACGTCCAGGATCGATAGTAACTCCAATAAATCAGCATAAGTTTCCAAAATGTATCCAAAATGTTCCATTATCTCCAATTCAGCTCCAAATGTGCCTAAGACCTGTAATTAGTAGAAAAGACTCCAAAAAACACTAAAAAGACTCTATATACAAGACTTATATCATGGCAAAAACCCATAAAAACCATGATATATCAGTTGCGAAATCAAAACTGATATTCACTCCGTAACCCGGCTTGTTCATATCTATTGTAGAGTGCTTTCTTCTTCTTCAACAACCAAGAGAGACGAGACATTACTCAGAAATCTCCTGCTTGTATCTCCCATTCAACTTGACCTTCAGGAGATGTTACTCGAGAAGCTTCCGGAGTACTTTCACGTCGTTACCGGATGTTGCTCGCTCATTGTTCTAGGACAATTTTGCATCATTCCTTTCTTTGGCTGAACATCTCTTGTCATGCAAAGAAGAAAAGGCAAGGGAAATTGGCTCTCATATCGGTTTGCTGACAATTATTCAAGACAAGAGGTAAGAACATGCTAACATCTCATCTCCTAGTATAATAGCTTTTATCATAATTAGTCCACTTTGGTTCTAAGTCGAATTTGTTGCAGATACTAGGTGCCCTAGTGACACATGTGGGATCTGATAACAAATTTGAAGTCAGTTCAGTCCTATAGATGATGACAGTTGTGGCCAAAAAATATGCACAGCAGCTCTTTCCCTTTTCTTCCCACATAAATGGTATTTCTGCAACTTGTTTGTACATACACACTAATGCTGATCATGTGGTTTTCTTTTTCTAGTTTCTAATTGTTTTGTGTCATATAGGTATTTTAGACTACTTAAGAGGGATTTTCTGTTGAAAATTTACATAAGGTGGGAATTTATCTTTGTAAAGTGCTTGGTGTGACAATATATTGTATATAAAGTGAACATAATTGCAGGTCTATGAGGTTTTTTGTGTGAATTATCTCTCGCCTCCTTTCTTAGGGGACAATAGGTGATGTCAGCTCACTTATTATCTGGTTTTTATTTTGGCAGGTCAGTCATCCAGACCTCAAGTACAAAAAGATGGGGTTAGTTCTCCAGCAAGGGTCTCTCACAAATAAAGAGGTAAGATAAGATATATATTATTATATTATGTGAGTATGCAAATAGTTACCAAAAGTCTTTCAAAGTCTCACCGGAGATGCTCTTATTGTTTCATCACTTGGGGATACAAACAGTGTTTTCTAATTTCAGGTAACAACTCTACCTATTGTATATTATGTTCACTTTATATACAATATATTGTTCATCATCTGACTCCAAATTCTCATTCAAAATGTGGAGTTTTCTAATTTCAGATCTGACCTTTCAGAAATCTGCCTCTCTAAGTTTCCCCTCTTTCGTCTTGGTTCTTCACACTCTCTTCTCCTCTCCTCAACCTCTCTGTACAGTTCTTCATTTGCATTGTGTGCAGCCTTGAGCATATGCTCTGCTTCTAGGATAATTGACTAGCAAGAAACAAACAATGAGGACGAAGAGAAGGAAACTTAAACCATGAAAAAAAGACATTCATTTATTTTGAGAGCAATAAAAAAAGGTACCAAAATACATGAACAAAAGGCCGAAATCTTGTAAACTTATGATAGCTGATAAATAGAAACGAAACCCAGTCTGACAAATGCAAGAAACAAGAAACAAATATCTAAACATGTATTTGTTTCCTTTAGCGCGGCGGCTTGTTGTTGACTTGCACTAAACTGGGACGATAAGTAGAAGAGCGAGCAAACAAGTGCGGGAAAATACATTTCCGAAATAAACCCGCTTATGGGGCAACGTGGCCCGAGACTCACAGATTTAAAGTATCCGTCTTCTCCAACGATAAAAGCTGTGTGGTAGCGAGTGGTCTTGGTGGGAGGTAGATATCTGTCTAGATCAAACACCACAGCGACTCTCTCTTCCTCGTCAACGAAGAAGCTCCCACGATACTGAAATTAGGGGGATCTCCTCTCTATATAAGAGTACATTTTTTTCTTTCCTTTTTTTCGTTAAAGGGTTTTCTTAAATTTATAATAATGGAAATATTTTTGTATTTTTTTGGGCAAAGCCGTAGTCTCTGAGGATGGTAGGTTTATCTACCGGAATGGAACACATGTCCTTGGAGTACTATGTCCATGTCCTAATGTTTGTACAAAAGTTTCCATGCTTTTAATAAGAACGTAGACCAGAAGCAATGGAAAAATACGAAGGAAGAATAACTTAGAACGCAAGCAGGAGAAAAACGAAGAAGAAGAATGATATAATGGAATCTTACCGCCTTGGATCGCAAGTAACAACCTTAGATGAATAAACCAGCTCTAGCTTTTATTTAAAAACACATCTTAGGCTGATTGCTCCAATATTTCATAAATCATACCATAGAATAATAGTTCAATGGTTTTTCTTTACTACAAATCTATAAAAGACTAGATTTTGTTACCACACTCTTCTTTAGTCGAAGATCTTATGCACCCACAGAACCGGTTTTTCTTCTTTCTCGCACTTGTTTTGTGAATAATGTCTCTCAAGAGAATCACTGTCCTCCTACTCTCTGACAACGTTTTGCTTCCTTTGCTTTTAGCTCCGTCTTCAAGCTTCACCACTGTTTGCTCAATGTCCTGCATTTTGTTCTGCAGCTGCTCTATCTTCTCAGACCCGTTTCTTGACTTCTCCATAACCACTTTTCTGTATATATCTCTGGAGTCTCCGGTCTCTTCAATCTCCTTTGAAAGAATCTCATTTGTGTTTGTCAGCTGCAAGACATCTTCTTCCATTTCTTTCAACTGTCTCTTCACTATTACCAAATCAGTGTTGCTGAATCTGCCTTGTTTCTCATTCATCTCCATCTTGCTTCTCATATCTGTTAGACTGATCCGGAGACTCAACAGTCTGCTTGAGTCAGACAAGAGTCTCTCCATAATCTTAGCCTTGTCTTCGATGTTTCTTGATAGCTCTAGCTTGTCAACAACTCCAACGTCTTTCTCAGATTCTATAGAAGGATTCTGGCTTTGACAATATGGCCTCTTCGTCTCTGATTCAGAAGATTCTTCCCAAACTTCTGAAGAAGATGATGGATTGACATTGGAACCAAGATTACTACTTTCCTTGCTTCTACCATAAACCTCAGAGTCTGTGACTTGATCACCAGGAATTTCTTTCATCTCAGGCCTCGTTCTTGGCGGTCTAGATTCACCAGAGACCTTGTCCTCAAGTTGCATCTCTCCAATCTTCTTGCTGTCTTTACCTTTGTGGGAGGCGCTGCGTCGCGTTCTTTGCCTAGCAAGACTGTCTTTTTCATCAAGAACTGCTTGTCCGATGGTCTTTATATTTGGTTTCATTTCCTGCAGATTCACAATTCCACTGCCTGGCTCTTGACAAACAGATTCTTGAAGAGGCACACTCTGAAGAAAATGGAAGTTTTTACTTCATAGCGACAAAAAGATGAGTTTAAACATTTGAAACAGAGGAAGAGTGTGAAAGTTTTACCTCTCTCTGTTGATAGGTACTTTTCTTTTCATCTTCTGCCAAAGATGCGATCACAGGATCATAAGCTGACAATTGAGTCTTCAGCTCAGTCACTTGAGATTCCAAAAAGCCAACTGTTTCTTTCATTTGTTCTATCTTCTTCGTTTTTGCAACAGCTTCATATCTGAGACTTTCACAAACTCCATTGAGTTCGTTAACTTTTTCCTCAAGAAAGATTTCACGGATAGCTGAAATTTGAAGATCCAAGTAGAAAGATGTTGCATCAGCATCCCAAAGTCCAACCTCATTGCTTTTCTCTTGCAGCTCCAAACTCAAGAACTCCTCTCGAACTTGTTGTTGTCGGATTTCTTCATGTAGTAACTCTACCTCTGACACCAAATTCTCATTTAAAATGTTGAGTTTACTAATCTCTTCGTCTTGTCTCTCAGCAAGATCCGACAGTTCAGATATCTGCTTCTCAAAAATTCGTCTCTTTCGTCTTGATTCTTCGCAGTCTTTCCTCAGCTCCTCGACTTCTCTGTACAGATCTTCATTTGCATTGTTTGTAACATTAAGCATATGCTCTGCTTCTAGTATCTCCATTCCCTTATGTTCCAAGATCTCGTCTACATTACAAACCTCTTCTTCCAATATTCCATTTAAGAACTTGTCTTCTTCAAGGCCTTCTTGTAACTTCTCCAACTTCTTGTTAAGACCTTGAGTTTCTTCTTCTTTATCTTTTAACCTCTCCTCCAGTGTCTCAACTTTTTGCTTCAGACCGGTACTAATTTCTCGTAAACCGATCACATTTTCACCAAAAGCTTCGACCTCCTCAGCCATTTCAGACCCAAAGGACCTGTAAACCACACACATGTTACTCAAAGCAAGAGTTTCCAGAAGAATTGCATCATTTTCTTCCTCAACTATACACATTCCATCTTTAAGTTCTGAGAATTTCAGAAGCAAAGATTTGTTCTCGTTCAGTGTATAGGAATAATCTTGTTGCAAAATTAAATATGACTCATGCAAAGTCTCAAACTTTGAATGCTCCGTTTGTAGCTCAGATCTCAGCTCTTGCTCTTGTTGCTCTCTTTTGATCAGTTTTGATTTTAACAACCGGTTCGCCTCCAACAGCTCTTGCTTGTTCTTTTCGAGGATGTTCTTCTCTGATTCCACCATCAAACCATCTGACTGAAACTGTCCAAGAAGAGACAAGAGCACTGAGTTCTCAACTACAAGTCGATGCATTTCATATTCCGAGCTGGAAAGTGAACATTTCAGGCCATTAATCTCTCTCAATACACGCGAAGTTTGGTCTTTCGTAATCTTCTTTTCCGAAGTCTTGCAATCTGCTTCAACTATAAGTGCCTTTACCACTTGAGAAATTGCACCTCTCAAGCTATCAATCTCATCCAAGAAGATCTCTGCTTCCATCTGCTGCTCAAGATTCTCACTTTCCAGTTCAGAAATGAGTTTCTCTGAAAACTCCGATGCTTCAACATACTTCTGACACTCAATCAAGAGAGAGAAGTTCCTCTGCTCTAAATCTTCTATAAGCTTTTGTAGTATAAAGATCTCAACCTGTTTGTTTACAACTCTGTCAAGCTCCTCCTCATACTCTCGTTTCCTTGAGCGACACTCTTCTCGAAGAAAGCTCACATTTTTCTGAAGGTCTTCTAATCTTGTTTCAGTCGATCTTTTGTAATCACCATGCTCATGTTTCTCAGTAGCAAGGGAGACCTTTAACTCCTCTACTTGAAGGTCTTTAATATTTTTCTCGCTCTGTAAATCGGAATATTTTACTTCTAGCTCTGTATACTTCTTCTCCAAGACTCCTAATTTCTCCTCAACCTTATGCAACTGAGAGACAAGAGCTTCTCTTTCCTTTATAAGTTCAGACTTATCATTCTTGAGCAACGTGAAGAAATCTTCAAAGCATTTTGACTTGTCTCGTAGACTTTCGAGCTCAATGTTTGCAATTGATAGTGATCTCTCCAATAAAGTGTTCTTTTCCAAGAGCTTCTGCATATTCTCAGACATGATTTTCAGCTGTGAAAACATGTTAGCTCTCTCTGTAGCAATCTCTGACTTCTCTCCTCGTAAAGACTCACATTGTTTTTGCAGATCCTCTGTTTTCTCCTTGGAACCATCTAGTTTGGTGTTTGATTCCAAAAGCAGTTTCTCCAAATCAGCATTCTTCCTTAGAATGTTATCCATTTCACACACTTTTCTTGTAAGTGCATCTTTCTCATCTATCTGTTTGGTGAATAACTCGAGCAGCTTTGAGTGTTCGCCTTGTAGTTTCTTCACCGAGTAAACAAAGGATTCTGGATCCAAACCAGTGAGTCTCACTTGGTTTGTTAATTGTTGGTATCTCCTACTCAAGTTATCAATGTGACCCTTCAAACAATGGATCTCTACTTGAAGGACACTGCTCTGATTCATCTGTTTTGCAACTTCTTCCTCCAGCTTTTCTTTCATCTTCTTCAAGCAAGAGATCTCATTTTTCTGAATCTGCAAGGAGACTGTAGAAGAGTCATTTCCTTCGGTTAAGTTTCGGTTTTCTTCTCTCAGCATTTGAATCTTGCTTTCAAGTTCCAAGGTGAGAACCTTCTGTTCCTCTTGTGATTGAGAATGCAAACTCTCCAAATTCCTAAGGCTAGCTCCGAGTTCTGAAAACCGGAAATGTTCTTCTTGCATTAGAGCTTGAACCTTTTCAATCTCGTTTTGCTTCTTGACAAGTTCCTGATCTTTAGCTGACATTTTGTGAGCTAGATTGTCTGCTTCCACCTTCAGATTTTGATTGAAACTCTCCAAAAGAGCACACTGTTCCTCCACATTCTTTACCTTTGCAGCTCCAGCAAGAACTTCACTGCTCAGTCTTTTGGCATTGTCTTGAGCATAAGAAACATCTCTCTCTAGATTCGATATCGTCTCCAAACACTTCTGATATCGAACGCTCAAGTCTTCATTCACTTCATTCAACTTCACAAGTTCTTGTTTCAAAGCTTTGATGTCATTTTCTGCTTCTTCAGATTGATCCCTGAACATTCTTACACTTTCCTCAGCATCTTTAATCTTCATCTCCAAAGCAGATATCATCTCAAGACATTTATTGTATCTGACCAAGCCTGCTTCCTTCTCTTGCTTGAGACTAATGGCTTCTCTTTCTGCTTTAGATGCTCGGTTAGTGAGCTCCTTCGCGTGTTCTTGCTCACAAGAAACCGATGCTTCCAAATCCGCTATTCGCTCCATGGATTGAGTATACTGAAGAAGCCCTGTATCCCTCTCAACCTCAAGCTTTGCAAGAGATTCCTTGAGTACTTTAATCTTAATCTCAGCTTTGCAAGAAAGTTCATCAAACTCTTTAACATCCTTTTGAGCATCGTTGAGTTCCTTTTCCAATCTTGATAGTTGTTTCAAGCTTAGCTGGTATTGGAGATCCAAAGCCTCTTTTTCACTCTGAAGCTCAAGCAATGTTCTCTTCAAGCTTTCAACTTCAGTATCTGCTCCGTGAGCATCAGAAGTTTCATCTTTTTGCAAGTGTTCTGTGTAAGGCTCACAAGAAGATAATGCAGAATCCTCAATCATGTCGAAAGGAATCTGGTTAGGAAACGCCTCAACCATAGTTTTATGCGCATGACGAAGCTGCACTGTCGTGTGATCGTACCTCTCAGCTAAAGCACGGTAAGCTCTGTATAGCTCCTCCACTAGTTTCATAAGCTCTGGACGTTTCTTGTAATACATTTCTGCTCTTCTTGCAAAGGAATCTGCATCTGCTTCGATGAGCTTTATCATTGTCTTCACTTTGGAATCCATATCTGCAGAAGGAAACAAAATATCTTTGAACACACACACATTCAAAAGTACTAGAATCACAAAATTTCCATTTTGAGTTTTTAGGAATATAAATAGGCGACCTGCAAGATTATCTTGAATCCATTTTGAGTTTTTAGGAATGTGACTATCCCACCACCATGAATACAACCGAGTGGATTCTGACTGCAATTGATTGGCCATAACAGCAGTTTCAAGAAGCAGAAAGAACAGGTTGTTGTGTCCTTATTCGAGTGCTTTGATCCTCTTGCTAGTATTCTAGAAACTAGAGAATTCTACAAAACTGTAACAATGTGAACTTATAAGCAAGTCAAAAATCGAAAGTAAGTTATATGAGAATTTAAACTGCTTTCCTTAATGCAAACAAACCTTTTTGCTCCTGTGGATTTGTACCAAATGCTGCTGAATAATACAACTTTGGTTCTTGTATGTAAGAATGATAAAGACAGGATATTTCCTGGAGAAAATAACAGAAATCTTCAGAGAGACAAACGAAAAGTTATCTTTAAAAGAAACAAACATGAGTAAGCTTCAATGCATAGTTTCCACTTTTTAAGTGTACTCTTTCATTCACCAAAATTTTTACATCTTCAGCAAAAAGCTAAAGGGAATTTCAGGAAAAGCAGGAAAAAAAGATCCATAATTCATAAACCAAGAAATCAGTTAATCACAGTGTAATCATTCACCAAGAACAATTAAGAATTAGGATCAGAGCATAATTCAATAACATTGAGTTGGTAGAAATTGGAAACTGCAGACTTTCATCACCTACCATTTTGGATCAAATTAACTAAAGAAGAAGCACAAATAATAGAGACAGTAAAAGAAAAATATATTTATCGAGCTTTGGGAAGAAAATTAATATTTCTGGTAATTTCATATGAAAAATATTTATTTCTCGAGGTTTTCATACGAAATTACCAGAAATATGATATGGGTAACAGCATAAATTTCAACAGAATGTTTTTTTCCTCTGGAACTCGAGATGACAGTGAGTGAAAGATGAGAATTTCAGTTTGAAAACGATTCTCTGAACAAAGGATCAAAGCACTTACCTTAAAGGGTAAGCTTTAAACTAAAACCCAGCTGAAAAAATGATCTCACTTTCAGCCATCAATGGAGAGACACACAACATTCTCTTTCTCTCTCTCTCTCCTGTACTGCAAGACAAGAGAATGATTAGTATGATTGGCGCATACAGTAAATATTCGATTTTATAATTATTTTCTTTCTCGGCACTCTTTTTTTTTTTTTTTTTGTCAACAACACCTTTTATGTCATCTCTCGGATTCCCGGTGTCATTTACTCATTTTCTATTAAAATAATTGTTTATGTAACCAGAAGGTCCAGAACCTGAAATTACGTTTAATTTTTTTTCATAATATGGTGTACTTACCGTAATTTATGGAAATTTTCTCATCTTTCAAAAACTTCTCTGTTTATTTTTCTATCAAACTAATGAATTATCTCAAGTTTGTTTAGTCACTTATTTGTTTATTATTGGAACTATTTGTTATTTGTTTTCTAACAAAATGATTCTCCTCTTAAACAACTAGCTAGTCAATATCTCAAATTTATATTATAAAAAGTGGTTTTCTTTGGATAACCACCATTTATCTTAATTTTCTTAACAAAAAGAAGTTAATTAGTATCTTCCATTTCAATATCTCCAATGTCCTCTTTGATCGGATCGATTCTCTATTTTTTTTAAGAAAAATTAATGGGATGCTATTGTTATCTCATCATAGTTATTTGAAGATATCTAATTTTTGGTTCAGTGTCTTTTAGAGATAAATAAACATGTTTTGTTTCCTTCAAGTGAAAAATTGTAAATTATCATAGCATATACGACAAGTATGCCGACGAAACAAACCAATAGGATTAGAGTTTAGCGAAAAAGAAATAGGATTTATTTGTCGGCGCATTTGTTAGCACAGACGCATTGTGAGTTGTGACATCTTCTCATAGCGCATATGTAGTATAATGTTCTACATAAGACAAATGTGACCACACCAAATACAGTAAGTTCAACTAGTGAATAATGTATTAGGTATCGTTAATTAGTCTTAATTTCCAAAGTGATTTCTTTTAACTTATATGATACTTAGTCTAAAATGATTTTAAAATGCCGGAATTGACAGTATTTAGTGTAAGTCTCACACTCACACCTCTCTAGTTAGCAACTTAACACTAAGTTTTGGCAGGTATTCAGTATCTAGTGTGCGTCACACATTCTCATGTATTATGTAAAAGTTGAGCATGTTATATTATATAAAAAAATAAGTTGGCATATGTTCAGTTGTTGTTCTATAGTATAAATTAAAGCTTATCTATACAACTACTTTTTCAAAGAATAATTATTTACACTTCTCATTTATTAAAAGAGACATGTTGAGGAACTTTACTGCTCGTGTACTCATGTGTTTTAGCATTTTTGTGTTCTTAATTAATCATATGTATTAGCGAAGGAATAAGCAAAGATTGAATGTTTCCTTAGTTAATTAAAAGAAATTTTATCCAAATAAAAAACAAATTAAAAGAAAAAAGTTGTTGCAAAGAGTGAAAGAGAAAAAATCATCGAATAATGCTAAACTAACAACTACGTTTTGCTGTATTTAGGTGCTGACAGAAAACTAATTATAAAAAGCGAGTAGTTCATCGTCTACCAGCAGCTGAAATCCAGATTATTGAGTAGTTTAAGTAGATACAAATTTAAACACAAGTTTTAAAGTGTAATTTACAGAATTTTGTTAACGATGATTATGTGAATTTGTGATTCCTGTATATATAAATCGGTGCGATTGAAAGTTCTTGATTTAGATTGACGCAAGAAATACAGCTATGTCAGTTTTTGTTTTTTAACTTGTACAGCATCATCATAATCGGTGCGATCAAAGCATAATTAGGGCATATATAAACACAAATGTAATTAAGTTAATCATATCAATAACAAATTATAAATTATATTTTGGTAATATTAATTGATTATAAGATTAGTTCTAGGGGTGTCAAAATGGGTTGAAATTTATGGGTTGACCCAACCCAACCAACCCATTAACTCTAATGGATCAATTTGTTTGGTTTTAATGGATTAATGGATCAAATGGATTGTGGATCAAATGGGTTGTGGATTAAATGGGTCAAATTGAAATGGATTGATGGATGAAATGGTTACCTATCACCTTCTCATCATACATTAATTTATTTTTCAAATTAGTCCTTCCACAATTATGATTTCACTTTTTGTCTACAAAAAACATGATTTTGCAAATTACCCCGTCCCAATTTTTTTCTTTTTTCAAAATTATACCCAACAAAATATGAAATTTAGTTTTTTCCCCAAATATATAATTTTCACAAAAAAAATTCGCAAAAAATGCGGGTTTCACAATTTTTCACCAAAACTTACGATTTCACTATTTTTCCGCCCAAAACGCGTTTTGACAAATTTTTCCGCCCAAAACGCGTTTCACAAATTTTCCGTCCGAAATCGCGTTTTCACAAATTTTCCGTCCAAAATCAAGTTTTGATAAAAAAAATTTCCGCTTAAAACGCGTTTTGATATTTTCCCGCGAAAACGCGTTTTAACAAATTTTCCCGCCAAAATCGTGTTTTGACAAATTTTCCCGCCAAAATCGTGTTTTGACAAATTTTCCGTCCAAAATGGCGTTTTGACAAATTTTCCCGCCTAAAACGCGTTTTGATATTTTCCAGTCCAAAACGCGTTTCACAAATTTTATGTCCGAAATCGCGTATTCACAAATTTTCCGTCCAAAATCGCGTTTTGACAAATTTTCCCGCCTAAAACGTGTTTTGATAAAATTTCCCGGCCAAAACGCGTTTTCATAAATTTTTCGTCCAAAATCGTGTTTTGGCAAATTTTCCCGCCCAAAACGCGTTTTCACAAATTTTCCAGCCTAAAATGCATTTTGATAAAATTATTAGAAAATTATTTATGTTTATTATTTATGGATCATGGGTTAACCATTTAACCAATTAAACCATATAATTATATGGGTCATGGATCAACCTAATCCATTTACTAATTGGGTTGGATTAACCTATGACCCATTAACTCTCAACCCATTTGGATAATGGGTTGGATGGGTTGGATTACCCATTTTGACACCCCTAATTAGTTCTGACAGAAATGCTTGTCAGATTACGATTGTAATACTGATCCCCAAAAAAACGTTTATAAGAATCTGTCCTTTTTCTTTTGTACGCAAGTCTCATTTCCACCAACAAACATCAATAAGTGAACGTTCAAAACCTGAAAAGAGGATATAATCAAGGGGGTCATCAAGATCTCACCCGAAAAAAAAAGAAAAAGAAAAAGAACAATTTTGAAGAAAGAAGAAAGAATAGACAAGACAAGACATAAAAGAGGGTGGGATGTCCCCAAAAGAGTTATATGTGAGAACAATTTTGTAACCTGTCTTTTTGCTCACTAAACGAAGCTAACAATCGCGACTCAATTATTCTGTATAGTCCTCAGCAAATGCCAAAAATGATAAAAGAAGAAAAGGACTTAAGCAACAAAAAGAAGAAGATACTTTATAAAAAAATCGTATTCAATGCTAAGCTATAACCATCGTCTAATAATAACGGTAATTACCATTACAATGTTTCTCCGAATATTTGTACGTATTTTTTTCTTTTATTGTTAGAGCCAAATATTTTGTAGGGCATGTAGTATATCTTTTCATTGACAAAGTGCAACCAATTTGTATATACGTAAGATAAAGTGTAGGGTCCTTATATCTTCTCGATACTGCCACAGTCGGTGAATTGTCAATGTTTTAGGTGCGGAGAAATGTCGTTGTTAAAAGGGTGGCATTAATGTCCTTCTCATTCCGGTTAATTTTATAAACAACATTAAACCATACTTAACCAACTTGGTTTTTCTATCTGTATTTTGGTATGACTTTTGTCAAGAATTATGAGATTCCAACTTAAAATCAATTGTGAATGAGTGGGACTCTAACAACTTTTTCATCAAACCATGAATATATAAATAATGTGTAACATTCTATAATTTAGATAGGTGAAACTAATGCGATACATTTAGAATATTACGAAGGTGATGAATTAAACATAACTTATTCTTATGGAAACAAATTGTGTACGATATAATTCAATTATTTCTAACCAGAATTTAAGGCGATAAGTCCCCAATAACAAACGTGTGTTTTCATATACGCAACGCAAATGTCACCCTTTTGTGATTGTAATGGATACAAGAAAAAAAGAAGAAAACATAAAAAAAGATGATCACTTCTATTTTTTTGGTAAAGAGTTCTTTATACCGTTCTCAAACAAGAAAAACGATTTACGTGGGCTTTCAGATATAGTCATTTACATGGGTCGATCACTCGTACTGGGCCATACCCATCATGACCATGCAACTAAACTTCTGTGTGGAGTAATTTCGGTCTAACCAAACCAAACCAAACCAAAAATTGTACTGAAACTTTTATTTGAAAACCAAATCGAAATCGTATTTGAGTAATTGGCAGCATACTTTTACCAGTAGAAAAGCAACTAATATGAACTAGACCAAAATCAAAAACAATATGTAATGTCGTTTTAATTTGATGCCAATGTTTCATTAAACATATGAAAAACAGTACAACTCAAATCGAACACCAAAAGAAATAATGGGATAGACGTTTCATAACCGGGAAATCCTGAGCTAAAATCTAGATTAATCTTCACGACATGTAGAAAATTTGGATTTTCTTGCTATTTTCAGCGTATACAGTATTTATCAATAACTCAAACCTTTTAAACTTTCAACAACTAAAGTAAACGTACGTTTCGGCTTTTAATTTGGAACCGATACTTGGTTTTGGTTTATCTTTTGCAAAGTTATTTTTATTCATCTTTTTATATTTCAAGTTATTTTTATATTTGGTTGCCTAGTGAATTCGATTATAAACCTGTGTATTGTTGTATTATAATTTGGTTGAATATACAATTCCATAGGTACTGGCTCTGGTTTCAGCGCCGCACTGGGAGATGAACATAGGAACATGGATTTACCAAACAACCACGTATCAAATTATCCAAAAATATCATCAATGTTAATGCAAGTGATAAAGACGGAAGAGAAGAATCAAGAGTTAAGACAAAAATGTCTCCTTCTACTTCATTTCTGCTTTACATAGGGATTTGTTCTTTATTGAATCTTCACCATCTTAAAGAACTCCTATAGACCAGATCCCTCTTTGGTTTGCTAGGCTTGTCTAACTTTTCAAGCAATCTCTCAATTCACTTTAGAATTCCTAAACCACACTTTTTCAGTAAATGTTGTTCCCCTGAACCTGCAACAACAATAATACATAATCAAAACAAGAAAAAATAAACATAAACATAAACATAAATCTCAATCCAACTTTTTTTCTTGCGAAACAAGCAATCTTTCCAGACTCACATCAACATGTCTACCACAGTTGGTATTTGTCATAACCGTACTAGTAGATCCGCATTCACTCTCCATAAGCGAAATGTTAGATCTGTCGAGCTTAATCGCCATCCACGGATAATACTGATGATGTTGTTGATGTTGTTGATGATGTTGATGATGTTGACTTTCCTTGCCTAAGTGAGATGAAGATCTCTGCATCCGTACAGCTCTTGGTACACCGTTCCTCGGTGCTTCCATGGAAGATCTTCTTCTCCCACTCGTCTGCTTCTCATAGATCTCAGGAGGTCTCTGCTTCGGTGCACTCTGAGACCTAGCTTTGGCTTTAGAAGACTGAGTATTAGCCATGTAATTGGGGAAGAGAGGGTAATCATAAGAAGACAAAGAATCTCCTCCATTGCAATACTCTTTGAATCTGAAACACTGAGGACTACTTTGTGCTGTGTTGAAAGAGTTACAATCCTCGAAATGACTACTATACGCTCGAGGACTCATCTCTGTTATAGCTGAAGGAGCCGGAGAGTAGATTTTAGATTGACTGTCCATTTCCACAATCTTGATGTTTTCTTCATTCTCCTGCAAAAAAAACAAGAAACAGAGAGGAAGTCTCTCAAAGTTAGAAACTTTAAGATCTGGGGTCTTGTCAAGATTGGATTTTGAGATTTGGGTTAGATCCATTACGTAGTAAATGTTATTGATTCTTGATTTGTGAATCGACGTTCTTGGATTTGTGTGTTTGGTTGTTGTTGTTGAATCTCCGATCATACGAATCCTCTGTTCTCGAGCTTTGGCTTGAAGTGTAATCAATGCTTGCATACATCTAAGTGTTGCCGTTGCTTGTTTCCTCACCAGGTGACCTCTCACGAGTGCTTGTAATTTCACTAATCCTCTTAAAGCTCTTAATGCTTTTCTTGCCTGTCCAAAGAAAATTATAAAAATTGATTCTTTTAAACTAAATTTGAAGTATGAAAAAAAAAAAAAAAACTAAATTTGAAGCAAGAAACAGAGTTTTGTTTTTCAGTTTTTACCAAATGGGAACGAAAGCAAGCCTGAATCTTCACTGCTGCAGCTTCTTCAACATCCACTGCAAACTCTGAGGCTGAGGCTGAGGCGTTCTTGGTTTTCTCATCTTCACTATTCGTGATTGCGACCACAAATGGTTGTTGCGGTGGAGGCGGTGGCGGTTGAAGGGGTGGAGATGAATCTTTGGGGATAAAAGCACAAGCTGGTGGTGGTCCTGTGGCAGAAGAACGTCTAAAACTCCATCGACGTTTCTCTTTAGGAGTGCCTGGAATCGTCGAAGTGAATCCACACTCGCCTTGGTTAATCTTTTCTTTGGATCTCTCTTTCTTTCCGGTTAAGAAATTCCGAATCCACTTGCTTGTTTTCCCCATTTATATCTTCTGAAAAAAAAGCTTTCCTCAAACCACCATTGTATTGTCAGAGAAGAAGAGATTGTAATGTGTTTGTGTGTGTGTTTGGTTTTGAGAGGTTAAAATGGGGCTGACATTTTCTTTTAAGGCATTGTACTCGAAGACTCTTTAACTGCTTCTCTTTTTGGACAGCCTAACACCATAAGTTCCTTAACTACCCATCACTCAATAACATTTAATTTTTTGTTTCCCTTTTTTTTTGCATTGCCCTTATTAGTTGGGTTTTAGTGGATTTGTGTTTGAAAGTATAAACTCTATTTAATTTGTCTCTATATACAATTAATTTCTTTTGTTTCTGGTCTCTATGTGTAATTTAATCACTGAAAAACTAAAATGTGTGAAGATATTTTGATATTTAGTCGGTTAATAACTTAATACCATTAGTTATGTCGTCTATTAATTGCTTTGATTTGGAGGTTTTTAGCACCAACAAAACAAAATAAAGACATTTGTTTTGGATGATGATTTATTAGGAAGAAGAAGAAGCAGAGTGGAAGCTTCATGGCCACGATTAAGCCACTCCAAGGCCAACTACACAATCTCAATAAATCAGATCATTTAGATTAGATTTCTTGCCTTCTTCGTTGGATATCAAAAAGTACTAAAATACCCTTTTATGCAACTAACCTTGGAGTTACTAAACTGTCTCAAAAATATCTACTAAGTCTATAACTACCAAATATGATCATTAGGATTTCTAATCTATTGGTTTGTGCTAGTAACACATTTATCATAATTTGGGTTTGAATGTGTTAAAGTTCCTTGGCATCCAACCTAAAACCAATTGGCAATAGGTGGAGAGGCCTCAGTCCCTTATATATCACTTAAGTCCCATCCAAATTTCCGATGTGGGATATTCTCACACACTCTCTAGAGATTAAGGCCTCATGGCCCATTAACCTCTACAATATCCCAATAGAATGTGCATGTATGAGTAGAGATGTCAATCGGTTTGGTCCGCGTCCGCATGGACCTACCCATTGGGCTTTCTGTTTTTGATACGTCCGTGCGGGTCGGCCCACTACGGGCTGCGAACAAAAACTTTAGGTCCAAGCCCGCCCCGCATATTATTAGCGGGTTTGCGGGTCTATCCGCGGGCTTTGTAACCAGAAGCAGTTTCACCAATATCACCCAACTCAACCACCCAACTTTCTTGCCATTTTGTTAGGCTGTTATAATATAACATGTGAAACAATTTGTTTGAATAATGTAATTTCAAAGCTCTCGATCAAAGCCACATGATCATGTTCAAGATCTACATACACTGGATAGCTCTTAGAGATGTCAATCGAGCCAGCCCGCGTCCGCCCGCCTGGACCTGCCCATTGGGCTTTATGTATTTGATACGTCCGTGCGGGTCGGCCCGCCGCGGGTTGCGAACAAATTTTATAGGCCCAAGCCCGCCCGCATGTTTTGCAGACATTTTTTTATCGACCCAAACCCGCTCCGCAAATGTCTGTATGGGCTTGGCCCCCGGGCTTTGGGCTGGGCTGACACCCCTATGTATGAGTGTATGAGTTGTAGACGAAAAACATAAGAGTTACACAATCTCATGAGTAACATTCCATTTTGTGTACTCTTGGCTAATGTAATATGAAAGGAAAAAAAAAAAAAAAAAAAAAAAATAATAATAATAATAATAATAATATGAATTTGCAAGAAGTCATATATGATCGAAAGATAAAATAATGATACTATACATTCTATTATTATGATCAAACGTGCAACGAAATGCTTGATGGTGAACTATGAGCTAGTACGATTCACAAATTAAATTTTTGGATACTAAGTGATATGTTGATCGTTTTCTTGTTTTTGTCGTGGATGTTTCAAAGTTTGAATTTGCATTCAAATAAATGAGTATTTCTCTTCGACACTTATGTTGGACGGTGTGTGTGATGATTGATGAACCTATATACCTAGATACTACGTATAACATAATGAGATATGGATACATAACTGCTCATCCAAAAGAAATAGAGTACACCTACACATTTGGACTTAGAAAGGGGTAAATAAGTCATTAGATAATGAGTTTTAAGATGGGTGAGCCATGTGAAAAAAGGTTAAAGAACATGCAGAATCCGTGTGAAATACTTTATCATGATCTTAACTTATGTTTTTGTTATATGGGACGTTCTGCGATCATGGACTTTTGCATGAGACATTTGGAATAATAAAAACATTGTCGGCTATATTGCCCCACATTGAAATGTATGAGAAAACGATGCTAGTTAGTTATAGTTTGTGGTCATGCGAAGGAGACTATTCAAGAAAATATATATTTACCTATTCTAACAGTTTTTAGTAATCAAAGCTGGTGAACTGAAATTCAAGCTACCTTTTGATTACCATTGTCATGTGTATTATGAGGGATTACGTTTTCATGTTAAATTATTCTTTGCAGAAGTAGCAACATTATAGATTCATTTATACTTGTGTAGTTGTAATCATTGTATTGAACTTGGTATTTTAATTGATTTTAGTTGATTTGTATCTAAATGACAAATCCCTGTTATTCAAATGTGAATTTTTAAAAAAAATTTAAAAATTTTCTTAAAATTCAGTGTTATTGAACTTGCGATTTTAAAATGTACTTTCAAATCTAGTGTTATTGTAAATATTTTAAAGAAAGAATATCCTCAAAATAGACCTATTTCAAAAAATAATGACAAACAAGTACTAACCTAGTGGAAAATAAACTGGCCAATTTCCACTATGTAGTTACTTGTTTCGCATTATGTTACGAAAAATAAATATTTAAGCCATCGTCCCTATTTTAAAAGATGAATTTTAAGTGATTTCATTTGATTTTAGAGTTATTTAGCGGAATTTTCTTGTTAAAAATATGATAATTCAAATCTATGGTATTTAAGTGGGATTCTAAAATATTTTGAATAAAATCATAGAGATTTCTCTAATTTACCCAAAATCACTTAAAAACTCCCTAGAAATTAAATCACTTAAAATTTAAGTTGAATACACCCAGTCTCATAGAGTTTGGAAGATTATGCTATTTTCAGTAAGTGAACCACACTAATAAAATATTAGCTATACTTATCTTTTATGTCTTAGTCTCATTAAAATACAATTCCAAAGTATTTATTTTCTTGGTCGGAGGACCCCCTAAAAATGTAGGATACAATTTGATAATAAGACCCGATAACAATTCAACTTTCAATTTTTTTTTTCCCATAAATCCATTATAAATGTGATGAAATTGCACCAGAAAAAAATATGTGATGGGTTTAAATTCAATTGTTTAGCTTTTAAAGACAATGATGGATGCTTCTCTGACAATTTGAGTTTGAAAGACAGTTGTTGAAGTCGACAACATTTCTTAAATGTGCTTATCCCTTATTATTATACAGGAAATTCAGATACCAAAATAATTGTAATTAGACGAATTGAAGTTAACATATAAAAAATGGTCCATACACCATACATATTGAATTAGGTATTGGCATACATAAAAGTTAAAATATGTGATCATTTAATCTGATTCAAACGTCGTATAAATAATATCATAAAACATTTTTCTAGACTAAAATCGTTATATTAGTACACAAACATGAACTTTCAGTACTGTGTTAGTGGATAAAATATGAAGTTTGGTCCATATAAGTGAAGGTCTAGCCCTTAAAGTGAACTAATATTGACATACCATTGTCATATAAGGAATTTACAAATGAAAAAAGCTTTAACAAAAAAAAAAATGAAACTTGCATTTTTGTTTTATGCGCATAGAAATGTATTCTTTAAATTAGCCTCTTGGTTTTATAGTGGAATTAAATTTTGGTCCTTGCAACAAAACAAAACAATGGCGGAATATATTGTAACTTTAAAAGGGTACAATATGTTGTAACTTATAAGGCACTAATTATATGTATCAGTTTACAGAAACTTTTTACACAGACTTTTTATCTAGATCCTTTTTATGAGTATTTTTAAATCTTTTATCAAACCCAAGTCAGAGAAAGTAGAGATGTCTCTAATCCGATCAAACCTAAACATGATAAGAATGTCTTGAAATGCTAAATAATTAAATGAATCAAAATGCAGCAAACAAAACATATATACTATGCTAAATAATTAGATCAATCAAATTGCACAAAAAAACATATACTACTCCTTGTAAACAATTTTAGTTTTGATAATAAGTTGTCGAATCACAAAACCAATCGTCAGAGAATATATTGCTGCCACTCGCACTGTCGTTGACGATTAACTAGTGGTTTGTTCCAGTTATATACATGGGGATTTGTCATCACTCATCACCCATTAACGTGCATTAATAGTAAAACTATAAAATTCCATAATGATATTAATAATAGTAATATACTAACTGTAGCATGATAATTCGTGTCGGTATCTGTGTATGAAGCTGGCAATCACATGGCATGTTACAAGACGTTGACTAGCTTCCTCCATTATGTTTTTCATCAGTCCATCCAAACCATTACTTTCATGTTTGTTGCCATTATCTTTCTTAATTATTTCCGGCGGCCGGCAACGAATACGGCGCCGTTTGCCGTCTTATTTCCATTCTTACTCCACGGAATAAGAGTCTTCTTGTACAATTTCTTGATTTTCTTTGGTTTATTGCTTCTGGTCAATTCTTTAGACGGTTTACATACACTATTAAATTAAAAGAAAAAACAAGTAGTACTCCATATATATCAATTTTTTTGTTTGTACGCTCACAGTAGAAGTAATTACGGGAGCTTTACGGGAGCTCACAGTGAAACAATTTGACATGAGTTTCGATGAGATAATCTTGATGGATAATTTGTATCTTATTTTATAGTTGTGTGACTAATTTTCGGTTTCTTTGATTCATGTTTCATTGATGAAACATTTCTTAAAAAACAAAAGTTTGTGAAAAAAATTAGATAACTATGAGAATCCCTTAATCGAATTTGTAATGTCTTAGATCCAAAACTAAAACTCGGCTAAGGCATTGATATACATATAATCCATTTAATAATTTTTCTAATTAAAAAAACTAAAGAAAGATTAGTTAGATACGGAGAAATCAATCAATCATTTTTTTTGGGGGTGCAAATGTGAAGAAAATCAATCAATCATAAATACAGAAACATACTAATAGGTACCGTATGAATTAAACGTGTTCGTATCGAGACATATGCATGGACCACATAACCACTTAATTCCTTTGTATTAAATGTTTACTTAAGTAGATGAGCTGTCAAAATATTAGAGTTACTATGGTGTATTTATAAAACTTGTAACGTATCGAAACTCTCGGAATCATGTCGCCACTTTCTGCTTACAATGTAGCATCTTCATATTACCTACTTCTACTTCTATTTCTGGTTCTTTTGCCAATCCAACTTTTTGCAAGAACATATTGAGACCTATCACAATGTTTCAACATTATTTGATTGACGTAGACACCATTTTCGAATCTTTTTTCATTTCTGCTGCATTTGGATATTTTGTATTATGTCGTCTGCCGGCAAAAAAATTCAGAAGTGTTAGGCCGTTAGTGTATGTCAGTTTACCCAAGCTTTGACGGACGAAGCCCACGGCCCTGATAACTATAAGGCCCATAACCAAAGTCGACAACAGATCTTCTAACACTTTGTGGATCAATTGTTATAACATTGTTTTTGCTTAAAAGTCCAAATGGTGTCAACCGTTGTCGTGATTACTCATTCGTTATAGTTCCTTATAGCAGTGACAACAATGACTAAAAAGTTTCTCCCACTAGTGTTTGGACGAATCATGTTAAGAAAAATTATAGGACATAATCAAACTATACTTCTGACTTCTCATATGACATGGCCTCTTTCGCAATTCCTAATCTTATCTCTAAGCAATTTACACTTTCCAAACTTCTTCATCTTTGCTTCGTTATGTACATGTCTAACCAACAGTGTAAGCAAACTTTGACTTTATTGATGGTCCTACAAAAAAAAAAAATGAATTTATTTTTTGATCCATGAGTTTTAACAACATAAGAATAAGCTTGCATGTAGCGTATACCCTCATCTAGTATAGAGAATCTATGATTCTCGTATCATTCAGTAATGTTACTTATTCGAATCTGAAGAAGTTTGATATTTTAAGTTTTCGTCAACTATTAATGGTTTTTGGTAGAGTGTTCCTCTACTGCTATGTGAAATTCCAGTTTCTTAACCTGCAACTTGTATCCTCCAAGTAAAACAATTTTGATGATCTTATTCATTTTATTACTAAACTAACTTTTGGATTTGAGTAATTCCGGTTTTAATACTACGTTAAGGTTGTATTGTATCTCTACAATATTAATTGAGAAGTACAATTGAAAAAAAATACTAAAAAGCCAATGTATTTACGAAAATTGCCATTAGATTTATGTAGGAAATCTGTTTGGATGCAGAGATAACAGTGGTTAAAAGTGTCTGAAAAAAAAAAAATCAACTCGCCCGAGTTGACTCGGTAACTCGCGAATAGCCCACCCGAATAGTCATGAAACAAGAATAACCCACCCAAATTATCAAAGGATAACACGCGGATCTTCATTCACTTAATTTGAACCGATTTTATGGTTTTATCATTAAACCGGATCCTCATAGTAATTGATTTCAAATTTGGCCGGTTCGTTGGATAAAAAAATTCTAAGTAAACAAGAAATCTTGAAAAAGGAAATGAGGTTAATTTTTCCATTTGTGAAAGCTCACCAGATCGGGATCGAAGCGTAGACAAGAATCTCTTGGAATCAGAGTCCATTTTCTGGTTGAAACTTGCGAATCTTGCAAGAAAAAGAGAAACTTTTTAGCAACAAATCCCGATATTGGATCGAAGCCTAAATAGAATGGAGACGAACGATTTTCTGGGTAGAAGGAGGAGAGAGGAAGAGAAAGTGCGATGCGATAAAGGATTGATTTATTATTACATTTTCAGGAGATGAAATCCTAAATCAGAATCAAGCTTATTCGAATTAGGAAAAAAAAAAACTCAATTCGATTGTGTTCTTCAATCATAATTTTGTAATTTACGATGTCTATATGTGAACGTCGTTGATTCATAATAATAATAAGAGAGTGGGGAATATTGAAGAAAACACTGAACTGAAGAAGAGAAGACCGTCGAAGGCGCCGCCGAGGGAGTAGACAACGAGACGGGCGGTGAGATCGAGACAGGCGTCCCATTTCGCGTTGACATCGGAATCGCTGTTACTCTTCGTTTCTGCATATCATTCACATTCACATGCACGGATTCAAAAATCTTCACAGATAGATAGATCCAAACCAAAACGGAGTGAGAGTGAAACGAAGAAGAGGAAGAGAATATCAGTGAAGAAGCTGCTGAAATGAGTAAAGCTTGAGGATAAGAATAAAGCGGTGGAAAGGTGGAAAAGAAGATAGATCACATGTTTATCGGGGGATAAAAGATAAATGATAAGGTTTTTATTTATTTTCTTTTTAGTTAAGTCTAAAATGAAAAAGAAAAAAAATGATGTATTGGTTTGTTTTTATTTGCACATGAATTTATTTTTAGGACTTTTTTATCTCTTAAAATTGTATTTATTTCATTTAAAAATTAACAGTTTAAAAGAGTTATTAAACTAGGCCTTCGACTTCGGGTTTCGGTTCATATTTGGGTCGAGTTATTCGGGTTTCGGGTTTAAAGATATAAAAACCATTTGGGTTTTTAAAAATTTTGGTTCGGGTTAGGTTCAGATTTTTTAGGGTTCAGTTCGGTTTTTTCTGGGTTTTTCGGATTTTTCATGTTTTTGGGGTTTTGATTTTCAGGTTTAGAGATATAAAAACCGTTCGGATTTTAAAATTTTTTGGTTCGGGTTCAGTTTCAGTTTCTTGGGTCGGGTTGTGCAGTAGAATCTTTTAACTCTCTGAGATTTAGATAATTTTTGGAGGATTATGTAAGCATGTAAAAGTATGTAAAATCTATTATTTGTCAATATTTTTTTGTTTTTCTTGATAAAATCTAACGTACAGTTATACGATAACATGACCTAATACATTATACGGTTAAAGTTTTTAGGGAATAAAGTATTAGTTTTTCTTCACAAAACCGCAACATCACACCGCACGAACATGCGGGTCCTCTACTAGTACTTTATTACTTCAGAATATTAATTGAAAGTTAATGGAATACTCCCTCTGTTCCTTAATATTTGATGTTGTAGGTTTTTCACATAAATTAAGAAACATTGAATGTTAAGTTATTAATGAATTGTTTTCTTAAATCAACTATTTTTCAATCAATATTACCCAATAGTATTCAAGTATTCAAATACTTTTAGTTAATTATTTTTGAAAATTGTAATATTTTGTCATTAATTAACAAAAAGTAACTTTAAAAAGCTAAAGCATCATATAATATGGAACAAAGAAAAAAATCTTAAACATCAACTACACTAGAACCTCTATAAAGTAATACTCGATAAAGTAATAATCTCTATAAGATAATAAATTTCTCCGGTCCCAACTCGGGCCAGTGTAAAAATAAGCAATATGCGATAAGATGATAAGATAATAATATTTTTGAAACTCCTATGTAAAAGTATAAACCCAATAATAAGTTAAAGTAATAATTATATAAAACTATACATATATGCTAAAGAAAGTTTATTAAACTATAAATTTAAGTTTACCTCTAACTTTTTTTATATGCATATAAAATTGTGAAATATTTTATAAACACAATAATTATTCGTGCATCAAACTTTATATAAATATATTCAAATAAGCTAATAATAAATGTTTTATTACGATATCTAAAAATCTTAATCATAATTTCAAGTTTATGCATGTCATATTAACAAAAAAGTTTTTTTTTCTAAATTTTTAATACATTATCATATTCTTAATACATTATTATATGGAGAATAATTTTCGAATATTATAAATAAGAAAATATGTATCTATAAGTTAACAAATTATAATTTCGATAAAGTAATACCTCTATAAGATAATAAATTTTCAAAGTCCCAACATTATTATTTTATAGAGGTTTTACTGTATTAAGGAAGAGGGAGTATGTTTTTATTTATAGTTTAAAGGGTCGGTCACTATATGAATGACGTCTTAATGTTAAACTTGGGGATCACTCCATTAAAATTTATTAGAATTAAGGTTTAACTTTAACTTTTTATGAAAACACGACCGACCCCAACACAAAACAGCATTGACGGCGGATCAGGGGCAAGACGGTCATTTTACAGATGAGATTACATTAAACCGACCTTAGGTTTCGTTCGATGCATCCGCTATATATAAATACGTATCCTC
This sequence comes from Erythrophleum ivorense, assembly GCA_026724425.1. Taxonomy (NCBI): domain Eukaryota; kingdom Viridiplantae; phylum Streptophyta; class Magnoliopsida; order Fabales; family Fabaceae; genus Erythrophleum; species Erythrophleum ivorense. Next base: position 1,068,458 of record JAIUCV010000084.1, read on the forward strand.
TTCGCATGTTCTCTCGTCTTTCACCCTAGCCGCTTACACTATCTTCTCCCTTTTCCGATATATCTCTGAGGTAACGCGTTTCTCTGACGCATCTACGATCTGATTTCTTTACTCGTAGATTGATTTCTCGTTTCTTTCGTTTTGATCCGTCTTTGATTTCGATGCTCTTTTCTGATAGATCGTTTTTGACTTTCTGATCTGTGGTTTTGAGTTAATCGATTGAGGATTTCGACGTTATACAGTGCAATCGAACTGATTTTATACTGTTTTTTTTCCTGATCTGACTCTGTACGATGGATTAATGGTTCGATCTAGCTGATTTACGATTGTTGATTTGTATCGTTGAATTTGTGATTCGAGAGAAGCATAAACAAATCCGATGGCGAAGAAACTTCTCGGATTGTTTGTTTGCTATAGATCTCTTGAAATTGCTGATTTTGTGTGAATATAGCTCGCTTAGCTCAGAGGATAGAGCACCACAAACTTTATTGTGGTAGAAATCGGTTCGACTCCGATAGCGGCTATTTTGAAACTGATTGTTTGGAGGAATAACATATATTGCTAATGTGTTGATTGTTTCGATTCGATTTGGTTTGATTTATCTGCAGATTTCTTTGACAAGCAGCTATGGGTAAAGAGAAGTTTCACATCAACATTGTGGTCATTGGCCATGTCGACTCTGGAAAATCGACAACCACTGGTCACTTGATCTACAAGCTCGGAGGTATTGACAAGCGTGTGATCGAGAGGTTCGAGAAGGAGGCAGCTGAGATGAACAAGAGGTCTTTCAAGTACGCGTGGGTGTTGGACAAACTTAAGGCCGAGCGTGAGCGTGGTATCACCATTGACATTGCTCTCTGGAAGTTCGAGACCACCAAGTACTACTGCACAGTCATTGATGCTCCTGGTCATCGTGATTTCATCAAGAACATGATCACTGGTACCTCCCAGGCTGATTGTGCTGTTCTCATCATTGACTCCACCACTGGTGGGTTCGAGGCTGGTATCTCCAAGGATGGTCAGACCCGTGAGCACGCTCTTCTTGCTTTCACCCTCGGTGTCAAGCAGATGATCTGTTGCTGTAACAAGGTAACCAATCCTTTACTTGTCTGCGATACAATGATTGTGTTTAATATTTTTTTGTGTGTGTTCAGTATCTCATAGATTTGTTTTTTTGTTTGTAGATGGATGCCACAACCCCCAAGTACTCCAAGGGAAGGTACGATGAGATCGTGAAGGAGGTGTCTTCTTACCTGAAGAAGGTTGGATACAACCCTGACAAAATCCCGTTTGTGCCCATCTCTGGTTTCGAGGGTGACAACATGATTGAGAGGTCCACCAACCTTGACTGGTACAAGGGACCAACTCTGCTTGAGGCTCTTGACCAGATCAACGAGCCAAAGAGGCCATCAGACAAGCCCCTCCGTCTCCCACTTCAGGATGTGTACAAGATCGGTGGTATTGGAACGGTGCCAGTGGGACGTGTTGAGACTGGTATGATCAAGCCCGGTATGGTTGTGACCTTTGCTCCCTCTGGACTGACCACTGAGGTTAAGTCTGTTGAGATGCACCACGAGTCTCTTCTGGAGGCACTTCCCGGTGACAATGTGGGTTTCAATGTGAAGAATGTTGCTGTCAAGGATCTCAAGCGTGGTTACGTTGCCTCCAACTCAAAGGACGACCCTGCCAAGGGAGCAGCCAACTTCACCTCCCAGGTCATCATCATGAACCACCCTGGTCAGATTGGAAACGGTTACGCCCCGGTGCTCGATTGCCACACGTCTCACATTGCCGTCAAGTTCTCTGAGATTCTGACCAAGATTGACAGGCGTTCTGGTAAGGAGCTGGAGAAGGAGCCCAAGTTCTTGAAGAATGGTGATGCCGGTATGGTGAAGATGACTCCGACCAAGCCCATGGTGGTGGAGACCTTCTCTGAGTACCCACCGCTTGGACGTTTCGCAGTGAGGGACATGAGGCAGACTGTTGCAGTCGGTGTCATCAAGTCCGTTGACAAGAAGGACCCAACCGGTGCCAAGGTGACCAAGGCCGCCGTCAAGAAGGGTGCCAAGTGAACTTCTTCCATCAACAAAACTCTATCGTTTTCAACCGCAGATGAATCGAACAACTTTATTGTTTGTTTTTTTACTTTAGTTTGGTGTTTGGTTGCTTGTTTGTGTTTTAGCTTCGTTTCTTCTCCGTCAGAGTGCTGTTCTCGGAACTGGGTTCTTGACCGGAGGTGGCGGAGCTATTATGCACTCTAGCTTTTTTCTTTTTTGGCTTTTCGATTTTGAACTTCCTTTGATATGAATGAATATGTGCGACATTCCTGCGGATTTTAGCTTCCATTTTTTTGTCTAAATTTCTCGTGTTGCGTTAATCGTTTATTCTCGCTGTCGATAATCGCAATTGGTATCTATCTATCAACACTTGTGAGCAAAGAATCGGAATGGCTTTACAATGTAAGAAAGTATTTCTCCATATAACGGTATAGAAGTATGATATACACTTTCCAAGATGAGAAAATCTGTTGAAGTCATGCACGTTTTGCTCTTTGGGTTCTCTCATTCTTCCATCAAGTAAACAGGTTTCGGGACTGTGAATCTCTCACATCCATGACAGTGGTTGTGTAAGTAGTCCATGTTGAATGGCGTAATTGGATGATTATTATTGATAGCTTATGCTCTGCTTATATACAGAGGAAGAGAGTAATGTACAAGGTAAGAAGAATATACTAGAGTAATTACAATTGACTATGAGACCGTTGTGTGATTTGCCTTGATATGGTGAGGATACCATGACTCATCCTTTCCATATTCTATCACACCCCCTCAAGACGGACGGCCGTTAGAAAGTCCGATCTTGATGGAGAGCATCTGAAAACGAGCACGAGGAAGTGGCTTGGTGAGTGCATCCGCTAGTTGGTCTTCTGAGGTAACATGTGTGACCCGAAGCTGACCACTTTGAACAAACTGACGGACAAAATGGTAGTCAAGGGCGATATGTTTCATTCGTGAATGAAAGACTGGATTTGCGGCAAGGTAAGTGGCACCAATGTTGTCACAGTAAATAACCGGTTTGGAGCTGCCTGTGATGCCAAGTTCTATCATGAGTGAAGAGATCCAGCATATTTCCGCAGTGGTGGCTGCTAAGGCTCGATACTCAGCCTCGGTGGATGATCTTGCCACACTTTTTTGTTTCTTTGAGGACCAAGCTACAGGATGACCGCCGAGATAGACAATATATGCACTAGTAGAGGTGTAGTCATCTTTATTCCCAGCCAAATCCGCATCAGTAAACGCATGGAGGTCAGGTGTATTTCGAGCACTGTAGAAGATTCATTGCGTCTTCGTTCCAGAGAGATACCGAAGAATTCTCTTGACCACTGTAGAAGAATTCTCGATTTTGAACTTTCTTTGATATGAATGAATATGTGTGACATTCCTGCGGATTTTTGCTTGCCTTTTGTCTAAATTTCTCGTCTCGCGTTAATCGTTTATTGTTAATTGCAATTGGTACCATCATCTATCAATTACATTATAAACGCTGAAAACACCCTCCAACACTTATGAGCACAGACCCGGGAATCGCTTACAATGTAAGAAAGTGTTATATACTACTTTGCACTTTCCAAGCGCAGCTTTTTTAAGTCATGCACGTTTTCTTTTTTGAGTTCTCTAATTCTTCCATCAATGAATGAAACTGATTTTGGGACGTTGGATGTGTAAGTCACAAGTCCAGACAGAAATAATGCTTGCATGTACGACTCGAACATATTGGCTTTGAAATCCATCTTGAGGTTGCCGGAGGTGGAGGCCCATGTTCGAGTAACAAATTGCAAAAATTGATTTTAGTTCTGATTCTTTATTATTACCGTGAAGGAGTTATTAGTTCTGGTTGAATCTGGCTTTTAAGGAGTTAGATAAATTAATGAAGGAGAGACATCGGAGTTTTGCGACGGTGATACGTGGCAAGAAGTGGAAGTGGGCTTCGTTCGAGACTCAAGTTTTCTAGGATATCTTCAGTTTCTTATCTCTTATTACAACTCGAATTACTTTTTATATATTTTGTTTTAATGGGCAGCCATAAACTTTTAATCAATGGATGTTATAAAAAATACAGTATTCAAAAAACTTAATGTATAAAATGAGACAGTAAAATCTTTAAAAAGCCTTGTTGAGATTCCATTCTAAATAAAGTTACAAAATAAATAAATAAAGAGATTCCATTCTGAAAACGAGATAAATCTACTATAATATGTATAAAAATAAAATATCTATTTATTATTAATTATTTTTGAAAAATATATACTTCTTCTGTTTCAATAGATTGACTTTTGATTTTCCACACATTAAAAACCAACAAACATATTCAATTATAAACGGATCTTATGGTCATATTAAAACATTTTTTCTATAACCATAAACCAATAGTAATTCAGTAGAGTCAAATACTCATAATTAATATTTTTTAAATTTACATGTTTTTAACAGTAACTAATAAATTTTTATTAAAAACCTATAAATTTTTTATGTGTAAAACAAGAGAAAAAATCAAAAATTAATCTTTTTGAAATGGAGGGAGTATTAAAAAATTGAATTATTTTTAATGAATAATGAATATTATTTCTATGAAATTTTCTGTGATTTTTTTTTTTTCAAAAATATCATTAAAGGGAAAAAATTTCAAAATATTTAAATATCAATTACATTTTTAGAAGATTTATATGATGTATATTATTATTTTATCCTTTTTTTGGCTTCTATGTGAGATTATTTTCAAGTTCTTTTTTTATCACATGTTGACCCTAGTGACCCTTTTATTTTGAGTTTTTTTATAATAAAGTGTCATACTGACCCGTAAGTGAAGAAAAATATTGATAAAATTCTTAAGAAAATCTGAAGTGAAATCGACCCACGTCACTATTCACATCAATGTTTAATGTTTAACTTCTCTTTCCACTTTACACATTTACCACATCTCCAACTAACTATATAACACACTCGAATGACGAAACCAAACAAACAGACGATCTTTCGTTTTCTTTCTTTTGTACTCTTTGATATTATTATTTTCAGATTTTTTTTTCTATACTTTGAAGATAGATTCATGGCTTCTGTTGGGAACACACTCTGTCTCGTTGCAGCTTTGCTTCTAATCTACCAAAAGACAGCCACTTCCAACTTTCTTGATCCTATTTTCGGTTTGTCTCTTTCCCTTCTCACTTCTTCATCCTTAGAAAAAAAATCAATCTTGTTTTTCAACTTTGATTTTTGGTCGTACCTTATAATTGAAATCTAGATTCAATATACTTGTTCTTTTTCACAATTTGTTAATTTAAGCCAAGTTCCTCTCGTTTAACAAGGATAATATGTTGCTAGTCAAAATTCTGATTTTTATAAACTAGGAGCTAACTAAACTTTTTTTTTGCTCAAGATTATGTAATTTAAATACATGTCAATTGTGGCTAAATTGTGGAACAACTCCCACCAATATTTGAACTAGAGAGATGCAAAAAGAGGACAGATCTTTTAGTTTTTTACAAACTAAAGTACTGTATTGTTACCTGTTGGGTGGTTTTGATTTTCTTTTTTAAAGGGTCCTTCTCAAATTTCGAATTTAGTATATTGTGGTGACTCACATGAAGTTTGTAATTTAATTTTTTTTTTTTTTTTTTTTTTGTAATTTAATTATTGTGAACCAAAAAACAAAAAGGTAGCATGTGCAAAAAAGTGGAATGTGGGAAAGGGAAATGCAAAGAATCTTCAAGCGCAACGTTTAAGTATGAATGTGAGTGTGACAATGGTTGGAAGCAGTTTGATCGTAACCTCAAGTTTCTCCCTTGCATCATTCCCAACTGTAAACTCTCTCTCTATATCTATCTCTTGATCACTAGTTAGTTTGGTTTGATCTTATAGAACATAACAATGTAAATTCATCTTTTTTAGGTAGCTTTGATCTAACATGCGGTGGAGGAGCTTCTCCAGCACCGCCTCCTAAAGATACCAATCCTTCTATTTTTGACAGTAATATACTCTAATCCATCATTTTCTTAGATCCTCCATGTGTATATATATATGACTCTGGTGTTTTTTCTATATAGTTTGTCACTGGGTGCATTGTGGAGGAGGAGGGGTTTGCAACAATATAAACCCATTTTTATACAGCTGCGATTGCCGTGAAGGTTACACCAATCTCTTGAACATCACCACATTTCCTTGCCACAAGAAATGTAAGAAGAACAAATTAGTATTCTTATTGATTAATGTTCAAATGAAAAAATAAATAAAGAGTTAATTAATCGTGGTTTTGTGTGGTTTGAAAGGTGCACTTGGACTGGATTGCGTGAATCTTGGGATCCCTATGTCGAACGCATCATCATCGTCGTCGTCTCCTTCACCTGCTCCTCTGCCTGGTAGCAGCAAGAATCAAGGTTTGTTCATTCCTTAAAATGTGTGCCCTTAATCTTGATAAAGATATCATCATTTTTAATATCTGAATATAAATTATTGAGGAAGCTGGGGTTTGTTTAATTGCAGCAGCAGGGGTGAACCTAAGAGGATCATCGTTGTGGTTGATAACATCTCTGCTCTGTGTCACTCTAGCACCATGGAGGCTGCTCTACATTTGATCTCTTTTACTTTTGGTTTTTAAGTTTTGAGTACAAATCGATTCCTATATATGTTTTTCTGTTATTGTTAATACATCTTCTCTGTTGAATATATATAAGTATTATTTAATGTTTGTAAAAAAATATTTTAATTAAGCTTAACATATTGTAAGAAATATGTGTAAGAATGTTAGAATCAAATATTGAATATGAGACGGGGTCGATCTGACATAAAAATATAAAATTTATCAAATGTGTGTTTCTCGAATTATTATATTGGTTTACATTTTTGGGTGTAAATCTATAATTTTAAAACTGGTGTAAAAGTTCTGGTAATCCGGTTGGACGTTGCCGTTTTATTTAGTATTGTTGAGATTATAAAGTAATCTTACTTTTATTTTTAAAAAGGCATGGTAGAATTACATATTGAAAAGTGAAAACAAGATAAAATCTACCAAGATAAAAAAATAAAAATAAAAGACATGAACATCTATTATTTACTGGTTTGATTTCAAAGGATTTTTTGAAAAATACTATTTCTATAATATCATTAAAGGGAAAAAAATGTCATTTTATAACTGTTTTAAAAGTTTATGAATTCTTTTTTCTTACCATTACCTTATAATAACTTTATAATATTTTGTAAATACTTTTGTAAAAAAATTCATACATTTTTTTAAGTTTATATTTTTATAAATAATTTTATTAGTTTATAAAAAAATTCATGATAGTGGTACTTTTAAAAACGAATACCAAATAATTGTATTTTTGAAAATTAGCATTGTGAAACCTTCCTTGCCTGAGAAATACAGCTTGTTTCTGGAAGGGTGTTGGAGACAGAAGATAAATAACAATAGTGGCATTTTGTATTAGAAAAATAACATATGCAGTAAATGTTTAATTGTATACTCAAATCTGCAATCATATAATTAAATTGGAATGGTTGACGTGCTATTTACCAAATAACAACATATAAATATAGACATATGAGATTTTAATGATGGCTGACATACAACCGTATACAACCATATAGTTCTAATTAAGAAGAATATCCAAGTTTTCTTCTGTTTTTGTCAAATTAAGTTTTAAAGACATTTTAATTAACAAAAATATCAAAACTTATCTAGTGATCACAAATTGATAGTTTCCTTCTTTTTTTTTTTTTTTTGTCAAATTAACCAATAAAACTTTTTCTATCATAGTAAATTCAAATTAATATTGAAAATCTTTAGAGTAAAGTTCATACGTCTTCTAGCGTGCTCATCCCATGTGAAAATTGAACTAGGAACTTATGAGTCCAAACATTAAACACCACTACACCAAATCCATTGAGTTTAAAACTTATGATTTTCACTTAATCAACAAAGTAGTTATATTATGTTATATGTCAGGGAATTTTAATGTTTTTTGAAGAAATTTTTTCTTCAACATATTGACCCTAGTGACCCTTATCTTCTAGTAAGAAAATGTCATATTGATCATCAAGTGAAGAAAAGTAATTATAAAAAACGCATTTATTGAACTTTTCAGCGATCAACTTAATGGAAAAAAACTGAATTTGGAAGCAAAATGTTTCCACGTCACTCACTATTCACATCCATATTTAACTTCTTTCCACCTTGCACATTTACCAACTCCCCAACAAAACTATATAACACACTCAAAGTCGAAACCAACTAACAAAATCAGACGATCTTTCGTTTTTTTTTAATACTATTTGATACTAGTATATCAGATTCTTTTTCTGTTCTTCGAAGATATATCGCATGGCTTCTGTTAGGAACACACTATGTCTCGTTGCAGCTTTACTTCTAATCTCCCAGAAGACAGCCACTTCCAACGTCCTAGATCCTATTTTCGGTTTGTATCTTCCTCTTCCTACTCTTTTATCCGTAGATAAGAAAAAACACAATCTTGTTTTTTCTGGATTTTGTTCAACTTGATCCAAATCTAGATTCAGTATACTTCTTTCATCTTCTTCTTCGCAATTTGTGAATATAAGCTAAGTTCCTCCTGTTTATAATCAGCATATTTTAACTTCTTTGTAACAATGATCTGTTAAATCAAATTCTGGTTTTGACTGACTAGAAGCTAAAGAAACTTTATTTTATTTTATTATTCACTGGGTTTGGTCAAGATTATGTAATTCAACTATGTCAAGGAGTCAAGATTATGAAATTAATTTTAATTAAGAAAATATTATGGCCTAACTATGGAACAACTTCCGCCCGTATTTGAACTTGAGATGCAACAAAAGTACATATCTTTTTTTCTTTTTCTTAACAGAATTTAAGGGGGGTGTATTGAAAGTGGGATTTGGAGTGATTTAGAGTGATTTGATTTTTAGTGAGTTTTTAGATGATTTTGTGTGAATCATAGAAGTTCAACTGATTTTAGTTAAAGTATTCTAAAATCCCACCTAAAACTATGTGATTTGAAATCTCTTATTTTTAACAAGGAAATCTTCCTAAATCACTCTAGAATCAAATTTTTCTTTTAAAATCCACTTTTAAAAATATTTCCAATAACAGTGGATTTGAAAGTGGATTTTAAAATCACAAGTTCAATAACACTAGATTTTAAAAGGGTTTTTAGAATTCAAGTTTGAATAACACTGTATTTGTCATTTTAATAAAAATCACCTTAAATTACTTCAAATCCCACTTTCAATACACCCTAAGTAATTGTATTGTATCAGTTGGGTTTTGAGTAAAAATCATCTTCTTTAAAAGGGTCCTTCTCAGCTTTCGAATTTGCTATATACTGTGACTCATGTGAAGTTTGTTATTTATTTATTGTGAACAAAAAAAAGAAAAAGATAACATATGCAAGAAAGTGGAATGTGGGAAAGGGAAATGCAAAGAATCTTCAAACGCAACTTTTAGGTATGAATGTGAGTGTGACAATGGTTGGAAGCAGTTTGATCGTAACCTCAAGTTTCTCCCTTGCATCATTCCCAACTGTAAAATCTTTCTCTCTCTCTTGATCACTATATAGTTTGGTTTGATTATATAGAACATAACAATATGTACATTCATCTTTTTTAGGTACCTTTGGTTTAACATGCGGTGAAGCAGCTTCTCCAGCACAGCCTAAAATGCCTCTTATAGATAACAAAGCTTCACTTCTCGACAGTAATAATCTCTAATCGTTCATTTGCTTCGATCCTCGATGTATGAATATATATATGTATGACTGGTGTTTTTTTATATAGTTTGTCATTGGGTGTCTTGTGGAGGAGGAGGGGTTTGCAACAATACAAAGGGGTTTCCATTCAGATGCGATTGCCGTGAAGGTTACAGCAATTTCTTGAACATCCCATTACTTCCTTGCCACAAGAATGGTAATAAGGACAAATTAGTATTCTTATTGATTGTTCTATTTGAAAACAATTTAAGACTTAATTGGGGTTTTGTGTGGTTTTGAAGTGAATCTTGGGATTCCTAAGTCGAATGCATCATCATCTTCTCCATCATCCTCTCCTCCATCATCCTCTCCTTCATCATCTTCTTCTCCATCATCTTCTTCTCCATCGTCGTCTTCTTCTTCATCATCTTCTTCATCATCATGGTCTCCTCCATCTCCTCTGCCTAATAGCAGCAAGAATCAAGGTTTGTTCATTGCTCAAAAAAATGTGTGCCTTACTCTTGTTAAGATAGCATCTTTTTAATATATGAATAAGATCTGATAAGTTATTGAGGAAGTTGAGGTTTGTTTAATTGCAGCAGCAGGACTGAATCTAAGAGGATCAACGTTGTGGTGGATAACATCTCTGCTCTGTGTCTCTCTAGCACCATGGAAGCTGCTCTACGTTTGATCTCTTTTACTTTTGATTTCAAATTTGAGTACAAGTCATTCCTTTAGTTGTTTTTCTGTTGGGTATATTGTACTGTTTTAATACATCTTCTCTGTTTTAGTTTACTTTTTTTGTTGCAAACTCAATTTGGCAAGAGAGAAGTGGAAGAGTGTTTTTGTTCAAGAGACTAGCTAGTTTTCTAGGAATTCTTCAGTTTCTTATTTTCCAAACTTTGACTTCGAATTTTAAATAACAAAATTACGTATAAAAACTTTGAATTTTTTCCTTTATTTTTTTGGAGGGAAGCCTTTAAACTTTTAATCAAGAATTATTATGAAAAATATTTAAAAGAACTTAATGTATAGAAAAAGAAATTCAAGAAAATTACTTTGAATGTTACCTGAAATAGTTGGCTTGAGGAAAAATCAAACGGGGATGTTAGTGATGCTGGTAGAAGTTTGGAATGCTTTTACATATAGGTGAAGTGATCATAACTGTAATTTATTGAGCGACTTCGATCGAGTTTGGATCTAACGTATTGAATTAGTTATCAAAAAAAAAAAAGTATTAAATCATCAATAATATAATTATTAATGGTTAAATACAGTAGGCGACATAGAAGTTTTGTCGACAGTCAAGTAATACTTGATTTTCTTTCAGTGGATTACGCTACACAACTCTATAAAAATGTATGCTTAACGTGTAGGTTTACGCTTTAATTATAAGTGATATTAAAAATTAATGATATTTATTATTTAGTGTTTGTGAAAAAAAGTATTTAAATTAAACATAACATATTGTAAAAGGTATGTATAAGAATGTTAGAATCTAATGTTAAATATGAGATGGGATCTATCTAACATAGAATACATAGAACGTGTGTTTTTCAAGTTATTAAATTGGTTTATATTTTTTGTTGGAAATCTATAAACTTTTTAATGGTGTAAAATTTTATGATCCAGTTGGCTATTTCGTTTTATTTAGTACAAGAATAACCTCACGTATATACAGGGGTATATATAATAAGACATTTTACAACCCGTGAAAAATTTACAGAAAAAAATGAAAAATTAAATTCATCACTCTTGAAAGTCCACCAAAATTATCCAGCATGTCATGACATGTTTTTTATTTTTCATTTGTTAACTTACCATTTTATATCAAAATTAATAATAACATATGTCAACTTATTTATAAAGTCATTATTTCTTTTTTTATGTATTATTATTCCACTGACACATGTGATAATCTCAATTAATAATGACTTATGTCACGATCCGATAAGTTATAAAAATTCTTTGTATCGTATTCACGTTGCACACATTCCGCTCTTTATAATAAGATTTTCGAGATGATTAAGCAATCTTAATTTTATTTTAAAAGCATGTTAGAATTAAATATTGAAAACAAGATGAAATCTACCATAATATAAAAAAGAAAAGACATGAACCTCTACACTTATTATTTTATTTTATTTTTAATTAAAATGATTCTTTATAAAATAAAGAAACAAAAGATTGGAAACCTTTTTGAAAAATACTATTTCTATAATATCATTAAAGGAAAAAATGTCATTTTATAAATTTCTTGGAAAATTTTGAAATTCTACATTATCACTATTATCGTATAATACTCTATAATCTTTATAATATTTTATAAATACATTTTAGAACACGGATTACTAAAATTTTCTAAGTTTATATTTTTAGAAATAATTTTATGAAAATTTAATAATGTACAAAAGTGGTAATTTTGAAAATACACACCACCGAATTATATTTTGTAAATGAACATTTTATATTATTGTATGGAGTTAAATTTTAGTTTTCAAGTAAGAGCACAATAAGTATAGTAAATCCCTTCTTGCAGCAGAAATACAGCTTGTTTTTGGATGGGTATTGCTACGTTCAAGATTTCGCTAATCGCTAATCAGGCGGTCGGTCACCGATTAGCGATTTTTCAAAAGTCGGTGATAAATCGGGGATTAATCGGGGTAGAATTTTTACTATATTTTAATATATTTTTAAAATTATATATATATAAAACATTAATACCAAAATCATAAACTCATAAAAAAGATTATATTAAGCATTTTTACCAATTCACATATAATAACAAAGGTAAAAATAGTCTTGATCATATAGAGAACATTCAAAAAATAACTAAAGGATGGTAATTTACTAATTCTTCATCTTTATGTTCCTCAATGACCAAGTTGTCCATAAATGTGGACTAAATGATGGTAATTTACTAATTGTTCATCCTTATTTTGGGCCAATTTTTTTTTTTTTAACACATGGCAAAGCAAAATAAAGTAAATGGGCTTCAATTTTTTAATCAAACAAAATGGTCCCAAAAAATTTCTGATTAATCGGCCGATTTTTTACAATTAATCGGTCAAACCAGTCAAACCACGGTTGACCGGTTTATGGTAACGATTAGGGAAAATCGACTCGGTCAACATCCGATTAGCGATTTAACGGCCGATTAATTGTCAAATCGACCGATTTTTTGAACAGAGTGAAAGAAGGGAAATAACAAGAGTGGCATTTTGTATTAAAAATTTAACATATAAATATTTAATTGTATATTGCAAACCTTCAATCGTATAATTAAATTAGAATGTTTGACATGCTATTTACGAAATAACAGCCTATAAATATAAATATATACTATGAGATTTTCATAGTGGTTGACAGCCGTATATATTCTAATATTCTAATTATAAGAAGGGGTGTTTTCACTTTTAGACCACAAATTGAAGTCAAATGCAAAACTAACTCTTCAATTTTTTTTTTTTGTCCAATTATTTACGAGAATGTCATTACTATTTCGAGTGGTAGACCTCAACTGAGGTCTACTAGGGCCGCTTAAAGACCAAATACCCCTCATCTTCTACACTTAATTTCCAAAATGTCATATCATCAATATTGCCAACCACCATTTTCGCCTAATTTGGAACTGTTAATGCTTCGAAAACTCACTTTTGAGCTACCATTGCTCATTCTCTCATCTCATAAACTCTTATTCTTCCATTTTCTCCCCATTTTCATCCCAAAAACTCTATAAGCAAACTCAAATCTTGGATCTTGGCATTTCCGATTGTTTAGCTTACAGCAACGACCGGAGCTCGTTATTGAAGGCTTAAATCAAAGTTATCAGCCCTCTAATAGCCTTTCTCCGACGGCCATGTAACTTTTCTTCCATAATTATAAGAATTTCCGTTTTGGTCCGCGAATGTAGACCTCAGTTGAGGTCTACTATTACTTTGTAGACCTCAGTTGAGGTCTATTATTACTTAGTAGACCTCAGTTGAGGTCTAATGGTCAACGCGGGGTAGACCGCGACATTTTCTTTGCAAACAAAAAAAACTAGTCGTAGACATCAACTGAGGTCTACTCCACGTGGAGGTTAGTTTTGCAATTGATCGAGAAAAATGTTTGTTGGAGGTCTACGGCTTAGGTCTACCTACAAAAAAAAGTTGGTTTCGCATTTGACAAAAGTTTGACTTTCCTCAAAAAGGTCTACCGTTGAGGTCTACGGGGTCTGGTAGACCTCAGGTGAGACCTCCGTGGTAGACTTACTCGGTAGACCTCACACATTTATAGGTTTTAATCTAAATGTCTTTGCTTATCTATAAATGATTTATTTGTATGCATTCATATTTTTGGTAGATGATAATTTCTATGTTTTAATTATTCATACAGATTTCGTTGTCAAATTATTTTTTATTTAATTTTAAATTTAAATTTAAGATTTAATGATTTGGTAGATCTACATGGTAGACCTCCGTGGTAGACGTAACCGGTATATCTCACACATTTATAGGTTTTAACCTAAATGTCTTTGCTTATCTATAAATGATTTATTTTTATGCAATCATATTTTTTGTAGATGATAATGTCTATCTTTTAATTATTCATACAGGTTTCGTTGTCAAATTATTTTTTATTTAATTTTTAATTTAAATTTAAGAATTAATTATTTGGTAGATCTACATGGTAGATCTACTTTACCCTAAACCCTAAATCGAATAATTTAGATAAAATTTTGTAACAATGTGCTTGCCCTATTGTCATTTTACAGTTTGGATAACAAATAAACGAACATTGAATCGTATAACAAACCAAAAACAACAATTGGTCTAGAAATTTTCAAATCCCTACAACTTACACCATTCAACCCTAAACAATCTACTCAAACTCTTATCCTTATGAACTATATATTCATGATATTTATAGATTCATGCATTTTTCTGAGATCATATTTTTAGTAAATGTTAAATGTCTATTATTTCGTTATTTGTGAAAAAAAAAAATTTTTTTAATTTTTAATTTAAATTGAAGATTTAATTATTTGGTAGATCTACATGGTAGACCTCACACATTTATAGGTTTTAACCTAAATATCTTTGCTTATCTATAAATGATTCATTTGTATGCAATAATATTTTTGGTAGATGATAATGTCTATCTTTTAATTATTCATACAAGTTTTTTTGTCAAATTATTTTTTTTAATTATAATTTAAATTTAACATTTAGATTTAATTATTTGGTAGATCTACATGGTAGACGTACCCGGTAGACCTCACACATTTATAGGTTTTAACCTAAATGTCTTTGCTTATCTATAAATGATTCATTTGTATGCAATCATATTTTTTGTAGATGATAATGTCTATCTTTTAATTATTCATACAGGTTTTGTTGTCAAATTATTTTTTATTTAATTTTTAATTTAAATTTAAGGTTTAATGATTTGGTAGACCTCCGTGGTAGACCTCCGTGGTAGATCTCCATGTTTGTCTACCACAGCGTCTGGAGGTTAAAATCGTAATCGTAGCATGCGTTTTTTTGTTTGTTCATAAGAGAGTGTGAGGTACTGTTACTGTAGAAAATGTTAGTTTTGCAATTGTTTCAAATTGTGGTCTAGTTGAATAGAAAAAATCAATTTGTGGTCTATTTTTGGCAATTCCCCCTTATAAGAATGCCCAAATTTTCTTCTGTTTTGGTCGAATTAACTTTTAAAGACGTTTTAATTAACAAAAATATCAAAACTTATCTATTTTATTTTTTACTTTATTAGAAAAGGGTTTCAAAACTTATCTATTGATCATGTATTGTTATTTTTCTTATGTTTCTTTGTCAAATTAACCTTTAAAACATTTTTTTATCTTAGTAAATTGGAATTAACATAAAAAAAAAATTTATAGCAAAGTTCATACCTCTTCTCTCGAGCTCCGCCCAAGTGAAGATTGAAGTAGAAACTTATGACCAAACATTAAACACTACAACACCAAATCCATTGAGTTTAAAATCTTATGATTTTCACTTAATCGACACAATAATTATTTTATGTTTGAAGCGAAGCCGGTCCACGCCATGATTCACATTCATGTTTGATTTCTTTCCTTTTTTTTTTGTTCAAACCATATTTAATTTCTTTCCACTTTACCCATTTACCAACTCCCCAACCAACTATATAACACACTGAAAGTTGAAACCAAACAGACAAAATCAGACGATCTTTCATTGTTTTTTTTTATACTATTTGATATTATTATTTCATATTTGGTTTTCTGTACTTCGAAGATAGATTCCCATGGCTTCTGTTAGGATCACACTCTGTCTCGTTGCAGCTTTACTTCTAATCTACCAGAAGACAACTACTTCCAACGTCCTAGATCCTATTTTCGGTCTGTCTCTTCCTCTTCTCATTTTTTCCATCCGTAGAAAAAAATACAATCTTATTTTCTCTGGGTTTTGTTCAACTTTGATTTCTGGTCGAATCTTTTAATCGAAATCTAGATTTAGTGTACTTCTTTCTTCTTCGCAATATGTTATTTTTAGCTCTTCCCGTTTATAATCAACATATTTTAACTTCTTTGTAACAAGGATAATTTGTTGTTAGTCAAAATTCTTGTTTTTACTGACTAGAAGCTGTAGAAACTTTTTTTCTTCAATGGATTTGGTTATTTAAGAAAAAAAAAAAACATTGCTTAACTATGGAACAACTCCCACCAGTATTTGAACTTGAGATTCAACAAAGGGACATATCTTTTTGTGTTTTTTTCTCTTAACAGAATTAAAGTAAATTTTTGTCAGTTGGGTTTTGAGTAATAGTCATCTTCTTTTAAAGGGTCCTTCTCAAAAAAATAATTTTTGACCAAAGGCTTAACAATATGTACATTCATCTTTTTAGGTACCTTTAGTGAAGTAATTTCTCCACCACAGCCTAAAACGCCTCCTACAGATAACAAAGCTTCATTTTTCAACAGTAAGAATCTCTAATCTCTCATTTGCTTCGATCCTCAGTGTATATATGTATGACTCTTAGTGTTTTTTTTTTTTTTTAATAGTTTGTCATTGGGTGGATTGTGGAGACGGGGTTTGCAGTACAAAGCGGTTTCCATACAGTTGCGATTGTAACTTTCTTAAAGTCAACTTCTTGAATTTCCCCTTATTTCCTTGCCACACACAATTGTAAGTACAAAAAACCAGTATTCTTATTGATTGTTCAATTGAAAACAAATAAAGACTTAATTGGGGTTTTGTGTGGTTTTGAAGTGAATAATGGGATTCCTAAGTCCTCGTCTTCTCCATCATCGTTTCTTTCATCATCGTCTCCTTCATCATCGTCTCCTTGATGCAGCACATCCTATCATTCGAACACCATTCATACCGACCTGTGTTCGTTCTATCGTTTACTTTCATTTGGGCTTTAAACTTCAGGCTTTGGTTTTAGTTCTATAATTTCCTTTTACTTATCGTTCAAGCTTTTCCTTTTTTTGTTATTATGTGTTTACTTTCTTATATAAGTTTGCCTTGGTTGTAAGTTAAAAGACACATTTTGATTATTGAATAAGCCTAGAACTAATTTTAGTTCATATTTCCTTGTTATTGGTATTTTTGGCCAATCAATGATACTTAGAAACCCTCGTAGTATAGCCATTCATAGACATCAATGAGCTTGACGCTATTTAATCATATATGTTTTTTTCTTCTTGAATTAATATAAAATAAAACTACTAATTTTTCTTTTTTAATAAGATATTTTACAACCCGTGAAAAAGTTACAGAAAAATAAAAATCTGATCACTCATGAAAGTCCATCAAAATTATCCAACATGTCATGTAATAAGATGTCCTATATTTTAATCATATACTGTATGTTTTTTCTCCAGAACTGATATAAACTTAAACAAATAATAATTTTCGTTTTATTATTTTATCTAATTAGCAAATTGAAGATTATGGAAAAAAATAATTCTTCTAAGCGTCTACTTTTCTTTTCTATGTCGTTGACATTTTTTTATTTGTTAAAAATTGGATAATTGAAAATTAGACTATCGAAAATTAGAAATTTAAACTATTGAAAATTTTAATACTTGTAAGTGTCTAATTTTCTTTTCCTATGCCGATGACATTTTTCCTATTGTTCATTTGTTAACTTACCATTTTTATATCAAAATTAATAATAACAAATGTTAAATTATTTATAAAGTCGCTATTTTCTTTTTACGGAATATTCCATGGACACATGATGATCCGGTGAGTTATAAAGATTTCATGTATTACATTCATGTTGCGCGCATCCAACTTTATAATAAGATTTTTGAGATGATAAAATAATATCACTTTTATTTTAAAAGCATATTATAGTTACATACTTAAAACAAGATAAAAATTCTATCATAATATATAAAAGAAAAGACATGAAAATTTACACTTATTATTTTTTATTTATGAATAGGAAATGATTTTTTTAAAATAGCATAATTAGAGAATGGAAACCTTTTTGTGAAATACTATTTCTATAATATCCTTAAAGGAAAAAAAACTATTTATATAATATACTTAGGGAAAAGGTTCAAAAATGTTATTTTAGTTGTCAGGTAAGAGCAAAATGGTAAACTCTTTTTCCAGGAGAAATACAACTTTTTGGATGGATGAAATATACTCCAAAACTGCAATCATATGACTAAATTAGAATTTTGACATGCTGTTTACGAAATAACAGTCTGTAAATACTAAATATAGACATATGAGATTTTAATGATGGTTGACAACCGTAGTTGTTCTATTAATAAAAATACCTAAGTTTTCTTCTAATTTAATCAAATTAACTTTTAAAACGTTTGATTAAAAAAAGTATCAAAACTTATCTATTGATCATATATTGTTAGTTTTCTTCTGTTTTGTGAAATTACCCTTTAAATTGTTTCAATTAACAAAATATAGCTCTTGATCACATATTTCCTCGGTTTAAATTTTTGTCAAATTAACCTTTAAACCTTTTTTAATCATAGTAAATTTAAATTAACATAGGAATTTTAGAGCAAATTTCATACGTCTTCTAGCGACCTCCTCTCAAGTCCCAAGTGGAGATTGAACATTACACACCACTACAGCAAATCCATGGAGTTTAAAACTTATGATTTTCACTTAATCAACACAATAATTATTTTATGTGTTTTATTTTGTATTTTTGGGACTAAAAAGTAATCTCACTTTTATTTTAAAGAAGACATGGTAGAATTACATATTTAAAAATCTACCAAGATAAAAAAAATGACATGAACAACTACATTTATTATTAAAGGATTTTTATTGAAATTTACTATTTCTATAATATAATTAAAGGGAAAAAATAAAATAAAATGCCATTTTATAACTGTCTTAAAATTTTATAAAATTCTATTTCTTACCTTTACCTTATAATAACTTAATAATATTTTATAAATACTTTTTGTAACACAATTAATACATTTTTATAAGTTTATATTTTTATAATTAATTTTATGAATATTTTAAAATAATTTCCTTATAGTGGTACTTCTGAAAATGTATACCAAATAATTTTATTTTTGGAATTTAGTATGGTGAAACCTTCCTTGCCAGAGAAATACAGCTTGTTTTTTGATGGGTGTTGGTGAAAGAATATTGGCATGTTGTATTAGAAAATTAACATATAAATGTTTAATTGTATACTCCAAATCTGCAATCATATAATTAAATTAGAATGGTTGACATGCTATGTACTAAATAACAACATATAAATATAGACATATTAGATTTTAATGATGGCTGACAACCGTGTACAACCTTATGTGTTCTAATTAAGAAGAATATCCAAGTTTTCTTCTGTTTTTGTCAAATCAACTTTTAAAGACATATTAATCATGTCAAAAAAGACATTTTAATTAAAAATATCAAAACTAATCTATTGATCACAAATTGTTAGTTTTCTTCTTCTATATTATTTATTTTAAATAATTTTTTCAAGATACTTTTTCTTCAACATATATAATGCGTTTTTAGTACTAGTTTACATTTTCTTATTAAAAGAAATGGGTCACTAGGGTCAATGGGGAGTGTATTGAAAGTGAGATTTGGAGTGATTTAGAGTGATTTGATTTTTAGTGAGTTTTTAGATGATTTTGTGTGAATCATAGAAGTTCAAGTGATTTTAGTTAAAGTATTCTAAAATCCCACCTAAAACTATATGATTTGAAATATCTTATTTTTAACAAGGAAATCTTCCTAAATCACTCTAGAATCAATTTTTTCTTTTAAAATCCACTTTTAAAAATATTTCCAATAACAGTGGATTTTAAAATCACAAGTTCAATAACACTGAATTTTAAAAGGGTTTTTAGAATTCAAGTTTGAATAACACTGTATTTATCATTTTAATACAAATCATCTTAAATTACTTCAAATCCGACTTTCAATATTTTTCAGCGATAAACTGAAGCGAAGTCGTCCACGTCACTACCTTACACATTTTTACCAATTTCCCAATCAACTATATAACAACCTCGAAAGTTGAATCTTTTAATCCAAATCTAGATTCAGTATACTTCTTCTCATGGCTTCTGTTAGGAACACACTTTGTCTCATTGCAGCTTTACTTCTAATCTACCAGAGGACAGCCACTTCCAGCGTCCTAGATCCTATTTTTGGTTTGTCTCTTCCTCTTCCCACTTTTCATTCATAGAAAGAAAAAATACAATCTTGTTTTCTTTGGGTTTTGTTCAACTTTGATTTTTGGTCGAATCTTTTAATCCAAATCTAGATTCAGTATACTTCTTTCTTCTTCTTCTACGCCATTTGTTAAAATAAGATAAGTTCCTCCGGTTTATAATCAACATATTTTAACAAGGATAATCTGTTGTTAGTCAAAATTATGGTTTTTATTGACTATAAGCTAAAGAAACTTTTTTTTTTTAACTCGGTTTGGTCAAGATTATGTAATTTAACTATATCAAGATTATGGCTTAATTTATCAAAATACATATTATGGCTTTATTATGGAATAGCTCCCGCCAATATTTGAACTAGATATGGAACAAAAGGACAGGTCTTCCTTTTTTTCTTAACAGAATTAAAGTAAATTTTATCAGTTGGGTTTTGAGTAAAAATCATCTTCTTTAAAAGGGTCCTTCTCAGCTTTCGAATTTGCTATATACTGTGACTCATGTGAAGTTTGTTATTTATTTATTGTGAACAAAAAAAAGAAAAAGATAACATATGCAAGAAAGTGGAATGTGGGAAAGGGAAATGCAAAGAATCTTCAAACGCAACTTTTAGGTATGAATGTGAGTGTGACAATGGTTGGAAGCAGTTTGATCGTAACCTCAAGTTTCTCCCTTGCATCATTCCCAACTGTAAAATCTTTCTCTCTCTCTCTCTTGATCACTATATAGTTTGGTTTGATTATATAGAACATAACAATATGTACATTCATCTTTTTTAGGTACCTTTGGTTTAACATGCGGTGAAGCAGCTTCTCCAGCACAGCCTAAAATGCCTCTTATAGATAACAAAGCTTCACTTCTCGACAGTAATAATCTCTAATCTTTCATTTGCTTCGATCCTCGATGTATGAATATATATAAGTATGACTGGTGTTTTTTTATATAGTTTGTCATTGGGTGTCTTGTGGAGGAGGAGGGGTTTGCAACAATACAAAGGGGTTTCCATTCAGATGCGATTGCCGTGAAGGTTACAGCAATTTCTTGAACATCCCATTACTTCCTTGCCACAAGAATGGTAATAAGGACAAATTAGTATTCTTATTGATTGTTCTATTTGAAAACAATTTAAGACTTAATTGGGGTTTTGTGTGGTTTTGAAGTGAATCTTGGGATTCCTACATCTCCTTCATCATCGTCTCCTCCACCTCCTCTGCCTAATAGCAGCAAGAATCAAGGTTTGTTCATTCCTTAAAAATGTCTCCCTTAATCTTAATCGAGATAGCATCTTTTTAGAATATTTGGTTAAGAGCTTAGTTATTGAAGAAGCTGAGGTTTGTTTAATTGCAGCAGCAGGAATGAGTCTAAGAGGATCATCGTTGTGGTGGATAACATCTCTGCTCTGTGTCTCTCTAGCACCATGGAGGCTGCTCTACATTTAATCTCTTTTACTTTTCATTTCATGTCTTGAGAACAAATCGATTCCTTTTAGATGTTTTTCAGTTTTCTGTTGGGTATTGTGCTGTTTCAATACATTCCTCTGTTTTAGTCTTTTCTTTGGTGCAAACTCATCTTATATTAATCTTAACTCTGAGTTACAACAAACGCAGGCCAAAGAGTATGTCTCCCTTGTTACAAAATTGAAAAGCAATACAGTAAAAGGATAGGATAAGTGGTTAAAATCATAGATACTGATCCATCTGAAATTGATATTGAGTTATCTTGCTATTAAAGGTGAGTGAATAAATTTTTGAGCTATTGGTGCTTTCAAAACTGAATTTTTAAAAACAATCTCCATGAAATAAGAGTGAGGAAGTTGATCTCTCCCAAAAGGGAAAAAGGTGATGGATATGATCTCTTCAAAAATGAGAACTTTGAAGAAAACGATCTATGTTATTTTCGTAAGACAGATACTAGATATTCGAAAATATGTTTAACAAGTCAGTCAGATTAGAATATTCGGTTAATATTTTTAGTATATCGAGTGTTACTCAAAAACTCTATCACAAAATTGCAAAATGAATGAAGATAGATTTTCATAAATAAATTATTAAGAACAAGTAGATTAACACAGGAGCATACACATATATGATATATTAACAAAAATAAAAATATCATGTTGAGGTGTCATTACCGGATTCATTCTCAAACTAAATTTTAACTAAGACAAAAATTGCTAAACTATTTATATTCTATGCCATTGTATAAAATGTCTTATTTATTAATTTATTTGATTGATTACAATTACTAAAGATTATCATGAGATACTATAAAACAGATTTAAATCATTAAAAAAAATTTAAATAATTAAAAATATAAAACTTGCAGACTAATTAATACAAACAGTTTTTAACTCCGTCTGTGTGGCTTCTAAACTACTTGTATCATCCGTTTACAGTTTAATCTAAATTTTTTTATTTCTATGTGAATTAAGTTCTTTTTATTTAGGAACTTATATATCTATTTTTAAGATATTGGCGAATCAATTGTCATATTTTTTAATTAGATTCATCTTTTTATGAAATTGAATTTTTTTCTAGTTAAATAACTGTCTATGGGCTGAAATCTTACGTACTGACCAAGACATGGTTGTGATCCTGTTTAAAAAGGTTAGAAATATCATTACCTATAAAAAAAAATTATTTTTCTATAAATTTTTCCTTTTAATTGAGGTATATCCCATTTTTATTGTATATTTTATTCTATATGTTTTTTTCTTTTTAAGTTTAAAAAATTATAAAATTTCTATTTTATGTGATATTTTGTCAACATTGAAGACAGTTCTACACGTGTCAAAATCTAATCAACAAACTTGACATATGTCATAATATGATTATGACATACTAATCTTGAAATACTCAGCTTCGTATTATGACATACTAATCTTGAAAAACTCAGCTTTATATAATAAAATACAATTTAGAAAAGGAGTGTTCGTATGTATTATTATTACTACTTACTACGTATCCGCCACTAAGTTCAACATCGTCCCAATTTCCTAAAGTACAGCTCCACTCAATATGTTTTATTCTGATTTTTATATGCATATTTCTCACATGGAATGCTATCAAATATGTAAAATAACTGTCTATGGGCTGCATATTTTTAAGTTGAATGTTTCTTAACTCCTGATGGTCTCGGGGTATATATATATGTAAAACATGTACATGAACAAGATGTATAGCTTCTCAGTTCCGTTAAGGATCTACAAGAAAATTCGGCAGTGTTGATTGAACATCAGCACAAAATTCAGTAGAGAAATGTCGGCAATCAAACTGTATATATCTGATAAAATCAATTGCAAATTATATGCCTGAGATTAGAGCAAAGTGGACAAACTTATATAGAAAAATATTGCAGTCAAAAAAAAATATATATATATATATAGAAAAATATTAAAATTGAGTTTGTCGGAAATTTTTTTGGCCAAACGCTCAACGTAAACTATTTATCCCAAAGATATAGTTTTTTTTGTGTGATAAAATCCCAAAGATATAGTTAGTGAACACAACAAGAATGGGGTAGTTGTAAAGTATTTTCTTGTTCTTTTTCTCTCGTGTTTTCTAATCATATATTCCAATCATTTTTCTCATTATATTTTATTTCTCACAAAATATACAAAGACCGTTGTAGGAATCGTGGGACAAATATAATAATATCTCCATATGATGTTGTTCTAAATGTCTATCAACCATTATATGTATAATCTTGAGTATATAAAGCTAAGATGTATATTATCCGTAACTATGATCAGATAAATAATAACAAAATCCTCTAGAGAGATTTGTTTCCAATGCTTTAGCCACACACTATAAACAAAAGCAGGAGTGTCTTGATCTTTAACCAAGAAAAAGGAGTGGCATACTACTATTTTTATAATTTTGACTAAAATACACATGACAACATTTATTTTCATGTGATAGCCTAATCCTAAGACACCATATACTTTAATTTTGCTATGGTCAGTGTTTATATTGAATAAATCATTATGACCTGTTCCAAGAGGAAAACAGAAAAACAAAATTGTCTTGATTCGAATATATGAAATGTATATAAAGTTGATTTGTATACATGTGATTTAGCTGCGAATATTTGATATTTCAAGTTATGCAGAAGTTGGTTAATTAAGTAATTGACTCGAAACTTTTATACATAGAGGTACACTGATAGTTGACCAAAGAAAAGGTAAATATTTCGTGCTACATATATAACAAGATACTGATATCATTTTTAGTTGACTAAAAAAATTCTTTATTTTCTGAACTCATAAAAGAATTATGCAGACAGTTAATTTTTGTTTTATTGGCCCTATTGTACAATGCGTTTGCCTTGTGTTGGTGAAGACCACAGAGGGAATCTCTTGGCCTTTTTCATTTTTTCAGCGGCGTTGAACGTCATTATTGCCGTATCATGATTTTGACATGATTATTTATAGGTAAAGTTACATGTAAATGATAAAAAATATAAGGTCTACAAAAGAAATATATTGTTGTTTAATTTATACTAATTACGAAAATAAAATGTAAAGTAGGAGTATAATTTTATCATGAAGTATAATTTGTAGTTTTGATAAAAGTCAGAATTTTACTTATTATTTTTCTCTTTTACTATGATCTTATCTCAGAATTCTACTTATTAATTTTCTCTTTTACTATGATCTTATATTTCTAAGTTGTGAATGCATTTTGTTATACACCAATAACCATCGAGGACTCGATTTTGAAAATGATTTGGTTCTGATGCAGAAATTAAAAATATAAGTGATGAAAAAAAATTTAGAAAAATATATGTTTACTTTTTTCCAAAACAAAATGCCAATTCCGTTTTATCGATGTCTTGACGGATTCTTTTCAAACAAAAATTATGTTTTCTACCATCTAAGTAAATAAACATGATAATGCTATTTGACCTTATATTTACTTTCATGAATTGTTTGAATATGATTATCTCTTAAAAATCTCTCAGTTTAAAATCTGAAATACAGATATACTCCATGGCTTGCTTGAAAGATTGGATCAACAGTCAAGATAATAATAAAAATTGGGGCTTGAACTGGGCTTATAAAATAGGTAGACAGTAGTGTCAAACTTTAATGATGAAGATAAAGATATTGTGGAGTCCCAACACATCCACCCATCCGCCTAACCACAAATAAATTCGTTTCTCTATCATTCTCTCTAATGTGCAATGGTGTCTTCTTGTATTTAATGTCACATCTATAAAAATCATATCAAACGTTTCTATATATGTGTCACTGAAGATATCAATGCGCAGAATATAGTATATTATTATTATATACGAAAAGTAATGTATATAAAAAAATTGTAGAAATATGTAATTTAAGTGAGTAGATGTAACAAAAATTGAGCAAGTATAAAAAAATTATTTAAAGAGAAAAAAAAGGAAGAGAACGCATTAGTAAAATGGTAGTGGCAATTAGGAGGGACCCTGAGAAATCATGAGCTTAAGCTACATTTTCCCATGGATTCCTCGGAACCATTTTTTTTATTTTCTCGCCTGTAGATTAATTAATAAGGTTTAATTAGGAAAGAGATAGAGAAAAGAGTCATTAGTGTTGAATTATGTTTTAAAACAAAATCCAAAAAATATCTCGATTTTTTAAAAAATGCAATGAATGCTTATATGATGATAAAACTGAAGATGGGATATATAATTATCTGAAATCTGAAATACAGAAGAAAAAAAAAAGTAAATGAATAAATAAATAGTTGAAAATCAGAGAAACACAAACCACAATCATAAACGCATGAAATCAGAACGGTCCTGCTGACTGCTGAGTGTTTGTGTCTGTTCCATATCAAGATATGGGGACCATGTTCCTCTGAGCTGATCCTTATGTTCTCTACAGTGCACCTCCACTCCTTATTTGCCACGTCTAAGATTTGTACCTGACAATCTCACTTAGGCCCAGGCCCACCACCCTATATTAGTCCGGCGTACCTCCTCCGCCTTTGATGGAGCTGAGGCGACATGATATAATCCACAAATAGTAAAACCGAAAAAAGCAAGATCAAAGAGGTTAGCAAAAATCGGTTTTTTTTTGTTAAAATTTGGTTTTTAATCGAAACCCACAGCAACAACAAAAATTCACCACTTATATGTAATCCGAAAATTATACCATGCACCATTTTTTTCATTGGTAAAATTTAGCCCGTTTATTTTTTTTTTTTTCACTTTCGGTGAATTCTCAAAATATAAACTACATAAATTATATTTAGGATGTATATAACGAGAATATTGTGAAACTGAATGTACGTACACATGCAGTTTATGTGCATGGAGTAGATAAGGAGTCAGGAGATCATCACGTGTTTGAGAATCTAATCTATCGTACAAAGAAGTTGCAGTGCACTTAACGAGTTCCATACCACGAGTACCATTTTAGCTATTACTTCACTTTCACTATCTTCTTTCTTCTTCTTTTTTCTTTTTTTTTTTTACTCAATTAAAAGGTCTCCAAGTCAAACTCAATTTTTTAAACATTCCTTGGATCGGTCTCTATTTGAGTTTTGAGTAATGAACGTGGTTAATTGGTCTTACAACTTCGAGTTTCCTTGCCGGAAACAACTAAATTACGAACAACGATGCTTAATTATGACCACATATTATAAAATATGCCGTCTTAGTCTTAAGTTAGCTATATTACTTAAAAAAACAAGATATAAAAACCAATTACTCTCCAGGTAAATGAAAACAGGGGCAATTATTTTCTCAACTATTTTGAGAAGATCATATATATGTATCTCTACTTGCTAATTAAGTTTCATTTCAGAGAAACCTGCTTCCATCCAAAGTTAATTGACCTACAAACTATTATCTGAAAATCCACACGGAAGATAGTAAACAAGATTATAACTTTTTATTTAGTACTAATGCATCTTCAATCTGTTGTAAGTATAAAAGAAAATCATGAATATAAACCATGATGTTTTCTAGTATAACGTTTGAACACATTAAACATTATTTTTACCAACGAGATTACTGTGCAACCAAATGAAAGTCTAGAAAAATATCACTTGATCCAATATATATTTTACTCCAAGTAGTTAGTTGATGGATCAAGATCGATCGACGAGATTCTATCTCTTCCATGCTTTTCTAGGCTTACTCATGAAAGTTACGAAACTTGAGAGGTCCATTCTCTCATTTATGTGCTCTGCATTAACAAAACCTCAAAAATGACTTTAGCAAATTCAATAAAAGTTTATGCTTAAGTCTCTTTCATTTGTCCCCTTCTTTCGGATGGATGATAAATTTTGAATTATTTGAGAATCTTTAAATTTGGAATACTTCCAAACATATATTCGAATACAAGGCATCGTGGATTCGTGGGATTAGTCTTTGAACCTAAAACACTTTTGGGATCCCATAGTTATAAATATGGATTATCAAAACTTTGATTATGAACTAAAATCCGTGAAGTCCTATTAAAAAAAACCTATAAAATTTTATTGTAACAAAATTATAGTTATTTGAATATGTGTGAAAAATCGCGATAAGTACCATGGTTAGATAAATGTAATCTCATTTTGAAGTACGTAAATAAAAAAGCAGATTACAACAATCAAATTTGGAGATGTATTATTTTTTTTTGTTAAAGAAAACAAAAAAAAAATTGATAAAGATTTTTCTTGAATTAATAATAGAGTTTACTAATGAACCAGAGAGATGTATTACTTAACACCATGGAATATAGCTTTATAATTGATTTTTGTGTATGGTATTCAACTAAAGAAATTTAAGTTATTTGACTATAACAAAAACATTATTCGGAATGAAAAAGAAAAAAAAAACATTTTTATCGGAAAATTTGCTGAGAAACAAAAAGTAAATCGCGAATTTTCTTTTTGAGAGAGGGAGAGAGAAAGAAAACTGAAAAAGCAATAAAACGGAAGAGAAAAAGCAGAGTGATAAAATAGCTTCGTTGTCACTTGTCACTCTATAAATCTCACTCCATTGACAACCTTTCACTTCCATCAAAACCCTCTCAACACTCTCTCTCTCTCTCTTTCTTTATTTCTCTTTCTTCCCACTCCCTCTCTCTATCTCTCTCTATCTGTAAAAAATGGAGAAACCCATGGTTCCGACATGGAGACCCGACCCGGTTTACCGTCCGCCGGAGACACCGCTTGAGCCGATGGAGTTCCTCGCTCGCTCCTGGAGCGTCTCTGCCCTCGAAGTCTCCAAAGCTCTAACACCTCCGAATCCTCAGATTCTCCTCTCCAAAACGGAAGAGGAACCAATCTCCGGCGACGGCGATACGGAGGAAAACGGACTCGTCTCCGGAAACCCATTCTCCTTCGCTTCTTCAGAAACTTCTCAAATGGTCATGGATCGTATCTTGTCTCACTCCGTAAGTCTCTTCTCTTCTTTTTTTCCGCTTTCTGTTTCATATAAAAACAGAGCAATTGCGGACAAAACGAAGCATTTTCTTTTGTTTGATGTTGACAAATTATAATCTGTTTCAGTTTCTTTTTGTTTTTTTTCTCAAGATTCTTAATTTCTCTCTTTCATCTTTATCGCAAAATCCCCAAATCAAGTTTCATTTTTTTGTTCATGAATCTTTCTATTAATGAAGGAATTTTCACGCGCAATAATTATAATTATTAACCAAACAAAACAAAAAAAAAAAGAAGAAAAAATTATGATTGCATATCTACACACTCGCTTTCTGGGTCCCTTACAAACATAATCACAAGTTTTTTGGATTTGTCATCATCTCTCAAACATAAGTTCTCTTGATTCTATTTTTGTCTCATCTTCTTCATCTTTTAATATTTGACAGCAGGAAGTGTCGCCGAGAACATCTGGTCGGCTTTCACATAGTAGTGGTCCTCTCAACGGTTCTTTAACCGACAGTCCTCCTGTGTCTCCTCCAGAATCCGACGACATCAAGGTTTCTAATCTTCTCTATTTTTGAATTTTTGTAGAAAATCTGCGTTTTTAAATTAGTGACTAAAAGCATGTTCTGGGTTTCTGCCATTTTTGCGTTTCTCTCCATGTAAATGTTTCAAATTTTTACTGCGTCACTGACAATTTGGGTACATGAGAGACAGTGAAATCAAAACAAAACAAAAAAGAATCTCATTTTACCTTTCTCTTATTCCAACCATACCCAGAGATCATGTTTTCTTCCTCCGTTACAGTTTCCGATGTTTATTCATCATTATATTCGACTATCAATATTGGGTAATTTATTAGACGAAACTCCTTAATTAATTGTTTATTTTTTGATTAATTATATGACTGCTAGAGATTGAGTTTCTGGGTCTGTATATTATTTTAGTGGCACTTTGGTCTAAAGCAATCTCCTTTACTTTGATTTGATTTTGTCTTTTTCTTGTTCATCACTCTTCCAAGATTTTTCCTTTTTTAGATTTTGCTTCATTCAATTCTGTATCCATTTTTGGCGACTGCTTAATTTTGACTTTACTATGCAGCAATTTTGTCGAGCGAACAACAATTCACTGAACAACATCAACTCTCAGTTCCGATCAACGGCGACAACTCCGGGACCTATAACCGCCACAGCGACGCAGTCCAAGACTGTGGGACGGTGGCTTAAGGACCGGAGGGAGAAGAAGAAAGAGGAGACTCGAGCACACAACGCTCAGATTCACGCCGCTGTCTCCGTCGCTGGTGTAGCTGCAGCTGTTGCTGCCATCGCAGCGGCTACCGCCGCATCTTCTAGCTCCGGCAAAGATGAGCAGATGGCTAAAACCGACATGGCGGTTGCTTCCGCGGCGACACTGGTTGCTGCTCAGTGCGTGGAGGCTGCTGAAGTAATGGGAGCTGAGAGAGAGCATTTGGCCTCCGTTGTTAGCTCCGCCGTCAATGTCCGGTCTGCCGGAGATATCATGACTCTCACCGCCGGAGCAGCTACAGGTTTAGTAACTTCGAAAAACTCTGTTATGGGTATTGATAAAGCTTCGATTTTTAAGGAATAAAACGCAAGAATTGATCTTGGGATTTTGATTGGCTTTAAAAGTTGGAAACTTGATGAAGAAATCGAATCATTTGTTCTTGAAGTTCTGATTTTGATGAAGGAAATGTAATAATTGATTTAGGGATTGAGTCAAAATTGGAACTTTATGGAAGAAAACAAAGTTAATGTAGTGTAATGATCGTAATTTTTGGTGCAGCGTTAAGAGGAGTAGCGACATTGAAGGCAAGAGCGATGAAGGAAGTGTGGAACATTGCATCAGTGATTCCAATGGACAAAGGACTCACTTCTACTGGAGGATGCAGCAATGTTAACAATGGTAGCAATGGAAGCTCAAGCAGTAGTCACAGTGGAGAACTTGTACAGCAAGAGAACTTCTTGGGAACTTGTAGCAGAGAATGGCTCGCTAGAGGTTGCGAACTTCTCAAACGCACACGCAAAGGTAACAAAAAATTCTATCTTTTTCTTGTTTTAGGTTACGTTTTAGTTATTGGATCTTTTTGTGTAATGTTTGTGTGATCTCCACTTTTGCAGGTGATCTCCACTGGAAGGTGGTTTCTGTTTACATCAACAAGATGAATCAGGTAAAAAGATTTGATTTTTTAATGGTGTTCTCGATTTTCGTTCACTTTAGAAAATGATCGTTGATCTGATGAAAAAGATTAAAGAGAGCCAAATTATTTGTGAATCAGTGGGAATCTTTAGTTTACTTCACATGGATGTGAACTTTGTTATATGAAAAACACAAAAAGATGAGAGAAAAACAAAAAAGAGAGATTTCAAACGGCAGGAAAAGAAGAGAAAGCAGAAACTAAACTAAAGCTAAAAGATAAAAAGCATTTGGTTATGACAATGATGATGAAAATGAAGTCATGGGATCCACTATTGTCTTTTGCGTAAAAACGTCTCTTAGAATCACCAATTTGTTTTGATTGTTTTGATCATTGAACTTGTAGGTTATGTTGAAGATGAAGAGCAAGCATGTTGGAAAAACCTTCACCAAGAAGAAAAAGAGTAAGAGATCATCTACTCTAATTACATATAACATCTCTTTTCGTAAACACGCGTTAAATTCAAAATCTGAAAAGATTGGTAGGAGTCTTAGGAGATTTCTCTAAAGATAATTCATCTAATGGGGTTTAAAACAAAGAATGTTTCAGCTAGATATGTCTCATAGTACCAATTACCAAAGTTGAAAACTTTATCTTTTTGTCACTATCTACTGTCTCAGTGAGTCCATTATATGTGAACCCTGGTAAAGAGAATTCAAAACTTCGATGTGGGTCTGCTTTGGATTTGGGGATTTGAGAAGAAAAAGGAAAAAAAAAATTGAAAAACATAAAGCAAAAGTGTGTCTGTCTATGACTAAAGTATCTATAAGATCAAAACAAAAGAGAGGCCCTCAATCTTTTACTTTTTGTCTATTCTTTTGAATGTGAACTTGAAGACTCTTTGTTTAATTATTTTAACTTTGTTTCCAATTTTGTTCAGACATTGTTCTTGAAGTGATTAAGAATGTCCCTGCCTGGCCTGGACGACATTTGCTAGAGGGAGGAGATGATCTGAGATACTTTGGTTTGAAGACGGTTCTAAGAGGTGATGTGGAATTCGAGTGCAAGAGCCAGAGGGAGTATGATATGTGGACACAAGGTGTTTCAAGACTTCTTGTTGTTGCTGCTGAGAGGAAATTTAGGATGTGAAAAACTTTTTTTTTTTTAAAGACTGCTGGGTTTTGGGTGTGAGTTTTTAACTTATGGGGTCAAATGAAAACTTTGAGAAACTTTAGGGGTTCTCTTAAGGTAATGGTTTTTTGGTTGGATGGTATAGGAGGAGTATGATATGGTGGACCCTTACTAGTCAAGGTTTGGTTTTGGATAAACAAAATGTAGGGGGTGATCTGTAATTTTTATTTTCTTAGGTAGTGGTCTTTTTCGTTGGTGGTCTTTTTGTATAAAAAAACAAAGTTGAAGTAAAAGATATAAGTATTTCTTATTATTGATAGGTCCATTTTTGCATTGGGAACATAAAATATGCTTCGCTTTTGTCCCATTATTGCTGAAAAATAAATCCATCAAGAAGCTGCACATTTTTTTTATACTACTAAATGACAAATAACATCATAATGAATTGTGTTATTATCAAAATACACAAAGAATGTTTGTGTTCTTAATATCCGATTAATTTAATCAGTGATTGTTGTTTTTCCTCCGACTCGATCTTACACATTGATTTAAAAAATAATAAAAAGTTATCCAGTCTTGATTGAAAGATCGAATACACAAAATGATCAAATAGCATTCAGATTTCAGATTTGAATATATCTTTAAAAGTCTCCCCACTAAATAGCATCTTCGTGGAGATACCTTGAGAAACAAGGAACCCCTTAATCATAATCTTTACAAAAGCTACTGAAATTATAAAACATAGAGCATATAGCAACCAACTACTTAAAGGTTTTGCCTGTGGAATCACTGGGTGTTGACGCCAAAACCAAGGAGATTGAGGAAGAGGTTGATGACGTCAAGATACAGAGCAATCGCAGCACGAATATACTCGTCGTAATCGAGTTTCTTGATGAGCTGGTTCGTGTCGTAGACGATGTATCCGCAGAACAAGATTGCAGCTATACCGCTTAATATCATCGACGATAGCTTCCCCAGTGGATGGAATATCTACAAGATAGCTTGTTAATGTCTCTCAAGAACTATTCACGAAAATCTGAAACTTTGTTTGAGAGTTGTTGGTTAAGTACTAAAACCTGCACCAGAGTGAAGACGAAGACGATAAGTAGAGCACCAAAGAGGAATGGTGCAAGGAAGGAGAAATCACGTCCTCTCTTTACTGCCCAGAAAGTGTAGATTGTTAGGCCTATCACCATTGTAGCTGTGAGAATTGCAGCTTCAAGAACAATCCTCCCTGTTTTCAAGAAGAATGAAACCAATCAGATTGTTTCTTGGCGTAAAGCATGAATCTTTCCGCTCTGTTTCCTCTCTTGT
Organism: Erythrophleum ivorense; assembly: GCA_026724425.1. NCBI lineage: Eukaryota > Viridiplantae > Streptophyta > Magnoliopsida > Fabales > Fabaceae > Erythrophleum > Erythrophleum ivorense. Next base: position 1,101,799 of record JAIUCV010000084.1, read on the forward strand.
CATGATTCACCAATTACAAACGAAGAAGAAAGATACTAAAAATGTAATTTTTATGATGTAAATCAGAAAACTGGAAGCAACACTAAATCTCCACAAGGAAACTTGCTTTGCATGATCTTCCAAACAGAGAACATCCAAGGCAAAATGATATGATAAAGCGAATGGATCCGTGACAAATACCTTTTGAAAAGGAGCAGCAAAGTCCAACAGCGAAAGAGATGGAGAGAGTGAAGAGTGTTAAGATGATGAGGTTTATGGGATGCTTCTTCTCAAACGCAATCAGTGGCCACAACACTACAACACACATAAAAACGCAAACTTTATCAAATCCAGATCACTGAAAACTGTGAATCATCATCGCACAGATCGATCAAAGTAACTCCAATTTTTGGAAAGGAGAAACGCAACTGAGGAGAGGAAGAAGGAGAGCGACGACGAAGACGACGAGGCCGTGACTAGTCGTCGTGATGAAATCTGGAATCGCACGGACGAAGAACACGACGGAGGAGACTCCAACGGTGAGTATCAGCTGAAGAGAGAGGATGACGTAGACTTTCCTGATGAAACCCCAACGAAGCTCGGAGTTCTCAGTCATCTTCGGATTCAGCTCGTTACCGGTGTTGACCACTCCACCACTCTCAATGTCAGATTTCGCCATTGTTGTTGTTGAATCACACAAATTACAAAAGCACAGCAGAAGAAGAAGAAGAAGAAGAGAGGTTTTAAGGTTTTTGCTTTTCAGGAAATTACCAGGAAAGTGATGAGAGGAAAGTGTAAAGTGGTAGTGATGAAGTTACTGTTCCGTCACCGTGATAACACGAACAACCCAATTATATCTAGACACGTGGCAGTTGTTCAACGGGTATTGGCTGTGTGACCAACACTGCCCGGAGAGTAAAGGTGCATGATGCAGTCACTGTTACGTTGGCTGTAATTCTCCGGACGAACCATTTATATTACGACACGTGGCATAGCTAGACTTTTGCTTTTCTGTAATTAGCGTATCTCAGAATTTGCATGGAAATAGAAAGAGGACCACACTGTACGGACCAACGTTTGTTTTACTATGGAGACCTATCTACCTACTCGGATATAATTGTAATGCACATTATTTAAGTATTCTAGCAGATTAATACTTACTTAATTATTTATTAGATAGCAACCATGCCATAGCAATTGTTTGTTGGTTAATTTGTTTGTTGTAAGTTGTAACAAACAACTATCAATTACTTAAAATATTTTACCATAACTATGACAATCTAGTCAGTTGAAAAGTTTACGAGTAAGAGTTTCAAAAATTTCACTTTCTAGCCGATAATATACATAAGAAGAAAAAGAAAGACATGCATGCATTCAGACGATTTGTCTTACTTGATAATTATTAACAGATAGATCGCGGGTAGAGTTTGTCCTTTAATTATATAGTAACGTTAGCATCATCATTTTTAGCAACAGAAAAGGAAAAAAAAAAAAAAAAAAAAAAAAACTTAGCATCATTTGGCATAAATTAACCAATATAATCATACGGTGTTTGCTTATTAATTTTTCATATGGTAACATGAAAATATATATATAAGTGGGTGAAACCTACGAAGAATCCTTGGTGGTTTATTTTTTATGTCATGTCATTTCACACTTTTTGTTTCCAAATTCAACAATAATACGGATATGGATCTTAAATTAAGCATCTTTACCGAAAAAATATCTTAAATTAAGCATAGTATTCACGAAATTATTAGGTGCTATGACACCGCATGCACTGATCAAAAAGCCTAGTGTCTAAGACGTGTCCTCAGAAGTTAGATGATTTTAGAGGCTCGTTTAGATAATAAGTATATAATTACATAATTATCTTATACTAACCATTCAATTACATCTGTTTGTCTTTTTGGATGCAATTGTTTGTTTTTATGTAACTACTACAAATTACTTAGCAGAAATATGACTATCATTCGAAAAACTTAATATTTCCTTCACAAACAAAACATTGGTAAAAGCATGTGTAACCATCTCAAACAAATAACAATAAGTAGAACAGAACCATTCGAGATTTATTGGAAGGTATGGGCTACTCACTCCTAGGTACAAATTATTAAAGCCCATTGGACTTTTATTCAAAATACAAGTTTTGAGTTTATTGGAGTTTCGCTGCATGAAGAAATTAATAAAATAATAAAAGTGGGGTAGATAAAAATTAATTGAGGTTTCCAAGTGTAGGAAGGTGTCTATGAACCTACTCAAGGACTGTTCTCTGATGTTTATCTAAAACTATATGAAAAAAAAGTATCATCTGATGCGATAGATTTGACAATGCACTTCTCATTTTCTGTTCTTTTTTCTTTTGTTTTTTTTTTTATAATTGACCAGATTTGTTAATTCTTTGTTTGTTAGTACTAAGCACCATCATTATTAATTAATTATACTTATGATTCCCAAAACATAATAATAACATCCACTTTCGTATACTATATGTTTATGCTTCTCGTTTCTGTTCCTTTTATAGCTTTGATATCTCATCTTAGCTTTTAATTGTAGTTTCGCTGCTAGATATTGGCTTGTTTTTCTAAGAATGAGTCTTTATTTTATTTTTTTAACGAAAAATGAGCTTTTTTTTTTGTTTTTGGTCTTTTGTAAAAATAGACTCATTTTTCGTTTGTTGTATTTTTTAGTTCAGAGTTATTGTTTTGAATTTTTTTCACCACAAGTTTTGATTTTGATGGTGCAAAAGTTTGAAACTGAATTCTATAGTTTGTGTAGGTTTTGACTGTGTCGTTTTGTATAATTTAGTTTGTGAAATAAAGAGTAAAAATGACGTTCATATCAATAAAAATATTTGTGTAGTTTGTGGTCTGATATCATAATAATACTCAAACTTGTAGATTTATCAACATCAGATCAAATTTACATACTAAACAGGGATGGATTTTAGTGGAACCAAAAGTAGTTTTGGTATGCCTTTACTAAATCATATTTAGTATGAACAATATACTGAATTTTCCTCGGCGAATGGACAAAGAAAGTTATTATCAAAAAGAGAGAGAGAGAGTGAAAATAATTTACAAGAAAAGTGGAAGCTATGTCTGTACAGTCCAGCACCAACCCAACCAAACCCATCACATCAGTCTCATCTCTGAAACCTCTTTTGATTTTATTTTCTTTTCCACACCCCCTTTGACGTATTTACAGTTTCCTCTTTATAAACAACACATATTTCTGTATTTTTAGATACGAGGCGAAATCACCAGAAAGAATCAGATATTTTAACCGTAAACAAAACTTTAAGCTAAGAACTTTCTCAGTTTCCATATATATGTCGAAACAACACATATTTCTCTATTCTTACGAAACTATTTCATATTTTGTTTTTTTTCAAACTTACTAACTACTATTTTATATGATCAGTTGATTACGTATCAATTATACGTTTTTTCTTCAACTTAATTACAATGTATTCTTTTTCTTTGTTTGATGAACTAATTATATGTTGTTACTGAACTAATTAAGAATGAATTGTGTTCACGTTAACGCGGCTGATGTCATTTACATGTGTTCATAACATCTAATTGCGGTCAAGCTGATTTTAGACGATTAAGGTGTTTATCAGATAAAGATGAATGATTAATAAATAATAATTTTGTTCAAAGGTCTAAAACTCATAGTACATCATGCGAAATAAATAAATAAATAAATATATATATATATATATATATATATATATACTAGGTACGGGCCCGCCGCTTGCAGCGCGGGCTATGAGGTTTATTATAAACTTTTGGCTTCATAATATTATGTTTATTTTATAAAATTAAGCATCTTAATAAATATACCGAAATGAAATAAAGAAATTTTAGAAACATATTCTAATGATTAGAGTATCGAGATTTATACAACATTTGATTTGACTGACTCCTCGACTGAACCATCACTATTATGAAAACTGCCAAAAAAATTATATGATTTGAGTTTTATTAGTTACCAAGATATGGATTTCAGAATTATCACTGAAAATGTTAGTGAGAAGAGCTTTGTTACTTACTATTCGTAACTGAAGTCAAAGACATCCTGGTAAGGTCCATTAAACTCAAATCTAGAGATACCGCCAGCATCCTTAATCTTGATCTCGTTTGTTCCTAGTTGGGGTAAAATTAGTTACTGCTTAGTGACGTAGATAATACATGAAATATTTTTAACTGTCTATGGTGTAATTACAAACTGAGTAAGATAAACCGAACATACTTGGATCCATGTAAACCATCCAGTCACTCATTGTGATGATTGTTTCTGTATCACCGTGCCTCCACCATTTATCGTATAGCTGGAATGCCAATACTCCATAAGCTTTGCATTCCAAAATGTCACCACTAAAACAGAGTAAAACTTTTGAGACATGTTAAACGGAGTACATTCAACCAAAGTTACATTACCAATAAGTTTTTAAAAGTATTTTTAAAATAATTCAGAACACTTACCCTAAATTCTTGATCAGGAATGTCACTTTATTAGTTTTCTTGTTATTTGCAAGTGTAAAGTTCTGGTCTCTCGCAACTTTTAGTTCACCAACGTTTTCTAGATAGCCTATAAGGTCTAATACGCAATAAAGCCATTGTTAAAATCAATCAGTGATTCCCAATACAAACATACATATATCTATACTATTAAAAATTGTACTATGCAAATCAAAAACTTCGGTTTTTTTGACATACCAATTGGATAATGGGAGCTGTGCACTCCATTCTTTATATCTATGTAGTCCTTGAAGTTCATATAGTGATCCTGATGAACACCACCTGAATTATGCACCTCTGTATTTTCCGTGAAGATAATACAATGATCATTCACAGCGAAGCGGAAATCAATCGATGCCAACTCGACGATGAAGCCAGTGAAGATTTTCCAGTGGTCCTCGTGCACATCAAAATTGAACCTATCATAGAGTCCAAACTCTGGGCTGACTTTAGCAGGTATTTTTCCACCCTTTACATACACGCAAATTAGATTATTAGGAGTATATATAAAACATAGTTCCTTATTTCAGATGATACTACATTTGCCAAAAAAATTATTCATCTACATGAACTCATTGTTAAGGATAAAGAATGAACTTACAAATTCATCTACTAACAGAAAACGCAATATGTCGCCACCTCCGTCTATCATCTCGCTCCACTTTTTCAATACCTTAACCCTTATTGACCAATCATTCCTCTGAGGAGAAAGCTCCGAGATTCTAGACCTATTTGCCATCTTTGAAGATAATTTGTGATCCTATTTTAAGTCTAAAAATGGAGAGTTTACCGTATTTATAGGGAGAGATTTAGGTTATAGTGAATTCCTTCTCCTGAATCATCCGTCCTTCTAAAAAATTGATTTTGAAATTAAAATGACATTGATAGTTTTTTGACCGTTTTGAAATTAAGATTTAATTCAATAAATACACAACTCAATTTCCAATGAAGTTTTAGAAGAGACTTTTGCGTGTGTCAATAGAAGAAGTTACAGCCTCTCTTCTGTTCATAGATATGACATCACTTGGCATTTATTAAAGAAATAATTATACGAAATTATAACTACCAATTAGTATAAGACACCATGATGTGTTAAACATTGATCGCCACAACATTTCTACATTTTGATACAAGACTAAGTGTTATTGAAGTTAGAAGAGAAGTGATATACCAAAACTAAGTGTCTATGTCATGCTTTCTTCTAACTTGTTTAATGGTGAATGTGATAGCAAGATAGATAGTCACATAATGAAATTCCAAAGCTAGACGCAAAGCTATCAAAGGTGATTTATTCACAAATTGGTGTTCTAAAAATATGTATAAGCCGAATTTTCTATGCAATGGAACTTAAAGTAACCAATTTTGTCATTACTAAACAATCTTATAGATTCAAAACTATCAAAGTCCTAAAATTGATACTATAGAAAGATCATAAAAACGATAAAGAATATGGCTCCACATGGTTTACCTAATATCGTCTATGTATCTGCTGATGGAGTGGTTAAATCGCTGGATGGATTCGACGGTGAACGAAGTGCCTTGGTTCGCCTGAGAAGGAGGCGTCGATGGAGCTGATCGTGATAACATCGCCGGTAAAATTGATCAGTACGTCGGAGGAGACGGCGAGGCAACGGAGAAGAGACGGCGATACAGGTCGGACGGAATCAAAACGGAAAGAAGGCGATTCGCATCGTTCGTATCAGTGGAGTCGTGGAGAGAAAGAGAAAAGAGGAAAGTGAGCTGTTTTTCGTTTTTCCAAACCGTGAATTAACATAGACTCGACACGTGGCGGGTTTTTAATTCATCAGAAGTTTTTTACTTAGAACTCGACTCCAGAATTATCTTTTATTAAATCCTTTTTTTGATCTGTTTTATGTTTAAAACCTTCTGTAAAACCATCTTAAATCCTCCGATGGAGATGCCCTTAGTTTCTCAGTGATTATATAGACTCTCGTAGTGTTATATAAGACTTCTCAATCATTTTGTAGTCATATTGGAAACAGGTACTTGTGAAATACTAAACTGCTTCAATGATGTTTCCTTTTTAGCTATTCTTCGTAGGTAAGGATTGAGGGAAGGAGAAGTGCACCATTGTTGGGACAATACGAAAGTTTAAAAGGTATGCCTTCTATTGGGCCAGTAGCATATGAATTTGTATATCGCCTATCATTGCTTTGTTTAGTGGGCCAAAATATTAAAGTCGGCTAATTGAATCATCAGTCCAACTGAAGATATTGGGCTAAGTTTCTAAATAACTACTTCTAAAATTGTAAGTTTTTTTTTTTCTTTCGATATTGATATTTCCTATAGATAAATATGGAAATTAATTATTTATAGGGTATATATACATGGGTTCAACAGCATCACCGAGAATTTTTTTAGGGTTTCTTCAAGATATCAAAAGATGCAGCTCTTACCTTTCCATCTCCCAGGCCAACAGGATATTATTTTCTCCATCGATGATACCGTCTCTAACAATCCTCCGAAAACAAAATTCTCGAGTTGGATGGAATGTAACGCGTCGAATCCCGAAGCAAGAAAACTTCTCTACACAGAGTTTCCATCGAAGTGGGTTTGGTCAGAGCAAACGAAAGAATGGAAACCTAGGCGCAGGCACAGCAGAGCATCAGAGAACGTAACTCTCCCGCATGTAACACCGCGTAACGGAGAGGCATATTATCTACGAATTCTTCTAGAAGTTGTCAGGGGTCCAATCAGTTTTACTGATATACTGACTGTGGATGGAGTTGTCCATCATACTTTTAAAGATGCGTGTTTAGCACTTGATCTGATTCCGGAGTAAGACGACGCTGCAAATTAGAGGACTACATGAGGGACATCGATATTCATATTGTTCTTGTTTTTTTTCTTTTTCTAAGTCTTGTTGGTTTTATTTGTATTCTGGATTATCAAACATAATAATACATGTTTTTCTCTCTAAGTATTAATGTATGTATAACATAAACACGACCATATAGTTAGCATGTGGTTATACGGTATGATCACGTGACGTTAGTCACATACGGTATCTAGAGTATAGAGCATGGTATATTAGGTCAATAAAGAAAGAACAGACCTTTCAACAAATTTTAAAATCAAGAGCACAATGTGCGAGGCAAAGGTTCACTTGTGATTTTAACGTATTATCGCAATTTGTGGATAGAGTTTGTTGATTCAGGGTTTGTTTATCTTGCGGAATTCACTATCTTAACGACAGGGGCGTTCTAGATAAACTGTCTTTCTTTACTAATGATTGTGGGCATTTTAAGTTGCGACAAAGGTAACTGCAATGTGATGATGTTCAATTTTAATAAATCTAATAATTTTAAGTAAGTTTAGATAAATATAATATAAGCAATATAAAGAAGAAGTCTTGAATTCTAGAGAAATAAAACGTAAACAATGTAGGAAATGAGAATAAGTAGACCGATAGATGCAGCATGAGCCCTTTATCGAAGTGGCTGAGGAGTTCTTATCGCACCCTGCCCGTAGAAGCGATAGTTGGATGACATTTTCGTATGTTGAGAAGTGATCAAAAACCTGTTGGAATGATAAAACGATTTAATTTTTTCATAACCAACTCTATATATCTTTTTTTTTCATATGTATTATATATACTTACTTGTTCTTCAATTCCTGAGACTCGGGAAATTGCGGATCAAACTCGAATCGGGACATCTCACCTCCATCAACAACAGAACTATATCCTGATAATGAAATAAATATTTAAATATTAACTTAAAAAAACATTTCAGAGAAACTAAAGATTAACGTTTTTAAAAGGAGAAGGTTATATCGACAATACCTTCGCACGAGAAGATTCTCCAATCAGTTAGTTCACACACAACAACAGAATTTCGATTTCTCCACCACATCTCACTGAACTCGTTAGCCAGTGACCCACGTGCTGCACATTCAATTTCACGGTTCCTGTGTATAATGTCATATAATCAATACTCAAAGTAAATAATATGCGATAACTATAAATGTAAGGATCGGTTCTGCTTAATACACTTACTGTAAATCACGAATCCTGAAATGAATCTTACATATTCTTTTGTTCATTCCTTCATAATTGTCATCTCTAACGGTGTGAAGATCTCCAACATGAGAGATTACACCTAGCAAATCTATATTAATATATATAGTAATAGTTAGTTTTGTAAGCAACACTATTAAGTAGTATATATCTATAGTACGTAAATAAGAGAATACGCAAACTATTACCAATAAGGAAATGAAACTCATCATGCCTATTAATCACGAAGCCGAAACAACGGTGTTTGATTACGTGACTCGATGATCTCCTGTCGATTTTCCGGACGTCGGTGTTAGAATCCATGATGATACACCAACTATGTGTTGTTGATCGATTTGCAACCGGAGCATTTACGACAGCGAATTTGGATAGGCTGTACCATTCTCCTTCCTCAATCTGGCAATCAAACATCGAAACGTGGATATGCTTCGTGACGGACGCTTGTATTTTCGTTCCCTAAATGAGAGATCATAAACAATACTTTTGAGAATTATCATCGTACAAACATAATGGCGCGAATATTGAAATGCAACAGACACAAATACAAAGACAACTTACTGCTTCATCGACGACAATAACATCTAAGCCTTCTACACCTCTAACGCACACTCTCGTCCATTTTTTCAAGACCAGGACTCTTATCATCAAGTTCGGAACCCATGAACTCAAATCCGCAACCATAACGCAAGTCGCCATGTGAGTTTTCTCTTGATTTTTCTGTTTTATGTGGGTTTTTGAAGTGGAAGCGACAAAACGAACGGGCGTGATATGCGGCCGAGGTATCTCCTTTATATTTATAGTATGAAGATGGTTCTAGGGTTTCGAATAATCGCCAAAAGGCATATTCCCGAAAAAACCGATCTTATCACTATTAAATGTATCAATGTATTCGTATATTTTCTGCCAATTAGTATATTAGAATATATTTGTGATTATTGATAACAGGTAGCATCTCTATGTTTAACAGTAACCACAATTTTTGAACCCTGCAGGGAAATAAATAATCTCAATAACGAACGACACTCTACAAAAATTATTAAAATGCTTTAACGTCGCCATGATTATCTAGAGTTTAAAGCATAGTATATCGAGCCAAAAAGAAATAAAAACCCTAAATAAATTTCAAAACCAAGAGCATATGCGAGCGATGACAAAGCCTCATCCCAATAAATGTAATTATGTTTTCTCGTTCTCGACAATCACACGCCGTAACTCATTAGCCTCGCGCACATTAGGATCTAATACAACATGTGAATACTGATCCACGGCAAGAGCTGACCACACTCCATTAGATTTCCTAATTCTCGCAAACCTCACTACGCATATAACTGTCGTTTCTGTATAGTCCATCAAACGACTAACGATGTCCAGTGCGTGTGACCTCTGCATGACTACAGTTATGGCGGTACCCCTGTCAAGGCGGTAATGACATTGAACCATCAACTACAGATCAAATATTAATTTTATACACGACTAAAGAATAATATAATCATTGCTTACCTTTCATTTACTAAATATAAATAAACATTTTGTTTTCTATCCGCAGCATCGATAATCTGTCGCTTGAACAAATTTCCAACATTGGTTACCTTGCCAATCAGATCTGAAAAACACACGAATACAAAAATAGCCGAGTAAACACAGTTACAACGTCAAGTATATATTTACGGTAGTAAATGGACAAACATCATACTTACCAACACTAAAAGCAGGATCGACGATGCCAGCTTTTATATCCTCAAAGGAACTAAAATTGTACTTGTATACAGATATTCCATGTGGTAACTTCTTAATAATCGTCGATTTCTTACATTCAATCATAAACTCGTGAGGAGTTAACCTGAATTGGCCAGTTGCTGGTATAAGATCGAAATCAACCAAGAGGATCCAATCACCTTCCTGCAAGAAGAGAGGCTGCATGGGAGTAGGGATAATACGAATATCAAACTTCTTTTTCAACGAAGCTTGAATTCGATCACCCTATGAAGAAACAATATAAGATAAGATGAGTTATTGTGAATATATAAAATTTAAAAAATTTACAGTAAGCAAAACACGTTCAGAACACGAACAAAACCATCAATCAGCGACACTACCTTTTCGTCGATTAAAAGAACTTCCAACGTTTCATCTACACCGTCGAAACCAATAAACACACGGATGATTACACCCATAACGCTATTTTTTTGAATAAGAGGATGTAATTCCGCTACATTCAGCAAACATATGTCGTAATCTCTACGGACCTCGGTATCAGTTGGATAAACATACATGCTTTTGGTTTTGGAGTTGATAATATTTTATCACAAACCTAAGAAGCACAATAGAAGTAGTTACTATACCTATTTATATGTGATCGATGACCAATATAGCCGTCAAACAGGCCGGTTGCAATTATTACTTATTGTTTACTAAGTAGGTCAGCTTTTTATTAACTAAAGGATAATTTATCACAATAAATGTTACCTTATCATCCACGAAAACAAAATCCGTGACACCATCTTCTTCATTCGTACGATCAAACATACGAATAATATATACTCGGATTGCTCTTTTGGTAGACAATGGATGTAACTCTTCCATGGGAAACATACATAAATCGAAACCACCGTGTCTAAAATCCGTTAGATAATAGTTTGCCATTGACATCTATTATTCTATTCTACACAAATCTTTGAAAATATATTAACTACCAACCCTCGAAGTTGTATTTATATACGCAAATTAAACGAATTTAACAATTTTGTTTAATGGGATATTTCCGCTTTGATTGAAAACAAAATACTAAGAGTAAACATAATATTTATCATGTTTATTTATATATTTCGTAAATTGCAAATTCGGCTATATATATAAATAAATTAACAACTCAGACTAATTAGAAAACTTAATTCGAATGCAATAACACACCAAAGTGTATCTTTCCGGTTAAAATATTATAGTTATCCTATTTGATAAGAACAATGCATTACAAACATGCATAACAAAACGAAATTAGAAATAAAAATATAAATAATAATAATTCGCCAAATGCGTGATTCCGAAACAAAGTGATTCTATAATAGTTACTAAATATGCTCGAATATTTCGTTGTACACGACATTCAACGCCTTCCGCTGTGGTTTCTGATCTTTATCCGTGATTAGTATCTTCAATCCTGCTCTCGACGTAACTCTAGATACCGCAACATACAACTGACCATGAGTAAAAACTGGTTTTGGAAGATAAAACACCAACGTTACCTAACGTCTGTCCCTGGCTCTTGTTAATAGTCATCGCAAAAGCTACGGTGATGGGAAACTGTTTTCGTTTCATCCTGAAAGGATATTTAGCCTCAACCGGCGATACCGAAATCCTAGGGATAATCACAATATTACCAACATTATCGCCTGTTATGATCTTAGCCTCGATGATATAATTAGCCATCTGCGTAATTATTAGCCTAGTTCCATTACACAGTCCGTTCTTGGCATCGATGTTCCTAAGCAGCATTATAGGTGTTCCTACTTTGAGACGGAGAAGATGTTTTGGGAATCCAGATAGTTTGATGCTATTCAGAAACTCTTCAGTATAAATCATATTACCAGAGCTATTATCAGAAGACGATTCCTTATTTCGCGATGGCACTTCAGACGCTTCATTAATATCAAAGTTCCTATCAGTGGTATCGATACTGTCGCAGCTCATATACGTCCTTTCCTCACCTACCATCCATGCAAAACGGGTTTACGTTAATATTACGGTAACGAATAAAAATCTATACTTTTAAATATGCATCAACGAATAATACCTGATAGCTTCGAGAGCATGTAATCATTTATCACGTCCACGTCATCGTTTCGTGGACTCAATATCGCTCGGTCTTGGAAAAACTTAGGATCAGTCTTAGTGGAGAAAGATTGACCGTAAACTGCAGTCACGATAGCATTAACAGGATCCTCACAGTCGGTGATCAGCAAATCTTCCGGAATATCGATCTCACTCTCGCCGCTATCGTGCGAATTTATATTCCCATCCCCGATATCTAAAATCCATTTCGAAAACTTGGCAAGTTCGACCATCTCACGACTATTGTCCCCAGGGATAAGCCGCATGTTTTGTGTAAGACGCAACACCTTGCACGTAGACCAGAGTGTAGAAGAATTTAAAGTGGCCAAAACTATCTCTACTCTGCCAGCACCGGTGATCACAGGCAATATCTGTCTGAAATCACCACCAAATACGATAACCTTGCCGCCGAATGGTTTATCACATTTTAATATGTCTCGCATCGTTCTGTCAAGCGTTTCGAAACAATCTTTACTCATCATCAATGCCTCATCCCATATTATGAGTTTAGCTTCTTCTATGAGCCCGGCAAGATGCGTACCTCCACTTATCATACATGTAGAAGTCTTGTTCACCACGATAGGGATTGCAAATCGCGAATGTGCTGTACGTCCTCCTTCCAATAACAATGCAGCAATACCACTCGATGCAACATTGAGAACAATATCACCTCTCGATCGCAGAAAAGTTCCGAGAAGACTCCACAAATACGTTTTCCCTGTACCTCCAGATCCATAAACGAAGAACATTCCTCCAGAGTTCGACGCAACAGCATTCAAAATTTCATCGTATATCGATCTCTGCTCAGTCGTTATAGTTGTTATTAACCTATCATGCTTCTCTTGTTGTTTAGCACGGACATAGCTTCGCTCGTCACGAATGAGAGGATTTGGACATGAATCGATTACGCAATCATCAAGAAACGGCATAAGCGAAAAATTTTCGAGCGAACTTCCACCTAGGCGCATAAGAGCCTCTATCTCAACCAAAGCATTATTTTTCTCCTGTTCCTCAGTCAGCCTTAGACCTGTCCATTAATAGATGTTTAGGGTTTATCATCGTGTATAATCATTAATCTATATCAGAATACATATGAGTTTTCTAAATTATCCATAACTTACTACGATTATTATTGTTGGCAGCCCAGTGTTTTACTAACATATCTGACGATAAAATCTTCCACGTTGCTTCCCAAACCTTCTCAGGAAATGCAATACTGTTCGTCATGAGCATTATTACAAACAATCTTCGAATACTTGGAGCGAGTACCCATCTGTCCGCCTCTCGTATAGCGTCGATGTACTCTTTGTCATCGTCCAATAGGCCGAGTGCATAGCAAGCTTCTTTAAACGTTGCGTATGTGACACCTTTCACCGTCTTAATACAATTAAACGAAACCGGGCCTTTAACAATATTGAGCAAGATTCTGAGATAGTAAGCTTCACCTGCAGACATGGGCACGTAAGTAATCCTTCCAATAACTTTCCTGCGGGTCCTTGGTTTCCATATTTTCTCCGTCGGCTTCCAGACAAAATGAGTAGGAATTTCAGCATAGGTTAGAGTCTTTGCGATTTCATGAACTTCGTTACACTGCATCCAGGCGATGAACTTAGTAGTTCCAGATGTCACACGTTCCATAACCTTTTCTGGCGGATCATCCTCGTTGAAAATCACCATTTCTTGATCTTCGAGATGAAATGGGAGTTTCACCACCGAAACAGATCGATAATGAATCGGAAAACCTAGAATCCGCCAAACAGCCTCACAAGGTGCGATGTATCTATAACAAATTCCGACACATTACACGTGTTAATAATAGCAAGTATATCATACGTAACTTGCAAATAAATCTAGCAAAACACAAGTACCTGCAACTAAAATGCTTCTTGATCTCATCTTCTTCGTTTTCAACACCAACTGATGCCCTGACATAATCAGCACCCTTGTGAATGTACTTGAAAAGATATTTCACTGAACGCGACTGCACACACCACTCGACGTTAATATGAGCTCGATATCGACGTGTTAAATACTCGTTATACGGCACAACGTATCGGTTATCACACTTGTAATTGTTTTTAGCAACATATCTCCCATCTTCTCGCCTCCTGTATATAGGATACCCAATGTCATCGATTTTTGTCACTTGACTGAATGGTTTCGGGAAAAATTTGCTACACTTCCCATCGACCATGCACACACTCTGGCGGTTTACTTTACCACAAGGACCATGTATCATTACATCAGAAACGACTTCATAAAGGTGAGGTTCTAGCTCTTTATCCGGTATCTCAGCAGAGATAATCCTGTCGATGTCATCTCCCGTTGGTAGTTTGTGATCCGCTCGCATGAACAGAACTATGTGAGCATGCGGAAGGCCTCTCTTCTGAAACTCGATCGTGTATATAGCTAAAAAGAGTTGAAACATATATGGCATCAGATATTGCATGTAAACACAGTATAAACATTATACAAAATCATATATTTCGATGAAGGAGATGCGCTCTACATAATTACAAACTGTCCACGTACCAGCTTCCACAACTCCCAGCAGGTCCTTTTTAGTCAACTGGTAGATGAGATCATCCAGCTTCATCTTAAATAGTTTGCAGCCAATGTCTGCCTTGTCTTCTGGAGTTAGATCGTGTCTCTCACAAAACCTCGTCATCTCCGGCCATTTAGGATTGCAGGTGAAGGTTATGAAAAGATCGGGAAACCCATAATACTTACAGGTCGCCATTGCATCGAGGTAATGTTGTAGCATGTACCTTGTACCTCCAGTGTAAGACGAAGGAATGTATATCCTCTTTCCTTGGCCCGAAAAATCAGAAGCACCGTTATCCGCTTTGTTTTGAATCTTATCTATCGTCTCTGCTCTCAGTTTACTCTGGTTAAAAAATAGATAACGAAGCCTGTTTGTCTCGATCATCGTGAACGCATCCACGAGAAACTGCTGGTACAGTTTTCCCGACATCAAAATGGTCGGCGATTCTCCAAACCTCTCATGAATACGGTAAGCAAAAAACTGACGCATGGTAACCGTCTTTGTCCTCCTTCCCGCCGTATCTATAAACCCAATGTCAATTCCAAGCCTGAACCCATCCTCACCGTAAGGAAACAGCAGTGGATACTGTAGAGCCAGATACGCGGGATGCAACTCACTTATCCTCGTTAGTTTACCCGTTTTAGTCTCTATTACAATATCTCGAGTGTGCATTGTGACATCTATATCACCTGGTATGAGAGCGGCTACTTCATCGGTAGTCGGTAAATTACTTGTCCTACCATCAGAACGTCTGTCACTCTTTAAAGTTAATCGTAGTCCATTCGTAGAAACCGTGCGAGATTGTATCTTGTCACGCGCTGTTCTAAATGCGGCGACGTGACAATTATGTTTATCCAACATATCTTGCAATCGTTGGACCACTTCCGTCTTGATCCCGTACGCACCAGCTTTACTGTGTTGGAAATACAGATAAGTAAACCATCTACGATAACCAATTAACGTTTGATATATATAATTTACGATATAATTGATTAATACCCGTGAGCAATTATCCTGTTTGCAGCTTCGTTTGCGGTATCATATATATAGAGCTGTAAAAATGCTGGTCGTTTACCGGGTTCAGGCAAAAGATCACCTATACGATGATAATTCTCGCCACACATCTGAAACACATAAGGCCCTTTACCATCGTTGATGGAATGATTCACCGTTCCTCCAAGAGACGTGAAAGAAAACATCATGTTATATGCTCGTATATGCTCACGAAAATGGGTTCTCTGTTCGCCTTTATCATATAACAAATCCATCAAAGTTTTTGGAGGGTCTTTGAGAAGCGGGAGCACTACTTTACCACGACCACAACACATGGAGAACTCTGGATTTTTCTTCGATGATCTTTTTGCTGTTCTTTCTCCAAACCACATATAGGCATTACAATGATTACACACGTGGATAGGATCACCATCATCGTAATAACCTTCATTTAACCAATGGACATAAAATTAATATATAAAAACACAATATATGAATGATTTTAATAGAATATCCTCATGCAAATTGACTCTAATAAAATTTCATAATCATATAAATCGAAAACTTCACCTCCTCTAATGAGGCCGGCTTTAGTATAATTGACCATGTCCTTTCGAATCTCAGCGGATCGAGCCGTCTTTCTTGCTCTCTTCTTGGGTTTTCTTTTCGTTTGCTCTGCCTCTGATTCAGAATCATTTTTATCATCATCGTCTTCTTCGTTTTCTGACTCGTTATCAGAATTCATGTAACACAGAATCTCATTGCCACCGTACGATTGCGCCACAAATTCTATTAAGCCCAAATCCGTCAATCGACAATGTTTAAAAACAAATATCAATATGTACAACACATGCTCCGTATATATATTCTAACGAATACAAATAACTAACCAATATGCTGTCTTCGTCGCCTTTTTGCCCCAATCAACTGCTTCCTCCACAGTATTGCAGCACGACAACTCGCTTCATCCAACAAAGGAGGATCCGCATATACATGATGTTTTTCAGCTTGCAAGGTAGCCTTGTCAGCAGCACTGAGAGGTGGACATCTTTGACCCCTTGGAATAATAGCTTTGATTCAAAGATGTTACGATGTTAGTGATTGTATATTAAATTATATTATGTCACATTATATCACATCAAAAACTTAAAACAACTCACGTGTCGTAGATATGGTAGATGCAGCAGAGGTCTTATTTTTCCTGATAGTTCTTGGACCAGCTTTGCTCTTCATCTTGCTAAGTCGAAGAAACCGTTCCCAAAATAATATGTTGAATTTTGCTTGCTAGGTTATTAATTTTGTTTATATAAACATGAAAACTGCCTATTACTAAAATGTAATTTTTATATTTTATAAACACTGGATATATGTGTTAATTATATCGATAGCTATCTTTGACATTTTTGAAGTTAGCTTTCTAACTATCACTATCATGAGCATCTAATACCCTAGATTAATATATTGGCGTATCAATATTTACTATTATTTTAATCTTCTGTAGATATAAATATATGTATTTTATCTTCGAATTCGGGATCTTATTCTATCATATTGTGTTATTTTTTATATATTGTGGTATTTTTCTAACGTGGTCTAACAGTAATTATATTCTTCAAAATATCATTCAAAAAGTCGTCGTCGTTTTGTTAAAGTTTTAAACGAAGGAATACATGCATGTGGATATCCGACGAACAAAAAAAAAGAGAATAATATTACGATCATCCACGAGGACAATCACTTGATTTTACGTGGAGCGATAATTGAGTTACTCCCAAAACCATACATATGGCGATAAGTTGATGACCGAAAGAATTAAAAATGGTACACATGCTAAAATAGGCGTAATCTAACTCAAGGTTATAATGAAAAAAGTATTCCAAGTATATCGATCAAAAGGAACTGAACAAATCACTTGCGCAAAGCCACAATTATTAAGAAATAAAATAAGAAGAAAACCAAAGAGAATAAAAGAAAAAAAAAATGATGATTGTAGAACAACGTCAAATTTTCTGCCTGGTCAACGGACCCTCCGCTTTATCAGGAGTTTTGATACTCCCACCTCGAACCCTTTTCGAAGAGGTACTACTATTCGAAGGAGGAGTAGCTTTGGAAGCAGGAGGCGATTTTGAAGTAGAACTCATCTTCGAGGTAGGAGTACTTGATGTAATAGGAGTGGTCGATGGAGCGAGACTACTCGATAGATCAAGATTGGTTGCTGGAGCAGGAGTTATAGATGGAGTATCAGATGATTCCAAACCATCAACGATCGCCGGTGTTGTAGCAGACGGCTGGAAAATACCAAAACCAAGGGTAAAATCAGTTATTAAAGTGCAACGACACTACAATCACAAAAACGCATATAAACTATACACGTGGTCAGTGTACACGTACCCGTGAGCTAACACCATTTTTAAACTCATAAACCATCTCAGCTTCATCTGAGTATTTCTCCAAAACGTAAGAAGTCTTTATCCTTTTAATATTGTCGTCAGATATATTAAGCTTGAACAACATTTCGCGTCCCATTAGACTCTCTATAGCCGGAGGCAACCCATCAGCAGCATCCTTCAAAATAAACATACGTTTTAGAAATCGACAAAGTAGTATATCTATATAAAATATCACGATTAGCATAGACCATCTGCGTGACAATACCATCCCAGCTTCCTCATACAGCTCTTCCGCAGACTTCTTAAATAATACGTTCGCTAGAGGATCGAAGATTAAAAAACTCGCCATGTATCCAGAAGCATCAGAAACATTAAGGACTATAAAATAGCTGCGGATTCATAAAGTATAAATATTAGAAAACCATAGCAAAATACATCTCTCATATAATGGACATATCAGAGTAACCGCAACACGAAGAATATTACCAGGCAACAACTTTGGATACATCTTTCTTGCAGACAATACACTTCCATAACCCTGCAGCAGACTGAGCAGTATTTTCCGGATAGGGATGAACCTTCTTATTGCATACAGCGCATCCTATATAATACCAATTATCATTGTTGCCGAGTGAAGCGACAGTCGCAATTGTTACGCATTTTCCAGTCTGTATAAAATTTAAAATTATTATGATCAGCAGCTAGAACACATATAATAATCGACTACAACAATAAACGATTAAAGAAGATACCCGTTACCTTTTCCGCATCGTGTATCTCACTCAAATTTTTGCGCGGATTCACCACGAAGAATTCATCGTATAACGTAACATTATTATCAGCAGTAGATGATATATCACCCGTAGGTGTAAGATCACACTTATCAGCCGGTAAACTACAATAACATATGAACAAAAAATTACCACTATATCAACATCGTGTTTACACTACCAAAACAATGTATATCAAACACTCACTTTTTTCTAAATTCTTCTACCCGAGGATTGACTGGATCCAAGAATATCTTCGTGGTACTAAAAGCATTTGAAACGCTATTCACAGCTACAATAGCGAACAAAATAAATTAGAGCTAACCAACATAAATCAACATATAATCGAAATAAAATATTCGATATCAAATTACACTGGTATTCCCTGACACACGCAAGTCTGATGACACACACGATAACAGATTCAACGTTATCTTTCACATACTCCGACACTTGCCCAGCATATTCACCCCAGAGAGTACACGATAATCGCGAATCACTGTAATCAGATTTTAATATAAATCCAACATAAGAGGATACCTTTAATACTGAATAATAGGTCAGAATATAAAATTTAGAATATCTAACCTGGTATCCCTTAGGTCGAGTCTGAGCCTCCGTGAAATCTTTCCTTGTGCAGTTACGTCTTCGATATTACCCAGGCGTACTATCTGACCCATGACATCTAAGCAAAATACGAATAACAAACTATGATCAGCAGATTCAAGCAATCGACTAATTAATACATGTAAAACAACAGAACACAATTCTGAATTACCTATCATATATGACCTGTCCAAATCCTCCGATGATATTTCATCAAAAGTAACCATATAATTTTCCGGTACATGACTCGGAAAATCATCGCACGGACTGATACCTGTAGTAGCGTAGAACAAAATCTTGAAAGAAGATCTTGATGTACGCAGCGTACTTTGGTAGGGGACTACTTTGAAAGTATCTAATAACACCGATCTGCCTTCTATCAACTTGTTCCTTAGTATACTAACGCAATCCGTATCTACTGTAGCTTGGATTCGGTCACCCTGTTACACAGACGACAGAATTACAAACGTGTATACTAAACAACGATCCACCGTAAAAAGAACTAATTAGTACAAAGTACTATCAGAATTACCTTCTCATCAACTAATACCATCTCGAGTGGACTTCCCTTCTTGCTCTTATATCCATCCCAAACCTTTAATATATGAACTTTTATCTTGAAATAATCAGAAGACGTATTAAGGTCGTTTATGTGGACCAGAGGCGAAGATTTCTTTTTAAATATCGACATTCGAAAAGAATTTGCTTTAGAGAAGGCTGAAGTGAAAACTCAAGAACGTGTATATAGTTTTATATATATATAAGTAAACCGCCCTAACACCATTGCAGGACTTTTCTGGAATATTTCTTGTTATTGTTATTATTAGAGATGTACACGAAAGGAATATTTGCATTTATCCAATATTTTCCGACTTCCAAATAACGGAAATAAAAACTGATATGTATACCTTACTTTGGTCACGTATATATCGCTATTGTACTCATAAATATATTTTAATTTTTTAGTTAACAATTTACGTCGGATTTATTGAAGCTGAATTCGGAATAATAACACTTTTTCTACGGTCATTGTATAAATATATATTTGACTACTTCATATTTCTGAAATTTACATTATTGGCTATGTAATGTAAACTTAACCGATTTGGAGCACCACGAGGGTTTTAAGTGGAAATTCCCTTTTCTACATATCCAAAATATACCTAGATATCACGTGAATATTGATATGTGCATGTTTAATATATATATATAGAATTTGATATATGTCGGCCAATGATTGTTATATATTGTATTGTATATTGATATCGCCAATGGATATAATATTAAATTGTCTATTGATATCACTAAATTGTTTAAAGACCAAGAGGGATATATTTTTTTGAACAAACCAATATGATACAATCTATATGTTCTTATACTAAGTTCGATGTATGTCAAATATGAGCGTCACTCAAAAGTGAAGTAACACTAATAAATAAACACCATTAATATCTCAGAAGGTCATTATTAAGAGTAAACTTATAACGAACACGAAATACAATCCATAATAAAATCACAATAAAATAGCAGGATCAAGTCTACATATCTATCAATCTAGCGAACGTTTTAGACTTGATAGTCATTCCACTGCAATCGTCGACATATTTTCTTCCTTGGCAACCTTCAATTCACAGAATTTACAAAATAATTAATTATTGTCAGTGAAAAACGCCCAACGTACCAATTTATGCATATTCAACGGAATAACGGAACACTAACGATTTTATGAAGTTATCAATCTCTGGTACCAAAGTGTCGAACATAATTCGAGTCGCGTGACTATACGAAACAATAACTTCTCCTGCATCAAATAATATATTGTAGCGTCATGAAACATGTTAAGTTTTAAGATGAACTATACATTTCTGTTTATAGCACTAAATACCTCCATAAACATTCACCGCAGGCCATCTCATAATACAGACGACAGGTTTTTTGTGATTTTCCAACCAGTGATTGTAAAATTCACGTGCTCTTTCTCCAAATAACTCACAGTGTAGAATGTAGTTCCTGTGGATTGAAGAAGTGTAAAGTCAAACGAAAGAAAGCTCGATAGTAGCACACAATTCATTAGTATATATACACACTTTGCATCTCGTAAGCTAAACTCCACCGAGTCGTCTTCGTAGTTTCCATAAATCACATGTTTAGCGTGATGATATTCAAAGTTGCGATCGATTTTATCCACGTACACGACCTCACCTAACAGATCTTATAAGTACAAAAACCAAAAAATAAAACATAATATATAACTACTATGAATAACAAAATATATGTAATGAGGGAATATATATATATGACTGACATCTTAGATACCTGCTACACAGCTGCTATTTTGAGTATGATCTAAAATTCTCTCAAAGTCGATAAAATCAAAATAATGCTGAGAACATGGATGAGGACTCTCGTTTATCACAGTTGATTCAGTGAAAATAATCTTATACCGATGCGAAGTCACTCGCAAGCATTCCGCTTGGTCGACCAAAATGAAATCGTTCACCGTTATCCACGAATCAACAGTAACGACGGCCGAATAAGCATCATATAAGTCTTCCTCGATAGAAGCTTGTATTTTTACACCCTGAGCGAATATATTAAAAAAATTTAAGTAACTCTTAGCTTATGTCATGTTAACATAACTCCGTAAATAATATTATTATAAGCATATATTCATAAAAACACACCTGATTATCGACCAAAACCAAGTGAAGCGTTTTCACAAACGGTATAGAATACTCTGTCCACACTTGCAGTATTTTGACAAAAACACATACACCGACAGATTCCGGATCTAAATCAGAAACCATAACGTTTCCATGAATAACTCCTAGTGTTGTTGTTTTTCTTTGGTTACGCTCCTCGTCGGACAGATGTTCCTCATCAGAATTGCTTATTTTCTCATCGACAACATCCGCTCTATGCCTCATCTCTAAAGAATCCCAGCTATCGTAATCATCACCAAAGAGGGGAAAAGAAGTAGTCATTTTATATCCAGTGGATGTTAATATGTTTATATTATAGCTACAATAAGTACCGATATTCGTTTTATAGGATAATTCTTGATTTTTTATACCTTTAAAAATGATCGATAAATGTGAATTTGACATATACCTTCAAATTATACTTTTTGCGAAGACAAAATATAGAAATTTTAGATATATATCATATTTTGTTATCATGTAATCTAAAAATAGTTTATTCTCAGAATTTAACCTTATCTGCTCCCATTAGTTTACTATAGCAGGAATTTATAATAATATTTACATAATATTTAAATTTGTTATAATCAGAGGAAGGAAAATATTCGGGCTTAATTCTTAATTGGACTACGAAACTTAACATGGCCTTTAGATTCAATACTATCACTAATCGGGCTGTGTCATGAGAATAAAAGCCACGAAACCGGATCTCTAAATTATTAGAACGTTACATTTCATTTTAGTGTTATATGGGCTTGGTGTTATAACCCAACAACCCGATACAGATACTGATCGCCAAGAACGACTAATTTTAAAACTTTAGTAGATACTAAATTTGTTAGATTTTTATCTTTGGGAGTTTCCAAATTTGTCAGATGAATATTATTCCAACATATATCTTCATAGTATTACGTATTATTGTGAAAACACTATATTCAAAGTATAAATCTATATCATTTTAGGTGATTTCTTTGTATCTAAGCAATTGTAAATGTGGTAACTTTTTTCATACCAACATTACAATGCTTAATATAAATGTGGTCATTTTTTCATACCAACATTACAATGCTTAATCAACTAATCTACATGAAAGTGAACATAGCTGGACTCGTTTATTAAATCCCAAATCTACACAATTGGGATGTGTCTAAAAATAAATTAGAATACCGTTACGCTTACGCTGATATATGGCATTCATAACCTACACTAAGATCTCGTAATACGATTTAAAAAATTGATATATAGTACCAATAGAATTTAATAATTTAAATTTACAGTGATTCAAACATACTAATACGATAATTCACAAAATTACGATATAGGTTATGGTATCCACGAACCGACAGATCAAATATATAGTTATATTTACACTGTCGGTTCTATAGGAAGCATGGGAACTAAACCAAATAGTATTATTTATGATTGAACGAACGATAGTATACTAAACTCAATAACAAATAAAGACCAAGAGCCTACTGTATTTATTTATGTCTGAATAAAAGAAAAACAAAAACCTAGGTGAGTAGTTTAATTATAGCCATTCCCCAACCGCTAATGCATATATATATCCACTGATATAAATAAACGAATGCTGAAAAATCTTTTATGAAGACTCATGAGATCCAAATCAACATTCTCCTCAATTCTTTCTGAATTTCTTGTTCTCTAATAACCTACAACACAACCATTTTTTAAATAAATAATAATAATCATTCAAAATACACAAAATATATACATAAATCAAAGAAGATAGGTAGGTATGATATAGCACGTACATAGCCTTGAACTCTTCAACCTCGTCGACTAAAGGATTGAGATAGACTCGTGTGGGATCAACATTAGAGATGGTTATTTTTCCTACCCAAAATACACAAATATAACTAATATTATAGATAGGCTGGCCGGCCAAGATTATACAGATTTTAAAAAAAATATTTAACTCATCACTACCTCCGAAGAAATCAATGACTGCCCATCTCATAACACAAATAGGAACATTAGCCTTTTTCAAATATTCCCAACGTTTGAAGAATCCATAAGCGATAGATCCAGAGAGTTCACACGTGAGACGGTAGTTACTGACATCGTAATAAGAAAACACAACCCATCGTGAGAACGATATACCATTTTTTTAGCGGTAAAATAAATTTCTAACATGACTATACCATTCAACGATACTAAAAACGACAATATCATAGACGACAATATCATCCAAGAGTAGTAATAACTCTACCTCGTATCACGTAAGTCAAAGGTGGTGGTTTTGTAGAAACTATCTTCACGGACATCAAGAACTTCTCCAATCAAATCTTAACCAAACAATATACCGACTAAGCAAGGGCGATAAAAATATATCATGTTTAACAAAACTAAACCTGCATAAATACGAATACTGTATACATACCTACTAAGTAATCATCGCAGTGTCGACGATCAAGTATAGCCCGAAAACTAACAAAATCAAAAGAATTACTTCCTTGTGTGTAGAATAACTTCGAGACAGTAGTTGACCTTATGAAAATAAGTCTGTTAGCATGCCACGTCGTTCTGCACGAGCCTATCTGAGTCACTACATCAAAATTCTTGATATTTATGTAACCTCCCTCATATAGTTCCAGTTTGTATTTCTCGTACATAGACATAGGCACCGTTGCATGGACCTTAATACCCTGTAAATATCAGAAATATAGACATTCATTCATGATTTAACTATAACAATGTTATATTAAAATAAACATATGATTCTATGCGTGATATATAGACAACTAAACCATACATCCTCGCCACAAAGCACTAATTCGATCCTCTTGCCGCTCGGACCGACATCAAGAACCCATTTACGTAAAACACACACTTGTATGCAGGAATCGTATCTCCCAGGACTCAAATCCAAAACACCAAACGTGTTTGGCATCACGTAATCGAGTACGGTTGCTCCTGGATTAACAACTTCTTCCACACCAAGCATACGACGAACTGGATGACGTCGTGCTTCTTCGATAGACCTTCTATTCGATGGATTTAAAACATTCAAAAATAAACCATTCACGAATAGAACGGTATCCGTACGAATAGAATGCAAGCGATCATGAATCTTGTTTTCCTTTAAACCAAGACCATACTTAGCATTATCATCATCAGAGTTCTCCTCAAAACAATCTGATACACTTTCAGCGTCCATGCTATTGTCATCTTGATCAACGTAGTCTCCATCTCCATCAGTCTCTTCTTCGTCACCAGCCGACTCATTGTTACCGCTCTCGTTCTCACTCTCGACACCGAAACCGTCACAATCGCCGTAGTTTTTGTCACCATGATCTTCCACAGCGAAACGATTGCCTTCACTGTCCATGATATACTCGCCTATAAATTGTGATAAAATCATAAACGTAAATAGAAATATAGTTTAAGCTACCGAAAGTCGATACAATAAGAACACGCATGCAATAATCTATATACACCTATCTATATCGTCTCACACATACGCCAACTACGAATATCAATCGTAAAGAATCACGCAGATAACTGATTAGTAACACAAAGAGTAAATTGGGTAACAATACCGAGAAAACGTGATGATCTTCGAATTAACGATGTGAGAAGAAAACGATACTTGTCTCGTGATTAAATCAAAAACAGTGTTCGACTCTGAGTTTATGATATTCTAATTGTATATATATATATATATATATATATATATATATATAAACCAATATGTTAGGGTTTCTGAATATAAGAATGTTTAGGGTTTACAATTTTCATTAACAAAAATATTATTTCAATTTACTCACATGTATATCGCATATATGTTTTTATAATAACTAAGTAACTCCAACCATTATCTAAAATTTATTTGTAAACATCTCATATAAGTCAACTTCTTCGTTATTATCAACCGTTCCAAAAAAACGAATATGTTAATAATACATAACTATCATATATTTACTTTTATGTTATTGATATTTATACCATTCTTATTTTGAACAAAATAAATATTTGCTGATGTTATATCAACCGATTATATATTTGCATCGGCTGAATGTACAACTCCAAGAACTGTTATCGTCTCGTCCCAGACTATCAAAGCCATACAATATATTTAAAATTCTAAGCAAGTTATTCTACAGTTTTATATAAACGGACGCGTCTATCCGTTCTTCTTTATGCGAAAAATTTATCAAGATTTACACGTGTATACGATATCTAAAATATATCTATTTTATTCGAATCGAGATCGTATTCACAACCGATTATAATCATGTATAGATATCGTTTGCACATTCTTAGATAGTATCTAGATACAAATTTGCACACTGTGAACGACAACCTTAGTTTATATCCATCGGCGATAAGATTTATATGCATGTGTTTCCCAGTATACATAGAAATTAGATTAAACATAACAGTAACACAAAAATTCCATTCGACAAACAAATCCGTGAAATCAATAAGATTTATTCAAATCAGCGTTCTTTTATCTTGTTTGTTATCACGAACCCGAAATCACGCAGACAATAAAATCATAACGCACAAGAAAAAATTATAGACGCTTATAACTCAACCATAAGGTAGCTTGTAGCGTTCCAAACCCTAACGTAGTCGATAACACTACCCGAGTTAATCATAGTGGCAAATAATTTACGCAAAGCACTACGTGAACTCCAACCACTTGCTTCCACAATTGCATTAATACACTCCCGATCACCTTCTAATAATCCTAAAGCGTCTTTGGCATCTTTAAACGTTGGATAAACTACACCACAAATCGTTCTTAAATCTGTATAATCTCTAGGGCATCCGATCACATGCAACAACACCATTAAGCAATAAAATTCACTTGCAAACACATTTACATGCGTCATCACAATCTGGCCAGGAAGATTATCATCTCCAATAAAATCATCATCCGATGATCTTCGCATACGATGAAACGGAATATTGTAAAACCGCATAATCTATTAATATTCTGCACATAAATTATACAGCTATGTATCAGTACTATATTATAATAAGTTTTAATTTGCAAAACCATCATACCACTAACCTCGATTATAAAGATACCTCGACGATAGTGCGAAAAGAAACACCGAAAATATAGTAGATCTTAAACATGTGAAAGGAAAGCAGTAGTATATATAAGCCAAAAAGAAGTACACCGAAATTTAGGGCTAAGATGTACTTCCATTATTATTATCGACTTTCATTATCGGTTTAAGTATTATTTACTTATTTTTAGATCTTACAAACATTTTATAGTGACTTGTGTTTAACCACCTTAAAATTTATTAACACTTATTAAATGAATTATAACAGCCACAATAATCCAAGCATACAAAAGACCCCTTTTAATATTGCGTTTAACTCAACGCGAAAGATATAACGTGTTTATTGTTACAATACGAAGATATAATAGAAACACCATAACGAAAAAAATATAAAAAAAAAACCAAATCCCTTATCCAATAAGACGTATAAATCACACCATAGATCACGCATACTTCATCCTTGTCGACGAATCCATACGCGGTTTCTTCCTTCCCAACCTATTTCAATACATATAACGATTTATTTATGTCAACATTATTTATGTATATCAGCGATAACCAACAGCGTCGTACCGTTAACATTAAACAAACCACATACGAACCTCGATTTGAAATCATCAACTGCTGGATCCGAGGGATTTAGCATCACACGTGTAGGCGTAGTCTCACATATAGTTGTCTTTCCTAATGGAGCAATTATTGATATCGATCAGCATGATTATTCAGAGTACACACGTTACAAAAATACACAATAACCCATACATATAAATACCTCGATAAAAGTCAACAACACCCCATCGGATTACGCAAACAACGACATCACCGCGAACATCGTTCCAATCATTATAAAAGCTTGTAGCCATGGACCCCGATAACTCACACTCAAGAATTACACCCCTATCCGCCCATCGAAATAAAAATTAATAAGGAGATTAAATTATGTTAATTAGAAAAGACAACATGTTAATGCATGCACAGGGACAAACGACGATGAAACATTGTTAGCATCGAAATAACGAACCTGTTATCACGAATGTCGAACATTATGCTCCGATTATGATCACAGCCCGCTTTACCATGAATGTCTAAACTCGCAAGTGGATTAAATCTCCCAACGCCCACAACTTCACCTATAAGATCTGAGAAAGGAGACCAAAATAAGCGTCGTAAGTTACACTGGCCAGTAGACGATAATATGCTAAAAGTATTTTGCAGATTAACCCACCGACTAAATAATCATCGTCGTGAATACGATCAAGTATGCTCTGAAAATCTACGAAGTCGTAAAAACAACGGGTGCATACAGTACCACTATCCGTAATGGAAGTAGTTGCATCCAAACATACAATGTAAGGATGGGTAGTAGCTCGACATGATAAAATCTGAGGCTTAATTTTGAAATTTTTCATAGTAAACCATGGACCTAGAGACATCGAATCCAAAATAGAAAGAGACATATCCTGGTAAACGGAAGCCTGAATCTTTACACCCTGTTTAACACAGAAATCATGTCAACACATTTAGAACACCAAATTCAAACATATACAAAAAAGTAATCATGTCGGTCGAGAAAACTTACATATTCGTCTACAAGAATCAATTGTGTAGTCTGCTTTCCTGTGAACTCACGTTGTGTCCATTCTCTAAGAACCTTAACAAAGATAGAAACACCTACACTCTCCGGACACAATACTGAGAGAGGGATAGTCTCTTTAGAGACTTCATCTCCTACATCGGACATAGCATCGCCATCACTCTGAGAATCCAAATCCAAAGCATCAGAATCCGAATCGCTATCGTCACTACCATCGTCACCGGTAGTAGCATCGCTCGCATATTCGATGCTCTCGCAATCGGTATCACAATCTGACTCATTGGGATCATACTCCGACAGAGAAGAACCAGAAGCGGATATAAAAGATAGATCAGAATCATGATCACTAATATCGTCATCACTTAACAGGTCAGCATTAGGATCTTCTTTATCATCGGTCAAAATAACGACGCCAACACCAACACCGCGTGAACAATGGTAGCCTACTTCACACAAAACCAAGACAAACAGAATAACAATAAATACAAAACCATAACGTATCGAAACATAATCATAACCACTAACTAATAATATAATGCACTTTTATGTATCGAAGACCTAAACACAACTGAAATCTCAGATAGCTAAACTAATAGGATTTTTTAAAATAACAAAATAAATAAGATCATAGCCTAACCTACAAACTGAATTACATATCTACACAATAACCAATCATTCTCTGAAGCATCCCAAACAAAACTGCGTCGGATACACTTGCCTGAATATAAAATCACTATCAGCGAATTCATACAAACATGGACAGCATTAGAAGAGATGATATAAGTCTGGAAATACAAAATATCGAAACGCATACGTGAATACTCACTCTCGGAAGATACTGGTAATTGTGTGGGATCCAAGCTTTGTAAGCCATCAACCATATCATAATCTGTAAACGGAATAAACGTATCAATAATAACATAGGATATACACCACCAAAAATTAAAATATCGACATCAATAAGATAACCAACCCTGGATCATCAGTGACAGCCGATGCTGTGTCCTAGATTTAGATACTAAGAATATACACAAGAATAGTAAATACATGAATTCAAAATAGAAAAATAAAGAGGAAAAAACAACACCGAACACCAACCAATTCTGTCCGTTATATCAACGAACTTGTACATACGACAATAGTTCGACTCCGCTCGTCTAGTTTGACGTGGCTGAGTATTCAAACCTGCCAAAAGATTCGTTCGAAAATCTGATCCGTCGTAAAAACGTGAATCCACAAGATTCTCGCAGAAACCTAAACCAATCCAAAACACAATCAAAATCACAGGGACGACTTAAGACGATGAATATACTGATACAGAACATGCTACGAAAAACGACTCACCCACTGTCGCGTCGCTAAGCTCCCACGTTAACATAACCCTACTCGGAACCAAGCGGAAACCATCAGTAAAGGTTATGAATCCAGTATCTCTATAAAGAAACATAATAAATCTCGTCGTTAAAGAACAAATCTTTAAGGGTATGAATATAAAAAAATCGCCTAAACCCTATAGAAGTTGCTCAAGTATCTTTAGCTATAATACATGCGGAGTATATATAGTTTAACAGATATCGAAGTTTGGACTAAAATGTAAATAATTAAATAAGGATAGATTAAAATGTAAAGATTGAGATAAGGATAGAAACAAATATACGTAACAACCATCCCAAGGCTTTTAAAATTTTACTTTTAGAAGTTATCTATATTGGAACAATATAAATTATCGCATCTACTAAACTTTCAATACATGCTGTTATCTCTTTAACTAAATCAGTAAACTAAATAATATCTTCACATTTTATTATGTTTGTTTCCCTTGGTATAAGGTTAGGTACATTTTATACACCCAATATCCCATTACCTGTATTTATATTTATTTTTCGTTAATTACCCAAAATTCATGACTAACAAATAAAACAATGAAAATAAATTATATGTTTATCTAATCAAGATAAGAAAATAATAAAGACAAATCTCACCATTAGGAAATGTCAATGATGAGCCATCTAATAAAACGTGCATACAATATGAATAATAAAAAAACGCTAAACTTTAGCTAAATGAAGTAAAAGATAGTGCAATGGTACAATACTGAATTTATAAAAGATGAAAATCTTCTTTGCGAAACATAGAATTTTCAATATTCTAATTGAAACGAAACTTTAATTTTAACCACACTATAAATGTCAAAATCAAAGGAAATTAAACTTAACTTCAAATGTGAAATGACAACTTATACGTAAACTGAATTAAAAGTACTGAAATGGAAACAAACTCGGAACTAACTCAGGAATCTACTTGTACTTGTTATTTGGATTTCTCGACAGAAAACAAACTCTAAAAACATTAGACCACCATTCATTCTGCGCCACTCCCCTCATCTTCTCAATATTCTCAATCTTCACCTCTTTTAGAGGTGCTTTCTTGTTCGAGTTTTCCAAGTCCGCCAAACTGCCATCGACCCCGATCTCGTTACATTTTTTGGAAACTGGCTTACTGTCACGTCACTTCTTCAATAATGACTTCATTGCTGTCCTCTAACATCAAAACACTCTAGACAAAAACAATCGAAATCCAAACGAATGCCAGACAATATATGATGTAAAGGTGCTCTCCGAAAAGGTGATTAGATCTTAAACATGTGAAAGAAAAGCAGTAGTATATATAAGCCAAAAAGAAATACACCGAAATTTAGGGCTAAGCATGTACTTCCATTATTATTATCGAATTTCATTATCGGTTTAAGTATTATTTACTTATTTTTAGATCCTACAGACATTTTATAGTGGCTTGTGTTAACCACCTTAAACTTTATTAACACTTATTAAATGAATTATAATAGTATAAGAAAAACAAATACACATACCAAGGCCATTTTTTAAATTGAAATAAGTTGTGCATACTGAGCATTAATATAGTACTACCAACGATGATGACTGTAATAATCAATGCAGAAGCGACGATTGCTAAGCAACAAATAGTACATAATAGATAGGAACGTATAACAGTACCATAACATTTGAGGAAAATATGATAAACAAAATAAAAAGGAGTCCACGAAACTACATAAGAGAAGGAAATTAAACAACAGCACTCTCGTTCTTCCTCAAATCCTGGGCTCACGAACGGCGACCAAAGTACCTACATATGAACATACGATTATGGTCAGCAGTCAGATGTTATTTTGTATAGACAAAAGAGAATATTCATTTCTTACACGTCTCTGAACTCTTCAACGTCTTTATCATGAGGATCGAAATGGAAATCAGAACACGATCCGGCAGATGATACCACGATTGATCCATTACGACCTTGGTAATCTATACTCCAAAAACGAAGAACACAAATAACAACCTCGTTTTTTATCTCCTGGTACTGGTCATAAAAGTTCTTCGCCAAATCTCCCCTCGCAATGCACGGCATAACCGCCTCTCTCCTGACATCGCAATCAATTCTACTATCATACTTCTACAAATATGCCACAAATACACAATTTCATAATAATAAACAATTCTTTAAACTTACTTTGAATCGATGAGTTCAAAACGTAGTTCAGAAATACTATCTCCGTAGGACTCGGCGTACCATTCCTCAACTTGCCCAACTTTATGCACGCAACCAATAACATCTGCATCGAAAAACAAAATCGCTGCATATCATCAACAATATAATAAACTTAAAGAACCAAAGAGGTTAAACATCAAAAATGTACGAAGACGAACAAAGGATACTTTTATACAC
This sequence comes from Erythrophleum ivorense, assembly GCA_026724425.1. Lineage (NCBI taxonomy): Eukaryota > Viridiplantae > Streptophyta > Magnoliopsida > Fabales > Fabaceae > Erythrophleum > Erythrophleum ivorense. Next base: position 1,134,557 of record JAIUCV010000084.1, read on the forward strand.
TCAGCATACCTATTAGATACTGGCTGTCGATACCTCTAGTAAAGATATCATAAAATCGTGTTGGTCGGAGAAGAAGACCATCTGCTTTCGGTTCGAGTGGTTCAACGATGGTGAATCTAAGCAACTCTATCCTGTACTTATTGTCAGTTGTTCGTAGGTATCTCGTCTCCTCCACGACTTTGAATCCCCACAAGACTATCCACCGCCCTTCTTCCAGATTATTTTTAAACAATTCAATCTCACCAGGCATCACCGTTGCAGGTATTTGAACTCCCTACGGGTTTAAACATGCTATGTAATTGATATACATGTTTTAAAAAAATCTAGATGTACATGAACAAACAAAATATACCTTTTCATCACTAAGTATCATCTCCAGCGTCGTCCCAAAACCCCAGAGTTGATACCACATTCGGACGATCTTGACACCGATTTTCCAACCGAGTGTGAATGGATCTAATTCATAAATTTCATGGAGAGTTGCCATCTTGCTATTACCTATGTCTAGAGTGATAAGCGATTGTGAAATGCAAAGGGAATACATCTACTATATATACTACTTCCATAAATTATTATTTATATCATAATTTCCTTTATTATCAGATACACATAACCAATACACATATTTTCCTTTATTATCAGATACACATAACCAATACACATATTCACAATATACGAAGATATTTTTCAACTGCCAAATCGAACCCGTCAAAGGCACCGTTTCCGTGACACTAATTTGGCATTTCAAGAAGCTACGCAACTCCTGAATTTCATGACACTATGCATTTACAACATATAAAGGTATACTAAGATTTGGTCAAATACATATTCCAGATACTTCAAACTCCTATACTCGCATTCGTCATAACGTTAGATCATATGTCTTAAACGTGAGTTTTGCAAAAATATAAATAAATTTTATTGCACGCAATATGTTATCAAACAATCGTAACTGTATGCAAACAGTTCAAATACGAAATTCAAGACATGTGGTAAAAGAGAGGCTACATATATTATACCGAATCATAATATTGTTACACGATATTGAATCATACTATTCCCTCATAAAGTTGTCTATGTATTTTAACCCGTGAATGTGTATTCTCATCTCCGACACATTTCTGCTATCATCCCAGCAAAACCAATGCGAATGAACGATCGACATAAACTGACAATGATATTCGAGATTACCAGCAAAGTTTAATAACCAACTTTATACATTGCATAATCACGAGAGAATTTATGCCGACTATGCTCATCTTACATGTCATATAACCAGAACAGAACTATTCTCAAAACGACAACTGAATACAACCGTAAAAGGAACTATACTAAAATAAAATGAAGCTAAATCCTATGTAAAAGTATTGAGACCAAACCATAAATAAATACGATAAAACCAACACAACACGACCGACAATTTCTGAATCCAAAACTATTCTCATATACAGATTTCTAATAGTAGAACCCGTGGAGCATCTCAAACGGACCGGATCATGGCCACAATAATCCAAGCATATAAAAGACCCCTTTTAATATTGCGTTTAACTCAACACGAAAGATATAAGGTGTTTATCGTTACAATACGAAGATATAATAGAAACACCATAACGAAAAAATATAAAAAAAAAACAAATCCCTTATCCAATAAGACGTATAAATCACACCATAGATCACGCATACTTCACCCTTGTCGACGAATCCATACGCGGTTTCTTCCTTCCCAACCTATTTCAATACATATAACGATTTATTTATGCCAACATCATTTATGTATGTCAGCGATAATCAACAGCGTGGTACCGTTAACATCAAACAAACCAAATACGAACCTCGATTTGAAATCATCAACTGCTGGATCCGAGGGATTTAGCATCACACGTGTAGGCGTAGACTCACATATAGTTGTCTTTCCTAATCGAGCAATTATTGATATCGATTAGCATAAAATGTTTTAGGACTTAGATCCAATGTAGATTATTTGGTTTGGCGATATGCCGTTTCATTGGCAGAATTTTTCTAGTTTTTACCAAATATACACATTTTACATTTCGGGAAATTGCAAAGTAAAAGAAGTTGTCATAAAGTTTTTGAAACTAAGGCTTGAAACGGCACATCAATGCTTTTGGCAGGGGTATACAGTCGAGACTAAGTCATTGTTTCACACGCAAATGTGACAAAACTTTGATTTTTTATCATTTACCTCTTCACGTGCAAGCATTCACGTTAAACATACTAACCTGCCATTTTTTGTTGTTCTCGCATATAATTGACAAATGAGAAGCGCCGTGACCGGTCTTAAACATAAATGGTCTTGTGAAAAAGTCATTTCTAAAAGCAAGTGAAAATCTTCTTTGCGAAACATAGAATTTTCAATATTTTAATTGAAACGAAACTTTAATTTTAAGCAGGCTATAAATGACAAAATCAAAGATAAATTAAACTTAACTTCAAATGTGAAATGACAACTTATACGTAAGCTGAAATAAAAATACTGAAATGGAAACAAACTCGGAACTAATTCAAGAAGCTAGTTGCTATTTGGATTTTTCGAGGGAAAACAAACTCTAAAAACATTAGACCATCATTCATTCTACGCAAACTCCACTCATCTTCTCAATATTCTCAATCTTAACCTCTTTCCAGGTCCGCCAAACTGCCATCGACCCCGATCTCGTCACGTTTTTGGAATCTGGCTTACGGTCATTCATCGTCCCTTCTTCAATAATGACTTCACTGCTGTCCTCTAACATCAAAATACTCTAGACAAAAAAAAACCAAAATCCAAACGAACGTCAGACAATATATGATGAAAAGGTGCTCTCGGAAAAGGTGATAAATATCACAAACGACATGTATTCGAGGGTAATGTGAAAGGAATTCAGATGGGGTAACTTCCTTAGCGGGATCGGTGAGATCGTCAGTTTTATCAACCACACTAAGTGTAGAAAGGAACTTGATGACCTTGTAAATACTATGCCCTCCTTTCAGATCAGCTTCCTCGACGGCTATTACAAACTAAAACGTTTTCCCACACAAATCCTGTAACCCTTCTGGCACGTCGTCAAGATATTCGATCTGCGTCAAAGTTATACCAATCCAAACAACATTACGAATAAGAAACGTGTTATTGGTGTTCACAATTCAGAAAAATCATTTTACTTGCGCTACACGTCATTACAAAACTGTGCTAAAATATAAATGGAAATCTACCTCGTCGACTACACAGCCGAATAACTCGGATGCCTCATGCTAAACAATCCCTTTTGCCAGGGAATCAAATAACATGAGTTTGATACCGAGAGTGCCACCCATCATCTTGAGGTGCAACTTGAACCTGAATTGCAATGTTTACACGAAAAATTGTTAGGTATTTGATGATTGGTCCTAATAAGATCTTATTAATAGTAAATAATAAAGGGATAACCTCGCAACAACATTGGTAATGTTTGCATATCACTTTTTAAAAATCACTTATGCGAACGAAGAACTTCGCGAACCCGCTGACGATCCTGCAAGATAAAAACAAACACTATTTGAATTATACCCATGATTGTACCAACCAAGAGACGCAATTAGACAATCGAAAGTAAGAGGCATCACCTTAAATACTACGAAAAAAACATCTCTCGACTGCACCTATAACAATATCCCAAAAGAGTCCAATCGATATGAGAAACACTATTTGTATTTATATAAAATAATTGTGATATATGGATTTACCGTTACAGAAAAGCGTCCACGTGAAAGAAGATGTTCTCTAAACCGTCGACGATCCTGCAAGTTAAACACAAACTCTAATTGATTTATATTTTTCAGACACACCATAAATATCAAAACGCCGTCAAGAAAACGTAAACATCGTTGCACAAATCTTACATACCAGACGCGACATAACAATCAAGCGACCATGATACTAAACTACAAAGAGAACAAATAAACATTGTTAGTTTCGTATGCTAACAATATCCCAAAAGAGTCCAATCGATATGAGAAACACTATTTGTATTTATATAAAATAATTATGATATATGGATTTACCGCTACAGAAAAGTGTCCACGTAAAAGAAGTTGTTCTCTAAACCGTCGACGATCCTGCAAGTTAAACACAAACTCTAATTGATTTATATTTTTTCAGACACACGATAAATATCAAAACGCCGTTGAAAAACGTAAACATCGTTGCACAAATCTTACATACCAAACACGACATAACGATCAAGCGACCGTGATATTAAACTGCAAAGAGAATAAATATCAAAACGCCGTTAAAAAAACGTAAACATCGTTGCACAAATCTTACATACCAAACACGACATAACGATCAAGCGACCGTGATATTAAACTGCAAAGAGAACAAATAAACGTTGTTAGTTTTGTATGCTATCAAATAAAAAGTGATTATTTGTATTTATTTATATAAAATAATTGTGATATATGGATTTATCGTTACAGAAAAGCGTCCACGTGAAAGAAGATGGTCTCTAAACCGTCGACGATCCTGCAAGTTAAACACAAACTCTAATTGATTTATATTTTTCAGATTCACCATAAATATCAAAACGCCGTCAAGAAAACGTAAACATCGTTGCACAAATCTTACATACCAAACGTGACATAACAATCAAGCGACCATGATACTAAACTACAAAGAGAACAAATAAACGTTGTTAGTTTCGTATGCTAACAATATCCCAAAAGAGTCCAATCGATATGAGAAACACTATTTGTATTTATATAAAATAATTATGATATATGGATTTACCGATACAGAAAAGCGTCCACGTAAAAGAAATTGTTCTCTAAACCGTCGACGATCCTGCAAGTTAAACACAAACTCTAATTGATCTATATTTTTTTCAGACACACCATATATATCAAAACGCCGTTAAGAAAACGTAAACATCGTTGCACAAATCTTACATACCAAACACGACATAACGATCAAGCGACCGTGATATTAAACTGCAAAGAGAACAAATAAACGTTGTTAGTTTCGTATGCTATCAAATAAAATATCAATAACTACGTAGAGTATGAGCAGTACCAAACCATAGACGATATCAAAATCTGTGTCAAAACATAAATCGACGTAATACAGATCGAGCGAAAGAGACCAAAACGATGTCGATAAAATAAAATTTAAACCGAGCCGTACAACACTTACATTACAACACACCGCAAAACTCCGAAGTGCCCATGACCCTAGCTGCGCGAGAAGCAAACAAACGCAGTCAGCAAGCTAAAAATAATTAGCAATTGCATAAACCCTAAACTATATGAGATCAAACGTAAAACATATATCGGCGATAACTAAAGCAAGAACCACAAAAAATCGTAGACGATATGAGAAATACTCGAAGTATATATATGAGAGACGGTAGCTAGGGTTTCAACGCTTAATCCGCCCGATTATACAATTATCAGTAATCCGATAAGTACATACACGAATATATCATCGTAACCGAATCTGAAGTTATCCTTTTTCGTATTTTATTTTGTCAAATATGCGTGTTTATCCCTTAATGCGTGTTTATCCCTTAACAAAGAATAAAGGAAGTTTTCCCTTTTAAATCGCATTAAATCGTTTAAATTCGTTTAAATAGATATATATTAACTTAAAGACGGAATTAGACACGCTAATCTTTGTATTCATTAAGGGCGAGAGGGTAATAATTAGTGAGGACGATTCTGGTGCGTTTTTACTTCGCAAATAATAGTATAGATTATATATTTTTTTGCTCTTAGATTCATTGTATGGTTGTTTAAGCATATATGGACATGACTGGAAACTTATATCGTTGTTGAATGTTGTATCAATATGTGTTGGAGCAGAAAGTGGAGCTTTCGCATATAAAGCTGAAGATGTACCAAATATTCTTCCTCGTGCTCCAAGTGTCTTTGTTTCTATGCGTTCATGGCTTATATATATAAGTGTGCAGAATTTCTGTGAGCTTTTTGGATTTTAATTTATGCGAATCAGAGGAGTTAATGTTCTCTTTGGGTTGGATCTAGAAGATTTTCCCCTTGCACCAACCATCACTAAAATCATAGCATGATAATATGAAGTCTAGTCTCTTAACTTTCAGAGTGCATCATTTAAATGCTAGCCCGCCATTGATAACTATATGTACTGATATAAATTAGTCTAATTATTACCACTCCGAAACCAATATTTTTTGTTTGATTGTTATCAACTGTCTGAAAACCATCATTGTTTAAAATAAAAGAGTAGTATCATTTATCTGAAACAGTATACAAGAGTACTAGTATCATTTTATCTGAAACTGTATACAAGACAACACAGACACATAGCTTTTACCCCTCTCATTTTATCTTCGATCTTTGTTTCATTTTTGTAACTTCCAAGTTTTCAACATTGGTATCTACTATCTAGTTTCAATTTATTCTTGGTAAAAAAAAATTTCCTTCGATTTTTGTTTGTTTGTTTCTGGTTACTTATTACACTAAATGCACAAGAACATATACGGTACACAAAAATCCTGCGAAATTTTGCAATAGCCCCCTCCTGTTGTTATTTCGCATGACGGTGGAATATCAGTTATCTCACATTCACATAGCTAACATCATACACAGTTAAGAAATATATATATATGCATCTCTCGATTTAATTTATATTTTAGAGAACACAAATAAAGAAGTATATAAAATCTTACAAAGGTGTTCGTTATTTATAACATTATGGTCCATGCAGTTGTTATCATTAGTCAACGTTTGGATGGAGTACAAATGGCCTACATAGGACAGTGGTTAGTAAATGGTTTCGCATTTCCATATTTTCCAAGCGATCATAATCAAACTCATGTAATTTTGTAAATATGGATTATATTCATTGAGTCTGAACTAAAGATATTAGGACTTTTCTAACAAAGATTTCTCTCGAAAATATATATAAACTAAATTATTTTATATTATTGAGCCATTGTAATAATATCTACCTTCATTCACACAAATTTACATTACTTGTAGTAATTTTTCTAAATTTTTGGTCAATTCTCTTGTCTCCATTTGTAAAGAGATCAACGCGACAAAATCACCGGTGTTTCCCCTACCCTCCGATTTTCTTGTATACAGGTTATACATTGTTTATTGTGTTTACAGTTCTTATAATAAAAACCATAAACTTGGTTATTTTCTAAATTTCTTGAATTAAATGTAAAAAGAGAACGTCAATTCATAAAAATGCAAAAGGAAATACATCATCGTGCAGACCAGAGTGTAGGAGAATCTCTGTAAATAATATCTTTCTTTTTCTTTTTGTTCTTTTCAACAGATATCTTTCTGTAAGGTTTCAAGAAAAAAGCAAAAATCTTTCAGCATTGTGCAATAAACTCATAAGATTATTTCCTCAAAGCACATTATTTGAGGAATCTTTAACAAAATAGTAATCTTTTTTTGACAAAGTTTAATAAAACTATTTTCACTAATTAATTACCAAGAAAGGGAAAAATATATCTTTGAACCCATTTTTATTCTTTGAACAGTCTTGGTTCCGGTACTAATTCGTTTCTGGGTAAGCCAAAAATGATCTGAAAAAGAAACCAGAAACTTAGTATTTTCATCTTAAACTAACTCTTAGAAAATCAGGATCTAAGCTCAAACAAGATTTTGAAAAAGTCCCAAAATATAAAACTTTCAACCCAAATATTACATTGAATATCTCTATTTTTGGTAGCAGGCATGGAACCGCCCTACATCCAACGAGTGACCGAAAGGTTAATGTTTTCATACAAAAAAAACTTAAAACCCTAAATTGTGTGATTTGTTATAGTTATCTGTGTAGTTGTAATAGACAACAAAAAAGTTGTTGGCTCTATATACATTGTCTTGTACAACCAAAACGTTACGTAAACTTTCGTTTCATGGTCTTACTACACATAACACCAGCTTTTAATAACATCTCTATAAGATAAATTCATCATTTTCCAATTATTGTTTGTAACTATTACGCTTTTAAACAACGCATAAATTATTGTTTACTTATAGGCCAGTTGTTCTTTATTTCTCATCCTTCTTTGTAGCCAAAATTGTAAATTCAAGTTTAGATATGAGAACAGCCGATACTTTTCCAAATACTAAAATCAAAAGTAAAAAATTTGTAGCTAAGAAAAGAAAAGGAAGAGAAGTTAATGCAGATATTGCAAACTTATATACTTATAACTTTATAAGTAAGGAACAGAGTATGCAGTACGACACGAGTACATATGCGGCTTTGTAGTGAAATTGGGAAAAACTCCAAACCATAAATGCTTTTACTACTTTTTACATTCGTTTTAATATTTTTATTTTCTTCATTTTTTCAAAAACAAAAATGGTCCTCCTGTATACTTACACGTGCAAGTACGATATAAACATTAATCATGATTATTGATGATACCTTACAAAATTATCATCAATGAGCAATAATGAAATCTACATAGCTGTCAAGGGACAAACCTATGGGTCCAAACAAACATGCATAACCAGACAAATACAAGTCTTACTATTGTATTCTTAAGAGGGATTTGTTCGAAAATAAGGGGCAAGTCATTTATTTTACTGATAACGTAACACAGTATAATAACAGCAAAATTTCACGGCGATATTTTTTTTGTTTAATCATTTACCATATGTAGTTGTAAAGTGATAAAATTTTGTTTTAAAGAAAAAAATAACTTCAAATGATTTAACTTACCATTTCGGCTATTTCTAGCAACTTATTTAATTCTAATTACAAAAAATAATTATAAATTTTTTTATAACATATTTTTTAGTATTTGATGATGAATGGTAACCCACATTTCATAATTTCATATTTTATGTTTTAAAGAAAGTAATTTCACTCGTACTAAAAATATAATTAAAATAACAATACGTCATTAATCTAGTAACACCATGTCTAACGTTTTATATAAAAATTACTTAGTTAAATGTTTCTACAATTTTGTGTTCATTTGATTATTCAGCTATTTTACTCTAAACATCTGTCTAAACCCTTTGTCATTATATGTTAATGGTTTGTGTATAACATTTTTTTGCTTCTTATAACAAAAAGAGAAGATAAAAACACCGCCTAAATTAGACGCCTGTAAGATTAATTGCTTCTACAATGGAGCAAGTGACTCATTAGGGTAAAAATAACTAAGTAAGATTAATTGCTCTCTCTCTTTCTTTCTCTCGGTAATGTGACCACCCAAAACTCGCATCTTCCCAAAGTCCTCAATTTCTTCGTATGACCAATTTTTTAATACTATTAACATTATGGATTTCATCATTACAATAATATAACCAGCGAAAAGACGAGACAAATGAGAAAACCAAAACAAAAAGAATTAAATTGTTTAACTGATAATTAGTCTAGGGCATGAAGAGCTTGTTACCACACTTGCAACGCCAAGCTTCAGGGTAATACTCCAATGGCATACTCATTCCGGGTTGAATCGGTACATGAACCGGTTTACACGGCTGACATTTCCCACACTTCGATCTACACGTCGGTGGTGACGAACCCGGTCCAAACCGTTTATTTCCCATAAACCGACCTGGTATATCCGACCCGGCTCTCTGACCAAGCCATCCACCTGGTTTAATCATCAAAAACACTTAAGCATTGGACTAAAGAAAGATGGGCTTCTTTATTTAATCAAACAAAAATTTACGGATTAAAGAAAAACAAAACCAAAATTTACTGAGCTGAGTGTGAAATTATCTCAGAGAATCAAGAAACATGGGATTCGAGTTGCAATTAGCAAAGAGAAAATTCAAGAAAGGGTGAGTTTATTGGGTTCTTACCGGTGGAGACTACGGAGGCAGCGGAGAACAGGTGGAGGATAGCAAATGCGGCGAGTGAAGCTAGGAGAAAGCGATGACGGCGGCGACGGAGGGCGCCCATTAGCAAGATCGGTGAGAATGCGCACGTTAGCAGAGACAAGTGTCTGGTTCTTTGTTTTTTTTTTTTTTCCTCGTCTGAGAGAGATTTTTTTTTTTGGGTTTATGTTTGTGTGTTTGGGGTTTGGAGTCGTTCATTTGGTCTTAAGTCAAAAGAAACTTAGATAGAGAGAGGTGTGTGAACAGTGTAATAAAATAGACACATGAAGCTTTAGAATCCAAATATTTAATTCAAATTGCTATGTTTTTTGTCTGTACTATACTCTAATTCTAAGTGAGAGCTAGAGTTCACTTAATATTAACCCATTAAACAAATCAAATTTCAAGATACCTTGAAATTATATAATGCACTCTTTTTGTTTCTTAAAATTAAATATATTATCTGTATCCAAAAGATTTTGAAAGATATATCCTAACAAAATGTTCATAGAGATGTTTTGCATTCTCTATGCAAAATTTTATGATATTTATTTATCAATTCCTATTAGTTATTTAAAAAATAAAAATTAAGATATATATATATATAAGAGCTTATGTGCTAGACCGACAAATGTTTGGCTAAAATTGTTAAAAAAACATGAGATGACAAAACTATATATAAGAGATGATTTCTTTTCACTAGTGATTTAGAGAAATAGTGTGATAACATGTTACCAGGAACAAAATTATTACATGATATTTTAAAACCTGCAAAATCGATGTTAATTTTTAAAAATGAAGCAGGCAATAGTTAACTAATTTATTTACGATCTAATAATATGCCGTTTTTACTTTGCAAATAGAAAGTGAAATTTGGCTACATATCTAGTGCATAATATTCTCTACAATGAAAGTATATTGTTGGAAAAAGATATATTAAGTGGTAATTTTATATTATAATTATGCATGTATGTGAAATATATAATATACTATAACTTTGTGGAATGATAGAAATTTCATGTGAGGAACTTTCTATGCATAATCCTAAAAACTTCAAAACTTTTGGAAAAAAATATACTGTACTCAATAGGATAATTTACGGAAGATGCTCCTCCGATTTCCAAAAATTCTAATAGCTCATGGAGACCAATCATGAGCAAAAATTTGAAGACAATAACAAATCAAATAACTCAAATATTTTGCCCGTCCTTAGATAAAAGGAACTATGGTCGGTCACTAGCGGTTCCATGAATCGTGAAATTTTAGACAGAGGATCTTAAATTGCTATTATGAAAAAGTAAATAGTTGAACAACTAATGAGTGGGGGGGCTCAGGCTGTAGGCAAAATAAATAGGTTAGGATGCTTTATGGAAATTACTGGTCAGGTTTTGTTTGCATCTTTCTTTTCATTTTGGCAACCTTTTGAGTTTTGATGTTTCTTTTTCTTTTTAGGTTTCAGTCCTACGGTACAATTATTAATTCAATTATTTTTACTAGGTATCGTTGATATGTTTCTCCTATTCGTTTTATCTATATCGTGTAGGTCTCGTCTAGCATGATCGTATCCGGAGAGGTGGAGATACGTAGACATGCACAACAAATCTGGAGTTCGATATATGATATATTGTATGACAATTTTTGCACTATATTCAGATATATACTTTAGAATTCGTTTAGTTTATAATAGAGGATCATGGATTCGACTGGAACGACTCACCCCTTACGCTTTTTTTTTTGTTTTTTGTAAAGGGCCAAACCTTAGTTCTCAACCCACATCGTAGTTGTTGCAGGAAGTTGTGTTCTGATTCAAATTCCTGTGTTACAACACATTTTTTGTTGTGTCAACAAACGAGTGAGTGAAACATATAGAGAGTTGTGAGGTGCGAAACTTAGATCTACTTACAACAGTAGTTAATTCGATCACTAGATCACCAGTATGATATGATTTAAAATGACATAGATTACTTGAACCAACTAAATAATTGCAAATCAGTATAAGTTAAAGACCTATGAATCTTCACATAATCTCCGAGTTTTATAAACCAAAAGAGATATATGGTTCGTAAAGAATGTCACTTCTATTGGAATCTAAAGTAGTATCTAAGAAGCAAGAGTGAGTCCATCTAATGCTTTTACAGTTGGAACTTTATAAATCTTCGCATGGTATAGAGCATAAGTAGACCCAAAAAAAAAAACAAAAAAAACAATAGTCGATAAGAATGATGGGATTGAAGCTAAAATATATGAGAAACAAAAGAACCATCATCTCCAAACGGTATGTTAGAAATCTCATATTATAATTGACAAAAAAATGCTAATATAAGGACATGAGTTAACTCACCTCTTGTCGATTAATTCTGAGTTTGGGAAATTCACGAAACTTTATATTGAAGCCAAGATATTGACTATGGTTTGTGGAATTAATTGATAAAGTCCAAATTACCTTTTGAATAAATCTTTGACTATATCCATGTATGTCAGTACGTGGAACATGGGTTGTTGACTTGTTTAAATTGTTGATTATGAGAGATTGTTTTAGTTTTTTTTTCTTTTGGTTCAACAACATCTTTTCATTCATCCAAATCTTTAATACATTCAAGGTTTAACCTCCACATATAAATTAATCCAACTATAGGCACCATAGATTATAACTTGGGGACATAATTCGTAAAAGAAAGAGCCTCATTCGCTGTTCTATCCGCCATTTCATTGCCTCCTCTCGGGTGAAACACCACCTTAAATCCCTCCATGCCTGAAACTAGTCGCCGGATATCTTGATCGGAAAATGACATGAGAGATTGTTTTAAATTAGGCTTTTTCTGAGCACACGTCTACCATTTATTTGAGATTATCCATATAAAAAAAAGATTTTGTCCACAAAAGACGATACATATTGGGTTGTTTTGCCATCAGCAGATAATTCAAATCGGCGAGAATGATGACTAAACCCAATTACACAAAGATCAGGCCCAAATTTAGCAAGTAATGGAGTGAAAAGATGTAAACAGGGCCTCTGATAAGACGAGGCCCGTTAACGGAGAATGAGGGTCCCTACAGAGGGGGAAACAGCTCCTGACTCACTGACTCATCCTCTGTACCCGACCCACGCACTCTCGACCCCTCAAACCTGCATATACGAAACCTGTACGTTTCTTCAATCACTGTTGCATATTTTTCTTTTTCAACCAACTTGATCAGATATCAGAAACAATAGCTCAATAATTAATTTCAAAGAAAAATTAATCCTTACTTTTTAGAATCTTAATCGTAACACTAACAGTTATGTTCCAAAACCTCTTATATATCTTCATTTTTTCTCTCTCTCTCTTATATACGTTCTTGCTCAGTTACAACAGATTTAAAAAATCACAACATGGCAACCGCAACGATTTAATATATAATTGCAAACATTAAGAAACTTTTTTGATTAGGGTTTGGTGAGTGGCATCGTTAGAAATGGCAGATGCATCCTTCATATATCATAAGATTAAAGGACATGGTACCAACGTGGATCTATTTCTTTGATAACGACTCTTCCTATTTCCTTTCTGCTTCTCTTTTCTTCTCTTCCTATCATCTTCTTCTTTTTTTTTTTTTTTTTTTTTTTTTTCTTTTTTTTTTTTTTTTTATAAAGGATTTCGTCCTATCAATTTGTTTCTTCCACTATTATGTATGTATATATATATTTACAAGCCAACGATAAGATATGTTCTGTGTAAAATAAAGTTTTTGGGAGCATTGAATTTCAAATCGCAAACCTTCATATTGAATTACATAGTCACAAATTCAACTTTCATTGTTGGAGACAGACAAAAACCTAACTTTCCATGTTAGTATGATCTTGAGGCGTAGAGATAATGGATCAAATGCTTGAAACTTTTAACAAAAAACAAAAAAACAAAAAATTTTGGTAAAGTTAATCTAATATCACATGAATGATAAAATGTACTAGTATAATAACAATATGTCGCTTACTTTAATTGTTCTCAAAACTAATTAAGTGGTTAACTGTTCGGTTTAAAACATGCATGCATATATTGTCAATTAGATAATGAGATTGCATGGCTCATGCATTGTCACTTTAATTAAACAAAAAATAAGGTTCAAACAAAAAATTAAATAAAAATATGTATTGGATGCGGACCTTATCATCTATAAACTAATTTTAGATTTTATATGAAAGAAAAAAAGAGAGGCAAGGTTTGATAATGAGAAGGGATGTCACGCAAGACCAAGCGGGTTAGTGGGGGAGTCCATGTTGGTCAGACTCATGAGGCTTTTTGGCATGTGAAAATCTATTTCTTCTTCTCCGTCTTGTCAATTTATTTACTCTTAGTCTCTTGTATTTTTCAATTGTTTTGAACTTTTTTTTTTGGCTTCAGCCCTTCAGAAAATGACTATTCCTCATTTTTTTCATGAGGTGAGACATTTTACTTTCATGTATGCAAATGATCTACTAACTTCAGGTTTAGACCATTAAAATTATTGATTAGTTATCATTTGCTATGATTCGATTCCCTCGACCATTATTGTCTCCTGAGGATTCCAACTCTACTAGGCGAATTGCCGAATTGACTTCCTTCCCTTCAATCTTATCAAATATCAGTTTGATCTTAGATCATATATGTCTAGAGACCTATAAGGCCACCTCCATTGGGGCATTTAACCAAAATCTTAAAAGTTTTTAAACAATAAAAATAATAAAAAGAATTGTTAAAGGAAGAGAGAGAGAATGGGCTGTAAAAATTCTTGCATAGAATACTTTTAGCAAAAATTTAGAAACTCTAAACTCATGTGTCATTTTCTTAGTGGTTAACTTTTTTATATAAAAGAATAATAATCATGTAATTCAACTATAATAACAAAATATATCTAAAATACCCATGTTAGAAACTTTTTACCATGGAGTTGCTCTAAGAGCATCCACAACAACCCACAATTTTTACAAGGTTATATTCTAAAAAAATAAAGAAAATATATATATATATATATGATGTGGCAACGTGATGTGGCGAGACTATAAGAGAAGCGATTTTCTGGGAGACATCAATTCTATCGGTTCTGACAAAAGTTCAGACACGTGTCAAGATCCCATTAGATCTTTTTTTTCCTTTTTTTTTCTTTGGAAAATTGTTCAGACACGTGTCAACAATCCTCGAAAATCGTGTTTTTTTTATTAATAGAAAAATGTTTCAGAACCTCTTATGCGTCTGTGCATTAATGATGCTCTAAGGTTCTAGTGTAATAGATGTTTTCTTAGATCTCCAAACTCCAATAACGAATAGTTTAACTTTTACCTTATGTTTGCTGGCCGTTCCAATGTAATATGTTTTATTCACGTTGAATGAATTGAACTATACATAGATATAAATTCCGGTAAGGACACTAACACTAATTTTGTGTGTGTGTGTTAAAAGCTATGTTGTATGGAAGCGGAAAGGAAAATGGGAAACAAAATGTTTCCAAAACGAGAAACGTGCATTTAAAAAAAATATAAGTTTGGAAATGTTTTGGAAGAATGTATATATATATATATATATTATATTAAATATTAAATAATTTAACTAAAGATAAATGTCATAATATTTAATGTCAAAATTTTTAAAATATTTTTAGTTATTATTGTTATGAGCTTCAGCAATAGAAACTATCTTCAACTATATTCATCGAGAGAAAGATTAAGACTAATCTCATGTAATAATTCATATTAATCATTAATTTATATTAAATAATTAAATTAATCCGTTCGTCTTATTATTTGTTTTGTAACTATTTAATTTGTTTTCAAAATTAAAAAGTAAGTTTCTGTCTAGTTTTCAAAATAAATATGCGTTGTTCTTAAGAGTTTCTATTTTGGAAAAACGTATATTGGACATAATTTCCATGCAATATAGGTTAAAATAAAAGTTCTACCTCTTCTTTTGATAAACACAGAAAACACAAAAGTCTACTATATATCTCTACTATAGATCAAAATAATGTAATCTCTTTTTCCGCTTTTTACTCATGCTACTATTTATAAATTAAGAAATACTGGCGTCACCTTTATTTTATTCAACTGTTTTGACGCACAAAACTAATCAGCAGAATCATAGTTGAAAACAAACAAATAAAAATAATTGGATTATAGAAGTATACACTTAGCAGCCATGATTAGCTTATAATATACACAAAGACGTGAATCTGACGTGGCAGTCTAGGGAGCTTCCCTGCTCCAAAAACAATTCCCCCAAATTAAAGCCCATAGAGAGAGTCTCACTATTAGACTTCCTTTCACTCTTTCTCTTTTCTTCTTCTCCTTCTTCTCTCTCTCTCTCTCTCTCTCTCTCGCTCTCCTAATTTTGCCCCCAAACCCTTCGATTATTTACTAAAATACGCCATTTTATTCTCCCGCCGGAGCTCCGGTGAGGCGTTTTTGGCCGGAATCTGAGGAAGAGATGGATGTAGGAGTGTCCTCGGCGAAGTCTATACTCGAGAAGCCTCTGAAGCTACTGACGGAAGAGGACATTTCTCAGCTCACGCGCGAGGATTGCCGGAAATTCCTCAAGGAGAAAGGTTCTCTTCTACTTTCTCCATTTTTTTTTTCCCGTTTTCTATTTCATTCTCCGAGAGGATGATGAAGATCGCCTGAGATTTGTTCATAGCTTTCAAATTTTGAAATTCTCTCTACTCTCTTGGAGCTTTCGCTTGTTTTTCTTTTTTCTGTTTTTCTTCCCGAGAATGGCGGCTGACACGTGTCGTAACAGGAATGCGCAGGCCTTCGTGGAACAAATCTCAGGCGATCCAGCAAGTTTTATCCCTCAAAGCTCTCTTTGAGCCAGGCGACGATTCCGGCGCCGGAATCCTACGCAAGATCCTCGTTTCCCAGCCCGGAAATTCGTCTCGCGTGAGCGAATTTCTTGTTTTCGCATTGTTGTTTAGTCCAATTTTGCTTCTATTTCCCGTCGAGAAGCGACAGATAAATCTGAGTTGCATAGTAGTAGAGAATCGTTGCTGATTTAGGGTATTGTTGCTCTGTCTACTTTATGTCCACAGGTTACCACAACGTCGATTGAGCCAAGCAACGAGCTCGGAGCTGGTGGCCGGATTCCTTTTCAGGAAGATGAGGGCCCTTGCCAGAGAAGGGATTCTCCAAGATCAGCTGAGTTTTCCGGCGGTTCTTCTGGTCAGTTTGTAGCAGAGAAAGATAGCTGCAAGACAGTATCTCCCAGGTTTACCATTTCTTCTATAATACTTTGGATTCATGTGATACACTTGTGCTTCTATGCGGCTAAAATGTTGCTTGAGTCAAGAGAAGAGGATGCATTGCGAGTTTGCGACATTAAGTTTGATCTTTAGGAAGTACTTGGCTCGATATCGCATCCTTAGATATAGAAACTATATGAATCATTGGCGTTGATTGTGGAATGCTCATACAGTGTTTAGGTTATAATCACATCATTTCCACAAGTATCTTTAGTTGGTGTTTCAAGATCTTCTTGGTTCTGTTCCGCATCCTTTTGGTGAAATGACAAACAACAAAGATTGATATGACATGATGTGACCATTGCTAGTTCAATGATGAAAATCAGCTACTTACTTCACTAGTCAATATTTTGGCGCCTGATTTGTGAAGTCCGCAATGATTTCTTTTTACTAATGAGAGTTTTTGGGGTAGTCCGTGTACATAAGCTTGATACATGGTGTTGCTATTATGTGCCTGTTGTTACATAAGCGAATTAACCACTCCAATGATGTTTGAAACAACTTTTAAAACCACTTGTTTTTGTGAAATTGCAGCAGAAGCCCAGCAGAAACAAGTCCTCTGGTTGGGCAAATGACGATATTCTACTGTGGAAAAGTGAATGTATATGATGGCGTACCGCCTGAAAAGGTTAATGAAACTAACATTATTCTGTCCAGACTGAAACAGATATCATGGTTTTAACCATGCATCCTGTATTTATGTCTGCAGGCAAGGTCAATCATGCACTTTGCTGCCAACCCAATTGATTTGCCTGAAACTGGTATTTTTCCTTCTAGTAGAATGATTTCGAAGCCCACGACTAAAGGTAAGCTTTTGCTTAAATGTCTGATTTTCTTTTTCTCAGTTGATGATTCAAACTTGAAATGAGTTTTTATAAAGTATATGATCAAAGTAGAAAAGTGAATGGAGCTGCATCTCCAGCTTTTCTGACAGATTGGAGTCCATCTTGTTTAAAATCCCACTTTCTATTTGTAGAATCGAGTTTGAACTAATCAACAATTTCATTATTTTTTCCAGAAAAGATGGTGGAACATCCCCATTATGGCCTTGAAAAGGCAAATGCTTCTCGTGATTCCGGTACAAACATTGGTCACATTACCTTATAGATATAGAAACCTGTAATTCTAACACTTGAGAGCACAATTTGATCAACCAGCTTTCACCTGTACATGCTGTGCTAATCGTGTTTACTCTAGGCAGATAAACTTGACTGGCTTGTTCTGCTTGATATATGATCTGGAAATTCTTTTAATGTTGACCATCGTTCTATGTGTTTTGTTGGTCTTCTTCTGAAGATGTGGAGGGTCAAGCGAACAGAAAAGTGTCGTTGCAAAGATATCTTGAGAAGCGGAAGGACAGGTGCTCTAAAAGAAACGATTCCAAATGCTCTAAAGGACAGGCTTATTCCGAATCGCTGAATACTAATGTCCTTTCTTTTCTGAGCAGAAGATTCTCCAAGACCAAAAAGGCACCAGGAGTTGCATCCTCTGGCTTGGAGATGTTTCTGAATCGTCAGCCACGGATGAACGCTGCTGCATATTCACAAAACCTTAGCTTGACAGGAGATCCACACGAGTCGCCTGAAAATCATTCAAAAAGTCCCAATCTCTCGGTTGATCTAAACAGCGATCTCAACAGTGAAGGTAAGAAGATAACAAAGCATTTGTCAAAATGATTCCAATGACGTTCCTCAAAAAACTCTCATGGCTTTGTTTTCCAGATACTTAACAAGATGTGCAAAACTGGAGATGAAGAGGGCGCTTAGAGCTCAGTATCTGTACAAGAACAGTTGCTGTTCTTTATGCCATGTACACAGACAAGGAATGTTCCCGTTCGTTGTTACAAGAAACATGAAGCTGGAGAAGAGTTGTAACTGTGAGATCGATCAGTGCTGGTCTTGTCTGGTTATTATTTTTGTTTTTCCAGGTTTTGCATCCGTCTTTTTTTTGGGTCTGTAGTTTTGAGTAGGTTAGTGACGGAAATGTTGTTGTTTCGTATAGAGACGACAAGAGAGAAAGAGAGAGAGAGGATGTGAGTAATGGGGCGTATTATGTAAATGATGTCTTTTGTATGACAATTTTAATTTGAGAGAGACCTTATTGATTAACCAAACTTTGACGCTTTGTGAGATGTTTGAGATAGTTTCATTTTGTTTGAGATGGTTATTTAAAATCATATATATATATATATTTAATTTCCTTAATTTCTAAAATATTTAGTTAAGAAAATTTTCTTGAAAAAAAAAAAACTAATTAATTAATTTTAGTGATGACTAGGAATTATACTATTGGTTGTTTAAAATCCTATATATTTAATTTCATTATCTCTTATATATTTAAAAATTTAAAAATTGGGAATTTTTTTAATTATGTAAATTTTTAGGTGACCCAATCAAATTGCGTTTTTTAATCCTATGTGGACGCTCTCTAAAGTTTATAAGATCAACTTTTATTAGTAACTAGATAAAGCTCCGCGTATATGCGGTGTTTATTTTTAAGATTTTTGAAACAATTTACGAAAAAAATAAAACAAAATATGATTATTTTTAAACTTAAGTAAAATAATATTGAAAATCCGATAAGAAATCTCTGAATAACATAAAATACTTCAGTTCTACAATACAACTAGTGTCTGACCCGCACAGCAATGCAGTGCGGGATTATGTTTTTGATTTTTGTTTTTTTTTTTTTTATAACATGTTTTAATTTTAGTGTTAGTTTAAGAGTTGTATGTTTTTTTGTGTTGTATGTTCTTTTCTGTTAAAATTGTCAAGTATGTTGTTAATTTGAATCTGAATTTTTGTATTAAGTGATTTAAATTTTGCAGTATTGACTATTGATTAGATTGTCTTTATTTATTAATAATTAAAAAAAAATACAATAACCAAACACATGTCCAAACAATAAAACATTACATCATAGTTATGTTATAACTGTTATCCCTAATATACTAAAAGAGAAGCATTTTTAAAAATTAACATTTCTCTCATGTGGTATTAACAACTTTGTCATGTTGAGATGTCATCACCATGTTAATTTTCAAGACAAATCTAAAAAAAGAATAACAATTTAAATGTAGTCATTTGATTTGTTATTTTATTATACTATAGTCATTTGATTTTTATGTTTTTCACTCAATTTTATCATATGTAATTTAGGACTATGATTAATGTTTTATTTTGTTTTTTACCTTTTTAAAAAATTATTTAAAGATAAGAACCAAACCATCAAATTAATATGTCGCATAAGATTTCGAGTTATGTAAATAGACATCTTTAAGTTAAAAAACATTAGAGTAAAATATCACCCAGTGCAGAGCGCGTGTCCAACCCTAAACATGTAATGACATTATGTAGAACCCGAAACAAAGAAGTGTGCTGTGTTGTCGACATATCATATTTGCAATATTTACAAATTGGTTTTTGAAAATTATTTTTTATTTAGTATCAAAGTTTCTTTGATTTGGTATTATCGCTAGTTTTTATTTTTTACCTTTTTGCAGATTCTAATTGATAATGCATAAAACAGAAATCTTTGATTATTGTATTATCTACTTTAATTTTGGTATTATCATCTATAATTGAAACATGTATTTTTGGAATTTTGGAGGTGGCACATGAACCACGAAATTAAAAGAATCAATTGTTGGTTTAAGTGAACCAAACATTGGTTTGATTTAAGTGATATATTAGATTACTAAATTAACCATCACTAAGTCTGTTTCCAAACAGATTTTATTCATAAAGGGATATGGATTTTTGGTCCAAAAAAAGAGATGTACTTCTCGATTAATAATAAAGAGATAAAGAGTAATAGTCAATTTTGTAATAAGCATATTATAATAGATATATTTAAATAATAAATAATATTGATGCTATAATAAGATATAATTTTATTTAGGATTTCTAGTTTTCCACTTTCAAATAACACTATTATATTATAGTACGACGATAATTTCTATTTATAATCAAATAATCTGAATTGTTTTTTTTTTTAACTTTCGAAGACATTATTTTTTTATTCTAAATTAAAGAAAGTTAAAAAAAGATGGAAACACAAAATTGAATTTTGAAGGTCATATTTTATTATATAGGATTGGTAAGACAGCGAATATGGTAAAGATGATTTTTTTTTTTTCGTTAGAATATGAAACCTTTTTCTGTTAGAATTTGACATCCAAAAATATTTTTTTTTTTCCTTTTTCTGTTAGAATATGGAACATTTTTCCGTTAAAATATGGATGATCATTTTTTTCATAACTTATTATATAGGATTTGGTAAGAAAGAGAAAATGGTAAATATGCTTTTTTTCTGTTAAAATATGAAACATTTTTCTGTTAGAATATGACATGCAAAAATATGTTTTTTCATTTTTCCGTTAAAATATGGATGATCATTTTTTTCAAAGCTTATTATATAGAATTTGGTAAGACAGATGATATGGTAAATATGCATTTTTCATTTTTCCGTTACAATATGAAACTTTTTTCTGTAAGAATATGACATGCACATTTTTTTTTTCTTTTTTCCGTTAGAGTATGAAACATTTTTCTGTTAAAATATGAATGATTTTTTTAATATGTTTTTTATTAAGTTATTGTTTTCCTTTTATTTTCAAAGACACATGTCAAGATCTTAATAGAACTAAAATTAAAAATCACACATGTCGCGATCGTGTGAGTTATAATTATCCTACGTGTCGCGACCACGTAATGTAAATTCTTAGGTGAATCAATGAAATTGCGTTTAAATTGAAAATTTTATTAATTATGTAAATTTTTACGTGAACCAATCAAAATTGTGGTTTTTAATACTACGCTCTCTAAAGCATACATGGTCAACTTTTATTTAGTAATAGATATGATTTTCGACCAAAGGAGATTTGCAACTTTTATCTAAACTCCAAAGCGTGTTGAGCGATAACCGAATGCATGTAGTTCAAAAGTAGTTGCAAGAGATAATAGTATCGAATATTATCCAATAAACCTATTAAACCAAAACCTAATCAAAGACGCATCTCTGTATTCACACTCGATGATGGTTGGAAACGCATCTCTGCTCAGGTCGTCCGATGGATGAGGGGTAGTTTAGTCATTTACCAAAGAAAACAATAAAAGGTTTCCTTGTTTTAAAAATAAAATAAAAAACGTAATATCGCGTGGGTTTTGAAGACGAGAAGGAATAAGGCATAACGAGGAAGACGCCGGGAAGAAGAAGTAACGCAACCATGGGTGAATCGGTGAAGGTATCTTCTATCTTCTTCTTCTTCTTCTTCTTCTTCTTCTCCTCTTCTGCTGATTTGGTTTTCGCTATGCGAGCATGAATCGCCGATTGTTATCCGTTTAGGTTCCGGTTTGTGAATTATATGATTTGGTTGATTCGTTTTCCTTCATCGCGAAAGGAGTTTAATTCCTTTTCCTTTTCAAATTGAATTTAGTTTGACTCATCTCGGATTTTTGCAATCGACCATTTCTCCAGTTGTTTCAAGTGTTATATAGCTAGATCGGATTTAATAATATCCCCTTTTTGATGTTTTTTTGCTTAGCATAAAAAAATTGATGTTTTCTTGTGTTTAACATGCTCTGTGTGTGTGTGTGTGTGTGATTTTGCTTAGGATGGAAGAGAAGAGGTGATTGAGGCATGGTACATGGATGATAGCGATGAGGATCAGAGACTTCCTCACCACAAAGATCCCAAAGAGTTTGTCTCTTTTGATAAACTTGCAGGTTTGTGTGTGTCTTATATATATATATATATATGTTTTTCTCTCTCTGCTTCATCATATTATTGTATTTTTCTTTTTTCACATGTAATGTTTGTGTGCAGAGCTTGGAGTCCTCAGCTGGAAACTTGATGCTGACAACTACGAGACCGATGAGGAATTGAAAAAGATACGCGAAGCTCGTGGTTACTCCTACATGGTTTGTGACCTTTGTTTGATAGCCTTTTTATATATCTTTGTTTGTTACCATTTTATACTTGTTTGAGAGCCTCTCATTAATCAAATCTCTATGGTTTTGTGAAAAGAACAAGATTACAAGCTCATGTCTTGGTTTGACGATAGTAAAGTGTTGAAAATGCAGGACTTTTGTGAGGTATGCCCTGAGAAGCTCCCAAACTACGAAGCCAAAGTAAAGAGCTTTTTCGAAGAACATTTGCACACTGATGAAGAGATCCGTTACTGCGTTGCAGGAAGTGGTAACTTACTTTTTTATCATCTGCTTCTCTTACTCTAAAAACTTTAATTTGATATATAGTCCTGAATGGTTTGTTTTCCTTGGAAATAAAGGATATTTTGATGTTCGGGATCGCAACGAAGCTTGGATCAGAGTATGGGTGAAGAAAGGAGCCATGATCGTCTTGCCTGCCGGAATATATCATCGTTTCACCGTGGACTCGAACAATTATATCAAGGTTTATATTACTATATTTAGCTCATTGTTGCACATATACAATGTTAAGCTTCTTCTTCTTCTAGTCATTTATCTGGTTGCTTATCAAAGTTCTTATTAAACAGGCGATGCGGCTTTTTGTGGGTGAACCGGTGTGGACACCATACAATCGTCCGCACGACCATCTTCCTGCTAGGTACATACAATGTCCTGTTTGTGTTTTGTTCTCTTATGCAAAACAAATTAATGCGAAACTCTGTTATTTTACAGGAAAGAATATGTCGATAACTTTGTGAACAAAGCCATCAACGCCTCTGCTTAGAGATCTCTCTCTTTGCTTTCTGAAAAATAAGGATATACAATAATGAGAGATTGCCCTTGAAGTCTTTGGTATGCTTGTGTTGTAAACTTGTAAACTTAAACTACTCTCTCTCTCTATTTACTCAGTGTGATCGTATTTTCACTAGGTTTGTTTTGTGTCTGTTGCAATCAAAGGAAAACATATACAGTTTGATTGTTGATGTATACATGTCAGATGTGTTGATTTTCTTGTTTGTCAAAGGCTTAAAAGCTAACGGAATTAGAAGAAAATAAAGATCACAAAAGCGTATTTTCCATACTTATAAATAAAGTTAAATTAACAAAAGTAATTTTCCTTAATTAGATTTAATCTTCTACTCCCTTGTTTTTTTTATTTAAAGTTTACATTTTAAAATAAAGTTGACCTAAGTTTTCTGAAACTTTTCCATGGCGTCGTGTTCAAAGCGTTCGTCGCCCTCGTCGATGCCTATTGAGTTAGTAGAAGAGATACTTTGCAGGGTTCCCCTCGGATATTTGGCACGATTAATATCGATATGCAAAGAGTGGTATGCTCTTTTTAACGACAAGAGATTCGTCTACAAACACTTGGATCTCTCAGAGAAACGATTCATACACGTCGATGAACGTCATAAGGTTCAACACTTGAATCCTGAAACGCAAGCTCTCTCATGTCTACAAGGTCCATCTGGTAATTTTACAATGATCCACTGCGACGGTTTATTGCTATGTCAAAGGTATCCTAATAAAAGAAATCTTGCAGTTTGGAATCCATTTTTAAGACGAGTCAAATGGATCGAACCCTCGAATTCTTGCAAAAACTTTGATGTCTACGGTTTTGGATATGACAATGTATCTCGTGAAAACTACAAGATTTTGAGGTGTGATACTGAAGGCAAAACATTAGAGACTGAGATATACGAGTTTAAGTCTAAACTCTGGAGAAGTGTTGATGCTACTCTCAATTCGTGTGCAAAGCTTTGGTATACATTGTCTAATGGTTTGTCTATGAATGGAAACATGTACTGGATTGCTCGTAGGAAAGAGGATGACTCCAAAACAATCGCAAGTTTTGATTTCTCCAGAGAGACATTCAAAGAGATAGGCTGTGGTGTTCCCTTTGATGATGCGGTTCTGTCAGGTTTCGAAGGAGATAGGCTTTCTTTATTGCACCATCAAATAGGTGTGAAGATTGAGGTGTGGGTTACAAACAATGTGACTGATGGGGTTGTTTCGTGGAGCAAGTTTTTTGATCTTACTCGACCTCATGACTTCCCGGTATTATATTCAAGTTACTGCATCTTTCCGACATACTTCATCGACCACAAGACCAATAATATCATGGTAAGGTGCGGGAAATTAGATGTCAAGAAGACATACGTTGACTTCACCGTTTACGAAATGTGTGACCGTAAGATCAAAGAACATGTTTTGACAGGACGGCGTAGATGGTCTAATACTAAAGCGCCTATTCGTTGCTATGAATATGTTCCAAGTCTGGTTCCTGTTCCAGAATAAGAGCAAGAGGGTACCGTACATGATGCAGAGAATCTCTATGATTTTAGGGCTTTACTCTCGTAGATTTTCGTGTTCCACAAGTTACATGACTACATGATGCAACGAATCTCTATAATCTTAGGGAAACTTAGAGATTTTCGTGTTCTACAAGTTATTTTTTGTGGACTTTTTTTTTTTTTACTAGGGTTATTTAATTCTTATTGGCGTTAGAGAGATTTTTGTCATTCAGTATTTGCTTTTGATATAAATAAATAAAATTTTAATAGAAAATTTAAAGTTTTCTACAAAAAATAAAAAGACAATTCAAGTTTGTCAAAGACCTTGCGTTGCAACTTGCAAGAACAGCTCCATTGGTGATATATCTTATGGGGTTCTCAAACTTCTCACCAATAAAAAATTAATATTCTTAATCTAATTTTTTAAATTTTTTTACACAAATATCTTTCTCATTGAGATACCTTTGGGGTTCTCACCAATAAGATTTTATTTATTCATTGATTTTGTATAATTTAATTTAAAAACATATATGTTAAATTTTAATCTCAAATTATTAAATATTTTATTAATATTTTGAAAATACCAAATTTTATCTCAAATATACTCAATTATATTAATTATATATACTTATTTAGCACAAAATAATTAGTGATATTTATTTAAATATACTTTAAAATAAAACCATTAAACATACATACTTTACATTGAATAAAATTAAAATAAAAATTTTAAAATACATAATAATAATAATAATAATAATAATAATAATAATAATAATAATAATTATTATTATTATTATTAGAAAAGAATAATAATAATAATTAGAAAAGAATAATTATTATAAACAATACATGAAACTGTTAGAAACTTTTTTTTAATATTTCAGAATCTCTACTTTTTTTAATATTTCGGAATCTCAGATTTTGTTTTTTCTAATATTTAATAATATTGTATTAACTTAAACAAAATTAATTTTAAAATTAAATAATAATGTACTAGTTATATTTAGTATCCATTAAAATATTACTAATATATAATTTAGAAGTTTTCATAATGGGACTTGGTAGAAAAATAATTTTATTTTATGATATGTAGGAAAAAATAAAATTTAAATAAACAATATATAAACACTTTAATTAACTTTATAAACTCTAGTGTATTTGAGTTGTTACAAAAACATGTGAACCAATAATTTAGTGACATATGTTATGTGTGAAGAATTCTCAAATGTACTATAACTTAAGATTTTGTTATGTATTTATTTTTATTTAAAAAAAAAAATTGAAATCCTCATTGGGATATCCCATTGAATGCTCCTCGGAGCATTTGGTATGCATGTAAAAAATCCTGGGTTTTTTGGTATTTTTAGGGGTGTCAAAATGAGTAATACAACCCATTATCCAAATGAATTGATTGATAATGAATTATGAGTTAATCCAATGCAATTAGTAAATGGATTATGTTAACCCTATAACTTATTTAATTATATGGATTAATTGGTTAAATGGTTAACCCATTTTGACACCCCTACCGTATTCCCTTTTTATTTAAAGTTGACATTTTTTTAGTAAAGCAATTATTTATCGTACAAAAGTGACTTGTGTTTTCTCTTGGTGATCTAGTTTTCTGAAAAAATTTCCCATGGCTTCGTCGCTACCTATTGAGTTAGTAGAAGATATACTTTACAGGATTCCGATCGGATCTTTGGTACGATGCAAATCGGTATGCAAACAATGGTACGCTCTTTTAAAGGACAATATATTCATCTACAAACACTTAGATCTCTCACAGAAAGGATTCATACAAGTCGATCAACATAATAAAGTTCAACATTTAAATCTTGAGACGCAAACTCTCTCATATCTCCGATCTCCATCTCATCATATTTGTACAATGATTCACTGCGACGGATTATTGCTATGTCAAAGGTATCCTGAGAAAACAAGGCTTGCAGTTTGGAATCCGTTTTTAAGACGAGTCAAATGGATCAAACCCTCGAACTCTAACAGCGAATTTGATCGTTTGGGTTTTGGATACGACAGTGTATCCCGTGACAACTACAAGATTTTGAGGATCAGAGGCTGGCTTGATATTGAAGGCAAATTAGAGATTGATATATATGAGTTTAAGTCTAAACTCTGGAGAAGTGTTGATGCTAGTCTCGATCCGTGTGCAGAGCTTTGGTATGCACCGTCTAACGCTTTGTCTATGAATGGAAACATGTACTGGATTGCTCGTAGGAAAAAGGATAACTCGAAAACAATCGCAAGTTTCGATTTCTCCAGAGAGACATTCAAAGACATAGGCTGTTGTGTTCCCTTTGATGAAGCAGTCCTGTCAGGTTTCGAAAGAGATAGGCTTTCTTTATTACATTATCAAAGTGGTGTGAAGATTGAGGTGTGGGTTACAAACAAGGTGACTGATGGGGTTGTTTCTTGGAGTAAGTATTTTAATGTGACTCGCCCTGACCTCCCGAGGTTACATTCAAGTTCTTGCGAGTTTCCGACATACTTCATCGACCACAAGACCAATAATATCATGGTATGGTACGGGCACTTGCTATTAGATGTCGATATCAAATGCATTCTCTACACCGTTTACAAAATGTGCGACGGTGAGATCATAAGAGAACAAGTCGTGCCAGGACGACGTAGATGGTCCAAGTATGGCTTTGGCTTTCCTATTCGTTGCTTTGAATACGTTCCAAGTCTGGTTCCTGTTCCAGAATAAGAGGAAGAAGGTACACCATAATTCTAGGGCTTTTTACTCTGGTTCGTGGACCACAAGTATTGCTTTTGGACCACATTTTGTTTTCCTCGGTTTTTTTTGTTCTCAGATTCCTCATCCATAGCTAGCAAGTACCAAGTTTCATCGTAGCTTATGCTTGGTGGACACATCAGCAGGGAGCGAGGGGCTTTATGAACTTACCCGTCATATGTATCTATCATTCACTACAAATATTAAGGAATCGATTTTCTAAGTACATAGAACTAAAAGTTTCATATGTATAATTCAAAAAGGTTTCCAAACTGTTCGACGTTTTCTTTACCGTAATTGTTATACTTAAACACAAGTATCTATTACTCTTGCATGATATATTCAATACTTCTAAGAAGGAAGAACAGTAATACTAATTCACAAGTAACTAAATAACGTTGAGAGTCTAAGTCTAGTAATAGCAGACCTATAATCAATAACTGGTTGATTTGGTTTCACAAACTCGTCAAGAATCATCTAGTTCACGAATTATCAGATTAACTAGAAGCGACACATTCTAAACCTTCTAAATTATGGTCAACTGCCGCAACTTCACTACCATCTTCCCAAAGAACCATCTCACAACAACTAGCAATCACTTACGCAGCCCTGCTTTTCCTTCCGATCCTTTTATGCTACTCTTGTTTCATCTCTTCAATCCTGAGACGCAAGCTCTCTCATGTCTTCAAGGTCCATCAAAAATTTGTACAATGATTCACTGCGACGGATTATTTCTATGCAAGTGTATGGAAAGGACTCGTGTATTCATAAATAATTACAAGCTTGCAGTTTGGAATCCGTTTTTGAACCAAGTCAAGTGGATCGAACTCTCGAATTCTTACAAAAAGTTTGATTGTTTCGGTTTTGGATACGACAATATACGTGAAAACAACAAGATTTTGAGGTTTGGTTTTCAAGAAAAATTTGAGATATATGAGTTTAAGTCTAGACTCTGGAGAAGTATTGATGCTACTCTTGATTCGCCTTCATTGAGTTGGGCTACAGTGTCTAATGCTTTGTCTATGCATGGAAACATGTACTGGATTGCTTATAGGAAGAAGGATAACTCCAAAACAATAGTAAGTTTTGATTCTGCAGAGAGACATTCAAAGAAATAGGCTGTGGTGTTCCCTTTGGTAATACGGCCCTGTCATGTTTCGAAGGAGATAGGCTTTCATTATTACACCATCAAAGAGGTAATGTTAATCCTATGGCTTTCATTATTACACGAGACTTCCAAGCGACTGAGACAGAATAAAACACATTGTATAAGTTTGATAATGTTAATCCTATGTCTTTTCTCTTTCTCCCTAATGTTAATCATTTTTTTCAAATCTTACTGTCAAGCTTTAATCATGAGTTTAAAAGTTATATATGTAAGATGAAATCCAGTACTGTGTCAACACTCAACACATTTATTTAGTTTTAGAGTTGATTGGAACTATAAAAATAAATATGTCAAGGTTGATCTTTTTTGTTTTTGTTTTAATCTTTAGCCCATGCTGTTCAAGTTAATCTTCTATCGATAACAGAGACGGTTCTCCCTCTTTTTTCCTCCTACATATTCATTTAAAATAATCTTTCTCTAGAGATCATAAATTAACTAAATTATAAATTTTCAGTGAAATAATCATAGCTCTATGGCTAATGACTTATGGTACCATGGATCACAACCCATATTGACAATTTTGACCATACTTATATCGAGTTATAACATGGAGGTTAAAATACCTTGTGATGCAAGCTAATCAGCAAATGCAATAACATTAACAGTGTACCTGGACGCCATGCCATAGCTTCTGAAGCCAGTTGGCTCTCACTTCAAGAGAAACGAGATGTTGTGGGCGAAATTTACAAGGCATACATCTCATAAGGCAACTGAGATAATCAGGTCCACGGAGATTCTTGTTCCAGAAACAATCTTCTACTTCGATGCTAATTCCATGTGAAGTAATGTTCATATGAATTTGAGGGAAATTTCTCAACCGAGAGCAGTTTCTGAGATCGAGGTACTCGACAGATTTCAAGTTGGCTAGAGTTGGAAAACTTTCTAGCTCTGTGCAACCTTCCAAATCTAACTCCCTTAATTTAAGGAGATTCTCAATCGATCGAGGAAGGAAATGTCACTAAAGATGTGCATCTATCAAGATACACTACCTCGAGGTTTATGGCACTAGAGAGATCTGGGATTTCTTTCAAATGCGTGGACCAACTCATAATCAACTTCTTGAGGCTTCCAAGTCGCTGAAAACATATAATACAGACGTTCAAAAACATTTTAAACGGATATTCTATAACCTTTTTAACAAAGAAATAGAAAATCTATTAAAGAAAAGACAGTTTTCTTCTAAAAGTCATGAATTTAAAATTAGTACCATAATTCCTTCCCAGAGCTTCTCAAGCTTACTATTCTCTGCCCTGAAAAATAAGGAAGAAAAGTATTATCTTTAACAATTGTAACAAGATTATTTTATAAAGCAGGTGGGAACAATCATTAATTTTTTATCAATTGTTCCCAATGTTGAATTAATATAAAGTCATGCATTAAAAACATACACGCGAAAAAAAACTTACTGTTTTATCGATAAATACATCGCGAATGTCCTCAACATCCACAAGAAATCGACGTTTTTTATGATTGTTTTTGGCCTCTGCACGTAAGATTTCTCTAGCCAACTTCTGTAGCAAAGTGTGCATCTCTATAGTTTCGTGAGGTGTTATACGTATGAGGGACTTATCAGCCAACATTGTGAGCCGAGTGCTAACACTATCTCCGAGCAAGCTTATGATGTCACTGACACGGATTGGCCCATCATCCAAACTGATGTACTTGACTTTCAAACCACGAGATAAACCTGAAAATGCAATCAAGAGAAATAACTCTTGGTCTTTGCCATCTAATCTATCGTAGCCGACTCTTACTATCTTCTCAATTTTCCCATCTAAACCATTTTGGAGTCTAGGCCGCATTTCCATCCACTCTCTTTTGTCCTTTCTTCTTAAAGATGAACCCATTAAACTAAGACCCAACGGAAGATTACCGACAAGATCGACAACTTCAGTTGCGAGTTCCATAAAACCATCAGGTGGAGCGTTTTGTCCAAAAGCAGATTGGCAAAAAATCTTAAGAGCAATATCGTCAGATGGAAACTTCACCTCATATATAAGGTCAATCTCATGAGCTTTGAGAAGTTGCCTATCTTGAGTGATCTTAATAATTCTGCTCCCGGATCCAAACCATCCCGTTTGTCCCACCAAGGTTTTTAGTAGCTCTATATCATCAACATCATCAAGAACGATAAGAACTTTCTTCAACTTTAACTTTTGCTCCACCACACCTAAATGGTATATCTTTAAGTCTTTTTGACCTAGAATTTCTGACAGAAAATTTTCTTCCCAATTCAACTTCATGCCGTAGTCATCCTGATTGGTTCTCTTATAAGCTACGAAAGCGTGATAGAGGAATTGGCTTGAGAGCTGACTGAAAAGAGCTCTTCCTAGGGTACTCTTACCAATCCCAGAAGGCCCTAACACCCCTACCATTCTAGCTTCCTCAGACTCCAAGCACAACATTGACTTCATTGCCTTTAGATGAGCTTCAATTCCGAAACATCAGCAGCTATCTTTTCAATCATGTTAGCTTCGTTACACCTAAACGACAATAGTCAATTGTGTCATTAAAGAGCTCCAAGCACAATCAAAAGTCCATGCAAAGAAATTACGGTGCTGTGATGATAATACTAAAGAGAAAATACACACACACACACATTATACATTATGGTATTAAAAACAAAATATATACCAGTTTTGAAGATCCTCTCCGGCCATATTCGCTGTCTCTGCTAGAACTAGCTTCCATATTTGTATCTGATCATCCGTTTTGCCCACGCATGTCTTTTCAAAGACCTCTCCAAAGTCTCCGGTCTGTTTTTGAACTTTCGAAGGATCAACGTTGTAGAAAATAGGAAGGACCATTTGTTCCAACTTCATATAACACTTGTGAATCTCCACCAATTCATAGATCTCCAACGATTGAAATCCTCGATTCTCTAATCGCAGATAAAAGTTCAGGGCCGATAGGGCGGAAAAATATGTGAGAAAAACGTTATGCGTTTATAACAAGATGTGCAACCGCAAAAAACATTTATTCAGTTTGTTAGTATTATATTTAGATTATCAATTCGCTCAAACCGTAATTTAAGTTTACTGTTTGATTTTAACTTTCTCAAAAATGTAATAAATAATAGTCGGAAACGGATCTCTGTGGAGGGAGACGGCATTACCCTCGCCGCACGCCGCCGGCTGATTGAATGAGGGTAGTTCCGTCAATTTAGCCTATTGTATTTTTAGAATTTCTTCTTTAAAGCGGAGAGATACTCTAAAATTCATTATTCGCGTGGTTTTGAAGCATATAAACGAGGAAGACGACGACGACGACGACGCAGGGAAGAAACATGGGTGAAGCAGTGAAGGTAAATCGAAAATCTCTTGCTTATAATTCTCATTTCCTTAAGGTTAATCGGAAATTTTTTTTTTTTTTTTTCTGGTCGATGAAATTATGAATCGCCGATTTGTTACTTAGTAAATTATTGTGATTAGGTTGATCCGTTCATCTCTACTTCTTTTGATCATCTTGCAAGCAGTTTAATTTATATTTCATACACTATATTACTATTTTAGCTTGCCTCGATCTCTGGAGATTAGATAACAACATTTGTTCTAATTGATGGTTTCTTGTTTTTCACATGTTTTTGGTTCTGTGTGTTTAGGATGGAAGAGAAGGAGTGATTGAGGGATGGTACATGGATGATAGCGATGAGGATCAGAGACTTCCTCACCACAAGGATCCCAAGGAGTTTGTCTCTTTCGACAAACTTGCAGGTTTGTGTATGTGTGTGTCTCTAATGTTGGTCTCTCTCTCTCTCTCTCTCTGCTTCTTACATATTTTATCTCTGCTCATGTAATGTTTGTGTGCAGAGCTTGGAGTCCTCAGCTGGAAACTTGATGCTGACAACTACGAGACCGATGAGGAATTGAAAAAGATACGCGAAGCTCGTGGTTACTCCTACATGGTTTGTGACCTTTGTTTGATAGCCTTTTTATATATCTTTGTTTGTTACCATTTTATACTTGTTTGAGAGCCTCTCATTAATCAAATCTCTATGGTTTTGTGAAAAGAACAAGATTACTAGTTTTTAAGCTTTGCTTCTTACCATTTTTTCACTCTCTTGGAATTCACTATCCTGTCTGAGTACATATAGAACCATTTCCAATTGAAAGTTTTTATTTTTATTTTTTATGATGATAACCAGTTGATAACTCCCATAGTTTATAAATTTCTTGTAAAGCTCGTGTCTTGGTTTGACGATAGTAAAGTGTTTAAAATGCAGGACTTTTGTGAGGTATGCCCTGAGAAGCTCCCAAACTACGAAGCCAAAGTAAAGAGCTTTTTCGAAGAACATTTGCACACTGATGAAGAGATCCGTTACTGCGTTGCAGGAAGTGGTAACTTACTTTTTTATCATCTGCTTCTCTTACTCTAAAAACTTTAATTTGATATATAGTCCTGAATGGTTTGTTTTCCTTGGAAATTAAGGATATTTTGATGTTCGGGATCGCAACGAAGCTTGGATCAGAGTATGGGTGAAGAAAGGAGCCATGATCGTCTTGCCTGCCGGAATATATCATCGTTTCACCGTGGACTCGAACAATTATATCAAGGTTTATATTACTATATTTAGCTCATTGTTGCACATATACAATGTTAAGCTTCTTCTTCTTCTAGTCATTTATCTGGTTGCTTATCAAAGTTCTTATTAAACAGGCGATGCGGCTTTTTGTGGGTGAACCGGTGTGGACACCATACAATCGTCCGCACGACCATCTTCCTGCTAGGTACATACAATGTCCTGTTTTCTCTTCAAAAGCTTACTCTGACATGTCTATATCCGAGCAAAGAGGCGAGAAAGCTGTTTTGGTGAGTCATGGATATTGACAACGGCTGTTTTACAGGAAAGAGTACATTGATAATTTCGTGAAGGTGAATGGAGACAGTGCCATAAACGCCTCAGCATAGAGGACTCTCTCAGGCATATCAGATCTCTTATAAGCTAAGCATACAATAAAGAGAGATCGCTATACATAAAATGTTTAAATGTTGTCTTTATGGTTTTATATGTCATCCACTAAAGCTAAAGGCACTTCGTTTGCTGTGGCTTTGGCATTGTATTATGGTTGTGTTGTAATGATTCATGGCTAATAAACCATCATCTCTTATGTCTATATACCTTAAGAAACTCTATAAATTAATACTCAATAAATTAATAAACACGATAAATTAATAAAATCTTCCGATCCTGAATTAGGCCGGTGTAAAATATGACACAATTCGATAAGATAATAAGATAATAATATTTTTGAAACTCATATGTAACATATGGTTCTCCATAATATTATAAATTAATAATTATCATATAAAAAGTTATATATATATTTATATATATATAATTAAAAGATACTAAAATATAAATTAATGTTGTTTATTTTAAAGTTGAAATCTTTAAAGTTCGTCTCTAGTTTTTTTTATTGCATCAAAAGTTTTTTTTTAGATGCAAGAAATTTGGGGAATGATTTTGATAAAAATGAAACAAATGATTTTGCATATCAACGAACGTGTAATAAGTGAGTTTCATAAATCTCACACACCCAAATACAATATAGAAACTAAACAAAATGGAACTTCAAACAATGTAACAAGTACGAAAAAAATGTAAACAATAAAGTAAATACATAAATATTAAAAAAAAAAGTTGATAAAATACTTTTTTTGTTAAAGAAAAGACAAAAAGATAAGAAAATATATGGAAACTTCTTATTAAATATAAATAAATTTTTAGAAAATTATCATAACTAAAAAAAAAGAAAATTCAACAAAATCTATTAATTAATAACTTTATAAATTAATAAAATATCAAAATTCCGACATTATTAATTTATAGAATTTCTACTATCAATCAATTATAATATTGTGTAGTTACCATGTTTCTCACTACCTGAGAGGCTGACATTTGTCCTCACATATTTTTGACACCTGTCATCATTTTAAATTCAACATATATTATTTTTCATATTAATTTTTTTTTAATGAAATAAATGTTTGTTTGACCAAAAAAATTAATTTTGTTTGAACAAAAAAATTAATATGAAAAATAATATATGTTGAATTTAAAATGATGACAGGTGTCAAAAATATGTGAGGACAAATGTCAGTCTCTCAGGTAGTGAGAAACATGGTAACTACACAATATTATAATAGATAGATAGATATGATGTATAAACTGCATTTGACTGAAATCTGCATTGTAAATATACTGATACAACATTAACACCGAACTAACCTTAGCAAGAGATCAGCAAAATCTGCATTTTATAAATCACGCTTATGTACATGAACACAATGCCATATGCCTAAGGGCTCATAGAGGCATAATACAATTTTTTGAGATAAAAGTACTGTTTCATCTCCAAGTTGTGCAAATCTTAGAATCATCTCTCTTGTATCTCCTTAAGTTCAGTCTCCATTGCAGTTTTTACAAAGAAGCTATTTTGGCCTCTTTGTTTTACTCTCAGTTTTTTTTTCTCACCTTATACTTGTCTCATCTCTTCTTCCTTCTTCTTCAAAATCACCTTTTACTCGTGTCACTTGCTTCTTGTGTTTCTCCATTCTCTGATAAAGAAAGCTCTCGATGATCATCACACTTGGCTCTTACAGTTTGAAAGCTCTGATTGTAATCGTGAAACTGCTGTTTCTTTATATCATCCTTTATAAGCTTCACTGCTCGTGTACTGAAGCCTCAGCTTCCACAACAGTTTCTCTCGTCTCTTTCAACTTCACTCTTACCAGTTTAGCTCATTCTCTTATTGTATCAATGATTTGGAGATATTTGGATAAATCCAAATCTATGAAGTTTTAAGAGGATTTGGAAAATCTCACCTCATAAGGTGGTATTTGGATTCTTTTGTTTTTAACTAGAAAATCTCTCACAAATCCCTCAAAACAGTTTTTATTAGTGAAATCATAATTTTCCAATAAGAGGAGATTTTAAGGAATTTGTACAAATGATTAGTTCAATAACCTTGGATTGTTAGTGATTTTTATAAATACTAGATCCAATAAGAGGTTATTTGGAAAAAAAACAAATCCTCTTAAATCATCAATCCAATAACCCCTATCACTGGATTTCTTATAAGAATCCCTAACATTCTCTAAAAAGTTGCATATTAACAACAAAACGACATAAATGCAAAATCTATGCAAATGAGTTGGAGATATCACACTTTAATGACAAGGAACAAAGCGTCTGCATATGAAAAAGACCTCATCACCAGACCCAATTTTCTTATGAACAATCATTCAGACTCAACGGTCGTAAAGACTATAGTATGTTCTTCTACGGTTCTAGTCTTCTAGACTTGAAACAGATCAAACATTAAGACAGTAATTCCAAAAAATGTCTTTCCAGAGTACCATATCAGTCAGCTTTCTACAGAAACATTAAGTTTTGAGTATGTATGTGATTTTGTTGCATTGAGAAGTCTATTTAGCCATTAGTCCGTGCTCACTGATTTGAAAACTTTGTTCACTTTTCAAAAAGTTAAAAATAATGAAAAGGTGAAGAAGTTGTTTGTTCTTCATGAATACAAGCTGCAGCGAAATTAGTATTATTGACATGCGTTAGTAAGAAACGGTGATTTTTCTCTCTCTTGTTAGGGACAATGAATAGATCATCAGTGATTCCAGAGCAGTGCAGGATTGTTATCCTAATCTGCAACTATTTACTCTAATCCACATTTATATGCATGAGAAGAAAGACGTACCAGATTCAGCAGCAGGCTTGACAAAAGGACGAAACAGTCTTCAATAAGAGACCAAGATCTCGCAAGAAACATCAGACCAGAATCTTACAATAAGCAAACCAAATGATTAAAAAGCATATCCAGCAAGTCTTTTGTCCAAATGGCAAAAATATGAAGAAAACAAATGATTAAAAAGCATATCCAACAAGTTTTTTTTCTCCAATTGGCCTACAGACAACATATTCCATTTCAAGAGAGTACTGCATACGTGATAATTAAAAAAAAAAAAAGCGAATTTGTGGGACATAAGAACTGATATAGATCCATCTAAATGAATAATGGCATTGAAGCTCTGCTGCTAAAGATAGATATGTGAATTGATCTTTCATTCATCCTCCAATTGACTATCCTGCAAAGAAAACACACCAAACCAAAATCAGAGGGTAAATCTGGAATCTGTATCTTAAATTTGACTTGAACATTCAGTAGCAAACTTGTCACTTCCCAGGATCGAAGTACATAAACAAGACACATACCACAACACTCTTCTGCAGATCTACAAACATTGCCACTGCCTTTTGTAGTTCCTCCGTACTGCATAAACCGGCTAGCATAATGCGGAAAGTGACGGCATCAGGAGACACACCACTAGAAATCATCTCCTGGAATTTCTCTAAGGCGCCAGTAAGATCACCAACTTGACAAAACCCATGAATCAAAGTGCTGTATGTAACTGTATCAGCAACAATTCCTCTTATAAGCATCTCTCGGAAAAGCTCCAAGCTATTATCAACCCTTCCTGCCTTGCAGTAGCCATTAATAAGTGTATTAAATGTCACCACGTCTGGAGAGCAGCCCTCGCTAGCCATCGAATCAACCATCTGTTTGGCCTCATCCAAGCGTGTTTGCTTGCAAAATCCATGGATTATTGAATTATATGTGATCTTATCAGGAGATATACCCTTACGGAGCATCTCACTGTATAATTCCTCAGCCCTTAAAAACTCCCCTTCTTTGACAAATCCGCTGATCAGTATACTGTACGTTTGAACATCAGGCTCCACACCATCGATGGGGAGACTAGTGAATAAGTCCCATGCCTCTTCCACCTTACTACCCTTGCACATTCCATGAATGATGATGTTATAAACAGCAGTATTCAGATCCATGTTACTCTTCTGCATTACCTTGAACATTTCCAATGCCTTTTCTACTTTCCCATTATTGCAGAGACCGTCCAGCCAAATGTTCAGAGTTACGATATCATGGCACACACCATGGGAAATCATATCATGGAAAAGGTCTTGAGCGGCATTAAGATCGCCCACCTGACAGAACCCATGAATAAGAGTGTTGTAAGTAACTGTATCAGGAACTAATCCTCTTCTAGACATCTCATGGAGAAGCTCCATTCCATCATCTACCCTCTTAGCCCTACAAAATCCGTCTATGAGAGTATTTAAAGTCTCTACATCTGGAGAGCAGCCCTCGCTAGCCATCGAATCAACCATCTGTTTGGCCTCATCCAAGCGTGTTTGCTTGCAAAATCCATGGATTATTGAATTATATGTGAACGTATCAGGAGATATACCAGTACGGAGCATCTCATCATATAATTTTTCAGCCTCAAAGAACTTTCCTTCTTTGACTAATGCACTGATCAATGCATTGTAAGTAACAACATTACGGTTAATATTCCTTTCGATCATATCACGCAGCAGTCTCTCCGCATCTCTCCATTTACCATAGTTGCAAAAACCATCTATCATACAGGTGTAGGTAATTACACTGGGGAAAATTCCTTTCTCGTGCATGTGATCGAGAAGATTCTGAGCATCAGTAAGATGTCCATCTTTGCAAAGACGATCAATGATGGGATTATAGATTACAACATCGGCTTTGAGGTGACTTTTCTCCATCTTCCTAAGCAGATTCAAGGCCGAGACAGTGTCCCCAATTTTACACATTCCGTTTACAATTGTTCCGTAAGTTATAATGTCAGGCTGATGACCATTTTCTACCATCCGATCAACCAAAGCTACTGCTTCGAGCATTCGACCCTCGCGGCAAAGACCGTTCATCAATGTATTAAACGTCACGACATCGGGTGCATATCCCGTTTCAACCATACGATCAAACAAAGCTACGGCTTCAGAGATCCTATCTTCGAGACATAATCCATGGAGCAGCGTGTTAAACGTGACGACGTCAGGCTGGAAACCAAGTTTGGTGATCTTGCCAAACGTAGACAAAGCGAATGGCAACTTCTGGCAGCTGCAGAAACACTTTAACCGAATATTCATACTGTAGATATCAAATGGAATCCGACGCATTTCCATCTTATGATAGAGAGAAATTACAACATCTGGTCGATTCATTCTCACGATGACACCCATTAGCTTGTTGAAATCGATTGCTGAAGGTAATGGACGACATCGAACCATATCATCAAACAATTCAGTGGCATTACCTAAGCTTTTGACGGAATGAGACCCAATTCGCAATTTCAAGCTCTCTCCTGAAGAAGAAGAAGGTAGACTCTTTCCAACCCTACTCTTCTTAGAGACAGGACGAAGCCCATTTCTCAATATCTCTGTGTTATCATGACTGAGACCAGAAAAAGCTCGTACCCAGCAACATAAATTAACCGACGCAATAGAAGTTCCAGGAATACCTTGCCCATGAACAAATCTCTTCACCGTCGAAGCAGCAACCACAATAGACCTCCGCATTTTGATTGATTTTCCTTTCTCAGTCTCTGTTTCAGAAAACCCTACCTAATCGGAATCGAGAGAGACCACAATGTTTATGAAAACCGGTTGCTTTCCGGTTTAACACTTAAGATCGAACCGGAAACCGGACTAGCAGTTGATTATTGAATTGTCGTCAAAGTCAACGTACTGATTGACTTCTTCTTCTTCTTCGTCAGATATGGCTTATCACCGAGCCCCAAATTGGGTAGGAGAACCGACGAATCAAGTCCGTTAATAGCCGATTTACGATCGTCAGAAACGATTTTTAGCAACTAGACGAGAGCTCATTTATTGTTGACGCTACCGGGACCAGTCTTGGAGGCGAACTTGGTGTAGAGATCGGCAAAAGCGAGGGCGTCGGAGGACTTACCTTGAGTGGCGAGGCGGCGTTTGAGGGACTCGGCGATGGCGGTGGCGTCGGGGACGACGAAGGGAGTGAGGCGGCTGGAGAGGATGCGTTTGGCGTAGCGATGGGTTTCGTGGAAGGCGGGAGAATTGGGATCGGGATTAGGGGTTTGAGGGTTTTGGGAGAGAAGACGAAGAACAAGCTCCTGCACTAGATCTGCAGCCTTCCGCTGATCGTCGTCCTCCAATAGCCTTTTGCTTGTCTCCTTGCTTTCTGCTTCGAAATTCACCTTTTTGTTTTGTTTCTTATTCCAATTTTTATTGAATCTGATTTTTGAAATCGAAATAATTTGCAGTGGGCGAGTGAGAGTAGTGTGAGCAGTAGAGACTAGAGAGATGGGCTCTTTTAGGATTTTCGAGTTTTTCATCGGCGGGCAAACAAAAATATTGGAAATTAATTTCATTTCGTATGTAGCAATAGCGACATGACCTATGAATTAATTTTCTGTATCGGTCTTTTTTTCTTTTTGGTCTATTTTATCATGATTCATAAATGTTAATTTAGTAAAAGTCATGAACGACAACCTTAATTATTTAATGTAAATATAAATGTGACATAACATTTTTTTTTCAACTAAAAAATAAAACTAAGATTTAACAAAAGAAATATTTTTTAGATACTTGGGTAAAAAAATGTTTTCCTTACTTTTGTTAAAAATAATAAAGGAAACTTATTATTTCCTCTTTATTTCATTATAAAATATTAAAAATTGAAGCAGAAGAAGCAAGAAAAACATATATTTTTCACTACTTTATGTAAGTAAGAAAAAAGCATTTCCTCTCAACTCTTACTTTCTACATTTCAATATTCAACAATTTCCCTATATTCCTTTTTGTTACAATCTCTGATTACACACCATTAATATAATTTAATACACTTAGATTTGTTACTGTAGTGAGTTTTTTTTTTTGGTCGAAGGAGGGGGATGAATCCCCATTTTATTAAAAGAAAAATTATGAATGTACTTGACTTAGGCTCGAGAACCCAGTCGAGTCCTCTAACAACAACAAACGGACAGCATTCGATACATAATCAAAAGAATGAAAACCCAGAGGCAAAGAAAACGCATAGTTTGTTAATCCATCCGCAAGGCGATTAGCTTCCCTATACACATGAGAAATACGGATTATCCAGTCCCTTGATATCAAGCCATGGCACAGACGTACCAGGAACGACAGCGGATGCACCTCACTAATCCCTGTCTTAAGAAACCCCACTACCATCTCCGAATCCACCTCAATAGCTACTCGAGGAACCTGGTTCTCCCATGCGATCAGCAACCCATAGTATACGCCCCATAGCTCCGATATCGGAGCCGTACAAATCCCGATATTAAGCGCGAAGCCTCGGCACCAGGAGCCTCTCTCGTCACGGATTACTCCTCCTGCCGTTGCCACACCAGGATTCCCCCGTGAAGCACTATCCGTATTAACCTTCATCCATCCTTGTGCTGGGCGTGTCCACATTAACATTCTTTCCGCTCTGCCCCTATTCCTTGCGGTTGTCATGCCCGTTTGAGCCTGTGCTAGAGTCACCTCTCTCGCTTTATCCTTGACATATTTCACTCTATCTCGACATTTTCCGGTACCATTAAACACATTGATACACCTCCATTTCCAACCCCACCAGATAGTAATGGCAAATAAAGTAGCCCAAGTAGTATCTCCAACATTATGGTTATCGCCAAGATTCGAGAACACCCATTCAATTAACGTTTTAGTGAAGAACTCTTGTCTCTTCCCCAATGGGACTAATCGAAGCCAAATACCCTTCATCGCCATGCAATCCCGATATGCATAATAGTTTCGTCTCCTTCCTTGCACACTTGACATATCCCTGAGCTAGATAAATGTCTTCGTTGTCTCTCGACGTTCGTCATTATGACTTGGTTAACTCCTAACCAAAGAAAGACTCGGATCCGCTCCGGGTGTTACTGTAGTGAGTTAATGAGATACATCTAAACTTTAGAAGCTATATATCTATATGACTATTATTTTTTGTCTCGTGGCTTGAGAAAGAAAATAAATTAGAAGAAAAATTTGTCTCTCCTCTCATCACAATTCACAGTATCCGTGAAGGCAAATACGTATATACATGTATGCATACTCTTCCCTCTCTATCTCTCTCTCCAGCAATTTTATGATCACAGTTTACGAGGATAACGAATAAACAATTGAAATGTTTAGTTTAGGATTAAGGTAGCATAATCGCTTCAAAGGCAAGCGAGATTGCTAAGTAAAACACTCTTTACAATCGCAATCAACGAACTGATTAATGATTATGATACTTCTCTTAAGTGCCGCTCCTTGTACGTAATCACTCTCTTTCTCTCTCTCTCTCTCTCTCATAATCCTCTCTCCTTTCTTTTCTCTTGCATGCGATTCGGCTTTTAGCGGCGATGCTACATTGAATTTTCAAGGTACCCACTTGCTCCATTTTTTTTGGTCGCTTCTATTGGAATATTCTGTAAATGCCGTTTGGTTTAACACTTAAGATCGAACCTGAAACCGGACTAGCAGTTGATTATTGAATTGTCGTCAAAGTCAACATACTGATTGACTTCTTCTTCTTCTTCGTCAGATATGGCTTATCCAGACTTCTCTCGCTACTCTAGTATATATATATATATGCTTCTTTGAAGCTACACAGACTGAGGAGCATGTGGGTTTTTGGTTGCATTACACCTTTGCTACCATCTCATATGGACAGGGCCGGCCCTGAGGCAAGCCTAGTGAGCCTTTTGGCTTGGCCCCCAGATTTTACAGGCCCAATTTTTAAAATAATTTTATTATATATATATATATATATTTATGGCCCAGAAACATAAATACTAAATGGTCTAATTAACTAAGTGGCATGAAATACTGGCCCCTATTTTAAATTTTATTTCAGGCCCTAAAATTTCAGGGTCGGCTCTGCATATGGAGTTCGACTCCACCTTCTCCCATGTGGGGTTAATTTCTTTATTGGGAGGATAATGAGTCCGTTGGTCGGCCTGTTGTGGTCCACAAAAGATGACAAAAAAAAAAAAAAAAAAAAAGAAGCTACACAGACTCTTGAACTAATTAAATTGGATACCCAATGGCCCGATTACGGATTCAGTTATATTTGCAAGGCTCAATTACTCTTACCTTTTTTTTCTTTCTCAGACAGTCATAATTCTCTTTGAAGTTTTCTCTAATCTGTCTTGTCTATAAAAGATTTGACAAACGTTTTAAAACCCTAATTTATATATTTTCGCAGCTCTTCTTTCTCATCACCACAAGAAAAACAACGATGATGTCCATTCTTTCAGAAAATTTGGTAGAGGAAATACTCTCTAGGGTTCCGGCTACATCTCTTAAACGATTACGATCTACTTGCAAACAATGGAACGCATTATTCAGTGATCATCAATTCATCAAGAAGCACGTTGATAAAGCGCCAAAGGAGTTTAGGGTTATCATGTTGGCGAATTTTAGGGTTTATTCAATGAGTGTCAATCTCCGGGGAATACAAAACAGCATTGATCCATCTATAGAGGTTAAAGGTGAACTTGGCCTACTTGGCGATGAAAACTCTCAAATCTTTTACTGCAACGGGTTATTGCTATGCACCAAGGATACTGAAGATTGCGACGGTATGCCCGTGGTACCCGTGTACGGGGCAAACAAGGTGGATTGAACTCAGAACTGTTTACCCATATTCATTAAAGTTTGCTCTCGGATACGAAAACAACAAACCATGTTTTGAAAGCTACAAAATATTGAGGTTTTGTCGTCGTAAGAGGCGTTTTGATGTTAAGTTTGAAATCTATGAGTTTAAGTTAAACTCTTGGAGGGTTCTTGATGACATTCCCCATGATGAGACCTACTTTGAAACTAAACGTCGCGCGGTGTCTTTGATGGGAAATACTTATTGGATTGCTTTAGATGGACACGATAAACTGTTCCGTGGCTTTTTATTACAATTCGATTTTACAAAAGAGAGGTTCCAACGTTTTCATCTGCCCTTTGAGTGTAACTATCATACAGATACTGTGGAGCTATCTACGGTAAGAGAAGAGAAACTTGCGGTGTTATTTGAGAAGTTTGTTAGACCAACAACGGTGGAGGTATGGTTATCCAATAAGATTGACCAGCTCAACGACGTTTCGTGGAGAATGTTGTTTAATGTGGATTTGCATGGCACATATATGTATCTATCTTCGATGAGCTTCGTGGTCGATGAGGAGAATAAAGTAGCACTGTGTTGTGACAAAGGCATAGGTGGATATGCAGGTTATTCTTTCTCCACAGCTTACATTATTGGAGAGGATAAACTCAAACAAGTAGATTTTCTTGGAAAATCTGCAATCCAACCAATTGCTTCGCAACCTTTCCTCGTTAGTTATGTTCCAAGTTTGATCCAAATCCAAGAACCAAAAGAAAAATAACCTGATTTAGTCTTTTATAT
The DNA here is from genome assembly GCA_026724425.1 of Erythrophleum ivorense. NCBI lineage: Eukaryota > Viridiplantae > Streptophyta > Magnoliopsida > Fabales > Fabaceae > Erythrophleum > Erythrophleum ivorense. The sequence continues at coordinate 1,179,040 of JAIUCV010000084.1, forward strand.
TTTTATTGTAACGGCGATTTTCATCAATTTTTTCTTTTTGTTTGGAAATGTCCAACTTTATCATGCATGTACCCTAGTTTTTTTGATCTCTCAAATATAAACTAAAATTACTATATATTGGTTTTGATCGGAAACGTTGTGCTGAAAATATTTATACAACTTTTTCCAAATTTATTTTACTTTTTTTTTTAGTTTTACCGGTCTTTTTTTACTAACATCTCAGTAACGTTGGCTCCAACCACTTTTTCGATGACTTTTCTAGTGAAGTATTTCTCTGAGTGATTGAGTTTTGGGAGCGATGGATTCAACCAAACATCTAAAATTTGACTTATAGTTCTTGTTTGACAAAAATCTAGATATTATGATAGAGATAGAGATTAGGATAAAATTTGTAAATATTTTTTTAGTAGAAAAATTTAGAGATTTAGAAAATATCTAGGAAGTCACTACAAGAAAACAGGGGTTTTCCCGACGGAATTTCCAACGAACAAATATCCGTCGCTAATTTCCGACGGCTTCCCAAGGCTTTAGGGACCGGATAAATTTTGGTCGGAAATTCATCGCACATTTCCGACGACTAATAGGTCGTCGGAACATTCGTTGATAATTACCAACGGATTACCGACGAAATTACTATTGTCGGCAATTTTGAAATATCTGTCGGAAATCCGTTGTTATTTTCCGACGACTTACCGACGGGTATAATTACCGACGGATTACCGTCCGTGTACCGAAAGAAATATAACCGTTATATTACCGTTCGAAGTAGCCGTTTTATGACCGTTTAAATTATCATAGCCGTCGGAAATTCGTTGGAAAAGCGTCGGAAATCAAAAGTAATCCACTATAAAAATCTTTCATCGTCATTCACAATGAAGGAGTAAAAAAAAAAACAGAATGAGTACCTCAAATCCTTACAATTATTTTCGTTCGTGGATGGATAAAAATCGCTTTAATACATCGACGGGTGAATTGACGGATGAATTTGTACAAGGCGTTCAAGAGTTCATGGCGTTGGCATCAAACAATAGCATGACATCAGAATACGGTAAAATGTATTGTCCTTGTATAAAATGTCGGAATTATAGATTAGTTTCTGTTATGGAAGTATGGAATCATTTGTGTAGAAATGGATTTATGCATGGTTATAAGATTTGGTATTCACATGGAGAAACCGATTTAATGGTTCAAAATTATGGTAGCACTTCAAATATATTAGGTGGTAGATCGGTTAGATTATAGAAGAAGAAAAAACTAGTTGAACAAGATATTTATAGACATTTATATCTCTCTACCCTCTCATTTGTAACATACAACAAGTTGAACAAGTTAATAAAGAGTGTTCTACAAATAAGTTATCTTGTTCTCTTTAATTTCATATATTTCCCAAGTGTTCTTCCATTTTCTTCTTCATACTTAGAGGGTCTTTTGTTTCTTTCGGGTTTCTAGGATATTTTTGTCTTGGGCTAGTGATAAGCATTATCGGTGTAGGTTTCTTTATTTGTGTTAGATGATAATAGGACAAATTTTTAAAACATCTCTAACCCAAACTAGTTGGCTTAAAATATTAGTCTGATACTCTATTCTCGACATTTCACCGGTCATCTCTTATTAAATGGATAATATCTCAACGGTCACAGTTTTAATTGATTTTCTTGTTACGAAAAGTTCTTAATGAAGTTTTTAATCAAACCATTATTTTGCTAACTAACCAAACGATGGCGAAAGATTTTCTCCTTGGTGCGGAAGGAAGAGGAGGAAGAAGAAGACAACAAGAATGAAAAGTCTTCGGAAGAGACGTGTTATTTGTCATCCGAGATGATGAAGAAAGTGAGCTCCATGGCGGCTCCAATGGTGGCAGTTTCTGTTTCTCAGTACCTACTTCAAGCAGGGCGTAAAATTTATGTGGTCCCATTCCAAAGTGAAAATTTGGATCCTAAAATTGGGCTTTTTCATTTTTTTCTAAACTAAAAACTTTTTTTAAAAAATAAATAAGCCCTAAAATTGTTAAGAAAATAAGTTGAGCCCCATCCAAAAGAATTATTGGAATAAGCTCAGGTCCGGCCCTGACTTCAAGTTATCTCCATGATCATGGCTGGTCATGTAGACGATCTCTCACTCTCAGCCGTCGCAATCGCCACTTCCCTCACCAACGTCACCGGCTTTAGCATCCTCTTTGGTTTGGCAGGTGCGTTAGAAACACTTTGTGGTCAAGCTTTTGGAGCATAACAGTTTAGAAAAATCGGTGCATACACTTACAGCTCAATGCTCTCTCTTCTCTTCTTCTGTTTCCCAATCTCACTGTTGTGGGTTTTCATGGACAAACTATTGGAGCTTTTCCATCAAGATCCTCTCATCTCAAAACTAGCTTACAGATACTCAATCTGGCTCATACCGGCTTTGTTCGGATTCTCTCTTCTTCCAGTCACAAGGATTGGTTCTTCCTCTTTTCTTGAGCTCTCTTAGTGCTCTCTCTTTTCACATTCCTTTTTGTTGGCTTATTGTCTATAAAATGAGATTTGGAATCGTCGGCGCGGCTTTGTCCATCGGGTTTTCGTATTTGCTCAACGTGTTTTTGCTTTGGATCTTTATGAGAGACTCTGCTCTGCATCGCGAAATGAAGAATCTTGGTTGGCAAGAAATCTTCTCGAGTTCGAAGCAGTTCATTGCCCTAGCTATCCCATCTGCAATGATGACATGGTAAGATACATACTTGCAAGAAAAACAATATCTGCAACATTTAAACCTTCTTGATCTGATCTTTAGTGAATCCTTAAACTCTCTTTCTCTGTTTTGGTGTATGTAAAGCTTGGAATGGTGGTCATATGAGATTCTACTACTATTGTCTGGACTCTTACTGTTGTGAATCAACAGACGATAAAAGTAAGAAAGAATACGATTTGAGGCGAATACACCCGTTCTAGGGTTTCTTATTTACTCGTGTGATAAGTAATTACAACCCTAATGAACTTTATATATAGGCCTCTTTGCCCGTTTTAGGGTTGGCCCTTTTGCAGCTGTATCTGATTATAAGTCACCAGGAATAACAAACTCCACCTTGACGAATAATCACCCCTGACTTAGCTTCTTCAAAACTCTTGGGGGGACCTCCTTCTTCCTTAGCATTGGAAGACTTGGAGAAGCTCTTTGCAGTGCTTGAACTTCTCCACAGTAACTGGTTTGGTCAACATATCAGCAGCATTTTCTGACGTATGCACCTTCTCCAGAATGATCTCACCAGAAGCAACCAACTCTCTGATCTTGTGAAACCTCACATGAATGTGCTTCGTCCTTGCATGATACACTTGATTCTTCGCCAGAAATATTGCACTCTGGCTATCACAGTGTAGCTGAACTCCACCTTGATCAATACCCAATTCAGTAACAAGTCCTTGAACCCATAATGCCTCCTTAGCTGCCTCTCCCATCGCCATGTATTCAGCCTCTGTAGTGGACATTGCAACAATCGTCTGCAGCACAGATCTCCAACATATGGCTCTTCCAGCTAGTGTAAACACAAACCCTGTAGTAGACCTTCTGTTATCCAAATCTCCTGCATAATCTGAATCAACAAACCCCACAACTGAACCACACTCTTGGCCTCCAAACATAAGCCCATCCTCAGCTGTACCCTTCAAATACCTGAGAACCCACTTCACAGCATTCCAATGTTCTCTCCCAGGTTTAGACATGTACTTGCTGACCTGACTTACAGCTTGAGCCAAATCTGGTCTTGTACAGACCATGGCATACATGAGACACCCAACTGCACTAGCATAAGGAACTTGTTCCATATCCTTGATCTCTTCACCAGTCTTAGGAGACTGAGCTGTTTCAAGATTGAAATGATTCGCCAAAGGTGTAGAAACCGGTTTAGCACCTGACATGTCAAACCTTTCTAGTACCTTCTGTATGTAGGCCTTTTGAGACAGCCATAATCTCTTAGAGCTCCTCTCTCTGCGAATCTCCATCCCAAGGATCTTCTTTGCAGCACCCAGATCCTTCATCTCAAACTCTCTACCCAGCAACCTCTTCAACTCAACAATATCATCCATATTGCTCCCAGCAATGAGCATATCATCAACATAAAGCAACAAGATAATAGGAGGATGACCATCACGGCATTGTACATAAACACAACAGTCATACTCACATCTTTGGTAACCAATCTTCAACATGTAGGAGTCAAATCGCTTGTACCATTGTCTTGGAGCCTGCTTCAACCCATACAGAGACTTCCTTAATCTGCATACAAGCTTCTCCTCACCTGGTTTCACAAGCCCTTCAGGCTGCTCCATGTAGATCTCTTCCTCCAAATCTCCATGGAGAAAGGCTGTCTTCACATCCATCTGTTCAAGATGGAGATCCCAGCTAGCTACCAAACTTAGCACAATCCGAATGGAAGTGTGCCTAACAACAGGAGAGAAAATCTCATCATAATCTACTCCCTTTCTCTGTGAGTACCCCTTTGCAACCAACCTTGCCTTGAACCTCAATAACTCCTTCTCAGACATCCCTGGTTTTCTAGTAAAAACCCACTTGCATCCAATCGCTCTCTTGCCCTTAGGTAGAAGGACAATATCCCAAGTATGGTTCTTGCTTAGACTCTCATGCTCTTCCATCACAGCACCCATCCATTTCTCCTTATCCAGACTAGCAATAGCCTCCTTATAAGTCAATGGAACATCTGATTCAATAGAAAGAGCAAAACCGACCATGTCTTCAAAACCATATCTCACTGGCGGTTTAATGACCCTCTTTGGTCTGCCTGCATTAACAATCTCCTCTGCTTCATCCTGCTCATTTCGCTGTTCATCAATTTGCTCTTCTTCTGCAAATTTCTCTGAATTTTCTGCTGCAGGCCTAGCTACACTAGGCTCCTCCTGAGTCTCCTTGGATTCCTCTTCAGTCTCAATAGTAACAGGCACCTGTTCTGACCTCGCCTGCTCTACCATGTACTGCTCATCGAACACCACATCTCTACTGAAAATTCTCTTCTTAGCCTCAGGATCCCATAACTTGAAGCCCTTAACACCTTTCTCAAAGCCTAGAAAAATGTTCTTCTTGGATTTCGAATCCAGCTTGGACCTTTCATCACTGGGTATAAGCATGTAAGCTGGACATCCAAAAATCTTCAAGTTAGATAGATCAATATCTACCCCAGTCCAAACCTCTTCTGCGACCTTCCCTTCAAGAGAGCTCCTTGGCGATCTATTGATGAGATAAACCGCCATGTTTACTGCCTCTGTCCAGAACTGCTTTGGAAGCCCTGCATTCAATCTCAAACACCTAGCCTTCTCAGCGATAGTTCGGTTCATCCTCTCGCTAACCCCATTCTGCTGTGGCGTTTTCCTCACTGTATAGTGCCTCTGAATACCATGCTCCTCACAGAACTTGACAAACTTCCCATCAGTATACTCTGTGCCATTATCTGATCTCAGATACTTCACCTTCCTTTCTGTCTGGTTTTCCACTTCAGCCTTCCAAATCTTGAATTTCTCGAATACCTCAGATTTCTGCCGCATGAAGTACACCCAGACCTTCTTCGAGAAATCATCAATGAAGATGACAAAGTATCTAGATCCTCCCAATGACTGCTCTCGAGTTGGTCCCCACACATCAGAATGAACATAGTCTAAAAGACCCTTTGTCGTGTGTAGACCCGTCTTGAAAGACACTCTGGACTGCTTTCCCATCACACAGAACTTGCAAAAATCCATCTTGCAATTCTTCATACCCCCCAGCAGACCCCTCTTGTGGAGCTCATTCAGACCATGCGTTCCAATGTGTCCCAAACGCATGTGCCATAGGGCCGTGCTGTCTGATTCAGAGACCGCAGCTGCAGCTCCACCTGCAACCACATTCCCTACCAACCGATAGGTGCTTCCTCCTGTCATCACTCCCTTCATCATTACCATCGAACCCTTGCACACCTTCACTACGTCTTCACCTTCAACTGCATGATACCTGAATCCGTTTCTGTGAAGAGTACCCAGCGATATCAGATTCTTCTTGACCTCAGGAATATGTCTAACATCAGTAAGCGTCCTGATGACCCCGTCATGCATTTTGAACTTAATAGTTCCACTACCAACAATGCCACAGACCCTGTCATCTGCCAACTGAACAGATCCCACATTCCCTGCCTTGTACGTCTCGAACCACTCCCGGTTTGGAGTCATATGGAACGACGCACCTGTATCCATCACCCAAGAATCTGCATGATGACCTGACATGACAGCAAGCAAATCGCTATCCCCTGAATCACTATCATGCTGCGCTACGTTCGCAGTCTTCCCTTTGTTCTTGCCCTTATTTGGACAGTCACGCTTGTAGTGACCTTTGCCACCACAACCGTAGCAGATAGCCTTTGCTCGGTTCTTCGACTTTGACCTGCCACTGCTACCCCCATCCTGTTTGTTCATCTGCCTTCCTCTCTCCTGATTGTTCGCAAACAATCCATCACCCTGAGAACCTTCTGCTCCCGTCTTCTGTCTTCGCTCATAATGAGATTGGAGCGAAACAGCAACCGTCTCCAAGGATATCGTCTCCTTGTTGCACGTAAGTGCTGTTAGCAGAGTCTCATAAGAAGAAGGCAATGAACACAACAAGATCATGGCTTTATCTTCGTCCTCAATCTTCACCCCCACACGAGCCAAATCACCGACGATCTGATTGAAACAGTGTATATGCTGCATTAGATCTGATCCTTCTGACATCTTCAGCCCATACAGACGCTGCTTTAGATATAGCTTGCTCGACAGCGATTTCGACATATACAGATTCTCCAGTTTCTCCCAAATCTCTTTGCAGGTTGTGAGATCCTCCACCTGAAGCATCACATCGTCTGATAAACACAAACGAATTGTCGAAACCGCCTGCTCTTGCATATCTGCCCATTCGTCATCATCAATCAGAGCCGGTTGCTCTTTCTCTAACGCCTTCCTGATCTTCTGCTGTGTTAGAAGATCCTTTATTCGTCCTTGCCAAAGACCGAAATTTCCCTTCCCATCGAATCGCGGAATCTCGAACTTAAGGGAACCACCAGTCATTGAATAACCTGGCTCTGATACCAGTTGTTGTGAATCAAGAGACGATAAAAGTAAGAAAGAATACGATTTGAGGCGAATACACCCGTTCTAGGGTTTCTTATTTACTCGTGTGATAAGTAATTACAACCCTAATGAACTTTATATATAGGCCTCCCCGATAAACCGAAGTATACCGTACCACGGGGGCTTCGCCTCTTTGCCCGTTTTAGGGTTGGCCCTTTTGCAGCTGTATCTGATTTTGCAGGAAGTTTCATGTTTGGTTTCTCTTTCAAAATCGCACTTATTACCCATCATATTCTCACCAGCTTCACTTGGTTTTGCATTTGGTTTCTCAATCAACATCTGCCAAAGATACAACCATCTATAAGTGCGATTTTGCAAGAGGGTGTATAAGTCCACATACCCTTAAAACAAATGTAGGCAAGTTGTCTGGATATGTATCCTTGAAACTGCCAAGCTTCGCCTTTGAAATTTCAGGCCTATGTGTCCTGTGAGTTTAGGCATATGTGTCCCATGAGTTTAACATCACAAGAATCTTACAAAAAGACAACGAATTGTCATAGTTTCTTGCCTAAAACCAAATACTACATGATCATTTTCATAAGCAAGTGAATAAATACAGAGGAAAGGGCAGTGCTGAAAGCAAATGAATGTTTTAAGCAAGCCTTGATCTCGGTTACGAAGATCACAAGCCGTATCTTTATGGTATTATGAAGACTTACATAATGAGAAGCACGAAGAGTAATGAAGCCAATGGGAATGAAAACCAAGCCCAATAGTAGAAACTAAACCTGCAAGACATGTGAGTTTGAGATTTCAAGCATTGGAGATACGGGTTTTGATCAAACAATCAGAAGAGGTCACAAGAATTCATGTTACTAATCGATGTTGGTGTTAAGATTGGCTTACAAGCTGAGACTTTCTGCTGCTTAAACTGATACAGAGCTGCCAAATCACCACACACAAATTGATTCAATTTTCAGTTATGAACGCTTGAAATCGTTACATGGATCTATAAACAATGCAATAATCGATTCCAAATCACAGAATTTTGCCGTAGCTAAACTGTAATTAAACTGATACAGAGCTGCCACTCACAGTGATTCAATGTTCAGTGAAAAAGCTTGAAATTAGGTATACAAATCTGTAAACAATGCAACACTCAATACCAAATCACAGGGTTTTTTTCCCTAATCGAAATTGTAAAAATCTAAAGGCTTTGATTCAATATCGAAATCTTAGAATCACCTTCTATCGTCTCGACCGTAAGCACGATTGATCAGGAGCACGATTCATCCAAGTGTCGATCCTTTCACTTCCATCATTTTCCCTCCGACTTCAACTATACATCGGAACAAAAATCGGCGGGGGAAATACTCTAGCCTCTCTCACGGTGAATCGATAGATCGATCTAGAATCGCGTGGTCTCTGAGCACACAAAATACGTAGATGCACCTAAACTCGATTTTTGTTTTCCCCTGATATTGTTATGAATTTGTAATTAGATCCTTTTTCTCCTTAGAGTTAGAGAAAGAAATTGAATCGAGATCAGATTTGGTACCGTTGAGTCTGATGACGATTTCTATCCAACAAGATTGCTGATTAACGAAAAACCCCATGATCTCCATTGAATTGAGTTCTTCGATTTTGATTTTGAGATTTTCGTCTTCGAGGAAGGAGAAAGAGTTTGTTCAGAAAAAAAACCTAGAAGGAGAATAAGTGCGTGTATACATTAATTTTAAATTAATTAATTAATAAATTAAATTTACTGACGTTATAATTACCGTCGGTTTAATAAACGACTCTAAATCCCTTATTTTTTAATAATTTAACGTCAATTACTAGGGTGGCGCTATTAAAGTGTCGCTACATCACGAATCTCTTGTAGTGTATATATATATATATATTTATATATGAATCTACTTCCTAGGAAACCTTAACCACATGGGCTTGTTGTCTTAATATGAAATATATTGGACATGTCTGAGACATGTCTCATGTGTGCATCAACAAAATTCACGATGAAGATGGTTTATTTCCTTTAATTAGAGAAATAAAAGGTAAAGACGCATTTGCTCACCAAAATTCTAATACAAAGTTTGTAATAGACATAATGAGTATTATTATTGCGCTTCTGTTTTTTTTTTTTTTTTTTTTTTAATGGGTAGAATGATAAACAACAGTACTACTAATCTACTATCATTCTGCAGATTACTGGTTACATCAAGATTCAAAATATCATTGTCCAAATTCCCCTTAAACAGAGAAATCTAAAGGGCAAAACTGCTAAAACACAAAAAGGACTTAGACGAGGGTCCCACCAGTGACGTACTCAGTGAAGGCCAAGGCAACGAGGCCAAGCATGGCGAATCGACCGTTCCAAAGTTCGGCGTCTGACGTCATCAATCCCTTGGACTTCGACTCCGCTCTTATTCCCTTGAACAACGGAACCATCGATGCCAACGTCAGCAACGCCGTTGTTCCCAAAAACCACCCGACGCCGCCGTCGGAGATCTGAGCAAACACGTTCTCTCCCTTCGAAAGCTCCACCGCAATCGCCGCCACGAATCCAACCATGGCTAGTCTTCCGTTTATCCTCTCTGGCGCTGGACCGCTAAACGCTAGCAAATCGTTAAACTTCGTACTCACCTGAAAAATCATTAATCAATATTTTTTTTTTATCAACAACATGCATTATACAAATTGTAATGACATCATCAGTGACTTTGATTATTAGATCATACCTTAGGCTTGCTAACTGGAGGAGGAGTCGACGGAATTTGCGGTTGAGCGGCTGAGGTCAACGGCGAAGAAGGATTTTCCTTGATAGGATCGTCCTAAAGAAAAGAGTCAATACAACGAACAGTCAGGATTAAAAGCCAACGAGTAACGTAGGGAAGTGATGATTAGGATGTGTATATACCTGAGCCATGCACCTGACTCCCATGGAAGCATTTCTCTTGAAGAAGACTTGGTTTGTGTTTCTGATGTTGCGAGAGCTCAATCCACCGGAAGGAGCGGCGAACACTGACTGCATGTTAAACGACGTCGTTGCCATCGCTGATTAGGGTTTTAAAATGCTAAAGATGAAGAATGAAAGTAGTGAGAGAAGTGAATAAACAAAGAGCTTGAGAAAAGAGATGGAGTTGGTTTGTGGTGTAACTCAGGATCATGTATGTATTTATAGAGTGGATGAAAGGTGAATGATAGGTCCAGCTTTTTTTTCTGAATATTATTTGTTTATTCTTTATGGGATGTTTCTTTTCTTTTTATTGCATGTAATTTGCACCAGTAGATTTTTTTTTATATATCAAATTAGGAATGGAAACATTTTGGGAAAGAGGAAAAAAAACGAAACCATTTTATTCTGAGATGGGTTTCTTACAGAAATTGATAGTTTTGGATAAGTGAAAGATATCTTTCCTAATAATAAAAAGTTTCTAACACTTATCGTAACACAAATCAATATGCCGATTAATTAGCTTAATCATCATAGCCTCATAGAGTCATAGGTGTTTTATTCTATGGTCTATATGCTTACTTTAATTCATTTTCGGCATAGTTAAGGAACCATATACATTTATATTATTAAACCAAATCGAATTATATATTTCCCAAAAACCGTTAAAAATGTGAAAAGTAATAAATACGAGTTTGCTTTTGGACGCTGAATACAAAAACACGTAGACAAGAAAATTTGAAAAGACGAGAGGAAAGTGAGGTGAGGATCTGTAAGGAGCCACGTCTAGTTGAAAAGTGCAAGTAAACTGATGACGTGGTTTTCTTCATCACACACACACAAACTTACATCCTCCTTGTCGTTTTCTGATCAGCCAACGCCAAGTGGGTTTGGTTAAAAAAACGTAAAAAATATTGTTGTAAGAAAAGTTATTATTCTTAAAAACAAATGGCTCACAATCACTTGCAAGTTTTTGTTTCTGGTAGTTTCGATCGAGAGAGGTCGGACCTTGTTTCGTGTTGGAACTTAGTGAACTTCATTATGGCAGACCCATGATCACTACTTTGATTCTTTTCTGTCTCATGACTCCGTGCCCAATTCTCCTACGTACAGTGTTTTTACACACATTGAAATAGTATAAATAAGAACAAAGATAATTACAAATTAGATATCAGATTTGAAGTATTATTTGCTAAAAATCTTAATCAAAACATATTAAACGATGATTTCGTAATCTTCATATCGAGTGGACTAATTCATTTCGGGAGAAATGGGAACTTGAAGACACTAGTGTGAAGAAGATACTCCAAGTGTTGTGATGAATCAAGGCACTAGAAGACTCCAAGTCACACAGAAGGTTTTCAGCAATGCCGAACATAAGGCCCTGAAGCTCATAAGCCCACTTGCGTTTGATGGGTAATAAGCACACACTACAACAAAACAGGCCTTTTCCATCGGCATGAATCGTTGTAAAATCGACGGGAATCAGCCATTACATCGCATTTCCATCGATTTCCAAATTGACGGTAATCGATCGACGTAAAATCTAAATCGTCGTAAAATCGTCGTAAATTGTGACGAAACAATAATCGTCGTTTACTCGTTGTTTATAATCGACGTAAAGTCGATGTAACATTAACAACTGAATTACAACGAAATACTAATTTGGTCGTTAGATCGATGTAAACTTTACGATCGATTAACGACGTATTTGCCATTTCTCTTAACGACGAAACAAAGTCGTCGTAAAACACCGGTTAAATATACCAGGTCAATTACAAAATCGGAAAACCAAAATGAAGAAAAACCGTTGTCAAGTCGATGTTATTGAAATCGTCGTTAATTCGAGGCATATAAACGTTGTTAAACCGATGCCATTCTACGACGCGTTTACAACGACAACGTTGTAAAACCGATGCAAGTTTACGACGATTTAACAACGACAATGTTGTTAAACCGATGCAAGTTTACGACGATTTAACAACGATAACGTTGTTAAAGTGTCGCCACTTGCAACGATGTAACGACGAAACATCGAATTTTTTATTTATTAATATTCGAACGTCTACGTCGTATTTACGACGATTTAATATAAAAATAATAAAAAAATATAAAAAGAAATAAAATAAAAATTATAAAACGAAATAAAATAAAATAAAATAAAATATATTTTACAAAATTTAAAAAAAAATATTTAAACAAATTCAATATCCGACGGGGACATAACACCAGCCGTCCCGCTCGTCGTTGCCCGTTGCTCGTCGGCCTCTTGCGCTCTTGCTGCAGCTAGCGCTTCTCGTTTACGCCTTTTTTCTTGCAAGATTGCGGCAATCTGCGGGTTCTCCCTAGCCATGAGCTCGAAAATGGCGTCGTTATCTGAACGTTCTGAACGCTCATCTTGGATTTCCCGCTCAAGACGTGCAATCTTGGCCCGCAGTTGGGTCTGCTCTTCATCGTCGGATCGTCGGCGGGGCGGAGCAAGTGCCGAAGCAACAGGAACCTTGGCAATTGATCCCATCCCAATAGTTTTACCCCTATTCTGAGGGGCGACCTGCCATTTTAAACATTGAATTAATTGATATTAAATAATAGAGTAATATATATAAAAAAATTTAATTAATTAACAATAAATTAATATTTACCTGTACGAAGATGCGATCAATCTCGGGGGTGCTCAACTGCACCTGAGTGGATCCCCCGGGAGATAGCTGCTGGGAGCGTTGCGTTTGTTCGTCAACGACCCTTGCGTTCACGTCGTTCCATATCTCCTCTGCTCTCGGAGATACAAAAGTTCTGTCTTTCTTCTTGTGGGTCTTCTCCCAAACATCCGTCAATGGAGGGAGCGCACCTCCTCTCTCCGCAGCCTAAAAATGAATTTAATTAATTTATACTAATTTTATTATGTTATAATTTATATTATTTGTATATATAAATAATTAAAAAGAAAATGAAAGTGCGACATTACCATCTCTAAACGTCTTCCGGCGAAAGACGTCTGACCGGAGCAGTGAGGGACGACCTTCGGTTGGCCGTCAGGACCAACCGATAAACGGGAAGCAGAGCACTTCATAGAGGTCTCTATGGAATCTGGCTTCATCCAGAATTGGACCAATCCGTCCCACACCGTTTGGCTGACGCATATCGGCTTTGCGTCGTTACCCTTTGTCCGCCATTTCTTTTTCCAGTCGGCGACGGTGTTGTTTGTACGCAACTTGGCTTTCTCCTTCCATTGTGCCTTCACCTCCTCATTATGAGCTTGATCCCAGGTGTACCGTTGCTGAAAAAAACGAATTTATAATTAAATTATTTATATATATCAAATATAAGTAATTAAGTAAATATAAAATATTAGAAATTAAAAAAGTTCAAAAATTATTACCGCAAACATCTTAAACCAAGTATCTCTGATCTCTTGACTGACTGCCGACCAATTTGGATGAGCCTCGGAAAAATAGGACTTGATGATGTCGCTGATGGTGCGCGAGACCGAATTTTCGACACCAAACCTATAAAAATGTTAATTGTTAATTAATATTTTTAAGAGATTATATAAATATTAAATTATTACATTAAATTTTAAAAATTTTAAACGTTTTAACTTACCACAATGCTCCATCTTCCTTCTCTGGATGGAGTCTAGTTAGATTTACCCGTCCGGGTAATGCTAGCAACTCTTCAATAGTCATATGTGCATAGGGTCGAGGCAGTTGCACATGTTGCTGCGGGGGCGGCGGCGGTGGCGGTTGTTGGTGTTGTGGTGGGGGTTGATGGAATTGCGGTGGGGGTTGATCGTGGTGCGGTGGTGGCGGGGGGGGATAAAATCCCTGAGACTGCGACGTCTGCGACTGAGTCTGCGGAACCCTCGTATCCCCCGAGGTAGAATTAGAACCACCTGAAGCACCCATGAAGTGATGATACTGGTTTTGGCCGGATGGAGGAATCATCTGCAAATTAATAAAAACAAACATATATAACAAATCTAAAAAATCTAAACCGTTTCTAATGAAAAATAACCATTTTGAAACCGTTTCTAAATACCCATTTCTAAACCGTTTCTAAATACCTATTTCTAAACCGTTTCTAAATACCTATTTCTAAACCGTTTCTAAATACCTATTTCTAAACCGTTTGTAATGAAAAATACAGTAAATTAAACAAATATAAATGAAAAATCAAATAAATAAAAAACTAACCGTTGTTTGGAATGATAACGGAAAGTCGAAAGTGTTTTTTTTGGTGAGAAAATGTTTTTTTTCTAGATAGAGAAAGAAGTTGTGGCGATGCAATTCTGAGGCGAGGCTGATATATATAGAGTTTGTTGTCGTCGCTACATCGTCGCAATTTACGACGATTTCCCAACGACATGGATAGTGTCGTTGTTAAATCGTCGCTAATTACGACGATTTTCCAACCAAAGAGAAATTTACAGTTTCCATAACATTAATGAATCCGCACGGGAAACGGAGAAAGTGGGGTCGTTGCTAAATCGTCGCAACTTACCATCGATTTTACGTCGGTCCCACAAGAGTCGACGTAAAATCGATGGTACATATTTTCAATTCGTTTTATATTCCCGCAGGCGGGAAGCGGAAATATTTCGTGGTCGTCGCTACATCGTCGCAAATTTCCATCGATTTTACGTCGACTCCGCGTGATTCGTCGTAAACTCGTCGGTCCCACGACAATCGTCGTAAATTCGATGGTAAACTAGAAATAAGATTACGGCGCCTACTATCACTTTTCGATTTGGTACGATGAAATAATTTTTTTTAATTTCCGTTTAACAACGACTTGCCAACGAATCGTCGCAAAATCGTCGCTAATTTTTACCCTAAACCCCAAACTCGCCCCAAACTCTTATTTGCTTGAATGGAAGTATGAAAAGCTTAAAAACTGTGAATAAGAAGTTATAAATTGAAATGAAAACAACTTAAAAAATTTCAAAACCTCATTTTGACAATATCTTGTCATAATACATGTAAGTAAACCTTATACTATGTAAAATGTTTATGAAAACACATTTTCAATGATTTTTCATCTACAAACTTAGTTTCAATGTCATGTAGTCAATTTTTGTTGCTTGGTTAGCCTTCTAATCGATATGATGTGTCTTTGAAGTCATTTTAGGGTTTAGGTTTTCATTTTAGGGTTTAGCCGTCCTAAAATCGTCGCAATTTACGACGATTTTCCATCGCGCGTACAGTAGTCGATTGCAAATCGTCGGTATTTACGACGATTTTCCATCTAAAATATACTATTCGTTGGAACATCGTCGTTAAGTGTAAAATTATTTCTATATAAGGACCAACACCCCCTAGTTCACAACCACATTCAACCTTTGAAAAAAAAAGACTTTTTCTTTCATCTAGATCCGGAGATCGTGCTTCGGAAAATGGAAATCCTTGTCGGAAACATTTTCCGGAAGGGCGATCTCTGGCCTAGATGTTGGAAAATTTTTTATAACAAAATTACAAACGT
This sequence comes from Erythrophleum ivorense, assembly GCA_026724425.1. NCBI lineage: Eukaryota > Viridiplantae > Streptophyta > Magnoliopsida > Fabales > Fabaceae > Erythrophleum > Erythrophleum ivorense. The sequence continues at coordinate 1,194,529 of JAIUCV010000084.1, forward strand.
TTTACCATCGAATTTGGTATGTATTTGCGATTAGTCGGGAAATCGTTGCAAATTACGTCGAATTTACGACTTATTTTGTTGGCATGGTTGGAAAATCGTCGTAACTTACATCCAATTTAGGACGACCCGTCTCTTGATCGTCGTTATGTGCAACAAGATTGCTACTTTCCAGGTATGTTGGAAAATGACCATATTTTCCTATAAAATGACCTTCACCCTCTATTCTTTCACACACATCATAAATCTTCCTCATCTCTTGTTGAGGTCAGAGTATCCCATGCAAAATGTTTAGGCTTTCCTAAACATTGTTATATGGGATCATCTGATCTCGACAAGTGATGAAGAATTTTTTTTTTTATTTTTTTTTGACAATTGGAACGAAATTACCACGAATTTGGAACAGAATTTTTATTCTCGAAGGTATATCGATGCACAATGCATCTGTTTAACATCGAATCGTCGTAATGTCGACGCCATTTCCATCGATTTTACGTCGATGGTGCTAAGAAAAAGTTACGGAAATTTGATTTTCTAAGTCTGTTTCATACGGAAATAGTAATAGGGTCGTAATTTGGAACATAATTAATACTTACTACTTAATTATATATGTAATAGAGTTATATATGTCTAAAACGGGAGATGATATTTAGTACTTAATTATTCATCATTAGTAACGAAACGGGAAGTTCATAACATAAGGTGCAAATTAACAGAAATATCAAATATGATACAATTAATATGGTACAAAATCTCAGAATACAATATATCTTCTGTCAATACTCGTCCGAGTCATTTCGGTCGCTGAACTCATCATCATCCGGTTCATCGCTTTCGGAGAATTCATCGGGAACACTCTCCTCTTCATCATCATCACTGGTATCGTCAGCCACATTTACACTTTGTGGGTTTTGAGGATCTATTAAGAAGATAGACCCTGTTGTGTTCTCCGCCGGATCTGGTATAACCGAACAATGATCTTGCTGCATTGGCGGAATTTCATCCTGATCTCCAACGATTGTGCCCCTAGGAGATACTTTAACAACAGATAACCAAGTAATTCCTGATGTTCGAACACGCGGATATGGTACGAATGTTACTTGTTCAGCTTGCGACGCCAAGATAAACGGCTCGAATTTGTTGTAACGCCGAGATTGGTTTACGTCAACTCCATATGGGTTCTCTCGAACGCCTCTGCCGAGTGTTGGGTCAAACCAATCACATTTGAAGAGAACACATCTTAAACCAAGCAATCCGGGGTATTGCACTTCAATAATATCTTGCAACACGCCATAGAAATCAACCTCACCCCTAACGCAAACACCGTAATTCGCAGTAGCCCTTTCGTGTCCATAGTTGAACGTATGGAACACGTATCCGCGTGTACAATACATAGGAGCAGAAGTGATCCTCCATATTGGCCCTTTGATTAACTCGTGAAACCACTGCGGATATGCTTCGTCACCAGGATTAACCTATATATTAATTATAAACAAATCATTGACAAACTCAATTAATTACTATATGTAATAGGGTCGTAATTGAGGTAAGTAATTCAAACTAACCGATGATTTAATCCACTCCGCAAAGTGCTGATCTTTCCGTTTGTTGAGTTCCGTATCTGTAACCCCGTCGATACACTCCCGGACCTGTCTACAAAATTCCCTGCAAAATTCAAGGAATTAATGTATAGAATATATTTGTTACTTAATTAATCAAATTCAACCTGCATAATCATATATATATATATATATATATAACATAAATGACTTACGTCTCAAACGTAGTAACTTCCTCGCAATTGAGTAAGACATACGTATGTGCACTATGACGATCGTTCTCGTTTGCCCACCATACTTCTTTCATACATCCACCTAATCGGCCGACTGACGTGAATATATCTGGTACACCTTCCACTGGATATGACCGACCAACACCACCATCGTCATATCGTTTTGTAGCCCTTTTACGTGTGCGCACTTTTGATGGAAAATAGAAGTCAGTGAAATGAGAAGTTTCTTGAGACAAACTTCCAGAAACGATCGATCTTTCAACCCTTGCAAGATTTTTGGCTTTTCCTTTTAAGTACCCCATAAATCGCTCAAACGGGTACATCCACCGATAATGAACTGGCCCACCAAGCTCTGCTTCGTAAGGAAGATGTACAGCTAGATGTTCCATAACATCAAAAAAGGCTGGTGGAAATATCTGCTCCAAATTACACAAATACATAGGAATATTTTGCTGGAGTTTACCAATAACATCTACGGTAAGAGTACGGGTACAAAGATCTCGGAAGAACGCTCCAATCGCTGTATATAATATAAGAGATTTTGTAAACTCCATATAGATTATTTAATAAATGCATGCATATATATAAAATATTGTTTCTAAAATATACCTGCAATTGCCGCATGTACTTCTGGGTGTTGAAGTTCCGCAAATACAAACGGAAATAACCGTTCCATAAACACATGACAGTCGTGGCTTTTCATCCCAGAAAACTTTCGTCCTTCAACACATTTAGATAGATTAGAAACATACCCGTCGGGGAACTTCACGTCGGACGTTGCCCATTTGAACAAGGACAACTTTTCCGCAGCCCCTAACTGAAATATAGCAACTGGTACTTCCCCCTGGTTAGAAATATGCAATTCACTCCGTGAACAAATTTCAGGCAAGTCCAATCTTGACTTTACACTGTCCTTCGTTCTGCCTTTTACGTTCAACACCGTATGCATGATATTATCGAAGAAATTCTTTTCAATGTGCATAACATCGAGGTTGTGTCTGAGAAGATGAGAGCTCCAGTATGGAAGGTCCCAAAAAATACTCTTCTTATGCCAATTGTGCTGTTCCCCGTATCCGTCAGGCATATTCCCCGGGGTGTGCCAGTTCCCACCACGTTTAACTGTACTCTCTGCGCCATAATGATCAATTTGCGCTTCTATAGACTCTCCAGATAAAATCACCGGTGGAGGAGCACGAACAGCTTTGTTCTTCCTAAACAGTTTCTTGTTTCTCCGGTATCTATGATTCAACGGTAAGAATCGGCGGTGACAGTCAAACCAGCTTGTCTTTCTCCCGTGTTTAAGCTGAAATGCATCTGTTCGATCGAGGCAGTACGGACAAGATAACCGCCCATGCGTAGTCCACCCAGAAAGCATTCCGTATGCAGGAAAGTCGCTTATTGTCCACATAAGCACTGCCCGCATCGTAAAGTTCCTCTTGCACGAAATATCATACGTCCGAGCTCCGGTATACCACAACTCTTTCAATTCCTCTATCAAAGGCTGCAAAAAAACGTCAAGGGAACGCCGGGGATGCTTCGGGCCAGGGATCAAGATACTCATAAATAGAAATTCTCTCTGCATGCACATATCAGGAGGAAGATTGTACGGCGTTAGTATTATCGGCCATAGAGAGTATTGCCTACCAGACATGCCGAAAGGACTAAATCCGTCCGTGCAAAGACCCAAGTAGACATTTCTTTTCTCGCTAGCGAAATCTGGATGAACCGCCTGAAAGTGTTTCCACGCTTTAGCGTCAGATGGATGCCTAATCTCTCCTTCTGTTTGCAAATGATCGGCATGCCATCTCATCAATCCTGCCGTCCTCTCAGACTGATACAGTCTTTGCAATCTATCTTTTATTGGTAGGTACCACATCCGTTGGTACGGTACCTTGTTTCGACCACTACCTTGTGGCTTGTATCGTGGCTTCTGACAAAATCGACACTCCTGCAACTTATCATCATCTTTCCAGTATATCATGCAATTATCAACACAAACATCTATCATCTGAGAAGGCAACCCAAGGCTAAACACCAACTTTTGTATCTCGTAATACGAATCAGCAGCTGCATTGTCATCTGGTAAGATATCCTTAATTAGATCAGCCCAACCATCCATGATAAACTGACTTATATTACCATCAGTTTTAAGAGTCATCATCCTTGCTGCAACTGACAATTTTGTGTGCCCTTTTGTACATCCATCGTACAAAGGCTGATCTGCTGCTGCTAAAATATCAAAAAACTTTCTTGCATCTGGATTGGGTTCCTCATACGCTACATTATGAGGATCTCCATATGTACTTGCGGTTTCCGGAAATGCATCAGTTACCATTTCATGCATTCTATGAACTTCACTTCTACCGTAATTAACAGGACGATGTTCAAGTACGGGATCCACATTTTCTTCAAAACGCATTCCTTCATTAATATAATTACTACTGCTACTACTAGCTGCATTTCCCCCATGACCTTCCCCATGACAATACCAAATATAATAATTCTGCATAAATCCTCTATTCAACAGATGCGACCACACTTTTGAGATAAGCACAAATTTTCTATTCTTGCATTTTGGACAAGGACAATACATGTACTTATTACCGCTTTCGATCGTAATTTGCAATGTCATGGCCTGGTACATGAATCCCTCAAGCCCATCTCTGAACTCTTTCCTCAGCAACCCGTCGGAATCTTGACGATTGTACATCCATTCTCGTATCTGATAAATTGACATATTTTTTGAAGTAATTGTTTTTTTCTGTTTTTTTAGAGAGAGAGAAGTTTAAGTAGTTGAGAGTGAAATGATGTATTGGAGGTCACGGTATATATAGAAAATTTTTGGACATTAACAACGAATTTGCAACGACATTTCCAACCAATTTCAAACGACGGAATTTCTTTTACAACCACTTACCATCGACTTTAACTGATGTTAAAAAGCCGGTAAGAATCGTTTTAAACCATGTGCTCACCTAATTCACCTGATGTAAAAACGTCGCAAGTTTGCAACGATTTTCCTTCGAAAAAATATTTACACTTTAAATCGTTGTAAATTCGTTGTTCATTTCCTACATATTGTACTCGTTGTGAAATCGTCGTAACTTGACCACGATTTAACGTCGATTAAAGTCTAAGTGTTTAATTCGTCGTAAAGCCGTTGTAAATAGACGACGATTTTACAGCGAGTTATTTTCGTCCCTAAATTACGACGATTATACGACGACAGTGGTCAACTCGTCGTAAACTCCTCGCAGTTTACGACGATTTTACGACGACTGTTTTTCGTCGCAATTTACGACGATTATAAGACGAAATTAATTTTCGTCGTAAATTAGTTGCAAATTAGAGGTTTTTAACGACTTATTTTTGGGTCGACGCAACATGTCGATGGAAATTGCCTGTTTTGTTGTAGTGACAAGATATAGGAGAAACACAGAAACGCAAAAACACATTCTATATATTTTACAAATTTAATTATTTGGGCCGTATTAAGCATAATTGTACAAAGATATCAAGTTCGACAATGCTTAAAAATGTGTGAGGTTCTTCTCTTCTTTATGTAATGTTGGCTCTTACAAAATCGGGGTTAAGCATGGATTTAAGATAGTGTTGGATAGTGCCATTGGATTTAATGTACTCAAGATTTATGCTACACGAGTTCAACATTCGAAGGTTTCCATCACTTTGTTTCATAAAAGCGTTTTATGATTACAAAATAATTCCCACGAGGCCACGACTATAATATTTGTTGTCTTTGTTAAAACGAAATATTTTTTTTTATAACAAGATTTAAAAACCGAAAACGATTAAAAAAGGAATAATTAACAAGAAAAAGAAAACATATAAGGATTGTGATATGGATATGAGTGAATACGAGGGTAGGTCGAGCCTTGGATGTCTTATTTTGCACATGTTGAATGTGATCCCTTAAGCCACCAATAAACTGATTCAACTGCGACATTCTATGCTTTTTAGCAGGAGGAAACATTAAATATTAAATATTAAATATTAAATGTTGAATATTTTATCTGTGAAGGATGGACAAAAGGAAAAACAAATTATTTCGCCGTCAGAAAGGAAAAAAAAAAGAAGGATTCAGATGTAGATTCAGGTCTAGATAAAGTCGGGTCAAAAGTGATGAGCTCTTCATAAATAAGTTTGATCAAATAGATCCAATTTTCTTGAGCTGGCCTTATTTTATAATTTTGCCTTACACTACAGAAATACTGTTATGTAAATATGTAATGAACATTTAATTACAAGTGGGATCAAGAGAATATTGGTGACTGATGTCACATGGTCCTTCACGTGATTCTATATTCATTATTTGTTTAGTTGATCATCAGCAAAGTGCTGGTCGAATCTCGACGTGTTCTTGGATAAAGTTCGATTGTAGCATTGGTCCTAACTCAAATTCTTGTTTTAAAAAAAAAAAACAATTTGCTGTTGTCAAATATTTAATTTATAGTTTAGTGTTTCAGATTTTCTTAACCGTTTTATGTCACAAAAATAAAAACGTAAAACAAAATTAAATTCATATATTAAATATAGATTATCATTTTGTTTTTTAAAGTACAAAATAAAAACGTAAAACAAGAAACTAAATATGGTCTTAATCTTTTTAAAAAACAATTATGGTCTTAATCATATTATTTAATAAGAAAAGAACAAGTGTCCAGGTACATTTTCCAAGACGGCTCTTAAACAAATCACTATGGTCTATAAAAGCCTAGTCACTTCTTCTTCCACTTCAAATTAAATTGGAAAAATCAAACCAGAGAGATTCTCAATCTCCATTAGAGAAGCTTGAAAGCAAGCAAATTCACATTCCTCGCCGTATTGTCTTTGATCCTCCTCCAATGGCTTCCATGTCTACCGCCTTGGCTAAAACAACCCTTTTCCTATCTCAACCTCTCACCAAATCCCACAAATCCGATTCCATAACCACATCCATTTCATTTCCCTCGAATTCGAAATCTCGCAGCCTAAGATCCTCCCGAGTACGAGCTGGTCTAATCGAGCCCGACGGCGGAAAGCTAGTGGAGCTCGTGGTACCAGAGCCGCGACGACGGGAGAAGAAACACGAGGCGGCGGATTTTCCGCGAGTGAAACTGACGGCGATCGATTTACAGTGGATGCACGTGTTGAGCGAAGGCTGGGCAAGTCCGCTCCGTGGGTTTATGAGGGAATCTGAGTTCCTCCAAACTCTTCATTTCAATTTGCTACGCCTCGACGACGGATCCGTCGTTAACATGTCCGTCCCGATCGTTCTCGCAATCGACGATGAACAGAAAGCCCTAATCGGAGAATCCAAACGAGTCGCACTCGTCGATTCCGATGATAATCCCATCGCTATTCTCAGCGAGTAAGTTGATCTCATTAGGATCCAAAAATCAATTGAAATTTCCATAGGATTTGAGGAATCAAGCTTTGATTGAGACATTCATAGTTTCATTAGAGTCTGCTTTTTAACAATACATGTGTTTGTGATTGTGATTGTGATTGTGACTGTGACTGTTTATGTTTCCATCAGCATTGAGATTTACAAACATCCGAAAGAAGAACGTATAGCAAGAACTTGGGGCACGACGGCTCCGGGCTTGCCTCACGTGGAAGAAGCGATAACCAATGCCGGAAACTGGCTCATTGGTGGTGACCTTGAGGTTCTTGAGCCTGTCAAGTACAACGACGGGCTTGACCGTTTCAGGCTTTCGCCGTTCGAGCTCCGGAAAGAGCTAGAGAAGCGTGGCGCCGATGCTGTCTTCGCCTTCCAGCTCAGGAACCCGGTTCACAACGGACACGCCCTTCTCATGACCGACACTCGCCGGAGGCTTCTTGAGATGGGTTACAAGAACCCGATCCTCCTGCTACATCCACTTGGAGGCTTCACGAAAGCGGACGATGTTCCTCTAAGCTGGCGAATGAAACAGCACGAGAAGGTAAATAGCAAGCAAAGCAAGTCTCTTTTGCTTGTTAATCAAGTTCTTGATAAGAGATGCTAAAACGGTTTTGTGACTTGTATTAGGTGCTAGAGGACGGTGTTCTTGATCCAGAGACGACGGTGGTTTCGATATTCCCGTCTCCAATGCTGTACGCTGGTCCAACGGAAGTGCAGTGGCACGCAAAGGCTAGGATCAATGCCGGAGCTAACTTCTACATTGTGGGTAGAGATCCGGCAGGAATGGGTCATCCTGTGGAGAAACGTGATCTGTATGATGCTGATCACGGCAAGAAAGTACTAAGCATGGCTCCTGGACTCGAACGGCTCAATATTCTTCCTTTCAGGGTAAGAACCGCACACTCAACCTCCTCGGTATCATCATCTCCTTCAAAGATGTATGCTTTTGTTGAATTCTGATTTTCTGGTTGTTTATCGGGTGTTTATTAGGTTGCTGCGTATGATAAGACACAAGGCAAGATGGCTTTCTTTGATCCTTCAAGAGCTCAGGATTTCTTGTTCATCTCTGGAACTAAGGTAATTACAACTTCTCAGACCAGTTGGGACATTAGTGTATCAATTTCTGATTAATAAGCTTAATTTGGTTTTGTGTGTTTTGTAGATGAGAGGATTAGCAAAGAACAAAGAAAGCCCTCCAGATGGATTTATGTGCCCTGGAGGCTGGAAAGTGCTTGTTGATTACTACGACAGTTTGAGCGTAACCGGAAATACCAGGATTCCTGAGAAAGTTCCGGTTTAAAACTGATTAATTCAACCCAATTTCATTGGTTTTGTTTTACTTTTGTCTTGTAAATCATAATTGGTAGCAACAGCATGATAGTTTCTTTTGAGATTATGATCAAACCGTCTTATTGTAAGATTTGGAAAAGCTTATATGAACAACGCTGTTGAAATTTTGAGATAAGTTTAGCGATTTGAAGAAATTTGACCACATGACACACTTTTTTGGACGTCTATACTATAACCATTTCTGGCATTTTCCATTTGCGCGGATAACACTTTTGAAGACAAAACTACACCGTTTTAACCCATGTTTGGTCGTGACCACAGAAATGGGCCAACAATAGAGTATTAGTATGAATGGGCCTTTACATCCCGTTAATGGGCCTTTACACCTGAGTTCTCTTTCTCAGTCTTTAGCGTAGAGACATTGCCGACGACGACTGTAGTAGTCTATTTCTCTCTCGCCTGCATCGTTGATTCTCCAAAACCAGACTTGCTCTCTGTTACCTATTCTCCTTTCTTTTCCTACATTCGGCATCTAAAGCAAAGGTATGTCTCCTTGAATCTGCTGATTTCTCAACCAAAATTTTCAGGACATTTTTCTGTCTAGGAGCTTAGACGATGGTTTGCTAGAACAATATTTGGAAAAACGATGGTTTTAGTACTTAATCAGAAAAATGTACATACAAAGCTTTTTGATTCTTTTGTTTCTCTTAAAAGTTTAACTCTTGAGGGGACTTTTCGTGACCCTCTCTGAGATACATGCATATGCCTACGTAGTGTTTGTTTAAATGCCTGACAGGAAACTTTTCACTGAAAAGCTCACTTTCTTTGTCATTCACATTTTGTCTGATTTTCGTCTTGGTTGATGTATAGTGTGAAAATTGGTTACCTAGTTTCTGTTTGAGTAACGTAGATTGGTGGAATTGGTGCTTTGCTAGTACATGCATAGATTTGAATCCCAAGGCGGTTCTCTGAAAAAAGCCTGAAACTTTGATCTTATCTTGAGCAAAAATTGTTGTGGGAGTTAGATTATTTAGCTATCTAGTAATTGCATTGTGTTGATCTAATGTTAGTATGTTACTGATGGTGAGTGGTGAAACCTAGATGTTGCTTTCAAAGAGGAACATTAAACAAAATTGTCCACTTCCTCTGCTTTTCAAAAGAATCTGATGATAGTAAATCATGACTAGTCGCTGGATAAATGGTAATAGGTATATGCATGACAGTGTTTTTATGTGATTTTGAAGGTTGAAAAAATGTTTCTCAAAGTCCAGCTACCATGGAACGTGATGATTCCAGCTGAAAACATGGATGCAAAAGGTCTGATGCTGAAGAGAGCCATACTGATACAGTTACTGGAAGCATTTGCTTCGAAGAGAGCTACCAAAGATCACGGCTACTACTTGACAGTCACGGATCTTGACGAGATCGGTGAAGGCAAAATCAGGGAGCACACCGGCGAAGTCATGTTCCCTGTGGTTTTCAGCGGGATTACTTTCAAGATCTTCAAAGGAGAGGTACTTCAGGGAGTGGTGCACAAGGTTCTGAAGCACGGTGTCTTCCTGAGGTGTGGTCCGGTGGAGAATGTTTACCTCTCCAACTCGATGATGCCGGACTACAAGTTCATCCATGGAGAGAATCCGATCTTCATGAACGAGAAGATGTCAAGGATTCAGGTGGAGACTACGGTTAGGTTTTTGGTGATGGCGACGCAGTGGATGGATGCAGAGAGGGAGTTTCAGGCGTTGGCTAGCCTTAAAGGGGACTATCTTGGACCAATCTCTGAAGATTGATTTGTTCACATGCTAGGGTTTTTGGGCAATCGCTCGTCTATATAACTCTTAAGTCTTTAGTTGATGTTTGGTAAGTAAGTACTCTTAAAGTTTTGTTGATAATGAACCCTTGATCTTTGAATGTAATATCGTATTGAAGGGGAAATGTTTGATACGATAAAATGAGCTGAGGATTATCTCCGATAAAGTTTCCTCCTTTCTCCTGTAAACTGTAAAAACTGAGTAAACGAGAGAAAGAAAAGAGTGGGAAACCGTAGCGTCTTGTTCAGTGACCGTTGAATTTATCGTCGTTGCTTAGCTTAATCTTGCTTCCTGAGATCGTTGTGAGGCCTGTTCACTCTGATTTCGTAGCTAGGGTTTGGAGAAATCTATTGTAAATAACACAAAAAGAGAGAGCTCAAGGAGGAGGAGGAGGAGGAGGAGGAGGAGGAGTCATGTGGGCTTCTTCTGATAAAGAACTCGACAAGACGTTGAAGACGCTTCTGATTCAGTAAGCTGGGAAAACTCTTCTTGACCCAACACGTTTTCCTGTTGAGAAGCTTCTACATCTTCTCGACGTGAGTCAGCTCCTCCTTCACCATTTTCGTTTCCGTCTAACGTGTGGATTTTTTAGTCGTCTGCTTTGTTTCTCGTCATCTTTGGACTTTGACAATGCTTTCTTTCAGACATTTTCTGTCCAAAGAATACAACTTTCTTACTCTTTTGAAACAGAATGAAATAAAACCTGGTTTTCTTTTTTCCTGGACATGTTGCGATTGTAATTTGAAACCTTCTTTTTGTTGAATGGCGATGTATATATATTCTTAGACTCGATTTTGGTGTGGGCTGCTGTGAATTTTAGTTCTTGATCATTCCATTGTATCTTTTGGCTGTAGAAACATTTCCACTTCCTGTTGAAGGTGGAACAGTCACCTCCAGCATCAATTAAGAATGCACTCTCTCCGTTGATGAAAGCATTAGTCGCTGAAACACTCTTGAAGCATTCGAATGTCGATGTGAAACACTCTTCTTTTTTTTCTTTTTTTTTTATCTCATGCAAATGAGTGAGCACAATGCAGCTTTGGTCACTGACTTCGTTCTTTGATCAGGAAGTATTCCAGTTAATTGTATCATCATTTGAACATCTAGATGACAAATGTAGTCTCTCCTATACCAAACGGACATCGATCCTTAATACTATGGCTAAAAGCCAAGTATGTGTTCTGATGTTGGATCTTGGTTATGATGCACTTGTTAGTGAGATGTTCCAGCATTTTCTCAAGGGTCTAAGGTACAAGCTGATAAGTTCCTTTTCTGCTATAAATTGAAGTTCAAATTTGTAAGCATATCTTTCTAATGCTAGAATTGTCTATCTTCCATATCGACCCTGAATTGTTTTTCCTTTTAACTTCCTCTACCGCGCTCAATCCATGGATGTCACATGTTGCTAGCACCACTTTGCACATTAGACTAACTATATGGTGATCATTAATGTGAGAAGCAGTCATTTCAATGTGTTTGATTATCATTCTTTTGGTCAGAAACTTGCTTATCTTTAAGCTTCTCATTCGATATTATTCTCCCATTTGCAATTCCTGCTTCTCCATGGAGGCATGGACTTTATATGATATGCTACATAGCTTTATGTGTTGGTAATAACAGGTCTATTGAGTGTTGCTTATGTTTGTTGTACAACATCCATCAATACATGGCTGATGATAAATTTATATTTCCTTTTTCAGGGATCATCATCCTATGAAAGTATTTTTAGATATCAAGGACATTATGACCCTTGTTTTAAAGAAAAGCAGTGATATAGTGATGTGGTGGCTTTTATATGTGAAGTGCCATTCACTGCTTTGAAGCAGAAAAAGGAAGTAAGCTCTCTCACCTGTTTCTCTGTGTAATTGCTTTTTTACTTGGTCGATTTGTAGAAAGATTGATGTCTTTCTCCTTTATGTTGAGAGTAGTAGAATTTTTAATTGTGTTATGTAATTTTCCAATCAGCAGGATAAACAGAAGGCCGCAAAAGTTTATACCTCCTGAGCAAACTGGTGTACCTACGAGGAGACTGAACGAGGCTGTGTCCCCAATGCGTGAAGCAGGAGTAAAGAGACAGGAAAGGAGAACCCTTGAGATGGTTCAACTACCAGTGGCTGAAGAAGAGAATCTTGCAGAAGCCGAGACTCAGACACACAAGCGAGCTAGAGTCGAAAGCTGCAGCCTTCATAAAGCTCATGGTGAGATGGAGAAGACAGCTGCAGAAGGGGAGCCCTCTTGCCGCACTCACAAATCCAGTCTTGACCCGAAAGATCCTCAGCCTTGCTCCATCACACATCATTTGGCTAAGGTAAAACAGAGCATTGTAGATACCATAACCAGTGTAAGACAGTTAAGCTCTGAGCTGGAGACAAAGGAACAAAGCATCGTAGACACTCTAACCAGCGTACGACGCTTTCGGTCTGAGATCAAGAAAAAGGAAGAGAATCTTGAAGCTTCGCTGCAGGAAGTTGACCTGTTAGGTATGTGATCTGGATTCTAATGAACACTTGTCTTTTCTTTTCTTGTGTGTGTGGTTTGTTATGGTTCTTGGTTTCTTGAACAAAACAGGGGAAAAGATATTGGGAATCAACAAAATCCTCAACTCATAATCAAGTTTAGAGTGAAACTGAAGATCAAGAAAACGGTTCAGAGACTTTTGCAGCCTCTTTTGTTTTTGTATCCTGAACTTGTTCATTAATGATGGAGAGAAATCTTTTTTGTTAAGCATTGTCTCTGTCAAGTCTAAAGACAGTTAACTTCCGGATTCTCCAGTCTAAAATGTATTATCTTTAATGCAACTCTGAGCAGGGTATGATTTAACATTGAATTTAACAAAAGAGAAGTGGTATCTTGTGAATGAATCAGAATCGTCAAAGAGGCAAAAGAATATTGAAGGAAATATATATGTGAAAGTATCAATGAGAAGGGAATGATTTGTTGAGGCAGCAAGGTAGACCGTAAAACTCATCGTTTCGGACATCGAGATTGTATAGTCGAAACTTCTCCCACCATTTCAGACCGGAATCTTTCTTGGCTTCATCGTTGTCACGACACAATGTACAATCAAGTATTATTGCTATGATTGCCGCAACCGTTGTGTGTGACATGAATATCACTCTTACCACATCTCCTAACTGTTTTGTATTCACATAGTCCAAGAAAAAAAACGTAAGTTACTTAAAGAGTGTGTTAAACTCAAAAGTATATAAGAAGATGGATGTACTGACCCAACTTGAGCGATGATCAGACCGCCAACCTCCATTGTAGTATTCTCTAAAGTATTGAGGGATTGAAGTAGCCATGAAAAAGGAAAATCCCAAAACGAATTTTGTGTTGAAGCTGTTGAGGTTGCAAAACTGTAGAAAGCTAAGCCCCGCAGATGCTGCATTGCATTGAGTTTGATTTTTTATTTTTTCTTTTTAGTGGAAGAAAGACAAAACATATATATTATACGAAAAATCGTCATTTTAACTTTTTGATGGAAATTACAAGTGTGTTGTGATGAAGAGACTTACATACAAAACACAAGACGATGCAGTAAACAGATGCCATGATTGGTAATGGTATCGACGCGAAAAATGCTCCAAACTTTCCTGCATTTTGGATCAAAATAAATAAGATACCAAATCAGAAAAATATCCAGCAAACTCATTTCTACATGGGCCATATTTTATAATAGAAGAAAAAAGTTATAGGTTGTAACAAAAAACTTGCCAAAAACGGAGAAAAAAAGCATGAAGGCAGCTGATATTTGTATCACTCTTCGACTCCCAATCTTAGTCATTGCCAAAAGTCCAACATTTTCCCTGAACATTAACGTTAACCATATCATCATAAGCCATTATTATAATTTTTATATCAGAAATTATAACTAGAAGTAAATGTTTAGGAAATATAAATATATTTTAGATCAGATTAGTTTCGTTACGCTGATGCTGTGATCCCTGAGATGCCTCCAAGCATGCCGTTAAGTAATATTCCAACTCCCTGCGAGACATTCATTCAAATATTTTATAAGATGATGAAAAAAAAAATAGTTGATAGACGGATAAACCAAAAAGTGACTAATTAAAGTGTTCTTAGACTAACCAGCCAGCCAGTGCCACGGCTAACAACTGATGGTGGGATCGGCGTCGCGCTTCCATATCTTGCGGATGCGTAGAACAGACCCGTCGACTACAATAATATATAACAATTTTCACTTTTCATTATCATAAATAAAAATTTACGTTTCCTTGGTTTTTACTATTCAATGCATGATTTCAAATTATTAATTCATAACAGAAAATGAAAGATTAACCTCAAATAGAGTGACGAAAGAGGCAGCCATCATCGCGAAAGAATCAGTGATGTCGAAGGTTGGGCTTCCCCATTGGAAAGGATATGGTATGAATATCCTATTATAATTCACCGAAGGAGAATATAAACAAAATTTGAATATCGAAATAGTGAAAATTGGCCACACAAAAAATAAAATAAAATAAACATTCAAGTGGAAGAAACTGACCAGGGAGTGTTGGTTATGAGACCAGTACGATCTGTACGGCAACTAATTTGAGTAGTTTGAGGCTTATGGTCATAAACACCACTAGATGTGAGTAGCTGAGCAAGCAACCAAACCAATGGAATGCATATTAACATCCCATAACGGTCGCATCTTGATCCGTCCCATAACATCCCTTGCTTCATCTTCAGACAACGCGGTAAATACTACAAACCACAAAAAGAAAAGAAAATAAACTTCTATAAAAAAAAAAAAAATTGGTCTCGATTGTTTGTTTGAGTTTACTTATATTGTGCTTAATTACTTATTATAACTGAATGTTTATTTATCCTATAAAACCATATTTTTTTAGTACTATTAAAAAAACATTAATTGTTAATTGTGAGTGCAAAATTCAAACAAAAAGAGAAAACTAAACTATTCACAAAGATATTTTATGGCAAACCTGTTTTTTTAAATGAGAAAGTAAATTTATTTGGTTTAAGATAATTTCGCGTTGGTGATCTATATACGAAATGATCTTTATATTAGTTTTATATGATCATCATGTGTTTGGGTTGCAAAACGGAAAATATGCGAATGTTAAAGCTTTACCTGGGTGATAAAAACAAGTAAGATCAACCCGGGAAGTCCCACTTCAACGCATCTTGTCAGCTGAAAAATAAAAGATTTTTACATCATAAAGAATAATAGAAAGTGTTCAGTAATCAATAAAAATATTTACATTGTAAATGGCCAGAGTGAGTGTGCATAAACATACCAAAGGGAAACCGATTTGGTAGAGACCTAGTCCGGTAAACGTCGCCAAAGGAGCAATGGAGAGTGGGCTAAGAAATCTAATGATTTACGCAACCAAAAATATACTTTTGTTTAATTAATGGTTGAGTCCCAATTCTGGTAAAGCAATATAATATTAATTATTTACCTGATAATATTTCTCCACACGCCTAAAAAACACACAAGAACTTGGAAACAACCAGTGATAATCAGAGCTCCTTGTATGCTTCTCATTGTTCTCACAAACCTCTGATTAATTATGTGATCAAACAAAATTTATTAGTAAAATTTCGTTTGTAAAAATTTAATGAGGAAATTATGGTTAAACTTACTTCAAAAGGATCAATGTAGTTTGTGAAGCGGGTTGAGCAAATGATTGAAGTGATAGGTACAATATAGGCATAAGAGGCAGCAGCTATCACAGGCAATCGAGTTCCAAAGAAAGACTGGAACAATGTTGTTAATCCAGACACAAATAGCATTGTTTGTATAACTTTAGCCTTTTCTCCCTGAAAAATGTCACAATGTGAAGGAAAAAAAAAAAGAATGTAAACAATATGTCTGAAACGATAAAAAAGCATATATTAATTTTTTAGAATTCTTTAGAATTTTGCTTTGAGATCTGAAAAAATATGTGTAGAATGTTTTTAAATTCTCTAAACTTCGTATATTGTAAAAACAATAAGACTGTGAAAAACATAAAGAAAATAACACCGGATAAAAAAATGAAGTTCGATAATAACTTACATCACCACCTCCCATAAGTGGAACTAAGAGACTGGGAATAAGAACTGTGATGCCAAGACTCAACAAATAATGCTGGAAACCCAGCACTACCGCTTCAACTGCAACATCAAAGTAAAAATTATTTATACACAATTAAATCAAACATAAATTTTTTAAAAAGAAAATACATACACCAAGGAGGAGGACTATTGACACAATACTGAATTCCAGGGAGTTGTTCTTTCACCGGGTGGGGCTGTAAATCCACTGTCCTATTGCTTGCTCCATCGTTGTTAGTGTTTCCGCTACCGCCATTGCCGCCATTACCATTACCGCCGCCATTTGCCATGGACGTTGTTACTTTTTTGTCTTTTTATTCACAGTAATCAAATCAATGAAAGGGGTATCGATAAAGTTTTATCCTATAGTGAAAATATTGTGTCTACATTAATAAAACAAGAGGCTAAAATGATCACACTCAACTTGTAAAAGAACAAAAAATGTTAAAATAGAAACACCTTACTTTTTGTAAAAAGGAATCCACACGAGATGAAGATCAAAAGCTTTCTTTGTATTGGAGGTTGTAGTCGAGGGGTTTAGGGAATCTGAAAGAGAGTTGGTAGAAGGTGCAAAGTGAAAGAGAAGAAGTCAAAAAGGTTTGGGTTATAACTCTTAACTTTTCCCCAACAAATATTTTTATTTAAAAAAAAATTGATACTTTAAATAGTTAAATGAGTACATTTTATAAAGTTAATGTGGTAATAAAAGTCTCCATACTGTCAGTTTTGATATCTAAAATTTCAAATTTGAAATACAAATAATTTAATATTTACTTGACCAAAGATCCAGACACTTTTAAATATTCTTTCGATTTGATCTGAAAAATAAAATTATTTATTATGCTTTAAATGTAAATTTTGAAATCGAAATGAAGTTTGACTAATCACTAAATGTGAGACACTTTTCTCTGATTTTCGAATTCTCAAGTCTAAAGTGTACTATTATCTTTCATGTCTCTCTGCCAAATTGTATAAGCACCGAGCAAGATTTTTGTTTAAAATTTAACCAAAGAAAAACTAATGTGTTGTAATCATTACATGATGAAACAGCCGAACTTACTCTAGTTTCCAACCAATAATTGCGTATTAATTTAAAATGCTAGTGTTGTCTATTCTTTTATACTTATTCTATTAGATATCTAATACTTATATAACAAAAAGGATTGGTTTGAGGAATTCCAGCAAAAAAAGACCTCTTAGGTTTTGATTAAAAAACAAAAAGAGAGATGTCCACAAAAGTGGAGAACTAATTATGGGCTATATTGTCGCTCAAATCATTAATTTGTAACCAAAACAAAAGCAACAGAAAAATATATACCGAAATTGATTAAAGATGGCCATTGGCTCATACGACTTGTCTTATAAAAATTTTGAAGTTTAAAATATATAAGAATCATTTCTTCACTTACAACTTACAAGGGATGAATGTGTCGACCCACCAAGCACCACAAATATTATACCATATAACTCTTATATATACACTTTATAATCTACGGCATCTTGTTCATTGAACAAAGAAACAAATTAAATATTAGCTTAGAAATTCATCGAAACATTTAACGTATCATGTGGTCTCATAATGTTGCATGTGACTTGTGCAAATATTAGCATAGACACTAATCAAAGTTTTTCTTTCAGAATATTATCTACAGAGTCGGTTGAGTTCTTGAAACAATAAAGTGAGGTCCAAAATTCCAAATTTAGAGGTTGGACCTCACTTTAAACTATGGTCCAATATTATAAATATCATGCATATCGTGTTTCTAGCCTAGAAATTAAAAAGTGTCCTACGGTTTTATATGAAACATGTAACGTAACATATGGTCTCATAATGTTGTGTAGGGTCCAAACAAAGTGACGCCAACTAAAAAGCATTTAACTATCAAAATAATTAACTTTTTATAATAATAAAAAAAAAATTCCGGTTGACAAAAAAAAAAAAAAAAAAAAAATTCCCAAACATGCTTTAATTAAGGAAAACACAAACCGTACCTAGAACCCTCTCCTTCAGCTAGAAGCCTATTGCTCTCTGCTTCAAATTCTCGATCAGATTTATTCAGAGATTTTTGATTCATTGAAAACTGAACGAAGGAGATGATATGGGAAACAACAACGCAACAGCCAGTTTAACAGGTAAAACAACAAAGCCTTTATTTATTTATTTTGATTCTCACTGAATACTCGTTTGTGTAATTTCAGAAGAAGAGAGCTTAAAGCTAGAAACCAATGGAATGTCACCTTTGGAGTCAGTTTCCGTGGAGACCACGCGAGATCAGGTGTTTCTTGCATGTGAAGGAAAAGATGGAGATGAAGAGAAAAAGAGCGTGCATGATGGTGTTACAGGTTTTTCTTCATAATGGTTTCATTTATATCCATATATGTAAAATCATTAGCTCACTTTTTAATCATTGCTGTAGGAAAAATTGGTAAAGAGACTCCAGAAACAGAACCACAAAGCAACGAATTAGTTGAAGATCCGCAAGTGAAAAGGATCCAAGAAGAGATGAATCATCAGAGTGGCATGGAGAGCTTGGTAATGGAAACCGATGAGAAGCTTCAGAAACAGGCATCAGATGCAGAAGGTTGATCTGAATTTTAATCTCTCTCTTCTCTTCATATTTCGAAAATGACTATATGCCTTTGTATTTTCTTAAATCCCTCTGTTTGTTCGTCCTCAGGTGTTGAAACTGTGTGTGAAGTGATAGATGTCGAAGATTTAACTTCGGTTGGATCTCAAAGTGTTGTGAGCAAATTGATTACGACAGAGTCTGGTAATGAAGAGAAGCCCTGTGTGATCGATGAGATTGTCCTTGTATCTCCAAGTTTCTATGCAAGTGTTGGAACAGAGGGTGAGAAGATGATCAATGAGTCTCTGGAAGAATTTGTTCTTGTAGAGGAAGTTGCAAAGCTTGATCAAGAGATTGGTGTGGAACAGAGAACAGAGTTTCTGGATATCGAGCCACAGGAGATTCTGAATATGGAATATGGCGTTGATGATGATGATGATGATGTTATAAATGAAGGAAAAGCCGATCCCGAAATCTCTAAACCTGTTTCGCAAGAATCAAACATGATTCAAGAAACTGGTCCTGAGGTTAATAAGGAAGAGAAGGACATGGAGTTAGGAAGAGAGGCGAGTCTGAAACGCATGTCCCGATGCAGATCGCTCCCAGTGAGCCGAAATAGCAGACTTATGGGAGACTCTCTGGTTCAACAGTTGGTTTCAGGGGTTGTGTTTCCTTCAAGTAACAAGATGGGTTTAGAGAAAGCTAACAAGTCTGGGACAGTGCTTGTTTCTTGCGGAGGAAGCAACAATGCGCAAGAAACTATTGAAGCGATAACTGATAGCGATAGAGAAGCTAAACTTGAGATGCGATCTCCTAGCTTTCGTAGTGACCTAAGAGACAAAGAAAGAAGCGGTGAATCGACCGAGATAACTACGTTACTCTGTCAGGACAAGACTGAGACGTACGAGGCAGCAATCGATGTGGAAGAGAAAACTGTGATGCTGAAGAGAACTGAGACTGAGGAAACAAGAGGTTTTGAGTTGTCACTAGGGTTGTCGTTGAAACACAACGAGAGTTCTGAAGCAGAGAATAGCGTCAATGAAACCAAGAGCTTAGGAGATAACTTCCTGGACAAGAAAGCTAACTCGTTTGAGACTCCAATTGTTTCTTGCATGGGAAGCAACATAACACAAGAAACAACTGAAGCGAGAATTGAAAGCCATAAAGAAGCTGTACTTGAGATGCGGTCTCCTAGCTTTGGTCATAACCATAGAATCGAAGAAAAAAGCGATGAATCGACGGAGAAAACGTCGTTACTCTCTCAGGACAAGACAGAGACGTACGAGGCAACAATTGATGTGGAGGAGAAAAATGTCATGTTGAAGAGAAGTGAGACTGAGAAAACAAGAGGCTTTGAGTTGTCTCTAGGGTTGTCGATGAATCCTAGTGAGAGATTTGAAGCAGGTGATAGCTTTAAGGATTCTAAGGGCTCAGAAGATAACTTGCCGGACAAGAAAGCTTCATTGGGTTCTATGAAAGGCAGAGCCAGAAAACGGAGCAAATCTTCGCTCTTGGGAACATGTCTATGTTGCGCCACCGTAATGAATTAAAAAAGTTTGCAAGAGAAACATTAAAGATTTTGTGATTTGATGGGGTTTTTTGTGTTAATTATTAATTTTGGGAAATTGGGAGGAAAGTGTGGATTGAGTTTTCTGTATACTTGAGATGTTTTTTTTTTTGTGTGTGAAGGGTTTTGGTATATTTTGGTAAGTTTTACTGCCTTCAATCTGTATTTATATAATTTCCTTAATAAATAAAATCTGGATTTGTCTTTTCTTTATACTTTTAAAGGAAACTAACTTGATGAAATTCACCCTTTTCTCAACAAAAAAACATGATGAAATTTATGCCTATCAGAGAAATTTAGTCAGGATTTTATTATAAATAATCACATAATAAGAAAACAAAATATATAACAATACTTTTCTTTCTAAGCAACAGCTTGGAGCTTCTTCAAACATTGTTAGAAGAAAACTGGATCGAAAGATTTAAAAAGAGATGAAACAAAACTGGAACTGAAAACTTCAATGAATTTAGAATAATGGAATTTGTTGAGATGTTGTGAACATAAGGGAGCTAACAAGGTATAATGGATCATTGGCGTATATAAATAATATAATAATAAAAAGAAGTAATTAATTAGCCAATGTTGATCATCATCTTGACAAATTCATCATAATTGACTTGGCCATCACCATCCAAATCTGCCTCCTTTATCATTTGTTCAACTTCTTCATCTGTTAGCTTTTCCCCTAGATTTATCATTACATGACTCAACTGCAATAAGAAAGCTTTTCACATTAGTAAATATATAAAATCACGAAATTTGTTTAGTTTTATTCCTATACATTAAGTAGTGTAATGTAAGGGACGGTCCAACGTCTCCCGTCTCCGTAATCACTTCGCAAGAAAATTAAAACAAGCTTCCGTATTTTTTTTTCTAATGTTCTCTTGAAAATTAGCATTGAGAAATTGAGACTAGCCTAGCCATAGAAATTGTTTTTTTTTTTTTTTTTTTAAAACTACATTTATGATTGGACATTAAAGTTTTCTTAACATATGAAAAATATATATTTACTTGTATGCCAAAAAGTGCATATATATTAAAAATATACGCATTAATGTAACTTTTGAGGATGTAAAGAAAGGTCTATATATTTAACTAAACTAGGTGAAAACATGTGCCCTCCTGACCAATAAACCAATAGAATCATAATTCATAGGTATCTACTTTATCTAACTATTTTCAATTAATTGTTTTTTTCGTTCCCACCTCGTTCTTCTCCAAAGATTCACAATGCCAGCTAGCTCTGAGCCTTCACGATGGAAACCAGACTTTCGAAAAGATAAATAAATAGCCATGTCTTGTTACATTATATAAAAAAATTGTTTATAACGTAAATGAGACAAGTATGGATCTCTTTAAATTGCAAGATTGCCTGGCCTTGTTGTCTGATTTTTGTCACTGACTCGAAAATTTCAAACTGTTTTATTTTATTTTGTTGTTAAAGAAAAGTTTCAAAGTGTTTTTAGCTGGATTTATCATTTATCTAGTTAATGCAGAATCAATTGATCAAGTGGTTCAATAAAAATAATATACTCATAATTATGATGCTTAGTCTGGATTTGACAATTTAGAGATGTGGAGCATGTACCACTTAAGCAGAGCAAACATCAATGAAATGGGTTCATGCATACACCGTAATTAAATTCGACAAAAACGCAATTTAGATAAGGATTTAGTAGACACAAAAATCTATTTAATTATGGCTCTAATCATTTATAACTAAATAACTGTACATCAGTAGTACATTCTATTATTGGAGGACGTTGTACGAATCGCCATCCAGTGCATCAGACTAATTTGATTATACAATTCTTAAGAAATAAGTCAAGCATATATCTAACTATAAACACAACGATATAGAGAGAAAAGAGAGATATATAACTCGGCTTCAAATTAAATGCTTTTCAAAATAAATAAATAAAGAGAGAGAAAAATAATAGTCACGGACCTCACTGGCAGAGATGAATCCATTTTGGTCTTTGTCAAAGACTTTGAATGCTTCTTTCAACTCTTCCTCTGCATCACTTTCCTATACCATCGCATCACAACAACAAGTTAACAAACAAGACTATTGTTGTAATATATAAACAACTACGTTGTTTAGAATATAAACACACAGATTTTCAAAAATGAGATTTGTTAGTAGAGAAGTAAAAGTCTTAACCATAAAATATAAATAAGTAAAAGCATACAAGATGAGAAAGGACTTGTTGTATAGAAAAAAACTTAATATTTCCAACTAATGAAACTAGAAGACAGAAACATAACTGTACACCACTAGTTGTCAAAATGAGACAGCTCCATTTGGACAACTAACCATATAATCAAAAATCTTTCTCTTGATGTAATTAACTAATTGTGAAAGATGGTATATATTTCTTGACAAAACTAATTAAGCATGTATGTAATATGTGGAGAGACAATAGAGAGGAACCTGAAGTTTCTTGGCCATGAGGTTGAGAAACTCAGCAAATTCAATGGTGCCATTGCCATCAGAGTCGATCTCAGTGATGATATCCTGAAGTTCTTGTTCGGTCGGATTCTGATCCAACGAACGGATCACTGTTGCAAGTTCTTCCACCGTTATACAACCTATCATTGGAATCCATAACAGCGATATATATATGTCACAACACATATCATGATATCAATCTTCGTAACTATATATATATATGAATCATCTAGAGAAAGAGAGAGGACCGTCGCCGTCTTTGTCGAAGAGACAAAATGCCTCTTTGAACTCAGTGACCTGATCTTTTGTCAGTGCTGTCTCTTCCATTTTTTTTTGGGGATATTTAAGAAAAGGGATAGAGAGGAAGAAAAAACTCAAGGTTTTTGAAGTACTTGATGAATCCCTGATTTGTGGTCTATTTGTAGAGTTGTGACTCACTTACTTTTTCAACTACGTACTTTAATAAACTATTACATACTTTACTTAAACTGAAAGGGGAATATTATATATATATCTTTCAAAATATTTTATAAACTAACTGAAAAAAAATTAATTCTAGTCACATGACCAAATCGCATGTAATAACTGTTGCTGATCTCGAGTATGCAATAAAAATTGTGAACAACAATTTCCAAAATTTTCATAAACTTTGAAAACTCGTGAGAGTTCCTAATAAATTGAAAAAATCCAATAAGTTATGTAAGTTTACTATATTTAAGGTTCAAAAAAAAAGTTTACTATATGTTTGAAAATATCTGATAGCTTCAACCAAACAAAATTTAATGAACAATGTCCACTGTCACTTCTCAATATGATAGAATCCTTAAAACTTCCATGCATTTGCACCAAACTAACACAAAGAGGGTTTAGTACGCTAACAAGGATTTTAAGTTAGTGTTTTAAACACTACAATAAAACAAATTTGACGGAAGTTTAAAAGGTGAAAAATGAATTTGAATGCATAGGTTCTCGAACAGGGTCAAATAAGGCAAACATGCCCGGATAGAAAGCTTGGTTTTGGTCTGGGAAATTATAAGTACTGAAGTTCCAAGTTCCAACTTGTTACAGCCGTTAGTTTAGCTGATCAACGTGAGATGTACATGTATTCTAAGAAGAAGCAAAAACAATTAAAAAGGTGTACGTACGTATAGTGTTGGTATGTATAAACATAAATGTGTAGTTTCACACCCAAAAAAAAAACATAAATGTGTAGTAATGTGAACAGCTGGAATGGTTAGATAACGGGGAGACAAAAGCATTGAAAACGGTAGACCAAACCATACCACTATTAAAAAAGAAGTCGACAAATTTTCCGTTTCGTTCTAATTCTGTTCTCGAATCCCTGTTTCATATGAAAATTTAGTTTTGAATAAGACAATCGATTGATTTTTCAAAATAAGAAAAAGTTGTTGGTATTGTTTTTGTATATGTTAAGATATGTTAATAGTCAAAAGAAATTCTAGTTATCTTTTTTGATAAAAATAAATTATTCTAGTAATGGTTGGATTGTGACTGTTTTGATAAATTTCATTAAATTGTTTTCCACGTCAGAGATCACAATTATTAAGAATATCTATTGCTAAAAGATCGTAATCAAAACATCTGTTGGTAAGAAAGATTTTAGGAGAGACTTGCATTGAATCTGGAATTCCAACAGTAGGGAAAATGCATGTATATATGTATGTAACTTTGCTACGCTAAATTGATTTGACTCTATCGTCTGCATTATAAGTTCATAAGCATGATAGAAGAAAGTATTAAAAACAAAAACAATTATTAAAACCAAAAAAAAAAAAAAAAAAAAACAATTAGAGCTAGGTTGCAAATCAACGGACCAACAAAAATCTGAAAATCGATATAATTCGGTTCAACTTATCATGACTTGAATTTTTTTTCTTTTTTTTTTTTGGGGCCAGATCATGACTTGAATTTTAAATATCGAATTTTGAAAACAAAAAGTATGGGAATTTTCCTTCATTAATAATCTTGGACTTTAAATATTTTCGTGTGTAGATTTGCGGTAAAGGAAAACTCGGTTCAAGATACATATTAGATCTAGACTAGACTACCATCGTATTGCCCCTACACACACGAAAACTCGTGTCAACCTAGACTATCATCGTATTGCCCCTAAAATCTTATGAAACTTTTAAGAAGAAACTCGTATTAAAGGAAAATAGCTTCTGTGCGTTTGGTGACACAACCCAAAACTTGGGATACGTTAACTCGTTAAGAGTGTGGAGACTTGGTCTTGACTTTTCTCGCACGAAAGGATCATTAGTAAAGTCAAAGTCAAAAGCACATTTTTTTATACTCATTTTTTAAATAGTGGGTTTTCATTTTTATATCTAAAGCCCCACCAATTGTAACATCCGTGAACCAGAAAGTCGTTTTGGAAGTGGTGTTGAACGATGCTAGGGGTTCGGGAGTAGTTGGCACATGCTCTTAGAGGTGTGAATTGAAGATTGACTGTACATGTTCTTGTTTGATTGTTGTGCAGTCGGTCTAAGATTCAAGCATCGCGAAAAAGTGTGTTAAATCCTTCTGAACGACTAGTATCGATCGACACCGGTTATCAGGTTCGATTCCGGTTTAAGTCGATTGCGCGTTTGATTTGTGGTTTGAGTTGGTTTGGTCGATGGGTGTCGACCGACACCAAGGATGGGTGTCGACCGACACCAAGGAAGGGTGTCGATCGACACCGGTTATTGAGAAATCGACCGGTTTGATTCAAGTCGGCTGGTTTTGTCCGGTTTAGGGCGTGGAAACCCTATTCCGCGAGTTAAAAGCCTTGTGGCCGCGAGAAAGGCACAAGTTTCGAGGAGAAAAGTTTCAGAGGTGATTTTGGGTGATTTTCAGAGAGTTTTGGGAGATTTATGAGGCTTTGGTTTGCTGTTCATCATCTACTCCTTCCTTTCGATCCGTTCTAAGGTGAGTGCGTGACTGTAGGCCCGTCAATCGTTAGAGATTGTGTGATTTTCGGATTTGTATTGTGTTCTTGAGTTGTTTATGCTGGATTTCGTGTTTGGAGTGCATTGGGGCGTTGAAAACCCTTTGGTTATGTGTTTTTTTGCGATTTGCTATGCGATTTTCGTTGCTGTTGGTATCTGGGCGTCGAGCTGGTGTCGATCGACACTCTATGAGTGTCGATCGACACTCAGGAGGCTGGCGTCGATCGACACCATAGAGGTGTCGGTCGACACCGACCTGGGTGTCAGGAAACGTGGGTGTTTCCTGACAGGGAAGGTTTATATTGTTGATTATTGTTGAGCATGGTTATTGTTGTTTATTATTGTGATGTATTGTCTAGTGTTTGACGTAATTGGCCTGTAGACGGAATGACCGTCTCACTGAGTATTTATGATAATACTCACGCATCTCTTTCGTAATGTGATGCAGGTAACAGGAATGTGTGACCGCGGGATCGAGGCTGGAGAGGGGGATGATAGGGTTATTGGTTTATTGGTGTATTGGTTATTGTTTTATTATTTGAATTGGTAGCTAACCTGGTGTTTAGGTTGCTAGAGTTTATTTATTATTCTGAATTGTTGGTTATTGATATTGAGACATTTATTTGTTGAATTGATTCGACTTATTATTTATTGATTTACTATTTAAAGACTTTCGCTGAGTAATGATTTAATGATAAAAAAAAAAAAAAGTTTGGTTGTTTCACCAATTATTTTGTTTTATAGTCAAACTAAACTTGCATTAAAAAATAAAATAAAATTGCACTCAAAACATAAATGTTGAAGATAATTTTTAAGAAATACATTTTTTAGGGTGTTAATTTTCAAAACTATAACTTTATGGTGTTAATTTTCAAAATTATACTTTTTCTCAAATTTAACATCTAAGTTTGGTTTAGATTTTGGGGTTTAGGATTTAGATTTAAGGGTTTAAGGTTATATTTTAGGGTTTAGGGTTTAAATTTTGGGTTTAGAGTTCTTTTACTCAATGAAAAAGTGTAATTTTGAAAATAAACACCATAGAGGTGTAGTTTTAAAAATGTACAGCAAAAAATGTGTAGTTTTGAAATTTCTCCAAAGTTTAAACTCTATTAGTAAAGGACTAGTGGAAGACCCGCGCATTTGCGCGGTGGTACGTTAGGTTTTAATCAAGAAAAATAAATAGCTTAATTCATTTTTTAATTTCCGTTAATATTTCTAAAAATAAACTCAGATCTTTTTATCACAAAGCACATATTTAATAGTAATATATTATGGCTAGATTTAGGCTTGGGATTTTCACCCGAAACTCGAAACCAAACCCGAACCGAATTTAAAAAACTCGTACGTTTTTTATAGCTCTAAAATCGAAAAAACCGAAAAACCTTTAAAAACCAAGAAAATCCGTAATGAAACCCTAAAAACCCGGAAAAACCTGAACCAAACCCGAAAAATTTGAAGCGAATCCGAACCGAAATTTTAAAAAAATTGAACGATTTCTATATCTCTAAATTTGAAAACCTGAAACCCGTAAAACCCGACCGGAACCCGACCCACACGTTTTCATTTTTAACATATTTTGTGATAAGAAAATAAGTTAAATAAATTGGTAAAAAAAAAATAGCCTAATAAAAAAAATTTGACATACGTTTGAAGATATAATTGCAAGCCTTTAACAGAAAGAACAAAACATGTTAGTAAGACGTAATACATAATAACAATGCATTACATATCTAAAACAAAACGCATGGAAGTCTTAAATACATATCTTTACGATGAATGTCCTGCAAACAATAAAAAAAAAAAAAAAAAAACAGAAAGCATTAGACATATATGTTCATTTCATAATCTGAAATATATTGTATTGATTCCCTTTAATTGTTTGCAAGATTTGGTGTTATCGATAGATATTTATTTGGGGTTTATTTAGCAAATTTATGGCATTCCAGTCTCGGGATTTGACTCTTTCCGACGTAAATCAAATATTCTTTCCGTTCCACAATATAAATATTTTGGTTTTTTCACAGATATTAAAAAATATTTAATAGTTCACTTGTATTTCCACCCAACTATTTTTAGGTTAATATTAACCAATATGAGCTCAAATATTTAAATAATTAATAATTAATATTTCTTGAAGTTTGTAATATACAATCATTAATTAACAAAAAACAACTTAAAAATTCTAAAACATCTTATATTATATTGTGGAACAAGAAAAAAAATTAAAACATCTTATATGTAATCTCGTTTTGGTAATATCATCGATATATTAACTTTTTTAAGGGGGCAAACCGACTTATAAAGAAATGGTATCCGTTTAACTGAACCGTCAATTAGATTCTCATCTCAACATATGGTTTGATTTAAGTGGATAAAAGATCTGCATCCTATTCCGTAAGTAAACGGGTGGGTTATTCGAAAGTTAATGAGTTAACTCAACCGAGTTGATTTTTTTAATTCAAAATTGTCCCTGGTTATCCATGTATCCAAACACAATCTCTTCATTATTTTAGTGGCATTTCTTGTAAATAAATGGTTTTTTGTCTTTTTTTTAGATGTACTTCTCGATTAATATTGAAGAGATATAACATGGGTAGGAACCGAACAATCCAAAGGCAAAGCATCAACAAATGAAGGTCTAGCAAAAGATAAAGCTAAAACAACAACAATGCCCAATACCCTAACTTGGTTTAGCTCATTAACAGGGTAGAGAACGATTATGTCAATTTGAATCTATCTTCGACAAAAGCTTTGAAAGGTGGAGATATTTGATATTGTTTTAAACACAAAAGAATAAGAACTCAAAGATTAAAGAATAACTTTCTTTATTAGTTTAAGAAAATAACTCAAAACTTAAACTCTCAATCTCTAAACTCATAAGTTATGTCACACATTGACATCTCCTTATATAACCAAGTCTACCTCCTAATCCTATAAGAAGTATATTTAGATAACTCCAAAACATACTCAAATCCTAAACTCCATAGGAAACCTTAACTTGATAGGACTAGGATAACTTGATCTTCAAGCTTCTTTCAAGCTTACTCCAACATTGTCCCCCTTAAGCTTGAAATTATTTCTCGTAACCTCGCTAACTCCAATGAGATCTTTCATCTCTTTAAACTTGATTCTTCCAAGTGCTTTTGTGAGTATGTATGCCTTTTGCTCATTCCCCGGAACATGTTCCACCTCGACTTGACCGTTCTCGACACATTCCCTTATGAAGTGGTACCTCGTGTGGATATGTTTACTTCACCCATGAAACACTGGGTTCTTAGTAAGAGCAATGGCCGACTGGTTATCTATGCGTATAACAACTTTCTCACAAGGCGATCCAGTAACTTCTCCAATCAAGTCTTGAAGCCAAATTGCTTGCTTTGCTGCTTCGGTTCCAGCCATGAATTCCGCCTCACATGATGACAATGCAACAGTCTCTTGCTTCTGTGAACACCAAGAAATTGGACTTCTGCCAAGATAGAATATATGACCCGTCGTGCTTTTCCCATCATCAGGATCAACATTATGGCTGCTTAGACACTGCTTCATTGCCGCTCCATGTGACTCTTTTGGATTTTGCATGTATCGACTAGTACTCCAACAGAGAAAGACAAGTCCGTTCTTGTATGCAGTAAGTAACGGAAGCAACCCACATTTTTCCTAAAGCCTGTTGCATCGATGTCCTTCTCATCCACTGACTTGGCCAACTTTAGACCAGACTCCATCGGTATATGTACTAAGTTACAATCCATCATCCCAGCTTCTTCTAAGATCTTTAAGGCATAACGTTCTTGTCTTAATGTTATACCTCCTCCATGTTGATATACTTCAATTCCCAAATAGTATGTTAGTCTCCCAAGATCACTCATCTCAAACTTTAGGCCCATCTCCCTTTTGAATTCTTGAATGTCTTTTATGCTTGTTCTTGTGACTAGAAGGTCATCTACATAGACCGCTACAAGCAAGAGATTTCCACTAGCTTCTCTCCGATAGACTGTTGGCTCCTTTGTAAACTTTGTAAACCGCAGCTCCTTGAGAATATGGTTTAGCTTGATGTTCCAAGCTCTTGGTGCTTGTTTTAAACCATATAAAGCTTTGTTGAGTTTACAAACCTTTGTTTCACAGCCCTTTTCTTCAAATCTTTCTGGCTCTGTGACATAAACCGTTTCTTTTAAGTCCTTGTGAAGAAAATCTGTTTTAACATCAAGGTGATGTATCTCCCATCCTCTTGATGCTGCGAGACTGATCAGAAGGCGTATTGTCTCTAGTCGAGCTACTGGGGCGAACACCTCATCATAATCAATCCCATGTTGTTGTGCATAACCCTAAGCAACAAGACGAGCTTTATGTTTATTGATACTTCCATCCGAATTTCTCTTGAGTTTGAAGATCCACTTCAAACCAATTGCTTTTGCTCCAGCTGGGAGATCCACAAGGATCCAAGTATGATTCTTCATGATTGAGCGTATCTCATCTTCACAAGCAAGGATCCATTCTCTCGATTCTTTTGCTTCATAAAAACTCCTCGGCTCATTTTTTAGATATAACATCAGTCTTTCTCCTTCTTCTTCTGCTAATAAGATGTAGTCATTGAGATACTTTGGTTTGTCTCTTTGTCTCTGTGACTTTCTCAATGATTGTATATCCACATTCTCTATTTCTTGTTATGATTCTTCATTATCCATATCTTCTTCGTCGTTTTCTTTATCTTTTTCTTGTTTTGTCATATTGTCTCTATCAATACTCTTCTCGGTTTCAAGCTTAATTTTCCATTCTGGTTTCAATGCCATGATCACCTAGTCCTCCAAGATTAACACTAAAACTATGGTCAAACACATAAACATCGCTTGTTTCCTCCTCAGTGAGCCAATTCCAGCCTTTTGTTTCGTCGAATATAACATCTATGCTGACCACTATCTTCTGTGTTTGAGGATTAAGCATCTGATACGCTTTTGCCCTGGTTCTGTTCCTACGTGAACAAGGATTCGTGACCTGTCATCGGGTTTCTTTAGGTGTGGCATCTCCTTCTTTGCATATCCAATGCACCCAAATACCCGAAGATGACTGATATTAGGTCTTTGTCCACGCAAAGCTTCGTACGGTGTCATGTCTTTAAGCGTTCGGGTGGCTATTCTATGCAACAGGTACGTAGAGTGTCTCACTGCCTTTCCCCACAGATAGTTTGGCACATGCATATGCTTCATGATGCTTCTCCCCATCTTCATCAAAGTTCTATTACGTCTCTCAACAACACCGTTTTGTTGAGGAGTGTATGGGGCGGTGAGATGTCTTCTTATTCCAGATTTGTCACAAAACGAGTTAAAGTCCTATGACACAAATTCTCCTCTTCTATCCGTCCCGAATGTTTGTATGTTTGCTCCAGAATCCTTTTCAACCAATATCTTGAATGTTTTAAATTTCTCGAGAGCCTCTCCTTTTTCTTTGAGCAGAATAGTCCACATATATCTCGAGTGATCATCGACGAGAACAGAAACGTATTTGTTTCCAGCGCTTGTACTTGGAGTTATGGGGCCACAAAGATCTCCGTGTACAAGTTCAAGTATCTTGTTGGCTCTGTATAAGCTTGCTTGAGGGAAGACTTGTCTCGTTTGTTTTCCAAGTAGACACGATCCACATATCTCTTTTTCCATACTAACTTGTGGTATCCCTTTGACAAGCTCCTTACTGATCATGGTCTTCATTGTTTCAAGGCTTGTGTGCCCTAACCTTGCATGCCATCTACTCGACTCACTCGTGGCTGTAAGGTGTATGCAAGCATTGTCTCTTATCCCCATACACACCTTGTATAGACAATTCTTAGACGTATTTACCTTGACAAGTAACTTTCCATCACGATCGTGCATTGTAAGATGCTCTCCCCTCATTCTTATGTCGCAGCTTGATTCTGTAGCTTGTCCAAGACTGATGATGTTACTTTTCAAGTCTGGAATGAAGTAAACATCAGTCATTTTTCTTGCCTCTCCGTTCCTATCTGTGAATTCGATCGTGCCTTTGCCTTTGATATATATCCGCGAATCATCACCAAACCTTAATTTTCCAATAATATCATGATTGATTCTTGAAAAATATGTCAGGTTTCCAGTCATATGATTGCTAGCTCCGTTATCAAGATACCACACATTCTCCTCATCAGTGTTGGTTTCATATTTGCTTGGTATGCAATTCTTCTCATGTAAGTTCACCACTTCATGCATCATAAGCTTGTCAGCTTCTTATGTTTTTTTGTTGTCATTCTCTTCAGCTTCCTGCAGTTTTAGTAGTCGATCCAGACAATTTGAGGCAAAGTGACCTGCTTTGTCACATCGATAACAAATTATTTGTGATACGTCTCTTTCTCCGTTTGATCGTCCGCGACTTCTCCCTCTGTTGTAGAACCTTCCTCCACGACCTCTTTGATTGTACCCACGATATGATTGGTCTTCTTGGGTGTCTCCTTCCTCTTGTATACGTTCTTCATAGGCTTTGATACGTCCAACGATATCCTCAAAACTTGTAGTATTAAGGTTTAATACTTGCTCAAGCGAGACCACTATGTGTATGTATTTTTGTCGTGTAAGAGAATTGAGAAACTTTTTGACCAACTTTGGTTCCTCAATATTTTCTCCTAGGGCAGCTGTTTTTGATGTTATCTCCGATAACTTCCCTGCGAAGTCGTCGACCTTGTTGGAATCTTTCATCTTGATCCGATCAAATTCAGCCATCAGTGTTTGAAGCCTCGCTTCTCTGACTCTCTCTGCTAGCTCCCACATGTCTAGACTTGATTGCATCCCACACTTTCTTTTGCTGTACAAAGATTTCCGACTTGTAGAATAAGTATCTCCGGTATTGACTGAAATAACAGAGTCATAGCCATGTTGTTCTTCTCTTGATCAACTGAATCTGTATCTGTTTCTATAGCTTCCCACACTTTATTAACCTTGAGTATTATCATCATCCTTATAGACCACACAGTATAGTTTGCTGAGTTGAGCATAGGACACGTTGGTGGCAAGAACAGTTAGCCGGAACAGTCAGAAAGCGACAAAGATCGAAGATCTTGATCTTGAGATAGTTAGGTTTTTATTTTATAGGAGAGATACATATAATTCAATCCGATTAGACCAAATACATGAAACTCATCACATGAAAAGTGGAATCAATACACTGTATATAAAAGAACAATTAGTAAACAGAAAACGAAAATGGGAATGCTTGTGATTCAGATTTTTTGTCTCTTCCTCTTAACTTGAAGCTTTATCAGTAACTTTCTGGGCAATCCAACCTAGTCCATCATGCAATCCTTCTCCAGTGACTGCACAGCTTGCTTGAATGTGCCAGTCATGGTTCTTGATGCTGTGAAGATTAAGCGCGTCCGTGATTTCAGCCGGGGTCATAGCGTCTTTCAGGTCCTGTTTGTTCGCAAACACGAGAATAACCGAGTGCTGAAGATCCTCATGCCCGAGTAATCTGAAAAGCTCGTCTTTCATCAAAGAGATCCTTGCTCTGTCCGTGCTATCGATAACCGCGATTACAGCATTCGTTCCTCTATAGTACGTTGCCCATGACGTTCTCAGCCTATCTTGCCCACCAAGATCCCAAACCTGAATACAACAAGAATAGTAAGAATCAATGCAAGAACTTACGATCTGCAAATCTTGAAACCATAGCTTATGGACAAATAGCAATGCAAGAACATAAAAATGCTCAATAGATTCATTTTCTTTCCATTGAATTTGATCATATACACAAGGATAAGCAATCAGAAACCACAAGAATCGTGCCAATATGAATAAAGTTTAAAACTTTGAGCTTGAGAAGCCTTCCAAAACCATAGATGACAAGAACATAAACAGAGCATCCAATTCAGCACAAAAAACACATAGAACACTCTGTAAAAATTCAAACTTTAGGGACAAGGATTTGATTTTGGGTACCTCGAATCGGATATTCTTGTAAACGAGCTCTTCGACATTGCTTCCTACTGTAGGATGGGTGGTGACAACTTCACCCAAATGAAGCTTATAAAGCGTCGTCGTTTTACCGGCGTTATCCAAACCGACAACAACGATCTTATACTCTTTTGCAGGGAACATCATGAACCAAAACCTCGATGCGAATGCTCCCATGTCCCTAAATCGGAGTAAAACTAATCAAATCTTGAATCTTTCATTGGATTTTCACGATTCTTTGAAGAAACCCTAAAGATGCAGTTTTGATTCGA
The DNA here is from genome assembly GCA_026724425.1 of Erythrophleum ivorense. Taxonomy (NCBI): domain Eukaryota; kingdom Viridiplantae; phylum Streptophyta; class Magnoliopsida; order Fabales; family Fabaceae; genus Erythrophleum; species Erythrophleum ivorense. The sequence goes on from JAIUCV010000084.1 coordinate 1,228,641, forward strand.
CCCAAATTGGATTTCTACGAGAGCGAGAATCAGATGATGTTAATCCGTTGAAACCCAGATCGGATTTGGATAAAACGATCTAAAAATGTTCGTATTTTACCGAATTGTGTAATACAATCGAAAGAGAAACCAATCGGGAATCTGAGATCAAACCTGGATTCAGCTTAAAAGTGGCGGTTGCGGTGGCGGTGGCGACGACGATGTCTGGTTTGATCTGAATCGGAGAAAGAAAAATCGAGTGCGGAGGGAAAAATTGATACTTTAAGTTCCAGAGGTTGCTTTTGTCGATCCAGATCGTGGGATATAATAGAAAAAGTATTCGAGAATAAAAGCAAATTAAAACAATTTGAAAGAAAAAAAGAAAAAGGATATGCAAATATATAAAGTTACAAAAGAGACGAACCAACAATTTGGGTGACAGATCTTTGACCTCTTCAAGGTTTTGTCATCAAAAGTTTTAAAGGTTTGTGTGGAGGATGCTTCCATAGCTATAGGCTTTGGTCAATAATTCGGTTCTGCTTAAATGATTTTGGTCTTGGTGAAACTGCATGCGTCAGATGTTTTGGTGGGGTTCTCTTGGGTCTTGGCACGGGTTTGGCTGGTCTGTTTTGGAGTTGTCGGTATTAGGCTATTAGCTGAGATTCTATGGAAACAAATTGGCTGGTCTGTTTTAGAGTTTTAAGATAATAGATAATAATCCGGACTTGTTGAGATTTTCTATTCTTCATTTTCGATAGTTCCATCAAGATCACAACAAGTTTAAGAAAGTTGCTAAATATGTAAACACTACTTGATCGATGTTACATTGTTTTTTAAGTCAGATTAATGTTATATAGTTGTAAACTTGTAATTATATTCTTAATTAATTGCAAATGACAAGATTCATTTATTTTTTATAAAGCCCATGAACATTGATTAGGCACAACATGATCAAGGACTGAAACACCTTTATTGAGATGAAACAACGAACAGCATCATACATATCACACAGCAATGAACTGGTTATATACATAATCATTATTCTGAAGAAAGAACGTAAATAAAGCAATTTCAAAGACAATATATTTTATTATACTCTTAGAAACCTATTTTGCAAATCCCTGACCGCATTACCATCCATCTGGAATGCCCTTGCAAGAACATTCTGGTCTATAGCTGGTCTAGACCCAAATACCGTGTTAGCAATAGTGATAACACCTGCGTTTTGGCTGCTCAAAGCAGCGATGGCAACCGCCGGAATACGTCCTATGTTGAATTGGAAATGGACGAGTCCCTCTGGAAACACAAATACATCACCCACGTTGAGTGTTTTGGCGAAAAGACGGTTTCCGTCTTGGTTTGATGAGATAAACCCTACGAGTAGGGTTCCTTGCTGAACAACCAAGATCTCAGAGGCACGTGGGTGAGTGTGAGGTGGGTTTTGACCTTGTGGTGCATAGTCTATCCGAACTAGTGAGATTCCAAGGGTGTTTAATCCTCCAAGGTTGTTAACATTGACGGTTGTCACATTGGACTCAACCGGGTTATTTACATTTCCAGGTCTGTTGAGTCCTGAGAAAAAGAAATCATCCGCGGAAACGATCCTTGGATCCTTGCAGAACTTTCCATTCACAAACACTGAAAATGGTTTTTAAAAAGATTTATAAGTGTTAAGTAATGCAAAAACTAACATAAAGATCTATGGAAGAAGTTTAGAAATTATCAGTCCAATACCTCCACTTGCTGGTGAGTTGACGCCAACACAGAAATCTTGAAGGGGGCTTGGATCAGAAGCAAGAGCTAAGGGAAGTGTCAAAGCCAAGATAGATAGAACTGCAAGAAAGGAGAGACTTTTCATTGCCATGTGTATGTGTATTGAGACTGTGAATTTCTTGTTAATTTCTTGATCTTGGTTTTGATGAAAATGTGAAAACAGCATATACAAAGAGTTCAATTTATAGATGATTTGGGGTTTGAACAAGTCCCTACGTTTCACATATGTATATGCTACATCGATTCCTTAATACAAAATACTACAACAGTGTTGCTAGAAGTTTGAAATGGTACATTAATTAAACCGTGAACCCTCAAGTTGTATTATGTTGGTTTGTTAATTAGATTATTGTATTGTTACCATGTTTAATTTGAATGTTGCTTTCATTATCTAGAAGTTTGAATTGGTTACCGTATTCCCTGAAGTCGTATGTTGGGAGTTATTTAAGTTATTGTATTGTTACCATGATTACGTAGGCAATATTTTCTATGCACACAAATTATATATTTATTTGAAGATATGATGCACTTGAAGTTTAAAATGTCAAGTGTTGGGAGGATAGAGTTATATAAGTTACCACAGAGGTTTGTTTAGCAATAGCTTTTCCTCATGTTGTCATGAATTGTACGTGATGATTTCTTATAATCTTTCAATTGCATCTGTTTTAGAGTTGACTTTAAAATATGTTCATGTCACATGAATCATGTGGATTTGATGAGTTGGTTTGATTGTTTCGTTAAACCACAAGGAATGTACGACCATATATATTAACTTGTAAATTAATAACAACTATCCTAGAAGGGTCACTTCGGACCAATTTCTTGAGGAAGAGAACATCATCAGTAAGGGTCAGTTGGTGCTTCGGAATAGGTTCAAACATTTGAAATCGGAAGATGCTCTCACTCTCCGCCCTCCTGAATCTAAAAAGCTTCAGAGAAAGCAACCTGCCTTCAAAAAGCAACCTGCCTTCTCTTATGCTCAGGTTGTATCAGGAGAATCACCCTTATCCTTATCGGAGACAGTTTCAGAGGCACTCTTGGAGCATCGTCCTGAGGATGGTGTTCTTGCTCTGAATAATTAGGTGCCAAGCAGCACCCTTTTTGACTTCTTTATGAAGTGCTTTTGCTGGAATGTGCGAGGCCTGAATGGCGATACCAGACAATCTACAGTCAAACGTTGGTATTTGACTAACCGACCAATTATTGGCGGTCTTTTGGAAACTCACTTGAAGCAAGAAAATGTAGCAGCAACGGTTAATAAGCTCTTTCCGGGCTGGAGGTCTGAAGGTAATCATTCACTAGAAGCGGATAATGGAAGGATTATTGTGGTTTGGGATCCACTGCTCTCAGTAATCATCTATCAAAAGACCCCTCAGTTTATTCTCTGCGGCATTTTCAATCCCATTACGGCTCAATCTTTCACAGTGGCTTTCGTCTATGCTCGGAATATTAGAGAGGAGCGTTTACCTCTCTGGAATCAGCTAAGGGAGTTGGCTACTTCCTCTCCAATTCGGAGATCTCCGTGGCTGGTCATGGGAGATTTCAACCAGGTCTTATCTATTACTGAGGCTTATTCATTGTTGCCAACGACTCTCTCCTTGAATGGTATGACTGATTTTCAGAGCTGTCTGGATGATTGCTCTCTTTTTGACCTCTCCTCTCGGGGCTGTCTTTTCACCTGGAACAATAAGTCGCTAACTAGTCCTAAAGCTCGGAAGCTGGATCGGGCTGTTATTAATGAGTTTTGGCAAGACTCGTTCCCAAATTCGAATGCTTTCTTCGACGCACCAGGGAGTTCGGATCACTCGTCTTGTTTGGTCTCCTTGAATACTGAGATTAGACGAAGGAAGACGAGGTTTAACTTCTTCACTTTCTTCACACTCCATCCGGAGTATGCATCTTCGATGAGGGAGGCCTGGAATTCCGCTGAGATCTCGGGAGGACCAATTTTCTCTCTTTATCAAAGATTAAAAGCTGCAAAACTAGCTTGTATGGCGCTTAATCGAAGCAGTTTCAGCAATATTCAAGAGAGGTCAAAGGAGGCTTTTGTTAAGCTGGAAGAAATTCAGATGAATCTGCACACTGACCCGTCTCAGAGTCTTTTTGAGGAAGAAGCGGCTACTCGCAAATCTTGGTTATTTCTCTCTTCTGCTGAAGAGTTATTCTACAAGCAGAAATCAAGAGTGAAATGGTTAAAGGAAGGTGACTCCAATACAAGTTTTTTCCATAATATGGTTAAAGCCAACCTTTCAAGAAATATTATTCACCATTTGCGAGACAGTAATGATGTCCGTATTGTTGATCCGGAGCTCATCAAAACTACGGCGGTAAATTACTATCATCAGCTGCTGGGAACGGAAAATCAGACGATGCAACCTTTCACAAAGACACAAATTCAAAACCTCCATCCTTACCGCTGTGATTACTCAATGGCTACTAATCTCTCATCTGTTCCTTCTAATGAAGAGATAATCAAAAGCTTGTTTTCTCTTCCGAAGAACAAAGCTTCTGGCCCTGATGGTTTTACTAGAGATTTCTTCACTTTTTCCTGGGATCTAGTAGGTACAGACCTGATTGCAGCTGTGAAAGACTTCTTTGTAAGCTCCTACATGCTACCTCAGCTCAATTCCACTGTCATCGCTCTAATCCCCAAGGTTTCCGGCGCTGACAGATTAACGGATTTCAGACCGATATCCCTCTGTAACACAGTCTATAAGGTTATCTCTCGAATTCTTTCTTCCAGACTGAAGCTCTTAGCGCCTCTTGTAGTACAGAGAAATCAAGCAGGTTTTGTAGAGGGAAGGCTTCTTTGTGAGAATATTCTCCTAGCCACTGAGTTAGTAACTGATTTTAACAAGGACGGAGATGTCAAGAGAGGTTGCTTGCAGATTGATATCTCAAAAGCTTTTGACAATCTCGACTGGAAGTTTATTGTTAATTTGTTGGAGGCCTTCGAGTTACCTCACGTGTTTGTAAATTGGATTTATCTTTGCATTTCCACTCCGAGGTACTCGATCTCCGTAAATGGAGAATTGGCCGGCTACTTCAAAGGGAAGAAAGGGCTTCGTCAAGGCGACCCCATCTCTTCATCCTTGTTCGTGTTAGCAATGGACATTCTCTCAAAGCTTTTGGATAAAGCAGTGGCTTCAAACCTCTTCTCTCCTCATCCTCTATGCACAGATCCATTGGTTACGCATCTCAGTTTCGCTGACGATGTATTAATCTTCTTTGATGGATCGGAGAACTCGCTTCAAGGGATTTTGGATGTTCTGCGTGACTTCCAAACTACTTCTGGTTTGTCTCTCAATTTAAGAAAGTCTTGCCTCTTCATTGATGGGAACAAACCAGAGGTCACTAGACACTTGGCTTCCCTTCACGGACTGACTCATGGCTCTCTCCCAGTCAGATATCTGGGTCTCCCTCTCCTCCCTCATAAGTTGAGACCTCAGGATTACCAGCCACTGATTGACAGGGTTCGTTCCAAAATTTGCTCTTGGACGGCAAAACAACTATCTTTTGCGGGGCGACTTCAATTGATTCAATCAGTCATATACAGTCTCATTAGCTTCTGGGCAGCCTCTTTTCCTCTGCCGAAAAGCTGCTTGGATCTTTTAGAGAAGATGTGCAATGCTTACCTTTGGAATGGCTCCTCTGAGAGTGCTCGTGGTGCAAAGGTCTCCTGGAGCTCGGTTTGCACCCCAAAAAACTCTGGAGGTCTGGGTCTTCGCAGACTTGAGGACTTGAATCAAGTTTTCAGCCTTAAATTGATTTGGCTGCTATTCTCCTCTAAAGGATCTCTATGGGTAGCCTGGATGAATTCTAATGTCATTAGGGGTCGTCTGTTTTGGTCTCCCTCTCTTCAATCCTCCGGAAGTTGGATTTGGAGTAAGCTCTTAAAAATCCGAGATCTTGCGAGACCACATCTATTCTGCAAGGTCAATTCTGGGTCTACGGCTTTGTTTTGGCACGACGACTGGACGTCTCTCGGCCCTCTTATTGATATAACTGGAGCTAATGGCCCTAGAGTTTCAGGGATTCATAAGATGGCTTCAGTAAAGCAAGCATGTCGAGGAGATTCTTGGTCTATTAGTGGAGGAAGACATCCAATCTTAAGGCTACTCCGAGACTGCTTGCCCACAGACATTCCTCCTTCTTTGAATGACGACCAGGATTGTTTTCTTTGGAGGAACTCTGAGTTCTCCACACCTGGTGTCTTCTCCGCTTCAGCAACGTGGGAATCGTTTCATCCGAACCCCCCAATCCTTCCCTGGACTAAAGCAGTTTGGTTTAAAGAATGCATCCCTAAGCATGCTTTCATCCTTTGGATTGTCATGCGGGACAGGCTTCTCACGAGGGATCGGCTTAGATCTTGGGGCATTGCAGTTCCTGCAAGTTGCCTTCTTTGTGATGCCTTGCCTGAATCTAGGAGTCATCTCCTTACCGAATGTGCCTTCACTTCAGAAATTTGGAGGAGTTTCTTTGCACATCCGATTTTCAATCTGCCTCATTCAATTGATGATATTGTTCTTTGGTGTCACTCACCAACGGGGAATGGAAAGATAAACTCGATTTGCATGCTCTTAGTTCAAGCAATTACTTACTGCCTTTGGAGAGAGAGAAATGCGAGACTTCACGGTTCGACAAATAAGATAGTTCATGTTCTAATCAAGGAAATAAATCTTTTACTGAGGGCGAAACTTTTTGGGATGGATAGAGCGACATCCCCCCGTGCCTCTGCCCAAAATTCACAAGTGTCTTACCTTCACACTTGGTTTCAGTACTTCCAGCAATGATCCAACAATGATCCCCTTCTAGCCAATTGGGTTCATTTATGTCTGCTTCTAGTTGTTGCTTCAATTGAGTTTCTATTTGTTGTTTTCTTCTTTCTTATCTGTTGTATCTTCTCACCCCTCGGGGACTTTTCTATTATCAATAAAAGGAAGTTAAAAAAAAAAAAAAAAAAAAAAAAAAAAAAAACTATTCTAGAAAATATTTCCAAGAGTTTTATATTTGTTTTATATATACTTTTTATTTAGAACAGTTTTTAATAGTTTTAGAAAAATCTACGAAAATTCATGTTTTTTAATCTTTATACATGTTCATTACTAATCTTTAAAAAGTAACTAGGGTCGCATTTTTTCATCATAACTCTTCATATCTCACATAATCACTCAGAAATCATAATACTCCTAGAGATTGCTTTTGGAGGCCGCGACTTATTTTAAAAATTATTTGTTTTGTATATTTATAAATATTTATTACAAATGGATTGCTACTCTAGAGTTGTGTCCTTACTTCCAATGGATTTCATATGGATTTTCACATAGAATGTCGTCAGCTCACTTAGTTTCAATGAAAAAGCTGGTCATGCATATGGATTTGACACCAAAAGGGCCAATTATGTAGAATCTAAAAAATGAACAAAAGCTATTCTTCTTTTTCAATCTAGCCATGGTATTTATTAAACTATGCAATACTATATAGAAGGGAGACATGCCTCGGCAACTACCTTAGATTCCTAAAAGATCTTTGATCCAATCCTGAAGTTCCAAAACCCATCTCACACCATTGGCTTGTTAATTTTTTTTTTCTTTGTCAACACACACTATTGGTTTGTTAATTCATATTGCCTTTTCAAGAACCATATCAATAAAACTTGTAAATGGTGTTGTATTTGAGAGTAATAAAAGTACAGTTCCATTACTTCTCATGAAAGAGCATAGGAAAGATGTTTATTTCAAAGAAGAAAGAACTCTAGGAGAATTCCAGAAAGTTGTTAATTTAAACCATCTTTCACGAATGGTCAAATCGAAACAACAGCAACACATCTCAAGCAGTGATTCAACCCGGGAACCGTAAGTAGAGTATTAAGCCACTCGGTCTTACCCCAAATCTCACCTCCAACACGTTTCTCTAACGCAATCTTAACGCACCAAATTTCAGTTTTCCAGAGTTTTCGGTCTTTGTGATAACTTTTGCTCCACATAACTACAAGCTAGCTTCCCACCAAAGTTATCCATTCTAAGCACACTGCTATCCGTGGTGACAAAAGTTATTTCATCACGCAATTTCTCCAAACCCTTGATCTCTTTCCACTCTCTACATTCAAAGTCATACCACATTAAATACCCCTTGTAACTGTGACCGTACATTACATTCTCTATTACACACTTACCCTCCAAATGATATGATTTCTCTATAACTTCCCATGTACCACTTTTCGGCTCGTAAGTGTATTCCTTTGTCTCACCCACTACGTAAAGCTTTCCTTGGACAGCACTGACCACAATATATCTCCCAAGCTCATCGAGATCAGCAATATGACATGGCAAGACGCTCCATGTCTGAGTCTTTATGTCGAAAACCTCACACCATTCGTCAGACTTTCCGCAACCTCACATGACATATATTTTCTGGTCGAGAAGAACCGAATTTGCGTCCTGGCGAGCTACCAACATGTTAGGGGCGTCACGCCACGTGTTACTCCGACAATCAAGGATCCGAACAGAGGAAGACGGCGTAGCGAGTCCACCGATTGCGTGGATTTCATAACCAACGGCTATGGTAGAATCCTCTGGTACGGGTGGGGAAAGGGAAGAAGAGTGTATCGGAATCAAAGAAAGTCTCATCTTTGTCAGTTAGAAAATCTTTAGGTTTCATCGAAAGAGCAAACCACCGGGGAGATGATGAGTTAGTGGGGAAGTGTGCGCAGCTATAGAGGCATGGCTCTGTGGTTCCGATGTGATATCGAGTCGTGAAGAGTTGTGGAGAAGAGAGCAAAGAGTGGAATCTCTTGGAGACGAGAGAGAGTAAAGGGTACTTATATTTTGAGATACGTGCAAGGCCTCTGTGATTTCTTCTGGGAGTGATGAAAACGACGGTGACTGCGAATTCTTCATCTCCGTTTTTCTGCGTTGGCTCAACTTCTTCTGAGGTCATGGTCGGCGGAGATTGCAGTAGAAGCGGTGGAGATGGAAGTAGATAATATTAGGGTTGAATAAATATGATTAATTAGGGCAGTAACATAATTGACGTTGACCAAAACTAAAATTAATTTTGTTTTTAGATATAGTACGATTTTAAAGGTATATATTTTTTAAAAATACAACTAATGGAGATATTATTCAAAAATACCACTTTTAAAAGTTGATTTTTTTAAATATATGAACTTTCTGCATTTGTAGAATATTTTATCAAAGTTATAAATTGTACTATATAATTCTCTCACATTTTACAATTTCATAAAATACTCTTAAATCCTTATCAATATTTAGTTTTTTTTCTTCTAAATCATTGATGTCCTAAATTTACAGATGTTAACGAAAAATACAATTAATTTTATAATTTTATAACTTTTTATAAATTGTATACTATTTTTTAACCTGTTTTTTTTTTTATAAACGACATTATAAAAACTTCTAAAATATATGCGTAATTTAACTTACAAAATTATAATATCAACAGTTCTTTATTAATTAGAGGGTTTAAATGGTATGTACACTTATCACGTTTTTAAAACGTGATTCCACTTTTAAAAAACCATACAATAGAACCTCAATTTGAAATCACATCTTATAGAGTTCTATAGAGGATAAGAGAGAGCTATTAGATATGCATTGATTTCTTAACATAATTTTTATGCTTGTATAAGATTATGGTTCTTCGTAATTAAGGATAAGTGTACATTTTCCAGTTGATACCAAAATACAAAGAGAAAAATTACCGTTTCATAAATTTGGGGCTGTTTTCACTTTTAGATCACAAATTGAAGTCAAATGCAAAACTAACCTCTTCAAATTTTTTTTTTTGTCCAATTATTTACGAGAATGCCATTACTATTTCGAGTGGTATACCTCAACTGAGGTCTACTAGGGCTGCTTAAAGACCAAATACCCCTCATCTTCTACACTTAATTTCCAAAATGCCATATCATCAATATTGCCAACCACCATTTTCGCCCAATTTGGAGCTGTTAATGCTCTGAAAACTCACTTTTGAGCTACCATTGCTCATTCTCTCATCTCATAAACTCTTATTCTTCCATTTTCTCCCCATTTTCATCCCAAAAACTCTATAAGCAAACTCAAATCTTGGATCTTGGCATTTCCGATTGTTTAGATTACAGCAACGACCGGAGCTCGTTATTGAAGGCTTAAATCAAAGTTATCATCCCTCTAATAGCCTTTCTCCGACGGCCATGTAACTTTTCTTACATAATTATAAGAATTTCAGTTTTGGTCCGCGAATGTAGACCTCAGTTGAGGTCGACTATTACTTTGTAAACCTCAGTTGAGGTCTATTATTACTTAGTAGACCCCAGTTGAGGTCTAATGGTCAACGCAAGGTAGACCGCGACATTTCCTTTGCAAACAAAAAAAACTAGTCGTAGACCTCAACTGAGGTCTACTCCACGTGGAGGTTAGTTTTGCAATTCATCGAGAAAAATGTTTGTTGGAGGTCTACGGCTTAGGTCTACCTACAAAAAAAAGTTGGTTTCGCAGTTGACAAAAGTTTGACTTTCCTCAAAAAGGTCTACCGTTAAGGTCTACGGGGTCTGGTAGACCTCAGATGAGGTCTACGGGGTCTGGTAGACCTCAGGTGAGGTCTACTAAAATATCTGGTCAACGCAAAAAAATTGAGGTCTACTGCGAAGGTCTACCAGAGGAAAGTCAAACTTGGGTCAACTGAAAACTAACCATTTTGAGGTCTACTTTTTGCGGTAGACCTACAACGTAGACCTCGTTGTGCTCCGTAGACCAATTCAGAGGTCTACTAATCAAAACGAGGTCTACCGCAACAAACATTTTTCTCGATCAATTGCAAAACTAACCTCCACGTGGAGTAGACCTCCGCGGTAGACCTCTGGTCAAAAACATTTTTCTCGGTCAATTGCAAAACTAACCTCCACGTGGAGTATACCTCAGTTGAGGTCTACGTTGTAGGTCTACGTATTAGGTCTACTACGTAGATCTACGTTGTAGGTCTACTATTATGTGTTATTTTGTAAATCGTTTTTTGGGTCAATATATATAGTATTTTGAAATTTTTCTTGAACAGTTGGGTTTTTTTACTTGTTTACTTGCTTATATATGAGTTTCAAATGTTCATTTTGTGTGATTAAGGCTCTTATTCGGTTTTCTTTTAAATTAGTTAACTAGCTTAATTTATTGGTAGACCGATGTGGAGGTTTACACGTTAGGTCTACTGCTTAGGTCTACTCTACTTATGTTGTTTTGTTTGTTTGTTTTTGTTGCAGAAAATGGTTTGTTTAGCTTCCGTCTATGGAAAATGGCTGATGGTAGAAGACAGGTCATGGCATGTGATGCGCCTTTCAATCTTTGTTCATAGTTTATAGTTGTTCGAAGTGCAGACTGAAGACGAGGTCTATTACGCAAAGGTACACTGAAATGGAGGTCTACAATGAAGATTTACGCATGAGGTCTATCACTGAGGTCTACGTAGAAGGTCTACTTCATGCTGTTTTCAACTTTTTTATGTAAGTTACGAGTCGCAACCTATGTCTCGTAAAACTTACATTAATTCGAGATGTTACTCATGTTGAAGTAGCACAAAATGACTTCCGTAGTTATTCTTGAAGTTGTGGTGGATGTAAGAAGATTATGTTATATCCTAGTTACCTTTTGTAATTTTTGCCACAATGTCATTAAGAGTACATAAAGTGATTTGATCTTTTTGATTTGTATTGATGATAAGTGCAATTGCCAATAAAACCTTGAAAATAATACGGAAAAACTTTTAATTTGAGAAAAAAAGTCTTACAATGAAAATTGAAACTAAAAGCAACAAGTGTTTAAACTGAGAATAACAACAATTTTCTCTCATTTCTATATAAGATGAGAGAAAATTATGAATTGATAAGCAAATATGAAGATTAAAGTAGTGTGCAGTCTCCGAAGAAGCCTATTTGGTTGATTCCATGTGAGCGAGAATTCCATCTACTGACCAATTCGAAACAGATTCGGATTTTGTCGTCAACGGGAAGAGGATCTCAATAACCTTTCTGTTCTATTTTGCAGCCGCCACTTCCAATAGCCTATTTCCTTCCTACAAAACAAGCTTGATAAGAAATAGTATCCAAAACTATATCAGACAGACCAATAGATCAAGATCTATAAAAAGAACCTACTTATGTCAAACAGAGAAAACTAACTAAATGGGGATAAAAAAATCATCACTGAGACCAGCTCCTAAATTGAAAAACCTTCACAAACAACATAAAATTTCAATCTTGTTTTCAGAGAAGACAAACTATGGAAGATCCAAGCAAATAAAGGGTTTTACCCATAATCTCTACCACAGAGGTCTACCACAGAGGTCTACAACAGAGGTCTACAACAGAGGTCTACCACAGAGGTCTACAACAGAGGTCTACCACAGAGGTCTACAACAGAGGTCTACAACAGAGGTCTACAACAGAGGTCTACCACAGATCTGAGAAAAAAAAACCTCCATCTATTACAGATCGAGAGAGAAAAACTTACAGCGGCGGTGACGGTGGCGATCAGAGAAGGAGATGTAGGCTGAGGAGGAAGAAAAACTGCATATTCCCATCTCATTTTCTCCCATCCTTGTTTACCCAAATCCTTTCTCTAGCTCCTCTCTGCATATTAAGCCAAAGACAATGGCAAATGGAACTGATTAAGAAGCTCCTTAATAAGATATGTTGAATCAGTTCAAAAGAAGCATAAGAAAGAAGTCCCAAAAGAGAATCCTTGGATTCCAAAACCATGAGAAACGAACCTACAACCGGATCTAGAAATTGGCCAAGCGTCGTGGAAGAGGACATGAGGGATGCTTCGAGGACCGAGGGGAAGACGACGGATGCTACATGGCCAAACCGCGACCGCCGCAGCACCGTTTCAGGAGAGTTTCAGATCTGGAGGATTTGAGAGTAGATCCAGGAAAGGAGAACAGTACAGCTTTAGATCTGATGGAGCTGAAGTTGAGAAAAGAAGAGAGAAGCATCGCCATAGTCTCTGGAAGGAAAGGTTGGAAAAAATGATGGCCAAAACGGAGAAGAAGAGGAAGAAGAAATCGACGGAGGATAAGAGATAAGAGAGAGAGAGAGGCGTTGATGAAAGAGAGTTTCACATAAAAAATTTTTTCACAAAATTAGGGTTTCTCCTTTATATACCAGGATAAAACGGTTGGTAGATCTACATGGTAGACCTCCGTGGTAGACTTACTCGGTAGACCTCGCACATTTATAGGTTTTAACCTAAATGTCTTTGCTTATCTATAAATGATTCATTTGTATGCATTCATATTTTTGGTAGATGATAATGTCTATGTTTTAATTATTCATACAGGTTTCATTGTCAAATTATTTTTTATTTAATTTTAAATTTAAATTTAAGATTTAATGATTTGGTAGATCTACATGGTAGACCTCCGTGGTAGACGTACCCGGTAGACCTCACATATTTATAGGTTTTAACCTAAATGTCTTTGCTTATCTATAAATGATTCATTTGTATGCAATCATATTTTTTGTAGATGATAATGTCTATCTTTTAATTATTCATACAGGTTTCGTTGTCAAATAATTTTTTATTTAAATTTAAGAATTAATTATTTGGTAGATCTATATGGTAGATCTACTTTACCCTAAACCCTAAATCGAATAATTTAGATAAAATTTTGTAACAATGTGCTTACCCTATTGTCATTTTACAGTTTGGATAACAAATAAACGAACATTGAATCGTATAACAAACCAAAAACAACAATTGGTCTAGAAATTTTCAAAATCCTACAACTTACACCTTTCAACCCTAAACAATCTACTCAAACTCTTATCCTTATGAACTATATATTCATGATATTTATAAATTCATGCATTTTTCTGAGATCATATTTTTAGTAGATGTTAAATGTCTATTATTTCGTTATTTGCGAAAAAAATATTTCAAATTATTATTTTTTTAATTTTTAATTTAAATTTAAGATTTAATTATTTGGTAGATCTACATGGTAGACGGTAGACCTCACACATTTATAGGTTTTAACCTAAATGTCTTTACTTATCTATAAATGATTCATTTGTATGCAATAATATTTTTGGTAGATGATAATGTCTATCTTTTAATTATTCATACAAGTTTTTTTGTCAAATTATTTTTTTTTTAATTTTTAATTTACATTTAAGATTTAATTATTTGGTAGATCTACATGGTAGATCTACATGGTAGATCTACATGGTAGACGTACCCGGTAGACCTCACACATTTATAGGTTTTAACCTAAATGTCTTTGCTTATCTATAAATGATTCATTTGTATGCAATCATATTTTTTGTAGATGATAATGTCTATCTTTTAATTATTCATACAGGTTTTGTTGTCAAATTATTTTTTATTTAATTTTTAATTTAAATTTAAGGTTTAATGATTTGGTAGACCTCCGTAGTAGACCTCCGTGGTAGATCTCCATGTTTGTCTACCACAGCGTCTGGAGGTTAAAATCGTAATCGTGGCATGCGTTTTTTTGTTTGTTCAATTCATAAGAGAGTGTGAGGTACTGTTACTGTAGAAAAGGTTAGTTTTGCAATTGTTTCAAATTGTGGTCTAGTTGAATAGAAAAAATCAATTTGTGGTCTATTTTTGGCAATTCCCCCCATAAATTTTTCTCTTTGTATTTTGGTTTCTAGAACATTTTTTAGCTATTTTGGTTAAATAACAATGTTACATTTGGGACGGTTCTATAATTGTGGTTTGCTAGCTTGGCCAGAAACTTCCTGATAATTCAAAAACAAAAACAACAAAAACTAACAATGTTGATAAAAATATTTAAAAAGTAAAATCAACCATTCTTTCATGTTGTTATAATAATGATTCATCTAAAATAGCTATTGTAATCCTCACATTCTCATGAAAGAATGTTAGGAGAAAAAACAACATATATATATATATATATGTTTGCTTCAAAGAACAACAAACTCTTTCCCAAAGTTGTGACGAATGAATCAAATAGAAACAACTGCACAATTGAAGCAGAGATAGCATCCGGGGACCGTAAGTACAGTATTAAGCCACTCGATCTTACCCCAAATCTCACCTCCAACGCGTTTCTCTAATGCAATCTTAGAGCACCAAATTTCGGTGTCTCCGTTTACAAAGTCTTGACCAACCGTTTGCCTCCACATAACTACAAGTTTCCCACCATAGTTAACTAGTCTAGGCACAACCCATGTCAATGTAAGATACTGACCCAAATTTTCCAAACCGTTTATATCTTTCCACTTTCTAGCTTCATAGTCATACCACATTAAACACTTCTTCTTAAAGCAACGGTACATTACATTCTGTATCACAGTAACATCCATACAACTATATGATTCCTCTCCTACAACTTCCCATGTACCACTTTTCGGCTCGTAAGTATATTCTATTCTCTCAGACACTACGTGAAGCTTTCCTTGGAGAGCATAGACCACACTATGTCTCCGAAGATCATCGTAATCAGCGATAGGACTTGGCAAGACACTCCAAGTCTGAGTCTTTATGTTGAAAACCTCAAACCAATTGTCAGACTTTCCGCAACCTCCCATGACATATATTTTCTGGTCGAGAAGAACCGACTTTGCTCTCGTACGAGCTACTGTCATGCTAGGAGCGTCGTGCCACGTGTGACTCCGACAATCAAGGATCCGAACAGAGGAAGACGGAGTAGTGAGTCCACCGATTACGTAGATTTCATAACCAACGGCTATGGTGGAATAACGTGATACATGTGGAGAAGGGGAAGAAGAGTGTATCGGAAACAAAGAATAGTCATCAAAAATCTCATCATCGTCTGTTAGAACTTCTTCAGGTTTCATCCAGAGAGCAAACCACTGAGGAGATGAGTTATTTGGCGATTTTACGCAGATATAGAGGCATGGCTCTGTGGTTCCGAGGTGAGATCGAGTCGTGAAGATTTGGGGAGAAGAGAGGAAAGAGTAAAATTTCTTGGACACGAGAGAGAGTAAAGGGTACTTCCAACTTGAGATACGTGAAAGGCAGTTCTCTGCAATATCGTCTGGGAGTGACGAAAACGAAATTGACTGAGAAGTCTTCATCTTCTTTTTCTGCATTGGTTCGACTTCTTGGGAGATCATGGTTGGCGGAGATTGCAGTAGAAGCGCTGGAGGAGATGGAAGAATATCAAAAAGTTAGGGTTGACTAAAAATACGATTTATTAGGGCAGAAGAAGATTGACGTAAAGCAGGCCAGCCCTTAATTATAAGTTAAAAAAAAAATAAAAAATAAATAAAACACTAATAAAACTAAGTGGCAAGCCCAGACCGTAAACATTTTCTTAGAAATTTAAATTTTAAATGATGATTGTATTAAAAAAAAAATACAGGAAGAACGTACAGTAATAAACCTAGAACCCTAAATCAACCAAAAGCATCGGCCGAAAATAGGAAGGAAGAGGAGACAATGGAGCCGTCCGAGGAGTTGGGTGGCAAGAGTGTTATACTTGGGTTGGGGACATACTGCAGAAATAGATCAATAACGATATGTAAATGCTCCTCCGTATTCTCCTTGTTCTGTCTTAGTCAGCCTGTATGCTACCATGGGCCTTCATAGTTACAATTTGCTCCAGGCAAGTCAAGTGGCTAATAATATGATATTACTTGTTCTTGTTTTCCTTGTACCACTTAGTAGTTTAGTTTAGTGGTGTGTGTGTTCTCTCTCTCTCAATTAGGGGAAAAACTTGAAGTTTAGTTGTGTGCTGGAGTACGGCAAAACCAATGGTCCTCCTGCAGCTTCCACTTACCTCATAGCTTTGGATGCCATGGATCCATCTCTCAATTTGGTTCGAATTTTTGAGACTAGTGTGTCTGAACTAGCTTATGGCCAATTGTCTTTGAGGTGCAATTTTGCTATACCTCATGGTAAGTATTGCTATTAAAGCTAGATCTTAATTAATTATCATTTTATAGGGACAACTAAGTAATTAAGTCAGCCATCACTTGCAAGCTCAATTATTTTGCTGATATTAATAAAATGATTCAGGGGAAACCAGGAAAATCTATAACATTGGAGATGAAGTCACGAGAAGCATGGATGCGGCGAGGGAATACAATCTCAGAGATTGCATGCCTGAGATGCCGCCACTGAATCCTTTCCAAAATACAAACCGGTTTTACTTGGTAAATGATTAAGATTATGATTGTTATATTTAAGATAAGTTTAATTATGCTTCGCGTAACTTGCAGCTGAAGAAATCGGAGGTTGAAGAGAATGAGTGGATTCGTATGTATCTGGATCTTGCATTTGCCACAACTATTAGGGGGACCTCTAAGGCTCCTGATCTCTCCAAGCTGGAGATTGTGGAAGTTGCTGTATCTATACAAGAATCCAGCACTAGCACCAGTGATATTGATGAGGGGCTTGGGCTTGGACTTTCTCGCGCCACTAATGCAATTTTCTCACTCTCAGCTCGGATATAAATCCCCATATTCTCTACAACTATCCAACAACATCATATAGCGACGATCCATTTTGGAATCCCAACCATTATTACCTTTAGTAGCATATTGGAGGGAATATCAGTTTGCTCAGCATTATCTATCACAATCCTCCAATAGATTTACCCCAAGACGATTCACCTCCATCCCATTTATCCCCTGTTGATCCTCTTTGGAAATTAGATAATTAGGAAGAGATCAACGTACCGTCATCCTTCTTAATTATCTCATGTCCGCAGAGATTCAACATGGGGTAAACAAGATGGAGGTGGATTTTCTTAGGGTAAAAAAAAAAATCCACCGTGGTGTAAAAAGATGATTGTACACCCGGCTAGCTTCGTAACTCATTTTTTTGGTGTTTTTTTTTTCCTCTCTCTTCTTTTCTTCTTTTTCTCTTCTCTTTGTATTGGTGTGAATTGTGACGTGAGTTCGTCGGCTATTTATAGAATCAGAAATTTGTTTGCGATGGATTTGCGATGGATTTGCGATGGGATTTTGCGACGGATTTGCGACGGAAATAAATTTGCGAGGGAATAGCGACTGTTTTGCGACGCCTTTGCGAAGGACTTGCGACGGAAAACTTCCATCGCAATGAGTTAGGTGAACTTCGTTTAACACGTGCGTACCTAACTCATGGCATGTCGGCCAACCACTTTCCCTCGCAAATCCATCGCAACATTGCGACGGAATTGCGACGGAAATCCCCTATTCCATCGCAATTCCGTCGCAATAATGCGATGGATTTGCGATGGAATGGGACATTTCCGTCGCAAATCCGTCGCAAATTGCGATGGATTTGCGACGGTATTTTTGGTTTAGGGTTTAGGGTATATAAAGTTCTAAATGCGGACTAATTAGCGTTTTATAGATTACTGTGTATGTTTATTAAAGGGTGAATGTGAATATGATAAATGTTATATATTGATAATACATTTGTACGTATTCGTATACATATAATTCGTGTTTAACGAACATCTTCCGTAATGTTTAATATATCATAAGCTTAAATGAGTTCGATACCGTAAGGAGTTTCAGAGAAATATATTTTATTAGTGTAGATCGTTTAAAATTCAATTATCAGTTACAAATGTAGGATTTTGTTATCGTAAACACTTTTATTTCCAAAAGAGGAAACCCTAAACCCTAAATTTCTTTGTATCCATCGCTATTCCATCGCAAAGTTGCGAGGGAATTGCGATGGAATCAAAGAAATTTTTGTATCCCTCGCAATTCCTTCGCAATTTTGCGACGGAATTGCGATGAACTGTTCAATTTTTTGTTTTCCATCGCAATTCCGTCGCAAAATTTGCGATGGAATTGCGAGGGATAAAAAAATTGAACAGTTCATCGCAAATCCATCGCATTATTGCGACGGAATTGCGATGGAATAGGGGATTTCCGTCGCAATTCCGTCGCAATGTTGCGATGGATTTGTGAGGGAAAGTGGTTGGCCGACATACGATGAGTTGGGCACGCACGTGTTAAACGAAGTTCACCTAACTCATCGCGACGGAAGTTTTCCATCGCAAGTCCTTCGCAAAGGCGTCGCAAAACAGTCGCTATTCCCTCGCAAATTTATTTCCGCCGCAAATCCGTCGCAAAATCCCATCGCAAATCCATCGCAAACAAATTTCTGATTCTATAAATAGCCGACGAACTCACGTCACAATTCACACCAATAAAAACGAAAAACAAAGAAGAGAAAAAAAAAAGAGAAGAAGAGAAAAAGAGGAAAAAAAGAAAGAGAAGAAGAGAAAACCAAAACACTAAAAAAATGAGTTACGGATTATATGAGTTACGAAGCTGGATGTACAATCAAAGAGATCCGGTGACCGGCGAAGTGACGAGAGAGTTTGTTGAAGGATTACATGGATTCTTTAACCAAGCACGAAACGAACCACAGGCAATGCAAACTGGTAAAATATTTTGTCCCTGTGCGAAATGTAGGAACAAAAAATATATCGCTGTTGATACTGCTAAAACACATGTATTTAATAGAGGATTTGTTCCAAACTATTATGTATGGTATTTTCATGGGGAAAATCATTATAATACTACGCACTATGAAGCGGGAAATAGTGGTTCGAGTCAATGGGTACCGGTTGAGGAACATAATTATAACGCTAGCTATGATTACGGTCATCCTGATATATTGGGTAATGATAGTGGGTATCAGCAAGGGAATAGGTTTCATGATATGGTTACAGATGCATTTCATGAAACTACCCCTGTTCTTGCTGATAATCCACCGGAAGCAATTTTGGAAGAACCCAACATCGATGCACAAAAGTTTTACGATATGTTAGATGCTGCAAATCAACCACTTTACGAGGGGTGTAGAGAGGGACTTTCTAGATTGTCACTAGCAGCTAGGATGATGACAATTAAAAGTGAAGATAACAGCAGCGAAAGTAACATGGATAAGTGGGCTGGACTATTTCAAGAGTATTTACCGGAAGATAATCTGTCTGCTGGTAATTACTATGAAATACAGAAGTTGGTTGCGGGTCTTGGGTTACCTTACGAAATGATTGACGTATGCATTGACAATTGCATGATTTTCTGGAAAGATGATGATAAGCTGCAGGAATGTCGATTTTGTGGGAAGCTGAGATACAAACCCACTACTGGAAGGAGGCGGGTCCCTTACCAACGTATGTGGTACTTGCCAATCACTGAAAGATTGAAACGGTTATACCAATCGGAAATGACGTCGGCGTCAATGAGATGGCATGCAGAACATTCCACACATCATGGAGAGATAACACATCCCTCAGATGCAAAGGCGTGGAAACACTTTCAGACGTTACATTCAAACTTCGCTAATGAGTCCAGGAATGTTTATCTAGGATTATGCACAGATGGATTTAGTTCATTTGGTATGTCAGGGAGACAATATTCGATATGGCCCGTCATACTGACGCCATACAATCTTCCGCCGACAATGTGCATGCAGCGAGAATTTTTGTTCTTAACTATTTTAGTGCCAGGTCCTAAGCATCCGTAGCGATCCCTAGATGTATTTCTGCAACCTTTGATTGACGAGTTGAAACAACTGTGGTATTCAGGAGTCTGCACCTTTGATTGCTCACAGCAACAAAATTTCATCATGCGCGCAGTATTATTGTGGACGATTAGCGACTTTCCAGCTTATGGAATGTTGTCAGGGTGGACTACGCACGGAAGACTATCGTGTCCACACTGTTTGGGTAGGACAGAAGCATTTCAGCTGAGGCGTGGAAGAAAACCTTGTTGGTTTGATTGTCACCGTCGTTTTCTTCCTACCAATCACAGGTACCGAAGGAACAGGGTTTTATTTACGAAGAATAAAGTTGTCCGCGGTCCCCCTCCGGATTATCTTTCGGGACAGGAGTTGCTTGATCAGATAGATCATTATGGTGGTGAGGAGACATGCAAACGTGGGGGCAATTGGCATTGTACTGCTAACATGCCTGACGGATATGGACAAGCACACAATTGGCACAAAAAAAGTATATTCTGGTAACTCCCATATTGGAAGGATCATCTTTTGCGACATAATTTGGACGTTATGCATATCGAGAAGAATTTTTTTGATAACATCATTCATACCATTTTGAATGTCCAAGGGAGAAGTAAAGACAATATGAAATCGAGGCTGGACTTAGCAGAAATATGCAAAAGAAGCTAGTTGGAGATTACTACAGACGGCAAACAGCCAATTTCAAGTTTTCGATTGTCTGCAGATGCGAAGAGGGCTCTATTTGATTGGGTGGCCTCAGATGTCAAATTTCCGGATGGATATGTTTCCAAATTCTCGCGATGTATAGAGCAAGGACAAAAATTTTCTGGTATGAAGAGCCACGATTGCCATATTTTCATGCAGCGACTACTACCGTTTGCATTACAAGAACTATTGCCGTCTCATGTCCACGAAGCAATTGCTGGTAAACAAGTAGTTACATTTCTTTTAATTGAGTTTATATATGTACATATATAATTAAATATGTTTTTATTAATTTGTTAACGGTGAATATATATTATATTATAGGTATTGGGGCGTTTTTCCGAGATCTTTGCACGCGAACACTGACAGAAGACGGGGTAGAGAAATTAAATAAAAACATTGCTGTCTTGTTATGTAACATGGAAATGATCTTTCCTCCTTCATTCTTCGACGTGATGGAACACCTAACGGTACACTTGCCATATGAAGCGGAACTGGGGGGGCCTGTGCAATTCAGGTGGATGTATCCGTTCGAGCGTTTTATGGGACACTTGAAGGGAAAGACTAAAAACCTTGCAAAAGTAGAGGGATCCATCGTACAAGGAAGTTTGACAGAGGAAACATCTAACTTCTCGTCTTACTATTTTAGTCCAAATGTGAGAACGAAAAGAACCGCTACGAAACGATACGATGATGGAGGCGTTGCACCTGTTTATAGGCATGTTGTCCCCAGCATCTTCAAAGAAATAGGCAGACTTGCGGCTCATAAACATTTGAGTTGGAAAGTTGAAGGAAAAATCGTGGGACCATAAACATTTAAGTGCGGCTCACAATTACATATTGCGAAATCTGGATGAAGTGCACCAATTTGAGAGGTAACTTTGATCATACATTAATATATTTATATATATATATATATATATATAAAAACACGAGATTTTTGTGCAGCATATTTGATAATCTTGCCCGCCAAACTTACCCTGGCCGAGAAGAGCATGAGTATGAGGTTTACAAAGAACGTGACTTTGCTGGATGGTTAAAATACTATGTAAGTGCTCTTCAAATTACTGATATATAAACTAAAACCTAACACTATATATAATTAATGTGTGTGATTGTACCACTTGTTTTTATTCAGGTGAGAGAGGGCTATCATCCGGAACAAATACCGCTGTGGTTGCATGAGATTGTGAACTCTCCAATAGGAAAGATCACTACAACACCAATGTACTGTACTCGCGGGTACATTTTCCATACGTACAAGCATGGCATGAAGAAGTCGACCGCAAATTATGGTATTCTTGTCCCGGGCGAAACAGAATTCTACGGAGTTTTGCAAGAGATCATCGAGGTCACATACCCAGGAATTATCAACTTGAAATGTATTATGTTCAAATGTGATTGGTATGATCCGACACCAGGTCGAGGGGTTCGCAGAAACGAGACGGTAGGTGTCACCGATGTAAATGCAGGCCGAAAATTTTCCAAGTTCGACCCTTCATCCTTGCATCGCAGGCAGAGCAAGTGTGTTTTATTCCTTATCCTCGAGTTAGGCAAAGACGAGAGACTTGGTTATCGGTCATAAAGGTCAATCCAAGAGGTTATGTATTTGGTTTAGACGATGAAGTGGCCATGCAGCATGACAGAGTTGCAGAAGTTTCAAACCCGATCGAATCCACAGAAATTATCATACACGTTGACCCCGAGAATAGAGAAGTTGAAGACGTCGTCGACGATACAAGTGAAGATGGAGAAGCCGATGAATTCGACGAGTCTGCGAGTGATGAAGAAGAACGGGAGCACAGTGAAAACTCTTACGTATCTGAAAATGATGATGAAAACGATGATGAAAATGACTTTGATTAATTTTGAGGTTGTTCTTTGAATTTTAAGTTGTTTGTATTTTGAATTGTGATGAATTTGTACTTCCTATACGTACAATTAAACGGTTTTGATGAAACATCATACACGTTGACCCCGAGAATAGAAAAGTTGAAGACATCGTCGCCGATTCAAGTGAAGATGGAGCATTTTTACTTACAACAATTCACAAAAGTCATTTCAGGTTCGGAATAGGGTTCTAAATATAGGGTTTCCAACGTTTCCTCGCAAATCCGTCGCAAATTGTTCGGATTAGGGTTTCCATATTATCTTCCGTCGCAAATCCATCGCGAAATTGCGATGGATTTGCGACGGAAATGCCCCATTCCATCGCAAATCCCTCGCAAATTTGCTGGATTAGGGTTTCCATATTTTATTCCGTCGCAAATCCATCGCAACTTTGCGATGGATTTGCGACGGAAATGCCCCATTCCATCGCAAATCCGTCGCAAAATTGCGATGGATTTGCGACGGAACAAAATCTTTATATATACGCGGGCGCGGGTTTGAGCTTCGCTCAAACCGATCCCTTCTCTCCCGAATCGCACGCCGACCTCTCCTTTTCCGCTTCTCCTCCGTCTCCCGACGCCGGACCGCCACGCCGCCTCCACGCCTGTTCTTCTCCACGCCGAACCGCCGCCGCTCTTCTCGGTCTCCACGCCGAACCGCCGCCGACCTCTCCTTTTCCGCTTCTCCTCCGTCTCCCGACACCGGACCGCCACGCCGCCTCCACGCCTGTTCTTCTCCACGCCGAACCGCCGCCGCTCTTCTCGGTCTCCACGCCGAACCGCCGCCGCTTCTCCTCGGTCTCCACATCCGACCGACCGCCGGACCGCCACGGTCTCCCGACGCCGCTTCTCCTCGGCCTCCCGACGCCCGACCGCCGCCGCTCCTATTCTTCTCGGTCTCCACGCCGCCGCCACACCTCCACGCCGCCACCGTTCTTCCAGATCTGGTAAATCCAATTTTTCAATTGAAAATTTTAATTATCAGATTAGTTTAGAATTTAGAATTTTAGATTTTAGATTGAAAATTGTTATTATTAGATTAGTTTTAGAATTTAGAATTTTAGATTTTAGATTGAAAATTGTAATTATTAGATTAGTTTTAGATTTTAGATTGAAAACTGTTATTATTAGATTGGAAATGTGGTTATAATAGTTTTAGTAAGAATTTTTGGAGTTTTTAGAATTTAATTTGTTCATTTGATTAGATTAATTTCGGAATTTAGAATTTTAGATTTTAGATTTGAAATTTTAATTATTAGATTAAATTAGAATTTAGAATTCTAGATTTTAGATTTAAAATTTAAACTATTAGATTTGAAATGTGATTATAATAGTTTTGGAAGTTACAATATTTCTAACTGTTTTAGTTTCTAGAATTTAATTTGTTCATGTGATTAGATTAATTATAGATTTTAGAATTTTAGATTTTAGGTTAGTAATTTTAATTATTAGTTTATAGTAATTTTATAAAAATTGTGTGATAATTAGAATATTTTTTGGGAATAAGTTTTTTAAAATTGCTAATTTCACTTTTTTATTTGTTGCAGATGGAGCAACAAAACTCTTATCGGCAGTTCCTGAGTCAGGGATCCGGAGGTTCCGGGGGTTACCGTGGTGCTCGTTCTCCTTCCGTGTCTCTTGGTCATGGGAACCCTACTAGTAGTTCCCATGGTTCTACGGGCCGGGAGGAGCAGCAGACCCGGTCTCGGTCTCCATCCCCACCTCGTCCCGCAGCCGCAATTGATGCCAGATTTGAGGCCTCTAGAGCCCCATTTTATGCGGCGGTTAGGGAGATTTTAGATGAGCCTGGTCATCATCACCTCCCTAACCTTCATCCACACCGCCCAACGAAGACTTTTTGGTATATATTTTTAATTTTTATAGTTTTTTGTTTTATTTTATATTATACATTTTGTAAAGTTAAAGTCTATTGTTTTCTTTTTCAGGTTCACTAATGATTCATCCGTCGCTTCTGCGGTTACAGAAGTTTTTGAAAAGGATTACAAAGATCCTATTGCCCGGTGGAGGGATGTAAAGGAACCCGTTCTTCAACGCTGGTTCACTACTTTTGCGGTAAGTACGAGTTTGATTCGTATTTACATTTTAAAAATATTTTTTAATTGCTAATAACTAACATTGTATTATTGTTATTTGATTTTTTTTTTCAAGCGCAAGTATCACTGGGAATCTGGTTTTACCGCCATAGTCTACCATGAGTTCTGTGCCAAAGTCCGTGATCGGTTGCCTGATATGGTTTCTCGGTGGAAGAAGTTGTGGCTCGCTAAGGGAGATGACGCCAAGCCAACTCACTTTGACCCGAACGTGTGGGCTGGCTTGGTTGCATATTGGTTGGATCCTGACCACCAGAAGAGGAGTGGGAACAGTAAGGCCGCTCGAGCGAAGAGCAAACATTCTACTCATCGCTCCGGCCGAACTTCATTCTTAGCCCGCGGCCGAATGCTTGTAAGTTTTTGTCAAATTATTTTTAAAAAATATTTCTATTTCTTTTATTTTTTTTTTTCATTTTTTCCGTATTTATCTAATCAAAATTTATTTCATAGGCCGAGGAAAGAGGGGAATCAGAAACGGATTTGCTGGAAGTTCTCACGTATACAAAACGGAGGCCGGATGGCACTTTCTTGGATGACGATTCTGAGGAGCTCTACAACGACGTTAACTCAAAACTACAAGAGTTGACTCAAAATGATGATCCCGATAGCATCGGTTCTGGTTCTTCTGTGGCCGTAAAGAACAAGATTTTTGTTCAGGTAAATTTGTATCATATTTTTTTAGTTCAAATTATTTTTTACCTATGTATATTGTTGGTTTATTAATTTCAATGTTTTTTTTGGTTTTTCAGTCCGCTCCCCGTAGAAAGGGGAAGATGATTGGGGTTGGTTCTCTTCAATCCCAAATCGATACTGGGAGCGGTTATGTTTGCGGTTCCGCTTCGAGTCAGCTTCAGGATTCCAACGAGGTCGCTACATTGAAGGAGAAGTTGACTGCACAGGAGACGAAGGTTGCCCTGTTCGAACAGATGTTCGACTATTTGGGCAACTCGGATCCGAAGCTCAAGGAGCTTATGGACCGTTTGCGTCAACAACAGGACGGACCCAGCAGATCGGATCAGGGCGGATCGGGACCGGATCAGGGCGGATCGGGACCATCCGCCGAATTT
Source organism: Erythrophleum ivorense (assembly GCA_026724425.1). NCBI lineage: Eukaryota > Viridiplantae > Streptophyta > Magnoliopsida > Fabales > Fabaceae > Erythrophleum > Erythrophleum ivorense. Next base: position 1,254,644 of record JAIUCV010000084.1, read on the forward strand.
TAGTTTTCGTTTTTTTTGTCTATTTTTAATGTTATTTATGAATAATTTTTATGATATTTGAATTAAAATTTTATTTAATTTTAATATTTATTTAATTTTCTTCTTTTAATTTTTATTTTTTTAAATTACAAATTAAAATAAAAAATCAATTTAACAATTACGAAATTAAAATTAAAAAAAAAATTAAATAAAAGTTGCGACGGAAGTTTTTCCGTCGCAATTAGTTCCCTCGCAGATTTGCGACAGAAATTATTCCGTCGCAAATTTGCGACGGAATAATTTCTTCGCAACATTGCGACGGAAGTAGTTCCTCGCAAATTTGCGAGGGAATAATTTCCGTCGCAAGTTTGCGACGGAAACTCTTCCGTCGCAAATTTGCGACGGAAACTCTTCCGTCGCAAATTTGCGATAGAGCTCATTCCGTCGCAAATAAATCGCAACATGGCGACGGAGTAGATGCCTTCGCAAATCCGTCGCAAGTTTGCGACGGCGTTGCGACGGAACAGGCATTGCGACGAACGATTTGCGACGGAAATTCTTCATTCGCAATTCCGTCGCAAATGACCATTTGCGACGGAATTGCGACGATATTTTCCGTCGCAAATGGATCTCAATAACCTTTCTATTCTATTTTGCAGCCGCCACTTCCAATAGCCTATTTCCTTCCTACAAAACAAGCTTGATAAGAAATAGTATCCAAAACTATATCAGACAGACCAATAGATCAAGATCTATAAAAAGAACCTACTTATGTCAAACAGAGAAAACTAACTAAATGGGGATAAAAAAATCATCACTGAGACCAGCTCCTAAATTGAAAAACCTTCACAAACAACATAAAATTTCAATCTTGTTTTCAGAGAAGACAAACTATGGACGATCCAAGCAAATAAAGGGTTTTACCCATAATCTCTACCACAGAGGTCTACCACAGAGGTCTACCACAGAGGTCTACAACAGAGGTCTACAACAGAGGTCTACCACAGAGGTCTACAACAGAGGTCTACCACAGAGGTCTACCACAGAGGTCTACCACAGAGGTCTACAACAGAGGTCTACCACAGATCTGAGAAAAAAAAACCTCCATCTATTACAGATCGAGAGAGAAAAACTTACAGCGGCGGTGACGGTGGCGATCAGAGAAGGAGATGTAGGCTGAGGAGGAAGAAAAACTGCATATTCCCATCTCATTTTCTCCCATCCTTGTTTACCCAAATCCTTTCTCTAGCTCCTCTCTGCATATTAAGCCAAAGACAATGGCAAATGGAACTGATTAAGAAGCTCCTTAATAAGATATGTTGAATCAGTTCAAAAGAAGCATAAGAAAGAAGTCCCAAAAGAGAATTCTTGGATTCCAAAACCATGAGAAACGAACCTACAACCGGATCTAGAAATTGGCCAAGCGTCGTGGAAGAGGACATGAGGGATGCTTCGAGGACCGAGGGGAAGACGACGGATGCTACATGGCCAAACCGCGACCGCCGCAGCACCGTTTCAGGAGAGTTTCAGATCTGGAGGATTTGAGAGTAGATCCGGGAAAGGAGAACAGTACAGCTTTAGATCTGATGGAGCTGAAGTTGAGAAAAGAAGAGAGAAGCGTCGCCATAGTCTCTGGAAGGAAAGGTTGGAAAAAATGATGGCCAAAACGGAGAAGAAGAGGAAGAAGAAATCGACGGAGGATAAGAGATAAGAGAGAGAGAGAGGCGTTGATGAAAGAGAGTTTCACATAAAAAAAATTTTCACAAAATTAGGGTTTCTCCTTTATATACCAGGATAAATGATAAAAAGGTTGGAAGTGTGTATAAATGATTCGGATCCAGAGGACCAGCGTTGCACTATGAACTTACGAGACAGGGAATAGAGCTAAGACAATGATATGGTTTGGTTGTGATATAGTAACAGTAACGAATATAAACAACGATTAAAATTCAATAAAGACAAGCACTAGACCAGGGTAATTCGCAGGAGAATCAGAGAAAGCAACCGAACGACTATTCAGGACAATGATTAAGTACGGGCTTCGAACTCGAACATAAAATTATGCAAACCCACTGTCGTGGCGTTAACAACTTTACTAATCAACCTAGATGTCTAAACTGTCGTTTGAATCTAGCAGTTGAAAGCAAGCAGTATGAACAGATTCGATATGTTCACGATTTGCCTTAGCATCAACTCTCGCAGGCTAAGGACGAATCGCTCACCAATGATTGTTCTAGCAACCTATAACACTTTTGATGAATAGATTAGCTTAGGATCTAAAATCAAGTAATTAATTCGACTTTAGCGTTAAGACTATCAGAGGCGAAAACAAACGATTCTTTTCATCTAAGATCCCAAGATACGACAACCTTAGCTGATGGTCGAAGTGGCCACAATCCGAAGATTTGGATTCTTGTTGAGATATGTATCCGAAGACGCACTCTAATTGATCTTAGATTCAAAGGTAAAAAGTCCTATATGCATTCGATCGACTAACTCATGAAACTCCTTTGAAAAACCTAGATCTAGCAGGACGACTACTCAGACATGTTCGAGCAAACAATAACGATTGAAGGAACGGAATTCATTGAATAAAGATAAGAGAATAAAGGTTTAGAAATCTTCTCCAATACTGTCACTCAGGATTCAGAGATGGATTCAGAGATCTTCCCCTCGAAAAAACTCTCCAAAAACAAAGTGTAAAAGAAAACCTAAAAGAAAGCATAGCCTAAACAACGGCTGAAAAACGAGTGTAAATAGGTCAGGTGTCGAAAACCGATGATCGAACGGTCGAGATCGATCGGCTGATGGACGGTGTAGATCGAACGCACTGATCAACGGGAGGTGATCGACGGCTGACGGGCGATCGGGTCGATCGCCGGGCCGTCGCCGGGTCGATCGCCGGGCGGATCGCCGGGTCGATCGCCGGGCGGATCGCCGGGTTGATCGCCGGGCGGATCGCCGGGCCGGTCGCCGGGCGGATCGCCGGGCGGATCGCCGGGCCGGTCGTCGGGGCTGGTCGCCGGGCTGGTCGCCGGGGCTGGTCGCCGGGCTGGTCGCCGGGGCTGGTCGCCGGGCGGATCGCCGGGCGGGTCGCCGGGCCGGTCGCCGGGGCTGGTCGCCGGGGTGAGGTCGTCTGGTCTGACATGCCTTCACAAAAACCATCATAACTCGTCAACCGTTTATCGGAATGACCTGAAACCGGCGCCAAATGAAAGCTGACTCAAATTCCTATCTTGTGGGCATTCGATCAAAAGGCCAGTCGATCGACGGGTTTGGGCGTCAAGTTTGATTGCCAACTTTCTGGTTATTTCGACCCCTTTTGCTCTATATCGCATCTTGCCACTCCGTGTCACCGAAATGCTCCTTTGAATGACTTTCAACCTGTAAAGACTCGATAAAGACTATAAAGACTCGATAAAACACGTGAAAACAGTGGTTAGAGTGCGCTAAAACGCAAGACATCAACTCCCCCGGACTTAGTCTTTTGCTTGCCCTCAAGCAAACATCGGTTCTAAGAACGGAGAAGAAGTTTGAAAACGCGGGAACTCACAAATCATCAGTAACCATACCCCGAAGGAAAATCATTAGACCTCAAGAAACAACGCTTGGTCAGTGCATAATCACTGTCGTACCGTCAAGGTCTCGCAATCCTGATCCCTTCGTGAACCCCCATCCTGCAGAACTTTAGCTACACATTGGTTAACTCTCTACATTCATTAAGATAAAGCGTGGACCTCTCATCAAAAATATTACACAGGGTAGACGGGTTCAGGTGTCAAAATGGTCTATTTGTTGGTGAGTTTAAAGTGTTTAAGGGTTACCAGATACGCCGGAGGATGCATGATATCGCGCAAAACAGCAAGAGAGAAGGGTTCTGTTGATAGCCACAGTTCCCAACCACTTCACTTCACAACTCCTTCTATCTCGCCCGAAACTCTTTTACTTCTCAGTTTGCCTCGATCAATGTTGCTCCTTCGAAAACTTGGCACTGTCTTCGCCTTTTCATTTAACTACTAGTTCCTTTCCTTTATTTTTTTTTTTTTTTTTTTTTTTTTTTTTTTGAGGGGAACTAGTGTTAAACAGGCGGAAAAATATTACCGTTAATGGCGCTTCTCGAAGGAGTGATCTTCTATCGAGTGGTGCCCGGCGAGTGATGCCCGGCGAGTGGCTCGTCGAGTGATGTGGTCGCCGTCGAGTGCACCCTCGTCTCAGATGTCATATTCCACCATCTCGGTCTATTCACAGTGTTATAACGAGCACTCGTCTTGGAGGTGATTGGGAGACTGTGTCGAACCGTTCTCTCCGACTTTTTTGCACATATCTGCATATATGACAAAGAGAAACAGAGTGCATGAGGTTCGAAAAGAGATAGGGTTCATGGTGGGGGAACCAACCAAAGATGGGTCGGCCACTCAGGATCAACAGAGAGTGGTAAAGTGAATAAGAAGTCCTGAGTGTATGATCCGTTTCCCTGATATAACATTCCTAATGAGAAGTAATTAGAAATCAGATTCAAGGTCTAATATCGTTAGAGTCAACCAAATGTTTCACCAAAAATTTCTGCAAAACAAAAATTCCTGGGGGAAGTCTGACCAAAAGGGTATTCCAGCTTTTTGCACCTAACAAACCCTGCAAAATTGGTCACAAGATCGAAAGTATTCAAGAGCAAGAGTGGTTGTAAGTCATCAGATAAGTTCATTCCCTACAAGTTTTGACTCAATAAAACGTTGACTCAATGAAAACATCAAAATGACTCAAGACAAAAGAAAACAAAAGAAAGAAAATGACGTCAGTAAACACAAAGACCCTCCCCCGGACTTAGTTCACACCGTCTCGGTGTGAAAATAATCCAAAGAGAGAGGCAAATAGACTAAATAAAGGTATACTACAATGGAGATGAGAGGTGTTACAGCGCTATAGGTGAGCTGGGGGGTTGGCACTGCGGCTCTGGCCAGGTTCTAAGCGCCCATCAGCTTCTGCTCCGTCACTCAGTACAGCATGATCGATCATTCCTCTGCGAGACTTCTCCAGATCGATCGGTCCAGCAACCAATCGATCGATTGCCCTGTGTTTCTTTTTTTTTTTTTTTTTTTTTTTTTTTTTTTTTTGGAAACATAAAAAAAAAAACAAAACTCAAAGTTAGCAACTAAAAATATAAAGACTCAAGTTAGTGACTCTTACCGGTGGGTTGCCTCCCACCAAGCTCGACTTGTATGACACGACTCAGTCAGGATGAGCAGTGGAGCTTGCTTCAAAGCAAGTCCCACAGTCAGAAATTTTCAACTCGAGTACTCTGTTCAACAGACTCTTCACAGCATCTTGTCCTTTCTCTTTCAGCTCTGATGTGAAGATAGCTCTAACTTTAGAGAAAGGTTTGGAGGTACCTCTGCACTTCACCTCGTACTCAATGGTATCTCCGACACGTCTCTGAGGCAGCAAGGTTATGTGAGGATCTCCCTTGACTTTCTTTAACTTTACTTTTCCCTCCAGCTTTTTCTTTTTGCTGACTTCCTTGATAACAATGTGAGAGTCTCCATCCAGGACTTCTTTAACTCTCATGTCGTAAGGTTCTTTCTGAGGACAGACTCCAAGGCTCTCTCCCTTGACAATGCTGACACAGGAGGCGAGTTTGGTAGTTCCAGTAGTGGGGATGGCCTTATAGAAGACCTTCTCGTCGATGAAAGAGAAAGAGACTCTCTTATTAGGCAGATCAACAACTGCACCCACTGTGGCTAGGAAAGGTCTTCCGAGAATCAAAGGCACGTCAGACTCCTTGCTCATCTCCACGACTTGAAAATCAGTTGGAACAAGACAATTTCCGACATTGACAAGAAGATCATGAATGGTGCCGTATGGAGTCGTGGTTGAAGAGTTTGCAAATGCAAGAGTGAAGCCAGGAGGCTTTATATTACCAATGCCCAACTCCTCTGCAATAGCTTTTGACATCAGATTCACGCTAGACCCAGAGTCACAGAGAGACTCTTCAAATCGAACTCCAGTAATGGAGCAAGGAACAACAAACTTCCCAGGGTCTTCAACCTTAGGCAATTGCCTCAATGGTGACGGTGAACTCTTTGCCTTGATGAAGAGAGCTTTAATATCTTCCAAACTTTCCCTGCAGTTCTGAAAGAAGTGATACAGGAGGTAGGGACGACTCTCTATGGCTTCTTCGAATGAGATTGTAGGAGGAAGCCTTCTCACCATTTTATAGAATCCAGCTAGCTTCTCTGCACTGATAGGCTGCATCAGGTGCCTGGGAGGAACTGGGTAGGGGACTTTCGGAACATAAGGTGGTGGAGCTGTGTAAACGGGTCTTATGTCTACCTCATCATCAACTGAACCAGCAACATCTTCAACTCTCTGGCATTGCTCGTCAGATTTTGCAGCTTCCAAACCTCGTCGCTCGATCACTTCCTCCATCTCACCATGAACCGTGACTTGATGTCTTGCGTTTTGGCGCAATCTAACCTTTGCTTTCACGTGTTTTATCGAGTCTTTTTAGCTTTTATCGAGTCTTTGCAGGTCTAGAATCATTCGAAGGAGAGTTTCGGTGATACGGAGCAGCAAGAGGTGAAACCATGCAAAAAGGAAAGAAAATGCCGATTTACGAAGTCCAATCGACGGAGAAGTGTACTCGACGGCATGACATCAATCAACCGGAGGGGAGCACTCGACGGACGACTGACCACTCGCCGGGGCCGACCCAATGGTGGTTAGAGCTGAGCAGTCGAGCTGATTGACATGTCTTCACTAAAACCATCATAACTCTTCAACCGTTTATCGGAATGACCTCAAACCGGCGCCAAATGAAAGATAACTCAATTTCCTATCTAATGGGCAGTCGATCAAGGCAGTCGACCACACTAGTCGACGGGATCACTCGACGGAAGCACTCGACGGCTGAGCAGTCGAGCTGATTGACATGTCTTCACTAAAACCGTCATAACTCTTCAACCGTTTATCGGAATGACCTCAAACCGGCGCCAAATGAAAGTAACTCAATTTCCTATCTAATGGGCAGTCGATCAGGGCAGTCGACCACACCAGTCGACGGGAGCACTCGACGGAAGCACTCGACGGCCGCAGGTCCCCTTCACTCGCCGGGTGCACTCGACGGCTACCACTCGCCGGCACCCAGTCGACGGGCCAGGTCGCCGGCACCCACTCGCCGGGCCAGGCCGCCGGCACCCACTCGCCGGGCCACTCGACGGGCCCCCCTCGCCGGGCCAGGCCGCCGGCACCCACTCGCCGGGCCACTCGACGGGCCCCCCTCGCCGGGCCCCCTCGCCGGCACCCACTCGACGGGCCCCCTCGCCGGGCCACCTCGCCGGGCCACCTCGCCGGGCCACTCGACGGGCCAGGCCGCCTGCTGCCACTCGCCGGAGGCACCCGCCGGCCACCACTCGACGGGCCAGGCCGCCGGCTCCCACTCGACGGGCCAGGCCGCCGGCCATCACTCGCCGGAGTCCACTCGATGGGCCTGACCCGAAGGCCCACTCGAGTACTTGACCCGATGGCCCAGTCGACTTTCACTACTTAGACCTATTTTCGTCTTGTTTTCAGACACGTTTTGTTTTACATTTTGTTCGGAGTTCTTTCGAGGATAGCCGCTTTTCATTGTCTTTCAAAGGAGAAGATTTCTGAACCATTGTGACAGATTGGAGAAGATTTCTGAACCTTTGTTTGCTTGTTTTATTTTCTATTCAATGAATTCTGTTTCTGCTATTGTTGTTTGCTCGAACATGTGTGAGTAGTCGATTAGCTAGATCTAGGTTTTTCAAAGGAGTTTCATGAGTTAGATAACTGAATGCAGATAGGGCGTTTAATCTTTGAGTCTAAGATCAATTAGAGTGCGTCCATTAAGTTGGATACATACCTCAACAAGAACCCTAATCTTCGGATTCAGGCACCTTCGACCCTCAACTAAGGTTGTCGTATCTTGGGATCTTAGATAAAAAGAATATATCGTCTTCGCCATTGTTGAGTTTAATGCTTTGATTGTTTTGATCACTCGATCTCTGATCTTAGGTTAATCTATTCATCAAAAGTGTAATAGGTTGCTAGAACGAACATTGGTGAGCGATCTGTCCTTAGCCTGCGAGAGTTGATGCTAAGGCGGATCGTGAACATATCGAACCCGTTCATATTGCTTGTCTTCAATTGCTAGATTCAAACGAGAGTTTAGACATCTAGGTTGATTAGCAAAGTTGTCAAGATCACGAGAGTGGATTGACATACTTTTACGTTTGAGTTCAAGACCTGTACTTAATCATTGCCCTGAATAGTCATTCGGTTACTTTCCTTGAGCTCCTGCGAATTGCCTTGATCTAGTGCTTTTTCCCTATTGAGTTTACATCGTCATTTACTTTCAGTTACTGTTACCGAATTACAAACCAAATCATCACCATTGTCTTAGCTCCATTTTAAGTCTCATAGTTCATAGTGCAACGCTGGTCCTCTGGATCTCGAATCTCTTATACTACACACAAACATCTTTTTATCAAACTGGCGCCGTTGCGACGGGGACCAACTCGTTGCCTTTGAATTTTGATTTGAAATTTAATCTAAGATTTTTCTAACTTGTTCTTTCTCTGCTTGCCTCTGTGTGTTTCAGGTGCATGACTCATAGATCTACAAGGAGAAACCGCACAGAAGATCTTGTTGTCTTGACCAACGCAGAACTCGCTAGAGTAGAACGAGAAAACAGACAGAACCGGCCTACTCCCGCCATGATGGGCGACGAAGGCAATCAGAATCAGAACGTTAACGCTCAGATGGCTGCTCAGATGCAGCAGCTCCAGCAGCAGATCGAGCAGATGCAGAAGGCTCAACAGGATAGAGAGCCGCGACCTCAAGCTGCTATTGGTGAGAGGGACAATCCGCATACCTTTTACCAAAACAGGTCTGCAATTGTTCCTCCACCAATCCAGAGGCAGGATTTTAAGATCGACCCGTACCTGATCTCACTAGTCAAGCTGAGCCTCTTCAATGGATTGCCTGCTGAGAATCCGATGGACCACATCGAAACCTTTGAAGAGATATGCAGTACTACTGGTTCGAATGGTGTACCACCTGACTTCCTGAAGTGCAAGCTTTTCCCGTTCTCTCTTGCCAACAAAGCATCCCGTTGGCTGAAGTCTCTACCAGCTGGGTCGCTGACTTCATGGGCCCAATGTAGGTCTGCATTCGTAGACCACTTCTTTACCAAGTCTAAAACGGCTGCTCTCCGGACCAAGATTGCATCATTCCACCAGTATGATGGAGAAGCTTTCTGTGAAGCTTGGGAGAGATATAAGGAATACCGGAGAGAGTGTCCTCATCACGGATTCTCTGATGAGCAGATTTTGGGAATCTTCTATGATGGAGTCAACTGGGACTACAGAAACGTTTTGAACTCAGCCAGCAATGGTGATTTCATGACGAAGTCCAAGGAAGGTGCATTCGAGCTTATTGAGAATTTGGCTGCAAGTTCGAGCAACAAGAGCGCCGAGTATGACCGAACGGTTAGCAGCGTGTCTGCCAAGGGAAGCGGTGTTGAAGCGCAGAAGATTGATGAGCTGACGGCCAAGGTGAATCTGCTGCTGAAGGCGTCACAGAAGTCTGTTCACTTTGTTGACGAAACAGATGGCACGCCACTCTGTCAGGCGTTCGAAGTTGCTGAAGAGGAAGATGATCAGATGGAGGTCAACTACGTGAATGGTCAAGCCTTCGTGCAAAACAGAGGCTTCAATCCGAACTACAAGAGCCATCCGAACCTGTCCTACAGAAGCACCAACGTCGAGAATCCCCAAGATCAAGTCTATCCGCCGAGGTCGAGTCAAAACCAGCAGGGTTTTCAGAAGAGCTACTCTAACACTTTCCAGGAGAAGACCTTTGTTCCGAACCAGAAGAACTTTGGCCAGCAAAAGGTGCAGTTCAATAGTCAGCAACAGGCTTCAGGTTCATCGAACAATTCGAACGACGAACTGAAGAGTATGATGCAGCAGATGTTGATGAACCAGCAGAAGTCTTCGGATGAGATCAATTCGAAGATTGACAACATGTACAGTGATCTGAATGGGAAGCATGAGGCTGTGTGGACTCATGTGAAGAAGCTGGATGTTCAAGTAGCTCAGATGGCCGAAGCTATTAAGAGACCTCAAGGAACCCTTCCTGGGAAAGGAGAGACGAATCCCAGAGAGCACTGTCATGCAGTCACGGTTCAGGGTGAGATGGAGGAAGTGATCGAGCGACGAGGTTTGGAAGCTGCAAAATCTGACGAGCAATGCCAGAGAGTTGAAGATGTTGCTGGTTCAGTTGATGATGAGGTAGACATAAGACCCGTTTACACAGCTCCACCACCTTATGTTCCGAAAGTCCCCTACCCAGTTCCTCCCAGGCACCTGATGCAGCCTATCAGTGCAGAGAAGCTGGCTGGATTCCATAAAATGGTGAGAAGGCTTCCTCCTACAATCTCATTCGAAGAAGCCATAGAGAGTCGTCCCTACCTCCTGTATCACTTCTTTCAGAACTGCAGGGAAAGTTTGGAAGATATTAAAGCTCTTTTCATCAAGGCAAAGAGTTCACCGTCACCATTGAGGCAATTGCCTAAGGTTGAAGACCCTGGGAAGTTTGTTGTTCCTTGCTCCATTACTGGAGTTCGATTTGAAGAGTCTCTCTGTGACTCTGGATCTAGCGTGAATTTGATGTCAAAGGCTATTGCAGAGGAGTTGGGCATTGGTAATATAAAGCCTCCTGGCTTCACTCTTGCATTTGCAAACTCTTCAACCACGACTCCATACGGCACCATTCATGATCTTCTTGTCAATGTCGGAAATTGTCTTGTTCCAACTGATTTTCAAGTCGTGGAGATGAGCAAGGAGTCTGACGTGCCTTTGATTCTCGGAAGACCTTTCCTAGCCACAGTGGGTGCAGTTGTTGATCTGCCTAATAAGAGAGTCTCTTTCTCTTTCATCGACGAGAAGGTCTTCTATAAGGCCATCCCCACTACTGGAACTACCAAACTCGCCTCCTGTGTCAGCATTGTCAACGGAGAGAGCCTTGGAGTCTGTCCTCAGAAAGAACCTTACGACATGAGAGTTAAAGAAGTCCTGGATGGAGACTCTCACATCGTTATCAAGGAAGTCAGCAAAAAGAAAAAGCTGGAGGGAAAAGTAAAGTTAAAGAAAGTCAAGGGAGATCCTCACATAACCTTGCTGCCTCAGAGACGTGTCGGAGATACCATTGAGTACGAGGTGAAGTGCAGAGGTACCTCCAAACCTTTCTCTAAAGTTAGAGCTATCTTCACATCAGAGCTGAAAGAGAAAGGACAAGATGCTGTGAAGAGTCTGTTGAACAGAGTACTCGAGTTGAAAATTTCTGACTGTGGGACTTGCTTTGAAGCAAGCTCCACTGCTCATCCTGACTGAGTCGTGTCATACAAGTCGAGCTTAAGACTTAAACCAAGCGCTTGGTGGGAGGCAACCCACCGGTAAGAGTCACTAACTTGAGTCTTTATATTTTTAGTTGCTAACTTTGAGTTTTGTTTTTTTTATGTTTCGAAAAAAAAAAAAAAAAAAAAAAAAAAAAAAAGAAAGAAACACAGGGCAATCGATCGATTGGTTGCTGGACCGATCGATCTGGAGAAGTCTCGCAGAGGAAGAAGAACAAATAGTTGACAGAACGATCGGTCGAACGATCGATAATTCCTCGCACCTGCGACTAAAGAGGATCATGCTGTACTGAGTGACGGAGCAGAAGCTGATGGGCGCTTAGAACCTGGCCAGAGCCGCAGTGCCAACCCCCCCCCCCCCCCCCAGCTCACCTATAGCGCTGTAACACCTCTCCTCTCCATTGTAGTATACCTTTATTTAGTCTATTTGCCTCTCTCTTTGGATTATTTTCACACCGAGACGGTGTGAACTAAGTCCGGGGGAGGGTCTTTGTGTTTACTGACGTCATTTTCTTTCTTTTGTTTTCTTTTGTCTTGAGTCATTTTGATGTTTTCATTGAGTCAACGTTTTATTGAGTCAAAATTTGTAGGGAATGAACTTATCTGAAGATTTACAACCACTCTTGCTCTTGAATACTTTCGATCTAGTGACCAATTTTGCAGGGTTTGTTAGGTGCAAAAAGCTGGAATACCCTTTTGGTCAGACTTCCCCCAGGAATTTTTGTTTTGCAGAAATTTTTGGTGAAGCATTTGGTTGACTCTAACCATATTGGACCTTGAATCTGATTTATAATTACTTCTCATTAGGAATGTTATATCAGGGAAACGGATCATACACTCAGAACTTCTTATTCACTTTATCACTCTCTGTTGATCCTGAGTGGCCGACCCATTTTTGGTTGGTACCCACCTTGAACCTTACCTCCTTTCGAACCTCATGCACTTTGTTCTTCTTTGTCATATGTGCAGATATGTGCAAAAACGTTGGAGAGAAAGGTTCGACACAACTTCCCAACCACAGAGCTTTACGAGTGTTTATCTGTAACACTGAGAATGGGACGAGAAGGTGAAACATGAAATCTGGGTCGAAGAGATGGTTGCTCCTTGGGAAAGCACGAGTACACGGTAACATTTTCGTGCCTATTGACACTAGTTCCCCTCATCAAAAAAAAAAAAAAAAAAAAAAAAAAAAAAAAAAAAAAACTTACACTTGAGGAAAGGAACTAGTGATCAATACGAGTATAGTGCGAAAAATCCACCAAGGAACACAGTACATCAAGGCAAAAATGGGAGTTGAAAGAGTTTCGGGTGAAATCCAACATACAAGGAGCTGAGGAGTGAAGTGGTTGGGAACTGTGGCTATCAACAGAACCCTTCTCTCTTGCTGTTTTGCGCGATATCATGCATCCTCCGGCGTATCTGGTAACCCTTAAACACTTAAGCTCACCAACAAATAAGCCTTTTTGATGCCCGAACCCGTCTCACCTGTGTAATGTTCTTGATGAGAGGTCCACGTTTGATCTTAATGAATGTAGAGAGTTAACCAATGTGTAGCCAGAGTTTCTGCAGGATGGAGGTTCACGAAGGGATCAGGATTGCGAGACCTTGAGGGTACGACTGTGATTATGCGCTGATCAAGCGTTGTTTATTGAGGTCTAATGATTTTCCTTCCGGGTATGGTTGCTGATGATTTATGAGTTCTCGCGTTTTCAAACCTCTTCTCTGTGTCTTAGAACCTATGTTTGCTTGGGGGCAAGCAAAAGACTAAGTCCGGGGGAGTTGATGTCTTGCGTTTTGGCACAATCTAACCTTTGCTTTCACGTGTTTTATCGAGTCTTTTTAGCTTTTATCGAGTCTTTGCAGGTCTAGAATCATTCGAAGGAGAGTTTCGGTGATACGGAGCAGCAAGAGGTGAAACCATGCAAAAAGGAAAGAAAATGCCGATTTACGAAGTCCAATCGACGGAGAAGTGTACTCGACGGCATGACATCAATCAACCGGAGGGGAGCACTCGACGGACGACTGACCACTCGCCGGGGCCGACCCAATGGTGGTTAGAGCTGAGCAGTCGAGCTGATTGACATGTCTTCACTAAAACCATCATAACTCTTCAACCGTTTATCGGAATGACCTCAAACCGGCGCCAAATGAAAGATAACTCAATTTCCTATCTAATGGGCAGTCGATCAAGGCAGTCGACCACACTAGTCGACGGGATCACTCGACGGAAGCACTCGACGGCTGAGCAGTCGAGCTGATTGACATGTCTTCACTAAAACCGTCATAACTCTTCAACCGTTTATCGGAATGACCTCAAACCGGCGCCAAATGAAAGTAACTCAATTTCCTATCTAATGGGCAGTCGATCAGGGCAGTCGACCACACCAGTCGACGGGAGCACTCGACGGAAGCACTCGACGGCCGCAGGTCCCCTTCACTCGCCGGGTGCACTCGACGGCTACCACTCGCCGGCACCCAGTCGACGGGCCAGGTCGCCGGCACCCACTCGCCGGGCCAGGCCGCCGGCACCCACTCGCCGGGCCACTCGACGGGCCCCCCTCGCCGGGCCAGGCCGCCGGCACCCACTCGCCGGGCCACTCGACGGGCCCCCCTCGCCGGGCCCCCTCGCCGGCACCCACTCGACGGGCCCCCTCGCCGGGCCACCTCGCCGGGCCACTCGACGGGCCAGGCCGCCTGCTGCCACTCGCCGGAGGCACCCGCCGGCCACCACTCGACGGGCCAGGCCGCCGGCTCCCACTCGACGGGCCAGGCCGCCGGCCATCACTCGCCGGAGTCCACTCGATGGGCCTGACCCGAAGGCCCACTCGAGTACTTGACCCGATGGCCCAGTCGACTTTCACTACTTAGACCTATTTTCGTCTTGTTTTCAGACACGTTTTGTTTTACATTTTGTTCGGAGTTCTTTCGAGGATAGCCGCTTTTCATTGTCTTTCAAAGGAGAAGATTTCTGAACCATTGTGACAGATTGGAGAAGATTTCTGAACCTTTGTTTGCTTGTTTTATTTTCTATTCAATGAATTCTGTTTCTGCTATTGTTGTTTGCTCGAACATGTGTGAGTAGTCGATTAGCTAGATCTAGGTTTTTCAAAGGAGTTTCATGAGTTAGATAACTGAATGCAGATAGGGCGTTTAATCTTTGAGTCTAAGATCAATTAGAGTGCGTCCATTAAGTTGGATACATACCTCAACAAGAACCCTAATCTTCGGATTCAGGCACCTTCGACCCTCAACTAAGGTTGTCGTATCTTGGGATCTTAGATAAAAAGAATATATCGTCTTCGCCATTGTTGAGTTTAATGCTTTGATTGTTTTGATCACTCGATCTCTGATCTTAGGTTAATCTATTCATCAAAAGTGTAATAGGTTGCTAGAACGAACATTGGTGAGCGATCTGTCCTTAGCCTGCGAGAGTTGATGCTAAGGCGGATCGTGAACATATCGAACCCGTTCATATTGCTTGTCTTCAATTGCTAGATTCAAACGAGAGTTTAGACATCTAGGTTGATTAGCAAAGTTGTCAAGATCACGAGAGTGGATTGACATACTTTTACGTTTGAGTTCAAGACCTGTACTTAATCATTGCCCTGAATAGTCATTCGGTTACTTTCCTTGAGCTCCTGCGAATTGCCTTGATCTAGTGCTTTTTCCCTATTGAGTTTACATCGTCATTTACTTTCAGTTACTGTTACCGAATTACAAACCAAATCATCACCATTGTCTTAGCTCCATTTTAAGTCTCATAGTTCATAGTGCAACGCTGGTCCTCTGGATCTCGAATCTCTTATACTACACACAAACATCTTTTTATCATGACTGCATGACAGTGCTCTCTGGGATTCGTCTCTCCTTTCCCAGGAAGGGTTCCTTGAGGTCTCTTAATAGCTTCGGCCATCTGAGCTACTTGAACATCCAGCTTCTTCACATGAGTCCACACAGCCTCATGCTTCCCATTCAGATCACTGTACATGTTGTCAATCTTCGAATTGATCTCATCCGAAGACTTCTGCTGGTTCATCAACATCTGCTGCATCATACTCTTCAGTTCGTCGTTCGAATTGTTCGATGAACCTGAAGCTTGCTGCTGACTACTGAACTGCACCTTTTGCTGGCCAAAGTTCTTCTGGTTCGGAACAAAGGTCTTCTCCTGGAAAGTGTTAGAGTAGCTCTTCTGAAAACCCTGCTGGTTTTGACTCGACCTCGGCGGATAGACTTGATCTTGGGGATTCTCGACGTTGGTGCTTCTGTAGGACAGGTTCGGATGGCTCTTGTAGTTCTGATTGAAGCCTCTGTTCTGCACGAAGGCTTGACCATTCACGTAGTTGACCTCCATCTGATCATCTTCCTCTTCAGCAACTTCGAACGCCTGACAGAGTGGCGTGCCATCTGTTTCGTCAACAAAGTGAACAGACTTCTGTGACGCCTTCAGCAGCAGATTCACCTTGGCCGTCAGCTCATCAATCTTCTGCGCTTCAACACCGCTTCCCTTGGCAGACACACTGCTCACCGTTCGGTCATACTCGGCGCTCTTGTTGCTCGAACTTGCAGCCAAATTCTCAATAAGCTCGAATGCACCTTCCTTGGACTTCGTCATGAAATCACCATTGCTGGCTGAGTTCAAAACGTTTCTGTAGTCCCAGTTGACTCCATCATAGAAGATTCCCAAAATCTGCTCATCAGAGAATCCGTGATGAGGACACTCTCTCCGGTATTCCTTATATCTCTCCCAAGCTTCACAGAAAGCTTCTCCGTCATACTGGTGGAATGATGCAATCTTGGTCCAGAGAGCAGCCGTTTTAGACTTGGTAAAGAAGTGGTCTACGTATGCAGACCTACATTGGGCCCATGAAGTCAGCGACCCAGCTGGTAGAGACTTCAGCCAACGGGATGCTTTGTTGGCAAGAGAGAACGGGAAAAGCTTGCACTTCAGGAAGTCAGGTGGTACACCATTCGAACCAGTAGTACTACATATCTCTTCAAAGGTTTCGATGTGGTCCATCGGATTCTCAGCAGGCAATCCATTGAAGAGGCTCAGCTTGACTAGTGAGATCAGGTACGGGTCGATCTTAAAATCCTGCCTCTGGATTGGTGGAGGAACAATTGCAGACCTATTTTGGTAAAAGGTATGCGGATTGTCCCTCTCACCAATAGCAGCTTGAGGTCGCGGCTCTCTATCCTGTTGAGCCTTCTGCATCTGCTCGATCTGATGCTGGAGCTGCTGCATCTGAGCAGCCATCTGAGCGTTAACGTTCTGATTCTGATTGCCTTCGTCGCCCATCATGGCGGGAGTAGGCCGGTTCTGTCTGTTTTCTCGTTCTACTCTAGCGAGTTCTGCGTTGGTCAAGACAACAAGATCTTCTGTGCGGTTTCTCCTTGTAGATCTATGAGTCATGCACCTGAAACACACAGAGGCAAGCAGAGAAAGAACAAGTTAAAAAAATCTTAGACTAAATTTCCAATTAAAATCCAAAGGCAACGAATTGGTCCCCGTCGCAACGGCGCCAGTTTGATAAAAAGGTTGGAAGTGTGTATAAATGATTCGGATCCAGAGGACCAGCGTTGCACTATGAACTTACGAGACAGGGAATAGAGCTAAGACAATGATATGGTTTGGTTGTGATATAGTAACAGTAACGAATATAAACAACGATTAAAATTCAATAAAGACAAGCACTAGACCAGGGTAATTCGCAGGAGAATCAGAGAAAGCAACCGAACGACTATTCAGGACAATGATTAAGTACGGGCTTCGAACTCGAACATAAAATTATGCAAACCCACTGTCGTGGCGTGAACAACTTTACTAATCAACCTAGATGTCTAAACTGTCGTTTGAATCTAGCAGTTGAAAGCAAGCAGTATGAACAGATTCGATATGTTCACGATTTGCCTTAGCATCAACTCTCGCAGGCTAAGGACGAATCGCTCACCAATGATTGTTCTAGCAACCTATAACACTTTTGATGAATAGATTAGCTTAGGATCTAAAATCAAGTAATTAATTCGACTTTAGCGTTAAGACTATCAGAGGCGAAAACAAACGATTCTTTTCATCTAAGATCCCAAGATACGACAACCTTAGCTGATGGTCGAAGTGGCCACAATCCGAAGATTTGGATTCTTGTTGAGATATGTATCCGAAGACGCACTCTAATTGATCTTAGATTCAAAGGTAAAAAGTCCTATATGCATTCGATCGACTAACTCATGAAACTCCTTTGAAAAACCTAGATCAAGCAGGACGACTACTCAGACATGTTCGAGCAAACAATAACGATTGAAGGAACGGAATTCATTGAATAAAGATAAGAGAATAAAGGTTTAGAAATCTTCTCCAATACTGTCACTCAGGATTCAGAGATGGATTCAGAGATCTTCCCCTCGAAAAAACTCTCCAAAAACAAAGTGTAAAAGAAAACCTAAAAGAAAGCATAGCCTAAACAACGGCTGAAAAACGAGTGTAAATAGGTCAGGTGTCGAAAACCGATGATCGAACGGTCGAGATCGATCGGCTGATGGACGGTGTAGATCGAACGCACTGATCAACGGGAGGTGATCGACGGCTGACGGGCGATCGGGTCGATCGCCGGGTCGATCGCCGGGCCGGTCGCCGGGTCGATCGCCGGGCGGATCGCCGGGTCGATCGCCGGGCCGATCGCCGGGCCGGTCGCCGGGCGGATCGCCGGGCTGGTCGCCGGGCCGGTCGTCGGGGCTGGTCGCCGGGCTGGTCGCCGGGGCTGGTCGCCGGGCTGGTCGCCGGGCGGATCGCCGGGCTGGTCGCCGGGCCGGTCGCCGGGGCTGGTCGCCGGGGTGGTCGCCGGGGTGAGGTCGTCTGGTCTGACATGCCTTCACAAAAACCATCATAACTCGTCAACCGTTTATCGGAATGACCTGAAACCGGCGCCAAATGAAAGCTGACTCAAATTCCTATCTTGTGGGCATTCGATCAAAAGGCCAGTCGATCGACGGGTTTGGGCGTCAAGTTTGATTGCCAACTTTCTGGTTATTTCGACCCCTTTTGCTCTATATCGCATCTTGCCACTCCGTGTCACCGAAATGCTCCTTTGAATGACTTTCAACCTGTAAAGACTCGATAAAGACTATAAAGACTCGATAAAACACGTGAAAACAGTGGTTAGAGTGCGCTAAAACGCAAGACATCAATAAAACGGTTGGTAGATCTACATGGTAGACCTCCGTGGTAGACTTACTCGGTAGACCTCGCACATTTATAGGTTTTAACCTAAATGTCTTTGCTTATCTATAAATGATTCATTTGTATGCATTCATATTTTTGGTAGATGATAATGTCTATGTTTTAATTATTCATACAGGTTTCGTTGTCAAATTATTTTTTATTTAATTTTAAATTTAAATTTAAGATTTAATGATTTGGTAGATCTACATGGTAGACCTCCGTGGTAGACGTACCCGGTAGACCTCACATATTTATAGGTTTTAACCTAAATGTCTTTGCTTATCTATAAATGATTCATTTGTATGCAATCATATTTTTTGTAGATGATAATGTCTATCTTTTAATTATTCATACAGGTTTCGTTGTCAAATAATTTTTTATTTAAATTTAAGAATTAATTATTTGGTAGATCTACATGATCTACTTTACCCTAAACCCTAAATCGAATAATTTAGATAAAATTTTGTAACAATGTGCTTGCCCTATTGTCATTTTACAGTTTGGATAACAAATAAACGAAAATTGAATCGTATAACAAATCAAAAACAACAATTGGTCTAGAAATTTTCAAAATCCTACAACTTACACCATTCAACCCTAAACAATCTACTCAAACTCTTATCCTTATGAACTATATATTCATGATATTTATAAATTCATGCATTTTTCTGAGATCATATTTTTAGTAGATGTTAAATGTCTATTATTTCGTTATTTGCGAAAAAAATATTTCAACTTATTATTTTTTTAATTTTTAATTTAAATTTAAGATTTAATTATTTGGTAGATCTACATGGTAGACGGTAGACCTCACACATTTATAGGTTTTAACCTAAATGTCTTTACTTATCTATAAATGATTCATTTGTATGCAATAATATTTTTGGTAGATGATAATGTCTATCTTTTAATTATTCATACAAGTTTTTTTGTCAAATTATATTTTTTTTTAATTTTTAATTTACATTTAAGATTTAATTATTTGGTAGATCTACATGGTAGATCTACATGGTAGACGTACCCGGTAGACCTCACACATTTATAGGTTTTAACCTAAATGTCTTTGCTTATCTATAAATGATTCATTTGTATGCAATCATATTTTTTGTAGATGATAATGTCTATCTTTTAATTATTCATACAGGTTTTGTTGTCAAATTATTTTTTATTTAATTTTTAATTTAAATTTAAGGTTTAATGATTTGGTAGACCTCCGTGGTAGACCTCCGTGGTAGATCTCCATGTTTGTCTACCACAGCGTCTGGAGGTTAAAATCGTAATCGTGGCATGCGTTTTTTTGTTTGTTCAATTCATAAGAGAGTGTGAGGTACTGTTACTGTAGAAAAGGTTAGTTTTGCAATTGTTTCAAATTGTGGTCTAGTTGAATAGAAAAAATCAATTTGTGGTCTATTTTTGGCAATTCCCCCCATAAATTTTTCTCTTTGTATTTTGGTTTCTAGAACATTTTTTAGCTATTTTGGTTAAATAACAATGTTACATTTGGGACGGTTCTATAATTGTGGTTTGCTAGCTTGGCCAGAAACTTCCTGATAATTCAAAAACAAAAACAACAAAAACTAACAATGTTGATAAAAATATTTAAAAAGTAAAATCAACCATTCTTTCATGTTGTTATAATAATGATTCATCTAAAATAGCTATTGTAATCCTCACATTCTCATGAAAGAATGTTAGGAGAAAAAACAACATATATATATATATATATATATGTTTGCTTCAAAGAACAACAAACTCTTTCCCAAAGTTGTGACGAATGAATCAAATAGAAACAACTGCACAATTGAAGCAGAGATAGCATCCGGGGACCGTAAGTACAGTATTAAGCCACTCGATCTTACCCCAAATCTCACCTCCAACGCGTTTCTCTAATGCAATCTTAGAGCACCAAATTTCGGTGTCTCCGTTTACAAAGTCTTGACCAACCGTTTGCCTCCACATAACTACAAGTTTCCCACCATAGTTAACTAGTCTAGGCACAACCCATGTCAATGTAAGATACTGACCCAAATTTTCCAAACCGTTTATATCTTTCCACTTTCTAGCTTCATAGTCATACCACATTAAACACTTCTTCTTAAAGCAACGGTACATTACATTCTGTATCACAGTAACATCCATACAACTATATGATTCCTCTCCTACAACTTCCCATGTACCACTTTTCGGCTCGTAAGTATATTCTATTCTCTCAGACACTACGTGAAGCTTTCCTTGGAGAGCATAGACCACACTATGTCTCCGAAGATCATCGTAATCAGCGATAGGACTTGGCAAGACACTCCAAGTCTGAGTCTTTATGTTGAAAACCTCAAACCAATTGTCAGACTTTCCGCAACCTCCCATGACATATATTTTCTGGTCGAGAAGAACCGACTTTGCTCTCGTACGAGCTACTGTCATGCTAGGAGCGTCGTGCCACGTGTGACTCCGACAATCAAGGATCCGAACAGAGGAAGACGGAGTAGTGAGTCCACCGATTACGTAGATTTCATAACCAACGGCTATGGTGGAATAACGTGATACATGTGGAGAAGGGGAAGAAGAGTGTATCGGAAACAAAGAATAGTCATCAAAAATCTCATCATCGTCTGTTAGAACTTCTTCAGGTTTCATCCAGAGAGCAAACCACTGAGGAGATGAGTTATTTGGCGATTTTACGCAGATATAGAGGCATGGCTCTGTGGTTCCGAGGTGAGATCGAGTCGTGAAGATTTGGGGAGAAGAGAGGAAAGAGTAAAATTTCTTGGACACGAGAGAGAGTAAAGGGTACTTCCAACTTGAGATACGTGAAAGGCAGTTCTCTGCAATATCGTCTGGGAGTGACGAAAACGAAATTGACTGAGAAGTCTTCATCTTCTTTTTCTGCATTGGTTCGACTTCTTGGGAGATCATGGTTGGCGGAGATTGCAGTAGAAGCGCTGGAGGAGATGGAAGAATATCAAAAAGTTAGGGTTGACTAAAAATACGATTTATTAGGGCAGAAGAAGATTGACGTAAAGCAGGCCAGCCCTTAATTATAAGTTAAAAAAAAAATAAAAAATAAATAAAACACTAATAAAACTAAGTGGCAAGCCCAGACCGTAAACATTTTCTTAGAAATTTAAATTTTAAATGATGATTGTATTAAAAAAAAAATACAGGAAGAACGTACAGTAATAAACCTAGAACCCTAAATCAACCAAAAGCATCGGCCGAAAATAGGAAGGAAGAGGAGACAATGGAGCCGTCCGAGGAGTTGGGTGGCAAGAGTGTTATACTTGGGTTGGGGACATACTGCAGAAATAGATCAATAACGATATGTAAATGCTCCTCCGTATTCTCCTTGTTCTGTCTTAGTCAGCCTGTATGCTACCATGGGCCTTCATAGTTACAATTTGCTCCAGGCAAGTCAAGTGGCTAATAATATGATATTACTTGTTCTTGTTTTCCTTGTACCACTTAGTAGTTTAGTTTAGTGGTGTGTGTGTTCTCTCTCTCTCAATTAGGGGAAAAACTTGAAGTTTAGTTGTGTGCTGGAGTACGGCAAAACCAATGGTCCTCCTGCAGCTTCCACTTACCTCATAGCTTTGGATGCCATGGATCCATCTCTCAATTTGGTTCGAATTTTTGAGACTAGTGTGTCTGAACTAGCTTATGGCCAATTGTCTTTGAGGTGCAATTTTGCTATACCTCATGGTAAGTATTGCTATTAAAGCTAGATCTTAATTAATTATCATTTTATAGGGACAACTAAGTAATTAAGTCAGCCATCACTTGCAAGCTCAATTATTTTGCTGATATTAATAAAATGATTCAGGGGAAACCAGGAAAATCTATAACATTGGAGATGAAGTCACGAGAAGCATGGATGCGGCGAGGGAATACAATCTCAGAGATTGCATGCCTGAGATGCCGCCACTGAATCCTTTCCAAAATACAAACCGGTTTTACTTGGTAAATGATTAAGATTATGATTGTTATATTTAAGATAAGTTTAATTATGCTTCGCGTAACTTGCAGCTGAAGAAATCGGAGGTTGAAGAGAATGAGTGGATTCGTATGTATCTGGATCTTGCATTTGCCACAACTATTAGGGGGACCTCTATGGCTCCTGATCTCTCCAAGCTGGAGATTGTGGAAGTTGCTGTATCTATACAAGAATCCAGCACTAGCACCAGTGATATTGATGAGGGGCTTGGGCTTGGACTTTCTCGCGCCACTAATGCAATTTTCTACATAAGGCACATGGACTGGTGCAAGGCTCGGGTTAAGAAAAATGATGTTGATCGCATTGCTATCGTCAGAAGAATCTACAATCACCTGACCGGATGCTTCAGTCTCATCGGTCAGATCCACAGCTCACAAACTATACCAATACCAAAAAATGATGAGAATCCAAGTCTCTAGTCCGGCGGACGCAAGGCATACAAAAACCAATACGCGTCGTTGGATTGGCTCGTCGTCTGCACAAGACAACTAAATCCATCTGCTGAATATGTGTTTTGATCATAATAAACCAATCGATGGTGGATTGTTTTCTGTTGTTCTGCTTGAATAATTTTAACTTAGGGTAACGATGAGAGTCATTCTTCTTGCTTTCAGTCGTTTAAGTGAAAGAAAAAAAAGAACCTAGAACCTAATTTTAAAAATAATTATAAATATAAAACTGCAGTTTGATTTCCAAGTTCCTCAAGTTTTCTTTACCTCTAGCAACGTCACGTAAGGAAACATGAAGAAGAAGCAATCAAGAACATCTAGGGGTAGCTAATGTTAACTTATATTGTGTGCAGAGAGATACCAGAAAACCAGAGCATGGAGACAATCAATATCAAATTCAAGATGGCTATCAGGCTATGACAAGTTTACAACAACACAAAATGTGCTGCATCGATTTTCGAAAATATTATACACTAACAATATGTACAATAAGAAGAGATTGGCACTTACAAGTTAAGGAGGAACATGACAAGATCACTAAATCGATCGGGCAGAATAAAAGATTAAAAGTATCGTGTTCGTATTTATTTGATTTTTTAAAATAAAAAAATGTAGTTCAGAAAATATAATTATTCACTTATCCCTTTTTTGTTTCTAACTCTAGAATTTGGGCCTAATGGGTGGTTAGTCCATTTTGGGATAACTCTTTCATGAACCCAAACTCGAGCTTGATCCAAAAATCTAATTTCATTTCAACAAATTACCGAACCAAATGTTACGGTGGAATCATTTGGTCTGGAAGGGGAATGAGGAGAAGAGGAATGTGTCGGAACAAACAATTTTCCACTTGAGTTATGCTTAAGTGGAAAATAACAATGTTGATAAAAAAACTAATTTTCTTTCTATATTTTAAAATAACAATGTTTATTAAAATAAAAAATAAAAAATATTAAAATCAACAGAAATCTCATATTGTTTGTAATAATGATTCATATAAAATAGCGATTGCATGTAGATCCTCAAATGCTTCTCATGAAAGACCATATCAAAGAAAACAAGATAGATGTTTACCCTCTTATTACGAATGAATCAAATTGAAACAGATGCAACACAATTCAAGGAGCAATGCAAACTGGGGACCTTAATTACAGTATTAAGCCACTCGATCTTACCCCAAATCTCACCTCCAACGTGCTTCTCTAACGCAATCTGAACGCACCAAATGTCAGTTTTCCATTTTTCGAAGTCATAGTCGACAAACATAAGTACAAGTTTCCCACCATAGTTAACTATTCTAGACACAGGCCAACCACTTGTAAGATACTCACGCAATTTTTCCAAACCCTTGATATGTTTCCACTCTCTACATTCATAGTCATACCACGTTAAATAACCCGTCAAAGTGCAACCGTACATTACATTCTCTATCACACACTTAGCCTCCATAGGATATGATTTATCTCCTACAACTTCCCATGTACCACCATTCGGCTGGTAAGTGTATGCTTTTGTCTGTGCCACAACGTAAAGCTTTCCTTCGACAGTACTGACCACATTATACCCCCAAAAATCCTTATGACCAGCGATAGGATTTGGCAAGACGCTCCAAGTCTGAGTCTTTATGTCAAAAACCTCAAACGAACTTTCAGACTGGTTTATTCCGGACCCTCCCGTGACATATATTTTCTGGTCGAGAAGAACTGCTCTTGCGTTCTGGCGAGCTACCGTCATGCTAGGGGCGCAACGCCACGTGTGATTCCGACAATCAAGGATCCGAACAGAGGAAGATGGAGCAGTGAGTCCACCGATTACGCAGATTTCAGAACCAACGACTACGGTGGAATCATGTGGTGGAACGAATGGAGAAATGGGGTAAAAGTGTAGCGGAATCAAGGAAAAGTCATAAAAAACCTCATCTTTGTCAGTTAGGGTTTCTTCAGGTTTCATCCAGAGAGCAAACCACTGTGGAGATGAGTTATTGGGCAAGTATACGCAGATATAGAGGCATGGCTCTGTGGTTCCGATGTGATATCGAGTCGTGAAATTTTGGGGAGAAGAGAGGAGAGAGTGGAATCTCTTGGAGACGAGAGAGAGTAAAGGGTACTTCCATTTCGAGATACGTGCAATGCAGTTCTCTGCAATTTCGTCAGGGAGTGACGAAAACGACAGTGCCTGAGAAGTTTTCATCTTCTTTTTCTGCGCTGATTCAACTTCCTCGGAGATCATGGTCGGCGTATAGATTGCAGTGGAAATGGAAGCGGTGGAAATGGAAGTACAAAAAAAAAAATTAGGGTTGATTGAATATATACGATTGTTAGGGCAGTAGAAGAATTGACGTATATACAGCAAGCCAGCCCTTAAGAATTGGGCTATAATGAATTGGGCTGTTAAAAAAAATTTCGAAAAGCTTTCAAAACTTCAAAACAACATAAAAATATTACTGGATAAAATTGGATTTAAAAAAAAAAACTAAAACCTAAAAACATGTCACATTTTCGGATGGTTCGCCATGCCATGTATCAAACATTTACCGATGGTTCGTCACTTCGTTTCATCATCTAGATGTTGCAATATTTGGATGTAGTTGGTTTTGGTCAAGTTTAGAAGTACATCTAGATGCATTTTTGTGAAAAAATAATCTTTCTGAACAAAAAAAAACTTAAAAAATTAACCTTTTTAAAGAGATACTTCGTCAAAGGTGTGATAATGGTCTTCATTAATGTGAAGCTTTGTAAGTGGACCATTTTTGAGACATACATGGAAAAGGAGAATAGACACTTAATGGGGGAGAGAACATACGGTCAATTGAGAGTTTGTGGAAAGAGAAGTGGCGACATTCATTCTCGTTTATGGATGTTTTTTAGGGTTAAAATATCAGTTAAAACTGGCGTTTCTTTCTTTTTAGTGCAAAGATTATTTAATTAAAGATGATGTATCAAATTCTGTTACATTTTAATTGGTTTATAAGATTTTATATTCTGTCACAACACAAAAATGTTGATGTGGTAGCGCTAGAGAGACCTTTTGTGATATTATACAGTATTGATTTTGTTATATATCTAACCTTGTTTGTTTTTTTTAACTAAATTTATATTTAATGGTTAACAGGTCAAGTATATAACATCTTATAATCAGTCAGTAATATTATTGACGACATTCATCTTTAAGTTCTGAACCTTGTTTTTTCTGTTTTGAATTTATTTCATGAATTTCCTATTTCAATGCAGTATATATTTTTACAATCTACAATTGGTTGCACTGGTTCCTGTCGGAGAGGGAAAGTTAAACTGATTTCCAGATTTTTTGTTATTTGTTCTAAGAAAACTGAATCGATATGATGCTCTTAGTTAAAAAACCTAAATTCTCTTTCTTCTTACTGCCAACTGTACACAGTAATTAAAAAAAAAAAAAAAAAAAATTGTCAAAATACTCCAAAAAAAAAAAAACTCTCTTATCCCATTACTCTTTCACGTTTGGATTTTGTCCCATTACACTTTTTAACAATTTTTCCGTTTTTGACCTTGAATTTGAGTGGATAATGTTTTTTTAAATAAAAATATTTTTGAATTAAAAAATAAATGGAACAAAAATATCTCACTAAGAAGAACAGATGTCGTCGAACATAGATTCTGATAGTTAGAGGAAAAAAGGAAACAAAGATTTGAAAAATATTCAGTTGGTATATTTTCTCGAATTTGGTAGAAGATGATTTCTACGAAAGGTAGATGATACTTATTTTAGTAGAACATCTGGTAAAAACAAGAATACTACGGATTGTAGAAAACTTGTTTTTAGTAGAACACTAATTCTGCGGGTGGTAGAATGAACTGTAATATGTAGGACACGAAAACTACGGTAGGTAGATGTTAGTATTTAGCGTAGAACTTGAAATCCACTATTAGCAGAAGATAGTGTATTCTGTAGAATATATTGGAAGCAAATTCTACCAAACGGTAGAGCCTATAGTATTTGGTAGATATCGAATTCTGATTTTGGTAGAAGTATGAGCTAGTTGTAGATTCTGAATTCTACAGCCGTTAGACTTCCGAGTAACTATTAGAAAATGTCTTCTACTTTGAGTTTAGAGATTGGTAGAACCAAACTTCTAATAATTTTCTGAACATGAAAACCAATTTTAAAAATGTTAAAATTTTTTAAACAGACTTAAGATTATTTTTATGAATTTTAGAAATTTTGTTAATTTGTAAAAGAGTTTAGTATAAATTTTTAATTATATTAAAGGGTAATCTTGGCAAAAAATGACCAAAGTCAAAAAATGAGTAAAAGGACAAGAGGAGCTTTTTTGGGGGGTACATTCACAATTCTCCCAAAAATTTATTATATATTCATTTTTATATATTATATATATATATGTTCAGAAATCCATTGAAAAAAAAAATTGTATCACTAATTTCGAATTATTTATATCAGTAATTGATTTTCAAAATATTTTATAATGCTTCTTACATAATTTATGTTTTTAAATGGAAGTATATTAAAAAAATCAATTGGTTATATATTTATTAAAAAAATAATATATTAACAAATCATATATATTGAAAAAAAAATTCTATAATTAATTTCAAAATATTTTTATCAGTTTTCGATTTTTAAAACGTTTTATAATAATTGTTTCATATATTATTTATGTTGTTTAATGGAAGATATATGCAAATATTTATTATTTGTAACCAAATAAAAAAATAGTGTACCAATGATATTGTATGTAAATATTCTAGTAAGTGATGTCTTTTTTATAGTTGTCTTGTGGTGTTGACACATTAATAACACTTAATCATAAGGTTATTATTTTATTTTTTTAATATATTAGGGATGTAGACCAACTCAATGTAAAGAGTCCAGTCATTTTGTCAACTTTTATGTAAGAAAGATTTTTATTTTTATTTTGAACTAGCTAGGGGTTAGTTATCCTAAGCTATTTTTTTTCTTGCTTTTAAAACTGTTTTGTCACTGTTTCGGTTTAGCAAAATTTGTTAATTCTATATACTACATGTAGAACCCATTCAATGTAAAGATTCCGGTCATTTTCTCAAAATTTTGTGAAATAGAGCCTTTTGTTTTCCTTTTAATCCAGTGTTAAGAGAATATTTTTTAAAAATCCATTGTAAAGAAGTATAAATCTATAGTACGTGTGGGATCGGAGTACCTTAGAAGAACTAATCAGTTTGAGGATATTTTGGATAGTTTCTTATGGGTTGTTAATTTGTAATTGTTTCTTCTGTTGTTATTATTCTTTTTTTTTTTTTCAAAAGAAAGGAATGAGTATGTTTTAATAATGAGCTTTTTCAGATACCAAATGGAATTGGATGTGTATTTGCATTAGCCCAATTAATATTGTATGGTATCTACTATATATAAATCCACCAAAAGAATAATGGCTGAAAGGGAGAAGCAACCCGGCGACGTCAGTGAAGTCGGATTATCCAGCAGGATCAGTCAAGCTGAATCTGAGCAAATTGCGAATTACATCCACCGAGTTAACGGCGTTTGATTTGGTCTACTCATGTTATTCAGTATTCACCATCCCATAATTAATCAAACTTTTTTCATCAAGTACTTTAATATGCGAATAAAATGAAAAGTTTTTCATGACATGATGAGTAGGTTTTGGTAGCTGAAAGTTCGTAAATGAGTTACTTTACTTATAGTAGAAATTACCGAGTTTTGTATTATTTGTCCATAGCTACGAAGGATAAATCTCAAAAAGAATATTATGAGAAAAAAATCGATGCGACTCAAACGTATTTTTCGTTATTATTACATTTTTCAAGTCAATAAGCCCATTGGGCCCCAGACAATATATAGAAAGGTCCATAACACGATGACGTAAATATAAATGCGGATTTTTCTACGTACAATAATTGTTTTGCTACTACGATAACGATGTAAACAATGTCGACCTTGCGTACAAGCCTCCAACACCCTTCAACAGTAAGTCAATGGAGATCAGTGGCTTCTCTTGATTCATAGAATCACGCGTAAAACTTTTCTTTGTGCGACTCTTCACCCTTCACATGGCAGTTTCTTTTCCGGCAGAGGCGGCGGAGGGTTCGCCGTCCCGATCTTCGTGGAAGTACGACGTCTTCCTCAATTTCAGAGGAGCAGATGTTCGGAGAGCTTTCGTCAGCCATATCGACGATGCTCTCAAGGAAGAAGGAATCGTAACCTTCCATGACGACAGAGAACTTGAGAGAGGCAGTTTCATCTGGGAAGGACTTGAGAAAGCGATGTCTGAGTCGCGATTCGCAATCGTGGTGATTTCCAAAGACTACGCCACCTCTCACTGGTGCTTGAAAGAGCTTTCGTTTATGGTCGACTTAGCTGAGAAGAAACTCCTTGAACTGATCCCTATCTTCTACGAAATCGATCCGTCTAACCTGAAGAGCCGAACCGGGTGTTTCAACAAAGCTTTCGAGAAGCATGAGATCAGATTTGATCCGGAGACTGTAAGGAAATGGAGGACGGCTTTGTCTAAAGTCGGTAACATTTCTGGCTGGGATTCCAAAACCAGGTTTATTCTCTTTCTTGAATTTTCTCAAATTGTAGGTTATTTGCTTTAAAAAAAAAAAATTGAATGTAAAATTTATTCAAAACCTTAAAAAGCATATATTACATTTGTTACTCTGTTTTGATATTTTAGAATAGTCATAAAGCATAAATATGATAAGCCTCTCGCTTCTAACAAAACTTGTAGTGTCTCTTTTGTACTTTGTGTACCCTAATATTTATAGTTTCCAGATCAATTTGCTGAGAATAGTGTTGTTTGATCTACAATAGCTCTCTTGATGATGTATACCTAGGTAAATAGTTGGTATATAGACCTTGTTCACATTTTTACTTTTACAAAAAAATACAAGTAGCTTGTTAAAAATATACCTAGGAAAAACAATTGTGATTAATCACGTTTTATTATTATTCTGTGGAAACTTTATTTATTCTTTCCGCTAACAATTTTTACGTTATTCGGTTGGTCTGCTATACGTACCAATCAATTAATTGCATGTTTATATGTTTTGATGGGCTTAATGTAGGAACGAGGACTCAAAGCTTGTACATGATGTTGTTCAAGATCTTTCTTATAGGCTATTCTCTGCAGAGTCGTCATCAGACGAAAACTCTGAATTGATTGGGATGAGTTTCCACAAGAAACGCATAGAATCTCTCTTATCAATGGACTCTGAAGATGTGCAAATGGTAGGAATCTGGGGTATGGGTGGCAGAGGGAAAACCACCGTCGCTAAGTATGTCTTCGAAAGCCTCTCGAGTCAGTTTCCTGATCGTTGCTTTGTAGAAAACGTGAAAGATGATTACAAAAAACATGGTGAATCACATCGGAAGCAAATCATGTCTCAGATTTTCCCCAAAAGCTCCATGAATGCACGGCTCATCATCAGCGCCGATGCAATGACGCGAAGGTTACGCGGCAAGAAGGTTCTTCTCGTCCTCGACGACGTTGATGACGTTCAACAACTTCAAGATTTGGCTGGAAACATCAAGTGGTTTGGACCAAGAAGCAGGATCATTATCACTACAAGAGACAAACGCGTGTTAGATGAGCATTCTGTGAAACGTGTCTATGAAGTGAAACCTCTTAGGACTACACAAGCACTTGAGCTTCTCAGTAAACATGCTTTCAAAATGAATCGTCCACAAGAAGAATTCAGAGAGGTATGTTTAGATATTGTCGAGCAGCTTGGTGGTCTCCCATTAGCGATTAGAGTCATTGGTGCGTCTCTATATGGCCGGAAAATAGCGTTTTGGGAAGATAAGTTGTGTATACTGAGGAACAGTCTTGATAAATCTATCTCAACGGCGTTAAAAGTAAGTTACGAGGCACTTGATGAGCATGAGAAGAATGTTTTTCTTTATGTTGCTAGTTGTTTCAATGGGGAATATATGGATCGAGCGATAATGGTTTTAGACCCTTTTGTGTTTAAATCTGAACCAAGGCTAGTGATTCTGATGGAGAAGTCTCTGATCAGTATGTCCTACAATACGAGGCTATGGGTTCATGATTTACTTCAAGACATGGCTAAAGATATCATTTGTGATGGAAAAATGGAAAAACCATGGAAGCGTAAAATTTTGTGGAAGTTTTTGGATGTCAAAGGCTTGTTCACTGATAATATGGTAAGACATGAACATTTTTTTTTTTTTTTTTTTTTGTGTGTGGTTTCTTTAGTTTCTTGATGATCACTGTTTTTACTTTTCCTAATTCATTGTTTTCGACAGAGGACTAAACACATCGAGGTTGAAGCTATATCGCTCAACATGGCTGAAGAAACAGAGCTTTGCATTAACCCTGAAACGTTTAAGAGGATGGTCAATCTCAAAGTTCTTAGAATTCATAACAATATTAGTGTTCAAGGGAGCAAAGTGTGCATTGTCGGTGATTTTGACGACCTCCCTCCACTTAGATATCTTCACTGGGAGGGTTACACTCTAAAGTCATTGCCTTCACACTTCAATACTGAAAATCTAGTTAAGCTCAATCTACCTGATAGCTCACTTGAAACACTATGGACCGGATCTCAGGTACTACTACTTCTATGTGCCTTGTTACTTTTGCAAGAACTTGCTTCGAGACCCGGTTCTCATTTATGTTTAATGCTTCTTTTGTATGGCAGGATCTTGGAAGTTTAAGACACATGAACCTAAACAGATGCAAGAATCTGATTGAAATCCCAGACCTGTCAAAGGCAAGGAATCTCGAGTGTTTATGCCTTTGTGATTGCGAAAGCTTGGTTGATCTCCCATCTTCTCTTGGTCATCTCGATAAGTTAGTTAAACTGTCCATGGTAAATTGCAAAAGACTCAAGAAACTTCCCAGTAACATCTCCTTGAAGTCTCTCAAAGCTCTTAATCTAGACGGATGCACAAACATAGAAGAATTCCCATTTGTCTCCAACGATATCGAAAAGCTGGGGCTGAGCTACACATCAATCGAAGAAGTGCCGAATTCGATCCAGGGTCTTTCGAAGCTCGTAGAACTGAGGTTAACACATTGCAAGAAACTGAAGAATCTCCCTGAATCCATTGGGAGTTTGGATTCACTCATACATCTCACGGTTGCTTACTGTCCAAGCATCACAGAGTTTCCATTGCTTGGAAATGGAGTAGAGATACTGTCTTTGAATGGAACAGCGATCGAAGAAGTGCCTTCATGGATAGAAGATAAGGCAAGTCTCTTGTGTCTTGACATGTCAGATTGCAAGAAGCTTCGTAATCTCCCTCACTCGTTGAGCAAGTTGAAGAACCTCAAGCTGCTTTATCTCCGTGGATGCGTTAGTATCACTGAGATCCCGAAAGTTTCAGGGGAAGTGAGAAGATTTGATTTGTATGGGACGTCGATAGAGAAATATGGTGTTCTCTCTGAAGAAGAAGCACTTGTGTTGCACAATCGTGATATGGAGTTCTTGAAAGGGTTTCTCACTCGTTATGTTCGGAAATACAAGAAAAATAAGAGCTCTAGATAGTTTTGGTGACTTCTCAAAACACGAAGATCATCATCAATGAGAGACGTACAGAAATTAATGTAAATTAACGTTTGAAGAAGAAGCACCATTGTTATTAGTTTATTACCGTTTGTTACTCGAATCACACAAAAACATTTTGTATGTGTACCAAATTTTAATATATATATATTTTTTTTTTGTAATAATTGGGGATAAGGAAATAAATAAATGTATGGTACATAGTCTACACTCTACAGAGTCGAGCCATTGGTTTGTCTTTTAATTCAGAAGCAGGCAGGGATAATTACGGACATGCGTACAATGGAAGACTCCTCTTCTTCTTACTATTCTACTTGATTCCTACACGTGTCTACAAATCCTTTACCAATTTTTGTTTTAACTTTCACTTTCTTTTTTTCTCTTCCAATTACATTTCCTTTTGTTACTTTGTACTTTTCCTTTAGTATCATTTTTCGTTATAATATATCAAAGTTACCAAACGGTCAAATTTTTAGGTCCCGGATTGGTAAGTAAGGTTTTACACTTTTACTTGTGCACGTTAACGTTAGTGTTTGAGGGATATACATAAGTCAAATTCAAATAGACAAATATCTTTTGACAAAAAAAAAAAAATAGACAAATATCTTTTTTAAATAGCCAGTTTAGACGATTAAACATTCGTTAATTTCAATTATACAAAGCGTTTGAAAGAGAAGGTAAACAAAAAAATATTTCAAGTAATAAAAACCAAATGCATGTGCAAAAAAATATTAAACTCAATCTCGAAAATTTTAATAGAAAGAGTGATTTTTTGTGTGTATGTGTGTTATATACTGATATATATATATATATATCGATCCTTAACGTAACCAGAATAATTGGACAGTTATCTTTTAGAGAGACTATTAAATGATAATGGTTTTTCTTTTTTAAACTGAAAATAAAAAGTCACCATGTCTTCCACTCAAGTATTTAGAAATTAACTCTCTTTCATTTTTCTTAATATAAAACAAAAACTCTTTCGCTTTCGTTTCACATTTTAAGTTAAGAATTTTTTGAAGAAAAGGAAAATAACCATCCAATCCCCAAATCGAACGACTAACGCATGAAATTAGTAGGTACTTTAAAAACAAAAAAAAACAAAAATATTATCAATATGTGGACCGTGCAACTTTTTATTCATTTTGGCATATTAGTGGATCGTCCAACAAGCTTATTAAAAACATTTTTTAAATGCAGTTCAAAGAACGGAGGAGTTAAAAGATCAATTTCTACCACGTGGTACGCTCTTATTGGCCCAATGTCATATAATTTCCCTGCAAAATAGCTGTGACTACATTAATTAATTTAATAAAAAATAAAATTTAAGTTTCCCGAATATCCCGATACTGACTGAGAGAGGGATGTTGCCCGATATTCCAAGCTAGGCATGGGACTTCGGGTGTTCGGGTCAGGTTCGGGTAAACTATTGGGTATATGAAATTTATATATAGGTTCCTAAGGAGTTTCAGTTCGGTATCGGTCGGTATTTTCGGTTTTGGATCGGTTCGGGTCTATAATTCTAAGACCAAATATTATCCAAAAAATTTCGGTTATGGTTCGGATTCGAGTATTTCAGATATTTATTAGCCAAAAACCTAAAAATATACCTAAAAACCTAAAAAATATATCTGAAAAACCCAAAATATATTCAAAATCTCGGAAAATATTCACGAAAACCCCAAAAATATCTAAAAATCTGAAAAATTAAATGAAAAAAATCAAAAAAATTTAATATATCCGAAAACTCATAGAAATATTCAAAAAAAAAAATTTATTTATAATTCGGATCATTCGGGTAACCCAATCGGGTATCAGTTTGGTTCGGATAATACCTGATACCCACGGGTATTTAAATATTTTACCCATTGGGTAAATTATTTTATATCGGTTCGGTTCGGTTTCGGATATTTCGGTTCGGTTCGGATCCGGGTTTTGGGTTTTGGGAAAAAGTCCCAGGCCTAGCCACAGTAGTGGAAAGACCGGAGAGGATAAATCGTCAAATCCATCATTACGATTTTACTTACTGACAGTTTTCCCCGTAAGAAGGATCTACCGCAATGACTAAACATCAGTAAAAAATAAAAACAAACCACACCGTCCCACTATGAGGCTACATCGGTCATTTACTCGATATCACGTAATAATTTTTTGACAACGCAAAAAACACGTAATAATATTTGACGTGGCATCATCGCGTCTAGTCACACATTTTCTTCTTTGGCCTCTTCAGCTTCTTCGTCTATCTCTGAGCGCACCTATAAAATCAACCAATCTCGCTTTAAACGAACCAGAAGAAAGAAAGAAAAAAATTGAAATTACGTTTTCATAAAGGAAAAAAATTATTTCTAGAGTTTTCGCTAAATTTAGGCAATCGCCGGCGAATTAAATCTCGCCGGGAAAATGAGTATCCCGGTAGCTTTATCCTCTGTTACCGTCTCTAGTAACGCTGTTTCCTACAATCGCCGTCATGTGTTCCGTGAAAATCGTCGACGTTAAGAATCTCCGATCCTTCTCTTAGACTTTTTTTCTTCTTTTTCCGTTTCGTTTTTTGGAGACGATTCATTGATTTCAGAAGACAGTTTAGTTTTTCTTCGGGTAGTTTCTAGTAGCTGAGAGGTTTTAGTAGATTTATCTTCTCCTCCTTCTCTTCTTCTTCTTCTTCTTGTGAGGTTTTGAAGCTGTGGAGGTTCGGATTTTCGGAATTTTCAAACGATTGATTTTTGTTTCCTGGAGAGAGAGAGAGAGAGAGAGAGAGAGAGATCTCATATCTGAAGAGTTCCTTAATTTGAATTTTCTGCGTCTCTTTGAACGAGAATTGACTTGGTCCTTGCTCCGTCGAGAGAGAAAACGAAGTAGATCTTTCTTCTTACTGGTTAATCTACATAGCGATGCCATTTCCGATGAAGATCCAGCCGATTGAAACAGATTTTCCGGCAATTAGAGACTCAGCTCGAGTGGAATCAGGCAAACCGGTGCTCAAATCTCGTCTCAAGCGTCTCTTAGATCGTCCGTTTACAAATGTCTTGAGAAGCTCTAATAACTCCGATAAATCACTCATCCCCGCCTCCGGAGAAGCTCTATGCGGCCGAGATGGAGTCTCCGAGTTCGAGCCAAGCTCCGTCGTTTTGGCGAAGATGGTTCAAAACTATATGGAGGAAAACAACGAGAAGCAAACAAAGAATGGACGTAATCGCTGCAATTGTTTCAACGGGAACAACGATGATAGCTCCGACGATGAATTCGATTTGTTCGGTTGCTCCGTCGATTCTTTCAACGACGCTTATGACCGTTTCAAGGTAACTCTCAACTTTTCCCTCTCTCGTTTTCAATCTCTGTAACAAGGTCTAATGAATCATTCATGGATTTGAATCATTTGATAGAGCTTGATTCCATGCGCGAGCGTCGCTGAGAAGAATCTGTTAGCTGAAGTTGCGAAGATTGTAGAGAAGAACAAATCAATCAAACGGAAAGACGATTTGAGGAAGATCGTCATTGATGGACTCTCATCTCTTGGTTACGATTCCTCAATATGTAAATCGAAATGGGACAAAACTCGCTCTTATCCGGCCGGTACAATCTCCATAACCGGTCTAGTTCTTCGTCCACTAATATCATGAAATTTTCGTCTGATTACAGTTTCTATTTTTTGAATTTTTGAAATTTTCAGGCGAGTATGAGTACATAGATGTGATTGTTAACGGTGAAAGGATTCTAATTGATGTGGATTTTCGATCGGAGTTCGAGATCGCACGGCAGACGAATTCTTACATGGCGTTGCTTCAATCTCTGCCGTTCGTTTTCGTCGGAAAATCTGATCGGGTTCGTCAGATTGTGACGATGGTCTCTGAGGCGGTGAAACAGAGTTTGAAGAAGAAAGGTATGCATTTTCCTCCATGGAGGAAAGCTGATTACATGCGAGCTAAATGGCTCTCTTCTTACACCCGAATCTCCGGCAACAACGCCAATGAGCCGGCGGTTGATTCCGCCGCCGTGGCTCAAGCGGAGCTAGATTGTGCAGAGATTGAGCTGAGTTTCGAGGAGAAATTTTTGTCTTCTTCCTCTCCTCTTCTGTCTGTTGCCGGAAATGGTAGAGATGCGGATGATGACGACGTGGAAAAACCGGTGGAGAGAGAAACGAAGGTCGTCACGGGACTGGCTTCACTGTTCAAAGATAATCCCTAAAAAAGATTTTTGATTTTTCTAATTTTTCCTAATTTCCGAGAGTTAAACAAACCGAGAAACGTTGCAAAATAAGGCAAAGAAGACGAAAACAAAAAATCTAGAGAAAATTATACTAAAAAAAATATATAATCGGATAACATTAGAATATCTTCTTCTCTTTGACTCTTTTTCCCTAATTGTCATGGGGTTATTACTTTTCTCTATGTAAAAGTAACAGAGACATGGTAGATTGTTACCGGGAAACACTGCTTTTAATTCACTTCTTTTTAACCTGTTATGAGATTTCACTGCGAGTCTCTGTTTAAAATATATGTTGGCGCAAAAGGAACAGAAGATTTATGACTAACTTTAAATTCTCATATTTTAATCACTGCAAGTAAATTTATTAGTGGGAAACAAAAACAAAGCATTTATCGATGTCAGAAAATAAAAAATAAGAAAAAATAGTTAAATATTTTACGATGACGGCAGCATTCGAGAAGAAAGAAGAAGAAGCGACAATGGTTTCTTGATAGCCGTGGAGTGTAAGAGCTGTTCGTTTCAACTTTCAACAGTGTAATATTCTCTTACTGTATATTTTCTTTTCTTCTTATTAACTTTTGTTAGATTATTTATTGTTTTCTGTAAATATTGAAAACGGAAATAAAACGCAGAAGTATAACATTTCCGAAAAACGTGCATTTCGAAAAATATAAATTTGTAAATATTTAGGAAATGTGTATATATAAAATATATATATATATATATATATATATAATATTAAATTGTTTAACTAATAATAAATTTTAATGTTTAATGTCAAAATTTTAAAAATATTTTATATTATTATTGTTATAAGATCCATCAACCGAAACAATCTTCATCGATAGTAAGATATTTGAACTCGGTAATAATCAGATTAATTTCATTTAATAATTATTAGTTTATTTTAAACAATTAAATTAATCAACTAATTGTATTATTTGATTCGTAATTATTTAATTATTATGTTATCAAAGACAAGAAATAAGTTTATGTTGAGTTTCCAAAATAAAAACGCGAGTTTTCAACAAGTTTCCAAACTGAAAATTTTAGAAAATGCGAAAAAAACGAGTTTCTGACTAGTTTTTATTTTGGAAACGTTTCTGAAATTAAGGAAACATACATGGGATAGAGTTTCTATGGAATGTCAGTGAAATAAATATTTTGGTGTGTGATTTAGTGACATAAATAAATAGAGTAGCTATGATGTAGATACAAACAAAACTAATGAATCAAAGAGAAATTATCCATGTCCAAAACTTTAATTTTTCTCTTATAAAAATAGGTAATCGAAATCAAATACTTAAGGAAAATAATATAATCCTCGTATAAAAAAAATATATGTGCAATGCCTTTTCCAATTTAATTTGGGAAATAGCTCTGCCAAAATCTGTGTTTCCAGAATAATTTTCTTGATTTAAGGTTTGAATTGACATATTTTTTAAGGCCAGTGATGTATATTTTTCTCTATCGTTCCATATCTCATTTTAAATTATATAAAACTATATTAAAAAAGATGTTTGTTCTATAAAGTCATAATGCAATGTTCTGT
The DNA here is from genome assembly GCA_026724425.1 of Erythrophleum ivorense. Taxonomy (NCBI): domain Eukaryota; kingdom Viridiplantae; phylum Streptophyta; class Magnoliopsida; order Fabales; family Fabaceae; genus Erythrophleum; species Erythrophleum ivorense. The sequence continues at coordinate 1,292,983 of JAIUCV010000084.1, forward strand.
TGATCTTTTTAATGGAAATATGAAGTTTTGATTTTTTTTTCGTTTTGTTGGAAAATAAAATAAGAACTCGTGTTTACTTTATTTTTAGTTGAAGCCGAGACCAACTTTCTACATGGACCTAACTTTGTTTCCATAAATATGTGTTGTTGCGATTAAAATTAAATTCTCTTATAAACGGTAAACCAATATGTAATGCATCGCAATCATTTATGTGGGGCACCAGTAATCCATTATGAGACAATATATACTTTTATTATTCTTGATGTCATATTACACAATTGACAATTCACATTACCCAATTGACAATTCACATTACACAACTATAATTATATTTTTAATACACATACAAGGTTTTAAATATTATAGATAATGAAAATTAGTCTTAGGTCGCATGAAGTGGGTAGGGTCGGTTACAATAACTTCAAAAGCTGTGGGGTCTCTTTTCTTTTCTTAATACTATCCCAGTTCTTTTCCGGGATTCAACATGGAGTAATATTTTATTTCTAGGTGAAGGGAAGAAAAAATGATACTCTTTTACATCGCTGTAGAGTGTAGAAATATATAATTAGTTATTATCATTATAAATATTATAATTAGTCTTATTATCATATTTTTCAACACCATTATTATCGTTTCTTTTTTAATGTTAAATTTAAATGTTTTATCTGAATACCGATGGTAGATGTGAAATCCAATTATTTAAACATCAGTTTTTTTTTTTTTGGGTCAAACAACATCCGTTTATAACAAAACAAAACCATACGCTTAGGAAAACAACCTTCCACCTACTCATTTGAATAGTTTAAATTTGTTTGTCACCTGAGTTTTTGCCTTGTGACTTTGTGAGAGTCTACGCTACAATACGAATAAAGATTTACACACTACGAACTGGTGATGGTGTTATATTTTACTGGACCTCCTTGGCTCCTTAATTCACACATGCATCATATAATATTTCTTATAAGATTGATCATTTATTTTATAGATCAACCAAATTCACTCTATAGGATATATTATCGTTGGATATATGGATATATGGAGATTGACTCCCTGAACGTTGAAAATGTATACTATCTACTCTCTTGTCTCACCGATCCTAGTTTCCCTATTTATAAAGTATATAAACTTTGCTTAGTCTAAGAGTTGTTACTCTCAAGTTCTTAACATTATTGATAAATCTCAATAATCTTAAAAACAGCAGGTCAGTATGCGGACTTACGCTTTAAACCCACATATACAATCTTAAGTAAATGAAATGTATATATATAATAGATTAAAAAAATTATTGTTATATATAAACAACGAAAACTTAAAATTTCAGTGTAGAAAATTGTACAAACTAAAGATACTTACTACACAAGATGTATTAATTTCTAGAGTTTTGTAAAGCTAAGAAAGAGAGATAGGGATTACGTAGCGTGTAAATGTTTGGGGACCAACCTGCAACATGACGAGCCTAATGGTAAAGAGACCTGTCTACATTGACATGCCTAAAGTCTTACTAACATTATTGACCTAAATTCAAAATACACAAAGAGCCAATGTATATGGTGTGATTAGTTGTGTGGCGCATGGTCATGGGCTTATTCTGTTATTCAAATGCCTCTCAATTTTAATTTTAAATCGAATAATTTCAAGGTAAACAATTTATAAGATAAATACCATTAGTCTTTGCAAAAATGGATACCGGTATTTTTCAAATTTAAAATGATTAAAATACGACTTTTAATTGATGATTTTTTTTTAATTATGAAAAAAATAAAGAAAAATGTATAAACTTAAACAATTTTGATTAAAAAAACTTTCAAATTTACTTATTTTTTGTAAATTTGTGGAAGAATCAAGAAATGGTGAATATTAACCCAAGATATATCAATTATAGGCAAGTTATGTTCCCTAAACACCAAGTTCAAACCATTACGCTGTATTTTCTCATCATTTCTTCAAATTTTATTTATCAAGAAAAAAAAAACACAAGAGATATATAAAAAAAATTTCAGACTTAACTATTTAAGTATTTTATAATATGAAATACAAAATGAAAATAACTGATTCAGATATAATGTGAAACGTTCCATTTAAAATGTTAAGCATCATTTTGGCTGAAATCAATATCTTTAGACATAATTTGTCTATTGCATGTACAATATGATGGCATGTTTAAATATTAGCAACAATTTGAAAAGATAAATTATGACTGAAAATCAAAATCAAAAATTTTGAACAACTTACAAGTCGTGTTAAGCTTTATATTAGCAAAATATTTGAAAATAACATAAAAATATCGATTATGATTAATTAATTATTTTGCGGAAACATGACAATTTTGATAATAAAAACTGAGGTCAGATGGAAAAAAATAAGTATATGATATTTATCGGTTTCTCTATTTTTAGAACACATAAATACAAAGACTTATCCGCATCGACATCAGACCCCGAATATTTGGTGAAATGTGGTCCTCCCTCCTTTTGTTATCTTTTCTTTCTTTTTCTTCCATACTTCTTTTTAGTAATAATTTTTCATCTTTTTTTGTCGGCATTATTTTATTTTTTTTCCTTCTAAAGGTAAAGAAATTGATAACTTTTTTCCCCTTATTTAGATAATATTTCAGTTTTTTTTCTCTGTTAAATTAATACAATGAGTTATGACCGAGATTCCGATTTGTATTCAGGATGATGGAACAAAAAGTAAAATGTGAGATTACTAAGCCAAATACCTTTTACAAAACTTGTGAGTGTAGACTGACTTCTGATTCTTTACTTTATCTTTTCACTCGCGTGTTTAAATTCTTTTACTTAGTAAATGTGAAAGCTAGTAAACAGAAAATAACTTTCTGAATTTATAATACATTAGTGTTTTAGGTAAAGCAGGGGAAAGAATATATTTAAATAGTATTTGCTTGAGTAGGTAAAAAATACCCACATTTCTACTTGATTTTTAATACTGTGCAGATTTTAAAAGACGATTATTTTCGTATAGAAAATTAATGAAATATTAGACGGCTTGCAAAAATTGATTAGCAGCATTTAATCGAAATAAAATATACTACCATAGTAAACTAAATAAGTATTTAAATAGATGTATGATTTGTTAACAAAAAGGTGTATAAACAGACAAAAAAGAAAGTAATTTTAAAGCTGTTAAGGTCATTAACTTCTCTAATCTACACTATGAGTCTATTACCCGTTTATAGAAATAAAAGCAAAAGCAGTGACAGGTGACAGCTAAGGAAAGATGATGACACCCATTAATAGGATTCAGAGGTTTATCCATAAGAAACTCAGAGAAGATTAATAGTTTGGAAATAAATACAGAACCTACCCAAATATAGAAGTCAGAATCTTCAGTACGCGGAATCAAAAAACCAATAATCTTGCAAGTACAATGAATTTGTATGATATTTTCAAAACTACAGTATATTTTTTAGAATTATTTATTTGCTTAAATTTAGAGGCCCATAATACGGCCCATTAACATTTAATTATGAGGAATGTATTTCACGTTATATACACAAGTCCAAAATGTGATCCCATAACCAAGAAGCAAACACTTGAATTGAAGCTGTGATTATGAAACTTATTTAAGTTACCAATGTAATCCAATGTTCATTTACAAAACAAATGCGTAATCTGTGCTTATGAATCCCTGATTCTGTAATTTATTAGAAAATGCAATGATAGGACTTCATAAATTGATGTCTAATGAGCACAAAATAAAACGAAACCAAGGTTTTTTTTTTTCACAAAAACAAACGCCTATTCTTTCTTTGTTACAGCTGCATAACTTACTTGTATACATCTCAGTTCGTTCTTACAGGAATCCAACAAACATAACATTACCTTTATTATCATCACCAGTTGCTCTACACCGAGCAATATTACGTATTATCAATCAATCAGCTCGCGGAATGTTCTTCTTACGGGCAAGCTCTCGTGCCATCTCTCTTAGCTCCTCCGGTGACTGTGGTCGAGGTGCTTCTTCTGGATACACAACATACGAACGCTGCACAAACAAAACAGTCCAAATTCAGAAATGGTTAGTGAATGCAAATTCACAAGATTGATTAGCCCATTCAAGAAATCACCATTTTCCTAATGATCAAACAAAAACCAGACTAACCAAAACAAATCAAACTAAACATTGACTTATTCAAGAAAATTCAACTATATCTTCTTCTATGTTTCTGAGAATCTGAGATTGTAGTAACTATAAATACTCTGTATTCAACAATGCGTTAAACCCAAATTTAAAGTTACCATTTTTAACTACTAACCCAAAATAAACACATGAATCCATCTATGCCTAACAGAGAAGACGATAATCCAAAGGAGATTCGATGCTAATTTCTGAAAGGGAAAAAAGAGAGATTTGGAGGAAAGATTTACATTGCCCATGAATTTCTTGATATTGGTGCTGTTGTTGGCGAATGTATACATAAGGCCGATCGGAACAGCGACGTAGAAACCGAATTTGGCGATTTCGAGAATCCCTTTCGATGTTCCCACAGACGACATTACAGCGATTGAAGAGAGATTGAGATTTTGCAACGATTTGATGCCCAGATTGATTGATTTCAGATAGAGAGCCAAAGACGAGTTTTTTTTAGGGTTTATCGATCGAGAAATTGGGAATCGAACATGAAACCGACTTGAAGTTGCGTATTAGTGGAAGAATGGGCCAATTTGGAGATTTCTTAAAAGTTGGAGTTGTAAAGACCAAATATGGGGAGTGAGCCACTCTAAACTCTTTACGGTCCAATAAAAACGAGTTTGGGGCCTCATTGAGATTTTGAGAGTGGGATACAAAAGTTGTATCCATACAACCGAAACAGATGAAGTTGTGAACGAATGGTGTTCAATCTTTACAACAAAACCACATTCTGCTGCAAATTTAACCACTAAAATTAATAGACAATCATCAAATACTCTTCAAATTGTGTTTGTTCACTTTTCACGAATTAAGTAAAGAGAAGTCAAGCTTAGCATTAATCAAAAAGTGAAATCAGATGATTAGTGTAAAGGAAAGAGTATCACCTTATGCTCAAGAGTTTTGATCAAACCATCAAACTTTTTTTTCCTTTTCTTAAGCTAATGAGCATCTATTTTTATTTTTTTTAGTTTAAACCAAAATGCTTCCATAATTCAAGTTCATCATGATGAACCTCTGAATCTAAGCCATGTTACCATAATTTAAATTATGATACCATGTTATTATGATGAGAGGTTTGTATTGAAAAGAATTGTGTATTCACTCTCATAACCTCTTCAATATACATAGAGCACATATGTATAAAAGATGAGCATGATCTTATAATTAATTACAAGAGAATATATAGTAGTAGTGATATGAAAAATCATAGGGATTGTATAATTGATTGCTATGATATTCTTTACTTTACAATTAGAAGTAAAAAAAAGAGAGATCAAAGTCATTCATCAAACAGTAACAGCAAGAACCTTGACGAGATTACATGATTTAGGGACTGTAAGTACATGATCAAACCACTCAACTTTCCCCCAAATCTCACGTCCTTTTATCCGTCTTTCGAGCGCAATCTCCGCATACCAAATCTTCTTATAGCCGCAGCCACCGTGCCTTAAATCATACGGATCATTCTCTATCTTGCCTTCCCACAAAACCGTCATCTTTCCACCATAATTAGCCAATCTAATTGGAGCGCCACAAGGGAGCTTAGGTAGTCCTCCCTTCAATTTTTTCCACCTGCTTACCTCAGTGTCATACCATCTCAACATTCCGTAAGAAGCGGAGTACAAAACATTCTCTATCACGCAGTAAAAATCTGAATTCATATATTCAGTCATCTCTTGATCAACCAAGTCCCATCTAACTTCCTTGGAATTGTAAGCAACCACCTTGCTAGTCTTCACGTGGAACTTGCCGTCAATACAAGCACTTCTCGAGCTATAGAAACTGCATTTTGTCTCGCTCCAAGGGATGGTCTCAGCATCCCAACTCTGTGTTTTTGTGTCGAAAACCTCAAACGTGTTCCTCAAGGAATCCAAAGAAGAATCACCGTCTTTGTAGCTTCTTCCTGCCACATATATATTTCCATCAATGACGCTAGCGGAAAAAGACATTAGCTTCACCGGCAAGCTTGGAGCCTCTCGCCAAGTGTGAGTATGGCAATCTAGAATCGAGACTTTAGAGGATCGCTCTTCTTTTTTTCCGAAGTAGGAGCTCTCTTCAATGTTGTAGATATTAGAACCAACCGCCACGAGACCCGAAAAGCTCACACGAGGAGAGCTTCGAATTGGGACTCTAGCCAGTACATACCCACTAGCGTCATTGGTTAGGGTTTGATTAGGTTTCAGGCAAAGAGTGTACCAGAGAGAGCGCGGATAGGACCCTACGCACACATAAAGACAACTTTCCGTATGGCCCAAGAGTGACCGGGCCTTGTAAAGCTCCGGTGATGTAAGGAGAGATCGAAAACGCTTGGAGACGAGGGAGAGAGTCGGGTAGTACAATCTAGAAACACGTGCAAAGCAGCTCCATAGCAAATCATCGGGAAGCAAAGGGGTTGTGGTTGATTGCGGCGAAGACGGTGACAGCTTCTTCGTCGTCGTCGTCGTCTTCCTCTTCTTCTCGAGGGATGACATTGATTTATTAATTAACCGAGACAAGATCGCCAATTATGTGCTTAAACCTTAAAACAAGAAACATATAAATTTTAAATTTTATTTGGGCTTTAATCAATTTGGGCCAATAGAATTCTAAAGTCTATCAAACTACTCTAAAAACTGAAGGAAAAATCAAAGCAAATCGCTTTTTTTTTTTTGTTCAGAAATTTCAGTTATCAGACACAACAAGTTTTCATCTCCTAACGACTTTCTCAAACTCAATTACCCAACAGAGACAAAACCTCACTGTTTAACAACAGTCTCACTCCAATTCTCTTCACCAGCTCAGAAAAGATTAAAGAAACACAGGAAACAAATGAATTGCAACGGCATATATATCAAAGATGATGACAGTTTTTTTGCATTAAGAATATATTTTTCATATTGATGAATCAAAATATGTTGGTGATTCAAAGCAGGTTCGTTAATGGTAAACCACAAATTGTCGGAAATTGAAAAACACAATGGTGTCTTCGTCTTTCATTACATAAACAACAAAAACAGGTCTAATACTGAAACTTTATGGACACTTTGGCGAATATGGAAAAGTCGTAACTTGCTTCTCTATCAGCGAAAGAGTGGAACTTGGCTACAAGATCTACAGAGGATCTTTAGTGAGGCTACATAGTGGACATCTTGTTTTTATTCAGGCGACATGCTTTCTTCATTTCATCGGAATGCTTGGGCCATATCGATGTGGAAGAGACCAAGGTCTGGTTTTGTGAAATGCAACTTTGATTGTAGTTTTCGGAGTGATGACTCCAATACAAAATCTGCATGGGTTGAACGAGATTCAGAGGGCTATTATCTTGGAGCTGGACAGAGCACTGGTCCTTTGTGTAAATCAGTATTAGAAGCGGAACTTCAAAGCTTACTCATTGGAAAAACAAGACATGTTCTAGTGTTCATAAGAATGAAGCATATTTAATAGTAATACATACATATATATAGAGGTAATGCATTCATATGATATAGAGATACATACAAATCGTTTACACCCCATAAAATATGATTAGAAATCTTCACAAAGCTTCACAAGTTCGAATATTGTTGCCCATGAATACAACCAAAAACACAAGACCCAATTTTGGAGCAACGATATGATTACATGAAGTATATGAACGAATGCTTTTCAATCTTTACTACAAAACCTCATTCTGCTGCAAATTTTAACCACTAAAATTAATAAACAATCATCAAATGATCATCAAAGTGTGTAATTTTCTTTTCACTAATGAAGTAAAGAGAATTCAGTGTATTCAAACACAAAACGATCTTCAAAGATATATGATCACAAAATAAGTTTAACATTAATCAGAAAGTGAAAAATCAATCGACTAGAGGTGAAACAAAAGACAAAGTCATTCATCAAAGAGTAACAGCAAGAACCTTCACGATATGACATGATTTTTGGACTGTGAGCACATTATCAAGCCACTCAACTTTCCCCCAAATTTCAGGTCCTTGCCGTCTTTCAAGCGCAATCTCGGCACACCAAATCTTCTTATAGCCGCCACTGTGCCTCAAATCATAGGGATCATTCTCTATCTTGCCTTCCCACAAAACTGCCATCTTTCCACCATAATCAGCCAATCTAATACGAGAGCCATGATTTAGGAACTTAGGTAGTCCTTCCAAACCCTTCAAACATCTCCACAAGCTTACCTCAGTGTCATACCATCTCAATACTCGGTCAGAAGTAAAAGAGTAGATAACTTTCTCTATCTCGCAATAAGAATGATAAATCAGAAAATTACCCATCTCTCGTCCAATCAAGTCCCATCTACTTTCCTTGGAATTGTAAGCAACCCCCTCTATGCTAGTCTTCATCACGTGGAACTTTCCGTCAATACATGTGCTTCTCGAGTTATTAAAATTGTATTCTGTCTCGCTGAAAGGGATGCTCTCAGTGTCCCAAACCTGTGTTTTTGTGTCGAAAACCTCAAATGTGTTCTTCAAGGAACCAGAGTCGTCGTCTTTGTAGCTACTTCCTGCTACAAATATCTTTCCTACCTCAAATGTGTTCTTCAAGGAACCATAATTACCGTCTTTGTAGCTACTTCCTGCTACATATATCTTTCCATCAAGAAAGCTAGCGGAAAGTGTCAATAGCTTCACCGGCAAGCTTGGAGCTTGGCACCACGTGTGAGTCCGGCAATCTAGAATCCAGACGTCAGAGGGGCGATCTTCCTTTTTGGCGAAGTAGGAGCTCTCTTCAATTCCGTAGATATAATAACCAACCGCCACGAGACCCGGAAAGCGCACTCGAGGAGAGCTTGGAATTGGGACTGTAGCCAAAACATACCCACTTGACTTCTTCTTCTTCTTCTCACCGGTGTCACTAGTTAGGGTTTGATTAGGTTTCAGGCATAGGGTATACCAGTGAGAACGAGGATAGGACTCGAAGAACACATAGATACAAGTCTCGGTATGGCCCAAGAGTGACCGGGCCTTGTAAATCTCCGGTGAAGCAAGGAGAGATCGAAAGCGTTTGGAGACAAGGGAGAGCGTCGGATAATACAATCTAGAGACGCGTGCGAAGCAGCTCAATAGCAAATCATCGGGAAGCCACGGATTTGGGGTTGATTGCATCGACATCGACATCGACGGCTATAGCTCCTTCTTCTCCAGAAATGACATTATAGATAGATATTGCGACGATTTGTCCAAAAAAAAAAAAAAAGATAGATATTGAGACGTAATCGCCAAGGTTTGTCATTGTACTTAAAACCAACAAACCTAATTTATACAATGGCATAATTAAGTTATGGGCTTAATTTATAAATACTGAATTTTAATGGGCCCTAATAAACTTGAACAAGAAAGAGTTCTAAAGTCCATTAAACTGCTCACCTCCGATATCGCTTCGCCGGCCATTCACATGGAACTTCGGCGACTGTTCCCGGAAAAATTATCAACTCTAAACTTAAAAAAAAAAAAAAAAAAAAAAAAGGTTATATTTCTTTTATTATTCAGCAAATTCAGTTATCAGACACAACAAGTTTCATCATCTTCTTCTGAACAACTTTCTCGAATTCGACTCCCGACAGAGACAAAACCTGATTCAACAACAGCCTGACACCACTTCTCTTGACAAGCTCGTACCTCGGCTTGATCCTCTCCTGCAAACTATACCCGAAAAACTGCGGAAACTTGACCAGCTCCGATTTCGGATAATCCATCGTCTGAAAGTAATCCCATTTCGGCATCAGATTCTCTTTCAAGCTAAATGTATACAAAGCTCCATACCTAGAGATCATAACCCCAATCTCATCAATCCCATAACCTTTCTCGAGGAAAAACTCAGTCACAGGCTTCAAATTCGACTCTATACTCAATCCAAACGTCTGCGGACAACGATGAAGGAGAACAGCTACATTAACATTCAGCGATTTGAAATACTCCATTGTCGGACGTAGCTTGTCTTCCACGCTATAACTCATTATATTCGGACACCGTGTTAGGATCTTCCCGATCTGTTCTTGAGAGAGACCCGTTTGCGTCAAGAAGTCGACGGTTGAAGTAAGTTTCTGGCGGCTGTAAGTTAAGATAGCCGGGAAACGGGAAATGATCTTAGCCCACTGATTCTTATCGATGCCTAACGTCTCGAGGAAGGCCATCGTCGGTTTGAGGTTATCGGTTAAGCTGATACCGCAGATTTGAGGGCGTTTGCAGAGGATTGTAGGGATGTCTGATTTGGGAATGCCGAGGTGGAGGAGAAACTCGACCACGGGTTTGATTTTGCCGTCGAGGCTGTAGTATGGGAATGCAGGGAACTTGCGGGTGATGGTTTTGATCTGTTCTAGGTTTAAACCGAGGTCGAGAAGGTAGAGTGTTTGTGGACGTAATGCACCTTCTGTGTCGAGTTCGCTGACACGAGAGACGGCTCTTAGTTTCCGAGTGTCTGCTGCGGAATCATCGGTTGGGTCACGAGGCGGTGGGAGAGGAGCTGGAACGGGTCTAGGCTCGGTCTGTGGCGGGTCAGGGAAGCTTACAACGAGGTCGGAGAGAAGATCACCGTGTTCTTGGTGAAGGTGTTGGAGGTATGGATTGAGAGAGTCTCGGATTTCGAGTGTGGTAAGCTCTCTTCCTGTTCGCAGTGAAACATGAGAAATTTTCATCATTCTCTTGTTTTGATGAAAGTTTTTAAAGATGGAACCTACCTACGAGGTATCGAGATTTGTAAACAGAGTGGAGTCTAGAGACTAAATGGTCAATGAATTGCTCGGATTTGTTGATGATACGAGCGGAGACGCTGTTGCTAAGACCTTGCTTCTTGAAGAATAGAGTTAACACAGCTTTAGCTTCTTCTTTCTCAGCTGCGATTAGGTTTGGAGGTACAGGTCTTGGACTAAACTCGACTCTCTTCTTTAATCGAATCCCTAACAAACACCATCGTCATGAAACCATTTCAATCACTCACCAAAATTGATTTCAAAATTGTTTCTTCATTTTCAATCACTCACCAAATGATTCTTGTCGAAAAGAGAGCCTTCCTGTGAACCAAAGCTGTGCCCTAGGATAAAATTTGTAGAGTCAAACAGAAATGTTACTACAAATTCATCAAAAAATCGCTGTATCGAATCGTTCATAGTAGAAACCCAGAAATTACTACTAACCCCGTAATGGGATTATCTCTTCTGGCGATGAGGAAAATCTCCGAATGTCGAATTTGACCAAGACTTTGCATTCTTTTTCGGTGAAACTACTAAGCGGAAACAAAATTGAGCAATCGAATGCAACCAGAGATTAGTCAGATGCAAAAACCAAATCAAATTAACGAACCAAGGTAAGCATTTTCCTAGATTTTGATGCCAACGCACGCATAAACAGCAGACCGAAAGGTAAGCATTTCGTAGCTGAGACGAATCGAAAATCCAGAAACGACTCACCTTCGTTGTCAATTGTAGGATGGTGAGAACTTCCCCGAGAAAAATGAAGAGAAATCAACTTGAGCTTCAGTGTTATCACTGAGAAACTGGGGATTTCGAAACGACATCATGATTGGAGACGAGGTTGAAAATCATAACTTTCTAATTGGTGGTGGAGATTTCGTAAATTACAAAACTAAATTTAAGTCCTCATTTTACAAAATGGCCCAATTATATAGATTGGGCCCAATCCGTAACCTAGACAAAAGGTTTGTCGGGTTGTTGGTCTAAGATGCTCGTTTTGCTGGATTTTCAACAGCTTTGGTGCTGCATTCTTTTAACACTGCTTCTGAAGAAAGAAACGTTTGCTTAGAAGGAACACTAAGTTGTTGAAGATTCACAGGAGCCAACAAATTTGCTAGCTTCTTCTTCAAATCCGGTGCAACTGCAGGATTCAATAGGAGTATATCCAACGACCTAATGACTCCTTTCCGCTCGATATCTCTGAAAGCCGAGGCCACGCCTCGCGCAATCATATCTCGGCGGCTTAACTCATAACTCTCCACAAGATGAAGTAAGAAGTCAAGTAAAGAGTGAGTGATTTGTGGATACTGCGGTATCGACCACACCATCAAGAGAGCAGCCGGTTCAACATTCATGATATTATCATCTTCGAAAAAGAGCCAGTCGTAAAATAGAGCCAGCTTCACGCTCCGTTCGATGTGATGGCTTTGCCTACTCAGTTCCAAAAACCAACCAATAACAGCCCATCTCGGCATGATCTCTGACCGGATGATTTCGTTCGTCGGGTGAATCGCGCAGCAGACGAACCGGACTATGTCGATCAAAACAGTTTCTTTCTCAGGACCTAGGAGAAACTTGTTCAAGAACCATATCTGATGCCTCTTATGGCTTCCCAATTTCACATTTCCAAGAAGGAACCTTAGCTGGATCTCCATCTCAGGAGTGATTCGAAGAAAGAAGTATCTACTCGAAGTCTTGGATAAACATGGGTTCACGATCAAAACGCTCCGTATCTCTCTGAATTCAGGGACGTGAATCAAATCCTGCAACAGCCGGAGAAGATCTCTACCAATCTTCAAACTCAAATCCAGCTGCTCTCTAAACATTTTAACACAGAATTTAATCTCCAATCTCTTGACGTTTTCGAGTTTCGCTACGCCTAAAACCCTACAATGATCAGCTAATAAACGAAGAAAACTATACAGCGCACTAGTCAAAGCCAATGGAAACTCTTGAAGCAAACAATCCCATTCATCGAGAAACAAACTCACCAATTCAGAACAAAGCCATAGATTATGATCACTATAATCCCCACTTCCAATTCGTCGCAGCAAAGACACAATCAAATCCTCAAGCCCCACGCTCGAAACACCGATCATCTCCTTCGTCGCCCAGAGAAGCTGGATCTTAGCGGAGTCAACAAGCTTACCGTACAATTCAACAACGATTCCAACGAGCAAACTCGTGAAATACGCATACCCATCGGTGACGAAAGCATGTATGTGTTTGATGTGGGTTTTACAGGAATCGGAATCGCATAACACGCCGTAGACGATGGCTTTGTTGAGCTCGAGATACTCTTGGGGGTCTGGGATTTCTAGGGAAAACGGTGGGCGTAATTTCTTCTCGAGGCTCTCGTAGGCTTGGCGAAGTGACAGTTCGAGATGGTTCTCGATTTCGTGTGGAGATAATCGAATCAGTTTCGACGGAATAAACTGGTTTCCGTTTTCCATTGAAGAAAGTTTTGATGACAGAAGAAAAGAGATCATCGTTGTTTTGTGATTTGGGGGTAAATAGGGTTTGGATTTTAATTTTGACTTTTCTTCATAGATTATTTTGTAAGTTGCAACCCATTTTGCAATTCGGACAAGGGCCCAGTGGGCCTTTAAATGTGTAAAAGGTAAGTTTAAATTTTGAAGTGAGAAGCATCTTCCGACTTCTGGACCTTAATTAGTAAGGGACTTGACTGTGGGATCCAGAGGTAAATACATTAATGTTAACTTTATCTATGGTTTTCTCCGACGATAAAATAAGTTTAGAAGAGGTTCAGTAATTGGCTGTGGTGCCAATAAAAGCTATACTCTACTTAATTACTAGTATGAAGAAGAATTGAATACGTTGTACAAAGAAAAAAGAAGAAGAAAGACATGTGTTTCGTCTGCCCTTATAAAATTTGGTATTCTTTATATATGATTATCTTTACTAGTAGAAGAAACCAATAGACCAAAGAACTCCGAAAGCAACGTCTGATTTTGATGTTAGGTATCGACAAAATATTAAATACTAACTAATTTGCGAAGACTACTCTTAGTGGTGGTGGAACATCCAACACATCACTATGAAGGCAACATCTCCACGACCATGAAGCTTTCAGAATTAAATAAGAGAATCCAAGTCCAGCCTTTGTTTACGTATAATTGGAGAAACAAATCATTTGCGACTCCAATTTTATAAACAACCGAACACTGAGAATTTTTTATGCGCTATGTAACTTATAAAATACTAGAATAAGGTATTTAAATTGTCACCTTTTTTCCTGAACTCATGTAGCTCTGTTGTAATACCTACCTAATTTTCAGGAGCTTCCGATTAGGCCCGCACAGTCCTTTTGAAAAACAAAGAACGTTGACATATATGTTGGATATATAACGTAGTCCATCGCCAGATTAAATTTCTAATTATGGATAAATAGGTATAAATAATGACATATTGATTATGTATTCTAAAAACTTTTCTTTATGGACCTGAGATTTACTCTGAGTTATCCAAAAAAAAAAAAAAAATTCTAAAAATTTATTAACAGTTGATCTATCTTCTCCGTTGTACTGGTGATAAATGTTCTCAAAGTTTATATAACACAATCGTAATTGTACTATTATTAGTTTTTAATTATGTAAAATAAATAATTGTTTACTGACATGTGAATGAATTCTATAGGCCAAATGCATAAAGAAACTATATTTAAGTCTCACTGATATTCGATTAAGACAAATATTCTATGGCATCCGAGTATCCGACCAACTAAATTAAAGCCCAACTTTTGGGCGCTAATGTCCAAATGTCCATGAACGGCCTCTCCCAACTTGTCTTTTTTTTTTTTTTTTTTTTTTACAACCTCCTGGCTGTGGAATTATAATCGCCATTTTCTTAAGTTATTTTTTATTAAACACAAGGGGATAATCCGCGTTTCGTGCGAAATTTTACGTTGTTATTACTGATTTGGTTAGAAGAGATATCAAATTTTGTAATTTAATTTTGTATTTCAAAAATGTTATATACATATTAATTAAATATAATTAAAGTTAGTCAAAAAATTTGTACTATCATGTCCCATTCTATTCTTTTTCATCCATTCTTTTTTTCCCATCCCGTCCAGTCTCATTCTATCTCATTCCGTTCTTTTTCGTCTTGTCCTGTACCATCTCGTTCTTTTCCTTTTTTTGTCCTGTCCCTAAATATAATTAGGGGTATGCAAAATTCCTGTCTCGTCTCATTCTGTCTCATTTTGTTTCTTTTCATCACGTCATGTTCTTTTCCGTCCTGTCTTAATTAAATATAACTAGGGTTAGTCAAAAAAATTGTATCGTCCTGTCCCATTCCGTTCTTTTTCATCATGTCCCGTTCTTTCCCGTCCCGTCCAGTCTCGTCCAGTCCCATCATATCCCATTCTGTTCCTTCCCGTCTTGTCCTGTCCTATCTCGTTCCTTCTGTTTTTTCCCCTCCCGTCCCTAATTATAATTAGGGATAGGCAAAATTTCCGTCTTGTCTCATCTCGTCCCATTTTGTTCTTTTTCATCTCTTTCTGTTTATTTCCGTCTTGTCTGTCCTATCCGTCTAGTCCCTTCCATGCCCATCTTATCTCATTTTGTTCCTTCCCGTCTTGTCCTATATCGTTTCTTCCGTTTCTTACCGTCTCGTCGCTAAATATAATTAAGGATATGCAAAATTCTTGTCCCCTTCCGTTCTCTTTTGTCCCGTCTCGTCACTTAATATAATAAGAGGTAAGCAAAATCCCCTCTGTCCCGTTCTATTTATTCTCGTCCCGTCATGTCCGGTCTCGTCTCATTTCATCCCAAAATAATTAAAAAAATCAATGTTCTTTCTATAATAGCTTAACATTAGCTGATATATATTTGAAGATAAACTATATAATCTGACAAAACTAAAATTACTAAATAATAGTTTTTGTAGATCCATACATAAGCTTTTTTTTTTTAAATGACTTCAAATTCTTGTTAAATCTATTATATTAATGAATAATAATTATTATGAAAATTAAAATTGAGGAAGTAAAAATATATTAAATCAAATAAAATGTGTTGATATGTCAAAATTTTAAACATCTTTCTTGATAATGTGACAGCATGAGAAGAGATCCCATTTTACGTTCTATTTACATTTGTATAATAAGTCTAACGTACCATTGTATTGGTGCCTTACGCTTTCACCTTCCCCACCTAAATGATTTGAGATAGGACAACACAAACCATATAACCACATTGTAATGGTAGGAAACACCGCTCGTAATCATTCTAGTAATCATACTCCACCTAATTTATTAAATAAATCATTTTGAATTTTTTTTTGTTTCTTAGCATTTTGTTCTTGTTGATGATTTTGTCCATTTCGGCCCCTCGTATGATTATATAGCAAAATCTCCAATAAAAAATCACAAGTTAATTTGGCCCATTCAACCATAAAAGCAAATCTCTCTTTACAAATTTAAATATAATTACTATTTCCACTATCAATATAATACAGTTTTTAAGATATTTTTGACAAAGATTCCAAATATGAGAAAAGCTTTTCCATGTTATAATAGACGTTATCTTTAAATATGGACTTATATTAGTTCAATTTAATTAGGACGAATATGCCAAAGTCGAGTGGGGAAAAATCCAAAGTCTCTTAAAAAAGTATAATTAAAACTTCTAATTGCATGCTTTCTTTGCCATACTACTTTTTTATCTCCCGTTACAGTCTTGGAATACACTACCAAGGGACCCACGCAGTAGGGTGTATAACGTTCGATGACGTGGCCAAATGAGAGCCGTCTATATGCCTCACGCCAAACAATCCTGAGGGTTGATGGAGACAGTCTTTCTCACGTTGTTGAGTTGGTAACGCCTCCGGCGGCTCATGAGGAAAGAGCGTGGGAGCCTACCCTAAATGACGTAAATACCCTTGTTACAAAAAGCTATTTTAGTTTAATTATTATTATCTGCGTTACTACTGAAGAGATATTTACACTCACAATTTTTCACTTTTAGTTTACATGAAAATGCACTTGTGAGTTATGATGCACTTTCACAGTAACAAATTACTATAATATTCTTATTCACAATTCACTCATAATTTCACATTTTTTTACTTTTTATTTTTTACCATCGTAACTTCTCTAACTATAATTTATTCTTCCCCCTCCAATGTCATATCAAATATTCGCCTTCTCATTCCGACTAAACGTAAAGGCATAACACCAGAACCCCCTTCACTTTTCGTTCACTTTTCTCCACCAATAAAAAAATCCCTTTTGGATTTAACTTTCTTGCCGCCGCAAACCCCTAATTTTAGTTATTTACGCTCAATCCAAGTTATAACGGAGCATAAGATCGCGATTGTCTGCCGTCATTCTCCGTCTCTTACGAAATCCTCCGACCAACACTTGCTTTCTCATATCTCAATGGCAGGGAAAAACACACTAGGCTCATTCTCCCCTGAAGCATTAATGATTTTCGGCAACCTCCGTACATGGAAAACAAACCATGATTTCAGACTCTAGTTTGGCTATCTTAATGAAGGTTTTGTATGGGTTAACTATTGAATTTCTTTCATAATCTTCAATTTCTCTCTTAGTTCATGATTTATGACAATTACTGAATGAAAACTCATCTCACGTTTATTAATGTTCTCTGAAATCATGAACAAAAACATCATTGTATGTCCACACATATGTATCCACGCGGATAGGCCCATATCTATGTACAAGTATGTCCATATATCTTTGCTTTCTTATTAATGTTTTCTTATCCACACGCTCTTGTCCACATCAGACTCAAGAGTTTACCCTGTTTCCATATATATCTTACATTAATTTTGTATTCATGTGTCCATTGTAGTCTGTCCATAGAAGGTTGTCCATATAGATGTGTCCATCGTGTTAAAATGAATTGTAGTTACTTGTGTTAAAACGTTATCTCATATCCAATTTTAATTCATTTTAGTTACTTGGATTCAAAAATTCAATTTTATGTAAATCCAAAGAACTTCTTAAGAGTTTAGGATGCAAAGCGAACATTTTAAACCACTAATAAACAAGAACAAAGGCTTCACTAACAACTTCTAGTCTCAAATCCATTTACCTGTATTCGAGAATACATATATTCATACTCATCTATCAAGTGCATAAGTATATGTCCATACCATCCACTCCAATCTATCCATTTTATTGTGTCCATATGGTTTACAATCTACTGCTTCGAGTTTGCTAGTTTTGGTGCCGTGTAACTTTTTGTTGACCATCTATCCATTCCATTAACATCCACACCAACGCATCCATGTGGATACTTATGTGTTGGTCATCTCATTGGCGTAGTCCATTGGAATGTGTTCATATGACTGTTTCCACACTCTTTATATCCATATGAGTATATAACACTTATATCCCACTATCTATTCAATTAACATCCACACCAACGCATCTATGTGGATACTTATGTGTTGGTCATCTCGTTGGCGTAGTCTATGAGAATGTGTTCATATGACTGTCTCCACACTCTTTATATCCATGTGAGTATTTTACACTTATATCCCACTATCCATTCCATAAACATCCACACCAATGCATCCATGTGGATACTTATGTGTTGGTCATCTCGCTGGCGTAGTTTATGGGAATGTGTTCATATGAATGTCTCCACACTCTTTATATCCATATGAATATATAACACTTATATCCCACCTATATTCTATATCCTATATCCATATCCATATCAGAGTGTCGAGCAGCTTTGGTTCCGATGTTGCACAACGTCATATCCATATCCTACTCTAGTTTTCATGTAAACAAGATCATTACAAATTGGAAGCAGTTTAGTGTTCTCATGTTTTTTTCTTTTTTTAAGCAACTCACTGAAACTGGTTTTCTCATGAAAGTTGAAACTGTGGATACCATCAAGAGCAAAACCGTGAACATATGGACATGAAACCATGGATACAATCAAGAACAACAAATCGTTGACACAATCTTCTTTCATCATCAATATATATGTTTTATTGAATGTACAAATGCATTATGTTTAACAATAGAGATAAAAGGAAACAACAAATTCCCTTGTATTACTTACTCTAAGTCTCATTTAAGAATTGTCAAACAATTGAAAATCAAATCCATACAAACCCGTCCATGAGTCACAATCCATCTATTCAATATATCATCCATATTACATAATATGGACACCATCCATATCACTTCTTCCATGTGTACCCATCCATATCATACAAATGGGGATCTATGGCTTTTAGGTTTTGTCTTTGTGTCGATGAAGGTAGGAGAAATCTCCGTCCGAGACTTCCCACTCTGCTTCTCCATGTTTTTCATCATCTATTTGATTGCTTATTTGATCGTCTTCTGCAATTGGAAACCTCAAATCTGAATCGAGTTCATTAGAGATCCAATGAGGCTGGTAAAGTCTCGGCCGTTATGCGAAAGAGACGCAGATCAAGCTCTTCGTCTTTAAACATATCATAATAAAATAAATAATTTTACATTAAATAAACCCATTTTAATTAGTCTTTTTTAAATCACACGATCTTTACAAATTTTTATTATATAAATGATTCACATCATCTTACCACTAACTCGATTATTTCCTCTTATTTCTTCGACTAGACATACGTTTCTCGTATAAGGGTAAGATGATATTAAAATATTACAACACTAAAAAAAGTGATCACAAGCAAAAAGTATGATATAAATTCATAAAAGTGTGTTTTAGTGTAAATCACTGAATAAAGACAAAGTTATTAGTTTGAAAAGGACAAAATTATTTTGTACTATCGAAGAAGAGTTAAAGTTTTAGCCGTCAGGTGGAAATTATTTGACTGAGTGAAGTACAAAGAGAATGTGGGTCCTACTGACGTGGACCGTTTTTTATTTTTGGGAAATAACATAAAATAGATAAAACTCAAACTCCAAATGACCAATAGAAAGGAGATAAGTGATTTCTTTCCTATAAAACATGATAAGTGTGAATTTTTTATTTTACTTAACAACATGATAAGTGTGATTAACAACGAGTCTAATATATTTTTCTGAATTTTTAATTATTACTCTTGGGAATAGTAGCTTTCTACAATGTATTCTTAAAAAAAAATCTTGGTTTATAAAGTTAGAGTATGTGATAAACTGATAAGGCACAAGTTACCTTTTTAGAGATAAATTTTACCATTTAAAAGAGAAGATACATTGGATTATAGGAGACGTGTAAAACTAAAAAACCTTGTGATAATTGTATCATGGAAATAGTTTTATACCTTATCATCAAACTATGTAACAATATAAGTATACATTTCTCTGAAAATTCTATTCACGTGGGGAATTAGTGAAAACTAAAATTAAAGAATTATTTTCATGTTATAATATTTCATTTTCGACGGAATATATAATATGTACATGAAACAATAATGTAAGCAAAAAAGTATTAGTATATTGTTATACATTTTCTTTTGCTAAGAGATATTAAAATATTTGAATGAAATACATCTCACTAACATTTCCGTCACACTATAAACTAACAAGTTAAGATAGCACGCGCCCTTTTTTGAAATTTTAAGTGTACCGCCAATTATTTTTATCTTGTATACCGCCAATTTTTGTACCGGCATCTTGTAATTGATTAATTTCATGGTAAATAGTACACTTTTACCTTATATCACCATATTTTTATTACTATAGAAATTAATCAGTTACCTAAATATAGATGGAGAGTATAATATATACCACCTGATTTGTACCGTTTTCAATGTAACTGATTAATTTCACAATAGATAATACAGTTTTTAACACCATCACACATTTCTTACCATAAACACAATACGCAATTAATGCAAAGCTCATTTTATTTCCCTATAAAAAGCTGGAAACCTTTAAAGAATCTTCTAAAATCTCTCCTCCACCACCAGCTATGGGATTATTTTCAGTCCAAGCTCAATCTCAATCACCACCACAATTGCCTGATAAAACCAAAGGGAGCATTCTCCTCGGTAAATACGAACTCGGTCGCAGGCTCGGCAGCGGCAGCTTTGCCAAAGTCCACGTGGCTCGTTCCATCGAAACCGGCGAACTCGTCGCCGTCAAAATCATCGACAAGAAGAAAACCATCGGCGCCGGTATGGAGCCGAGGATAATCCGGGAGATCGAAGCGATGCGCCGCCTCCAACACCACCCAAACATCCTAAAAATCCATGAGGTCATGGCCACGAAAACCAAGATCTACCTCGTCATGGAGCTCGCCGCCGGGGGAGAGCTTTTCACCAAAATCCTCCACAACGGCCGCCTTGACGAATCCGCGGCGCGTCGCTACTTTCAGCAGCTCGTCTCCGCGCTCAGTTTCTGCCACCGTGACGGGATCACTCACCGCGACGTGAAGCCGCAGAATCTCCTCCTCGACAAGGACGGAAACCTCAAGGTCTCCGACTTCGGCTTGGCCGCTTTGCCTGAGCAATGTTGCGTCAACGGACTGCTCCACACAGCTTGCGGCACGCCGGCTTACACAGCGCCGGAGGTAATCGCTCAGAGAGCTTACGACGGTGAGAAGGCTGATGCGTGGTCGTGCGGCGTCTTCCTCTTCGTCGTTCTCTCTGGTTACGTTCCTTTTGATGACTCCAACCTCGTAACCATGTACAGGAAGATCCAGCGAAGAGACTACAGGTTTCCGAGCTGGATCTCGAAACCTGCTCGATCCATCATTTACAAGTTACTCGATCCAAATCCTGCAGAGAGGATGAGTGTGGAATCTGTAATGGAAACCACATGGTTCAAAAGATGTCTAGAGATCTCTGAGTTTCAATCTGGAGCGTTGGAATCGGATGAACGGTTGGCGAAACCGAGCAGCGGGATGGTGACAGTGTTTGATTTGTTAATCTCTTTCTCGGCGGGATTGGATTTGTCGGGGCTGTTCCAGAGGAAGAAGAGGAAGGAGAAGAGGTTTACCGCCAAGGTTTCGGCTGAAGGTGTTGTTGAGAAAGCGAAGAAGATAGGGGAGAAGTTAGGGTTTAGAGTTGAGCAGAAGAGAGAGGCGATGGTTGTGGGGTTGGGAAAAGGAAGAACGACGGTGGTGGTTGAGGCGGTGGACCTGTTGGAAGGGCTGGTTCTGGGGGAGGTGAAGGTGGCGGAAGGTGACGAGGAAGAGGAGGAGGAATCTTACTGGTCGGAGCTGATTGTAGAGCTTGAGGAGATTGTGCTCGCATGGCACATTGACGTATTTGAAGAAGTTGAAAAGTTGGTTGAAAAGGAAGTTGAAAATGTCGTTGAAAATGACTTGGCTTAATTTTTAGTTTTTGTTAAATAGGTGAAGATCAGTGAAATCTCTTTTAATGTCGTACTAGGGTTCGACCCGTGCGCTGCACGGGATGATGTATCAATTTGTATTTTTATTAAAAAATGTCTATTTAATTATCTATAATTTTGTTTGCGATGGATTTATTCGTTCTTGTCTTCGTCTATAAATTAAACATCTTAACGATTTTTTAAAAAGGTAAATAAATTAAAGCATTGACCACATATTCCATATGATATAGAGTTAAACATATATAAAAGTCAAATAACTAAAATATAATAAGATAATTCAAAGAATAAAAAACTGAAAATAAAATATTATTCTTTTTAAAAAACTATACTTCATGTATTTCATAAAATAAGTTGAAATTTTATAGTATTCAAATTTGTGATTAAAAAGATTTTAAATATTTTAACATTTTAACTAAGTTAAACTATTTCAAATATT
This sequence comes from Erythrophleum ivorense, assembly GCA_026724425.1. NCBI lineage: Eukaryota > Viridiplantae > Streptophyta > Magnoliopsida > Fabales > Fabaceae > Erythrophleum > Erythrophleum ivorense. Next base: position 1,315,528 of record JAIUCV010000084.1, read on the forward strand.
TTAATATCTTGATATAAATATTTTCAACTTTTTCACTGTGAAATATTTATTATAATATAAATTTTATTTTGTTTAATTATATAGTTTTATCAAACAACTAAATAGAACATGATGAGACAGGATAAGACAGGAAGGAACATAATGGGATAGGATGAGACTGGACGAGACGTGAAAGAACGGGACAAGATGAAAAGGAATGGAATGGGACGGATGGGACGGGACGTGAATTTCGCCTACCCTTAATTATATTTAGGGACAGGGCGGGAAGAAACGGAAAGAACGTGATGGGACATGCCAAGATGGGAAGGAATGGAATTGATAGGATGGGGCTGGACGTGACAGAAATTTCGCCTATCCCTAATTATATTTAGGGACGGGACAAGAAGAAATGGAAAGAACGAGATGGAACATGACAAGAAGAGAAGGAACATAATGAGATAGGATGGGACTGGACGGGACGGAAAAGAACGAGACGAGATAAAAAAGAACAGAATGGGACGGGGTGAGACAAGATGGTACGAGAATTTTGCTTAACCCTAATTATATTCAATTAATATGTGTATGACATTTTTGTAACATAAAATTAAATTAAAAAATTAGATATCTTCAAATTTCTTCTAACCAAATCAATAATAACAACATAAAATTCCGCGCGAAGCGCAGATTATCCTTAGTCAGTAAAATAAGTGACAAACTCTAACAACTTTTAACCTTACAGCTTTCTTTTTCTATTTCAGCGTGAAGAAGAAAGAAGAAGAAGAAGAAAATGAGGCCAATGGTGATGCATGACAGTAACGGTGACCGGTGACAGCAGCGATGTTGGCTACAACAACGATAACTCCGGTAAACGGTGGTAAAACGGTAATTCTGGTGTCGGTAATTATTTTGTTATCAAAATAACTTGTAAAGTTAACAATAATAATTAATTAATAATCTATATTTTTCATAAAATGCTAACAAGGTTATCACAATGGATTTTCAAGATAACAAAAGTAACATGATAATTTGATGATATGATAACCGAGTTAACATGACAATTCCATATTTTTATTATATGATAATTGAATTAACTTTGTTATCGTTATTGTTATCAACAATTTTTATCGTCAATATTATCGTCATTGTTATCGGTGTATTGTAATCTTTGTATTTTCGATTTGTTATCATGATTGTTAGTTTGGAAGTTAACATGTTCTTTAGTATGAGTGTTAAGGTAATTGCCAACTCACATAAGACCATTTTGTTATACGATAACTGAATTTACTCGATTATCGTCATTGTTATCGTCATTGTTATCATCAATTTCACCATTAATGTTGTCGTCAATGTTATCACCATTTTTAAAGCCGTGTTATCATCTTTACATTTCTGATTAATTAATTAACAATATTTCCAGTTATGTTCTTTACAAAAAATGAATTTTGAAATCAATGGCATTTTCAGTAATTCTTTGGGATATAAAGGATACATTTAGTCTAAAATTAGTTTCTCTCTCATAACTCACCTAATTTTTAATCATTCACTCCTCTTTCTTAATTTTTACATTATCTGAGTATATACATTAAATTCACCCTTAGAGAGGAATTATTTTATTTTGATTGAAATACCAAATTCTGCATATTATGATTTCTACTGTACTTAAATTTTGTTGTAACCAATGAGATTATAAGAGGGAATACTTCATTTTGCAAATAACTCAATTGTAAAATTAAAGTTAATGTCAGTTAAGCCAAAAAAAACAAAAAACAAAAGTGAAAGCGTGGCAAGCGTGGAGGCTAGAAGAATAAGACCAAAACTGAAATGCTATAACTGTAGAGCTCATTGGAATTTTTGGTGATAAGCTCTCCGCCGGCGGCGAACTCTACGAAGAGACGGTGACTTTGTGGATTTTGAGGATATTAGGGTAGTGTGTGGATGCGGCACATCGCTTCGATCTCCCGTCTTATCCAACATCTATCTCGGCTGAGGCGGAGGGCTTATAAAACTAAGGAATCGGCGGCGCCGTCGCGATTTCCAGTTAAGTTGCTCGACCCGAATCCAGAAACGAGGATGAGTATCGAAAAACTGTAACTGAAACCAAATGGCTCAAAATATCCCCTGAATTATAATCTCTTCTTCGAATCGGTGAAACCGAGAAGCGAGACGATTTGATCTCTTTGTCGCCGGGATTGGATTTATCGGGGCTGTTGGAGAGGAGGAAGAAGTTTACGGCTAAGGTTTAGAGGGAAGAAGTGGTAGACAAGGCAAAAGACGAATGTTTCCTAGTTTTTAACAGTTCTCCGATTTTGCCCAAAACGAATGTCTTCGCCTTCTCTACAACTCCTTCCGTCGAAACCGGAAGTCAGCGTCTTCGTTGCAAAGCAATGGAAGATAATTCTCAGTGAACCAAATTGATTATCATTTAAAATGTTCTTTTATTTTCACTTCAGTTTAAATAAGAAACACAAATTCAGCAATCCTTCACAGCTTGCAGTACTTGTTGAACCAGACAGCAATATTGAGAAAGCTTTCATAATCCGTCTGTGGTCTGCACAAACAATCACAACACACAAAAACATGTTTTTAAAAAATCAAAACTTTCTCACAGAGAACAACAAAAATGGCAGCTTTTTTTTTTTTTTTTTACCTGTCTAAGGGATGATTGTCATTGGGAAAGACTAAAACTTTAACCTCTACTCCTTTCTCCTTCAACGCCCTCACATACTATTCAAAAACCAACAACACCGGATTAGTAAACAATTCTTTCTAAGTGAATTATCGAAAAAAAGGAACAAACTTACTTGAATTCCGTTTGATATAGGAACACGGAGATCTTGAGTTCCCAAAAGAAACAAAGTGGGTGTTTTCACCTGCAGAGGTAAAAAGCACACACACAAGAAAGGATCATTAGATAGTTTTTCAAAACATCTTGAAAAACAGAGTGTTGTGGCTTTCTTGACCTTTGAGATGTGTGACATAGGAGACATTTGATGAAACAGAGAAAGATCTTCAGGTGAGGGAGCTTCTGTGTAGTGACTCTTGTCACCATAAGCTTCAAAGAAACACCAATCAGGTATATCTGTAATCCCAACCATCGATGCCAAATTGCATGCAGGATTCCTTGCAGCTGCTGCTACAAATTTATCTGGCGCCTGTAGAAAAAACTGCGGTTGTAAGGATGATGGTTTTCTAATCTGTTGCTATCAATTCAATGGTAAAGTAACTAGTACAGTACCTGGCCAATCAAGTGAGTGGTGAGAAAGCCACCATGAGAACCACCTAGCAAGGTTATTCTAGACGGGTCTGCAAGTCCCATTTCAATGGCATGGTCAACAGCCGACAGCACATCTTTAACGTCCTGTGTCGTGGAAGCTAATAAAATTAAGAAGAATTGCAGGTCACAGGGAAGAGAAATGACACTAGAGAAGCTTATAGAAAAATACCTGTGATCCGACTTTTCCAGGTAGAGACTGCAAAGCATCTTCTCCAAATCCCAAAGAACCTCTTTAATTAAAATGAATCAACCAAAAAACAAAGTTAGGATCTTCAGAAGGTTAAATGAACTACTGGAAACTGAAGCTTGTATGCTTGTAAGTGAACCTGTAATTTACAATCAGCAGATTGTATCCGACTGAGGAGAGATAGGCCAAATCCTTGGAGAAGCTGCACGGTGCAACCGAGTGAGGACCTCCATGGATAACAACAACTAACGGATCACATTTGCTATTCTCCTTAGACTTTGAAGACGATACATATATAGCTTCAATGGGTTTTTTGGACCCTGCCATGGTTTGATCATGTGGATTTAAGTCAGAAATTTTATCAACCAACAGTTTTTGTTTCTAGACAACAAGATAAGTGTTAAAGTACCTTCGGTAAGACATTCAGAAACATTGCTGATTGGAACTTTTAGAATTTTAAACTGAAGAGATGAAAGCCCTGGTGCAACCTGCCGTGATACAAGCAGAAAAGATGAATAAAGGAAAAAGCTTAACACAATTTGAATCAAGAGGATTTGGCAATTTGATTTTTACCTTCTCAGAGCATTTAAATACCGGATTTTGGATATTTGACCACTGCCATGAAGGCTTTCCAGCTGGATCAAGAACTTTCTTTCCATACTTAATTTCAGGAACACTCACTGGACTGCTAGACACTACTCAGCAAAAACAAAATGCAGTGTTGCTTCAAGTCTGGTGTGTGTTTAATAGTGTGATAGTTAGTAACTTAGATTAAAGTAATTGCTTAAATATGTTACCGGCAACAATATTATCACCATCTAGTGCAAGAACGCTCCAAGAATAATCTGAATCACTAGGGCTGACACGTGCCACTTCACCGCTGCAAAATTTTTCAAGATATATTCATCAGTTAGCACAGCTGCAGGAGGAAATTTGGAAACTTTTTATATCTGCTCATCACTCACCTTAGCAAATTGAGGCTGAGTATTGCTCGACAACTACGCCAGTAGGAAGACAACATAAGAGTATGTCCATCTGACAGCCACGGATCACTCAGAAGGCCAGTAACATAGAGCCCAGGGAAGCAACCGTCGTCAGGACAATTCACTACTTTAATCTGCATTATAAGAGATTTGACATATTTTTGTTTAGAAAGATTCATGTGTTGTTAAGAAACAAAATGTGGTCAGCTCAAAGAAAGTTTAAAGCCTACACATACAGCGAGAGAAAGGTCTGTATAATCTCACCAGATCAACAATATTCGCTGACTCGGGAAGTTTCCCATCACTTGGCCAGTCGATCTTGTGCAGCGACTCGGTTGCCCAATGCGCCCCGGAATCAACAGCAGTCTTTGCGGATAAAAACAGAAGAAACTTGCCATCTTTGCTGTGAGAAGGAAAAAAAACGTAGGTCATATCAAAACGAACATGCACAGTAACAACTAAGAAATGCTTTTAGTATATACATAACAAACGAACATTGCACATTAACATATGTTGTGAAAGAAGACTCAGTTATAAACAAAGTAACAGGGAGAACATATGCTTTTAGTACATACATAATTTCAAAAGGCAAAGGAAAGAATTTCGTTAGATGTAAAACCTGAACCGAGGGCAAAAACCGCTGCTTATGCTCTTAGTCAAGTTATGAATAGGGAACGCTTTGTTTGCATCATCTCTGAAACACAAGTAAACACAAACTCTATAAGATACATCTCTGAAAAATTATGAATGATCAAGTTGTCTTCTAGTGAGTTATAGAGGCCACAAACTCACTTTGATTCATCTGATCCAGATGAAACGTCAGTGAACTTAATCGCGTATACAGCACATGGTCTGTTGTAGCAGTACTTAATACCAAGCTTTCTTTTATCTCCTAACCACCCGGCGAAAACCAAATACTGAGCTGACCCTTTACTGATTGGACTCCAAACAACTTGTCCAACACTTATCGATCTTGGAACTCCTTTGATTGGCTCGACCTCTCCACTATCAACAGAAACAAACCATCAGATAAATGTAAAGAGTACGTAACTGTTCTTCTCTAATGGAGAGACTGATGAAACCTGTCAACATCGATAACAAACAGCGCAGGCTGCCTTTTTCCGGCATATGCTTCTCCCCATTCCTCTTCCCAATCTCCTTGACCTTTCCAGCTACCAAAATCCTTCTCCAAAGAGTTTCCTTTCTTGTAACAACCTAGATGGTCAAATGTAGGCTTGGAAAGAGATGGTTCCTCGGCGACATAAGCAACACGAGTCTCATCTGAGTTCCAAGAGATTCCTTCAAACCTGCATCACACACACAAACCTCACTCATTTTTACTACTGCTCCAAGAAACTCGTCTCTAAAATCAGCTCAAAAGGTTCTTGTACCATCCATCAACGTATACAGAGCCATGAACTTTCACTGGAACATGGAACTCTTTCTCTAGCTGAGAAGAATTCCATATCTCAAACTTTGTAGGAGAATCGTTTTCCGGATTTCGAATCACAAGGAGCTTCAAACCCGATGGAGACGGCACAAAAGCTGATACACCAGTCATCTCAATGGGAAATGGCGCCCAGTGAAAGTTACTCTCTTTTGAGATATGACCTGATAACATAAACTTCCTCTTTTTATTAGCCAAAAGGTTTGCTTGACTCATAGCAACCATTGCTTGAGGACCTAAAATACAAAAAAAAAACCATTTCAAACATTCTGAAAAGTCAAGATCATCCTTTTCTTTGGTCAGATGATTTACAATTAACTCTTCACTCTTAACATAAGTTGATTCTCAAAGTCTCAAAGTTTGGGTTATGTTATAAAAGGTCAATACCAGAATCAGAGTTAAAAATCCAAGCTTTGTCAATGCTGGGAATGCTTATGAACTCTTTAAGTATCTTTGACTGTGTGGCATACTCTTCCTCACTAGTTGGGTCTAAGCCAACATTCAATTCCTTTGCTGAGTTAGTTCCAGAAGAATCCATGGCTACAAATCTTCGAATCCAAGCCTTGCAACTGAAAACAAGTCAACCCGTAAATCTCTCTCTATTGATTGCAAAACGATTAGTAATCAGATTCATCAGATACGATTTCCTTCGAATTCGTTAGAACAGAGCATACGAAAACCGATCAAAGAAGTGAACTTTCGGATTGAAAACTATCAAACAGAAGATACCCATCAAAGAATAACCATCGATAATACTCAATTCGTGCGAAAGACAGAGATCGAGAGAGAAATTGATAAGAAGAAGAGAGAGCTTACGGAGATTGAGTGAGTGAAAGAGTGAAACTTCTGCGGAAGATAACGCGACGAAGATGACGATGAGAAGAGCTAAAGTCAAATCCCAATTTGGTGGAGCAAGTGATTGGGTTAGTAAAGATTCTCGCCATCTAAATAAACAAAGAAAAAGTTGAAAACTTTCGATGTCAATACCCATTAAATTTTGCGCATTTCTTAATCGAAATATCATATTTTTCATTATCTCCCAAACTTTATTGTTTATGGTAGCAGCAATTATACATATTTTAGAATCTTTAAACACTTTTATTCAAATGTGTAAACTGTAAATGGTGCATCTGAGTAAGATTTCGTATGAATTCGAATCCGCAAGCAATAAATATAAATTCGTATAATCAAAACTGATCTTACAGAATCAACAATCCCAGTTTTACATCTGTGACCTATGTGTATCCCTATTGTACATAACTCTTCTTTCTTTACATCGAACTTTTTGATATCTAAAAGATCTCTAAATAAAGTAGGAAACTTTGATATAAAAACCAAAAGGGTTTTATATGAAAAACAGGATCATAAGGTAGGAGGAGCCTCGGATCGTTTCATGATTCTGAGTTTTTGACAAGATGAAGAGAACATGTCCCATGGAACATCACCAACCAACATCCAATCTCCATCTTTGTCCTCATAAGTCGGTACAAAACCAGATCCTTTGTATCCTTCTCTCTCGGAATATTCACCGATTGTGAACTTGAACATGCTCTCGAGTGCCTTGAGAAGCTCAGGATAGTTTTTGTACATCTTGAGATCTATCTTACGAAGATATGGAGCTCCGTCCATACTCACTTTCACATAGCTCACGTTTTTGTTGTTGTTCTTCCGGTTTGATCTCACTGGAGGCCAACCAACGATTTGTGTTCTGAAGTTTACAAATCAAGATTCATCATTAGAATACCGATCAAAAATCAAATATTTGGATTAAAAAAAAAAAGAATTCCAGATCTCGACTTACTTGGCAGGAGAAGGAGAAGATTCTTCTTTCAGGCTGTGCTCGTCGTTGTTTTGAAACTTCCGTTTGTTGCTTATGACGCAAGAAACTTCTACTTGTTGTTCTTCTGTTCCAGGCAAACCCAAACGAAGCTCTGTGTCCTTAAGGTTAAGCCCATTGTTGACTTCCTCATACGCCATATTCTCTCACTAGATGCTTGTAACTTCTTGTTTCAACGTGGAATATCTCTTCTTCAACTGATCTTTCTTCTTCTTCTTCTTGGTTTGATTAGATCCTTGAATTGCGATGGATTTTGCTTGTGGGATTGTGAAACGGAGAGGGAGAGATAGAGATTAATATAAGGAAACTTGCTTAGAAATTAGGGTTAAAGAGAGAGATGGGGAATTATGACGTTGTCGGGAGCATGAGGGGGCAAGTGAGAGGCAAGGGGACAAAGGTGGGACAATATTTTAGACGCGTTTCTTTCTGATTTCAACGGTCCTGATTTGTCTCCGCCAGTTGCGTACGCGAGATCCTAGCCGTTTCTTTCTCTTCTTATGAGTCAAAGAAGTAAAGAACCCAATGAAAAGAAAAAATGGAAAATGTAAGCGAACTTCTCTACCTCTCCTACCACACGATGACACAAGGTTGTGATTTGATTTTTCTTTTCAACTATTTGTTATTTGGTTTGCTTCAAGAAAAATATCTAATATATATTGTAGGTGTTATATATAAATATAAATGAAAAGCAAAACTTTAATACCAGCAGAAAAAAAAAAATACTGATAATTTTGAAAAAGACGAGAGAGAATTCGGATCATCGTGTATATAAAAGTAAAAGTTAAAAAAGTTATTGTGTTTTTATAATGACATAGACTCCACACAATTTAGTTTACCGCGTTTATTAACATATATGTGTGAATCGTCCATTTTTTTATTGACATTTATAATCGTAAGCAATTTGATTATCAGTAGTTTTCGGAATTATATCGCTAGTTTTATTTTTTCATCTATACAAATTGTTTCATAAATAAATAGCATAAAATTTAAACTTTTAAAACTAAACCCTAAATCTTCAAAAATAAACCATAAACCAAAATCCAAATATTTAAATTATAAATCCTTCAAATTCATTTTTAAAGTTTATGTTATTTATTAAAAAAATAGTATGAATGTAAAAATAAAACTAGTGATGGCATGTGAAGAAAACAAACTTATATTTGTGGTATGTTGAACGTATTCTTCTTGTTTTTTTAGTTACTATTTCGCCACGATAGTCAGATTTTTCTTTTTCAAAAACAAAATTTTGGCTATCTACCTTAATTAGGCTATCCATTATAATTAGGTTTGTACAATTATGCTTTCACAAATAAAAAGGGTGAAGACTGAAGAGTACGTAATGGACATATGGAATAATGGATACATTACGTATGTGTCAAGGCCATGTGATGTGCCATCTCAAATAATCTATTTTCTGTTTGTTATTTATCTCAAATTATCCTAATTTATTTTCTGTTTATATTATTATTATTATAATATTTAATTATTGCTTTAAATGGGCAATAAATTGTAACATTGTTTTAAATGGGCCTGCGGGAACACGGCCCACGTGATATGTCAAGCAAGTAATACATTGAGATTGAGTTATGTGTTGACTGGTTTATAGAATAGTTTTTTTTGTTTCCTTTCTCGAAATCGCATGCTATGTTAAAACTTGAGAGCGTGCAAAACTCAGAGGGAATGGCCAATGGGTGACACAATTCAACGGTGGACACTTTTCTGGATGTTGCGCAGACAATGAACATGCTGTTGCTCTCTCTCGACTTTGATGTGATACACACTCACTTGGTTCTCATTCCTCTTACGTGTTCTCTCTTTTTATTTATATATATATAATTTTTTTTGCTTCTTGTTATTAGATAATAAGTACTTTGAATAATAGTTAGAAAAATAATATTTTCTTAAAAAAATGTTAATTAAATAAGGTTAAACATTTTAAAATTGAGGAAATACACTATTATGTCAAGAATTTAGAGTTACAAATCGTTTAGTGGGTTACAATTTAAGATTTATGGTTTTGGTGTTTGATATTTGGGGTTAAAGATTTCGAATTGGGAATTTAGGGTTTCTATTGAGACTATTTTCTTAATTTTGATATAATTTCTTTTTGTACCTCCCTGACCCTTTGATCTCATTTGGGAAAAATTTAGAAAGACTGCGTTGTAATAAATGGTTAGAGAACTGTTAAACTTTTTATTACTGCACGCCATTGTGGTTCACGACGTTTGGTGAAATAGATATTAATATAATGATGTCTTTATTACTATCACAAGATGAATCAGACGTATTCCATCGATCACAAGATGTCACCTATGTACGTTGCACTCGATTCTTCTGCGCTTGATAGATTTTGAGGTTCACATGCATTGATGCGGAAAACGCTTCTTCGCATAACTCTTTAGCGGTCCAAGATTCACGTTTCACTCTACGATTGGCTTCTACATGATACAGAAAACTTATTTGTAACAGCTCATTTACCAAATTACTTTAATATATTATTTCGAAAATGAATATTCATTAAAGCTATACAACTACATAAATGTCGAATAACAGATGTACGTATAAGCGTGTGCATTTAATTTACAAGAAACTATGCATGTGACATGTTACAATGTAGGTACCTTTTACACTCGTGTGATTTCCGAACAAAATTTGGAATATATTGAAAATTATATGGTCCAAAATCAAATATAAGAAAATAAGAAATGACAAAAAGCTGAGCCACAACGATCCAAGTCATCAAATCACGTGTCATTTTTGAGCCTCATTTTATAAATAACACCGGTTTGACTACCGCTACTCTTAAGTTCTAAATTGTTGAACACAAGACTTTGAAGCTAGCAATATTTTTTAGTGTTCCATTAAACAACAAAACATAATCCATATACATTCAATGAATTAAAATTAGGGTCGGGCATGGGGAAAATACCCCATTAATTTTCAGGTATTTGCTATCCAGTTTGGCCGTTCAAGTAATTAAACGGTTTTGGACTAATCAAATACAAATAACAACTTGATCGTTGTCAAAAAAAAAAAAAAAAAAAACTTACTTGATCTAGTTAGGTATTTCCGTATTTGTTTAGTGTTTGTCGAGATGAAAATTTCAAAATGTCCGAAAAAGTTCATCGAATTAGGTCTAAAAAAGTAATGCTAAAAATTGTGGTGACATTCAGAACAAAGAAGATAACATTGCTAGAAGAAGTGTTTCGATAGAATCGACAATGTCCAACCATTTCATTAAACAGAAAAACAGTGGATATATATATAAGTACCACATTTCTTTTGCTTTTTTTTTTCCTCTTTTCGAGATGAAATTTAGGTAGTGAAAGAAAACTAAAGGTTAGAAAGAAAAAAAATTATCAAATAGATGGTGGTCTAGTGGTATTTGGGAGTCTCCAAAGTCACTAGTTCAATGGCTGACCTCGGACAACTGGAAAAATTATGGACAAAGTTCCGGAACTTCCAAAAAAAACAAATGTACATATTCGTCGTCGGAGAAACAAACTTCGACAAGTTACGAAATGGGTTATTCCACCATATTAGAATGGGCCAAATGAAATTTGAACCACTCGGAATTTCAGATACTAACCACGTTTTAGGGTTTCTCTTTCTCTTTAAAGTTCTTATAAATAATTTTCATAAGCATTCACATGACTACAGGCTTCAACCTTGAATCAGGAGGAGTTTTTTTTTTTACGGCAAAAACCAAACCATTTATTAAAACATTGTCGCAAATAGGTTAGCCTCGAAATACAACCAATTCGGAAGTAACAAGTTTACAAAAGAGCCAACAATCCCATGAACAGGCTCATTTAGCCAAAAGAGCCTGCACGAATATTCAAAGTACGAGGAATAAAAGCAAAAGCAAAACGTTTTAAACTCTGTTTAAGAAATGCAAACTCTTCAATCTCTGCTGTGAAAGCCGGCCATTCTTCTTCTTCATTCACCATTTGAATCAGTTGAGAGCAATCTCTTTTCAAATGGATTGATGTGTATCGAATCAGGAGGAATTAAAAAACAAAAATAAACTCTTTTTCTCGTTGGAAATTTCATCAAAGTTTACTTTCAGGGAATCTTCCAAGATTTATATTATGGTATATTTGAATAGTAGAACTTGAGTTTTATAGTGGATATAATTGCTTTAAAACATAAGAGGAAGAAACCAAACAATTCCTTATTATCAAATTTAGGCTTAGCGCAATGATTAATCAGGAAAAAAGGTCCACATTAAATTTCTTATTTTTTTTCTTCCTCTGATTTCTTTTGGTATTTGCTATATCCACATAAAATGTAAAATTAAACTGTGGTTTACTTAACCATGGTCACAAAAAATATATCAACTTTATTTTAAGAATTATATTACGTTGAAACATCTTTAAGCAAAGGGATGTGCTTATCTATGGTCAGCCCCTACCATGGTCCTAACCATGTCTGATGTCTCTGGTTCTACCAACATTAAGAATCATATTATCAATGCCAGATTCTCCTATTTATGTCAATGCTTTGTACTGTAGGACCAGTTTTATAATCCTGAGTTACACTAATTATCAAGTAATAGAAATTTCACCACTAGGACAAATTAAATTTCACTTTCTTAAGAAAATTTTATATTATTAAAGTCTTTTTAAAAAATTATTAAATGATATTGTACGATATGCATTTTTTATTAAATCTTTCTATAGAATTATTTTTTTTCTTTCTAATATTGGTAACAGAAAGATGATTAATACTAAACATTTTTACCCAAAATATGTAAAATATGTATTCGATGTCGTTTGTGAGATGGATAACATTCTATACTCGAAATTGAGAGAAAATGCTTAAAGTCTAGTGCCCTTGTTCGACTGTCTTTTGGTGTTATTTACACCTTTGAACAAAGTTAATTTCATTCGTAGGACAATTAACATGTCCCATATTTTTTAGTTTGTTACATAGATGTCACGTGTAAGAACTGAATCATGTGAATTTCTCTACCAAAAGTGTTACATATGTCTCACAATTATCAATATGTTGTTACAACTAATGACTTAATTTAGATGTTATACATCTCTTTCTACTAACATATAAGTTTGACTATTGGTCTAGACCCATGATCAACCTCACTTGGTCCACATGGTGGTCACTATGAAGTATGAAACATAATGGGTAGATAATCTTGCAATCAGACTGAACTTGGATTTAAAATGTATGGTGTGATAGATGTAAGAATTTAATGCTCTGTTTGGCATACATATTTAAGGGTTTTATATACAAAATGCGAATTGATTGGTAAATTCTTAGCAAAAAAATAAAAATAATAATTGATAATTAAAAATCACGTGGTCAAGTGCAATATGTTGTGGTCACAGGAGAGACCACAAGAGATTTATCATATATATCCAACACCTGTAAGTTTATGAAAAAGGCTTAACAATATAACCCGGACCATCTCATAAATCTCCTTCTACTAGCCAATCACTATTTTGTTTGAACTTGTCTTCGTCTTGTCTAGTCTTCCCTTATCAAATACTATATTATTGAACATATTGACTAATCTACTAATCTATATATATATCTTATCACCTTAGTTATATTACAATCTATTATTTGTCACTTCTAATAACATGAACAAATTTAAGTTGGATTTTGCTCATTACTTTTGGTAGTTGATAGTTCGCTTCTTCGTGTTTTAGCCACCAGTGCCTCGTGAATGCCACAGAATCATCTAAGTCAAACTAAAAAAAAACTAGTAAGCTGTTAAAAGGGAAATAGCAGCAGATAAAGTGGAAGTTACGATAAACACAGCTCGACCAGTGATTCAAGGGAATTAATCGGGATCTGTCAACTCAACCAAGGAATTTGATAATCCTTGCTTGGGACATGCTTCTTGAACTCGTTGAGATTTCAATAGATTTACCAAAAATAAAAACAGAGAATACTCTTCTCTCAAAGCTTAAGTTTTTTTTATTAAAAATCAACAACTGAATACAACTTTAGGCCTAAACAGCTTATTTATAATAAATTTCAAAAACCTAAAAACTTCTAAAACATTAAAAGAAATTTATCTTAATATTAAAATAGATAATAAAATATATAGAATATTTCCTAATATCAGCTACATCATTCTCTCCGAGTTGGAAAAGATTCGTCCTGGAATCTTGATGTTCTCTTTGTTTCCAAAACTTTGTCTTTTTTTTTTTTTTCTCTTCCATTGATAATATCCTTTAAATAAAAGAATATTATTTTGCATCTTAATCACTTTTGTCTTCGAACCTTCGGTAGCAAAACATGATACCACGAATTGAATGTTTTTCTTCATATGCTTTTTGATATAAAGAGACAAAATATGCACCATCTCCTTGTTTGCATATAATAAAATATGTTCCTCAACTTCCATGGAGACATCGTCTATTAGTTGATTGGCGTGGATACCTATTATTATTGCCAATCCATGAGTACCATGCACGACAACATCTCTTGATGGTTGATATTCGTTTCCAGCGACTCCAGGGATAACTAGATCTTCATATCATTGTAAACATCAAAAATTGGATCTCCAACAATTTCTCTCAAATTTTTTGGAGAGATCTTCAATAGAGCAAACGGATATTCATCCGTATGATAGTAAAAACTTCCAAATAACATGATATAAAAGAACAGGATTAAACCTTGATTGAGAAATTAAACTCTGATACCAACTGATATAGCGGAAACTACGATAAATACAGCTTGACCAATGATTCAAGGGAATCAATCGGGACCTGCCAGCTCGACCAAAGAATTCAATCGCTTGGGACCTGCTTCTTGAACTTGTTGAGATCTTAATAGATCTACCGAAAACAAGGACAGAGAATACTATTCTCTCAAAACCTAAGCTCTTTTATTAATAATCAACAACTCAATATAACTTTAGGCCTAAACGACTTATTTATAATAAATCTCAAAACCTTAAAAACTTCTAAAACATTAAAAGGAATTTATCTTAATAATAAAATATATAGAATATTTCCTAATATCAGCTACACCAATAACAATGAAAAAACCCAATATTAAGAAAGTAACAATAATAATTGAATGGCTAGAGTATTTTGTGTATAATAGTATTAGTTCTCCTATGGCTATATTCTTCGTTACTATTCTCAATATGGCTAGTAACCCAATTGAAAATAGCAGTAGATAACAATAAAAAAAACCAATATTAAGAAAGTAACAATAATAATTGAATAGCTAGAGTATTTTGTGTATAATAGTATTAGTTCTCCTATGGCTATATTCTTTGTTACTATTCTAAATATGGCTAGTAACCCAATTGACCCCTGTTAAAATAATTTTGGTCGTTTTTGTTAACCATCAATCTATGCATTGTTAAAAAAACATAAGTTTTTGATGAATTTGGACTCGGTAGTATCAAAACTTAAAAACCATATGTACGTGTAACATGTGGAAAATCTTACTTTAACAAAAACAATGTGGCAAATCTTTTGTAACATGTATCACAGGTATGCCATAATCAGCTCTAATAAGTAATAGTTATATTTGCTAATTAACTCATTGCAATTTGTTTTCTAAATCATCTCAAATACTCAGTTGAATAAGCCATTTTTTTTTATTTTGATAAAAAGGACACTAGAGCGATCTTTCTCTGATTATACTATATGTTTAAATATAGATCATATAAACAAACACACATATATACCTGTAGTTGGAATTTTTGGATAGTATCGTCGACACAAGTCTTGGATCTAGATACATGCTTCTCCAGTCCAAGTAGCGGACCTTTACCGTTTTTGGAACTAAAAAGTATCTATAATATAGGTGAAAAAAAAATAGGAATAGTCAGAGATAGATTTTTATTACGCATCATAAGTAAAAGAGCAAGCTAATGTTTGTACCGATTGCTTTCAAATAACTTCTCCAGCATATCTATAGAACAACTATAAGTTCATGTCTAAAAACCAAGGAGAAGTCTTGCCTGGATCAATCCATGACGTATAATGAAAAATAGATCCACGTAGTCATATTATATCCACTCTTCACCTTTCTCAACCATTAATAACATCCACAAAAGATTTATTTTTCATAAATTTACACCTCATGTTTTAGAAATTGAAATCGATAAGACTAGAACCCAATTTAAATATGCATGGAGAGATTTGATCAGAACGCAATAATTAACCAACTAAGAAGAAAACAAGAGGATTTGATGAGGAAATAAATTTGAGGGAAAAGTGCATATGTTGTTTCAGCTATTGAAAGGTGTTTATGCAGAGATGAATTTGTGGTTGGGAAGATGGCCAGCGAATAAGATGAGGAGTATGAAAGATGCTCCATGAGAAGGAAGACTGTGATCTTCATTTTTTTTTTTTGGGTTTAAACACGTTTTTTATTAGGCTTGAACCGGATGTATATACTTTCTTGGTTATTGCTGGTTTACTGTCATGTATATAAGCTTAATTAATAGCTCTTTGTACAGTCAACGAAGCTAATAACAAACTTTCTCTTTACACTCATCTTCTTGTTGAGCTCTTAGATCTGAGATTCTAGCTTCGTTCATCACATCTTAATATTTTTGAAAATTATAAAAAGAGAACAATAACAAAAATGGGACTAATGAATGAGACTTTGAAGGGTGGGGGTGACAGAAACAATGGGTTAATTGGGAGTGAAGGATGTTGACAAGGCAAAAACATAGCCTTGGGGTTTGGTATGTTTCTTTACCCTCCGTTGGATGTGACTTGTCTCTCTATCTTCACCATACTATTGGGGTTTCAATTGAAAGAGTTCTTTGACTAGAACGAGGTGTTTTCTTGTGGATATAGATTGGATATCGAGTTTTTTTTTTTTTCCTCTCTCTCTTAATTATTGTAGACGCATTAGAGTAAGAATTGGTGGTGGTCTCGGACCAACTGTAAGCAAATCTGTTTTTTTTTTTTCTTTCTTTCCGGACATTATTGTTGTCAGTATGAGATTGCTCCGGTTATCATAAAGAACAAAAGAAGTATAAAAAAGAGGATGCGTTTTTGTTCGAGTATAATAAAGAATTCCAGTTTTTATAAATAATAATATTGATTACATTGAATTGGCGTATCATGATTACTATACATACTTAATTATACTATTAATTTTAATATGTTTTTTTTGACAAGAAAATATGTTCATCAGAGTTGAATATAAATTTTGCTGGATATAGTTTATGCAAAGTATCAATTACTGGGTTATGACAAGATTAGGCAAGGTACCGTTGGAATTTTATAACGCATCTAAGAAATAATTATCATCCCTGACCACAAAACAATGGGCGGTATAGTTATATAGAGGCCGCCTGTAAAGTTCATGTGCTCTTTATTATTTTTCTTAATTTGTGAACGGGATTACAATTTTTATTTAATTATATTATTTTTGGTATCCAATGATTAAATAAAATCAATGATATGAAATATTGATTATAATACTCCTGAACTAAGAAAATGTAAGTGAGCATGCAAATAAATATAGTCACTAACACGCCATTTTCGTCGGACAAATTATACGTTCATGTGGGTTATACTTGAACCACATGATTGGAAGGTTCGGGAAACAAAGCTTACTTTCAATAAATTATACACTTTAATAATGATTAGTCGACAACCGAACAAGCATATTTTCCGAAAATTGCCCCCTTAGTTTACGGAAATTCAGGAAGATGTTAAGAGAAATTGGTTCAAATCATTAAAGAGATTGGCATCAATGATAAGAATTAAACTTAGTTGGCCATAATGCTGACTTCGAAATTCTAGAAAGTATAATTAATTAATCGAGCCCTTGAGGACCAAATACGATTAATCATACAATAATGTTGACCAAGTATTTACCGCCCAATTACCGATGGAGGCAATTAAAGAAACCATTAAATCATTACTATACACATTAGTAGACATGTTGTCAGATAGATTCTGTATGTGTTTAAATTAGAGGCCTTGTACAAATGTGAACTCTTGTCACTACAAATAAGAAGGGTTATAACGTCGGTTATAGACTGATGCAAAGTTATTAACGTCAGTTTAAAAAGCACATACAATGTATAAGAACTCCCAATTCCCATTGTTTCCACTGATTTCTGGGATGTTTTTTTGTAGCTTTTCATTAAAGCCGCTAAAAAAATTATTCACCCAAGTTTCAAGGACATCGAAGTTCTCTTCTCCTACTACAAAACGCTTCATGGAAGAATTTAAGAAGTTTTCATTGAACAACATCATAGCTTCTGTGGAGAGACTCATAGGTACTGTTGGAAAAGAAATCTTGTTGCCCCCATTTAATTAATCGATTAAAGGGGTGATCTTTTGTAGATGTATGGGCCATTATTTGATCAAGGCGGCAACTATCCTTGTGCTATGGAGCTCAAATTCTGAATCGATGGTAGTGATCTCCTTCTGAATACATTAGGTTTTCATGAGGGGTGGAATGAAGAGATTAGCAAACTTTTCGAGCTCAGAAGCTTGAATCGACTCCAAAATTGAAAGTACTTATGTACTATAATTAAATAATGTACTATAAACTAATAATGTTATAATCCGAATATCCAAGAAAATATCTAATATTCTATGAAAACTTGTTTTTACTATTTTTCTGAAATTTAATTTATAGATTTATAATAAATATAAATGTCATATATACATATCTTTTTATAAACTATATTTAATAGGTATATATATAGCTCATAGTTCAACATATATCTATATTCCAAATATTAATGTATAGTTATTTTTGAACAATTACGAAAAATCATATTTACTTTGACTTACGATATTTGTTTCAAATATAACTATAAAATACCATCGTCTGGTCACGTGTTGAGAACCCACATATCAAGAAAATGTAAGGATTGCATGCACATGCATATACACAATATAGATCAATCTTCTCTCTATCATAGTTATTCCAAATCAGCAAATCCTATATTCATACAAAAATTAGATTATTTACAACTACAGTATAGCCTCTCTTTCTCTCGACAAAAAAAGTGTCTCTCTCTCTCTCTTCTCTTATATTATTATTATTGTTATTATTTGTAAAAGGATATTCAACTCTTCTCTTCTCTTATATTATCGCCTCTTCTCCTTTCCCATTTGCTCTTCCCCAACCAGTGAGAGAGAGAGCGAGACATATTTTCATCTACAACAAAAAAAAAAGAAAGAAAGAAGAGATGAACCTTAAGGAGACAGAGCTCTCCCTTGGCCTCCCCGGAGGCGCACAAGCCGTGGAGACTGCGACCAAGTCGGGTGTGGGGAACAAGAGAGGCTTCTCTGAGACCGTTGATCTCAATTTCAGTCTTCACTCTAACAAACAAGGACCTGTGGATCTAACTGTTGCCGGAACACCCAAGGAGAAGATTCTTCTCAAAGACTCTGCTAAGCCTCCTACTAAGTAAGTTCCGTTTACAGTACCATTCCTCACAAGATGACTTCATTTTCCGGATTTATATATATCTTCTTGAACTATATATATTTATTTATTAAAGTTCAAAAAAAAAAAAACTATATATATATTTATGAAAGAAAAAATTTATGGATGCAAAAATAATAAAATTATTGGGTGTGTCATGTGTGTTGTTGTATTGTATGTAGAGCACAAGTGATAGGTTGGCCACCTGTGAGGAACTACCGGAAAAATGTTATGGCTCAACCGAAGAGCAGCGAAGGGGAGGAGGCATCTAGCGGCGGTGGAGGAGGAGGAGGACTTGTCGGCTTTGTGAAGGTTTCCATGGATGGAGCTCCTTATCTTCGAAAGGTTGACCTCAAGATGTATAAAAGCTACAAGGATCTCTCTGATGCCTTGACCAAAATGTTCAGCTCCTTTACCATGGGTACGCATCTACAAATAGAGGCTTCGATTGTTCGTTTGCTTTTGCAATTTACATCGGTTAATTTTTTTGATCCCATTTTTTTTACCCTCTTATTTTTTAGTTTTGGTGTTTACATATTTGCAATAATTTTTCATTAAAACTGAAACTAATTTATATTTGCGAACCTCGCTTTTTTGTAATTTGTTTTTTCACATAGAAATACAAACCCAATTAAACACCTATAAACAATTGAAGTAATACTGTTTTTTATTTATTTCTTATTTTTTCTCGGCATGGAGGTCATACCATCTTTTTATGATAGTATATAACTAATATGATAAATGTTGGGGCTTTGGATTTATTATAGGGAGTTATGGAGCACAAGGGATGATGAATTTTATGAACGAGAGTAAAGTGATGGATCTGTTGAACAGTTCTGAGTATGTTCCAAGCTACGAGGATAAAGATGGTGACTGGATGCTCGTTGGTGATGTCCCCTGGCCGTGAGTTTCCTCCATCTTTTTGCTTCAAATTAATTGCCTCTTTTTTTTTTTTTTGGTTCTCAATCATTATTTTCCATCAATAATATAGGAACAGAACTATTCTCAAACTCGAGAAAATCAAGATTATTCAATATTAATTGAAATCCATGTGTTAGAAAAGACCAAAGGATACTTGAAATCCATGTGTGATAAATACGCACAGCTATGCTTTTGGTTGGCATGGGACAGAACATCTTCAAATTATATACTACATCTATTTGTTGGCTCATATGTAGCTGACACACTATTTTCTTTTCATAAATTTCGTTATTGGATATTAATAACATTCCATAGAATTTTTATATTCATGTCCTAGTTAACAAGAACCTAAATTTTTATTTAGGATGTTTATCGAGTCATGCAAACGTTTGCGCATTATGAAAGGATCCGAAGCTATTGGACTTGGTACGTTTTCTTCACTATTCGTTTCTTTAAGCTATTCTTAAAAGGTTATCATTTCAATTATGGATCTTGTTTTTTTTTTTTACTCAAATTTGTTTCAGCTCCAAGAGCATTGGCGAAGTGCAAGAACAGATCCTGAACAATAAAATGAAAATGATATGCATGATGAGTTCTTAAATTTTTATTTTGTATTGTTATGGTCATATGTGTTTAATTGGTAATTTTTAATATTGGAGGGTATATAGGGAAGTAGAATTGTTTACGATAAGTCACAAATTTGTATTTGACCAGAAGATCGAAACTTCAAATATATGTGTTTTGTTTCATCTCATATATCACAGTAGAATCAATTTTTTGAATTGTAATTGTGATAATGATTTTACAGAGTTTTTTTTTTTTCTTTTTTTCTATTTGAAATGCTAACAGCATATCTAATTTTACAATATTTAAATTAACGTTAAAGTAATAGTTACTGTTTTATAATTCATCTTTATTTACTTTTGATACTTTTCCCAATTAGTAATCATTTTAAAGTTCTAATATTTTAACTAAAGCTAAACATTTATCATGAATATGAAAACATTCACATAACAATATTTACAAAGTACGATTTTTTTGGAGTATTAGGAAATTGATTTTATTTCATTTTTATAAAAAAAACCAACCTTTTATAAACATGCTTGTACTGTATGTATGTTTTTTTGCAAAAGAAAAAAATGCTTGTATCATGTATCTGCTTTATCATCAACATTATCGTCCTGATATTTCCAAAGGATTAAAGTAAGAAAAAACTAGCATTCATTTGGGGGTTTAGTTAATTAAATTAGTGATTTCAATAATACATTTATATATTCTGATTTAAATGTATTTTTGGAAAACAAAATTTATATAATTGAAAATATATTTTTCTACAAACAATTATAAACGGCATAAATTATATTACAAGAAAAATTGTCGTCTATAACTAAATGTTATATACACAAAATTAAAAATTATTTTATTTCTAGAAATATTATCATAGATTATAGTACAATTCGTAGAGGATAAAAATGGACGTAACTATCACACTGAAGATAAACAATATAAATAATGTGTGAATTGTTCTGTGGGGAGAATTTATTAAATTCAGGACCCAAGAGAGGCGTAAGGAACAAGAACATGTGCATGTTCATGGGTCTTTCGATTCATCCCAATTATGTTAATGTAAACATTATATATGTACCCAACTTTGACAAAAAAAATTTATGTATCTATCTCGAGAAAAAGAATTCATAATCTTTTTTTTGTTGTCACGAAATAGTTAACAGATGCATCACTTTCGTAGTTCCATCTTCATAAATTCAAGACTGATAAAATTTACAAACCTCTATAATTCAATTCTCAGAAGTTATAACACTAAACTCATCTAAATTTAGTTTAGGTTAACAGATGATCACTTTCGTGATTTTATCTTCATAGGATCGATCAATTCCTAGGCCGCGAATAAAAAATTATGCAATAAGTAAGAATATATATGAAAAGATTCTAAGATATAACATTCAAGAGATCCTTTAACAAAAAAATTAATATAACATTCAAGTATAACAGTCTAACTCAACACGCACTTTTCAATTCGAAAAGAAAAGAAAAAAAGTTTAACTCAACAATCGATTAAAACTTCTTCGAAATACGTTTTAACCCCAACAAATTACTCATACATGATTAAAGAAACCATAACAAGAGTAGAAGAATAAAATTCATAAAATAAGAACAAAGGCTCTGAGATCTCTCAATGAGTACACAGAAGATGAAATCTTGTGCCTATGAATTTCGTGGCTGTAGGTGGTGGTTGTATTTGAGGCTCTAAAACTTGTATTATAAGGTTTTGGAGTATTTAAAACCAAATGAAACAATTAAGTTGAGCTAATTAATTGATCAAAGGAAGAAAGAAGAGCCTCGACAACGATCTCACAAGTTTGATATTAGTAATTTTAATAAAATTGAGCTAAATAATTAAATTTTAAATTATAAAAAGAGTTTTACCGATCAAAAGAAGACACATGTGACATAAAATGTGTCAGCACCCTTATTAGTAATGTGTCATAGAGCCGCTTCCAAAAATGCTTGAAGCGATTTTAAAGCTTTCAGCAGCGCTGTAATAAGGGGTGCTCTATGGGAACTTGTATCGTGAATCCACATGGTTCTTTAATTCATTGTAATAATTATTAGAAAAATGATTTTTGGAAGGAAATTAAAAAAAATAAAAGTTGATAAATCGTTTGCTCACACTTGTCGAATTCTCATCAGAATCGTCTCCAAAAATGTTTTTCATAGAAGCGACTCTGCATTTTTTGTCTGCCACATATATATTGTTTATTTTTTTTCTTTAATTTTTTCTTCAGAATTCATATGAGGTTTTACGATGCAGGTACTTTAAAACCACTTCCAGGCCGGTTATTCCGGAAGATCTTTTGTCTCAGTCGGTTATCCGGTTTGAGAGTCAGTCGGATGTTCTGTCCGTTTTAGGTGTAGGACCGAAACAGCGAAAACCGAGAAGACTTTTCTATCTGATTACGCGCGGTTACGTGTAGATGCTATTAGGACATGTTTTTCCATTCTATTCTTTATGGTCCAATAGCTGGGCTTTGGATTGAGTTTCAGATTAGGATTTGTTTTATCTCGGTTAGTAGGTGTTTTCGCGTCATTAGGTTTAATTAGGTGGTCTAAGAGTTGGTTCCATTCCGGGTCGTGGAGTGAAACTTAACTTGCTGTGATGAAAAAATACAGTGAATCTCGCTCGGATAACGCTGAATCCAACTTAGTGATTCAGGGTGCTATTGGACGGATTCACGGTATTTGGTTAAAAGTCTTTCGTGGTATAATGACGTTGTAATGACTTTGTATTACCATTGGTTAATGAATGAAAGTTGTTGTTGAGCCAAAAAAAAAAAAAAACACCTCCATTGGTGGTTGGTGGTAAAAATAAGAGGGAGAAGGAGAAGAGTCTCTTGTTAAGGAGCGTATCAACAAATTCAAGAGAGAGAAAAAGTATATGGCTTTCTCTCATTGGTTTAATCTTTTTTATATTTAAAAATTAATTATACTATTTAATTATACTATTAAATTATATTAATATAATATCTGTTAAAGACTATCTAGAAAGATTATACGGCTGGAGATGCCTTAAGTATCTCAAACTTTTATTTTTGGAGTTCGGGGTTCTCAAACGAAAGCCGCTCATCTCTCTCTTCTTTTTTATTTCTTTTAATATTGATATACACTTTCACCAAGAATGATGCTTTATTTACATAATATCAAGGTCTCTGATTAAGTTCGCATAATTTTTATTTTTTAAAATTCATGTTGATTTATCAACCTTAGATCAATCATTAAGAGCATCTCCAACCCAGCCCTATTTTTCACTTTTATTGTTATTTTACAACCAATTTTACTCCAACTCAATCCTCTTTTTAATTTCAAATTAGAAAATTTCATATTTTCCCCCAAATATGGGATGATCACATTTTTATTTTTATTTTGGAGTTAAATTTTTTTATTTATATAAGAGTCCTTGAAATTTTAAATTATTTCACCTTAAGATTTCTAATTAATTATTTTGATGTTTATCTTTACTCTAAAATACAAATGACACATATCAAATAGGAAATATCATTATTTAAGCTAATAATAAATTTAAAGATACATGAAACATACTTAAATTAAAAATAACATCAAAATATTTTATTAAAACAACGATTACTGATTTATTAATTTAATAATCTGCTAATCCGTTTCCGGATCCACCAATATTACTAAAATATTGTCCAAATGAAGCAGATTGCGGGAGATCTTGTTGATCTTGTCCAAATGAAGCATTTATTCTCCAACTTAATTTGGTTTGAATGACAGATACGATGAGAGATTCGAAAGCTTGTTACAGTTTGTATCGTCTAAAGTGCAAGAAGATGCGGAGATGGAACCCAAAAGGGCCGAAACTTCTCAAGTTTCGTCCTCATCCTCATCTATAAGAAAGATGTGAAGCCACATGCAAAGAATGAGTACAAGTTTGATCTTAGTTTTCTTAAAGTCACTTGTGGCGTCGGTTATCTTCTGAATTTCTTTTTTTTACAATCATATTTTGAAAAACATTTTCAATTATTGAATAAATTTTCTCCCGCTTTCAAATCAAGAAAGCAAAGTTGGTTGATGTAATAAGGGCGTGAAGGTACTTGAACAAGCCTTTCTTCGAATTGGTTTGCATGAGCTAGTTTGATTTATATTTACTTTACTAGGTTTCAAAATATATGAACCATTACATTCTGTTATAGTTTGAACTAGTACTGGTTTGCTTCAGTTGGACTAATTCTGTATCAGGTTTGCTTCAAATACTCCCTTTTTTCAAAATGATTTTAGCACGATTAATAAAGCGGTTTCTTCATTTAGTACCTCTTTTGTTTCTTGGTAATTATCGTTTTTACGCTTATTAAGAAAAGTGTTTAAACTTTTTCTATCGTAGCGTCATTAATTCACTCATAGTTTTATTTCTAAAATTAATAACCTAAGTTGAAAACCTTTTATGATAATGATTTTCTAACTTTTTGGTTGAGAAACCCATAGAGAAACTTTCATTGGAGGTGCTCTGTGATGTACAAATTTGAAATGAAAAGAGACTCATATTTCATAAGAAAGAAAAAAAATACCTACCTATTTAGTCTCAGTCAAAACGCTTATTCGCAAAATTGCAGAAGATATTAGACTGTGGTAAGTAGAAACCATCATTATCATCATCATCATCAGTCTTTTGTTATCTTTTCAATTACTAAACCATATCTCACAAACACTGATCTGTTTTGTGATAAGAACCCAAACCCAAGTTCCCCTCTTTATTAATAATAGAAGGCGTACAATGATAGAAAGTAGCAGAATAACTAGCAGTAAGATCTCATAGCGATCTAGGCAGACTCATAGCGTCAAAGCCAATTACAACTAGAATATTCAAGATGAATATTAGAGAGACAAAGCCAATATATTTATACTAAACTATATGAGAGAACTTTCCTTTTTCTTTAAGAGCTTAAGGAAGTTTTACAATTCTCCTTCTTCCTTGTTTCTCTCAACAATGGCGGTTGTTAAAATCTCTTTGGGCCTATCATTTTGTCTTTTCAAGGATGCTGCAGCAGTAATCCTACTACACTTGACCTGTTTGCAAGTATCAATTCTTTCCTTTAAATTTCCATCTATATATATATATATATATATTAGTGCAATTTGTTGGCTCTCAGTCTCAATAAACTTCTCTAGAGAATCTCAGATGAATATGAATGATGATCTGTCTCAGTTTATCATAAGATTTTATATCAACAGACTTCAACTCAATCGTCTAAATTTAGAGAGAAAGAGAGAGAGATGAGGTCCTTCACATATACCAAATGGACTAACAAGAAAGAGAGCTAGCCAAGTGAAGCTGAAATTAACCTAAAACCAAAAAAAGTCTTAAAAAAACTTCAACAATTTGGGGATAACAACAACATTCACATGTAGGGCTCCTCTGATCCTGCAAGAGAGACGGGTCCAAGTGTATCATTGCCTGCCAAAGACGCCAGAACGAAAAATTCGTTTATTCGCCACCAATCTTGTCCCAACTTGAACCGCACTGCCAACACCTCAAACCGCACAACAACTCCAACAGCGATCTTGGAGAGATCGTCTCTCAGAAAATACGGCTTCTCCTCCTCGCCCTCCTCCGGCGGGACATAACGGTAACGCGGCATCTTGATAGAGGAGAGGTAAGCGAATCTGAGTGGACCCTTCCTGATAAAAACTCCGGTCCCGAACATTTTTTCCACAATCCCTTCCATGATTTCTCCTCGTACAGGCAAGAACATGCGGCACATGAAGGAGACCGGGAATCTGAGGACTGGTCCCGGATGATTGTCATCGTTGTTGTTGTCGTTGTTGTTGATGTTTATCTTCTTGCCTTCACCGATGCTTTTCACGGCGGTGATGCCGAGAAAGAAGCCGTGTTTCTTGCATGCTCTCTCGTCCATCAGTTCTCTGAGTAGTTTTTCTAGAATCCGTTGGTGTGGCGGTTGTCCTTCCAAGTGTTTGGCACATATTACCACGTCCCGAGCAAGTTCTACTTCTGAAAACATCTGTCACACAGGATGAAGAAAACACAGCAGATTATAAGTTCAAGAATTAAACATACAAATCGCAACTAGAAATGTAAACTCACTAATAAAAAGATTATCGAGCAGTAAGGTCATTAACAAAGCCATCAAATGAAGTAAACGCATGCAGATACCAAATTTGATGATGGGTTACAAAAAAGGTTAAACTAGAGCTTTTAATTCAGCTCAAATTCAATATCAGAGCAAGGGAATCAGCAATAAAGAATAAATTTAAAAGGAAAATACTTAAAAATTGAAACTTTTAATTTACACTGCAGCAACAAGATTATAATTTAGAGGTCAACAATTTCTGATAAAATCACAAACTATAAAGTGAAGTAAGAGGATACCAGAAAATTCCTTTTTCTCTTTCTCAAAGAAACACAATCACATTCCAGAGAAACAGGCTTCGATCTATGTATGCACTTTAATAATTGGTTTTATAATTCCGACAGAGACATATGTAACTGTCTGATCTGAAGAAATCTCCTTTTAATTGACAAACAACATTTCCGGAGAATAAATACGATTCTAGATAAAGAGTGAATTAAAAAAACACACACTTCGATGCTTTTGGTGTTACTCAGCCATTGTTAAACCTCCTTTATAGTGAAACCCAACATCTTTAAAAATCAATATCTGGATTTTTTTTTCCCTCTATTTTTCAAAATTGTGATAAAACCCAAATCAGATCGGGTGGTGTTAACAAGTACCAGTTTCATTACTCAGAAATGAAAACAAGAAACGGAAACATCGAATTCACAAGCGTAACGAAAACTTCAACAAAAACAGAATTAATGGCCAAAAATCTAACCTTTAAAAGAAAACTCGATACAGGAAAGGAGCCAAAAGGATCGTACTTGCAAAGCGAGGGAGGCACGAGAAAATTACAGTTTTGACCGAAGAAGAAAATTAAATCCGGACATAAGGCGCATGTTACTACTCTCTTTGTTCCTGAGATAAGATGAGCATTTTAGGTGCATTTTAGCCATAGCTTTCTAATGGTTTCTTATAATGCGCAAATTTTAATCCATGTTTTTTTTTTTTTTTTTTTCTTTATGTTAAGGTTTTATACCAAAAGAGCTGATTACAGTTGTATAATATACAATAGTTGAACAAAAAGGACCCTTCTTACAAACTTACCTAATGAGCAAACAAAAATATCATAATGATTGTCATAAAAAGAGAGAGATGAATAGAAAAGAGACATTGTGTCTTATTCCAATAGAAAGAGGTCTTTTATATAGGAGTATAAGAGTAGAGTTTTCTTTGTAAAAGAGTACACTTGGTGGACAAGCTAGAATATTCTAGAAGTGATTCTTATAATGAACATACTTAACTAGATTATAACACTCTCCTTAGATGTCTATTATATAAAAATATATTATAATCGCGCAGGATGCCGCCTCGTTAAAACTTTACTAGGAAAACCCAATGGGAAAAATATTAGTTAAGAAAAAAGAGTACAACGCACAATTACTCCCCCTCATGAGAATATCCGTCGAAATCTTTAAGATGATGTAGACCAAAAGGATGAGTTTATCTCCTCGAAAATAGCAGTTGAAAACTTCTTGTTAAACAAGTCATCAAAAACTTCATTTGAACATCAAGGTACACCAGTGCCCTTATTACACTTAAGTATGATACTTCTGGACCAAAATTTTTTCATCGTTTTTCCGATCATGGAAAAGATCTTTCAATAAAATAAATGATTTTACAATCATTGAACTACTTAAATGATGAGCTTCATCCATAGAGCCTTTTAAGGACTTTCTCGGTGTACACTGTTTGAGAACTTTTCTTGGTGTACACCATTTGATAACTTTCTCGGTGTACACTGTTTGGTGCAATAGAATTCCATCCTCAAGATGCTCAATTTGCAATCCTAAACAAATCTTCATTTCTCAGAGATCTTTCATCTCAGACTCTTTCTTCAAGTATATTCTATTGTACATGGAATCTCTACAGGAGTTCCAATGATATTCAAATCATCAACGTACAATACAATGATAACAAATCATTTCCCAAGTCTCTTTATAAAGATGCATGGACTGATAGGGCCATTCTTATAGCCTTCCTTTGACAAGGAATCACTAAGGCGGTTATACCACATACGCCCATATTGTTTCAATCCATAAAGAGATCGTGTATGTTCGATGGAATTTGAATACCCTGCTTCAGGCAGTCTAAATCCTTCAAGGACTTTCATATCATTATCCAATGGACTATTTAAGTAGGCTGTGACTACATCAATCAGCCTAAAATCAAGTCCTTCTCCTATCGCAAGAGTAATGAGATACCTGAAAGTAGTTGCATCCACTACAGGAGAGTATGTCTCTTCATAATCAATTTCATGTATTTGTGAGAAACTTTGTGCAACTAAATGTGCCTTGTATCTCACAATTTCACAATTCTCATTCTTCTTTCGCACAAAAATCCATTTGTGTCCTACTGGTTATACACCTTCAGGTGTACGGACTACTGGTCCTAATACGTCTCATTTTCTAAGAGATTACAGACTACATGTCTGACTACTTCTCTCTTTCCAAGAGATTACAGCTTACTGGTCCGAATACATTCTATGTCTATTGCTTCTTTTTGATTTTGGCCAAATCATTACTTTGTGTACACTATGCAATAGACTTGATCCTCTTTCTCATTCATAACATCAACTGCCACATTGCATGCAAATATTTTATTTACGACGTCGATTTGCTTTTCTGTGGTTCCATTTATTCAACGCATGACTTGACAAATTCTCGAGATCTCTTCATTGTCTCAGGTACCTGAATTTCTTTTTTTTTTTCATGTTTAATGTCTTTTATGGAGATCATTCAAAACTCTGTGTTTTCTCGATTTGACCAATTTCACTTATGCTCCATTTCTTTTTCGAGAATTCTTATATTTGGAACCATGTCTACCACGCTTCAGGCGTGCCTTAGACTTAACAACAGTTTGATATTGTCCTTCTCGGACATCATTCTTATCAGAGCATTTACAGCTGGTAAGTGACTTAATCATTGTATATGGGTCAGTAAATATATCTCACAACTGATACACTAAATGAATTATCCTTTGGACTTTTATTTCATATTCTTTAGTCCGAGGATCATCGATAATTCATCTCAACCTTAATCTTTCTCCAACTGTCTACTTTCTCACCCTGATGTTGGAAATACTAACTCATTAAAATGGCTGTGTATAAATCGAGCTTTACTTAAGTCCTTCAGGGACAACTCTCGATATTATCCAACGTCAATAACCTCCTTTCAGGATCCATTTTATACTAACATGGTGGATTGTATACTACACGTCCAAAGGTTTGTAGATGGAAAATATTTGGTTTCTGACCGAAACCAATTTCGATGGGAGAACTTTGATTACTCATTGGTTTGATGCGAATCAATGCTCCTGTATTCTTAGTATGAACATGTGCTACCGGATGTTCAATGAATTCACATATATTATCAAGTAATCTTGCAAACTTCAGGTTGCAGATTTATATCAGGTATACATACAACCATCTTAAAGTTTTCACTTAGTGGATGATCAGTCCACACTGTGGGTTATTAAACCATAAACCTTTTCATGTAAACTTTTCATAAATGACTAGATTCCAAATCTATGTCAGCTGGTGAATATCATACTATGAATATCTTGTGAGCAAGGGACATCACAAATCATTAAGAGAATCTTCTGGTTCTTCAATGAATGTCCACATGATTAACTTTCGCATCACATCTAAACCAGATTGGTCTAACAGGTTCATGCCAAATGGTGAAGTTTTCATTAAACTTCCAGTGTACGACCATAAACTTTTGGTGTACGACAACATTTGCTTCCATTGTACTAATAAAATACAATCCGCATGTACACTTCCCATCATATATTTAGAGTCTTGGGTAATGCGTGTAATATGAAGGTGTTCAACATTTACTTCACTCATAGTCTCAATGTGATGATTCTTAAAATCTCCATGATTCTCTTTATAAAATATTTACATCCTCGGTTTAGTGTGAACTTCATCTTCTGGATGTTTCACATACTATGTATATGAGATTCTTTAATTCTCCCCCTCAAGATGATGACACTCTAAATCCATCCATCCCGAATATAATCTCACTCTAGAATCAACATTGCATCCAACTTGGATCAGGAATCCTTTTAACTTTTGAGACTATATGTGTATGTTCTTCTGGAACATTCAATATGGATGCTCTTCTGGAGCTTTCCATATGCTCTTCTGGAGCTTCCAATATACATGCTCTTTTGGAGCTTTCAATATATATGCTTTTCTGGAGCCTTTCATATCTATGCTCTTCTGGAGCTTTCAATATCTATGCTCTTCTGGAGCTTTTAGATATAAATAAAAGAAATCACAAACACATATAACAATAACTTAATAAAATGAATGAATAACAAATCATAAATTCATATGATAAAGTAACAGTCAAGTGAAAGCAAATGAAATCTAAACATAATAAATAAAGCAACAAGTGGTTTTAAGTAAGCCGTGAACTTAAATCTCAATTATTCCCTTCAGGGGCGAGAACATCAGTAACTTTCATATGGGTTGTCTTACTAAGCCCAAATTCATCTTTACCATCTTCGTACACCAAATTTGTTTCCAATAAGGTACCTTGGTGTACGGCACAAACAAGACAAATTGTCTTTTTCTCCACAGTGGTAACATGTATTCTCATGTGTTACTTGTTTGTTACCATCTTTATTTTCCACCTTTGGTGAAATTAAGTATGATTTCTTAAAAGAAACTCTTTATCCTTTGGTAATAATTTCGTCCACTTCCTTGACCATAGCCACAACCAAGTCCACAACCACAAATATAACAGTGGCCACTGTGATTTTGTTCTTTCATATCATAGGATATCACATTCACTTCAGTGAATGGAGCAGAACCAGTTGGGCTATGATTCGTACACCAAGTTTGGGTATATACCAAAGTAGCTCATTATTTTGTTGGACACAAGGATATAATATATCAATTAGGATTACTTCTGGAACCACTTTCAAAATATTTTGTCTGCAGGACAACAATATTTGCATGAGAGGTAGATAATGTTTTTCTCTAACTTATATGCATCTACATAATTACAACTTGGAGTTAATTATGAATAAGACTGAGTTATACTTGCTTACAGACTTAAAGTCATAGAGTCTCAGATGTGTCCAATCATAACGAGCTCTAGGTAAGATCACAGTTTTCTGGTGATCATACCTATCTTTTAAACTGATCTAAAGGACTTGTAGATCTTTCACATTCAAGTACTCATTCTTGAGACCTTCGTGGAGGTGATGGCGAAGGAATATCATAGACTTAACTTTGTCTATATTTTCATCTTTATTCGCTTTCTTGATTGTTCATTAAGCTCTTTCGCACTGAGGTGGATTTCAGCATAACACGAGGTAATTGTCCTTGGTAATATTCTACACCTCCAATTTCAAATAATCATGAAGGTTTTATGAATGAACAATCATCTTGTCTGCAGGACATCAATTATCATGTTTGCTAGACATCTATCATCATGTCTTCAGGACATGTATATAGAAAACAAACAACCATCATGTCTTCTGGACATATACAAGTGTACAATCATGTCTTCAGGACAGATACAAGTGTACAATCATGTATGCAAGACAAGTGTACAAAGCTGATCTAAACAGAGAATAACATTGTACAAAGCTGAATAAATAATAACATTGTACAAGGCTGATCTAAAGAATAACAGTGCATAAACAAATCTAAAGGATTAAATATATAATTCTTATTGATCAGTGTTCAGTTTCATGTTTATGCATAATTGAAACAAATCAGTATTCAGTTTAGTGAATGATGTGAATGTGATCAAAATTCAAAGCAATATGATCAAGATTTGAATTTAATTATATGTACGCATAAACCCTAATCAGCATGATGAATCAAGTGTTTTATCGTATGTACACCAAAGCATCAATATCTCATCGTGCTGTACACCGAAGCATCGATTATTTAATCGTGTTGTACACTTAAACATATATGTGACTCACTGGGTTGATCTATGGTGCAATTGAATATAACATGATACAAATTTCGATGAGCCATAGAATATAACAATCAACAGTGCTTAAAGCAATAAGATATATCATAAATCAAAGTATGTATAATCGACAAATCACATATATGATCACAACAAGTGGCAAATTCGATAACTTGGATCGATATATCAATATATGTGACTGAGGATTGATATTCCAGAATCATGAATCGATAGTTAAACATGGTTCTTCATATCGAAGAGCAATAAGATCTAAAATCTAAAATAGTTACCTCCTGCCTTTGACGGCTAGGGTTTTGACCTAAGAATTAGAGACTCGTGCTGATAACGTGTTATAGAAAGAGAGAGAGAGATGAATAGAAGAGAAAAATTTGTAATGTCTTATTCCAATAGAAAATTGTCCTTTATATAGAAGTACAAAAATATGGTTTTCCTTGTAAAGAAATACACTTGGTGGACAAGTTAGAATATTCTAGTGGGTCTTATAATGGGCATCTACTTAACTAGATTATAACAATAAATAATTTATACTATATAAAAGTTATTAGCCTCTAAAGATGTCTATGTAGTATTTAAAATTCGATCTTACTGATCCACATTAACATTTTCATAATTAAAAAAATTTCAAAAATTTAAATTGTAAGAAATACGAAAATTATGTAAATATAATTTTAAATAGCCAATAGTATTATTCCACATCATTACTAAAATTAGCTAATTATTTTATTTTTTATTTTTTTTCAGAAAAGTTTATTAATTAAAGAGTTTATATAATAAGGAAATTTTATTTTTAATAACAACAAAATGAAAACTAAGTTCTACCATATAAAAGTTGAAGTATCACCCTATAAAAATGTCTACGTAGGATTTAAAAAACAAATCTTATTGGTCCACATAAACATTTTCAAAATTATTTTTTTCCAAATTTTAAAATTATAAAAAATAAGAAAATCATGTATATATAATTTAAAAAAACCAATAGTATCATTAGACATCACCACTAAAATTAATTCATTTTTCCCTTTTACTTTTCATAAATTTTTTTAATTAAAGAGTTTTAAAAATAAAAAAATTATATAAATATAATATCAAACTGAATAAATACTTTTTGCGATTGTGTCTTTTCCTTTATAATAGCTTTATATGGTTGTGTCTTTCTATCATCTATCTTAGCTCGTATAAATGCCTTATATGGTTTTGACTTTCCATTGCATATATTTTTCGCTTATAATTGTTTATTTGAAAATTATTGTTGTATTTGGTGACGTAATAATTTCCTTAAAGATTATTTCAATCCTAATCAACTTTAGGGTTCCACAAAATCTTTTGTAGGATAAAAGAACAAAAATTGTCCCTTGTTCTAAAGCTAGTATACAAGAGATACAGCTACAATTTTGATATTGAAATGTGCTTTAAAAAAAAAGAAGATATATTGGAGATTTAAGTGAATCTTTGTAAACACTTGGAACCATTGCAACATTTGGAACATTATAAATATTATTGGTTAATGATAATTATTCATATTTTAATTAATATAATATGTTGATTTAGTGGTAATTTGAAAATTTGAGATTTTTTTTTTTTGGTTGAAGGAGGAGATGAATCCCTCAAGAAATAAAGAAAACTTACACCCAAATTTTGCGTGGAACGGAATAAAAAGAGTGAAAACCTAATAGTAAGAAAAACGCATAGTTAGCTAACTCATCGACAAAGCGATTAGCTTCCATATATATGTGAAAATTTGAGATATTATAGGGAAATTTATATATAATATCGTCTTTGAAAATATATACAACTCTGATAATAATGTAATTTTAGGCCACGTTTGTTAAAAAAATTGTTCTCGTCTAAGTTACAAAAGACCACGTATCCAAACAACCTCTACTATTCTCCACCATCTTTCCCCGCCATGGATAATACAGAGCCAGAGCTTCGTCTCCTTAACGAAGGAATCCACTAAAAAAGCTTAAAATCTTTTTATTCAAAATTTTCTTCTTGTTATTCATATTTCTGTGAGTACTCAATTGAGAGTGTTTTGTCTTAGAACTGGCGATGAATTCAAGTCGCCATTTCTGCCCAACAGCTGTTAATTCGTTGGGAAGCTCCATGGAACCATGTTCCTTTCGATTCTTAAGGTACAGTTCATTGATTTCACTCAGATCCCAAGCACCAAACGACGATACTTCATACAGGAGATTCGGTTTCTCTCCAATGAAAAAGGTTAAACGATTGTCTTGCGACGGTAGCGGGAGCAGTGGGAATGAGAATTGGAACAGAACCGAGAAGCACAATCAATTAAAACCTGCAAAAGTAGTGTTGAAACATCGGAAAGGGGAGAGATTTTCGGAGTTAGGGCTCACGAGTGGTGAGAAGAGTAGTGGAATTAGTGATGGTGATGGGAGTGGGAGTAGTAGTACAATGGAGAGGATTGTGGAGAGATTGAAAAAGTTTGGATTTGTTGACGATGATGAGTTTCAGGATAAGGAGAGTGAACAAGAGAAGAGGAGGACTGAGAAAGGGTCGGTAGAGGATGTATTTGATGTGGAAGAAGAGAATGTGGAGAAGAAGACGAGAGGTGGATTCTCGGAGGAATCACCATTTGGTGACTATGGAGGCAGTGGAGAAGTTAAGTTTCCTTGGGAGAAAGTGAGTTCTAAGGAGAAGAAGGAGCTGGTAGATGGAGTGTGGACAGCTAAGAAGGAGAGTAGATACTCATTAGCGGAGATGACTCTTCCGGAAGCAGAGCTGAATCGGTTGAGGAACGTGATGTTTAGAACGAAGAGCAAGATGAGAGTTAAAGGTGCAGGTGTTACTAAGGCTGTGGTAGATGCAATTCAAGAGAAGTGGAAGAGCTCAGAGATTGTGAGACTCAAGATTGAAGGTGCAAATGCGCTCAACATGAGACGGATGCATGAGATTTTGGAGGTATTTACTTCTTCTGAGCCCCTGAATCAGTGTACTTCATAATTGAAGAACTGAAATTTGTGCTGACAAAGGCTTGATCTTTGGAGTTTTGAAATTGTAAGTTTTGTTTCTAATGTCCTTTCTTCTTCATTGTGGCAGAGAAAAACTGGTGGTTTGGTTATTTGGAGGTCAGGGACGTCCATTTCCTTGTACAAATACAAGAATGATGGCAACAGGGATGCATCTGTGAGCCAAAACAAGCAAATATACAGAAGAGCAGAGACATCGCCGGCTTCCTTACCTGCAAGTACAAGTACAGTTGATCATAGTCTTCAACAAGTGCATCATCCTCAGCTAGAGAAGGAGACAACTACTGTGGGAAATAAAGACAGGACTTTTCAACAAGAAGTTGAATATGAAGATGAGATCAATGAACTGTTAGAGGGTCTTGGTCCTCGGTACACAGACTGGCAGGGAGGTTATCCGTTGCCTATTGATGCTGATTTGCTTCCAGGGATCGTTCCTGGTTACGAACCACCTTTCAGGAAACTTCCTTATGGAGTGAGATCAAATCTGGGGGAAAAGGAGGCAACGTCCTTAAGGAGACTTGCCACAGTTCTTCCTCCACACTTTGCTTTAGGTATTGGATTTTCTTTTTTGGCTTTTTGTAGTCCCTGGAGATAAGGTCTTTGAAGAGTGAGATTTTTTTGTTGATCTACAGGTCGAAGTAGACAGCTGCAAGGGTTGGCAACAGCGATGGTTACGTTATGGCAAAAGAGTTCGATTGCTAAGGTAGCCCTTAAACGTGGTGTACAATTGACTACCAGTGAGAGAATGGCTGAGGACATCAAGGTAACAGCTGATTAACATGCAAATGTATTGTAATTGTGTTTATAGTAATGTAGATATCAATAGAAAGTGTCTATATTTGATGCTGAACGATTGATATAATGATCTTGGTAAGTGACTGCAGAGATTGACGGGAGGTATGCTGCTCTCTAGGAACAAAGACTTCTTGGTTTTCTACAGAGGAAAGAGTTTTTTGACACCAGAAGTAGCTGAAGCATTGGTGGAGAAGGAGAGACTTGTAAGGACTTTTCAAGACGAAGAGGAACAGGCACGTCTAAGAGCATCATCGGCTCTGCTTGCCCCAAGTATTAAACCTAATCAAAACCTTGTTGCTACTGGTACTCTTGGAGAAACTCTTGATGCAACTAGTAAGTGGGGAAAGAATCTGGATGACGATGATCATGTGGAGCAAGTGAAACAAGAGGCTGAGAGGCTGAGGTCTGCAAATCTTGTCAGGAAGCTGGAAAAGAAACTTGCTTTTGTGAGTTCCTGACTTGAGCTTGTACTTCCTATCTGTCAAGTTATATCTCACATTTTGTGTTAAAAGATTGCTCCTTGAATTAATCGCACTATTACTTTTCAATAAACCCTTCTAGGCTGAGAAAAAGCTGCTGAAAGCTGAACGGGCTTTGGCTAAGGTGGAGGAATCTCTGAAGCCATCAGAGCAGAGAACAGACGTGGAGGGCATAACTGAGGAAGAGAGATTTATGTTCCAAAAGCTCGGATTGAAGATGAAAGCATTCTTACTTCTCGGTAAACTATATTTTACCTATGTGCAGGCAGATGTAGCCAAGTATGTTTGACGTATGTGTTCTCTGGGATGTGTTACTCATCTGAGAAACTTGAATTGATTGCTTCAGGTCGAAGAGGAGTGTTTGATGGTACTGTAGAGAATATGCACTTGCACTGGAAATACAGGGAGCTAATCAAGATTCTTGTGAAGGCTAAAAGTTATGAGGGTGCGAAGAGTGTAGCAATGGCCCTTGAAGCCGAGAGTGGAGGTATCCTGGTTTCTGTTGACAAGATTTCCAAAGGCTATGCCATTATCGTGTATAGAGGAAAAGACTACCAGCGTCCTTCCGAGATGAGGCCTAAAAACCTCTTGACAAAGAGGAAAGCTTTGGCACGTTCTCTTGAGCTCCAAAGACGCCAGGTTTGTTGATCTAAAGATCTTCAAACTTATCATTTATCTCTACGTGTGTCCAACAGTGGAATCTTATCAAGTTATTAACCATAACGGCTAACATTTACTTTCCTTCCTGTTTTGGGATACTTTGTACTCAATAGGCTCTTATAAAACACATTGCGGCGGTACAGACAAGATCAGAGCAGCTGAGAGCTGAAATTGTATGGATCTATTTACCTGTATCTTTTGCTCATCCAAGAAAGAATATGTTTCTTGTTCTCTAATGTTAACTGACCCGAGAGCCTGAATCCATATCTGTCAGGAACAAGTGGAACTTGTAAAAGACAAGGGAGACGAAGTGTTATACAACAAGCTTGACGTGGCTTATTCTTCCAGCGACGAGGAGACAGAAGAAACAGATGTATGGTTATGTGTTTTGCCCTATAGTCACTTTACTGTCTTGAAATTTTCACCATCATGATTTTTGTGTTTGAGTTCTCACATTCTGTGGCGCTCTTCGGTTGTTGTAGGGAGAAGGAGATGACATCTATTTAGATACATACGAAGATGGTGAAGAAGGTGAGATTCAGGCCAAGAGTTTACTATCTGATGTTGAATTTGATTCAGATGATGAAGACTGGGATTCAGATGAATCAAACACTGAGTTTGGCGATGATTCTGCATCCTCCACAACACCAGAAGCAACCTTTGTAGATCCGGAGAACGAGGAACTCCATCTGCAGAGGTAATAAAGCTTGCGTGCACCGTGCAGTGAATTGATGCAGGAGATAAGTTTTGGCATTGAGAGATATACTAAACTGTGTCACATGCAAAGATGTTAAGCTTTTAGAAGCTATGTAGATTCATGTAATTTATAAAGTACATATCTCATTCTCCTGTTTAACAAGAATTTAGACTCCATA
The DNA here is from genome assembly GCA_026724425.1 of Erythrophleum ivorense. Classification (NCBI taxonomy): domain Eukaryota; kingdom Viridiplantae; phylum Streptophyta; class Magnoliopsida; order Fabales; family Fabaceae; genus Erythrophleum; species Erythrophleum ivorense. The sequence continues at coordinate 1,353,983 of JAIUCV010000084.1, forward strand.
GCTTAAAGCTACTACTCTCTATTTGGTTCACCATCAAAACCACATGCCCTTCTCAATCGGAGTCGCAAGAAGAATACATTTCCCTTAGTTATATGTATATATTTTCTCTTTTTTTGCCAAGGGAAGATTGGTAATAACAATAAGAATAAGACAAGGTGTATCACCGGCGAGCAAGTCTCTGGCCAGCTCCAGCCAGTAAAGCCTTACCAATAACACCAGTGTGAAGGCCACAAGCCAATGCAACACCTCCTACAACAACCCATTTCCAGTCCATTCTCAAATGGTCCCGTTGTCTCCTTGCATAGCCCATTGCTCTGCTTCTGTCTTCATCTCCTGTGGATGTTTCTAAAGAATCCATGTTTAGCTGTGTGGTGATCCTCGCCATCTGAGCTATCCGGGATAAATTCGAGTCAGATTTTCTGGCGGTTTGGTAGGCTCGTAAACCGGAGTTTAGCTTCTTGACAGCTCCCCACATGCCGTGACGAACACCTAACTTTGCTACATCTTTTGGGATTCCCATGTCTTCATAGTGGACTAGGGATACTTCACAAGCTGATGGCTGTCCATCTCCTTTTCGAGATTCAACTGCATTTGTTTTGGGATTTGCTTAACATTCAAAATCACAGGCCAACTAAAAGAACAATCAAAGAGTTGCATTTTCAAAAAGCTTACCTGCTCTGATAATCCAACTTGAGAAATAAAGCTCAACACGCCTCGGCTTATCACGCTTTGGTAGGGCTGGATAAGGAACTCCCTGAATAATCAACAAACATTACATTATTATCCATAAAATGAATCTCCCAAAAATGTAGAATCAGCACATTCAATGCAATATGAATGGAGGAGATAAGCGCCTTAGTTCTAAGCTTTGATCTACTCTACTGTAGAGAAATGCTAATACACACTTGGCCTTACCTTTGTCACACAGTAATACTTGTTTCCAGACTCCCATATTCTCCGACCAATGATATACTCTCGGTCACTACAGAAAAAAGGAAACTGCAGGCAAAAGAAATCAGGAATGACAACAGCTTTTTATGTGGTTTATTAAGAAGACCAAAGTAAAAGAAGTCCAGAGACCTTTTTTCTCCACTGAACAATCATTGTTCCTGTCTGAGTGTCTTCCTCCAGAGTTTTGAAGTTGGCAAGCATAAAATCCCATTTAGGTCGAAACTCATCATCCCAGAAGAAATCCCTAACAATATCTGGAGTTGCATCCTCAAACACAGTTCGACTGCGATAAACAACAGGACCTGTCTGACAAACAACACAACCTTTCAGGCTAAAAAACACACAATGACTTCGCTCGTTCCTTGGGCTACATGTTTCAGTAAAACGGATACTACCTCAGGTTCATGACGCCAAGCTTGGTAGCTCATATTTGGAGTAGTCTTGTCCATCATTGATTGCCACTCCATAGCCGCATTTCCGACTTCAAGCAGCTGTAACAGATGCTCGAGATCATTCTCTGTCACAATTTCCTCCTCTCTCACCGTTGTGTTATCTCCACAACTACAAATCCATAAGCCATTTCTCCTCAGAATTTAACCATAATCAATTAATCCAAAATCATTCCCTTTTGACAATGGCATTAGTATCAAAAAGATGGATAAGCATACAATATACCTTTACAGGCTAACACGGAAGTAAACGTTCCGTTTTTGAACACATACCTATATTTCTATCATTCAAAAAAACTAAAACTTTGATTAACCCAAAACTCCATTAATCAAAATTGAATATCCTAACACTCGGTCGAACGAAAAAAAAAAAAAAAAAAACATATTGATTCTGTTCTGTAATAAACTGACCTGGAGACTGATCCTGTTTCATCAGTTTGAAGATTCTGTTCTACAAGCTCAGGCGTCGTCTGCGACGAAGCTGAACCAGCCGCCGATTTGTCGAGCCTTGACCAGATGGTGCGGCAAACGGAGAAGGCGGAGAGAGCGGTGAAAGCAAGCCAAAGCCGTCGAGCGCCAAATCCAGGCGGAGCAGTCCATAGAAACCGAAGCTTAGAACGGAACCCTAGATAGATCAAGCCGGTCCATCTCGGACGCCAAGACCATCCGATCAATAGACCGATCATCACGGCGAGCCAAATCGGGACTGCGCAGAGTAAAATGTCGACGAATGTCTCTGTAAAAGAGGGCTTCTTCAGGAAATTCATTAGATCAGAATATGTCTCATCCATGGCGGGCCTAGCTAATTGGTTCCACGGATTGAAAAAGTGAAAACTTCCTCCGATTTGAGAAATTTTTCCTGAGAAAAATGTCAGATTCCCGAAGGGAAATTGGATTCTTCTAAGGTTGCCGGAGATTTGAACGACATGAGACGATACTTGGATTCAGGAGAATCGAAGATGAAGAAGAAGAAGAAGAAGAAGAAGAGCAATTTCGTTTTATTAAATTATTTGTTTATTACGTTTGGTGATTTAATGGGAAACAAAAATCTGATATTTGCTTGCTGTGTCGAGAATACGTTGGCGGGTTACAGAATGATAAGAAACAGCTCAGTGAGATGACGTGGCTTTCTCGTTGACCGACAAATACATAACCACACGCGTCAAATCATAGCGCGTCGCGTTCACTGCAGAAAAGAATATACTGGAATCTCAATTATCGTTTAATAATGGAGTTTGTAAAAAAAAAAAAATTCGCGGAGTAAATTTCAGAGAATGAAAACGAATATCCCCAAGCTAATAGAAGAAGTAATAAAGTGAGAAGGTGAGATACACGCGAGGGTAATGGAGCGTGGGTGTTGAGGGTAACTAGAGAAATTGTGGATAAGGAGAGATATGATTCCGGAAAGTATCACGTGTGTGCTGTTAAGTTGGGGTTTTTTTGCAGGTGGTTTGGCCAATAGTAATTTTTAGTTTGTCCATAAAAATGTTTCTATCATGAGACGGTAAAAGCCCTTTTAGGCCCATTTAGGCTGTGTCGATGTATTTAGGCCCATTAGCTACGACATTTCGTTTCACATGCCATAAATGAAAACGTACATCCTTACTTAGTATTGAATTGAACCATACTGTGGATTGCTTCTGTTCCGCAAGAGTTCGGAGATGATCAAACACAGTTTTACAGTTCCCAGCATCAAAACATCCTTAAAGATCTAGAGCTTTAGCCTCCAAAAGGGTAGAAGTAGGAGCAATAAAAGATTTACCTATTAGAATGCATCGACGCCCATACAAAAAAAAGCCAACTAATCAATATAGTTTAGGAGAAGTTTCCAACATCCAAGTAAGCAGATCCCACCACCCTACATAACCTCCATATAGCTCCAAATGAACAAGATGATAAAATCCAATCCGGTGCTGAAGCTGCATAGGGAATGTTAGAAAACATAAGCACAACAGTACAAAATGTAATAAAACACGAATTGTTTTTTCAATTAACATTGGCGCTGCTAAACATAAGCAGAGGCGCTTGACTGATGTAAGAGATTCCAGCAGTTTCTCGGGACTTTCGTGAACAACACTAACATTTGCCTCAACCACCTCAGGCATATTCCCAGACAAACACAAGTCACCATACAATTCAACAAAGCTCAAGTACTTCAAAGATGGGGCATTGATCACAATTGTATAGTCTACTTCTTGGCCGCAGCCTGATTTACATTTATCAACTATTGTGCGAGCCGAAACTTGCGCAATATTACTTAGTTCGTTTTTAGGGAGAGCCGAAGAATCCTATTGATTAAATACGAAGATGACGAGCCGAAGATGGTTTTATCGGCTGTTATGCGAGCTGTTTTATTTATGGCGTGTGCCTTTACTGTGGGTAAAAAAGTGATCTCCAAAACAGTTGACATCGGTTCCTATTTATATGTGAGTAGGAACCGACTTTACAAGATTAAAGTAAACTTTCCATTATGAAACTTTCCATTTCTGCTCGCGCCGACTTATGTTTATGGAAAACCTCGAATATGGGCTTTCTTCGATGGGCCTTGGCTCGAATCGCTCTGCTGGATGTTGGCTCGGCCCATCGATAGGTTCCTTCCCGGTTTTCCGGTTCGGTTGATGGTTCAGCCCGGCTCGCTTCGATCAGGCCGGTTCGAACAGCAATGCGATGGAGGAATCCGACCCCAACAATTTGCCCCCAGCTCGCTAGTCTTATGTATAAGAGTGGTGAGCTATAAGTTTATCAAGAAAAAGTATTCTCATTCGAACCGAGCCGTTGACGCATTTGGCTCGCCTTTCGGAGAAGATCTGGTTCGTTTTTCTTCTAAACGATGTCGTAGGATTACTTTAACCGGTCGAGGAATCCGAAGCGTCCCAGGGCCCGCTGATTACGGCGGAAAACCCTAGAAATTGGGCGGGAAATAGGTCATACCGTTTCGCCTTTCCGAACCGACGCGCCCACGCGCCAAGACTTCTATAAATATTGGATCCCGGAGCTCACTTTTCTCATTTCGCTCTCTCTCCAAATCAAGAAAAAGGTAGAACTCTCTTTCTCTCTCTAGCTTTTTCTTTTTTATTCTCAAACTTCGCTCGTGTTCTTCGCTTGCTCCGTCGGTGCGAATTGTTTTGTACCGCAATCTTCAACTTTTCTGGTCATCTTCTTCGAATTCTCCGACCAATCTTCTTCCGAGCCAAAGATGTCTTCAAGCAGTCATACTCCTTCGGTCGGCATCGATCATTCCGAGGATTGCTCGAACATTTCGAATGATTCGGAGGCCTTGGTTCGCTGCTCGTCTTCTTCGTCCGAGCCATCCGATTCAGTGGGATCTCACAATTCCTTTACTCCGCAAGGTCGGAAAATAGTCAATTCGCCTCGATCTGAAGAGGGAAATCAGTCTCTCAGAGTCGCCGAGGCTGCTGAAGTTAATTTATTGCCGAGCGAGCCGTTAGTTCATTATCGGGATGGTTCAAATGATGCATCCGAGCCGGCGGTGGATGAAGAAGACGAGTTAAACCTTCTCCGTGCCGAGGCAGAATTCGCTAAGGACCAGTCGGCTCGTCCCAGCGTACCGCTTGACCCGGTATATAATCTGGAGGAGATTAAGCTCGAACAGATGACTTCTGAGGGGGCAATCGGAGATATCCTCGAGCGATTCAAGCCCATGCCTCCTCAGCTACCGAGGAGAACCCTTCTAGATGAGGCATCTCTTGACTGCATCCTGTCCAATGCCTTCGGTTCCGGCTCGTCAAGGGGAATGATGAAGTGTTCCTCGAAGAAACAGATCTCGAGGAAAGTTACTCGCAGACAAGCCGCGAAGAGGACGGTTCCAGATCCTCCCGGCTCGACGCTCTGCACCATATCATCTTTGGAAACGCTTCGTCGGTGTTTCCATATTTCTGAGGGAGTTGAGCTTTATCTGCCAGCGAGCCATCAAAGAGCCGATGATCCTCCCCCGGGGTGTCTGACGCTTTATGAGAGCTTCTTCTACGGATGCTTCCTATGGTTCCCGATTCCGAGCCTGATCTTACACTATTTGAGCAAGTACGGGCTCGCTATTGGCCAGATCATGCCGCGAGGTCTTCGTCATCTGATCGGGCTCATCATTCGTAGTTTTGAGACTGGCATCCCGATCGGGATCCGTCATCTTCAGAATCTTCTGGAGATTCGAGCTGGATCGAAGAAATCCCTTCGGTATTACATCTCTTGTAAGAAGAACCGGAGAATCATCGACGGTTTTCCCAACAAAGACAGTGGTTGGGAGAATTATTTTTTCTTCGTTCCAATATGCGGGGCGACCGTGGGGAGTGTTCCCAGGAAATTTGTCAGACAGAATTGGCAACCAATCGGTAGCCGAACCGAAAAACGATCATTATTTTTGTTTTCATGAGTCGCTCCTAACTTCATCTGTGTATTTTGCAGTTCGCCGAGCCGTGTTCCGTCTTCCCAGAGATTTTTCGGCGGTCGTAGAGCACTTTCGCGCGAGGAAAACCAATTGGGAGAAACACTTCTCCTTGGAGCGAGTAGAAAGCGCGCGAGCTCGAGCTTACGATTCTTTTGACGATTCGGACAGCTCGGACGAGGAAATCCCCAAGCTCCCGATTCTTCAGGCGGCGAGATGCAGAAGAAAACCATCCGTCAGAGGCTCCAAGACAAAAGAGATGAGGAGGCTCGTATGAAAGCCGAGGAAGCGGCTCGCGCTAAGGCCATGGAGGCGGCTGCGAAGTCAAAAGCCGAGGGCAAACGGACTACGGCTCCGAGCCCTCCGAAAAAGGGACCGCGGAATGAGGAGCCCATAAATCTGGGGAAGGCCGTGAAGTTGGCCAAGGAAGCTATGGCTTCAAAGTAAAAGGGGGCTGACGCGCCCTCCTCTCCAGGTCGCTCTGATGCGTCTAGAGATTCGGGGACTCTGGTCCTCAATCGGAAAACCAAGAAGGTTTCCGAGCCCACCGACATGCTTCCGATGAACAAACCTCCCGAGGCGGGAGGAAAGAAGAGAGCCGCACCCGGAGGGCTCAAGGAGAAGGCCTCGAAGAAGGCCAAAGATGCTGCTCCTTCTCTTCCACCGGCTGATTCTACTCAGGGTCAGCTTCTTCAAAGAGCTGTTGCGGCGAGTTTCCTCGCGAGCAGCACATCTATGGTTCGTCTCCCTCCCCCAGATACTCTATTGGAGAGCGAGGTTTATGGAGAGGCGGCTGTAAAACTTTTTTCGGTGGGTTTTCTTCTTCTGACAGAAACGAAGCTAGTGTTCGTATACCGACTCATATATGTGTTTTTTGTTTTAGTTCGCGGAGTCCTTTAATGCCATAGTGGCGGGCTACGAAGTTAGGGCTCGCTCCGATCGATCGGCCCTTGACGAGCTCCAACAATCGATCGACAACCTGAAACGGCTCCATGAGGTTTCAGAGAAGAGTCACGCCGAAGAATTAGCTCGGGCCAAAGAGGAAATTGCCACGATCCAACGCGAAGCGGCGGTTCACAAGGCAAACGCTATCAAGATGGCCGACTCGAATCTTAGGATCGCGAAAAGGGCTAAGTCCTTCGAAGCCAAAGTCAGCTCGCTTCAGGAGCTAGTGCAGGCCAAGGATGCTCTCCTTGAGGCTGAGGTTAAAAGGGTGAGGTCCGAGGTGGACAGTCGGTACGCCTCTCTGCTCGAGACTGTTAAATCTGACGCGGAAGGGCTCAAAGAGGCGTTCTCCCGGGCCATTTATCTTGCTCAGGCTCAGGGTAACATCGAGTTGATCGTGATATCCGAAGCGCGAACCCACCCGACCTTGAGGTGGAACTCGCGGGGCTCGAGGAGCACGTCGCTTCTGATTCTAAGGCTGGGGAGGAGGCCGATGCGCTGCTCGCAAGGATGATCAATCGCCTCGACGTCTCCATGGCCTCCTCCGTTCCGCCCGAGGTACATCTTAGAGACGAGAAGGTTACTTGGTCAGATAGGTTCGAGATAGGAGTATGTTCGCAGTACGGTACTAATATTGGTTCCTCTATCTTTCAGAACAGAATCGAGCCGGTGACGATTCCTAATCCGTCGTCGGCTGAAGGAGCTTTGGAACCGACGAGCCAAGTTGTTGCTAGCGTTCAGGGAGGGTTGGATCAAGCCCTTGGCGAGCCGGATTCGAGACCCATTGGTGCTATTGAAGAAGCTCCTGCCGCTATTTAGGATTTTACGAACTCTTTTTAGATTTTTGAACATGATGTCTGGATGGCTTTATCCATTTTGATTTGTAAATAGTGCCTGGACGGCTTTATCCGCTTGTTGACTTGTATAATTATAGGTAACTTGTTTGAACGACTTCATGTTTAGAAAGCGTAATCAATCTGCTCGGCGAGATTGATTTTAGCTCTAAGTATTGTACTTAGCTGTTTTCTTGGCTTGTCCAACTTCAAACGCGTATTAATATAAACTGCGACTTGAAATAGACTTGAACTTAAAATACTTAACCGATGTTACCGCGAGGCGTTTCCGTATACTTTCTGTTTTTGTCGCGTCCTCATGATTAATGAATTACGAACCGAAACAGTGGCGATTTGACTATTTAACCAACGTTTTTACGAGCCATTTCGCGTGTTGGGTTTCTGATCTGAATGTTCCAGTTTTTGCCGCGTCCTTATCTATTAGTAATTAGCGGGTCGGAACAGACGATGACTGATCAACTTATATAGCGCGCGCATGATGTAGTGTTAGGGTAAGATGATTAAGATCGGGTGTCGTGGCCAACAACACCCGGCTCGGAACAGACTAAGAGTATAATCCGATTTGTACCAAGTGGCGTAGATGATTTGATAATTTCGGCAAATTGAAGTAATAAAAATTTTGATTTTTATTAGCTGTCATATTTTAGCGGCGAACCGCGTTACACGTATAGTTTTTACTGACCAGTCGTGTTGACGGCGAGCCGTATCACGAAAGGCAAAAAATGCGTTTGACGGCGAGCCGTGTTGCAAGCTAAAGAATGCGTTTAACGGCGAACCGTGTTGCATGTGAAAGGGAGTGTATATGTACACGTACCCATTCCCCCCCCCCCTTTTTATTTGAGGGGGGGCAACTGAATCCACTCGAAAGTGAACTGCCTACGTACCCCTTGCGGGGATCAAGTCACGCGTAGTTCTAGGTAATGGCGCGCCGCGCCTTATTGATAATATCTCTTGAGGTGCATCACGTTCCATGGCTTTGAAATTGCTTCGCCGGCCATGTTTTCAAGTCGATAGGCTCCGGGACGAACTGTTTCAATGATCTTGTAAGGGCCTTCCCAGTGTGCGCCTAACTTTCCGGCATTTCGTTCAGCAGTGTTCTGGAATACTTTCCTGAGAACGAAATCGCCTTCTCTGAATCTTCGTGGTCGAACGTTGGAGTTGTAGTACTTAGCGACGGATTGTTGATAGTTTTGTATGCGGATGAGCGCTTGGTCGCGTCGTTCGTTGATTAGGTCCAGCTCGTCTAGCATCATCAGGTGATTATATCCTTCTTCTTCCGGTAGCAACCAGCGACGAACTCCGGGAAAATGTACTTCCGGTGGGATCACACATTCCATTCCGTAGACAAGTGCGAATGGGGTTTCGCCGGTGGCTCGTCTCGGGGTTGTTCGATGAGACCAAAGGACTCCTTCCAGTTCGTCTGCCCAGCGGCCTTTTTTAGCGTCGAGCCGTTTTTTGAGTCCATCTAAGATCGTCTTGTTAGTTGCTTCGGCTTGACCATTTCCCTGCGGGTAGCGAGGCGTTGACTTGCTAAGACGAATCTTCCATTTGTCGCAAAAGTTTTGAAACCGAGCCGATATGAACTGCGAGCCATTGTCTGTGACAATTTCATAAGGGACACCATGCCGACAGATTATGTTTTTCCAAATGAATTGTTCAACTTGGGCGTCTTTTATGCTCGCGTAGGATTCGGCCTCGACCCATTTAGAGAAGTAGTTGGTTAACACTAGTAAAAACCTTTTCTGCTTTGATTTGTGCAGCGGTCCGACAATATCCATTGACCACCTCATGAATGGATATGGCGCGGAGATGGAAGATAACAGCTCGGCCGGCTGATGTATCGTCGGAGCGTGACGCTGACATTTCTCGCATTTCCGCGAATATTTTTCACAGTCGCTGATCATCGTTGGCCAAAAATAACCGTGACGTTTGATTTTGATAGCCAAGGCTCGTCCGCCGGAATGATTTCCACATGACCCGCTATGAACTTCTTTCATTATTTCTCTCGCCTTCTTTCCTTCTACGCACGCGAGCAGCGGTCCCGAAAATCTCCATCGAAACACGGCGTCGCGTATCAGAATGTATCGTGCCGCTTGAGCCTTCAGCTTGCGAGCCGCCCACTTATCCGTTGGTACTTCTCCGTCGGCTATGTATCCACAGATTGGATCGAGCCACTCCTTGTCACAACCGTACTCCGTCTCTTCTTCGATGTCCATATCCGCGGGCTGATCGCCATCGAGTACACCGTTATCGCCCGGCTCGTCCGTGATTACGGTCATTAGGACTTCAGGCTCGTCAACGTCGATACTGGGATGTTCGATAAATTCTACGGGAATTATCCTTTTCAAATCTGGGTCGGAAGTCGAGGCCAGCGATGCCAGGGCGTCGGCTTGAGTGTTGTCTCCGCGTGGTATCTTCTCCAGTGCGAATTTTTCGAACTGTCCGGCTAGATTCTTGACCACTTCGAGGTAGGCTTCCATTCACTTATCTTTTGTTGCGTACTCTCCACTGAATTGGCTCGCGGCGAGCTGGGAGTCGCAGTAAGCATGTATGTTTCGAACTCCAATTCCATGCGCCAATTTTAATCCAGCTATTAGTGCTTCGTACTCTGCTTCGTTGTTTGACGCGCCGAAATTCAGACGAAGGGATTGTTCCAAGATTTCGCCTGTCGGGGAGGTGAGTCGAATTTCGACCCCGGCGCCTTGTTTTGACGACGAGCCATCAACATGAAGTTGCCAGTCAACGGGAAGACTCGGTTCATCGCTGGTGGCGATCGGCAGCTCGATCAAGAAATCAGCCAAAACTTGCGACTTTGCGCTCGTTCGATTTCCATACTCAATATCATATTCGCTCAGCTCGATAGCCCACTTCGCCAGTCTTCCTGATTGACTCGGGCTATGTAAAATCACTCTTAGTGGCAGTGCTGTCAGGACTATGATTGAATGGGATTGGAAATACGGGCGTAATTTCTGAGCCGACATAACGACTGCTAGCGCGAATTTCTCAGTCTGTGGGTATCTTGTCTCTGCATCGGTCAGGCTCTGACTTACGTAAAAAACTGGTTTTTGAGTCCCACGATCTTCGCGGATGAGGACTCCACTGACTGCTGTCGAAGATACCGCGACGTACAGGTATAATGGCTCTCCATCCTCCGGCTTTGCTAATATTGGCGGGCTCGCTAGATATGACTTCAGTTCGAGGAACGCTGCTTCGCATTTTGCTGTCCATTCAAACTTCTTGTTTCCTCGGAGGGTATCGTAGAAAGGAAGGCATTTGTCTGTGGATCGTGAGATAAAACGGTTGAGCGCGGCGATACGTCCGGTTAATTGTTGAATATGCCTCTTCGTTTCCGGCGACGGCATTCCGACCAGCGCCTGAATCTGTTTAGGGTTCGCCTCGATACCTCGCTGAGTTACCAGATAACCCAGGAATTCTCCAGATGTCACGCCGAAGCGACACTTTGTCGGATTCAACTTCATATCGTATGAATTCAGTTGCCCGAAGCATTCGCGGAGATGCGCCACATGATTCTCCTTCTTCAATGATTTCACTAGCATATCGTCGATGTAGACTTCCATTGTTTTTCCGAGCTGGGGAGCGAACATTTTATTCACGAGCCGTTGATACGTTGCACCTGCGTTTTTGAGTCCGAACGGCATCACTTGATAGCAATAGATGCCTCGCTCCGCTTGGAAAGCCGTTTTCTCTCGATCGTCAGGGTTCATCTTGATCTGATTGTATCCTGAGAAAGCGTCCATGAAGGTTAGCAGTTCGTTTCCAGCAGTCGCTTCTACGAGGCGGTCGATATGAGGGATTGGGAAGCTGTCCTTCGGGCACGCCTTATTCAGATCTGTGAAATCTATGCATACTCGCCATTTTCCATTCTTCTTTTTGACCACGACCGGATTTGCGAGCCATTCGGGGTATTTTGCTTCGACGATCGAGCCCACTTTCAGTAGACGTTCCACTTCGTCGTTCACGGCTTTTTGGCGCTCGTGCCCTAGCTTTCGTCGCTTCTGTTTGACTGGTTTAAAGGTCGGACAAGCGACGTTGATATTTATTCCCGGCATATCCTCTGCCGTCCAAGCGAAGGTGTTGATGTTCTCTTTTAGGAAGGAAACCAGTTCTTTTTGGATTGCTTCTTCTAGGTTCGCTCCGATTTCCACACATCGTCCCGGGTTCTGTTCGTCAATGCACACGGAGATTACGGCCTCGCAAGTTGGCTCATTGATGACGGTTTCCTTGCCTTCAACTAGTGTATTCTGTGCGGGCTGGCTGTTCGTCGGCTCGCCGTCATCTGTTATCTGTAATTGCTATAAGAGGTTAGCCAGATCGTTCGCCGTCTCTCGGCTCGTCTTGACCTTCTTTCTGTTCGCCTCTGGGAGTAGTTTAGGTAGAGGATTCCGAAGCTTGTGTTCCGTCATGAAGCATATTCGTGACTCCTTTTGCGAACCAAGTATGGTTTTTACTCCGGACGGAGTGGGGAACTTGATGCATAGATGGTAAGTAGACGGTACAGCTCGCATCGAATTTATCCACGGCGTACCCATGATGATGTTGTAGATTGGTGGATTATCCGAGACGGAAAAACGAACCATTTTGGTTACTCCGCCGGCTTCGACCGGAAGCGTGATTGTTCCCATTGACATTGTCGTCTCGCCTCTGAACCCCGTTAATGGCTTTGGTGTCGATCTTACGTCAGATAGATCGATCCCCATTCGTTCCAAGGTTCCTTTGTAAATTATATCGACTGTGCTTCCTGTGTCGATGAGGATTCGAGCTACGTCGAAGTTTCCCACGGCTAGCATGCTTACGAGGGGATCGTCGTGCGGTTTATCGATGCCGATAACTTCGTTCTCCGTGAAAGTGATCTCTGCGTTCGGCAACTTCGGGGTTCGTACCAATTGACCGCTGCGTCGGCTCGTCGCTGAAAGGCTTTGATTGATGATACGGTATCTGGGCAATATTGCGAACCGCCCATTATGAGATGGATTCTTCTCTGAGCTCCACCTTGATCATCGGAGTCTTCCCGTCTTCCGCGCTTCGATTGGTCGATCGGTCGGTCTGGCTTTTCGGGTCGTTCTCTCGGTTCGGGTCGTTCCAGATCCTCCAGTTTCAGGTCACCTTTCAGTTCTCCACTAAGCAGCTTCTTTGCGAGCTCCGCTCCTAGGTGGCGACACTTCTCGGTAGAATGGCCGTAGCACTGGTGAAACTCGCAGTAGGCTTTATCGTCGTAGTTTGGTGAGCTTTGGCCACGCACCCATGTGTTGTTTTTTAGCGGTTTTCCCCTTCCAGTGCCTATTTGGTTTACGACGTCCGACTGTTGGCTCGCCTCTATTTGATAATTATGTGCCCCAGACAGGTTCCGACCTTCGTGATACACGTATCCGCCTCGCTGATTATGGCGCTTCTGATTGGTCTGCGGCTGTGCTGTTGATGGTGGTTTAGCTGTTGCCTTGGACGAACTGTGGAGCGCGGTTAACAACTTCATATCTTCCTCTTCTGCTACGAACGCTACGGATCGATGGATTGCGTCGGCGATCGACTTAGGTTTGTTGAGGGCGAGCTCTTTTCGGAAATCTGACTGAAACCACAATCCCTTTTTGAGCGAGTCGATGGCGATTTCGTCGTTGATCGATCCTGCCTTCGACATAGTCGTTTTGAATCGCTCCATGAAGCTGCGAAGGGATTCTTCTTCTCCTTGGACTATATTCCACAGGTTAATTGCCGAGGCTGATCTCTCTATGAACATAGAGTACTGTTTAAGGAAGAGAGCCGTCAACTGTTGGAAGTTTTCGACCGAATTCGGCTCGAGGTTTAAGAACAGTCCAGGGCCGGGCCCTTCAGGTACTCGGCGAACAATAGACAGAATCCAACGTCCTTTTCTTCTGTGTTTCTGAATGTAGATCGACTTAATGCGACTCGAAACGCGTTAATATGGTCTTTAGGATTGGCGGAGCCATCGTACTTCTGGATGCTGAATTTTCCTGGATCGTTAACCTTGGTGTTAATTATCCGAGCCGAGAAAGGCGTATGCTCTGCATCTTCGCATATCTGAGCGATTTCTGGTGCCGAGCTTAGTGCTCTATGGATTTGAGATCGAAGTAGCTTTGCCTCGTTATCAGATTTTTCAAGGCGAGCCCGAATTTCAGACAATTCGTCTCGGCTCATATTCAGCTCTCTGCTGGGAACATTTCTCCTTGAGGATCTCGGGCCTCGAGGCAACCGATCCTTGTTTTGAGTACCTTGGGGGATTGGTGTTCGTTTCTCAAGTAGGAGTCGCGCAATGGCTTCGGTAAACGTTTCAGAAGAAGGTACAGCAGGTGAGACATCCGTGCTCTGCTCGGCATTCTTAGTAGGTTGATTCGGATCATTAGCCAAGTCGATCGGGGCGGATTCTTCCTGACCTGATAGTATCTGCCTGAGCATTTCAGCCAATGATTCTGGGGTGATATCATTGGAGATCCGATCTCCCAGGTTAAATCGTATCGGGTTAATCGGTTGGGTATCCTTGCGCTTCGTGTTCCGCTTTTTCTCGCGGAGACGCGGTGGCGAATCATCTGGCTCGGAATTTGTCTCACTTCGCTCGGGAGTTTTTTCTTCTTCCTCTTCTTCTGTTTCACCGGCTGGGGACTCGAAGGCCAGATTCTTTGGATCGAGTTTCTTTCGTCGCCTGGCGTCTCGTTCTTCTCTTTCCTTTAGTTGGGTGCGTAGATTCTCGAGCGAGCCGAAACTTGCGCAATATTTAGTTGGGTGCGTAGATTCTTTGGATCGATTATCAACTATTGTGCGAGCCGAAACTTGCGCAATATTACTTAGTTCGTTTTTAGGGAGAGCCGAAGAATCCTATTGATTAAATACGAAGATGACGAGCCGAAGATGGTTTTATCGGCTGTTATGCGAGCTGTTTTATTTATGGCGTGTGCCTTTACTGTGGGTAAAAAAGTGATCTCCAAAACAGTTGACATCGGTTCCTATTTATATGTGAGTAGGAACCGACTTTACAAGATTAAAGTAAACTTTCCATTATGAAACTTTCCATTTCTGCTCGCGCCGACTTATGTTTATGGAAAACCTCGAATATGGGCTTTCTTCGATGGGCCTTGGCTCGAATCGCTCTGCTGGATGTTGGCTCGGCCCATCGATAGGTTCCTTCCCGGTTTTCCGGTTCGGTTGACGGTTCAGCCCGGCTCGCTTCGATCAGGCCGGTTCGAACAGCAATGCGATGGAGGAATCTGACCCCAACAACGATAGATAATCTTTGTAAATTAGGCATTTCAACCGGAAGTTCTAGTTTTGTCCAACACCAACTCCTCAAGAACAGGACAGCCTTATAAAAGCGTACGGTAAGATTCTTCGGTTCCGGAACCGTACTTTACATACACAAGGTGTAATGTTTTCAGGGATGGAAAGAAAACATCGGTAAGGACATCAAGAACATCCACGTAATTGAGTTTCAAGACCCCGAGCTTCTCATAAGTGTAAAGACTCTTTGGTAATAAGATTGAGCTATCATAATTTTCTCAACAGTCAGAAATTTCAAGCTCACGCACACCGCAACAAGGACCAACACCCAACTCCAATTTTTCTAGAACCGGAGCTCTATTCAATACCATTGATCTGTCCACATACTTGACAAATTTCCCATATTCATCAGAAGGCTCGATTTTATAACCATAATCAAAATCAAGTCTTGGAACCATCGTCCAGAGAAACCTCCATCGTTTCGACAAGATCATCGTGGCGACCACATTTTTGGTAGGAAGTGATGAAACAATCTTCAAGAGCGTATCATCAGAGAGATTACTGATCCTATCCATATCCAAGCCCCTCCTAATTAAAAAACACCCCTTTCAAACTAGAAGACCTTTCAGATTCAATCTCAAAGGAATTTCACAGAAGAACTGTTGGATAAGCTCCAAGAAGATTCTAGTAGATATCCTTAAAGGAAATAGGAATCTAATTAAGAAAAGAAAAAGCTGTAATCCTAATCTATAAAGGAATTAGAATTGGAAATCTATAGCATTATAAATAGAGATCATAGGATGGATGTATGATCATAAGAAGGAAGAGAAAGCTTGTGTTTAGTTTTGAGAAGGTTTTCTAAACATTAATAAAGGAAGGATTCTTTATTTAAGCTTTGTTTTGTGCTTTTGATTCTTTATTTGGTATCAGAGCAAATCCTGAAGTAAGGAGAGCTCATACGAATCATGGCTGAGACAAAACCACCAGACACAAGTCATCGACATCAACCTCCGCTGTTCAATGTCCGATGTTGAAACCAACAAATTACGCCGTCTGGACGTTAAGTATGAAAGCGACATTGAAAGTTCATAAAGCTTGGGTTGCAATTGATCCAGGAACGGACAATGAAGAGAAGAATGACGTTGCAACAGCTTTATTGTACCAATCCATACCTGAGAGTCTTACTCTGCAAATCGGTGAACAAGACTCACCACGAGCAATCTGGGAAGCAATAAAATCGTTAAATCAAGGCGCAGAACGCGTCAAAGAAGCCCGCCTCCAAACCCTAATGTCTGAATTTGAACGATTGAAGATGAAAGATTCAGATACTATCGATAGTTTCTCCGGGAAGTTATTGGAGATAGCCTCGACAGCAGCTTCTCTAGGTCAACCTCTTGATGCACCAAAGTTGGTGAAAAAGTTTCTAAATAGCCTGCCTTCAAACAAATTTATACATCTCATCGCTTCCCTTGAACAAGTCTTGGACCTAAACAAGACTAGTTTCGAAGACATCATTGGGAGATTTAAAGCTTTTGAGGCTCGTATAAATGGGGAAGCTGCACAAGAAACTCAGCAAAACCTTCTGTTCTCAAATACGGAACGAGACAATGGTAGAGGAAGAGGACGAGGCAGAGGCAGAGGACGTGGTCGAGGTAACAGAGGCAGAGGACGAGGAAGAGGGAACTCTCAAGACAGAGAACAAAAGGACAGATCCCATATTATATGCTTCCGATGCGAAAAAGCTGGTCACTTCGCATCTGCTTGTCCGGTGAAGATCCCAAAGGAACAAGAACTCAACAAAACCGAGACAGAAGAAGCTGACACAGCCCTATATATGCATGAGATCATGTACTTAAATGAGGAGAAGGTAATTCCAGAAAAGTACGAGACAAACAAAAGAGAAGATGGAATTTGGTATTTGGATAATGGTGCGAGCAACCATATGACAGGAGAGAAAGGATACTTTTCTGAGTTAAATGAGAGCATCAAATGAATGGTAAAGTTTGGTGATGGATCTTGTGTCAGTATTGGAGGAAAGGGGTCAATTCTCTTCGAAGGAAAGAACGGAGAACAGAGACTTCTAACAGACATCTACTACATACCGATGTTGAAGAGTAATATTCTAAGCTTGGGTCAAGCTACAGAATACGGCTGCGATGTGAGAATGAGGGCTGATTATCTCACTTTACGCGACCCTAATGGATTTTTGTTGGCCAAGGTAACTCGTTCCCCCAATAGACTGTACAAGATTGCCCTAAAAATAGGCAAACCAACATGTTTGCACTCGAGGATTGATGAAGAGCCATGGAAGTGGCATGCGAGACTCGGCCATATCAGCTTTAAAACGCTAAACTCAATGCATGCACAAGAGATGGTACAAGGCATGCCGAAGATCACGAGTCAGAAACTGTTGTGTGAATCGTGTAAGTCGATTTTACAATCCAAAGGTTATCGACTTTACAATCCAACAACGAGAAGAGTTGTTGTAAGTCGTGATGTAGTTTTCAATGAGAAGGAAGCTTGGAATTGGAAGGGAGCAAATGATGTTGGCGACCAACCAGGGATGTTTCGATTAACATGGGGAGAAGCTGTAGACAATGGACAAGGTCCATTCGTGGACAATAGCCTCCAATCTGAAGGTGATCAAGGAAACGCAGAGGAACAGGTAGTCCAAGATCTCATGAAGAACAACTTGAAGCTTAAGGGGGTAAATGTTGGATAAGCTCCAAGAAGATTCTAGTAGATATCCTTAAAGGAAATAGGAATCTAATTAAGAAAAGAAAAAGCTGTAATCCTAATCTATAAAGGAATTAGAATAGGAAATCTATAGCATTATAAATAGAGATCATATGATGGATGTATGATCATAAGAAGGAAGAGAAAGCTTGTGTTTAGTTTTGAGAATGTTTTCTAAACATTAATAAAGGAAAGATTCTTTATTCAAGCTTTGTTTTGTGCTTTTGATTCTTTAAGAACAAACAACCAAATACTCATTGAATCAAGCGAACGAGGAGAAGAGAACAAAACCCAACACTTAAACCATGAAGATGAATTTTTTGTGATTGATGTTCAGGAGCAGAAGCTTGGGGAAGCGAAATGGGGTCTCCAAAAGTAGCATTGTGAGGGTAAATGTCTCCGAGGAAGATGCTAAGAACAGTAAGGCTAAAAGGAGCAAGAAAAATGAAATTGTAGAAAATTGGGCCGCCCGGACCCGTTTAATTTTGTGCCCGTTAAGGCCCATTTAATTTTAAGCCCACCAGGCTTTGGCCCGTGTATTTTTTTTTTTTTTTACATTTTACATTTGTTTTTTTTCTTCGTGTGGACCAATAAACCTTTATTGAATCAAAACCCAGTAAAAAATAACAAAAAAAGAGTATATATATATAAGCAAAAGTCTGATCAAAATAACATTCTCAGTATATAACATGATCAAAACTGCAAGTAATGTTTCCAAGAGAGAGAGATGAAGCAAGCAACTTAGACAGGAGCAATAAATTGGTTGGTAAACATATCTCAAAGCTTCTTACTTGGATCTATTCTGCAAAATATAAAGAATTGAACTTGAGCAAAACAATGGATATTACAAACGAAGACAATTAAAAACCAGAAGAGCTAATCATTGACGATTAAAAGGACTTAAGCTTTGGTTGAGTTCTAAGCAATTTCCATTTAAAACTCAAGAGGCTAATGAATTTGAGCGTTGAGAAATGCCTCTGTATCATCTTCCAAGTTCATAGCATCTTCATTATTCATATCCATGTATTCAGGTTGAACGTTGAAAAATGCCATAGTATAAGAGATACTAAATCCATTCTGAAAAACTGTTTGCTGAAAAATGTTTTTTAAAAAAAAAAACTAGAGCAAAATAATTCAATAATGGATGAGAAAGAGAAAAGGAGAAACACTTTATAATGGTACGTAATACGATTTTTTCAATCAACAACTAATCATTAATTTTTT
Organism: Erythrophleum ivorense; assembly: GCA_026724425.1. Classification (NCBI taxonomy): domain Eukaryota; kingdom Viridiplantae; phylum Streptophyta; class Magnoliopsida; order Fabales; family Fabaceae; genus Erythrophleum; species Erythrophleum ivorense. The sequence continues at coordinate 1,372,786 of JAIUCV010000084.1, forward strand.
CTTCTTACAAAAAAAAAACCAATGTTTCCCCTTTTTCTTTTTTTCCCTTATCCATTAATTTTTTATCTTTTCTATTTTGTTTTTTATTTATTTCTTTAGTCATAAGTTTATTAATTATTTTGATATTGAAATAAGAGTTGTTCATGGTAGATCCGTTATGGTAGAATGAATTCTTGTAAAATAGCTTAGTTATCCGTTAAAAATTGTCTTTATAATTGTCTTCATATATTATAAAAAAAGAAATAATTAAAATATTAGATGTTTAGAGGTAGATGCTGAGATGGTTAACGGAGAAATGAGAAAAGATAAGTTCCATTTGCATTTCCATTTGAAATTTACAAATGACTATAAACTATTAAAATGTAAACGATTTACGTTTAAAAACCACCATGGCCATATAATATAATATGTATTTCACATGCTGTCATAACTATAAGTCTATGACATAATTAAATGCATGTCGATAAAAGTGTCTTGGTAGTCAAAGATAGGCGATGAGCACGATTTTATTAAATAAAATTATTTAATCATGACTGAACCTAAAGATTTGTTCCATTGTTTCCCGTTCTTCCGGAAAATAAAACCATTTTATATTACGTAATGGAATACCGTTTTATATGGGGTAATAAATCAAGCATCGTCATTTATTAGAGCACTTGTATTGCACAGCTCAGATGGGGTTCTGAAACAAAAAAATAAAGAAAAATTTATAAAGTTATCTAGGTGGCACAAAATTAATTCAGAGACCGTCTCTAGTAGAAGGATTTTCAGAACCGTCTCTAATTAGTGTTTTTTTTTCTTCTCACCTCTTCTCGTTCTCTCTCTTCTTCTTGTTCACGGTCTTCGTCTTCTTGCTTCAATTCGATTTTTAAAGGGAAGACATTGATGAAGAAGCAGACTTTAAATGCTCGCGCGAACTCTCTTCCAAATCAAACCATAAAAATCAGCCTTTGATCCGAAGAAGACGAAGTAGTAAAATGGCGAACAAGCTCAAAGTCGACGAACTCCGTGCAAAGCTCGCCGAGCGTGGACTTAGCACCACCGGACTGAAAGCCGTTCTGGTCTCTCTATCTCTCTACTTATCTGAATCAAATTTTCACTGAGATTTCTTATCTATTTGGATTTTGACTTTGGTGTTTGGACGGGATTTGCAGGTGGAGAGGCTTGAAGAGGCAATCGCAGAAGCCGAGAAGAAGGAGGAATTAAAGGGCAAGAGGAAACGAAACCGAGATTATTCGGATGGCGATGAAGAATCGAACAAATTGATTGCAATTGGCGAGCTTCGTGGCATGAATGTGAAGGAGTTGCGCGAGGAATCCAATAAGAGAGGCTTAGCTACAACTGGTACCAAAAAGGAGCTTCTTGAGAGGCTCTGCAATGACGCAAATAACGATTCCAATTCCCAAGTCAAACCCGGTAATGGGTGGCTCCTTCTGTTCTCTGGGCTATTGTGGAATTTCGGGTTGATGTTGAGATTCGATTTTGGTCATGGCATTGTTTATAGCAATGTTCTTATTGCCATTTTTCAGGGACATATGGAGCTGAAGATGATGACACCAATGGCTTTGAAGAAGAAAAGAAAGAAGAGAAAATTGTAACCGCGACAAAGAAGGGCGCAGCGGTATTGGATCAATGGATTCCTGATCACATAAAGAGCCAGTACCATGTTCTTCAACGGGTAAGTTGTTATCATGTACCTAATCTTGATTCAACTATTTTTTGTGCTCGAACGATTTGGCATATGGAACTTTTTTTTCTAGATTCTCGTACTTAAATTTGTCGCTATGAATCACTGAACTTAAAGAGGAATAACTTAAGAGTTAAATTTCTTCTTTTGGTTTCAAAATTGTTTGCCCAGTGTACCGATTCTAGTTCCCTGATGAAATTAGAAATGGTTTTTGAGCTGTATTCTTTCAGAATTGTTCTTTATGATTTGATTGAAGATACACATCCTCTTAGAAGATGACAATTTTGTATCGTTAAGTTGTTGTCCAGAAAAAGGCATTGAATTTGCAGTCGCTTTGGTTCTTCTCTTTGTGCTATCGGAATCTATAATATGCTAAGTACTATATCATCTTGTTCTTCAACAATAATAGCAAACAGGCTTGGTCTGCTCTTGGTGGATGTGTCTTCTGCATTTCAGGTAACCAAAAAACACACACAACTTGCTAAAAATCTAAACGTTACTACTTTTCTGACAGAGTGTTTGCTTCTCTACAGGAGCTGAAGCAATGTTTGCAGATTTGGGACATTTCTCAGTTCGTTCTATACAGGTTAGGAATCATCACTCACCTTATGATCAATGATTGGTTATGTTTATGAACAATGATGATGACTATACTAATGATTACTTGGATATCAGGTCAAGCTTACATGGGCTGCTTACCTAACAAACAAAGCATCACTTCCAGGTCCTTTCATGGCAATACTTTGTAGAAAGAAAAAAAATAACTTTAAAGAACCCCACATTGGATTCTGCAATGTGGAGGTCAAAATTATGAAATTTTTAGAAAACCTCTACACTTAAATTAATAATATAATTATTCTTAAAATATGTTATTGAGCTCCAAATGGAGCTCAAGGATGCGGATGCTCTTATAACTTTAAGTGAGTGACACTCTCTCATATCCAACTGCTTTTTCATTTTTACTCTGAGCAACAATGTTCATCGTTGACTTTCAAAACTGCTTCATCTTTATCGTCCTCTGCCTCTTATCAACCATCTTTTACTCTCTCTTCTTGGCCAGGAAAACAAAGGTTAATTGTGATCTGACGCCGAGCCCTCCGTCTCTACCAATCATTGGCCATCTTCACCTTCTCCTCTCTCTTCTAATCCACAAAAATTTACAGAAACTCTCTTTCAAATATGGACCTCTCCTCCATCTTCGCGTTTTCAATGTCCCCATAGTTCTCGTCTCCTCTGCCTCAATAGCCTATGAGATCTTTAAGGCGCAAGACCTAAACGTTTCCTCTCGTAACCTCCCTACGAACGAAGGGTCTCTTTTCTTTGGATCTCTCGGCTTCGTTACCGCACCTTACGGAGATTACTGGAAGTTCATGAAGAAGCTCATGGTCACAAACCTCCTCGGACCTCAGGCTCTCGAGAGGTCACGAGGGATCCGTGCGGATGAGGTAGACCGGTTTTACTCATATCTACTTGATAAAGCGATGAAAAAGGAAAGCGTTGGTATTGGTGAGGAAGCAATGAAGCTAATCAACAACATCATCTGCAAGATGCTCGTGGGGAGGAGTTGCTCGGAGGAGAAGGGCGAAGCAGAGAAAGTCAGGGGCTTATTGACCCAGTCAGATGCCTTTTTGAAGAAATTTTTCTTGGCGGCCATCTTGCGTAGGTCACTCGGGATCTCACTGTTCAAAAAGGAGTTAATGGGTGTTTCCCTCAGGTTCAACGAGGTGTTGGAGAAGTTTCTAGTGGAGTACGAAGAGAAAATGGAGGAGCATCATCATCAAGGCACTGAGATGTTGGACGTATTGTTAGAAGCTTGTCGAGACGAAAAGATCACTAGGAACCATATCAAGTCCTTGTTCGTGGTAAATGTTGCTCTCTTTAAGTGAATCCGTTGACTGATTTGAGAACTTAACGGTTTGCTACTACAGGATCTTTTCGTTGCAGGCACTGACACCTCGGCGCACACCATAGAGTGGACCATGGCAGAGATTTTGAGAAACTCAAAGATTCTTGAGAGACTGAGAGAAGAGATTGATTCAGTTGTAGGGGAAACAAGGTTGATTCAAGAAACTGATCTACCGAACCTTCCTTATTTGCAAGCTGTAGTCAAGGAAGGACTGAGATTGCATCCAACAGCGCCTCTTGTTGTAAGGAGCTTCGGAGAAGGGTGTAAGATCAAAGGCCTTGACGTAAAAGAGAAGACAACACTCGTTGTTAATGGTTATGCTGTAATGAGAGATCCTGATGTATGGGAAGATCCTGAGGAGTTTAAGCCTGAGAGGTTTTTAGCTTCTTCAAGATCAGTACAAGAGGAGGAAGTAGTAAGAGAAGAAATCCTAAGATACATTCCTTTCGGCAGCGGGAGGAGAGGTTGTCCTGGAGCAAATCTAGCTTATGTCTTTCTAGGAACCGTGATCGGCGTGATGGTGAAGTGCTTTGATTGGAAAATCCAAGGAGACAATATCAACATGAATGAGGCTGTTGGAGCATTGTCGCTGACCATGGCTCGTCCTCTTAAGTGCATTCCTGTTCCTCGAACTCTGTTTAGTTCAGTTTGACCTTACGTCCGCATACACATTTTGATGATCTTATGTTCTTTCTCTGACTCTTGGAGATGCTAAAGGAGATGGAAACTGTTCTTTGAGGATTGGAGCTTCTGTAATGAAACTATGCAGGAATCAACGTATGGCTTTGTTTTTAACGACTTTTTTAGAAATCATAGGTTAAAAATCAGTGATGATTTGGAAGAGAGAGAAAAATCAACATGAAAGATACCGAATCGTGAACACAAGTATAGTACGGTTCCTTTAATCTTCTTCGCGAACACGCTTAAGAGCAATAATAACATAAGAAGCTATAAGGGCTTCGAACACATCTAATTTGTAGACAGAATGCTTCTAGATTTTTTTTGGAACACAAGAAACACGGATTGTTTTGTAGTTACCATTGAAGCGGATAAACATAAGCAGAGACGCTTGACTGACGGAAGAGATTCCAGTAGCTTCTTGGGACTTTCGAAATAAACGCTAACAATAGCCTCAACCACCTCAGGCATATTCTCACACAAACACAAGTCACCGTAGGAAAGGTAGGAAAATCGAGATTTCTGAGAAATTAGAGATAAAAGAAGAAGATAGGAGTTTTGATTCATGTGTGAACGCAATTGAAGTGGAAACTGAGAATGCCAAGAAAAGTAATGATACCACTACAAGGAGCAAGAAGATTGAGACTGTAGCAGAAGAATCTGCAGAGGAAGCTATAAAGGAGCAAGAAGATTGAGACTGTAGCAGAAGAAGCTGCAGAGGAAGCTATAAAGGAGAAGAGTGTTTCGGTGTCTACAAGCAGTGGCGGAGCTTGGAAAAATATTTACGGGGGTCATAATAATTTTTTAGTTTCAAAATAACTGCATAAACTTTATTAAAAAATAAAAAAGTATTGTTATTATAAATCTTAAATAAATAGGCTATGTTCATTCATAAAATCATTTTATCATTTTTTCGTTTATCAATATCACATCTGTTTTTCAATATAATAAACTAAATAATTGCTTAAAAAATGGCATCTCCAATATCATTACATACCATTACATGAAGCCATTTTCACAATATTCATTACAGAAAAACACTTGTCAGAGACTTTTTTTTAAATTAACTACTCCCTCCATTTTACAAAGAGTGTTTTTATTCTAAAGTTTTATTTTTGTTTTAGAAACAGTGTTACTTTGTATTTTCAATGCAATTTTATTAACTAAAATTCAGTTTTAACCTTGTTATATTAGTGTATAAATTAGAAAGAAAATATTTTTTAATGTAATTATTAGGGTAAATTAGAATTTTTTATAGTTTTCTTAATATGTATGCAAAAGAATAGAATGACACTTTTTATAAAACAGATGGAGTAAAACTTAGTTAACAAATGGGCTTTTTTTTTATTCTAAAACCAGTTATGATGGTTATTGAACTAACACCTCTAATTAATATTAACTAAAATTATTGAATGATAGTTAAATTCAAAATCTAGAGGGGTCAATAATTATTTGGGACATGGGTCAATTGAAAATACTTACTAAAAGTTTAATTAATTTTTTAAAATTCTACATGGGTCACTTGACCCACGTCAATGCATGCTGGCTCCGCCACTGTCTACAAGAAGCAACAAGAATGAGACTCAAACTCCAAACCATATGTCTTCTGAGACTCAAACTTCAAATCAGATTAAATCCAATGCGGTGCTGAAGCTGCATAATGTTAGAAAACATAAGAAAACATATACAAATGTAATAAATCACAATAAAACACGAATTTTTTTTTTAGTTACCATTGAAGCGGATAAACATAAACTGAGGCGCTTGACTGATGGAAGAGATTCCAGCAGCTTCTCGGGACTTTCGTAAACGACTTTAATAATTGCCTCAACCACCTCAGGCATATTCTCACACAAGCACAAGTCACCAAAGCAATCCACAAAGTTCAAATACTTCAAAGACGGGGCATTGATAACAACCTCTAAAAGGCCTTCGTTCATCTCATATAGATAATCTTTGCAAGGTAGGCACTTCAACGTAGAGAATTCGCAAAGTGTCCCAGTTAATCCGTTTTTTCCAACACCAGCTCCTCAAGAACAGGGCAGCCGGATAAAAGCATACGGTGAGATTCTTTGGTTTTGTACCCTACCCACACATATAAGGTGCAATGTCTTCAAGGACGGAAAACAAACGTCGCTAGGAACATCAAGAATAATCTGACTTGGCGAGTTTCATGACCTCGAGCTTCTCATAAGTATAGAGAGTCTTTGGCAATTCCATTGATCTAGGATAACAGCATGTTTCAACAGTTTCAATTTCACGCACATGGCGAACCATTCCCATTCTGATCCATGTCGCCAAATCTCCAGAGCTACAACAAGAACCAACGTCGAACTTCAAAGTTTCTAGAACCGGAGCTCTATTTAATACCAATGATCTGTCCACATACTTGATGAATTTTCCATACTCGGAAGGTGTAAATGGGCTCAGCACCAATTACCGAATGGGCCCAGGCCCAGAGTTGCTTCTACACTTACACGGGCCAATCTTCGACACGGGAGAAGTCCAGCTGTTTTTAGTCATCGACTATAAGAGGTCTTCTTCTCCTTCCTCTAACAACCTGCAACAATATTACGCATAAGGGAGAATCAAAGATAGAGAGAGAAAGAGAGCTCATAGAGAGAGAGAATAAGAGAGAGAGAAGTAAGATAGGCTTATCAAAGACTTCCTTATACCTTATTCTAGGATTGAGCTTGATCTTGAGGTTTCCGGTAAATCAGAATCTCTGTAATCTCTTGATTCTTTATCCGTGATAGTGAATGCGACGGAAGGCGCGATTCCTTCCCCCAGTGAGTAGGAAACGAACACTGGGTTAACAAATTGTCTTTGCCGTTTACTTCCTGCAATTATCTAGCAAATCGGATTAGCCAATCGGATATCGATCAAATCTCAAGAAGTGGTATCAGAGCCAGGTTTTTTGATTCCGATGGCTAATGGTGGATCGCTAAGAGGAGGTAAAGTTGTTTCTCACCTGATGGTAATCTCGAGGTAGTCGCCTGGTTGATATTGGTGTTTTGAGTCCGATCTCGTGATCTGGTTGATTGGATTTCTTTTTCGCGTGTGCGTCGGTTTTCTTCTTGTGGTTTTTTCCTCGGATATTTCGTGTGGTTTTCTTCTGGTTGTTTGGATATCTGCGATTGTGTAGTTGTGTTCAATAGTGAATCTACTATGGAACCTACACCGGGGAGGTTTGAGATGGAGAAATTTACCGGGAAGGAGGATTTTGGAATGTGGAAGTATAAACTGTTGGGACAGTTGGAGATCCAAGGCCTTGCCTCAGTCCTGGATGAGGATTTTTCTATCTACGCCAAGTCAGAAAAACAAGAAGAGGGAGATTTACCAAGGAAGGATCCAAAGAAGTCAGCACAAGATATCAGAGTGAGAAACTTACTTGGTACTTGTCTCAGTGATGTGATACTGAGGAAGGTGATGGACGAGCCAACGTCTCGAGATATGTGGCTTGCCCTGGAAGAAGAGTATCAGGCAAAATCATTACCAAATCGGATTTATCTCAAGCAACAGTTTGCAAGTTTTCGTATGGATGAAAATAAAAATTTGGAGGATAACCTGGATACTTTTCTGAAACTAGTTGCGGATCTTGCCAGTCTAAAGATCATCATCAGTGATGAAGACCAGGCCATTCAACTCCTCACGAGTCTCCCTCCAGCGTATGAGCAGTTAGTACATACTCTTAAGTATGGAACGGGAAAAGAAACTCTCACGGTACGAGAAGTTAAATCATCTGCATACGCAAAAGAAGCAGAGTTAAGACATAAGGGAATGCTTAAAATGGGAAGGTCTAGTGCAGAGGGACTCTATGTTGAAAATAGAGGCAGGTATAAAAAACGTTTCGATGGTGGTAAAGACAAGGGAAAGACTAGGGACCAGGGAGGTAGGTCTAAGTCTAGAAACAAGTATGGCAAGAAGGGTACCTGTTTTATATGTGGCAAAGAAGGACATTGGAAGAGAGAATGCCCAATGCGTGGACAAAGGCATAATGAAAATTCTTCTGCTAATACAGCTGCAGAGATAAATCAGCCTTTCGTCCTCACCGTCAGCTCTCAGTACACCAAAGATGAGTGGGTTCTAGACTCAGGATGTACCTTTCACATTACCCCAAACAAAGAGTTAATGTTTGACTTAAAGGAGTTTGAGGGAGGAAAAGTGCATATGGCAAATAGCACATACAGCGAGGTAAAAGGAATTGGAAAGATTCGAATTACTAACCCGGATGGAACGGTAGTAATCCTCACGGATGTCAGGTACATGCCAGATATGAGTAGAAACCTCATCTCGTATGGTATGCTCGAGAAGTCAGGATGTACCTACACAGGAGAAAATTACAAGGTTACGTTCTTCAAAGATGGTCAAAAGGTTATTACTGGAAAGTATATTGATGGCCTCTACTTTCTCCAAGGAACAGTTTCCAAGGGTGATGTAAATGTGATAGATTCTAAGAACAACCTAACTAGCCTATGGCATTCAAGGCTAGGTCACATGAGTTCTAAGAATATGGGAGTTCTATCTAAGGAAGGATACATACCTCAAATGGAGATTGGAGAACTAGGCTTCTGTGAAAGCTGTGTCTTAGGGAAATCTCACAAGCAGAGTTTCCCGAAAGCCAAACACACTACTAAAGGGATCCTCGAGTACATTCATTCGGATCTATGGGGTTCACCGTCAACTCCAGAGAGTCTCGGTGGTGCTAAATACTTCATCAGCTTCATTGATGACTACTCAAAGAAACTTTGGGTTTATTTCCTGCGAACAAAAGATGAAGCATTCAGCAAGTTTAAAGAATGGAAAGAAGCTGTTGAAAGTCATACAGAGAAGAGGATAAAGTGTTTGAGAACAGATAATGGTTTGGAATTCTGCAATACCTTGTTTGATGACGGAGTATCAGAAAGAATGAACAGAACCATTATGGATAAAGTGAGAAGTATGCTAGCTGAGACAGGACTGGGACAAGAGTTTTAGGCTGAAGCTACTGCCACAGCTGTGTATTTGATAAACAGAACACCTAATTCTACAATCGGTTTTCAATTACCAGAAGAGAGGTGGTCTGGTCAAAAGCCTGATCTCACACACCTAAGAAGGTTCGGGTGTACAGCCTACGTTCACACTATTCAGGAAAAGATAAGTCCTAGAGCTGTCAAAGGAACTTTCCTAGGCTATCCGTTTGGTGTTAAAGGTTACAGGGTATGGCTTCCAGAAGAAGAAAAATGTGTGACTAGCAGGAATGTTGTATTCAGGGAGGATGAAGTTTACAAGGATTTAAACAGTTCTAGCGGTTCTACGACTAATGATGAGTCTACGGCTACACAGAATAAGAAATCTGGGAGGAAGAGTGTTACCTTCGATACTCAGTTGATACAAGGACCAACGCCAACGGGTTTTCAAAACATTTCGGGTGATGTGACAGGTTCTGAGGCTTCATCTGATACCGAAGGCAATGATATTTCTTCTTCTGATGTGGGTTCCTCTCAAGGTGGAGCTACACCTCAAGGTGGCAGTTCTACGTCTCAGGTTGACTCCAGTGGAAGTACCTCGGATGAATCAGACGATGAGGGGTTAACATTTAATGAGGCAGGGGAGGATGAGACTGAAATCATAAGTCAGATAGATGATTACCTGTTAGCCAGAGATCGTGATAGACGTCAGAATATCCGACCGCCTTCACGGTATGAGGATGCCGATTTCGTGGGTTATGCTCTATCTGCAGCTGAGGACATTGAAACAGAAAATCCTAAGTCAATGGAACAGGCCAAGAAAAGTGCTAACTGGAAAAAATGGCAAAATGCAGCAGATGATGAGATGACATCATTAATGAAGAATCATACCTGGGATTTGATTGAAAAACCTGAAGGTGCCAGGATTGTAGGCAGTAAATGGATCTTCACGGTAAAATCAGGTATTCCCGGTGTTGAGACAAAGAGACACAAGGCAAGGCTGGTCGCTCAGGGTTTTTCACAGACAGAGGGTGTTGACTACAATGAGATCTTCTCACCGGTGGTTAAACATGTCTCTATACGACTAATTCTATCAGCCGTGGTTAATAGAGACTATGAGCTAGAACAAATGGATGTCAAAACTGCTTTTCTACATGGTGATTTAGAAGAAAGAATACTAATGAAGCAACCAGATGGTTTCATTAAGAAAGGAGATGAAAATAAGGTATGCCTACTCAGGAAATCTCTATATGGTCTAAAACAATCACCGAGACAGTGGAATATTAAGTTTGACAGTTTTATGAAGGAAGCAAACTTCATCAGAAGCGAGTATGATCAGTGTGTCTACATGCGCAACATTCATAATGAAAAGGCAGTCTACTTACTACTCTATGTTGATGATATTCTAATTGCATCAGGCAGTATGTCAGAGATCAGATCAGTTAAAGACAGTTTGAGCTCTAAGTTCGAAATGAAAGACATGGGTAAGGCCTCACGCATATTGGGAATGGATATCATCAGAGACAGAGAGAAGGGAACGTTACAGTTGTCTCAAGAAAGCTACATCGAAAAGGTGTTAAAAACTTTTGGAATGACAGAAGCTAAACCTACAAGTACTCCACTTGCTACTCATTTCAGGTTGAAAAGTTTATCTAAGGATGAAAGAAAAGAGGAAGCAGCGCATATGGAAAATACACCCAATGCTAGCGCAGTGGGGAGCTTAATGTATGCAATGATCGGTTCAAGGCCAGACATAGCATATGCAGTTGGAGTTATTAGCAGGTTTATGTCAAATCCAGGGAGAGATCATTGGACAGCAGTTAAATGGGTTTTAAGGTACCTAAGAGGATCATCAAAGGCAAGCTTAACATTCACCAAGGATAAAAGTTTCAGTATTGATGGGTTTTGCGACTCAGACTATGCTACAGATTTAGACAGAAGAAGATCAGTTACTGGATTTATCTTTCAAGTATGGGGTAATACAGTTTCATGGAGATCAAATTTACAGTCTGTGGTAGCACTATCAACAACTGAAGCTGAGTACATGGCCCTTTCTATAGCAGTTAAAGAGGCTATCTGGTTAAAAGGTTTATGCAGTGAATTGGGTTTTGATGCAGGTGCAGTTAAGATTTATTGTGATTCACAGAGTGCATTGGCCTTAGCTAAAAACTCAGTCTATCACGAAAGGACTAAGCACATAGCTACAAAGTATCATTTCATCAGAGATATAGTAGCAGATGGCACAGTCGAGTTGTTCAAGATTCACACAAGCAAGAATCCGGCGGATTTCCTAACTAAAGCCTTACCTGGGCCAAAGTTTGAGCTCTGCCGTGAGCTTGCAAAAGTCGCTTGAGAAGCTGATTGGCTCCAGGTAACTCCATTGTCAAAGGTACCTCGCAAACCAGAAAATGAAACTCTGTTAGTAGTTTTCGATTCTGAATTTTTTGACAATGTAAACTCGAAGTTTCTCGATGAGAGTTAAGGGTTACCTGTTGAGCGTGAAGGAGCTGAGGGATTCTTCAGTTCCAGGTGGAGTATCTGTGAAGAGAAGATCAGGGAAGATTCAGTTTCGGTGCTTTTTTAAGTTTTCAGGGATTTTATCAAGATTAGAGAAAATGAGTTTTGCGAGAAGGTTTTCTGGGTAAAGGGTTATATTTACCTGGGTTTTCTGAGCAGAGGAGGTATGGATTCATCTTGTTCTCCTGGATCTGCAAAGGAAAATGTAAAGTCAGGAAAAGGAAAGGAGGAGTCAAACAGGCAGGAGGAATCGATCAATATTTTCCGCAGAGATCGAAGGGCCTCAAGAAGATACCTGGTGGGATTCCGGAGCCGGTGTTCATGGTTAACCGGCGGATGCGGGTTGATTGAAGTCGCCGCATCAGTTTCTTGTTGCAGAGAGAGAAGCGGAGAAGTCGAGATTAAGTGTTAGGTTAAAGTGACGGAGTTTTTCGGTGTTTTGGTCTGAGCAGGTGGAGATTGTAAATGGGCTCAGCACCAATTACCGAATGGGCCCAGGCCCAGAGTTGCTTCTACACTTACACGGGCCAATCTTCGACACGGGAGAAGTCCAGCTGTTTTTAGTCATCGACTATAAGAGGTCTTCTTCTCCTTCCTCTAACAACCTGCAACAATATTACGCATAAGGGAGAATCAAAGATAGAGAGAGAAAGAGAGCTCATAGAGAGAGAGAATAAGAGAGAGAGAAGTAAGATAGGCTTATCAAAGACTTCCTTATACCTTATTCTAGGATTGAGCTTGATCTTGAGGTTTCCGGTAAATCGGAATCTCTGTAATCTCTTGATTCTTTATCCGTGATAGTGAATGCGACGGAAGGCGCGATTCCTTCCCCCAGTGAGTAGGAAACGAACACTGGGTTAACAAATTGTCTTTGCCGTTTACTTCCTGCAATTATCTAGCAAATCGGATTAGCCAATCGGATATCGATCAAATCTCAACAGAAGGATCCAGTTCCGAACCATAATCAAAATCAAGTTTTGGAAGCATCGTCCAAAGGAACCTCCACCGTTTTGATAAGAGCATCGTGGCGACAACATTTTTGGTAGGAAGTGATGAAAAAATCTTCAAGAGCAGATCATCCGACAGATTACTGATCCTATCCATATCCAAGCCCCTCTTAATTAAAAACCACCCTTTCGAACTAGAAGACCTTTCAGACTCAAGAGACAATGCTTGTGGTTACTCCGGAATCAACCAGAAAACCAGACTAACTAATAGAAATTTCTCAGAAAAAACAAACAACCAAATACTCAACGAATCAAGCGAAACCCTAACAAACTCGGGTTCCGGTGAAGAACGAGGAGAAGAGAAGAAGACCCAACACTTTAACCATGAAGCAGAATCAAAAGACATTTACTTTTCCATGGAGATTGCGTCGTTTTCTCTACGCTTTGAAGTTGAAACACATTGAGGGGAAACGAAGAGCTACAAGATTTGGAAGTTTGAAGAGAGTGAGAGAGTGAGAGAGTGAGAGTGTGAGAGTGTGAGAGACTGTTTAGCTTCGTCATCTAAATGAGACAAACAAAAAAAAGAGAAATTGGACTCAACGTATATAGCCCAAATCTAATATTTAAGGCCCAAAGTAATTAAGTGGATCTATATTTTTATTCCCTTGCTTGGGTCAGTGAAGCTTCAAAGACAGTGACTTGTGTGAGACTATGGTGACGCCATCGCTGAGATTATAGAAATTTGGAATTTCTCAGAAGATTGAAATTGTAGAAAAATCTTGTTTAGGCCTTGTTAATGTAGACAAGGACGAGACGGTAGCTGCAGAGGAAGCTCTAAAGGAGAAGAGTGTTACCAAAACTCAAACTCCAAATCAAATGTCGTCCAGTGAGTTGTCCAGGTCAACATCCTCGTGGAGTATACATGAAGGAGAAATATCAGGATTTTAATCCGCAATCCAGATAGACATTTTGAATGCTCAACATCATCATGATGATGAAAAACCAAGGGCTATTGATGCGGAAGTAGATCACAAAGTGACACAAGGGATTTCTCTACAAAGAAAATATATTACTAGAAAAACTTCTTTAAGATAACTTACAAGTATATGCTTAAACGAAATCTACAAGCTCAACTCAGATCTATCCACGATCTCTCTTGACTTGTAGTTCTAGTACACTCACGTTCTCAGATCTATCCACGATCCTTGAACCTCTCAAGCCCTAACCATTTGTCCTAGCTCTCTTACAAGATGATCTAAACCCAAAGTCTAAAGCTCTCAATATTTGTGATACCGCCTACAAGCGGCCAAAGCATCCTATTTATCCTCAATAGGCATGCCTTTCGTGATTACTCCAAAAATGTCAAAGGAATATTTCCTTCCTTATTTTTCTCTAAGAATAGGAAATATTCCTCTTATCTTGATCGCTGCAATATTCCTCATCCAGCTCAGCTACCGCCTCTTCTGAATTCGTCCTTATCCGCTACAAGCTCGCATCCAGCTCAGCAACTCCCCTTTAGCTCCGTTAAGCTCCACTTAGCTCTGCTACAAGTCCGTCCATACATCCTGATGCACCTAGCTCCTGACTGATTTACGGTCTGCGTCAATCCAGCTGCATCTTCAATCTCCCCCTTTTTAGCTTTGTGTCTCACAAGCACCTGTAAAATGCAGATTTGCAATACACATACCAGAGATAACCAAGAGACCAGGATAAACTGAAGACTTCAATATTTAAAAAATATTCAACACAATTCAGAACATGAGTTAAGAGTCTTAAAAGAAATCTCAAAACGTTAGATCCAAAAGATACTCTCTCAACTCCCCCAGAAACCTAGAACTACTTAAAACCAAACAGAGCAAATCAAAAGAAACACTTGCTCCCCCACATTTCTAGCACGAATCCTAGTTTTCGTTTCTTGGTTCAGCCTGTTCTCCCCCTGCTTGTGAGCACACACAAGTTAAAAACACAAGACAAATAATCATATGTACCAAGATTGAGCAGAAAATGGCACTTACTTCGCAGATTGACGATTAGACCCTGGACCGTCTCCGTGAATGTCTGGAGCATGTAAACAATGTCGTTGAGCGCCAGAATCGCCGCTGCCGGTTGAAGGGGAGGAGTGGGAAAACGGACAGTGCCGAGGTCCACCGAGACATAACCCGTTGAAGAAGACGGTGTTGCAGTCGCTGAAGTAGATGCTGTAGTAGTCCTGGTCGAAGAGTGAAGTTTCTGCGTCTGAGCCGTCTTCTTTGCCTCTTCCCGCTTGATGAAAGCCTCGCCAGAGCGCTTGTCCTTCCGATAATACAGAGGTCGAACAAGGACATCATCATCACCCAAGGAGAGCGGATCTTGCATTTGAATAATGCCATAGATGAGGCGCGGAAACAGAAGCCATCGAGAATCCTTGACCTGAAGGCGAGTCATGCTCATCACTTGATTAAACACCAGTTGACCAAAATCAACCCGAAACCCAGCAGAAAGTTTGTAGATGAGCTTGACCCTCTCGATGGACACATGATTCCTATGAGTGGAAGGAATCCAATTGTGTGACGCAATAACAACAAGAGCAGCAAAGCACGGTGTCATCACAATTGTAGAGATGTCCGACCATTCAGCTTTCTCATCAGCAGTAAAGAGCTGAGCCAAAGTTTTCAGACTGACTGAGTCTGCATCAGCTTCCTTCTTCATCTCAGCTTCACTCAAAGACTCCATCCCAAGAAATTCATTAACAACAGCGGGAGAAAAGATATACTCTTGATCACGGATGATCAGCTTGACACTCTCATCCTCGGACTCAGGCAGGGCAGAGTAGAAGTCAACTATCACCGAACGCACATAGCTTCCCAATCCGACAACTGTCGGTTGAAACTTCCCTTTAATGATTATCTCAGGATAACCCCAATGTGCCTCAGCCTGCATATCCACAATCTTCTCATCTATGATTCCACGAGACTGAAAGCTAGCAAACCTATTAACTGATGACTTCTTCTTTGGTTTGGGAGTTTCGGTTTGCTTTGCCTTTGCTTTCGTCCTGGCACTAGAGCGAGCCGGCGCTTTCTTGACAGGAGAGGAGTAAGAATCAGTGGCTTTGGAGATTGGTGATGCAGACGGTGCTGGAGCCTTCTTCTTCAGTTTCTTCGACGGGGGAAGACTGGCCTTTTTGAGGACCTTCCTCTTCCTCGTGATAAGAACAGCATTATCATCACTCTGTTCTTCATCGGAGACAGCATAGCGTGTCTGACTAATCACCGATGGATGGATCTCCGGTGTTTCTTCAGGCAACGGATCAAGCGGAGACTCCTTCTCAGAAGCTCGGAATGGTTGACCTGGCTGTAAAGCATCGAGGCCCTCCGTATCTTGAGAGTCATTGCCGGAAGATTTCGGATCTGACGGAGGGATAGAGAAGCCGGGTTCTAGAATGTTCGTCTCAATTTCGTTCGGCTCGCCTTCGTTGATCTCCACCGGTGGTGTAGTGACCGCTGCTTCAGTCTCTCTGTCACTCTGATTTGGAACTGAGGGTTCGACGGCTGCGTTTTCTTCCTCAGCTGTGGCGAACGACTCTGTTTCTCCTTCATAGAGAACCATCTGTAAATTCGATTCATCCCTTCCATCATCTTCTTCTATCATAGTTATGATTGGAGGCGGGGGATCTTGAATCATCGGTTCAATGGTTGGTTCGTCGATTTGGATTGGAGTAGAGGAAGATCCGTCGACGTGCGTTTTCAATTGACCTTGAATCGGTCGGATTTTGCCTTGACGCGTTCCAGTCACCATTGAGTTTGAGTTGAATCTTTAAGGAGGCGAGAGAATTAGGTCTTGTAAAAGGAAATTTTTTTGAAGATCTTCCTTTTTCTTCTGCTTTTCTTATATCTTATATACTGCACTAGAAAGCCACTTAAACCAAACCGGGATTAGAAATTAACATAAGTCAGCCGGATTAAAATTGGTTTGGAGACCAGAGCTCCTGCTTGATTTCCTGTAACACTTATCACCAATATCAGCAGTACAGCACTTCAATTAAAATTGTGACAACCACATAAGATACGATCCAAGACAGAGTCCAAACAAGCAATACTCTTTCATGTGTCACATCTATTCAGCTTTGAAAAACACTTTTATTCAGTTTGTCTCAAGTTAAAATACCTTTTAATTTTCGTGAAGGAGACAGTGACTGAGTCGACACATGCATCAGAATGTATTTCAAATTCTCAACAGATTCTTAGCACTTGGCCATCCTGATGCCAACCTCCAGCTTTCACACTGTCATACCTTAATCATGCACCATCCCGAATACTTGGCAACACACAGTGCATTGTAATAGCTTTGACTTTGCTCAGACAAGAACACATATCTTTTTTTTTTTTTTTTTTTTTTTTTTTTTTTTTTTTTTTTTTATTAGATACCTTATCCACTTTTCAAAAACTTGGGGTGGGTGACATGACGGTGTGACAGGCAGCTGCTCCTCATTGACATCATTGACTCCAAACTAAATCTGAACTTGATATATACACCCCGAGCCAGTGCCTGTATCAGCTCCTGCATCATTCAAAACCACAAGTGCAAATTCCAATGGAATTTCTTAAGGTGACAAAACGGTTAAAGTCCAATGGTTTTGTAAATAAATCAGCGAGCTGTAATTCAGTGACAACATGTTCGAGTACTACCTGTTTATCTTCCACCAATTCACGAACAAAATGGTGTCTTATATCAATGTGCTTGGTCCTTGAGTGCTGCACTGGATTTTTTGATATATCAATGGCGCTTTTGTTATCACAGTAAACCAAGAAAGGTCCAGAGTCCATCCCATAATCAGCCGACATCTGTCTCATCCATATAAGCTGTGTGCAGCAGCTTCCTAATGCAATATATTCAGCCTCTGCAGTAGATAGAGACACAGAGTTCTGCTTCTTGCTTAGCCAAGATATAAGGTTGTTCCCAAGGAAGAAGCAACCTCCACTTGTGCTTTTCCGATCATCTGCACATCCTGCCCAATCGGCGTCACAATATCCAGCAAGGTTTCTGTTGGATCCCTTAGAGTAGAAAATGCCCAGATTGACAGTTCCCTTGACGTACCGCAAGATCTTCTTCACAGCTTGAAGATGAGATTGTTTCGGTTTGGCCTGATAGCGAGCACACACACCAACGCTGAAGCATAAGTCAGGTCGACTTGCTGTAAGATAGAGTAAGCTCCCTATCATTCCTCTATAGAGCTTTACATCAGCATCTTCTCCATGTTCATCCTTTCCGATCTTTGTGGTTGTACTCATTGGTGTTCTAGCCTCCTTGCACTTATCAAGCCCAAACTTTTCCAACAGGTTCTTCGCATACGTGCTTTGAGAAATAAAAATCCCTTTCTCAGTTTGATTTACTTGAAGTCCAAGAAAATACTTCAATTCTCCCACCATGCTCATCTTGAATTCCTTAGTCATACTCTTCACAAATTTTTCAACCAGATTCTCAGAAGTTCCTCCAAAGATGATATCATCTACGTAAATCTAAACCATCATCATCTCGTTTTCCTTCTCAAGAATGAACAAGGTCTTGTCCACAGTTCCTCTGACGTAACCTGTATCAATAAGAAACTTCGTCAGGTGCTCATACCAAGCTCTTGGAGCCTGTTTCAATCCATAAAGAGCTTTCTTAAGCTTGTACACATAGTCAGGATATGTAGGATCTTCAAATCCCTTTGGTTGAGCTACATATACTTCTTCTTGTAGAATGCCATTTAAGAAAGCACTCTTCACATCCATCTGATGTACTTTGAAGTTCAGTATACATGCCATGCCTAAGAACAGTCTGATAGACTCAAGACGAGCTACATGAGCAAAGGTTTCGTCAAAATCAACTCCTTCAACTTGTGAGTATCCCTGCGCAACGAGTCTTGACTTGTTTCGAACAATACTTCCAGCATCATCGATTTTGTTCTTGAAGATCCACTTTGTTCCGACCACATTCACACCATCAGGTAATGGCACCAATTCCCAGACATCATTCCTTACAAACTCCTCGAGTTCTTCTTCCATGGAGATGATCCAATCCGCATCCTCAAGTGCTTCAAAGTGATTTTGTGGCTCGATGACTGAGACAAAACACTCGAACTGAATAATCGCCATGCTGACCATCTGCTTAAAGTTCAGCTTGATTCCTCTTGTCTTTCGCCCTTCAGTGACATCTCCAATCAGATCACTTGACGAGTGATTTCTGTGAACTTGAGGCACTGGAAGTCGAAAATCAACCACTTCATCAGTCATTCCTTCTTCTTTATCGTCATCTTTTCCTGAGGTACCATCCACTTCTTCTTCCGCAGACGTTTTGGACTCAGCTTCATGGAACGCTGGAGAGTCCCCAATAACCGCAATTGATCGGTCATCAAATACCACGTTGACTGATTCCATAACCATCTTAGATCGAAAGTCGAACACTCTGAAGGCTGAACTATTTCCTGAATAACCCAGAAAAATGCCTTCATCACTTCGGGAATCGAACTTGCCAAGCTGATCTTTGCCATTTAGAATAAAGCACCTGCATCCAAAAACACGAAAGTAACTTAGGTTAGGTGTTTTCCCTTTCCATAATTCATATGGAGTCTTCCCTAACGCCTTTCTCATGTAGACACGATTTATGATGTAGCATGTTGTGTTGACTGCTTCAGCCCAGAACTTCACTGGAATGTTTCCTCCATGGATCATTGCTCGCGCCATCTCCTGAAGCGTTCTGTTCTTTCGCTCAACTACTCCATTCATCTGTGGTGTTCTAGGTGCCGAAAACTGATGAGCTATGCCTTGTTCATTGCAGAACTTAATCATTACGTCATTCTGGAATTCTCCCCCATGATCACTGCGTATACGCTTGAGACTTCCTTTCTCAGTGATAACTTGAAGAGCCCAAATCTTAAAACTATCCATGGTGTCGGATTTGTCACGAATGAAGCGCACCCAAGTGTATCGCGAGTAATCATCTACTAGAACAAAGACATAGCGTTTTCTTCCAATGCTTTCTACTTGCATTGGTCCCATCAGATCCATGTGAACTAAATCCAGGACACTTTCAGATTGAACATCAGGCACCTTCTTGTGTTGAACTCTTATTTGTTTGTCTTGGTTACATGGACCACACACGAGTTTATCACACCCTTTCAGCTTCGGAACACCACGCACAATCTCCTTATTCACCAGATCAGTAAGATGACGAACATTCATGTGTCCCAGACGCTTATGCCACAGTTCAACATCATCTCGCACACTTAGACATTTTGCAGATTGATCCCACATGTAGCAGTTGTTGCCGGAACGAACCCCACGTAGTATTGCCTTTCCGTCAGAATCGACTGCTCTGCATTCTATCTTGTTGAACCAAACGGTTAAGCCTTCATCACAGAGGTGACTGACACTGATTAGATTTGACTTCAGACCTTGTACAAGGTAAACATTCATTAGTTTTGGCTGCTCCTCGGAAGTTCGTCCTTTGCCTTGAATCATTCCTTTGGTTCCACATCCAAAAGTGACTTTTCCTCCTTTCATCTTCTTGATGTCCAGCAATTTGTCTTTGACACCCGTCATGTGTCTAGAGCATCCGCTATCAAAATACCATGGCTCAGTGTTGTCAACCTCGTCGAGTTGTTCGAGTAGTGCCATGTTAGAGTAAACACGCTCTTGTGAACCACGTAATGATGTATGTCGTACTGGACTCTGATAGAGATCACTTTTTCTAATGAAGACCTGATTGAGACCACGATTCCAGTAGTAGCATCCCCGTTTCTAAGCAGAATCAACTTTGGCCCAAAACCAGCTGCAGATGGCCTTGATATGTCCTTCAACCCCGCAAAAGTAGCACTCTGTTCCTCGACGTCTTGAAGTGTACTGATGGATCCCTCTGGTAGTCCTAGTTTTCTGAGCCTCATAGCCTAATCCGGTGGTACTCTTTCCTCGATTTCCATTTCTGAGAATATGATCAAGTTTTTCTGCTGACGACTCAGTGTCTGCCTGAAGTACATCTTGAGCTATCCCTCCTGATACAAACTTGATTGTTTCGCTAGTTGTTCCACAGTTGACCGTGTACCCTAATCCTAGATTCGACTTCCCTACACGTCCCAGACTCAGAATCTTGTCTAGCTCTTTGGTACCAGTCAGCATCTTGTGTTGCTTCCTATATTGATCCAACTCTGCCTGTAAGTGACGGGAGACTTCTTTTTCGAGAAAGTACTCTTTGGTGATGTCGTCTGCTCGCTTAACTGCTTCCATCTTTTCCAACATAACATTCAGATTATCCATGTTGAGATCTTTTTCAGCTTGAAGTGCAGTCTGAAGTTCCTCAACATGAGCTTCAAGACGATCAATTTCTCTCTTGAGGTCAAGATTTTCTTTCCCAGTTTGTACCAACGCATCACGTACTTCCTTATAGCTTTCATGAACATCAACCTCAGATTCGACTTCTGAAGATGAGTCGTCAAGATCTGAATCATCTAGTCCAGTAATTCCGGTGAAAGCGACAAAATTGCTTATTTCTTCATCTTCTTCCGATTCATCCGTAGATTCTCCATCAGCAACACCAATCATGGATTTTCCAAGTCTTGTCTCATCATATTCACATTCTTGTTGCGTATGCCCAAAACCTTTACACTTGTAACAAGTGATACTCCTTCTTTTTACTGTAGGGCATTCAGTCTTGAAGTGTCCAAATCCCTTGCATTCATGGCATTGTGCGTCGGCCTTGGCTCCTCTTGTTCTTGTCATGGACTTCTTCTCGTTGCCATTATGAGATCTGCTCTTTCCTGTCTCGAATTTCTTCAAGACTCTGTCGAAACGTCGTACCAAGAGACTGATATTATCTTCTTCAGATTCTGCTTCAGACTGTTTCTCCACTGACACGAGAGCAATCCCCTTAGTCTTTCTGGTTCCTCCCAGTTCTTGTTCATGAATAAGTAGTTTTCCCACCATCTCGTCATAAGCAATATTTTCTGATATAGGATTTGCACTGAGACCAGCTTTGTAAGGTGTAAACTTTGACGGTAGACACCTTAGAAGCTTCTTCACCAACTTAGCATCCTTGTAAATCTTTCCCAAAGTGCGAGATTCCTGCACTAAGGAGCTCAATCTGGAACTGAAATCTGCAACCGATTCATGTTCATCCATTGTCAAGTTTTCAAATTTTGTGGCTAGCAGATCTTTCCTCGAACTTTGTACTTGGGTGGTTCCTTCAAAGTGAACTTGAAGAATGTCCCATGCTTCCTTAGCTCGTACACAGCCTTGAATTAGTTCAAACTGTTTCTGTGAAACACTTGCATGAATCTGTGACAAAGCTCTGGCGTTGAACTTGTATTCATCACGCTGATTAGTGTTCCAGCGATCTCGAGGGACATCAGATGTGGTCCCTTCCACCGTAACTGTAGGAGCACTCCATCCTACTTCAACCATATTCCATGCTATTTCGTCAATAGTTTGGATGTTTGCTCTCATTCTGGATTTCCAATATCCGTAATTTCCAGCATCAAGTATCACCTTTGAACCTGCAACGATGTCATGGTGATAGCCCTCCATTCCGCAAGATCTCACCTGCTATAGCAATACACACAAGGTGACCGCTCTGATACCAATTGAAAAACCAAGGGCTATTGATGCGGAAGTAGATCACAAAGTGACACAAGTGATTTCTCTACAAAGAAAATATATTACTAGAAAAACTTCTTTAAGATAACTTACAAGTATATGCTTAAACGAAATCTACAAGCTCAACTCAGATCTATCCACGATCTCTCTTGACTTGTAGTTCTAGTAACACTCACGTTCTCAGATCTATCCACGATCCTTGAACCTCTCAAGCCCTAACCCTTTGTCCTAGCTCTCTTACAAGATGATCTAAACCCAAAGTCTAAAGCTCTCAATATTTGTGATACCGCCTACAAGCGGCCAGAGCATCCTATTTATCCTCAATAGGCATGCCTTTCGTGATTACTCCAAAAATGTCAAAGGAATATTTCCTTCCTTATTTTTCTCTAAGAATAGGAAATATTCCTCTTATCTTGATCGCTGCAATATTCCTCATCCAGCTCAGCTACCGCCTCTTCTGAATTCGTCCTTATCCGCTACAAGCTCGCATCCAGCTCAGCAACTCCCCTTTAGCTCCGTTAAGCTCCACTTAGCTCTGCTACAAGTCCGTCCATACATCCTGATGCACCTCCTGACTGATTTACGGTCTGCGTCAATCCAGCTGCATCTTCAGATGATGCTCTATGCTTATTTTGGTAATTTCTCAGTTGTCCCATTGTACTTTCTCAGACTCTTGGTCTTAGAGATGCTAAAGAAGAAGAAAATTGTTCTTTTGAGGATTGGAGGCTATGTAATGAAACTACTGTGCAGAAATCAACGTATGGCTTTATTTACATGACTTTTTAAAATGGCAGGTAAGTAAATTATGATTTAACCAGAGACTAAGCATGTATTTGAAACACATGTTTTGCTAAAACATTGACGATGTTGACATGACAATTGATGAGATCAATGAGTAAGCTCCAGGTTGCATTTTGAACACGAGTCTATATGAAGAGCAGTCTGCTGCTTACTCTAATCTTCATCTTGAACACGTTGAAGAGCAATAAGCTAGCTATAAGGGCTTCGAACACATCTATGATCTAACTTTCAGACAGAATGCTTCTTGATTTTCTGGATTCTACTACAAGCTGACACGAGCTTGAAGCTCTAGGCAAAGAAACCAACTCACTGATCTTCTGAGATTGCTCATCCTTCGAACAGTATTTCCACGCAGAGATACTTGCAGTCTTTAACTGTCTTGCGTTCTTCAAGATGTATGCCACTATTTTCATCCCTTCGTCTTCAGTACTGTATTGTTTCCAATTGAAAGTATGTAGGTGGAACAGCAAACATTCAGGAACTGAACTTGGTCCTCTCCAATGACTTTCAGTGGCGCTTATGACACAGCTGCCTTCCTCGCACTAACAGAATGCACATTACTGTGTGTTAGACCTTAAAACTAGGACTTAAGACAATGAAACAGTTGATAAAAGAAACTGAAGCCATCAGGTTCGGTTAGACGTATACCTTGCCGATGTTGAGAACTTGTAGTTTAGGAGAACTTTCCAACATCCAAGTAACTAGATTTCACCCTATGGAATCTACACATAGCTCCAAATGAACAAGGTAATAAAATCCAATTCGGTGATGAAGCTGCATAGGGAATGTTAGAAAACATAAGCACAACAGTATCACATGTGATAAAAGACAAGAAACATTGGATTGTTTTTTAGTTACCATTGAAGTGGATAAACATAAGTACAGACGCTTGACTGATGGAAGAGATTCTAGCAGCTTCGCGGGACTTTCGTAAATAACTTTAACAATTGCCTCAACCACCTCAGGCATATTCTCACACAAACACAAGTCACCGTAGAAATCAACAAAGTTCAATTACTTCAAAGACGGGACATTGATCACAATCTTATGGATCCCATGTTCGCCTTGGTTTGGTGAATCACATGTATCAAGTATAGATAATCTTTGTAAGGTAGGCATTTCAACGTAGAGAGATGCAGTTCTTAGTTTTGTCCAAAACCAACTCCTCAAGAACAGGACAGCCTGATAAAAGCATACGGTGAGATTCTTCGCTTCTGTACGCTACAGATATAAGGTGTAATGTTTTCAATGACATAAAACAAACGTCGCTAGGGACATCAAGAAGAATCAACTCAGCGAGTTTCAAGACCTCGAGCTTCTCATAAGTATATAAAGTCTTTGGTAATTCGATTGAACTTTGTGCATCGAAATCTTTTTCACATAGAATGTCAAGTTCAGGCACGTGGCGAACCATTCCAATTCTGATCCAAGTTGCCAAATCTTCAGAGCTGCAACAAGGACCAACTTTGAATTTCAAAGTTTCTAAAACCGGAGCTCTATGCGATACCATTGATCTGTCCACATACTTCATAAACATTCCGTATTTGGAAGGCTTGAGATGAAAACGATCATCAAAATCAAGTTTTGGAAGCATCGTCCAAAGAAACCTCCCATCTTTTCGACAAGACCATCGTGGCCACTACATTTTTTTTGTAGGAAGTGATGAAACAATCTTCAACAGCAAATCATCTGAGAGGTTACTGAGCCTATCCATATCGAAGCCCGTTTCCACTCAAAGACCTCTCAGATTCAATCGACAATGCTTGTGGTTACTCCGAAATCAACAAGAAAACCAGTCTAACTAAGAAATCCAAAGTTCTAACTTCCTAAATCTCAAAAAGAATTTCTCAGAAAAACAAACAACCAAATACTTATCGAATCAAGCGAAACCCTAACAAGCTCGAGCGCCTACCCGGTGAATAACGAGGAGAAGAGAACAAAACCCAAAACCTAAACCATGGAGCAGAATCAGAAAGACAAAGACAAACACTTTGCCATGGAGATTGCTTCTGTCTCTCTATGCTTTGAAGTTAAACCCAGATTGAATAGGAAAGATCTTCAAGATTTGGAAGCTGGAAGAAAGAGTGAGAGTGATAGTGTTTAGCTCCGTCGTCGAAATGAAACAAACAAATTGGGCTCGACGAATATGGCCAACCAATTTAAATATTTACGGCCCAACTTAAATACTGTATGTTTCTAATTTTGATACTGACCGTGTGAGCGAGCACACACGTGCGAGAAAATATGACACGTGCTAAAACGCCTAAAAGCGGTTAGTTTTCAATTCGCAAAACTCAATGCTTCAAAGAGACAGTGAGAGTGTGAAACATCAATGGTGACGCCATCGCTGAGATTAGCATTCCGCGAGGGTCCAAGAGATGGCGAAACTTTACAATACAATCCCGGATCTACTATTCGGGTCGGTCGAATCGCTCGTGGTAACGAAATCTCCGCCGGAATCTCCACGAAGCACCTCCGTATCACATCGGTTTCTTCAGGGAATTGGATCTTTCAACGGCACTTTACTGAACTCGATTGCTCTAATTCTCCGAGATGGAGACATCATCGAAATCGGTAAGTGTACATCCATCGTGGTCTTTTGTGACTCATGTTCTGGAGCAGAACCTTCCTAAATCACTAGATATCTCCGAGGAAGACAAGCGTTTGGATGTAAGAATTGAGGATGAGCCAAGTTCTAGGATTATGAAAGCTAGGAAAATCGATATTTCTGAGAATTTAGGGATAAAAGAAGATTCTAGGGTTCAGAGAAATAGGAGTTTTGATTCATGTGTGAACTCAATTGAAGTGGAAGCTGAGGATGCCAAGAACAGTATGGATACCACTACAATACCACTACAAGGAGCAAGAAGATTGAGACTGTTACAGGAGAAGCTGCAGAGGAAGCTTTAAAGGAGAAGAGTGTTACAAGAAGCAACAAGAATGAAACTCAAACTCGAGATCAACAAATGTCTTCCATATCAACGGAACGTTCATTCGAAGAAGTCAAATTTCAATTTTCGAAATCATTTCAGGAAAGTTGCTCTCGTTTGGGGTTAGGAAGTAGCTCCTTGGAATCGAGAGACTGAAGCAGCTCCTTAAGGAGAAAGACGCTAAGCTCGAGGAAATGGAGAAGCAGACTTGTAAGATCCGTGAGGAGCTCGATGGACCCAACACCTTCCTGGTCTTCATGCGGAAGAAATTCCCTGTTTCTTTTCCGCCAACAATTTGCTAATACCGCCGCTACATGTGTTTCTCTACAACTTTCTTCCTCAGAGAGGTACAATTTTTTCTTGTCATGTGGACCTAAATGCTATAGGCTTAGCCGTGTTGCTTAGAGTTGCTTAGCCGTGTTGCTTAGAGTTTACTTGCATTTGTTTTGAGCGTGACATGAATGCTCATATCATATGCTACACCACCACCATTTAGACACTCTTCTCCTAATATAACATCTTTTAAGTATTCTTTTTGTTATAGTCTTTGAAGTACTCATCTCCATGTTTCTGTTAAACCTACATCAATTGGTTGATCTTAACTTGAACAATAACTGAAGTCGACTTTACCGTTTGAAGTTGTCAGGATTTTGTTTTGGCCTTTTGAGTCACTGAAAAGACCAAAGGTAATAATAATTTCATTAACTCAGGTTAGTTAGTTAGCGATTTCACATGCTTCATCTTATAATCTCATCAACCTGTAAGAGAAAAAAAAAGAAAAAAAAGAGAAGCTTTCTACTTTTAACATTTAATGCTCTCTCTTTTCTTTTTGAAGTTCACATGCTAAATCTCATGAACACTCTTTCTTTCCTTTTACACCCCTATATGAATAGCCTCATGTTTGTTACTTATTAGACCACAATCCCACACAACACCCAAACGATTTAATAATCAAGATTCAAGATTACTCTTCTTTCTTTCTTTCTCTATGGCTCCCAACAGGCTTGAGTTTCCTCTTGATTCTGATGCCTATGAGATCATCTGCAAGATTGGCGTCGGCGTTAGTGCTTCCGTTTACAAGGCCATATGCATTCCGATGAACTCAACAGTGGTTGCAATCAAAGCCATCGATCTTGATCAGTCTCGAGCTGACTTCGACAGTCTTCGCCGTGAAACCAAGACCATGTCTCTGCTTTCTCACCCTAACATCCTCAATGCTTATTGTTCCTTCACCGTTGATCGTTGCCTTTGGGTGGTTATGCCTTTCATGTCTTGCGGCTCTCTTCACTCCATCGTCTCTTCATCATTCCCCGACGGGTTACCTGAAAATTGCATTTCCGTGTTCCTCAAGGAAACTCTAAACGCGATTTCGTATCTTCACGATCAAGGTCACTTGCACCGCGACATCAAAGCCGGTAACATTCTTGTGGACTCTGATGGATCCGTGAAGCTCGCTGATTTCGGAGTATCCGCATCGATCTACGAGCCAGTGACATCGTCCTCCGGAACAACATCGTCTTCTTTGAGGCTGACTGATATCGCCGGAACACCGTATTGGATGGCTCCGGAAGTGGTTCACTCTCACACAGGATACGGTTTCAAGGCGGATATTTGGTCGTTCGGGATAACGGCGTTGGAGTTAGCTCACGGAAGACCTCCGTTATCTCACTTACCGCCGTTGAAGAGTTTGCTCATGAAGATCACCAAAAGGTTTCATTTTTCTGATTACGAGATTAACACAAGTGGATGTGGTAAAAAGGGTAACAAGAAGTTCTCGAAAGCGTTTAGAGAGATGGTTGGTTTTTGTTTAGAGCAAGATCCTGCTAAAAGACCATCTGCAGAGAAGTTGTTGAAGCATCCGTTTTTCAAGAACTGTAAAGGAGTCGACTTTGTGATCAAGAACGTGTTGCAAGGCTTGTCAAACGCGGAACAGATGTTTATAGAGAGTCATGTTTTGATCAAGAGTGTTGGAGATGATGATGAAGAAGAAGAAGACGAAGAGATAGTGAAGAAAAGGAGAATCAGTGGGTGGAATTTCCGTGAAGAGGATCTTCAACTTAGTCCAGTGTTTCCAACTACTGAATCAGAAACTTCTGAGTCTAGTCCACGTGAAAAATATCAAATCCAAGATAAACCGGAAGGCGATAACATCGGCTCTGAGCTCGGTTTAGGTTTTTCAAACCGAGAGAATACTAACGAGGAAGCTAAGGAACAAGAAGCTGAGGTTGTAGGGTTTGATAGAGATCTGATGTTAGAGAAACTGAAACTGTTGAAGAAAAGCTTAGAGCATCAAAGAGCGAGAGTGTCGATTATAATTGAAGCGTTGAGTGGGGAGAAAGAAGATAAGAGCAGAGAAGAAGAGCTTCTAGAGATGGTTGAGAAGCTGAAGATTGAGTTGGAAGCTGAGAAGATGAAGACCTTGCTTGCTGAGAACGCAAGTGTTTTGGGTTAACTATTCTAAACATTGTAACTTCTCTATTGTAAAATCACTAGTGCCATGATATTACGATCAATAGTTTTCAATTTATCAGGCACCAAATTTCATTTAAAATTGGTTAACGAGTTATGCTTACCAGATTTAGAAATTAAATTACCCGCTGGTCTCAATTATACTTTAATAGTGTACTAATTTGATCGCCTTCTTAATTTATAACAAAACCATGAAAACTTTGGCTGTAAGAACAAGAACCAAGACAAGCACAAAGAAGAAAAAGAGTAAGAAGATGAAACCAAAAAGGAGCGAAAAACGGAAAAAAAAAAGTACTAAGACGAAAAGGAAACCAAAGATGAAGAAGAAAAACTGGATAAGAAATTGTATAGACGAAACAGAAAAATAAGAAACCGAATAAGAATGAAGGAGAAGAAACAAAAAAAGAACAAAACTAAGAAGAATAAAGAGTTAAAATGATTGAATATGAAGAAGAAAATGAATAAGAACAAAAATAAATAATTAAATAGATGAAATAGAATAAGAAAATAAAAGAAGAAAACAAAATAGAAGAGATCGAAGAAGAATAAAGTAAAGAAAAATAAGAAACATGACATTAATAAATGTCAAATATTGAATAATAATAATGTGCTTCTATTATATTACTATTACTAGTAGAGGACCCGCGCGTTTGCGCGGTGGTACGTTATGTTTTTATATATAAAAAAATAGTAGTAGTGTAAGGATACATTTTTTTTTTATCTTTTCAGTTTAATTTAGTTTAGGTTATTTCTGTTGGATTCATTATATTTCTGTTATGAGGAAGTAGGTCTGAGACTTTTAACCCATACCCGAAAATCCGAACCGAATTGATCCACAATACCCGTATCCGATTGATTTTGGGTATAAAACAAATCACCAGATGGGTAAAATATTTGATATCCGTGGGTATCAGATAATACCATAACCGATTCGATACCCGATCGGGTACCCAAATTACCTGAATGGATATTGTGGATTATTTTTGATATTATAAATATTTTTTTTTTGGTTTTTTGATTTTTTTTTTATTTTGGGTATAAAACAAATAACCCGATGGGTAAAATATTTGATACTCGTGGGTATCATATAATACCAGAACCGAATCGATACCCTATCGGATACCCAAATTACCCGAATAAGTATTGTGAATTATTTTTGATATATATATATATATATATATATATATATATATCTATTTGTTTTTCTGATAATTTTTTTTTAGGTTTTTCGGATTTTTTTGGGGCTTTCGGATATATTTCCATTTTTTTTTACCTGATTAATTAACAGATTCAATTTTTGGTTTGACTGAACCATCGGTTTGTTTTAAGTTATTATTCTTGGATCCAAACAGTTTTATCTCTTATTCTTATATCCAAACAACTTTTTTTCTCTTATCCTTGTATCCAAACATTATTAAAATGTACTTCTCAATTAATGTACTTCTCAATTAATAGTAGTATAGATAGATAGATATTATCTACAAATTAGATTTTAATAGGTTAGAAATCCATTCAAAATGTGTCATTTATTTTCGTTTAAATAATTTTTTTTGACAAAAGTTTCCGAATTTGAATATGACAAATGTAACTTATTTTTTGGAAAATTATAATTTGATAATTTAAAAATATTAATATATTAAATGAAATTATTAATCTATACTATATAAAAGTTGAGGCTAAATGCTTCTAAAGGTGTCCACATCAGCTTTTAATTTTTTTTAACCAATTAAATTATGCCAAATCAGCATCTCTAAAATTAAGAAATTTTCCAAATTTTAAACAATCAATAATATTTTTCTATATCATTATCTAAGATTAAGAAATTTTCCAAATTTTAGATTTGGAATATCGATAGATATAAGAAAAACATGTATAATTTTTTAGTAACACCAAAAATCTACTTAGATTTATATTAGAAAATTTTCTTAATTTAAGATAATAATTTTAATTATATAAATAATCACTGAAATTTTTTAACAAATAAGAAAGAATAAATTTATAAAGCATATATATATTTTATATGTGACACTCTAAATAACTTATGGATCGATATCAAAATAAAAAAGCTTATGTTAAAATTAGTTTACAAATTTCAACATAAAATTAATATTTTACAAGAGGAATGAAGCCATGTAAAATTTTAATTGTGGAGAATAACATAGACAAATAAGAAAGAAAAAAAGTTGAAGAAAAAAACAGACACAAAGAAGAAGAGTAAGAAAATAAAACCGAAGAAGAGCGAAAACGAATATATTGAATTGCGAAGACAAAATAAAAACCACATAAGGCAAAAAATGAATAAGAAAAAACCAGATAAAAAACTTGCGAAGAAAAATTTGAAGAGGAAATCGAATAAGAACGAAGGAGAAGAAACCAAACAAAAACAAAAAACTTGCAAATACCAATCTAAAGAGGAAAGCGAATAAGAACGAAGGAGACGAAACCAAAAAAAAAAAAAGGAATAAAAAGAAGTGCGAAGACAAAGAAAAGCAAATGCAAAGATGAGTGAAAATGAAGAAAAAACCATATAAGAGAAAAAGACAAAAAATAAATCAAAACAGAAGAGACTGAATAAGAATGAATCAAAGAAAATTAAAAAAACATAAAAACAAGAACAAATAAGAAAATGAAAAACAATGATATATGTCGATTAGCTTCTTTTCATTTTGGTTTTATAACCATAGAAAACCTACCAAAATATTAGCTTATCTTCTAGCTTAAATTTGTTTATACGTACATTTTCATTTTTAAGTTTGGTTTGGTGTATCAGATAATGAAAATATGTTCTACATAGGATTAAAAAGACTTATGCTAAAATATGTACAAAAGCAATAGAGTGAGGAAAAAATTAGAAAGGAGAATAACCAATACAAAGAAGAAGAAAACAAATCTAGCAAAACATTAGCATTTTCGATGGAAATAATTTATCATAGAATAAACATAAGGATAAGAACCAAGAAGAACAAAAAGAAAAAGAAGTAAATGAAGAAAAGGGATGACGAAGATAACAAAGAAAAAAGCCATAAAAAAACCAAAAAGATAAGGCTAGAGAAGGAAACCAAATAAAAAGATGAAACCGGAAAATAAGAAATTGACAGCTATCCGTAACTATATCTCTATGATCGCATAAATTAAATTATTTATATTATTCTTAGACATTGCTTATTACATGTGTGAATATGTAATTGTACCATCTCTAGCTTAATTTTGTTTCCGTGAATCTTTTTCATTTTTAAGTTTGGTTGGGTGTATCAGATAATTAAATTTTTACTCTACATAATATTAAATTAAAGAGAATTACAATAAAACTATTTATAAAAGGGATCAAGTCCTCGAGAATAATCAAGAAAAATAAAGAGAATATGCTAAACAAAAGAAATATAGCAAACTCCTAGCAACTTCGACCGTATGAACTAATCATAGAAAAAACGGAATAACAAGAACCAAGACGAGGACAAAAATAAAAAGAAACAATAAAAAAAACAAAGACAATGATATTAAAGAACGAGGACAAAAGATAAACAAAATAATAACAAAGATGAAGAAAATAGACCGAATAAGAAATTGTAAGGACAAATAACTGAAAAGGAAGGAAGACGAGGAAGAGTAAAGATGAAGAAAAAAAATCAAATAAAGAGCGAAATAAAAGAAAAAAAACTAAAAAACATGAAACAAAAGAAGAGAAATAAGAACATTGATTCACTACAATCAATCATGCTACCGACGAAAAAAGCTTATGAATAAAAATATTTAATCAAACTATTAATACAGATCCGCGCGTAGCGCGGGTGAAAAAACTAGTACAATAAAAAAAACTTAGTTACAAAAACTAGTGTCAAGTGTATCGGCATCCGGAACAGCGTTGTTGAGCTTTTTGGTTTTGACCAAGGTGGTCGGTGGAGGAATTTCGGCTACGTATGTGTTAGAGCGGTTAGTGGCATGGAGTTGAGTCGATGGAGAGTCGTTTTACCTAAAAGTGTTTTGTGAGGCTTTGCATGGGAGGCCATGCAGGATGCCTGTATGCTGGACCCAAGTGGGGGAGTGCGGCATTTATGGAGTTAATTTCGTTCGGGAAACGACGGAGTAGGTTCGTGTTTGAAAAGTTACGCCGTTAGGCGAAAAGGAGAGTTCGAGTTTAAGGTGAGAGATAGTGGGTATCTCCAATTGGTTTGTGGTTATAGCTTTGGTTTGAGGTGTTTGGCATTGTGGATATGTATTTTCGTTGGTGGTACGATGTACATTTTTGAATTATATGAGATGGAGTTGCCTCATATTTGGGTTGTGTCTCGGATGTTACATGGAGGTGTTATACGCGTTTCAGATTATTACTCGATACAGTCCTAGAGACGGTGGGTCTTTAGAAGAGACGGGTGGGCCTTGATTAGAGACGGGTGGGTCTTGATTAGAGACGGGTGGGTCTCTGGAAGAGATGGGTGGATCTCTTGTGGACTTATATGTGAGGGTCGCTACCTCAGTATAAGTGGTTTTGTGGTTACTATTGTGACGGGTGGGTTACAATGGTTTTGTGGTTACTATTATGACGGGTGGGTCACAATGGTTTTGTGGTTACTATTGTGACGGGTGGGTCACAATAGGGCTATCGAGAGATGGGTGGATCTCTCGAGGAGACGGGTGGGTCTCATGTGTGTTGTTTTTAGAGTTGTGGTGTTGTATTGAGGAGTAATAATGTCTGGGAACGTGTGTATAACATAGGAATTTGGCGTGAATCTTTGAGATTAGTGGAAGATCTCTAGTGTTGGGCCATGTGGGCCGGTTTTTGTCGTCTGTGGAAGACGAGTTTGCGTCTGTGGTAGACGTGTGGTGTTGGGATTCGAGGACGAATCCAGTTTAGTGGGGGAGAATTGTAACATCCGTGAACGTGAAATGCTGTTTTAGAGGTGGTGTCGGACGACACCAAGTGATCGGGAGTAGTTGCATATGCTCTATACGGTGTGAATCTCGGGTTGGCTGTGCATGTTCTTGTTTGATTGTTGTGCAGTCGGTCTAAAGGTTCAAGCATTGTGTAGAAAAATGTGTAAATCGACTTCTGATTGGTTGGTGTCGAGCGACACCGGTTTGAGAAATCAATTCCGGTTTAACTCGATTGCGCGTTCGATTGAGTTTGGTTTGGTTTTGGTCGATGGGAGTCGATCGACACCGATTATTGAGAAATCGACCGGTTTGATTCAAGTCGGCTGGTTTTGTCCGGTTTAGGCGATGGAAACCCTATTCCGCGATTTAAAACCCTTGTGGCCGCGAGAGAGGCTCAGTTTTCGAGGCAAAAGTGTTTTTGAGAGAAGGAGGTGATTTCCAGAGAGTTTTTGGAGTTTGGAGGCTCGTTTTGTTGCTGTTCTTCGTTGTTCTATCTCTTTCCCTTCCTTCTAATCCGTTTTAAGGTGAGTACGTGACTGTAGGTCCGTCAATCGTTAGAGATTGTGTGATTTCGGATTTGTGTTGTGTTCTTGAGATTGTTTATGCTGGAATTCGTGTTTGGATTGTATTGGGGCGTTGAAAACCCTTGGATTATGTGTTTTTGCGATTTGTTATGCGTTTTTCGTTGATGTTGGTGTCTGGGCGTCGAGCTGGTGTCGACCGACACTCAGGAGGCTGGCGTCGATCGACACCATAGAGGTGTTGGTCGACACCGACCTGGGTGTCAGGAAACGTGGGTGTTTCCTGACAGGTAGTTGATGTTATTGTTGATTATTGTTGAGTATGGTTATTGTTGTTGATATTGTTGTATTGTCTAGTGGTTGGCGTAATTGGCCTGTAGACGGAATGACCGTCTCACTGAGTATTTATGATAATACTCACGCATCTCTTTCGTAATGTGATGCAGGTAACAGGATTGTGTGACCGCGGGATCGAGGCTGAAGAGTGGGATGATAGGGCGATTGGTTTTATTGATTATTGGTTTATTGATTTATTGTTTAAGTTGGTAGCGAACCTGGTGTTTAGGTTGCTAGAGTTTATTTACGTTTCCGGAATTGTTTATTGGATTATTGGTTAATTAATTGGTTATTGATATTGAGATATTTGAGGTTAAATTGAATGGATAATTTATTTATTGGTTTAAGACTTCCGCTGAGTATTGATTATAATTATAAAAAACCAAAAAAACTTGGTTGTTTCATTAGACATTGCTTATTACATGTGTGAATATGTAATTGTACCTTCTCTAGCTTAATTTTGTTTCTGTGAATCTTTTTCATTTTTAAGTTTGGTTGGGTGTATCAGATAATTAAATTTTTACTTTACATAATATTAAATTAAATAGAACTACAATAAAACTATTTATAAAAGAGATCAAGTCCTCAAGAATAATCAAGAAAAATAAAGAGAAGATGCTAAACAAAAGAAATATAGCAAACTCCTAGCAACTTCGACCTATAATCATAGAAAAAACGGAATAACAAGAACCAAGACGAAGACAAAAATAAGAAGAAACAATTAAAAAAAGCGAAGACAATGATATTAAAGAACGAGGACAAAAAATAAACTGAATAATAACAAAAATGAAGAAAGAGACCGAATAAGAAATTGTAAGGACAAATAACTGAAAAGGAAGAAAGACGAAGAAGAGTAAAGATGAAGAAAAAAAATCAAATAAAGAGCGAAAATAAAGGAAAAAAAAAACTAAAAAACATGAAACAAAAGAAGAGAAATAAGAACATTGATTCACTACAATCAATCATGCTACCGACGAAAAAAGCTTATGAATAAAAATATTTAATCAAACTATTAATACAGATCCGCGCGTAGCGCAGGTGAAAAAACTAGTACAATCAAAAAACTTAGTTACAAAAAGGGTTTCCCGGTTTTTACGGGAGGAAAGGCATATCCACGTGGATGATGTTGAATCGGTCAAAGCTGCCGTTTTCCTCTTTTGTCTCTTTCTTGTTTGAGTCTTTTGCGCCTTTCCCAGATTTCTTTCAACCTTTCCTCGGAAATACAACAATAATCTTCAGTTTTGTTACTAGCCATATTGATAGTAAATACAACCTTTCCTCTATAAATTCCTCAATTTTCAATATTAAAGACTCTATATGATAATTTCGGAAAAAATAATATTAAAAGAATTTTATGGATTATTAGTGTTGGACTCTAGCATTTAAAAAAACTTTGATAAACGTACGTAAAGCTGTACTGACATGATCCAACTAAGTACGTTTATTAAAGCAAAACATACAAAATGGGAAGTGACAGCGATTAACTATAGACCTTGTCTTTAACTGGGTTTTTCATGAATAAAGAATACTTTTACTTTTACTTTAAATGTGAAAGAAGTTTTTATTAGTCATGCAATTGCGAAGTGGGCGATGATGGAGTGATGTAAGACTTGATGGAAATTGTCTAGTTCAATCACACGAATCAGCTTATTAAGTAGACATTTTAAGATTCCAATTAGTTATAATTTAAATATTTTTGGTAACCAATGATTCATTTGTGGATAGGGAGTCTTGTCGATATGTATATTTATTTTTGTTGGTTTTAGGATGAATCCGTTTTCACTTTTAAATTGCTAAATTAATATATTGCATAATTAATAAATTAAATTGATCCAAAGACAAAGGAAAAGGATTAATTAAGCTCGATTAGATGTGTGGCAAATAGACGACCCGAGGCATCAACTAATGTTTAAAATTAAATATTATCTGTGTGCTATGTGAAATATTGTATTTTACATATTTAGATATCAAAATAGGTTTGCAAAATTGATATCAGCACAAAATATTTTTCTTGTCTTAAAGTTTAAACATAAATTTAGTGAAACTAAAGACAAAAAAACTCAAGTTTATAGGGTGGTCCAAATATCATTAATTAGGTTTAGTGGATGCCTACGGTATACCACAGTTAGTCAGAATGAGATTGCGGCTTTTCCAGCTCCCAAAGTGCAGTGGATTTGTCATTATAATTGGTGATTTGATAAAGATAAACAATCTATATTTAAGAAAAAAGGTAAGGTGTTATCTATATGGATCTTTTAGCCATAACTAATCAATGTTCAGAGCTTCTAAACGAATTCATCAGTAAAAAAAATTATACTATATACAGTCTTACATATTCTGTGAACAAGGAAAAAACAATTTTTTTAAGAGGAGAAGAGAAAACCTGAAAGAAGAAATGTAAATATGTTTCTTCTAGAAAAGCACATGAGTAACATAGCTGAAAAGTTTTGACTCTAATTTTTGTTTTGTCTTTCCTTCAATTTATTATTATTTGCAATAACAAAAAAATTATTCCATTTGTTCACATAGTCCGAGCTTATATATGTTGTAGGAGTGGAATGACTTATCAGAGACACGATTGGAGAAATGCTATCTATAATACTTTCTTCTTAGTGAATCTGCGCGTTTGCGCGGTCATACATTATGTTTTCATAAAAAAAAAATAGTAATAGTATAGGAAAACATGTTTTTTATTTTTTAGTTTAATTTAGTTTATGTTATTTCTATTGGATTCATTATATTTTTGTTAAAAGGTAGTAGATCTGAGACTTTTAATCCATACCCAAAAACCCGAACTGAATTGACCCACAATACCCATAACCGATTGATTTTGGGTATAAAACAAATCACCAAATGGGTAAAATATTTGATACCCGTAGATATCAGATAATACCAGAACCAAACTGATACCCAATCGGGTACCCAAATTATTCGAATGGGTATTGTGGATTATTTTTGATATAAATATTTTTAATTTAGGTTTTTTGGATTTTTTTTATTTTGGGTATAAAACAAATCATCCGATGGGTAAAATATTTGATACACGTGGGTATAAGATAATATCATAATCAAACCGATACTCGATCGGATACCCAAATTACCCAAATAGGTATTGTGGATTATTTTGATATTATATATATATATGTTTTTTCTGACAAAAAAATTTAGGTTTTTCATATTTTTTTGGGCTTTCAGATATATTTTCAATCTTTTTTACCTGATCAATAAACAGATTTGATTTTTGGTTTGACTGAATCATCGGTTTGTTTTAAGTTATTATTCTTGTATTTAAACAGTTTTATCTCTTATTTTTGTATCCAAATAGTTTTTTCTTATCTTTGTATTTAAATATTATTACAGTGTAATTCTCCAATTAATAGTAATATAGATATAGATATAGATACTAAACGTGGAGAGTAGTTTATTTCTTTATATTATAATGCATATGCATATCTATTTTAATTCATAAAATAAGAAAATAAACTATTCAAAGATAATCTTATTCATGTAATAAGATGCTAATATGGTTGGTCCTCATATATGTATGTAGATAGGCAACAATAATTTTGTATTGGTATGGATTGATAAAACACAATCTACCCAATACAGATACATACACTTATTTATGTTTGGTTGTCGTAAAACATAGATTTAATTGATGGCCAATATCACCTAGCTAGGTTTGGAATGTTAGAAATATGTGGCCGCCATATTCAAGTTTATGTGACACATAATCATCTCCTAATTAAACAGTAATCTATATCGTTTTTCAGAACAATAGAATATTATATAGGCATTGGGTCAACAAAAGAGGGTTTTCACCTTTCATTGTAGTTATTGGAGTAAACTGGTCCGATTAAGTAAGTAATGCTGTCTTTTAACTTTGGAATGATGTGACCCCAGCTGCTGTTAATTATATATCGTATAATTAAATTAGATTCATAGAATAATTATATACGTCCCATTAGCTTTGAGAGTTGACACGTGAATTCATGTGAAGATGGTCCTCCATGTTGCGCCATTTCTAGGATCCCCCCACTTCACATGACGTGATACATATTTGTATTTAGTATTTACAAAAGTACCAAAAAATTTATTAGTTTTTCTTTTTGTTCAAAAATTTTTTTATTAGTTTAATGTCCAAGATTTATATATTTTCACTATTTGTCCATTGATATTCGGTGGTATAAATTTCTTAGTTGCAAAATATAACGATAAGAAATACCAATATATTTAATTATTTATAGGTACGAAAGTAGATTTAAAAGATGATGGTACAATTTATCCCAAAAAAAAAAAAAAAAAAAAAAAAAAAAAGAGATGATGGTACAATCATAGATAACATTATATGTATTCTTATCGCTTTAATTTGTGTAATTTGGTAATCTTTGTGGTAGAAAGCCCTTTTCGAAAAAAAAAAGTTTTGAGGTGCAACGATAAATTGCTTTTACCAGGTTTGAATAATAGACGAAAAATCTTTTAACTAACATGTGGAAATATTTTGTACATTGGTGTGATGTTTACTGAATTCTTAGACGACTAAGTTCATATTTTGACCATAAAACTTAGCCAAAAACGAAAATAAAAATTAAAGACAGGAAATTAGTAAATATTTGTACATCTATAGTGCTTTAGGTGTTTCCAGGTAAAATAGAGTATGAGTAACAGTTTGTTTCGCTCCCTGTATACCCTTGGGGGCTTAAGGTTAAGGTTACACAACCTTTTTGATTACTGCATAGATAACACAACTTCCTCAAAATCGTTTCCAAATATACAATTATGATATCCTTTTAGTTAGTCAACAAAATTCTTAATAACCCACTCTCATTATTTGGTTGGTAAAGTCATTAAACAATCCCCCTATAGCATCATTACCTGAATATTAAAGCTCAACCACTATGATAATATAGTCACTAATGGCGCGACTGCAACCTTAACTATAAAATGCTCACGAATCAAAACTAATAGCATATAATACTATAAATGTATATCGAAAGGCACTAATAAGCACACACACACAAAAAAAAAGAATATATCGTAAAGCACAGATCATAGGCAATGCTGTCCGATGTTCCTTCATCGTTGAACCAGCATTATATATACAAACTTATGATTTTGTGCAAATCGTTGTACAGTATCTAAAGAGCACAAAACCAAACACATACAAATATAGTAGTTAGACACTACTAAACAAAAATGAAAAGACAAATATTTCTAAATTTACAGTACACTGTTTATTCATTTCAATAATTTTTTGTAGTTGACTAAAACTGAAATCCGAAAGTCCCTTTATTCCATCTCTTTTTTACCTTCCAAGCCCTATGTTTGCACTTTCCATCAAGAACAAACAAGCAAAGCTTTGGAATATAAAGACTACCTCAAAATCATATATATATATATATATTCATATAGAAAATGACTCACTGAGTTAGTATGGTGGTCGCGCGTGGACCCACGTATACGGTTCGTGCCCTAACTCTCCAGCTCCATTCGGAATCAGATGCTGCGGTATATTGTAGCCCGGTCCCGCCATCCCCGACGGATCAGGCAGGCTACTTCCAATTCCCGGCGGCGAGTCACCGCCTCGGTGAATCTGTCTTGAGCCGCCGCCGCCACCACCCACACCGCCAGCTTCTTCCTCTTCTTCCATAGGCAATCTCTCATAAGTAGCGTTAGAGAAAGTGGCAGCAATCACCATCACGGACCCTATGGCCACTAGCGGGCCGACGACGCTACCTCCAACTACTTGACCCTGGACCCCGGCTAAGTAAACCGTTAAACCAGTTGACCCGGGTGGGGCAGGTCCGGGGAGGAAAGCACCGGTTAAGGATAAGATCTCGAATCTTCCTTGGAGTGATACGACCCCTCCTGGTGCGGCGGCTTGACGGAGGGTGACGTTAGCTACTGAGCCTGTTCCACTTAGAACGCAAACGCCGCGCTGTCTGCGTCTTGAGAAGTGAGCGATTGTGTCGGCAACGTCGCTGCCTTCGGAGATCTCCATGACATGGCTACGGAGTGCGTTGGGGCTGTCTCTTGTCACAAATATTGGAGCTTTCGGTTTGTTTTTGGATCCTGGTGGTCTGCCTCTTGGTCTGCGGTTAACCACCTCGACCGCTCCATCTCTAGGGTCGTCTTCTTCGTCATCTTGGTCGTTTTCTTGGCTCTGATTCATAGCTATTCCAAGATCGCCTTTGGTAAGAAGACTTTGGTGGTGATGGCCGGAGGAGGCTGAGTGGTCTACCATACCGGCTAAACCACTCTGGTTCGTCCACCAAGGGTTTGCCATAATTGCCTAAAAAATTGGAAATTCACTAAAAGAAAGATCAAGGAATTTGTTACCCTGATTATTTGCTTTGAAGGGATTGGCTTCTAGGGCTCCAAAATTTCACAAAGTCAAAAGGTATATGTTAGCTCTTTCTTGGAAATTTTATTTTCATCATTTTGATTTCTCTAACTTCATATGGATTTCAGAATTGTTGATAAAGAAGGCGGAAAAAAGGCTAAGGTAAGAGAATTAGATGCAATTGTGGAATAGAACTAGAATCAAAGCAAAGCAAAGCAAAGGTATTTTGAGACTTTGATTTTCTTTCCAAGAATCAATCTCTCTTCCCACGGAGAAGAGGCAGACAGAGAAAGTGGGCAATAATATATTTTCCACAAGTTAGACCAAGTATATTATTTATATAGGGTTTATATAGAATCCAAGAACGCAATACTTGCAATCTCTTTTTTTCTCTTTTTTTTTTAATACGTATACGATGGACCCATTTATGCGTCTATTTTAAACCAACAGTGAATTTAATACATGTTATGCCAAAGTCCTACTCTCGATTATAAAGACCATAACGTATTAAATGAAATCATCTTACAATTTCCCACCATAACTTTTTAGAAAATCATAGTAACAATTTTACCCTTCTATTACTGATACTACCTAAAAAGGCCCTAGATATGTCTTGGCTTTCCTTTCTTTTTTTGGTTATAACATGCTACGATATTTTAGGAAAGACCGGTCACAACTAATTTCAGAAAACATGTTAATGTTGATTCTCTGATAAGCTTGTCAAGGAAAGTATAAACAGTTGTATTGGCGGCATAAACAAAAACAAAAATGTGGGGAACAAGACCAAAGGTGTTGCTCGGTTTTTGAATCTTTGGAAAGAGATAAAAATGTTGTGTGTTGGAATGTTGTGGGATGGGGAACTAGGATAATTTTCTTCATTAATTAGAGAGGTAACTTAATTAGTACTAATAACATTAACATGATAATGTTCATCGTTTTAATAAGAAATCAAGAAATAAAAGAAACTTTGATTATTTTTTTTAAGAGGTTAGCATTGGAAATTAGGAGTGGGGGTATAGTGCGCGTGAGCATTGAGGTGGTGGGGAGCACGTCATTTTCACTTGCCCCGACGTCTCCACTCTCGACAAGTCTCTCACCTTATTTCTATAATAAGATATTCACATATTTTGCTTAACTACTACTATGACGGACATGATTACTATTAAAATCCAGTTAACTAACTTCTTGTCTAATAAGCAAGTCTGTACTACTTGTTAGATGTGATATGATATGAGATAAACTTAAGTGGCCAACGGTTAAACGGATCACATATTGGGAAGTGCATGCAAAACCATAATTGAAGAAGCTGACTGGAGAGCTAGATCCGGATTTACCTATCAAAATGAGGGAATTTGTCATAAGGTTTTAAAGATAGAAACTGAAAAAAGTTTTGAATTTCTAAACGAACAATATCTTAGCACATAATTTAAATTTGAACCTAAACTCAATATATAAACTAACAAAACGATCGGCAAACATCTATACTGAGAATTGCATCGAAAAGGGTATATAGCTAAAATAGTTGAAATTTCCCATAAAGCCAATGTTGTGTGAACACGTGATATTTATAAAATCTAGAGACAAAGAGGCAATTCTCATACAACAGACTCGCATGGTCGGTCTGCAAAGTCTGAACATGATTTGTCCTAGAAATACATGCCAAGTTGTATTTTTTTAATTAACAAATAAATGAAGTTTTATCAATATATAATTATACATCGTATATAATTTACTGAAGAACTATAGACAAATCATCCACTACATTGTTGATGTGTTACGTACATACGTATAAAACTTAACTCGCGTCTCCGCCACTTGATCACCCGTAGACGTCGTAAGTGATAAAAATAATCTCGATTTTTTATGGGTTTTGGGGATTACATCATGATTATTATAAAATATATATGTATAACGTGTAAAAACATGATTTTCATTGAATTGATAGATGATACATAAGTTAAGATATTTTCGGAAACATAAGATTATCTAAGTTTTATAAGTTTAATGTGGTTTATGTGAGATATAATTTGAGTACTATAGTTAAAGAATGTAAAATTTAATAGTTGACAAAAAAAGAAGTTAAATCTATAAAACTCAACAAGCTAATTTTATCAAGTTAATGCTAAACCATAAAACAAGTTTTAGGGATACTATATGTAGAATGTAAAATCGTATAGAAACAAAAATCTTTAGAAATATCAAACAACTAACCTACTTGTTTTATTTCTTCCGCGTGATCCATTTGTTCCGCAGCACTTATTGTGTTGATACGTATAAGTAACCTATCCATGCCTTAAATTACGTAAATGTAAAAGATGATTTGACCAAAAACCGAACCATTGGAAAATGTACATATCAACTTGTCAATTTTTGTCAACTTGTTACCTAAAGTGGAAAAAATCAAATTATTTTATAGTGTTCTGTCAACTTGTGATTTTACCCAATTTTTGTTTTTAAATCAAACATTATGAACGACAATTACGTAGTAATGTTTAGCAGATGCCACAGCAAATCAATATGCACGACGGCATTTTCGTTTGAAAACTTCTGAAAATTGGTTTCAGAAATCAGACTGCCACAAGTTCTTTTTTTTTCGTCTTTCAATCATTTTGTTAGAAGTGCTAAACTTTTCCACATAAACCAAATAATTAAACTTCTTATCAATCAATTTAAAGCTTTTTTAGCAGACAAAATTGTTAAACACGATCCAAGACTTTGTTGGTTTGTGATCAAATAGTTTGACAACTCATAAAGAAGCTTTTACTACATTACATGAAATGACATTGAGATGATTGTGCTTCGGACAAACAAGTGTCTCCATCTACTACCATTTGTCTTTCGGTTCACCAGTCTCTCTCACAATCTCTTCCTTTGTCTTGTGTTTCAACAATGGGTCCCTTTGACTTGTTAACGGTGTCTGAATCACTCACTCATAAGGAGAAACCCAAAAATGTAGAAATTGTTTCAGGAGATTCCGCATTGAAACAAGTAATTGATGTAACATTCTACTTTCTTCTTGTATTAAAGTTTCACCCTCTGATGTATGTTAATAGCCTGCAAAAATCCAAATGATCGTTGTGCCATTAGCATATCCCTGGACTCGGATGGTAATAAACAAAACTCTGTGTTCAAGTTTAAGAACAAGGACTTGAACCAGACCCTAAAAGAATATAGTACGAAGAAGTGCACATTACCTAATAAGGTAATACATAATCAAGAACAAGAGCACGAAATACGCTATGAGTTTGCAGCTTCTTCGATTAGACTTCTTCTCGAAGACCTGTCATGTTAAAAGCGATAGTTGTTCAGATATACAAGATTGATAGTGAGACACAAAAGGGGTGTTGCATAAAAGTTTTAAGCATAATGAACATACCAACTTGAAACGGTTGATTGTCCCTGACATTATTCCCCTTGCTGAGTCCATTTTGTTCCCCTAGCCATACGACAACAAATAGCTCAGCAGAAAAGCATGTGACAGAGCAAACTGACACATACGAAATCAAACTTGAGCCTACCACTTTGTCAAGCAAGCGGTTATGATTCTCAACTTCTTCATGTATGTCTCCGGTCACCTGATAAGATATCATCGCTTACTTGTTATATCTCAGGCAAAGGATATATTGCAAGCTAGATATCACAGAACAAAAGGAGACTAACATCAAAAATGAATGCAGAAAACATTATCTTTATGACCAAACTTTTTCAGAAAGCATACGATTCAACAGGGGTCTAGTCTAGCAAGGCTAAAGGATCACATCAAAAATTATAGCGAAAAGGCATTTTCTTTATGGCTAGACTTCCCAAAAGCAACGGTTTAGTATTGGCAATGCAAGAAGATCATTTCTCATTCAAGTCAGATCAGTGTCCCACGTAGCTAACACCACAAGCTAATTCACAAATCAAAAGTTATTACAGAGTGGAAAAACATTTATAATTCCTAATGTTTATGCTAGTAATGATCTTTGATTCTTCCTTAAACAATTCCTACTTGAGAATCCACCAGCCAATTCACAATCAAAGATGTCGAAAACATTGCTAGATCCTAGTTTTTTTTTTTTTTTTTTTTTTTTTCGCTTGCAGTGAACATTCATTCATTCTTACTCTCTTCAGAAATGAAACTCTGTCCTGCAGATTTTCCAAGGCTTCATCATTGTCGCGTTCGCTGGTATCATGAGAATACGAAGAGGAAGCTCTCAAGCGACCTTCTTCAAGCCCATCAAGGCCGTCGAAGA
This sequence comes from Erythrophleum ivorense, assembly GCA_026724425.1. Classification (NCBI taxonomy): domain Eukaryota; kingdom Viridiplantae; phylum Streptophyta; class Magnoliopsida; order Fabales; family Fabaceae; genus Erythrophleum; species Erythrophleum ivorense. Next base: position 1,417,582 of record JAIUCV010000084.1, read on the forward strand.
GAGACGTTCTTGAGGCACGATTCTCCCTGCAACACAGAATCGTATGTTTCGTAATCAGATCCTGAGCTCCCATCAAAACTGTAATTCGGAAAAACCCTGAAGGTGTGATGCAAAAAACTAAAATTTCAGAGAGAGGACTCTGAGCATTGTGAACAGATCTGGATGAAATTCGATCGAAAAGGTGTAAAAAGACCAGAATCAATCTATCGCATGAGGGCTGTTAAATCAATTGCAGTGAGAAGGTGCGACTAAATTAGTTGCGGGATTGGATCATCATAGATCAAACCTTCGATAGTTCATATCTCGCACCATCACTTGTTGCGTCTTCTACGAAGGACTCACCATCACGGAGGAATCAGAGCATTGCGAATGGATTCTCGATTGTTCGGATTCAATTCCAGAAAAGCAGAATTTCGTGTTTGTTTGCTGAGAAACGTGCGAATTGCGAAAGCTCCGTCTTGTTGCAAGTCTCGAGAAGAAGAGGGAAAGAGCAGAGCTTATTGGGCCTAGCCCGGCCTTTCGGGCTCAATACAATAATTTCAAAAAAAAAAAACAATGATCATCGATAATCCTCAATTGTTAAGTTGGCAAATTAATTCTCAGAGTTTATATTAATTTTGAAGAATTAGACACACGGATTGTGGAATTAGAGGTTGAAGAAAGGCAAGTAGCATAAAGCCATAAACCAAGTGAGGACTCAATAACAAAAAATGTGTGTGGCCTAAACTAATGTCATCATATTTATTCGAACAGTGGAATCTTCATTTGGTGTTGATTGTTCAAGTTGGTCATCTGATTCATGTCCATAGATTAAGACGACTCCATCGAGCGAAAGAAAAAACGATGGTCCATATATACACATCACAATATTATAAAATTATGTAGAACGGATATTTTGACTGGTCAATATTATTGGAATGTAAAGAGACATGCGTAACACACTATTCATTAGTCTTTCTATGTTATTATTTCTTTTCTGAAAGAGAGGAGAAAATTATGAGCGTTAAACAGTTAAACGCGCGTTGGCACACGAACAAGCGTTAAGACGCGCGTTGAGACGATTTAGACTGGGATAAACGGTTGGACAAACATCGCTTGCTGCTCGTAGTCGTAGCAGAACGGCCCCGCCGGATGTTGCCATTTTTTGAAAACCGGCGTTTTCTTCTCCTCAGGTTTCTCAGTCTCGCTCTGTAGCGGATGAACATGCGATTGGTCCAAGGACGACGTTGGCGAAGGTGCGAGTGGCGAGAGGAGAGGGATCGCCACGTTCAAGTTACTAACCGACACAAGCTCGATCTTTAAAGACGGAGCTCGTTTATGGAGTCGGTTAGGTTGCTGCTCATTTTCTCCGGAAGTGCTTGTTATCGGCATCGTCGAGTCCATGGAGAATTCGTAAATTTAGTGGGATATTAGAGTTTCGTAACTGATGATATTTGATTGTGGCGTGTGATGTATATCGTATGTTTTGTGTGTAGATAATATATAGGAAATAGAAGACACAACATGTTGACTGCATACACGCTTGGGCTTGGTCAAAGAGTTGAAGAGAGAAATTAGCTGTTTTGGCTTGGCTGGATCGCCGATTTTTCATAATTTTCTTGGGACTATTCTTTGTGATCACGTTGACCATTTTCTCTGTTTCTTGAAGTGTTCTCTAAATTTATTTCAATTGTATGAAGTTCTCTAAAACTTTTAGCTCCATAACAAGGGAAGTGGTCCATGTTCATATGACTTACACTTATACATTTTAGTTTTTTTTTATAAATATTTTAAACAAAAATTTTATGATCTGGATAGTATGATTTTTCTATCAGTTATGTTGTATAATGCTTGAGAACTTGCTACAATCTAAACGTAAATTTGGTTTTGTACTTTTTGCGCAAAAAAAAAAAAAAACTTTTGAGTACTTTGTACATCTAAAACTTTTTTTTTTTGGATACCATTTTTTTACTTAACTACCCTCATTTCATATTTTTGAATATCTAATAGGATTAATGAATAGAATAACCTTTTATTATGCCTTAATGACTAGAATAACTCTCTGATTTTTGCAACCCGAAAAAAGTGGTGAAAAGTCCTTATATTCTTCAAGATTCCTTTTATTTACAATTGTGCCATTGTAAAAAATAAAATAATTATTTTAAGTTTACTATTTTTTTCTTCTTCCTCGACAAATCCAATTTCTTCACAAACCCTAATCCCTAATTCCGATTTCGTTGAGAACAACCGGCGACAAATTGGAGAAGATTTCGTGACCTCGATTCTTCACCCTTCTTCGTCCCGAGAATATCTGTTCGAGAAGATTTCTTCTCTTCTCCTCTTCTTCCTTCTTCGTCCCGCTCTTCTCTTCTCCGCTTTTTCCTCTTCGTCCCGAGAAGATCTCGTAAATACTCCGCTTTCCCCTCTCCTTCGCTCCAATCCTACCGCCGGCGAGTTCTGTCTTGGTCGGTATTCATCTTTTCTTCTCATCTCTCTCCGATGTTGTAGTAGTAGTAGTAGCTTCCGCTTCTGATTCCTTGTTTTTTCTGTATTCCGATCACAATCAGATAATGGCTATAGTGTTGTGCATCCCGAAAAATTGAATACTGGCAATTGGAATGTCTACAGGTTCGCTTCTCTGTTTCTCTTCCTTCCTTTTGATCTTCGTCTCTTTCTCTCTCAATCTTTGATTTCATTTTTTCAGATCTGCTCGATCTCCGTTCAAGCTCGTTAGCAGAGAAAAGAAAAGAGAAAAGAGCAGTCTATGATCAAACTGGCTCAATTGATGATGCTATGAGTCTCTATTTCTTTGAATGTTTTCTTTTCATTTCAAAACTTGTGTAATTGTATCATGAGATTTCACAAAGTTGGTTATTTTCCATGCTTCGTAGGATCTTTCTGGCGATGCATTTGACAACTGGCGGGATTTCTTCCAGGCCATGTACAAGAAGGTAGCAGCAACTTCTTCAATTGATACCTCTCTGTGACTTTGTACACATCTGTTTCTGCTGCTTACACTAACTTGAGTTTATGTCCCTGCTGATTCAGGTCACCGAAGAAGATATTGAAGAGTTTGAGGCAAACTACAGGGGATCTGAGTCAGAGAAGAAAGACTTAGTTGAGCTGTTCAACAAGTTTAAGGGTAAAATGAACAGGTAATTCATCATCCTTTATTTTCGGGTTTTGTTGAGGTTGTGAGATTGGTTATATGTGTATATTTTCCTTCCCAGGCTATTATGCTCAATGCTTTGCTCTGACCCCAAACTTGATTCACACCGTTTCAAAGACATCCTTGATGAGGCCATTGCAGCAGGTAGTCTATCTTGCTGTAAATAGAATATATGCCTTGCAAGATATTATTTTCCTATAACAAATCCTTGACATTAACAAAATGAGTTTCCCTTGCATTTGAACATGGATGTTGTGCCTTCTCCAATTAGAGTATGAGTGTAAAATGTACCATGTCCCTTGCGCTGAGTGTTGGATATTTCAATACCAATCTATATCTGGTTCTTAAATCTCTAGTTCCAGTTTGGTTATAGTCTAGTTAAGAACCTTATTTGAAATCTTTGTGAACTTGGGAGATTTGTTGATTACTAGATTCATGTGTAATACAACTGATTTCCTTTTTTCAGGAGAAGTGAAATCAAGCAAAGCATATGAGAAGTGGGCAAAGAAAATAATTTCAGAATCGAAGCCGCCCACCAATCCATCCAGGAAGAAGAAGCACAAGTATACTCCCTCTTCTACCACTCAACTTGACCTTGTTGTGACCACCTCGCTTTGCGTATTACTTGTAGGTCAGCAAAAGATTCAGAGACAGATCTTGCCTCGTTGATTTTGCAGCGGAGAGATGAGAGGAAAGGTAAAGTGGATTCGATGTTTTCATTACTCATCTCTAGGTATGGTGGTAATGCGGAAGCAGAGCCCATTGAAGAAGAATTTGAATCTGCCAAGAGAAGGATTGAAAACCGGAGACCATCCAAGAAGTCCAAAGGAAAGTAAGGTTATAAACAGAGTCGTCTTTTCTAGTAGTGTGTTTTGTGATTGGAGAAGAATGTTCAAGCTGCGTAATTGTATTTGAAATTGCATAAGAGGTTCTTCACCGGAACAAAATGTCTTCATGGCAGACTCAAAAGTTGTTTTTATTTCTTTGATGAACTAGATGAGTTATGTCTTCATGTTAAACCATTTCATATTCTAATGTGTTGTACTTTTGCACTACTCGTTTTTCGTATTTTTCTACAATTGTAACATCCGTAAACCAAAAAGTGGGAATTTTGCCTGGTGTCGATCGACACCGGCCCGATTGCAATTTTCCGGTTTGATTCTATTTTGTTTGGTTCGCGTGGTTTGGGTTGGAAAACCCTAAGACTCGAAATAAAAAGGGCTGGCCGCGTTTTGTAGCTCATATTTCGAGGCAGAGAAGTTCCAAAGACGTTTTTGAGGAGATTGTGAAGTTTTGTGAGGTTTTGATTGCTGTTCTTCCTTGTTCATCCCTTGTTTCTCCCTTTCAATCCAAATCCAAGGTGAGTGTGTGACTGTGGGCTCGGGATTTCTGGATTTAGGTTGTTAGATGAATGAATAGATGAATTTATGTTGTTTTTCGTGATGTGTATGTGTTGATTGTGGTGTTCAATCGTGTTGGATTGATGATTGTGTTATTTTGGTGTTTTCTGCGTGTTCCATTGCTCTTGGTATCGCTCTGTCGAGCGGATTAAAAAAAACAAGAAAAACAAAAAAAAGTGTTGGTTGTTTCAACAATAAAGTCTTAAACCTTAAACCCTAAGAGTATTCAAAAGTGTAAACCCTAACCAACATATTGAATCATTGGCAAACATTTGTCACATAGGAGTATTCAAACGCATACAATATTCAAACCCTAAACCGTAAACCCTAAAGTGAAAATAGTTGATATATTGCATTGTCGTTTGGACTTTCTCACATATAGTTTTCAAACACTAAAGTGAAAAAGTTGATACTCTCTATTTCATGTGTCGTTTGGACTTTCTCACATAGAGTTTTCATACCGTAAACCCTAAAAGTATTGATGTCTCTGTATTTTGCATCATTTAGGAGCATATTCCATCTAGTTTCACCCCCATATTAGCTCATATCCTTAGCATTTTAGTGTAGATCTCTTGCATTGTACAAACACATGGCATTTAGGACTTGCATTGCATTAGTTGTGCATTTGGGAGTTGTATCAGGTGTTTTGGAGCTGAAGAGGGAGAGAAACGGAGTGAAGATGGAAAATGAGTGAAGTCTGGGCGCAAACAGGATGAGAAACAGGTTGAGAACCTGTTTGCCGACGAAAAGCTGAGCATTGACCAAAGGAAGAGAGTTGACCCGCGATTTACCTGATCTGTTTCGAGTTGTGCGAATTGGGAAGAAGATGGGTCAACTTAAATGAGTTGACTGAGGGCTTCTATTTCCTTGGAACTATATAAAGCCTTAAACCTAATTTCTTTGGATCTTATCTTGTAATTTTCCTTTATCAAGAACACAAAAACCTTTGTTTAAACTCTAAGCTTGATTTGTACGATTTGTTTTGGATTTCTAATCAAGTTTAGTCATTTCATCTTGCAATCTTCTTATCTTGCTTAGTTTCACGCTATTCTCTCCTTCTATCTATGATTATGACCCTTTCCTCTCTAGGATTTGGTGTTCTTATTATGGGTAGTGAGTGAATCTTCTTGGGTCTTGAGGGATGAGATAGATTAGAAGAAATTGGGGTTTGATTGAGTCTCTTGAGGGTTTTAGTCCTTCCAAAAGGTCCTTATTTGCTGGGTTTGCTTAAGGCTAGACCTTCTTTGATCACTTAGATCTAGATCCAAGATCTCTCTTCCACCGAAAGTGCATAGAGAGATTGGACCGACCAGCAAAGAGATGAGCTTGTCCTTCACACGGGAGTGGTTGTTTGGAGAGCTCATCGGACTAAGGGAGTTGGCGTTTAAGGCTGGCTTGCGTCGTCCAGCTAACGGGAATTAGATCCTTGGGCTGACGCTAGCTTAGGGGTTCTCACCGCGGGAGTGGGCTAACCTTTCTCCTTGAACTCCCTTCCTGGGACTTAGCTCTAGTTGAGTATTTCTAGACATTTTATTGAACCCTAAGGACTTGTAATCGATTGTCTCATCGCAAGACTCTCCCTTTATCATTAAGTTTACATCTTTCATCTAGTTAAACATCTATCGCATATTGCTTCTTGAATTGCATTCATTCCAGCCTGCATTTTACGGTTCTCATCGCATTCACGTTTTTGTTCAAAGTTCACTTGTTACATTTCAAACCATTGCTCTTGACTTGATCATTTCTTGCATTCGAAATTGTTTTCAACTAGCTCCATTATGGATTGACTCTCAAGACCACAATGACATGAGTGGGATTGTTAATTGAACACACATAAAAATCTTGTTTCAATTTGGCGCCGTTGCCATTTGGAGTTTTAAGTTTGAGCATTTTTGATTTGGATAATTTTCAAGATCAAGTTTTACATTATTACTTTCCATTACCATATAAGTATTTGCTGTTTGGGAGCTGCTTTCTCTGTTTTGCAGGTTTAAACATCACATAAACTTTCTATATCTGCTGTTTGGGAGCTGCTTTTCCTTCTTTTGCAGGTTTATGCACACACGTTCTCGGGGTCGTAGCAATTTGTTCAGTCCAAGTGATCTAGAGAAAGCTGAGCAAGCAAAGCGGGATAAGCGAGCAAGAGACAGAGCTGAACAGCAGCTGAGAGCTGAACAGCAGTTAGACAACACACCACCACAGTTTCCGCAGATGGCAGACCCACCAGGGGTGCACGCACCGCCTCAGGCGGCACATCAGGCCGCAAACCAGCAGAATGCCGGAGCGCATCCCGTTCCTCCTCCACGAGTTGCTCGACAAATCGGGGCTGGAGATACTCCGAATTCTCACCTTAACCGCCACGGAATTACCCCACCACCAGTCCCCAATAACAACTTTGAAATCAAGACCAGCTTGATCTCTTTGGTGGAGAATTCGCAATTTCACGGCATGAGGGATGAGGATCCGTTGAAGCACCTTGACAAGTTCGACCGACTCTGTTCCTTGCAGAAAATATATGGCGTCTCCGAAGATGGCTTCAAGTTACGGCTTTTCCCTTTCTCTTTGGGCGGCAAGGCACTAGCTTGGGAAACATCATTACCTGAAGGTTCGGTCACTACTTGGGACCAATGCAAGAGAGCTTTTCTGGCTAAGTTCTTTCCAACGTCACGGACAGCGAAGTTGAGGAACGAAATCTCGGGTTTCACACAGCTGAGCAGCGAGACTTTCAGTGAGACCTATGAGCGCTTCAAGGGATATCAGATGCAATGCCCCCACCACGGCTTCTCAAAGGAGAATTTGCTGAGTACGTTGTACCGAGGCGTTTTACCGAAGTACCGTATGTTGTTGGACACAGCTAGCAATGGATACTTCATGGGCCAAGACGTTGATGACGGTTTGCTTCTGGTTGAAAATATTGCCACAAGTGATGGCAATTACAATGAGGAATATGACAGATCTGATAGAGGCAGTTCACTTACCGAGGAGAAGCTCAAGAAAGAGATAAAGACGCTCAACGATAAGTTTGACAAGATGATCAGCGGTCAGCAGAAGCACGTGCACTTTGTTTACGAGGATGATGTGGTCGAAGAGGAGGAGGAAACACAGGTTGAAGAGGTGAGATACATCAACAATCAAGGTGGATACCAAAAGGGGTTCATCAATTACAAAAACAACCCGAACCTTTCCTACCGCTCTACCAACGTGGAAAACCCACAAGACCAGGTCTATCCACCGCAGCAAGCTCAGGCACAAGCCGGACAGCAGGTGGTTTACTACAAAAAAAATTTCCCGCCAAAGACCTTTGCTGCACCGCAACAAGTTTCCACTCAAGCTCAAGTTGGGAGCCATTCAAGTCAGGATTCCGACATGAAACAGATGTTGCAGCAGCTTCTCCAAGGGCAAATCAGCGGAGCAAGTGATCTCCACATCAAATTTTCAGAGATACACAATAAAGTTGATAGTACACACCACGAAATGACTAGTTCGCAGCATGAAATGACACGGAAGTTAGAGGAACTAAGCTCCAAAGTCAGGCACTTGGAGTCTCAACAAAGCAGCAGCTCCAAGGGGATCCTACCTGGAAAGCCAATACCAAACCCTAAGGAGTATGCCAAAGCAGTCACATTGCGCAGCGGAAAAGTACTTCCCAACAGAGGAGCACCGGTTCAACACAACGAGGACGTTGTGATTCAAGAGGGGGAGGATTTGATTGAGGAAGACACTGGGGTTACTTTGGAGAATGAGTCGGAAGCTAGGAAAGTGAGAGAAGCCCCTAAATCAGTTGAGAAGGAGAACAAAAAGGGCAAGGAAACTCCTTTTGTACCTCCGCCTTACAAACCCCCAATGCCGTTTCCGGGTCGGTTCAAGAAACAGCTGATAGCCAAGTATAAGGGACTCTGTGATAAGGTTATGGCTGAGATTGAAGTGAGAATGCCTATTCTGGACGCCCTCATGTTGATACCGCCATACCAAAAGTTTCTGAAAGATGCGATCTTGGAAAGGACTAAAGAAGTCCAAGGCATGGTAGTGCTATCTCAGGAGTGTAGCGCCATTATTCAGAGCCGGGCAGTTGCAAAGAAGCTCGGAGATCCAGGGAGCTTTACCCTCCCATGTTCTCTCGGCAGGTTATCTTTCAAAAACTGTTTGTGCGACTTGGGAGCCAGCGTGAGCATCATGCCTATGACAGTGGCTAAGCGACTTGGGTTTAGCGAGTATAAGAAGTGCAATTTCTCACTAGTGCTTGCTGATCGTTCTGTTAGACTCCCTAAGGGAATGCTTGAAGATATGCCACTGAGAGTCGGCAACGTGGTAGTACCAACTGATTTCATAGTGCTGGAAATGGATGAGGAACCCAAAGATCCATTGATTTTGGGAAGGCCATTCTTGGCAACCGCTGGAGCAGTTATTGATGTTAAACGAGGGAAGATAGAGCTGAATCTAGGCCAAGACTGCAAGTTGATCTTTGATATTAATAATGTGATGAAGCAGCCAACCATAGGTGGCGAGTCATTCTACATCGAAACCTTAGACCAACTGGCTGACGAGTACTTGGAAGAGTTGAACGTTGAGGATAAGCTCCAGATCGCCCTTACAAAGGATAATGCTGAATTTGGGTCTCTGCAGGCTGAGAGTTTGGGTTATGCTTGGTTGCTGGACACAAACAAAGCTGAGACAGGGGAAATCGGTTTAGAGAAACTTGTTGAAACAGCCTCAGATGTCAAACGAGATGTGAACCCATTTGCGCTCGGAAAGAATCCGAATGAAGAAGAATCGCCGACTCAGCCAGCTGATGACGACTGGTCCGAGCTTAAGGCACCGAAAGTTGAGCTTAAACCTCTTCCAAGGGGGCTCAGGTATGCGTTCTTAGGTCTTAAATCCACTTATCATGTCATAGTAAATGCTGCATTAACCCCTCATGAGCTAGATACCCTTCTTGCTGAGTTGCGAAAGTACAGGAGAGCTCTTGGTTATTCGCTAGATGATATCAAGGGTCTCTCCCCTACTCTTTGCACTCACAGAATTCATCTTGAGAACGAATCGAAGGGATCAATTGAGCACCAACGTAGATTGAACCCAAAGCTTAAAGAAGTAGTTAAGAAAGAAGTTTTAAAGCTTCTTGATGCTGGGATTATTTACCCGATTTCGGACAGTACTTGGGTTTCACCTGTACATTGTGTCCCGAAAAAGGGTGGTATCACAGTCATCAAGAACGAGAACGATGAGCTGATCCCTTCTAGGGTAATAGTTGGACATAGAATGTGCATTGACTATAGGAAACTTAATGCTGCATCTAGGAAAGACCATTTCCCCTTGCCATTTATCGACCAAATGCTTGAACGTCTAGCTTGTCATCCGTTTTATTGTTTCTTGGACGGGTACAGTGGCTTTTTCCAGATCCCTATCCATCCGGATGATCAGGAGAAAACCACTTTTACCTGTCCTTATGGAACTTTTGCATATAGACGCATGCCCTTCGGTTTATGTAATGCACCCGCCACTTTCCAACGTTGCATGACTTCTATATTCTCGGATTTGATAGAGGAAACGGTCGAAGTCTTTATGGATGATTTTTCCGTATATGGCTCGTCCTTTTCCTCGTGTTTGTCTAATTTGTGCAGGGTATTGGAGAGATGCGAGGCAACAAATCTTGTGCTTAACTGGGAGAAGTGTAACTTCATGGTACAAGAGGGCATCGTGTTGGGGCACAAGATCTCCGAGAGTGGTATCGAGGTTGACAAAGCAAAAATTGAGGTTATGATGCAGCTGGGTGAACCGAGGTCGGTGAAAGACATTAGGAGCTTTTTGGGACATGCGGGTTTCTACAGGCGTTTCATTAAGGATTTCTCTAAGATAGCAAGGCCGCTCACCAGACTTTTATGCAAGGAGAAGGACTTCTTGTTTGATGAGGATTGCCGCCAAGCTTTCTTGAGAATCAAAGACGCCTTGTGTAGCGCACCGATTGTCCAAGCTCCGAATTGGGATCTACCGTTTGAGGTTATGTGTGATGCTTCAGATTTTGCTGTTGGTGCTGTCTTGGGTCAGCGAGTTGACAAGAAGATGAACGTGATCTACTACGCTAGTAGAACGCTTGATGAAGCTCAATCCCGTTACGCCACTACGGAGAAGGAACTTCTTGCTGTTGTGTTCTCTATTGACAAATTCAGAAGCTACATCGTGGGATCTAAGGTGGTTGTTCACACTGATCACGCAGCATTGAGGTACCTCTACGCGAAGAAGGACACGAAGCCGAGACTTCTCCGCTGGATACTTCTTTTGCAGGAATTCGATCTTGAGATTGTGGATAAGAAGGGAGCCGAAAATAGCGTGGCCGATCACCGTTCGAGGATGCGAATTGACGAGAGTGTGCCCATTAATGATTTATTACCCGAAGAGCAGCTGATGGCTTTACAGGTTTTGCATGAAGGTTTTGAGCTGAAAGAGAAGCTTGAAGAGACTCACGCCCTTGAGGACGAGAAACTGCCTTGGTACGTTGATTTCATTAACTATTTGGTGAGTGGAGAAGTCCCTGATGACATAAATGGTTACAAGAAGAAGAAGTTCTTTAGGGATGTGAATCACTACTATTGGGATGAACCTTATTTGTTCAAGAGAGGGAGTGATGGTTTGTTTAGGAGATGTGTAGCCGAGGTTGAAGTGGAGGAGATATTGTATCATTGCCATGGTTCAAGCTACGGTGGACACTTTGCTACTTTTAAGACAGCCCGAAAGGTCTTACAGGCTGGTTATTGGTGGCCAAGTCTGTTCAAGGATACTCACGCTTATGTAGCTAAGTGCGATGCTTGCCAGCGAGCGGGAAACATCTCAGCGAGGAATGAGATGCCTCAAAACCCGATTCTAGAAGTTGAAATATTTGACGTTTGGGGGATCGATTTGGTTGGGCCATTCAACCCTCCTTCTCACGGGAACATCTACATATTAGTGGCCGTTGACTACGTTTCCAAGTGGGTGGAGGCGATTGCAGCACCTACTAATGATGCTAAAGTGGTGTTGAAGCTGTTTAACACCATAATCTTCCCAAGGTTTGGTGTCCCGAGGTGCGTAATAAGCGATGGAGGATCTCATTTTGTGAATAAAGTTTTTGAAAACCTCTTGAAGAAGCATGGGGTAAAGCACAAAGTGGCCACTCCTTACCATCCCCAAACCAGCGGTCAAGTAGAGGTCTCCAACAAGCAGATCAAAGCTATCCTCCACAAGACCGTTAGTTCGTCTAGGAGAGATTGGGCGACGAAACTGAACGATGCTTTATGGGCCTACCGGACTGCCTACAAAACGCCAATTGGGAGGACACCTTACTCTCTTGTCTATGGGAAATCTTGTCACTTTCCGGTTGAGTTGGAGTACAAGACTCAGTGGGCAATCAAGATGCTGAACATGGACCTCAAGACTGCCCAAGAAAAGAGGGAAATGGATCTGCACGAGCTGGAAGAAATTCGCCTTGATGCTTATGAGAGCTCCAAGATCTTCAAAGAAAGGACTAAGGCATTTCATGACAAAAGGATTGTGCCGAAAGTATTCAAGGCTAGTGACCAGGTTCTGTTATACAATTCACGCCTCAAACTCTTCCCTGGGAAGCTCAAGTCACGCTGGTCAGGACCATTTGTCGTCAAGGAGGTGTTACCTTATGGAGCCGTAACTTTGTTAAACAAAGAAGGAGGAGATTTCACCGTGAATGGCCAGCGAGTTAAGCCTTATATGGCGAATCTGGTGATGGGAGAGGGGAGTCCAGTCTCTCTCCATGATGCTGATGCAGCCTAAAAGGATTGAAGGTCAAGCTTGTGACCTTAAACAAGCCCACTTGGGAGGGAATCCCATGACTATCCTTTTGTATATATTACTTTTAATTTTGGATCTTTTGCTGTTTTTACATTTTGTCTCTGCTGTTATGTTCAGGTTTTGGCTAGTATATCAAGTTGGAAAATGAGAAACCTCCATTGAGCAGAAAAGTTGTTGAAAATTAACCCAGAACGGGTTGATTGTCTGAGAAATTGGCTCAAACGGGTTGTCAAACAGGTTTCCTCCCCTGGATCAACCTGTTTGACAGCCCGTCCAGGTAAGTCAACTCTCCTCTGTTGACTTTTCCGAGAAAAACCCTTCCTCCTCTCCGTTTTAACTTATGAAAAAATCCCGCATTTCTTCTTTTAAGCCTTTTTCCCGTTTTTCCTCAAAGCCAAAAACTCGATCTCTCTCATTTTTCACTCAAATTTTGAATTTCAAAATCCCTCTCTCTCTAAATCCACCGATTTTGAGACCGCAAGTCTTTGTTTAGCTCAACTCGCAAGTCGATTCAAGGTAATCCACCCGTTTCGGAATTCAATTCTCTCGTTAAGCCTCTCCAATGGGGTTTCACTTGGGAATTGGAAGATTTGCTTTTAAATCATCTAATTTGCCTTGATTTCAACTAAGGTTGACGGATTCAATCAGTGCATGCAAGTAATTTCCGGTTTGAAGGAATGAATTTCTAGGCTTAGATTTTTATCGATTAATTCAAGCTAACGCCTTACCTCACCCTAGAATTCGATCTTATTTCAAGTTTTTCCTCTTGAATTAGCTATTATCGGTTTGGATGATGAGAGAGTAGAATTGATTTTGGCTTATATTGAAAATTTCGAAAATTCGTTTTCAGGGAGATTAGAGTTTTTCTGCATATATTCTCTCTCGACTGTTTTGCGCAATTGTAGCTTGGACTGATTTATGCGTGACCTTCTTTGTCTTGGCAGGTACAATGACAAACACGAGATCAGGGAGACAAAACCCTCAAGAAGATGACAGAGAGAGAGAGCAAGAAGGGAAAAGAGAGAAGGAAAGAGGAAAGTGGGCTATAGTGGGAAGAGGAAGAAGGGCGCAACAGAGGAGCAGTCACCGGAGTTTGCCGAAACCGTCGAGCAGGACCTGGACGAGTCGGTGATTCCAAGGCCTTATGGAGTCCAAGGCCGCATCCGCATCCTCCGAAGGATGAAGTTCCTCCCAATGCGCTATCCACACGGAGAAACGGTCAGGGAGCTCGGGATAGAGGAGGATGTGGAAGACATTTTCTTCCAGACTGAGCTTGGAGAGTTCATGAAGCTCGCCTTACCTGCATACAGGAACCAAGCGATACAATTTCTCGCTTCCCGGAAGGTGCGAAGACATCCGGCAGAAGCCACAGCAGACATCAAGAGGGATGGACTCGGGTTTATCACCTTTGAGCTCTCCGGCGCTGAATACCGGCTGAGTATCGCCGAGCTTGAGAGGATATACAAATTGGAGGAAGATGTCGGTTTGGACACCGAGACGTGCGTTCCAGGCGCAGAGCTGATTGGCCTCTGGGAGATGATAAGCTCGAGGCCTTACCAAATCTCAGCAAACAAAGGTGGTCACATCCGCAGCCCTGCCATCCGCTATGCACACAAGGCGATTGCCCACACGCTCTTCGCGCGACACGAGTGCGCCAACATCACCAAGCAGGAGTTCGAGCTAATCGACATTTCCCTTGAACAGAAGTTGCAGCGGCTGGACAACGGCGAGGACATGCGAGGGGATCTCAAGAGAGCTAGCAGAGCGTGGACGATTCTAGACTCCTTCAAGCAATGCATGAGGAATGCGGAGCTTGCTTATGAACAGGGGAAGATCAAGGACTCCTATCTAGCAATCGGGAGCATGATCACCCTAATCCTGCTTGCAACCAACGTGCAGCTGCCGGCGCCAACGCACCCGCCTCAGTTCATGGATATCGCCTACCTCAACAAAACCTGGTTCTTGAGGGGAACGCATAAAGGGAAGCACGTCTATCGCTTCGAGCACCCTACTTTTGGCGTCTCGAAGATCCTCCTCCCGAACAAGGAACTCACTAGCCACGACACCAGAGACGGGATCATCTTCCTTCCCACAGCTCACCAGTTGTTCATGGACGGAGGCGATGCGACGGTAAACGAGGAACAGGGGAACGACGAAGGAGAGCCTTCGGAGAGTCAAGCGAGCGGACAAGACGACTTCGACTTCATCCCTTACAATGCCAGCGGCAGCGCCCCAGCCATAGTCAAAGCTCATGAGCACATCCGGCTGCTGCGTAAAGGATTCAAGAAGCAGGCTGAGCTAATCAAGAAGCTCACCGAGACGGTCAATGTCCTGAAGGCCAAGCTTTCGTGCACATCGCCGAAAGCAACTGAGACCGCGGAGCCGGTGTTGCGTAGAAGCAGGCGCAAAAGGAGAGCTGGCGGATCACCACCACCGACGTCATTCACTCAGCCGATCGACCTCGATGAAGTTCCCACACCACCCAACAACAGCCCCTGAGAGGTACAACTCTTTTACCATTGTACATACCGTTTTCTTTATTTACTTCCCATGTGCATTTCATATTTTATTTTTGTTGCGTTGATCTCTCCTTCAAGCTTCTATTTGCACAAGGGACCGTGCAATTTAAGTTTGGGGGAGAAGTCATGTGTATTTGACCTTGTGTTTTATTTTCTTATTTTCAATTTTCCATCTTTGAGTCTCATATGCATTTTATCTAAGGCATAGAAAATACCAAAAAAATTGAAATTTTTTCGAAAATTGCATGACACAAAAAGACTTATCATTTGCATTTACATAGTAGGATTGAGTCTAGATGCATTTCACTTAGTTACTTGCACTTGCATAGGGAGCAATGATAAGCATTTTCTTAAAAAGTGAAGCTTTTCGAAGAGATTTCAATGTCCCTGTGGTTAATTATCTGGTGCATGTATTGAGTTTGAAGTTAAGTTAGAACCACATTTGGAATGCACTTGATGATATCATGACTTGGTTGAAGCATTGCTTTGAATTGACCTCTCACTTTACTTATCGAAACCTAATTTGGGCAACTTAAATATCATTCTCTTGCATTGAAAGTTTTTGCTCATGGATCTTGTTTCCCTTGGACACTCTTTATCCATTTTTCATCTCTCTTTGTGTGTCTGAGTTTGCTTGAAAACCCTCCCGTTGCCGAACCTTTCCTTTAAGCCCAAGATTTTACCGAGTGTAGTGAGGCCTTTTTCCGATTGAGCTAAGCAAAAGGTGTTGAGTCTTGACCGACAGAGTTTGAGCTTCCATGTAGAACTAGCTCACGGTTTTTGAGCTAGAATAGGCTTAGGATTGGGTGCTTGGGAGTTCGTGAAAGAGGGAATGAGTTTTTGATTAGATCTTGAGGGGGACGAGAGATTGGAACAATAAAAAGAAAAGAAAAGAAAGAGGAGAGTGAAAAAGAGTGGTGGCTGTTAGTGAAATTGTCAAAATTAGGCAAGAAAAAGAAGAAAGAAAGCAAATCAAAGCCTAGAAAAAGAAAAGCCTTAAGCCACAAAGAGTTCAAAAAGTCTAAATCCTCTGTTTTGAAAAGAAAAGTTCATCCTCCTTTAAGTCCTAGTTTATAACCCTCTCAAGGTCCAGAAATTAGAAAAAGAGTGTTCTTTGGGTTCAATTGAGTTTCGTTCTCTAGTGAAAAAGGGTAGATAGGATCGTTGGGTGTTTTGGGTTTCTCGGCTCAGTTTTGGGTAGATGGAAGTTCAACTTTGTATCATCCTTGGACTTGACTCTTAGCTTTTTGCCCAAGCTCGATCCGTCTTTGAGAGATCACTGTTTTGAAATTGAGAAAACAACCTTGGAGAAACCACTCTTATCTCCTAAAAAGCCTAGTCCCCTAACCAAATGAGCAAATTCTGAAGTGCATGGGTTTATGATTCACGGTTTGTGTTAATTGAATGTCAAAAAGTGAGAGTGATATGAATGCATGCGTAGGTTGAATCTGATGTCGTTTCGTTGCTTTTGAATGTGGCTGAAGTTGTTGAAATAGAACAAACTCATATTGCACCTTATAATTCTGCACATGTTCATTGACCTTTCTTCCTCTCGCTTCACTGTTTAAGAATTTTGAGCTTCCGCCTGCATCATCAACCCTCTCGGATTTGTTTTCCTTGCTTGAGGGCAAGCAAGATTCAAGTTTGGGGGAAGTTGATGTCTCTGTATTTTGCATCATTTAGGAGCATATTCCATCTAGTTTCACCCCCATATTAGCTCATATCCTTAGCATTTTAGTGTAGATCTCTTGCATTGTACAAACACATGGCATTTAGGACTTGCATTGCATTAGTTGTGCATTTGGGAGTTGTATCAGGTGTTTTGGAGCTGAAGAGGGGGAGAAACGGAGTGAAGATGGAAAAAGAGTGAAGTCTGGGCGCAAACAGGATGAGAAACAGGTTGAGAACCTGTTTGCCGACGAAAAGCTGAGCATTGACCAAAGGAAGAGAGTTGACCCGCGATTTACCTGATCTGTTTCGAGTTGTGCGAATTGGGAAGGAGATGGGTCAACTTAAATGAGTTGACTGAGGGCTTCTATTTCCTTGGAACTATATAAAGCCTTAAACCTAATTTCTTTGGATCTTATCTTGTAATTTTCCTTTATCAAGAACACAAAAACCTTTGTTTAAGCTCTAAGCTTGATTTGTACGATTTGTTTTGGATTTCTAATCAAGTTTAGTCATTTCATCTTGCAATCTTCTTATCTTGCTTAGTTTCACGCTATTCTCTCCTTCTATCTATGATTAGGACCCTTTCCTCTCTAGGATTTGGTGTTCTTATTATGGGTAGTGAGTGAATCTTCTTGGGTCTTGAGGGATGAGATAGATTAGAAGAAATTGGGTTTTGATTGAGTCTCTAGAGGGTTTTAATCCTTCCAAAAGGTCCTTCTTTGCTGGGTTTGCTTAAGGCTAGACCTTCTTTGATCACTTAGATCTAGATCCAAGATCTCTCTTCCACCGAAAGTGCATAGAGAGATTGGACCGACCAGCAAAGAGATGAGCTTGTCCTTCACACGGGAGTGGTTGTTTGGAGAGCTCATCGGACTAAGGGAGTTGGCGTTTAAGGCTGGCTTGCGTCGTCCAGCTAACGGGAGTTAGATCCTTGGGCTGACGCTAGCTTAGGGGTTCTCACCACGGGAGTGGGCTAACCTTTCTCCTTGAACTCCCTTCCTGGGACTTAGCTCTAGTTGAGTATTTCTAGACATTTTATTGAACCCTAAGGACTTGTAATCGATTGTCTCATCCCAAGACTCTCCCTTTATCATTAAGTTTACATCTTTCATCTAGTTAAACATCTATCGCATATTGCTTCTTGAATTGCATTCATTCCAGCCTGCATTTTACGGTTCTCATCGCATTCACGTTTTTGTTCTAAGTTCACTTGTTACATTTCAAACCATTGCTCTTGACTTGATCATTTCTTGCATTCGAAATTGTTTTCAACTAGCTCCATTATGGATTGACTCTCAAGACCACAATGACATGAGTGGGATTGTTAATTGAACACACATAAAAATCTTGTTTCAAGTATTCAAAAGTTTATACCCTATCCAACATATTGAATCCTTGGCAAAAATATGTCACATAAGAGTACTCAAACGCATACAGTATTCAAACCCTAAACCGTAAACCCCAAAGTGAAAATTGATGGTTTGACAAAAAAAAAACCGCATTAAAATGTAACACATTCAAAGAGTTCATCCCTATACCCTAAAATTTAAACTTTAAACAAAATTGGTTAACAAAAATCTACCGCAATACAGTCTTAACCAAGTTTATATAATAACTCTACCAATCGAACATTAATCTACCATCATTAATCATAGAACAACCATGTGAAATTCAATTTTTTTGTTTTTCATGCTGCCAAATCTACTACCATTGACAATAAATCTACCAGAAAATATGATAATCTACCATCAAATAAATTATATCTACCGCACTAACATTTATCTACCATCATTAACCCAAAATCTACCATAACTAAATGTCTACCATCATTCATAATAACTCTACCATCTTTTAATAAATCTATTGTCAAACATAATAAATCTACCAACCTCTACCCATTACTCTACCGGAAGATTATTAAGTCTACCAAAAATATGTAACTCTACCACAACATAAATTTAACTCTACCGTTCGGTTTGCAACTCTACCGTTTCGAAATAACTCTACCACAACAGATAATACGTCATCAAACCACAACTCTATCGGACGATGCAAAACTCTACCGTTCGAAAAATAAATCTACCGTTCCACACTAAATCTACGGTGTCATAAAATATATCTATCGTTGATGACTAAATCTACCATCATTACTTCGCTAGATTTATTTTTCGGCGAAAGCTGACGTGGCAACCTTTCATTAATGGCAGTTTCGTAAATACCGTTTTTTGGATACAAAGAATTGGGGGTAAATTAGGTAAAAAAGTTTTTTCATCTGAAAAAATGAAAGGAGATTGTTCTAGTCATTAAGACATAATAAAAGGTTATTATAGTTATTGCCCCTATCTAATATAGTTTAAATAGTGTTCGTGTAATGAATAGTCAAATATTAAAAAGGAAAATGAATGTATTTAAGAAAATAAAAATTCAGTTTCATTCCAAAAACGTTAGGTATATTATATGGACTGTTGAATACGTATTCTACAAGATCATGCTTTATACGGACTGTAGAATACATAATCTATGGTCTTTCTATATTCTATGATATTGTACAATACACATTCTATAAGCTCTAAATGTTGTACTCTACAAGATCATGCGTTATACAGACAGTATAATACATAATCTAACGGTTCTCTATATTTTACGATAATGTAGAATACAGATTCTACAAACTCTAAGGGGGTGTATACAATTTGGTATTTTGAGTGAGTTTAGGTGATTTTTATTAAAATGACAAATCCCCTGTTATTCAAACTTAAATTATAAAACCTCTTTTAAAATCCAGTGTTATTGAACTTGTGATTTTAAAATACACTTTCAAATGTTAAATCAAAAAGTGATTTATGTATAATCAAAAAGTGATTTATGTATAATCCTTACTAGAGTTTAGCATTGAACTTGTGATTTATGTATAATCCTTACTAGAGTTTAATCCTTAAAATCACTTTTTGATTTATGTACTGGATTATACATAAATCACTTTTTGATTTAACATTTGTATGGCACCTTAGCATTTAACATTTGTAAGGCACCTTCTACATATCGTAGAACATTTGAAATCACAAGTTCAATGCTAAACTCTAGTAAGGATTATACATAAATCAAAAAGTGATTTTAACATTTTACGTAAATCCTTACTGGAATTTAACACTTGTGATTCTAAAAATATTTCCAATAATATTTTCAAATGATATTTAGGGTTTAGGATTTATGTATTTTTAGAAGTGGATTTTAAAATACACTTTCAAATGTAAATTTTACGTATTTCAAATGTTCTACGATATGTAGAAGGTGCCTTACACAAAACTCGAAAATAAGAATATAAAAGAAACCTATCGGACAAAAATTTCGTTTCTTTCTCAGTCTATGTTTCACCTTTTTCACATCTATGCTAACTTCGGCCATTGATACCTACAAATATTATATTTTTTACAAATGTTTGTGGTTAGTATTTCAAAATCATTTTTTACTCTCTCTTTTGTTATCATATTCATATCAATCTCTTTGGTTAGTTTTTCAGTTTTCTTATTTTTAGGCTGTGAGAATTGGTTGAATATGATTTGCCTAAAATTTGTAAAATTTGTATGTTTGATTAGTGGTTGTGTGAACTGATCGTATTTACGACAATTTGTTGAATTGGTTGTATGCTTAACCTAAAATTGATCTATACAAAGTCTGTTTGCGAAAACGGATTTTTGTTTTTCTGTGTATCACAAATAAATACATTTGAGATCTATGTGACGTTGGTGTTTGGAAATCATCTAGCAAAAAAAAATGATTTTTTTTTCTTTTCTCTAAAGTAAAGAAATGATGAGTAATCATAAAAAAAAATGATGAATATTCGTAAAAAGGAATATAAATCAAAACTAAAGTATCCTTTTTTTCTTCCAATTTTCTACCTTTTTCAGAATCATCATCATTATAGTATTTGCGAAGTCAAAATTTCGTTTCAAAGCACCACGTTTGCTCTTAGCCGCAAAATGACAATAATACCCTTAATGAAAATCTTGATAATATCTTTTTTAAAAATCGATTTGAATTAATAATTTTTTGGATTAAATAAACTTAAACTTATTGTAAACTATTCAAACATATTATTTCAAACTATTAAAACAACTTATTTTAAAATTATCGTAAAATTTATTCCGCCAAATCTAAAAGTTGAAACCGTAACTATAATTTCATCTCGGCACAAATTGCATAGATTATCTTCACTGAAACCTTTAGATTAATTAACCGACTAATCTAATATATATAGAGAGAGCTACAACATCACAATAACATATTCTTCGTCAGCATCATATTTACTAATCTTTGATTTCTTATTTCTTCTTCTGACGTATGTTAATAGTTTATGCTAAACCTTATTTTTGTTCTCTTTCATTATTTATTTCTCCTTGCTTATTGTTTGGTACTTCCGTTCCTAATATTTAGTTTTATGACTTTTGAATCAGTCCCCATGCACGCTACAAATCAAACAGTACATGCTTTCGTAGCTAAAGGAATTTGAAAGCTCTGATATGGTAGCATCGATAAGCACTTCCTCGCAAGAAACAAACGGTATCGACAATTCTTCAACATACACTCACTAAACCCTAATTTTGTGATTTAACAAACCTTATTTAATGAGATCTGTGATTGACATATTTTGATATCTATCTTAGTTTTGTGTTTTTACTTTCATGTTTCATGCTACATCGTTATTGTTAGAGCACTGGATTATATATAAATTGTTTTATTCTATATTCTCAAGATCCCACATATTAATTTGTTTTCCAATCTATTTTGATTCAGGATCTGCAAAAAAACTTATTAAATATGATGGGACCTTCATGAGGAAATTAAATGTATCTCGACTTGGGCCAATCATACACGATTCTGCTATTTTTGTGAAGATTTTGCGCTTCTGGAGCGACGATTACGGATCCAAACGGTTCAGGTTATTGTTACGATTATATAACCTGGTGATCGGTTTCCAGCCTCAAAAAATTGATATAGACAAGGAAGAGGTAATAGTTGATGAGGATGATGTAAAGGATTTGCATGAGAAAACCAGGTCATTGCGTGGTTAATTCAACCAGAAATCTATAGAATTAATTTTAAATACATGATTGAATAACACCCCCTAAATAATAGTATTATTATAACGTATTTTTATCCGACTTCCGGAGATCCGAGAGCTGTTTTATGGGTAGACGAGAGGAAGGAATATTTAGAGTACGTTGTTGTGTGGTGTTTAAACACTAGTTCTAGTCGTTTAGCCTTTTGCAAGAACGGAGATGATTATTACCGCGAGATTCCAACAAAGGAATTTGACATATCTGATATAGTACTAAAAGGTTACATGCTTTACGTCCTTACGGGCCGTGACTACATCCGAGTCCTGGATTTGTCTGGAAAAAAAGGTTTCAAGGAATTGTCTCCGAGTTATAAAATACCAATGCATCAGTTAGGTCGAAAGACCAGAGATGATATCAAAATCTCAACTAGCAATAACATTGTTGTTACAACATCAGGAGAGATTTTTTGGTACATAGCATCCGTTACAAGTCAAGTAGGGTTATCTTCCACCTCTACAAGAGGGATCCTAATCCATACCCGAATGATCGTCTTCGTCTTCGTCTCTCCTCCACCAAGCTTGTTGAGGTTGATTCTCTAGGTAATGAGGACGCTATCTATGGATTTGGGTATCACCGTCCCTGCTGATCATACCCTTGGTATCGAGCCAAACTCTATCTATTTCACCCGTCATGACCGTGTTTGTCGTAAACCTAACGGTTACCGGGTAAGTCCACCCCCGAATATATGTGTGTTCAATCTGGGAACAAAGACCCTTAAACACTTCTCGGGTCCCTCCAACTTAAAGCTTAAGGATGCTCTATGGTTTTTCCCGTCTTAGATTTGTTTATTTCTGCATTTTGGTGTTCTTGAGAGATTTCATTTTTTTTTCTTTCTCTTGTGCTATTTTCTTTTTTATTACTATGTATTGACTTCTTTGAAAATATTTTTTCTGGAGTTGAATGATCTTAGGAGACATCAGAAACTAATTCATCTTTTGATAGACACTGAACATAATTGCCTCCACCTCCAGTCCGCATCGCGCGGGCACCCGATGTCTTGATACTATGATACATACCTCCACTACCATTAATGTTGCTGGCTTGCTGTACCACCATGTTGTTAAAGCCAACACATAACTTTGTTTAGACCATTTCTTACGAAAATAAAATTGCACTGATGCTTTTCAATTATATATATATTGCTACATTTTGTAACACCTTTTTAGAAGTGATTGGTTACATGGAAATGCCGTGCATTTTATCTGTATCCGCACTATTTTCAGTCACTAATCAAACCATAGAAAAAGTGTCAAACGTCAAGCTGTAAGTGTCATACAGTGCCAAATTCTTTCATAACATAGAGGTTGGCATTTTTCTAGCAGAATAATTTTTTTAAAAAAAGAAAAAAATAGAGTGTTACATTTTTTATAATATCTAGAGAATGTTAAAACATATGTTGTCTACCATTAAAAAGAAAGATGCCGCCTAAGAGGAAGCTTAGAGATTAAGGAGTGCAGGCCAAGGCCGTTAAACTCAGCATCCCACATGGACGCGTAAACCTCACCTTTCCACTTCTTTGCCGTCAAACGCTCCAAGGCTCACCGTAGCCTTAACCCACCTTCCGCGCTATCATGCGCCACGGAAAAATAGTATGGGAGAGAATCCATTATTCTACAGCTGCTACGATGGCAACACCAATCTATATTGTTAGTGTCTAATAGGAAAATATCAAGATGGTATGTATCGGTCGATTTGCCGTATGAAATGTGGACGTACGATCAAAGTGAACTGCTTTGAGGTTCAAACTGCTCCAAATAATGGTATGTCTCGGTCGATTTGCCACGCATGTCAATGTATTATTCAAGACAAACTAGTTTTCATCAATAGGAGAGAGGGCGTATGTTTCTGTTGTATCAAATGTATTCCTTCTTAAACCAAAGTCGTTGGAAATCTTATTTTGACTAATGATAATTTGCATCAGATTGAGTTGTTTATGTTTAGAGTGCTTGTACAAGATCAGATTAAAATTCCCGTGGTGTATTTATTTTCTTCCTTCTGATTTATTTTGATAAATTAAATACATCATAGTTTAGAATATTAATAAAATAGTTTAATGTTGTTTTTTTGTACATCATTAAATAAAATTGTTTATCTATCAAACTCTATGATACATAAATTAATATTTTGTATTTAATATTTTATTTATTTTAGTTTAGATTAATATAATAATGTTAAATTAGTATTGTTTTTGTTAATAATTAAATATTTTGGGAAAACAAATCTGAGATTTGGAAGATTAAAAATGATGTGTTTTAGCATTTTGTAAAATCATATATAATTACTTATATATCAAGATATCTTCATCTAATCATCTTAGTACACCATAACATTTATTTCCTTTCTTTTATCACATTTAGATTATGGATTAAAACAATCTATTTCATCTGTCATCAAATTTCATGAATCTGATCTTAAAAATATTAGTAAGAGATTTTCTAAACTAAGATAAAATTTTAAGATAAACTCAATATTGAATATTAAAACTCAATATTAAATATAAAATTAATGAGATCCTTAAGCGATATCTTACCAACAAAGATAAAAATAAGACTCAAGTATTATTATATAATAACCAAAAACTCAATATGTATCTCACCAACCGAGCTACTATTGTTTTGAAAGTTCAGCTTGACTGTTTAACATTTTTCTTAAGTAAATCACGGATAACTTCAACTAAAGTTTAGCAGCAACTATCGTTGTGTTATACACAGATCAAAATTTTTTATCGAGAAGAGAAACAAACGAAAGCATGGAGACTCCTAATCATGGCCTCTGGTCGGAGCTCCCTATGGACATGGTGACATCTATGTTGGAACATTTGAGTTTTTTGGACTTCCACCGCGCTAAGTTGGTGTGTTCGAAATGGAATTTGTGCTCGAAACAAGCGGCACGGCCAAAATACGGATCTCCATTGCTGATGCTGTCTCCAGAAGAGGGTGGTTGTCGTATGTACAGCCCAGGCGAAGATAGGTTTTACAAGACGAATATAGACTTTTCAGGATTTCGATTCCTTGCAAACTCAGGTAAGTGGTTCCTGGTGGCAGATTCTCGATTAGCACTCTCTATTATAAATGTGTTTACCGATAAGAGGATCGATCTTCCACCTATAGAGTCAGCCAAGGGTGGCCGTTTTAGACTCGAGCGATTTAGGAGATGATAGTTTAAGGAAGAAGTAGAGAAGATGTTACGCATAGTTGCGTAGTGCGTAGCTGTTGATTCCAGAAATAGCACACGTTAATGTGACGGGATATTTCGGATGGGAGACTTGGGAAGCTTTGGATTAATTACTCGAAGAGAAGTTTGGATACAAGAGATAGTCTCGTCAAACAAGCCTTGACGAGACGTAATGCAAATAGCAAATGAAATAGAGAAGAGATGAGCAAATGCTTTAGGGTTTTCAGGGCTGCGTCACTTGGTCTTCCGGGAATGAAGACCTCTCCTTATATAGCTGAGTTAAGGCGATTCTCTGCTGAATATTCTCCTCTTAATCATAAAGGAAATCTTCTTCTTCTCTTGATTTCTTTCCTTTCTTCGAGTGGTGGCTGCATCTTTTCCTTTTTGCTTAAGGTATTACCTTCTTCCTCAAGGCTTTCCATTTCTGTGAGGAGGTTAGGGCTGAAGACGAGCTGGGCTTTTTGTGCTGTTACTCATTGCGATGGGCTCGGGGAAATGTGCTCATTTCACCTCTAACAATAAGTCCCCCCCCCAGTTTGGCGAGTCAAATGCAATTTGGTCTCGGCGAACTTCATGAATGGGAGTTGAGCTCAGGAGTTATTAGTAACAGCATAAGGCGCCAGTGCTAGCTCGTCTTGGGTGCGATTGACTTTAGATTCGTACCGCCTCGTTAAAACCTTGATATGGAAAAACCCGGTTTGGGATAAAAACCATAAGAAGGGAAAAGAGTACGTTGACGTCATCTTGTCCGCAAAAGAATGTGTATTTCGATGATTGTTCTTGACATCAGCTCGTCAAAGAGAATCAACCATCTATGACGGTCTCATACGAGTCAGCTCGTCGAAGAGAATAAACGTCCGTCCTTATTTCAACGTCAGCTCGTCAAAAGAAGGAGTTATACCGCTTAGCATGCAGTTCGTCAGGAGTGGGATTGCCACGTCATCAATGCATATTTTATTAAAACTGAAAAAGTGGGTCGGCGGTTGAGCTTTTGCAAAAAAGGCCCAAGTCCCGTTAGGTTTTTCCAAGCGGGAAAAAGGAAGGGAAGTTTTTTCCCTTGAAAGTCGCGAAACTTCTCTTAAAGAGACCGTTCGGATTTCTTTTCCACATTAACTCCTTTTTCGCCTGCTCATTGCCTTCAACCGTCTTGAAAGAGAAAAGGTAATTTTCTTCTTCCATCTCGAATCCGAGTCGCATTGCTTGGTTAAACCGATAGGTATTGTGTAATTTTCTTAGATTTGCTTGCTTCTTGACTTGAAATTCCTTCTCTTCTCGCCTCGATCTTTCCTCTCGTCAGAATTTTTAGGGTTTCTCGTCGAATTTTGACTCTTCGTCTTCCGATTCTCGTCTGATGGATCCTTCGGACCGAAAGGGGAAAGGGAAGGCCGTGGTGCGGGACGACGACGATGTCCCGCTTTCAAGTCTAATCCCGGGTTTTCTCGGTGATGCGGTCCGAGCGGGCCGAACCCTGGAGCGTCGCCGTAGGGCGGCGGCAACGGAAAGGTCGGATTCTACGGCCAAGGACTCTTCTTCGGGGGTCCGTGCCGATTCTGATGCTCCGTCCTTGCGGGACGAGGATAGTGAGAGTTCCGGGTACCGCGATAGGATTCCGGAGGATGATTCGGACGCGGATTCCGAGGTAGGACCGGATGAAGTGCCGACCCCGGATAATGTCGAACTCGAGGGTCTTCCGTCAGTCGTCGAGATGCCTTGGCGCACTCCGGCGACTTCCTTGACCGCCGATGGTCGGTCTTGGATTGACGAAGGGATCGTCGCAGCACTCAGGTCGAGATGCTCGATCCCCGAAGCCGTGGAAATTCAGATTCCGTCTGCCCAACAAAGGCCATTTGACGCTCCGCCGGGATGGTTCTGCGCCTATGAGTGCTGGTTCACGGAATTTGGAGTACGGTTTCCCATCTTCCACCATCTGTTGGATTACGCTTATCAGCGTGGCGTCCCTATGAGTCAGCTGACTCACGGCGTGGTCCGGCATATTGTTTTTACCGAGGCCTTGGCCAATCATCTCGGGATTACCTTCGACCGAGAGCTCTTCAAGCGTATTACTGACTTCCGTGCTAGTGCGAAGGAGGAGCGGTTCAGACGATTCTGTACCACGATGAATCACGGCATTGTTTACGGCGCTCACAAAGACAAGATCCACAACTGGAAGCACTACTACTTCTATGTCAAGAAAAATGCTGGGTCGATTGGTGATTTTAACCCCGACCATGTCTTGACGGGATGGGTCGATGAAGCTGGTAGATTGCTTGTAGATTTCGTCGCGTCATAGATTGAGTTCAGTTTTGGTATGCTAACCTTTTGCCTTTGTTTGTTTTGCAGAGAGGGTCGTGCCGAGGCCAACGTCTACTGCGTTCCGGAAGAAGTGCGAGGTTTTGCGAGATCGGAGTCGAATCATCTGGGCCGACTTCGCTGCCAAGTCCGAGGAGAGGAAGAAGAGGAAGAGAGAGGGAAGGTCTAAGCCCGCTTCGACTCCAGCAACTGGTGGGAATCTGATTGCTTTTTTATTTAGATTTTGCGTTATGACGATGCTTGTCATTGATCATTGCTTGATCTTTTGCAGCTAAATCGTCTCGTCACACTAAGAAGATGGGGCTTAAGAAGAGGACTCCCGTGTCTGCTGACGATGCCATTCTGATCCCGGATTCTCCTCCGAGGGGGAGGAGGACTGACTCGGCTGCCGAGTCAGGCGGCCCGCCTAAACGTCCGGCTTCCTCGATTGCGTCGAGGATGAAGTAAGTTTTCTTGCGGAGAACCGGTCCTTTATCGTGGTTTGGTGCGTGTTACTGATGCGCTGTTGTTTCTGCAGGACTTCGAAGAGGGTCAAGCTCGAAAAGACGGGTGCGAGCGGGAAGCGGTCGTCTGTTGCGGAGACGACGCCCGAGGTCGTGCTTGACGAGGAGGATACCCTTCCTTCGGGTGGTGGTTTCGATGCATCTCGTCACTCAGGTTGCGACGAGCCCGGCGAAGATCCATCTCGTCAGTCGGGTGATGACGATCTTGGCGAGAACTCATTTGAGCAACCGGGAGGCCTTTCTGGTCTCGGCGCTAGGGCGAGCTCGTCGGGCCCTAAGGCTGAGCCTGCTGATTCCGAGGTCCCGGACCCGGATGCGGTCGCCGTCGTCTGGTCGGGGGGTTCTCCTCTTATTCTCAACAAGAAGTTTTGCGCCGAGCTGGTTTGGAGCTGTAAGCCTAAACCTCATTGGGGGGTTCCGCTCAAGAAGATCGAGCTGAAGGGCGATGTTGTGGATGTTTCTTCAGACCTCGTCAACGTTGCTGGGAAGTTCTCTTAAGTTGTTCAGCAATACGACACCAGGTTGAAGGCGGCTCGGGAGGAAATCGTCAAATTGCAGAGCGAGCGATCTAAGGGTCCGAGGCTGGAGTTCCTTGAGAGGGAAAAGGCTGATCTCGAGAGGAAGGTCGGCGTCCTGAATGGCGAGATCCTGAAGGCGGCTGGCCTTCAGGATGAGGTAGTCAAGTTGCGCGCCCAAGTTGCGGAGCTCGAAGAGAAATCCCGCCGAGACGCAGAGAATGCTGCGGCTGAGGCTTCCCGACTTCGACAGTCCCGCCAGAAGCAGGCTGAGTATATCGCCACTCGTGTCTACGACGACATGCGGGACTGGTATGCTCCTCGTTTAGATCGTCTTGGCAGGTTCGTCGCGCAGCGCGACGAGGTGGAAAAGGCAGTGGTCAAGATTGCGGTTGACGAAGCGCTGCTCGATTACGTGCAACGGACGAAAGGCGTCTCTCAAGACTTTGATCTCGTTATTGCGAAGCTGGAGGGTTGGGTTAGGGTCAAGGAGAGCAGAGCTGCTGGGGACGAGATCGACGAGGTCGATATCGGTGCTGACGACTATGCAGCGCCACACAGGTTAAATTGCCTCTTTGATCTTGCCGATTTCTATTTCGATAACACTTGGGTTACTCCGAAGGGTTTTAATCAATTTGGGACAATGTATAATACTCTCAGGCCCAATCTTGCTGAGCTTATAATAGGTGGATCGCCGACGAGAGAGAGTTCGGGAGCGGCTAGTGCTGAAGCCGGGACGAAACCGGGTCTGGATGCTTCCGTGGCCGTTTAGGACTTCGCCTCTGTTCTCTCCCTTTTCTGCTTTTTAAGAACTCTTCTTTTTATAAGTCGCGGTGATTCATGCCGATGTAACAACATTGCCCGGGAGGGTTTTAATCCGTATGCTTTTCAGGATTTAAAACTTAAGTATTTGCTTTACTTCCTCGTTCATCTTTTTCTTTGTGCGAGATGAATGTCGCGAATATAGTTGATGATTTCGTGCTTTTTGAAACATCCTGCTTTTAATCTATACCCTTTAATGAGGTGCGCTGCGTTGTCGATCTAGCGGAATGATTCAATCGTCTAATCGTCATTAGATAAGTGGTTCAACGTGCCGAGACAACTTGGCATGCTCAAGTTCTGTCGTGACGAGATGCTACTTGCTATGACAATGCTATGCATCTGACGAGATGCGAAGTCACGCAGCTCGTCAGAATTCTCGTTTTTAAGAGACACCGATCCGTGCTTGTTGGATCTGTTTGCGGTGGCGCTTTTTAGGCCGGTAATAGGAACCGAAGTCTAGAAATTCGAATTACTCCTACGCCGCTAAGTCGAATATGATTAACAAGGTAGCGATTTTTTCTTGCCCATATGGCTTAGGGTCGTGCGAGATATGCGTGTTCTCGACTTGTAGTGCGTCATTCTTGAAGAATGGGGGATGATCAGTCCACTTGGTGCGATGTGCGGTCAACTGTTTGGCCAGAACGTCGACACTACTTTTTATGTGTGCGCTTCAGAGTAGCTTTGAGACTCTCTTTTCTTGCCGAGCTCATAGACAAGAACTCATTATACTGCCGAGTTCCAGAGGCTTTGAGACTCATTAATTTACCGAGTTCTAAAGGGATTTTATGACTCTGATTTTGCCGAGTTCACTAGGCACACCAAAACATCTGTTTTTGACCTAAGTCAATCAGGAAATTCTTGCTTGGGTTTTTCTGCCGAGATGGAATGTTTCTCAAGGATTCAGAAAAAGATGCATGCGTACAAGCGAATTAATAAAGTAAAAAAGCTTTTTTATTTTTATTAAGTTATAGCTGCGCCTCGGTGAAAAGGCTGCCGACGTACCCGTGCCGGGATCAAGCCATTCGTAGTTCGTTACAAGTGTTCATGCAGTGAACATGTCTTTTTTTTTTTTTTTTTTTTTTTTTTTTTTTGACGAGACGCGAAGCTACGAGTCTAGTGGCGGAACTTGCGCAAGTTCATGGAGTTCCACGAGCGAGGGAGTATGCTTCCGTCGTCATCTTCGAGCTGGTACACTCCTGGTTTGATGATTCGCGTGATGCGGTAAGGTCCTTCCCAGTTGAAACCAAATTTGCCGGCGTGCTCGGGTTTGGTGAAGTCTTGGACTTTCTTCAGGACGAGATCATGTAGTGCGAAGCGGCGGTTGCGAATCTTCTTGGCGTAGTATCTTGCTGCTTTTTGCTGGTAGTTTTGCATACGTAAGAGGGAGCGATCTCTTAGCTCCTCGGTGTTGACGAGACTATCGTGCAAAGACTCGTCGTTCAATGAGGAGTTGAGGGGCATTAGTGATCGGCGTAAGCTCGCGACGTGTAGCTTGGCAGGGGCTAATGCTTCGCAACCGTGAGATAGGGAGAAAGGGGTTTCGCCAGTCGCTGACCTGGGTGTTGTGCGGTGAGACCAAAGTACTCCGTCAAGTTCGTCTGCCCACGTTCCTTTGTAGCTCTCGAGTCTTTTCTTCAGGCCGTCGACGATAGTTTTGTTTGTTGCCTCGGCTTGCCCATTGGCTTGGGGGTATCTTGGCGTGGAATAAACGAGCTTGATCTTCCAATTGGCACAGAACTCGCGGAAGCTTGCCGCGATGAATTGGCCACCATTGTCGGTGACGATTTCATATGGTAGACCATGTCGGCAGATGACGTACTGCCAGATGAAGTTCTGCACGTCTTTGGCGGTGGGGTTCGGGAAGGCTTTAGCTTCTACCCACTTGGTGAAGTAGTCGGTGACGACCAGGAGGTACGCGCATTGCCGGGATCGTGGCATCGGGCCGACGATATCCATCGCCCAGCGCATAAAGGGATATGCCGGGACGGACGCTTGAAGTTCTTGCGTCGGGGCGTTGATGATCGGGGCGTATCTTTGGCAGAGAATGCACTTCGCGGTGTGATTTTCGTAGTCTTCGATCATCTTTGGCCAGAACAGGCCGTGCTTCTTGATCTTAGAGGCCAGAGATTTTCCGCCGGCATGGTTTCCTCCGGCTCCTTCGTGAGTCTCGATCATCACTTTCTTGGCCTGTGTCTCGTCGCAACAACGTAGGATGACTTTGTTCGCGGTCCACCGGAATAATTCGTCGTTTTGGAGGAAGTAGTAGGCTGCTTTGCGGCATAGTCGACGAGCTGCCCAACGATTGACCGGAATCGTCCCGTTAATCAGATAATCTTTGATCTCGTCCTGCCATGAGTGAGGTTGATCCTCTTCTGACTCGGGGGTCATTGGCTCGTCGTCTTCATCTTCCTCCTCTTCTTGATATATAGCCATGATAAACGCTCCTTTAGGAAGTTTGATGCTAGGCTGCTCGATTGTTTCGACGGGAATCGTTCGCCGCAAAGCCGAGTCGGTTCTCGAGGCTAACGCGGCGAGCGCGTCGGCTTCCGTGTTCTCGGCACGGGGGATTTTTGTCAACTCGAACGACTTGAATTGCTTGGACAGTTCCGTCGTTACCTTGAGATATGCGTCCATGCGGTCGTCTTTAGCATCGTAATCTCCGCTGAATTGCTTTGCCACGAGCTGAGAATCGCAGAATGCGTGCACGTGCTCGGCCCCAACTTCCTTTGCGAGACGTAGTCCTGCGATGACTGCCTCATATTCGGCCTCGTTATTGGATGCTGGAAAATCGAGCTTGAAGGACTGTTCGAGAACCTCGCCTGTAGGGGATACGAGGCGGATGCCGACACCAGATCCTTGCTTGGATGAAGCGCCGTCAACGTGCAGGAGCCATTTAGAGATATGCTCGGCTTCGTTCACGACGAGCTCTGGTGGGATCTCGACAATGAAGTCGGCGAGAACTTGGGATTTTGTGCTGGTTCGGCCTTTAAATTCGATGTCGTGCTCTGACAGCTCCACCGCCCATCTTGCCATGCGACCCGATTGATTTGGGCCATGAAGGATTTGGCGCAATGGTCCCGATTGATTTGGGCCACGATGATTGCGTGGGATTGAAAGTATGGTCTCAATTTTCTTGCCGAGATCACTACCGCTAATGCCAGCTTTTCGAGGGTAGAATATCTCGTCTCGGCATCGTTGAGGGTTTTGCTCACGTAAAAGATGGGCTTCTGCTCACCGCGATCTTCTCGGACCAGTGCGCTGCTAACGGCTGTGCTTGATATGGCGATGTAGAGGAGTAACGTCTCGCCATCTTCGGGTTTTGCGAGGATCGGCGGGGTAGTGAGATACTCTTTCAGTTGCTTGAATGCGTCTTCACAATTCTCGTCCCATTTAAAGTGCTTGTTGGAGCGGAGCAGCTGGTAAAAGGGGAGGCACTTGTCTGTCGAGCGCGAGATGAATCTATTCAGTGCGGCGATTCGGCCAGTGAGTCTCTGGACCTCCTTTGCATTTTTTGGCGAGGGGAGGTCGAGAATTGCCGAGATCTGCTTCGGGTTCGCCTCGATGCCGCGCTGAGTTACAATATAGCCGAGGAATTCTCCGGACGTGACGGCGAAATTGCACTTTGCCGGGTTGAGCTTCATTCCGTACTTTGTCAAAACCTGGAAGCATTCTTGAAGGTTCTTGACGTGATCCTCGGCTTTAGCAGATTTTACCAACATGTCGTCGATGTAGACTTCCATGCTATTGCCGAGCTGTTTTGCAAACATCTTGTTGACCAATATTTGGTAAGTGGCGCCAGCGTTCTTAAAGCCGAAGGGCATGACTTTTTAGATATATGTGCCTCGATCTGTGATGAAGGCTGTCTTCTCGCGGTCGTCTGGGTGCATGAATATCTGGTTGTAGCCGGAGAATGCATCCATGAAGGAGAGTAGTTCGTTCCCCGCCGTAGCTTCGACGAGGCGATCGATATGCGGCAGCGGAAAGCTATCCTTTGGGCAAGCCTTGTTTAGGTCGGTGAAGTCCACACATACTCTCCACTTTCCGTTCTTCTTCTTGAAGACGACCGGATTGGCGAGCCAATCAGGGTACTTTACTTCGGTGATTGATCCGGCTCGCAGTAGCTTTTCGACTTCGTCATTGACTGCTTGAGCTTTATTGGTGCCGAGCTTATGCCTCTTCTGCTTGATCGGTTTGTAGGTGGGGTCGACGTTGAGCTCGTGCGAGGTGACCTTGGGATCTATCCCTTTCATATCCTCCATTGACCATGCGAAGAGATGCACGTTCTTCTTCAGTAGATCCACCAGCTGGGTTCTGATTTCGGCGTTGAGATTGCTGCCGATACCAACGCATCTTTCCGGTTTCGTCTCGTCGATGCTGACCTGGTCGACGAGATCGGGTTTAGGTCTCTGATGATAGGAGAGTCGCGGGTCCAGCTCTTCATTGATCATGCATGAGGATGAAGATCGGAGTCGACGTTCTTGGAGGAAGCAGGATCTTGACACTCTTTGGCTGCCACGTAATGTGAAGATTCCCAACGGTGTTGGAAATTTGACGCATTGATGAAAGGTCGAGACGACGGCTTTCATCTCGTGGATCCACGGCGTTCCTAGAATTGCGTTGTATATTGCTGGTCTGTCTATGACGATGAATTTCACGAGCTTGGAAATTCCTCCGACATAGACGGGTAGGCGGATAGTGCCGATACTGAATACAGTGTCGGCGGTGAATCCAGTCAGCGGACGAGATGCTGGCTTGATGGCTTCTTCTTCAATCCCCATCCGGTCTAGGGTCTCCTTGAAGATTAGATTTACCGTGCTCCCGGTGTCAACTAGTATTTTTGCCACGTCGCAATCGTGGACTTATATTTTGACCACTAGCGGGTCGAGATGCGGGGTATCCAGCCCCTCCGCATCCTTGTCCGTGAAGGATATCATGCCTGTGTCCTGACGGATAAATTGGCCGAGCAGGGCTTCTCCATCCTGATGGGAACTGGGGTGGCGCTGAGCCGAGACAGCCTTTCGCTCGTACTCCTTGATTGCCGAGATGGAATCGTTATTGTCTAAGAGACTTCCCATGATCATGCTGACCTGTCGCTTTGGTGGGGGTGGCAAATCCTCTGGATGGTCATAGTCTTCCTTCTCAGGTGCGGGTTTCGGATTTGTCTTCCCCTGATTTTGGGGGCGAAACTGGCGGGGTCGCTTTCCCTTTTGGCCCCCTTTGGCTGGCTTCGGCGCGAAGTCTTTGCCTTGAGATCGGTCGCCTTCTACCGCAACGGCTCCTTCTCGGTATTTCCTGAGGATGCTACCGATGAGATGCCTACAGTTCTCCGTTGCGTGACCGGTTCGACCGTGGAAGTTGCAGAACAGGTCATGATTATTGTCGTCGTCTGGGTCGACGATGGCTGGACGAGACGACGTCAGTGCGAGTGCTTGCGGCTGCTCTGCTGGGTCCCAGTGGTTGAGGTCGTCGTCGACGGCAAAGGAGAGTGATCTCCTGACTTCTGGCCTTCGTCGCTGTTCATGACTTTCTTCCTTAGGTCTGGCGATGACGGGCTTTTTCTCACCGCTCTTCTCGGCGTAGAAGTCGGTGTCTTCTTCTAGGAAGATGTACCTCTGTGACCGATGGAGCGCGTCTTCGAGGGTCGGTGATGGCTGGAGAGAGAGGTCTGCTTTAAACTTAGAGTCGTAGCGGAGACCGTTGCGGAGTGCCTCTAGCGGGACGCTATCGGGCATGTCGCCGAGATCCATCGCGGCTCTCTTAAACCTTTCCATGAAACTTCGCAGTGGTTCTCCTCTTGATTGCGTCATGGTAAACATGTTTCGGGTCACCCTGGTCATGTTCATGGAGTAGTGTTTTAAGAACGCGCTCGTCAAGTCGTCGAAGTTATCGATCGACTCGGCAGGGAGGCTGGAGAACCATCCGAGTGCTTCTTTCGTCATATACTCGACGAAGACTTGGAAATAGTTTGCCTCTCTCTCCTCGGGAGTGGCATATTGCTCCCTTGTCATAGCGAGGTTGAAAGCTGTCAACCACTTCTTCGGATCTTCTTCGCCGGCATAGGGCTCGATCTTTAGTCTGACTCTCTCGCGGAGCCGGATTCTGCGAATCCTTGCCGTAAGCGGGCTCCTCCGGGTGTCGGCAAGGATTTTTGCCAATTCTGGTGCAGAGCTCGTGACGAGATGCACTCTGGAATTAAACTCGTCCAGCTGACGATTAATCCTATCGAGCTCGGCATGGGTCTGTTTGCTGGCCCGCGAGATTCGGCTTGTCGCTTCTGTCCGATTAGCAGTTGCATCTGCTATCGTGGTCCCCGTGGCATGACCTGTCGGCGTGTCGAACGAGAGCCGACGAGCCGGTGAAAACTTGCCGTCTTCCGCTGTTACTGAGTCGATGAACTCTTGCGTCTTCTGCTGATATGTCCGCATCGTCTGGACTTCTTCGGAGAATGGCTTCATAGCCCTCCGAATTGTTTTCACTAGGTCGTCGTGCGTGACGGCCTTCGCTCTGGATCTGCGACGAGCGGGAGCTGGCGGCTGAATTGTATCCTCGGGTTCGTCGCGCGGTGCGTTTTCGTCGTGCTCGACGTGGTCCTCCTCATGCTCGAGAAGGTCTTCGGGAGGATTCTCCGGGAGGGTCTTGTGGTTTTGTCGTGGTTCTCTTTCGGGGGAGCTTCCCGCTGAGTTAGACATCGTCCGAGCTTCTTTTGAGATGCTTAATCCAATAAGGTATTCCCAGTCCCCACAGTCGGCGCCAATTGTTGATTCCAGAAATAGCACACGTTAATGTGACGGGATATTTCGGATGGGAGACTTGGGAAGCTTTGGATTAATTACTCGAAGAGAAGTTTGGATACAAGAGATAGTCTCGTCAAACAAGCCTTGACGAGACGTAATGCAAATAGCGAATGAAATAGAGAAGAGATGAGCAAATGCTTTAGGGTTTTCAGGGCTGCGTCACTTGGTCTTCCGGGAATGAAGACCTCTCCTTATATAGCTGAGTTAAGGCGATTCTCTGCTGAATATTCTCCTCTTAATCATAAAGGAAATCTTCTTCTTCTCTTGATTTCTTTCCTTTCTTCGAGTGGCGGCTGCATCTTTTCCTTTTTGCTTAAGGTATTACCTTCCTCCTCAAGACTTTCCATTTCTGTGAGGAGGTTAGGGCTGAAGACGGGCTGGGCTTTTTGTGCTGTTACTCATTGCGATGGGCTCGGGGAAATGTGCTCATTTCACCTCTAACAGTAGCCACCACGGCTTCTATCCAACTTCCGAAGATCTGAAAGGTGTTTTATGGGTAGACGAGAAGAAGGAAGAGTACGTTGTTGTGTGGTGTTTTTCCACATGTACCAATCGTTTAGCCTTTTGCAAGAATGGAGATGATTATTACCGCGAGATTCCAACAAAGAGATTTGACATATCTGATATGGTAATCAATGGTTACATGCTTTACGTCCTTACTGCCCATGACTATACACTCGAGTCCTGGATTTGTCTGGAAAAGAAGGTTTCAAGGAATTGTCTCCGAGTGATAAAATACCAATGCATCAGCCTAGGTCTGAATAGTGGTGAAACCACAGAAGATATCAAAATCTCAGCTAAGAATAACATTGTTGTTACAGCATCAGGAGAGATTTTGTTGGTACATAGCATCTGTTACAAGTCAACTAGGGTTATCTTCCACCTCTACAAGAGGGATCCTAATCTAGACCCGAATGATAGTCTCAACTTCACCAACGTTGTTGAGGTTGATTTTCTAGGCAATGAGGCGCTCTCTATGGATTTGGGTATCACCGTCCCTGCTGATTATACCCTTGGTATCGAGCCAAACTCTATCTATTTCACCCGTCATGACCGTGTTTGTCATAAACCTAAGACCATGATTAATGGTGGAAACCCATTTCGTCTCTTAGTTAATATTGTATCAATAAAATTATTTTTATAACTTTTGTAAGAGATCTTTGTGTTTGGCTACTTCGATGGTAGAACAATAAGATATTGTCTGTCATCATAGAACAATAATTTTTTTTCGAAAAAAAATGCTCAAAATTAAAAACTCTCTTTCCAAATTCTATAAACCCCAAAAACGCATTTCACTTTTCTAACTGAATCCATCATCATTTTTGTTGTTCCACTACAATGTCAATCTTGGATTCTAAAGGAGAAAAGGAAAATAGTGAAGAGAGGGAACAAGAAGTGGTAGCACGAGTACTCTCAAGAAAACCAGTTTCTTCTCTCTGCTTTCCTCAGCACAAAGCCCACCATTAAGAACAAATCTCCAGCAACAATACAAAGGCAAAGCAGCACAAGAAGAAGCTAAGCCAGAGACAGAGAAGATCATCACAAAGTCGTTTCCTTTACCAATGGCTGATCATAATGCCAAACTCAACGAATCATCATTCAGATTCGGTAACCAAATCCCCTTTTCCGACAAAGGCAGATTCAGTTTCGCTGGAGGTTGTAGTAAAAGGCTATCTCCAGCAGTTCAAATCCGATCAGTTATTCCAGTTTTCGCTGCTCCACCATCGAAAGAAGAGAAGAAGAAATCGACAGGTTGACTCTCCGTTTGTGAGAATCTTCGACATCGGCTTGTTTCAATGCTTGAGCTCGGAACCCGACCATAATCTCCTCAGCTTTTTCAAGCGTTGACAACATATTTCCGTAGCGCACCTGCAGATTTTGCTCTGTCTCCTTTTGCTTAATCACTTCTTCCTCCAAATTCTTCTTCCAAGATGCAGCCATCTCCTCTTGCCTCTTGAATGATTTAAAGCACTCTACTTCCATTCCACCAATCTCAATCTGCTTCAAACTCGCTTCTATTTGGCTCCACACGGTCTCTGCTCTTCTCTGTCAAATGGAACAAATCAATAGATATCAACATAGGGGCTTCAATAATTAAGGTTTAGCAATTAATCTACTTCAATTGGTACAGAAAAACAAGTTGACCGATTCCAATACATGTGAACAGGATGTGTAAACCAAATTGTAGAACTTTATCTATCAGATATACAGAACGAGCTATATACAAGTGATAAACGCGAACTTTTATCATGATTAAGGCAGAACCATAAGAAACATAAAGCTCTTACCTTTTTTCAAAGGTTTCGTGACCTTAATTGCAACAAGTGCTGCTTCAACCTGAAGACACGAGACACAAACAGAGATTCAGTAAATTTACAGAGCAAACAGCAACAGAACTTCGAGACAGAGTACGAAGGAGATCAAATTAGAAAACCGAGAAGGAGAAGAAGATTACTTTGGTGGCTTTCTTGTTACCCATGGCGGATTTGAGAAAGAAGAAGCGACTGCTAGGTTAGAGTGGAGAGAGGCAGAAAAACCCAGGAAATCCCTGCACATGCAAATCGGATTTCGCGTCGAAAACCGATTTGGGGCTCCTCTACAATTGCATCACAGAAAGAAGCATCAAGAGAGAAAAGGAGAAGAAATAAAATGTCGAGAAAGAAAAAAAACTTGACACGTGGCTGCTGGAGACGTCGCTTAGCGTCACTTATATAAGAGACGTTTTTAACTTTTATTTCCTTTTTGATTTAAATAAATGTTTAATTTACGCTAAGAGACTGACTAAAAACGCCCGTTAATCATGCTCCCCCGAATATGTGTGTTCAATCTGGAAACAAAGACCCTTAAACACTTCTCGGATCTCTCCAACTTAAAGCTCAAGGATGCTCGATGGTTTTTCCCGTCTTGATTTGTTTTTTTTTTTTCTTCTACATTTTGGTGTTCATGAAAGATTTCCATACTTTCTTATTTTCTTGTGTTACTTTTTCTTATTAATTATTATGATTGTCTTATTTGAAAAAATTAACTAATTATCTCTCATATAATTCACTATAAGAAAACAAGAATAGTTTTGACCAGAATCCTGACCATGTTGGACGAAAAAATTTATGACCACTATATATTTGCGACCAACGATTTTTGACGATAGTTGTTTGGTCGAAATTTGGTCACAAAGACCAGTTTTCTGACCATTTTCAGTGTTAAAATTATCCTTGTTTTCTTGTAGTAATAAAATTTTACGAAATGTAATTAATCATGGGTGGAACTTGTATTTACATAAAATGTCAAGAGAATTTGCACAAAATGAATTCAATTCTGAGCAAAACTTGTACTATATATAGTCCAAAATAAAGAATAAGAAAAAAAATGTTTATAATATTATTAGTTGTACTCGGTGTTTGAAAACCTACGTACCCATGTAATTTTAGGATAAAGTTAAAATGTAGTTCATTTAAGTATCAATGTTCCCAAAATTAAAAAATTACTACCTAAAAAAATTCGTAAGGATATACCGGCCAGTCCCAACAAGAACCCGATGATGAAAATATCATAGGAGGAGTTGTCATGCTTGTGACCGGTTGCGTTAGCTCGGTCTTCAAGATGATCCAGGCCAGTATAATTCCAGGTTTTTCTATCGATGTTCTACATCTACCCGATCAAAGTGATCGTGACTCTCATGATTGGTTGGACTTAAAGAGAAAGTTTTTATAGGAAGTTTAGTCAGGTCTACATATCCAAATCGAAGTCTTTCTCATATTGGCTTTTTCTGATAATTTAATTTGGTTTTGCCTTTTTTCTCCTTCCAAAATTAGGCTTGTTGGCGTTGTGGTTATCATGATGGAAGAAGATGGAGATGGGGAACAGATTTCTACAATGTAATTTTTGATATGTTATTGTTAGTTTAAATTGTGATGGTGATCCTAATCTCGTGTACCATATAATTATTATTTTATAAGTAAGAAAAAAAATTGACAAACAAAAAAAGAAATAAGAGGAAAACATTAGCAAAACAGAAATAAAACATAAGCATAAAGTATACAGATTTTTTAAACATTCAATTTACTCTTGCCTATGTGTTTTATAGCCTATTTAAAAATAACGCATTATTGCAAATTTGCAACAACAAACATTTCAAAATCCATACAAAACGGAAAGTAGTTGTAATAATTGTTTTATTACTTCATAACAAATGGAGTACGTGAGTCGTGACTAAGATTCTTTATTTCCATCAAAGGAATATTCTGTTTATCAGATTTTTTTTTAAGAACATAAATAAGATTTTTAATTTTGTTTTGAACAAAAAGAAACCTTAAATGTCAAACCTTAACTCAGTATCAAACCGTTGTAAACATTCATAGCTTTGATTGATTATTGAAGGTTTGAATGTTTACATCGGTTATTTGTCACCATTCACTTCACTTTTTAACTTTTGATTTTCTAAAAAAATAATAATAAGAAAATAAAAATAATGGCACTTGAGGAAAGCAGATGAGAAAACAAAAAGCAAAGTAGGACTGCAAGAGACTCCAAAATGGTTGGTTTGAGGTAAAATTCCATATTCCAGAGAAAAAAAATGTTATTAAAATAATTTAAAATTCCAAAAATGTAACAATTGTCTTTTGGAAATTTTTTATCAGGTAAAATTTCACCGATTGATTATCTGAGAATGGAGCTAAGGTGCATAAATTCCAAATTCCAAATATTTGATGTGACAAATGAAAAAAGAAAAAAAAGGGCTAGTGATAAGGTATGAAATGGCACTAATTTTCACCAATCTAGGCATTTAAAAGACTCGTGCGTGGTTCCTTAATGTTTAAAGTAATTATTGGGCTACTATTCCATTCGGACTCTTGTAGTTGCAAGTACTGTATTATATGGAAAAATAATAATAATAACAAATAACTCGCAAATAAAAATTTATGGTATGAGAGAATTTTACCCAATAGTTTAAAATGCTCCTATCCGATCTGGTTTTCAGATTGGTTCCAGTTCAGATCCGAGTAAAATGTCTAGGCCTATTTAAATTTTGAAACACCTTTTTTTGTATCACACACACAAGTGATTGGTTACCTAGAATTGCACCATCTTGAATGACACTATTTCGAGTCACCAATAAAACCCATAGAAAAATTGCTAAACGTCAAGTTATAACTTAAAGTGATACACTACCAAATTCTTTCACAAGTCATAACATAGAGGTTGTCATTTTTTCAGCAATAATTAAAGCAAAAACAAAAAAGTGTGACATCTTTTATAAGTTTTAGAGAATGTTTAATTTGTTGTCTCCCATTAAAAAGAAAGTTGCCGATTAAGGAGTTGCAGAGAATTTGGCCAAAGCCGTTAAACTCAGCATCCCACAAACCTCCGGATATAAACTCTTCCTAATGGACGCGTAAACCTCACCTTTCCACTTCTTGGCCGCCAAACTCTCACCAAGGCTCACCGTAGCCTCCACCACACCTTCCGCACTATCGTGCACCGCCGAGTCAACGATCCCTAAAGCCACCGCTTCCTCTCCTCTGATCTTCTTCCCGCTAAGCAACAGCTCCCGCCTCGCAATACTCGTCCCGATCTTGGCCACGAACATGGCTGCGAAGTAGTCCGGTATCGGCAGCCCAAGATCCACCTCGCTCATGTATAAAACCCCACGGTCTTTCCTCATGTAAACGTAGTCGTGGCTCAGCGCAAACATCAGTCCGGAGGCGGCTGCGTGGCCGTTCAAGGCGGCGATCGTTGGCATCGGAAGATCAAATAGCGCTGCTATAACCGGTTTAAAGGATTCGACCATTTGGTGCATCCGGTTTATGGCGCCGGTTTCGGATCCAGAGGATTGGGCCCATGCAAGATCGAAGCCGTTAGAGAAGAACTTTCCATGACCTGTGGTGATGAGGACGGAGCCACGAGTAGATTGAGATTTGGCTTGTTCAAGAAGTGAAAGAATGGAGGCGATGGTGTCGGGGTGGAATTTATGCTCGTCTTCGCCGGTTAAGGTTAACATGAAGAGATCGCCGCGCTTCTCTAATGTGCACATCATGGCGCACGTTAAGGGTTTACTGATTTAGTATTGGAGCTGAAGAAGAAGAAAAGAGTTAGGAAAGTGTAATGTGTGAGTGAAGTATATGAAAGAGAGAGAGAAAGTCCCAACTGTATATTTTATTAGAGGTGATGTAGCTAAGTCTTAAATTTGGTAATCTTCTCAACCATTTTGTTGTCACAGTATTTAATGAACACGGCAACGACGTGTATGAATCTGTCAATATGAGCTTTTCTTGTTGAAAAATAAATTGTAGTGGTTCTGAATTTCTAATGTTTTTAATGTTTGGATAATTAATTTAAATACCAGAACTACCTCTATCTTATGAATCTGTCGATACCCAAAGTATCCAAAACCTGTTTATTTAGCACATGACGGAAAAATAATTTCACATATAGTAATTTAATCCGTTTTCAGTTTGTATTTTATGTATTTGTTATTATCCGACTCTTTATCCGAAATGTACAAATAAGCAGTAACAAAAAAAGTTCTGCCATGCCATCTATCGTATATATCGGGAAAAAAGAAGATCAAAATTAAGATGGTAACACTATCTCATTGTCTAAATTTGAGATGGAATCTATATATATTTTGAAACAACCAAGCTTATTTTTTTTTTTTTATAATTATCGATGCGGAAATTCTCGAAAGAAATCAATAATAATAATAACACAAATACCAGTTCAACAAATAATCCAATAACCGATAAAAACCAATAATAAATTCTAGCAACCTAAACACCATGTTTGCTACATTATTAAAATCAAGCTAACACCCTAACAATGAATTCCGTGCTAGCCAAGATTGCCATAATCAA
Organism: Erythrophleum ivorense; assembly: GCA_026724425.1. Classification (NCBI taxonomy): domain Eukaryota; kingdom Viridiplantae; phylum Streptophyta; class Magnoliopsida; order Fabales; family Fabaceae; genus Erythrophleum; species Erythrophleum ivorense. The sequence continues at coordinate 1,460,203 of JAIUCV010000084.1, forward strand.
GTTCCTAGTCTCATCATCCTCTTCTCTCGGTCTCTTTCCGCGGAAAAACATTTCGGCTACCTGCATCACATTAGGGAAAAAGAGATGCATAAGTATTTAAGAAATACTTAGTCAGGCAATCACCCCGCCTACAGGCCAATTACGCACTTTTAACAATTTCCATCAATATTAATAATTACCACAATTATTAAATCTTTCACTTTAATTATTAAATAATTACCACAATTAAATAATAATTTTTAAACACTTAAATAATTTCCACAATTATTTTTAAATCATTCAATTAATTAATTTCACCAATTATTAATTAATTCTCGAATTAAACCACTTAATTACAGTTAAACCGGATTAAACCACTTAACCCAATTGATTTCTTAAACCGCCAGATAACCGGATTAAACCGGACTGTGTCGATCGACACACACTTGTGTCGGTCGACACCTTGTCTGTTTGGTGTCGACCGACACCGGCTTGGTGTCGATCGACACCGATCCAGGAGATCGACGCCAACTTCGATTTTCAACACATAAACACCCAAATCACAAAATCAACACACCACACGCGATTCAACCCGCGATTATCACATAAAACAACACGAAAAACCACATAACTCTACCAAATCATGATCCACAATTCACAAATCCTCTTATCTGCGAGCCTACGGTCATGCACTCACCTTGACAAAGGATTAAGAAGAAGGAAGAGATGAAGAACAGCACAAATCCACCACGGATCAACCACAAAGCTCCAAAATCACCACTTTTTCTCTCTGCCTCTTTTTCTCCTCTAAAAACTCGAAAAACGACAAAACAATACGGCCACACTCTTTATAATGCGACTTAGGGCTTCTCCCACAAAACCAGCCCAAACCGGAACTCAAATCGAACCGAAATCGATTTAAACCTTTGGTGTCGACCGACACTACCCCTGGTGTCGATCGACACCGCTTCCCAAAAGCGATAGATTGGTTTACGGATGTTACAATTCTCCCCCACTAAACTGGATTCGTCCTCCAATCCCAACACAACACGTCTACCACAGACGCAACTCGTCTACCACAGACGTCCAACTCGTCTACCACAGACGACACAATCCGGCCCACTTGGCCAAATACACGAGATCCTCACTTGATCCCCGAGACTCACATCTATTTCTATGCCGTACATACATTTCCCAACATTTTTACTCTTAACTCAACTCTGCCGGAGAACACTATCTCCTCAAGAGGAACACTATCCTCTCGTTACATACTACGTGACACACTAGTCACTAGTAAGTAACATATCACTTGTACTTGAGGTAGCGACCCTCTCGTACAAGTCTAACAGAGAACACTATCTCTTGGCAATGAGTTATTCAGGGACACCACGCCCTTAGAGTAAAAATTCGAGAATGTTTACGACATAGATGGAAAGATTGTCTCACGACCCACTGGTCAACACACTTGTAACATCCAAACCACAGAACCAAAAAAAATGAGGAAACACCATCTCATATAACTCAAAAATGTATATCGTTACAACGCCAAAAACGAAAATACATAAACCAACAACAATAATAAAAACATAGCACCACGCTATCACACTAGAACCACCAAGACGAAGAAGCTCACTCGATCATCTGCTTGTCGAACCACTTCCTGAACTTCAGCTTCATCTTTGCCTCTGGCTCCCAAGTCTCCTCCTCAGTGCCACTACAGTCCCACAAGACTCTCAACAATGGCACTCTCTTGTTCCGCAGAACCTTGACTCCCCTCTCGAGAATCCTCACAGGAACCGCCGGAACTGTCATATCTGGCTGAAGATCCTCTGGAATCTCAGCCACCAACTCCTCTGAAGGATACAGACACCTCCGCAACATAGACACATGAAACACCTTGTGAAAGACGCTCATAATCGGTGGCAGCTCCAACCGATAAGCCACTGGTCCAACTCGCTCCACCACCGGGAACGGACCCATAAACCGCGGACTGAGCTTGTTCTCTGCTATGGACCTGTTAGGGCCCCTCAACATAGCCATCTTGAGATACACTCTATCTCCCACCTGAAACTCAAGCTCACGTCGCCGCCTGTCTGCGTAACTCCTCTGTCTATCATGAGCCTCCTTCATGTTCAGCCTCAAAACACGGATCTTCTCCGTCGTTTCCTGAACAAAGGTAGCCCCAAACATGCTGCGCTCCCCCACTTGGGTCCAGCATAAGGGTGTCCTACATGGCCTCCCATACAAAGCCTCGTAAGGAGCCATGCCGATACTAGACTGAAAACTGTTGTTGTAGGCAAACTCCGCCAAACACAGATGATCAGCCCAATGGCCACCCCAATCCAACACACACATCCTCAACAGATCCTCCAATGTCTGGATAGTCCTCTCTGACTGCCCATCTGTCTGCAGATGATACGCTGTACTCATATGCACCTCGGTGCCCATCTCTGTCTGAAATGCCCTCCAAAACTTTGAGGCAAATCTCGGATCTCTATCCGACACAATACTAGCTGGCACACCATGCAACCTCACAATCTCTCGCACAAACTTCCTGGCCAAAACAGCAGCTCCGTCTGTTTTCTTGATGGCCAAGAAATGCGCGGATTTGGTCAAACGATCCACAATGACCCAAATCGCATCAAACATCCGTGAGATAGGTAATCCCACCACAAAATCCATCGTGATAATGTCCCACTTCCACTCTGGAATGGGTAAGCTCTGCAAAAGTCCACCTGAAACCTGATGCTCTGCCTTGACCAACGAACACGTGTTGCACCTCGCAACCCAATCTGCCACATCCCTTTTCATCTCAACCCAGTGATAGTACCGTTTGAGGTCACGGTACATCTTGGTCGCACCCGGATGAATCGAAAACTTGCTCGCATGAGCCTCTCTCAAGACCTCTCGTCTCAACTCCTCGTCCTTGGGCACACAAACTCGCCCACGAACCAATATCGTCCCATTAGCCACTCAGAACCAGCTGCCCGCGAAGCATCAACCAAACCCTGATCATTCTGCTGAGCCACTCTGATCCTACTGAGTAAGTCTGCCTGATCAGCTGCCTCTAAACCCAAAGGCTCCTCTGAGATCGCACAAAGCCTCAATGTACTAATCTCGCTGACCAAAGTCTCCACATCCTGCTCTCTAGCTGAATCAACTCGCCGTCGACTCAATGCATCTGCCACCAAATTGGCCTTGCCTGGATGATACACAATATCCAGATCATAATCTGCCAGAAACTCCACCCAACGCGTCTGCCTCGCATTCAGCAAAGGCTGAGTAAAGATATGCTTCAAACTCTTGTGATCTGTAAAGATCTGCACTGCACCACCATAAAGATAAGACCTCCAAATCTTGAGTGCAAAGACCACCGCTCCCAACTCAAGATCGTGTGTAGGGCGGTTGCGCTCACTGCCCTGCAACTGCCTCGAAGCATAAGCAATCACTCTGCCCTCCTGCATCAAGACACAACCTAACCCAACACCTGAAGCATCCGTATACACCACATAAGGCTTCCCCGGATCGGGTAATGCCAACACTGGTGTACTAGTCAACATCTCCTTGAGCTTCCTAAAGCTCTCCTCGCACTCAGGCGACCACACAAACGGCACATCCTTGCCTGTCAACCTCGTCATCGGCTGAGACATACTCGCAAAGCCCCTGACAAACCTCCTGTAGTACCCTGTTAAACCCAGAAAACTCCTGATCTCGGTAGCACTACTCGGTCTAGGCCAATCTCTGATAGCCTCGATCTTAGCCGGATCCACATACACACCCTCTGCAGAAACGATATGGCCAAGAAACCCCATCTCTCTCTGCCAAAAGCTGCACTTGCTCAACTTAGCAAACAGCTTCTGCTCTCGAAGCTTCTCCAAAACAAGCCTCAAGTGAGTCGCATGCTCCTCTGGACTCCTCGAATACACTAAGATGTCATCAATGAAAATGATAACGAACACGTCCAAAAACTCCATGAACACGTCGTTCATCAATCTCATAAACGCTGCCGGCGCATTAGTCAGCTCAAAAGGCATGACTACAAACTCGAAGTGCCCATACCTCGTCCTGAACGCCGTCTTGCGAACATCTGCCTCATCTATCGAGATCTGATGATAACCCGATGCCAAGTCAATCTTGGAGAACCAGGTAGCACCCCTCAACTGATCCAACAACTCATCAATCCTAGGGAGTGGATACCTGTTCTTCACTGTGACTCGGTTGAGTCCCCGGTAATCGATGTACAACCGAAAACTACCATCCTTCTTCTTCACAAACAACACTGGTGCTCCCCATGGTGAAACACTCGGTCTGACGAACCCTTTACTCAAAAGGTGCTCTAGCTGCTTCTTCAGCTCTGCCAGCTCCGCTGGCGCCATCCTGTAAGGTGTCTTCGATATTGGAGCTGTCCCGGGCTCTAACTCAATCGTGAAGGGATCTGACAGAGATGGTGGCAACCCCTTCAGTGACCGAAACACATCCTCGAACTCCCGGACAACCTCAATATCCTCAAGAATCACCTCACCACTAGACTCCGACATCACTATCGTCGCCAAATACGCCTCGCAACCTCGCCCTAACATCTGCTCAGCCTGAATAGCCGAGATCACAAGACTCCCTGAAGTCGGTCTCACACCCTGATAAACCAACCCCCCTGCATCTCGCTCAAACACAACTCTGCCTCTGAAACAATCCAGATGAACTCTGTAACTCGACAGCCAATCCATCCCCAAAATTACGTCATAGAGTTCCACCGGACTGATGACCAAGTCTGCCGGCATAGACTGCCCTGCAATATGAACGTCTACTGCTCTAGCACGACCCAAAGTAGCCAAGTAACCTCCACCGGCAACCTTGACAAAACCCTTGCGCTCACCAGCGCTACTCTGGATACCTCTACTCTCGGCACACTCCGGAGTAATGAAGCAGTTCGATGCTCCCGAGTCAAACAGCACGTGAGACTCAACTCCGCCCACTAACAAGGTCCCTACACATTCACAAGTGTTGAGAACCTTAAACACTATCACAGTAAAATAAAGAACAGACAACCACACCACAATTCTACATTACTCGTCATTATGTTGTAGCATTCCCCAAAGCAATGGGACCTTGTCCAATGATGGAACCCGATTGATCTCAAGTATTCTGCACAGCCCGGGGAAACTAACTTAATCTCCGTAAGGTAATCATGGAATGCTGACTTCTTATACGCCCTAGCAGCTCTCGAGATCATTGTTGCAAGTGCCTTAACTTTGAATTTCGCTGCCACGTTTCGTTGGAGATGCACGATGCATGCGCCATGGTTTGCCTTCGGATACACCTGTATGTAAATAATTAGAGCCATACAAATCGAATTAGCGAGAAGGTAACATGTAATGGTTAAGTGATTATAAGCCGTAATATAGTTGGTAAGTAACACAAACCTTGTCAAGTCCTACGTATATAGAGGAATGACGGTCGGACACGAACGTTAGTGCTTCATTGTCTGGCACAATCGTCTGTAGATTACTGAAGAACCACTCCCATGCTTTGTCATTCTCACTGTCGACAATTGCAAAAGCCAGCGGGTAGATTTGGAAGTTGCCGTCTTGAGCGCTTGCTGTTAAGACACATCCAGCATATCGGCCTCGAAGATGAGCGCCGTCGATGATAAGAACTTTTCGCATGAATTGTATTCCAGCGACACTTCCACCTATTGCAAAGAAACAAAACTTGAATCGTTCCCTACCAGCACTGTCGGTTGTCGTTTCTATGGCAGTGACTGTCCCCGGGTTAGAGTTTTTAAGCAGATGCAAATAGGCCGGCAAAAGGGCGTAGCTGTCGGCTGCTGAACCTTTGGCACTTTCCATTGCTAGCTCTCTAGCTCTCAACGCCTTCCAGTATGAGACGCTCACGTTGTGCTCCTGCAGCATTGCTCTGATGACGCCGACTGTGCTCGGACCTCGACCCGGTCCCGCGTATCTACTATGCATTATTTCAGATATCACCGATGTAGTAGCTTGGCGGTGGAACTGGCTTCTTACATCAACTGGGCACGAATGCACCAGCGTGGCTGTCCTGATTTGGAAATACTCTGTGTCCTCCATCCGTGCGACGTAAACCCTCCATGGGCAGTCGTCCGACACACAACGGACGATAACGAAATCGTAGTTAGATCGGTCATGTTTGTAACTGAATCTCCGATTTATGGCATGGACCGCTATTTTGACTTTGCAATCCTGCTTGTTCTTGAACACACGACCAACGAACAACTCATCACCTTCATAAGCTATGTCCAATATTATGTTTTCTGTTGTGTGTGCATCTGTCATAAAATATTTATCATGTATTAGGCAAACCCAAATATATATTAAACTCACATGTCCGTAAAAGGCTTATTAACTGTATTTATAAAGCAAGATAAAAATTAGTCATCTATCTAATCATATAACCGTCTATATAAATATGAAATAAAGTTTATGCATTGTTATAAAAAGATATACCTTCTCCTTCGGTGTCATCAATGACAGGGGCAGCGTCCCGAGTGAAAGCGAAACCCGACAGATCCAGCAAATGCAAGGCATCCTCCACTATTGGCTGTCCTGGTAGAGTTCCCATCATACCAACCGTCGTACCCATTGGACTCGAAGATGGTCCTACATTGTTCGTTTCAGAGACATATCCCAACTTTAGTTTATAATGGTACATTATAAGTCTTATAACTAATGGTACTGCATGCATAAAGATCCATGAAAATAAACAGCAGGCCATTAGAATTAATATAATTAAAAGAGTACCCGCCGCTCGCGACGTCCGCCATGTTTAAATGTTTTTTTGCCGGCGGCTCATCACCTGAGTATGTTCTCACCCTTTCTTTGCTGCCACCTATAAGTACATCGTAACATTAGTGTCGCATAACGTCTGATGCAGATTGTTTGTAACATAAATTGTTGTATAACACAGATAGTACATGCAGCGTCAAATTGTGGGAATAGATCCCTTGTCAACGGCGTTACATCACTGAACTCATTATCTTCACTCGAGCTTTAGCTTGCAGGGAATACACTATCCGGAGAACTCTGAGTTCCGGTTGCATGTGATGTTGTGCTAAGGAAATCAATGCCACGACGCTCCTCAGCCTGTCTGCTGGACTCGCCTCTCTCCGGTTGCGTTAACGGTATCTCGTCCTCAACATTATCCAGTGTATGACATCTTGCTCGTTCATTCTCTGCGTGACGGTCGTGTTCGCTCCCCTTTATGACCTCCGCTAGGGCGTAGCCATGCGTTACCGGAACGACTCTAAAGTCGTCCACATCAATGGTCATATCCAATGGTAGCGGTACGACATAGAGTTTAAGGTCGTGCAAGTCAGCACGCATGAAAAGGAACATATCCAGGTCTTCGTTTGTGCGGATGTGTATTGGTACAGGTTTGACGTTACCATCAACGTCCATCCACTTTGGCATCTGGTATGTGAGCTCCACTCGCTCCTTTGTCTGGTCGATATGCAGCTCCACCATGATTTTCGCACGAACGGCAGACAAGCCATCTCCTTCTCGTATTTTCATTCCTTTGCTCAGCCTATCTATAATCGGATTGAACTGCCAAACGCCGTCAGGATCCTTGTTCCACCATCCTTGCTCTACTCTCACCAGATCGCTTAAAATCTCCCAGAGAAACACCATCTTTCTTACCTACCATGCAACATCAATGTAAGCGAAGAAGGTTATTCATGAGTGTAACGAGTTATATGTCAACGTAGAGGATATGATAACGTAACGAATATCTAACAACATGCGTACCTCACACAATTGAATAACAGAACTGACTGAAGATACTGAACCTTATGACGCAAAGCTAATGTTGTGTGGTGGATTAACTCAATCGACAACGATGCTGTTTTTTATAGGCGTCCACATAAGTAGAGTAGCGGTTCAAATATTGGACGTCCCGCTAACTCTTATTAACCACACGCAAAATCTTCATTAAAGTATCATTGATGAACTCACTATGGCTGCAGAGTTTACTTCTCTGGGCACGCTTACGTGAAGCGTTATACAATCACATCATTCCTTTGGCCTCTGACTTCCCCCACGCGCATTAACTTCGTCCTCAACGGTAAGTGTAGAAAGTAGAGATCATTGTCGGTACCCTTTTGTCGATTTACAAAACAACATATTCCCTTTGTCGATTTCCTAATTTAATGCCTGAATCTTATCTATTACCAAATTCACTCATACTATTATACTAATACATAGAGTTATTCGGTTTTTTCTGGTTTTTGCGATTTTTGCGGTTAATATCCAAACCATATCAATATCCACGATTTATATAAAATTGCATCCATACGATTTATACGGTGTATCAAAATCCAAACCATATAACCTATTTCTATTCGGTTTGGTTCGATTAAGTTCGGTTTTACCAAATTGAATATCTCTAGTTAAACCTTATGGTTACCGAAAACGTTGAGATCTTGAAAGTCACATGTTTGATTCATGTTGGGAGAGATATGCTCCTACATTGTCTGTGCCTCGTCTTAGATGTATGTAGGAACATTCAGATCTAAAACCTTAAAAAAACGATATGAGATAAATTTTTAGAAACAAGTTGTTTTTTCCAGTTATATGAGATGAATTGGAATTTCTCAATGTTTTTAAAACCAGACCGGAAGACGAACCGGATAAGCATCTGGATGATGGTTCAATTTGGTTCGACCGGGTTTAATCCGGTTCATAATAATTTATGTTTATTTATTTTTAAATATAGAAATTTTAAAATACATATTATAAATAGTTAAGAGTTGATATAAAAGTATAAATATAAATATAATAGTATTAGAAAAATTAACCTAATCCTAATTTTGTGAAATAACTTCTAATCTAACATATAATTAGTTAATTGATTATATTAATTGTTTATAAACCAGACCGGAAACCCAATCCGTCGTATCAATTTCTCTTTCCCATTATTTTATCCTAACTGGCGAATACTTTGAGGAATGTAAAAAAAAAAAAAAACTATTTATTAAGATTTTATTCCATAAATGAACATTCTTGTTGGACCTTTACTATTTTGGCATACATGTATGGGCACACACTTTTACCAAAATCAGGTTCGGAGATCGTACACGCTGGGCCATGGGTTGTTTTACCTTTTACCTTTTACAATACAGGGCCATGGGTCACGTAATATCAACCAACTAATTTAGATAAGGTCTCTGTCTCTCTTCCTGCATAATATAATTCAACATCAAGATTCAAGACGATCAATTTCATCATTTCACGCATTTCAATTTCAATATTTCTTCTCCCCTGCGCCTTCACCATGTGCACGTTAGAGAAGCGCGGCGATCTCTTTCTCCTAACCCTAACCGGAGACGGCGAGCACAGATTCAACCCGGACACAATCGCCTCCATTCTCTCGCTTCTCGACCAAGCCAAATCTCAATCGACGCGTGGATCCGTCCTCATCACCACCGCTCATGGAAAATTCTTCTCTAACGGCTTCGATCTCGCCTGGGCTCTAGCCTCCGGATCCAAAACCGGCGCCGGCGAACGGCTTCACCAGATGGTCGATTCGTTCAAACCGGTGGTTGCAGCGCTCCTCGACCTCCCGATGCCGACTATAGCTTCCTTGAACGGCCACGCCGCCGCCGCGGGACTGATGCTTGCGCTGAGCCACGACTATATATTCATGCGGAAAGACCGTGGGGTATTGTACATGAGCGAGGTTGACATCGGGCTTTCGATGCCGGACTACTTCTCGGCGATGGTTCGGGCTAAGATCGGGACGAGCGCGGCGAGGCGGGAGCTGTTGTTGAGTGGGAAGAAGATTAGAGGAGAAGAAGCGGTGGCTTTGGGGATCGTCGACTCTGCGGCGCATGATAGTGCGGAAGGAGTTGTGGAGGCTACTGTGCGCCTTGGGGAGAAATTGGCGGCGAGGAAATGGAGCGGTGAGGTTTATGCGTCGATCAGGAAGAGTTTGTATCCGGAGCTTTGTGGGATTCTTCGTTTAGAGGCAACAATTTTTGCAAATCCTAAGCTCTAAACCTCGTTAAGAGCAAATGGTTTTTGGCAAAAAAAAAAGAGAAAAAAAAACACATTCGTTTTTGGATAAAACGATGTTTAACAATAAAGCTGTACTTTTTATATATGTTGTCGGAAGAGTTGTACTTGCAACGCTTTGTGGTCTTCTGAGCAACAAACACATCTCCGAATTTTAGTAAGTTTTTTTTAGAACAATTATAATTTAAATTATTAAAAGAATAAAAAAAGTTTTTTGTATCATTTGGTTAAGTTTTTGCTTCCATTTCATTTGAATACTCGAAAATAGTTTATCTGTGGACTGCATTCCCCAACCTCTAATAATTAGTTTGGACATTCAATAGGCCTACCGTGAATTGAAAAAAAACTACAATTTAGATCTGAATCTAAACTCGATTAACCACCGGTTCATGGTTCAACCGCTATAACCAGCCAGTCCAATCTGGTTTTAAAATCAAGTCAAACTAAGCATGCAAGAGAATCTTTAAAGAAAGATCAAACTCTTTTTTTGAACATTGGTTTCATAAAACGAATTTATTTAATTTTTTTTCCTTCGTCGTCTATGGTTTTTCATATAGGAGGGAGGCTGTAGTAGACTTAAATCGCTACCACAAATCCCTGATTCCCTCGCGTACTTAAATGCATGTGACTGCGAATCACTGAAGAGTGTAGTTTGCTTGTTTTCAGATTCATATGTGCACCTCAATCTCACCAATTGCTTCAAAATGAACCAACAAACACGAAGATAAATGATCCATCAATCATTCTTTCTAGTGAGACTCTTAAGTGCACACGAAGATAAATGATCCATCAATCATTCTTTCTAGTGAGACTCTTAAGTGCCCGAGGAGATCAATCACCAAGCTACATGGAGTTTTTTGACCATTCGTTCTTATTTTTCTTCTGCATCGTCAAGATTTAAAGTTTGCATTGTGATTTCCTCTAAACAGCCACTACAAGAAAACATGCATTTTACGGCGACAAAAAACGTCGCAAAATCGACGGTAATACTATGTTACATCGAATTTCCATCGATTTCCAAATCGTCGTTAAACGATCGACATAAATTCAAATCCGTTGTAAAATTGTTGTAAGTTGGGACTGTACATAAGTCGTTGCTAATTCGACATTAACAATCGTCGTAAATTCGTCGTATTATTTACAACGAATTTACTACGAAAAAAGACTGGCCGTCGTTATATCGATGCTTACTGTAACAAGCGAATAACGACGATTTTGCAAGTCGTCGTTAACATCCGGTTTAAAAACCGGTTAAATCAGAAATTTAGAAAACCTGATTTACCAAAAATCGTCGTAAATTTACGACGGCTTTAGTTGTTAACCAGTTGTAAAAAATCGTCGTTCATTCGACGCCAAAATTCGTCTTAAAAACGTCGCAAATTAAAATTTTTTATTTTTTAATATACGAAAATATACGTCGGATTTACGACGAAAATAATAAACAATTATAAAAAAAAAAGTTTTTTTTTGAAATGATTTAAAAAACAAATATTCAAAATACAATAAATATATTTAATAAAATCCCGGGAGGCTGTCCGCATCCCGGGATGTAGAAGCCGCCATATTCGCCGTTTCCCGTTGCTCTTGTGTAAGTTCTTCCTCTGTGACACCTTCCTGGGCTCTTGCTGTAGCTTCTCGTTTACGTCTGTTCTCTCTCAAGAGCGCTGCGATCTGCGGGTTTTCCATAGCCATGAGGTCGAAAATGGCATCATTATCTGCACGTTCTTCTTCCATGGCCTGCTCAAGACTTGTAATCTTGGCCCGCAGTTGGATCGGATCATCCTCGGATCGTCGGCGTGGCGGAAAAAGTGATGAAGCAACAGGGACTTGGCGAATTGATCCCATCCCAATAGTTTTACCCTTATTCTTAGGGGCAACCTGCCATTTTAAAACATTATTAATAAGTAATTAATATTAACTTCAAATATATACATATATTCATGAACGTACCTGTTCGAAGATGCGGTCAATGTCGGGGGTGCTCAACTCCACCGATTGGGAACCGCCAGGAGATAATTGCTGAGAGCGTTGTGTTTGTTCCTGAACGACTCTTGCGTTGACATCGTTCCATATTTCCTCAGCTCTCGGACTTACATAACGTCCGTCTTTCCTGGTGTGTGTCCTCTGAAAAACCACCGTCAATGGAGGGAGCACACCTCCATTCTCCGCCGCCTACAATTAATTCAATTAGTTTGTAATTAAATTAAAGAAATAATTTAATTATATATATAAGTGAAAAAAAAATATTACCATTTCTAAACGTCGTCCGGCAAAAGGTGTCTGGCCAGATGTGTGAGGTACGACCTTCGGTCTACCCCGCTCATCAAGAGTTAAACGGGCAGCCGAGCATTTCAACGACGTCTCCACGGAGTGTGGGTTACACCAGTATTGAACCAAGCCGTCCCACACGTTGCCAGAGATGAAAATTGGCTTTACGTCGATGCCCTTTGCCCTCCATTTTTTCTTCCAGTCGCTGACGGTGTTGTTTACACGCAACTTGGCCTTCTCTAAAAATCTGGCCTTCACCTCTTCATTGTGAGCCACATCCCAATTGTAGCGTTGCTGAAAAATAACAAATTTATAATTAATATATATATATCAAATATAAGTAAATAAATATATAATGATAATTTGAAAAAAGTTAATTAAAAAAAAAGTACCGCAAACATTTTGAACCAAGTGTCTCTGATTTCTTGACTGACTTGGGACTTGTTCGCATGTGGCTCCGAGAAGTACGACTTGATGATCTCGCTGATGGTGCGTGAGACCACACATTCGACACCAAACTTGTTATACCGTAATAAAATTGTAATTAATATATGAAAAAAATATATGAAAATAAATATAAATGAATTGAATTTTATAGATTTTAAAAGTTTTTACGTACCAGAAAGCTCCATCTTCTTTATCCGGATGAAGTCTAGTTAGATTAACTCGTCCAGGTAGGGCGAGCAATTCATCGACGGTCATATGTGCATATGGCCGAGGATGTTGTTCCTGAGACGGCTGTTGCTGTGGTGGCGGCTGTTGCCCTTGCGGTGGTGGCGGTGGAAAATATTGCTGTGATTGATCAGTCTGCGGAACAAACGTATCCGAAGTTGAACAACCTACACCGTCCGCAGAAGGTCCAGATTGAGACGCATTATTACGAGGCATGAAATGATGGTAATAATGGTTCGGAGGTGGAGGTCTCATCTGCAAATTAATATTAACAAACATATTTTGAGAATATAAATCAAATTTATATATCACTATATATGTTCGCTAACTAATTATCCGGTTTCTAAACAGTTCTAATTATCCGGCCTTTCTAACTAATTATCCGGTTTCTAACTAAATTATCCGGTTTCTAAACAGTTCTAATAAATATAATAAACGTAAAAATAAAGAAAAACTAACCGTTGAATTGTTAACGGATTGAAACAGGAAAACGAAAAGTTTTTCTTTTTTTCTTAGGAGAAATTTTTTTTTTCTTGTGGAAGAAGTTGTGGCGATGGAGTTCAGAGGCGTGGGGATATATATAGAATTTGTTGTCGTCGTAAAATCGTCGCTCTTTACGACGGCTTTACGACGAGAATTAAAGTTTCGTCGCAAAATCGTTGGAAAATTTTCGCACATAAATTGATTTTCTCGCATGGGAAAGGAGAACGACTTTTCGGTGGGGTCGTCGTATAGTCGTCGCAAGTTCCAACGACTTTACATCGACAATATCGAAATCGATGTAAAATCGTTGGAACTTTGCGACGTTTTTACGACGATTCCTATATTGTCGTTGCAAAATCGTCGCAAAGGTTTTACAAAATTTATTTGTTCTCCCGCAAGCGGGAAATCGGAAAGTTGATTTTTGTTTTATAATTTAACGACGATTTTCCGACAATTAAGAGTGTCTCGTCGTAAAAACGATGGAACCCAGTTTAAATAAGACGGCTTTCTTTCGATTTCATACGATGAATTGTAATTTTCATTCATCAATTTGCGACGATTTACTATCGAATCGTTGTAAAATCGTCGCAAAATTTACCCCTAAACCCTAAACTCGCCCCAAACTCTAAATTGCTTAAATGGAGATATGAAACATCATAAAACTTGTAAATATTAAGATGCGGATTGAATTGAAAAACATAAACGAATACAAAAACACAACTTTCACAATATCCTATTAGAATACATATAAGTAATCTTATACTATATAAAACATTTATGCAAAACATATTTACATTGTATAAGTGAAACGAATTTGGTTTCAACATTTAAAAGGTCAATGTTTGTTAGTAGGTCCGAATTATAATCGATGCGAAGTCTATTTGAAAGAGTTTTAGGGTATAGGGTTTAGGGTTAGGTTTGTCGTTGTAAGTTCGATGTATTTTACGACGGATTTACATCGTTTGCAAGATTTCCGACGATTTTGCAACGTTTTCGTCGGGACATCGTCGCAATCTACATCGGATTACCATCGACTGGTCCCTAAGTTGTTGCTATTTACGACGACTTTACGTCTAATCAAAAAGGGTAGATTTTCCTATAAAAGGACCACCACCCCCCCATTGTAACACCATATCTCCCAAATTTTTCTCATCTCTTTTTCAATAGTTTATCCCATGCAAAAATGATTTCGTTTTCTTAATCATTTTTGTATGGGGTAATCATTGAGAAAGTGATAAGACAAAATTTAACGTTAAAAATTAACGGAGGAGCAACGATGTATAATCAAAGTCTATTTGAAAGAGTTTTAGGGTATAGGTTTTAGGGTTAGGTTTGTCGTTGTAAGTTCGATGTAATTTACGACGGATTTACATCGTATGCAAGATTTCAGACGATTTTGCAACGTTTTCGTCGGGACATCGTCGCAATCTACATCGGATTACCATCGACTGGTCCCTAAGTTGTTGCTATTTACGACGACTTTACGTCTAATCAAAAAGGGTAGATTTTCCTATAAAAGGACCACCACCCCCCCCCCCCCCCCCCCCCCCCCCATTGTAACACCATATCTCCCAAATTTTTCTCATCTCTTTTTTAGTGGTTTATCCCATGCAAAATGATTAAGTTTTCTTAATCATTTTTGTATGGGGTAATCACTGAGAAAGTGATAAGACAAAATTTAGCGTTAAAAATAACGGAGATGCAACGAATTTGTATAATCAACGGGATTTGTTCAACATATAGTACAATACACAGTAAGTAGCTGAATGTATGGAATATCTTCTATCAACACTCGTCTGAGTCATTTGGATCACTAAACTCGTCATCCGGTTCATCACTTTCGGAAAATTGATCTGATGCCCCCTCCTCTTCATCATCATCAGTAGAATTATTAACTACATTATACGAGGCGTGGGTTTTGGGGATCTATTAAGAAGATGGAGCCTGATGTGTTTTCGTCTGGTTCTGCTATACCCGGGCAATGATCTTGTTGCATAGGTGGAATATCATCATGTGGTCCAACGACGGTGCCCCTGGGAGAAACTTTGATAACGGATAACCAAGTAATCCCTGATGTTCGAACACGGGGATATGGGACGAATGTAACTTGTTCAGCTTGCGACGCCAGGATAAACGGCTCGAATTTGTTGTACCGCCGAGCTTGGTTTACATCAACTCCGTATTTGTTCTCTCGTACTCCTCTGCCGGGCGTTGGGTCAAACCAATCACACTTGAAGAGAACACATCTTAATCCAAGTATGCCAGGGTATTGAACTTCTATAATATCTTGCAACACGCCGTAGAAATCTACCTCACCCCTAACGCAAACCCCGTAATTCGCAGTTGCCCTCTCATTTCCATAGTTGAATGTATGGAACACGTATCCGCGTGTACAATACATAGGGGCAGTAGTTATTCTCCATATTGGTCCTTTGATTAACTCGTGAAACCATTGCGGGTATGTTTCGTCACCAGGAATAACCTATAGTATTGAAGAAAAAGTTGACATAAAAACGTAATTAATATATATATATAGTTACAAACGGAATTGAAAGAAGAAGTATATAAGTCAAACTAACCGATGATTTAATCCACGATGCAAAGTGTTGATCTTTGCGTTTGTTGACTTCGGTATCTGTAACCCCATTGATACACTCCCGGACCTGTCTACAAAATTCGCTGCAAATCCAAGAAATGTATAGAATATATATATATATATATATGTTTTACAAACAAATGCAATGTGAATCATCATATATATATATATATATATATATACGTATGATATGGAAAATATTTGACTTACGTCTCAAATGGAGCAACTTCCTCGCAGTTGAGTAACACATACGTTTGTGCACTATAACGATCGTTCTCATCTGCCCACCATACTTCTTTAATGCATCCACCTAATCGCCCAACTGATGAGAATATATCTGGTACACTTTCCATTGGATATGATCGTCCAACACCACCATCGTCATATCGTTTAGGAGCCCGTTTCCTTGTGCGCACTTTTGAAGGAAAATAGAAATAAGTGAAATGAGAAGTTTCTTGAGACAAACTTCCAGACACTATTGATCCTTCAACCCTCGCAAGATTTTTGGATTTTCCTTTCAAATACCCCATAAATCGTTCGAACGGGTACATCCACCGATAGTGTACCGGTCCACCAAGCTCTGCTTCGTAAGGAAGATGTACAGCTAGGTGTTCCATAACATCAAAAAAGGCTGGTGGAAATATCTGCTCCATATTGCACAACACCATAGGAATATTTTGTTGGAGTTGACCAATAACATCTACGGTAAGAGTTCGGATAGAAAGATCTCGGAAAAACGCTCCAATCGCTGCAAAACAAATATTTCTTTCGTTATTTCATATACATATATATATATATATATCAATTAATGAGGTTTGAATATATAATTTATAAAATATACCTGCTATTGCTGCATGTACTTCTGACGGTAGGATTTCCGCAAATGCAAAAGGAAGTAATCGTTCCATAAACACATGGCAGTCGTGACTTTTCATCCCAGAAAACTTTTGTCCTTGAACACATTTAGATAGATTGGAAACATATCCGTCCGGGAACTTCACATCAGACGATGCCCATTTGAACAAGGACAACTTTTCTAAAGCCCCTAACTGAAATATAGCAACTGGTACTTCCCCCTCGTTAGAGATATGCAATTCACTCCGTGAACATATTTCCGGCAAGTCCAATCTTGTCTTCAAACTGTCTTTCGTTTTACCTTTTACGTTTAACACCGTATGCATTATATTATCGAATAAATTATTTTCAATGTGCATAACATCGAGATTGTGTCTGAGAAGATGAGAGCTCCAGTATGGAAGGTCCCAAAAAATACTCTTCTTATGCCAATTGTGCTGTTCCCCGTATCCGTCAGGCATATTCCCTGGGGTGTGCCAGTTCCCACCACGTCTAACTGTACTCTCTGCACAATAATGATCAATTTGCGCTTCTATAGTACTCTCTCCAGATAAAATCACAGGTGGAGGAACACGAACAACTTTGTTCTTCTTAAACAATCTCTTGTTTCTCTGGTATCTATGGTTCAACGGTAAGAATCGACGGTGACAGTCAAACCAGCTTGTCTTTCTCCCGTGTTTAAGTTGAAATGCATCTGTTCGATCGAGACAATACGGGCAAGACAACCGCCCATGCGTAGTCCACCCAGAAAGCATTCGGTATGCCGGGAAATCGTTTATTGTCCACATAAGCACTGCCCGCATCGTAAAGTTCTTCTTTTGCGAAATATCGTACGTCATAGCTCCAGTATACCACAACTCTTTCAATTCCTCTATCAAAGGTTGTAAAAAAACATCAAGGGAGCGCCGCGGATGCTTCGGTCCAGGAATCAGGATACTCATAAATAGAAATTCTCTTTGCATGCACATATCAGGAGGAAGATTGTAAGGCGTTAATATTATCGGCCATAGAGAGTATTGCCTACCAGACATGCCGAAAGGACTAAATCCATCCGTGCAAAGACCCAAGTAGACATTTCTTTTCTCGCTAGCGAAATTTGGATGCACCGCCTGAAAGTGTTTCCACGCTTTAGCATCAGAAGGATGCCTAATCTCTCCCTCTGTCTGCGAATGATCGCCATGTCATCTCATCAATCCTGCCGTCCTCTCAGACTGATACAGTCTTCGCAATCTATCTTTTATTGGTAGGTACCACATCCGTTGGTACGGTACCTTGTTTCGCCCACGACCTTGTGGCTTGTATCGTGGCTTATGACAAAATCGACACTCCTGCAACTTATCATCATCTTTCCAGTATAGCATGCAATTATCAACACAAACATCTATCATCTGAGAAGGCAGCCCAAGACTAAACACCAATTTCTGTATATCGTAATATGAATCAGCAGCTACATTATCATCTGGTAAGATATCCTTAATTAGATCAGCCCAACCGTCCATGATAAACTAACTTAGATTACCATCAGTTTTAAGAGTCATCATCCTTGCTGCAACTGACAATTTAGTGTGCCCCTTTGTACATCCATCGTACAAAGGCTGATCTGCTGCTGCTAACATATCAAAAAACTTTCTTGCATCTGCATTAGGTTCCTCATACGCCACATTATGAGGATCTCCAAATGTACTTGCGGTTTCAGGAAATGCATCACTCACCATTTCATGCATCCTATCAACTTCACTACCGTAATTAACAGGATGATGTTCAATTATCGGATCTACATTTTCCTCAAAATGCATTCTTTCATTAATATAATTACTACTGCTACTACTAGCGGCATTTCCTCCATGACCTTCCCCGTGGCAATACCAAATATAATAATTCTGCATAAATCCTCTATTCAACAGATGCGACCATACTCTTGATATAAGCAAAAATTTTCTATTCATGCATTTTGGACAAGGACAGTACATGTACTTATTACCGCTTTCGATGGTAATTTGCAATGTGCTGGCCTGGTACATGAATCCTTCAAGGCCATCTCTGAACTCTTTCCTCAGCAACCCGTCGGAATTGTTACGATTGTACATCCATTCCCGTAGCTGATAAATTGACATATTTTGTTTTTCTCTGAATTTTCAGTTTTTTGGGAGAAAGAAGTTTAAGTATTTGAGAGTGAAATTTTCGTTATTGAACCTCAACGTATATATAGAAAATTTTGTGACATTAACCACGAATTTGCAACGACTATTGCAACCAATTTCCATCTAATTTCCAACGATTTCATTTTTTACAACGACTTAACATCGATTTTTACTGATGTTAAAAAACAGGTACGAATCTTTAATACGCGTTTTAAACCATGTGCTCACCTAATTCAGTAGTCGTAAAATGGTCGGAAGTTTACATCGAGGTACCTTCGAAAATAAAGTGACACGTAAAATCGTTGTAAATTCGATGTTCATTAGCTACTTATTTTATTCGTTGTCAAATCGTCGTAACTTTACCACTAATTAACGTCGACTTTAGTGAACGTGGTCAATTCTTCGTAATATCGATGCACATTTACGACGATTTTACATCGAAATGTTTTCGTCATAAATAACAACGACTTTACGACGGAATTGATTTTCGTCGTATATTAGTTGCAAAATGGATGTTTTATATTGACGATTTTTTGGCCGTCGCAAATGGCCTGTTTTGTTGTAGTGAGCGGACATCGGGGACAATAATGATCTAGTTATTGTGTCGTCTCGGAGGCAAAAATGATGATACCATTAACAAAGTTTTTCATTGTTTACCTTACTTGAGCAGTCCCGAGGAATACAGTTGGAACATCTGTGTTTATTTCATTCTGACTTGCTTGAGAGTGATAGATTTTTTGAAGCTAGGGGATAGTGAAATATTTTTCGAATTTAGCTGCACTCCCTCTGACGACTACGTGATTGTTAAATGTAGTGTTGAATGCATCGACTGGAGCCACAATGAATCTGAAGACAAACTTGATAAACATGCATGCGACTTCGCCGACTTGCTATCAGACAAGTATATGAAGAAGTTAATGTCAAAGTTAATAAACGTACATGTTGTTGGAGTTGGCTGTGTAAGAGATAGCATTTAAAACTTGATGTTTTAGAATTTTTTTTTGTTCCATAAAATTTGATTTTTTAGATTTTTTTATTATTTATTAATAAATGTAATTTGATTGTGAAATTCAAAAATATTGTTGAATTGCTATTGGTTCATATTAATGGTAAAATGGTTAGTGAGAGAAAAATAATGTATTTAAAGCTATATTTTTGAATTCACCCGACCCGATAGTATCAATTTTTATATCTTAATTATTTCATAATCTAAACAAAATTTTTACAACATCAAGTATTATATATAATCGTTTTTTGATAACTCGATTCCATAGCTTCATGTACTGTATATGCACGATCTCTATCAATAATACAAAAATAGCAGAAATTTTATTTTATGTGATACTAATTTGATTTGTTATAATTTAGTAGGTATATCTAGATTTTTGCAAACCATAAACAATCCGTTAAAATCCGAATATTTGACATATATCCGATTTATATTTTTTTATTTGCTTTTATTAAACATTGATTATTAGTATTTATTTTGCTTAGTAAAATTACCGTTAAATTATTATTTTTTGATCAAATCAAAGACTGAAAATAGATAAATGGCTGCGTAGACTCTACAAAAAAGAAAAAAAAAAAAAAAAAAACCTTTAACCAATTTTTTTTGGGTAATCACCAATTGGACCCATTAAAAAAGGAGAGATAATGGAAGTTTCAAAGAAAAAATAAAAATGATAAAAGATTAGATAAGATATACTTTAAAACCAAAAACTTCAGAAATCACGCTTTCAAAAAACAAGCGCCGCCTCCCCAACTTGAATCCAGATCTCGTTGCCTCTCCGGTGATCGGCGTTCTCGTCGGCTCCCCCTCCTTTTTCCTTTTCCTTTGTTTCTGTTTTTCTCTTTTGTTGGTGACGGCGATTCTCCCAGATGATCGGCTCGATGGCGGCTCCTCCATTGAGGCGGTGGCGGTTCTCTGGTGGAAGGCTCTGCAGATCCGGATCCGTTGTGGTCGGTGAAGCTTCCTCGAGCTTGTGTGTGCCGTGCCCATCCCCTCCTCTCTTCACAGTGGTCTATTGGTGGTCGTTCCATGGCGGTTTAGTCCGTTCGGGGGCGATTTATAAGAGAGTTTGATTCTCTTTCGGTGGAGTGGTGAAGCTGTTCAGCGGCGACCTTTCCTAGATTGACGGCGGCGTCTGCCTTCTTAGATCTAGGGTTGTGTGTTTTTGCGGTTTATCCTGATTAACGGGTCGATCGGTTTTGGGGCTCGCCTTTCCAGGCCTCTTTTGGGGTTCAGTCTCAGCCCGGTTTTCGGATGAGTGTCAGTCGGACGTTTTTGTCCGTTTTAGGTGTAGGACCGGAACAGTGAAAGCCGATGAGTCATTTCCTTTCTGAAGTTGCGCCGTTGGTGTAGCTGCTATTAGGCCAAGCCCTTCACTCGGATCATTAGGGTCTAATAGTTGGATTTGGATTGTTTTCTCAGGATAGGACTTGAGTTTCTCTCGGTTAGTAATTGTTTTCCGTGTCATTAGGTGTACTTTAAGTGGTTTAAGAGATGATTTCATTTTGAGTTGTGAAGTGAAATTCATCTCGCTGTGGTGAAAAAATACAGTGAATCTCGATCGGATAGCGCTGGATCCATCTTTGTGATCCAGGGTGTTATTAGATGGTTCACTGTATTTGGTTAAAAGTCTTTCGTGGTCTAATGACTTTGTAATGACTTTGTAATTTCTTCGGTTAATTGAAAGTGTTGTTGAGCCAAAAAAAAAAAAAAAAAAAAGGAGAGATAATGTAATGAGTAGAGCGTTTTATTGGTTGCCGGCTCAGAAACTTAATGACTAGGACGAACGTCATTGGTCCGTCTACGTGTGAAAGCATCCACGTGGCTTTTTCTTCATAACGAAGTAGCGCATAACAAAAAAATAGCATTGTGTAGGTCAACGGACAAGTCATTGAATCCTCTCTCTCCTTTTTTGACCCCTCAAGTTTCTAAATATTTCAAATTTTACCTCTTCGTTTTCTTTCTTTTTATGTCTGTCGATTTACGGACCCAAATCTGACTCTCTCTCTCTCTATTTCTGTTGCTGTCTCTCTCTGCGTCCGATTCGGAGGAAAAATAAAAGCAAAGAGAGAGAGCTTCAATGGAGTTAGCTTCCTTCCTTGGTAGAGCTCTGTTCGTTTCCGTCTTTCTTCTCTCCGCATGGCAAGAGTAAGCAATTTTTCAACTTGTTGTTCTAGATCTGCTTTTCTTTCGATTATAGTCGCATCTTCAGTTAAGTAGGATCTGCTTTTCTTATCTGAGAAAAAAAAAATCAAAATCTGTGCTTTGTCTTAAAGCAGAGCAAAATTATGGCTATCTAGTTTCGTGATGAATCATGGATTTAGTTTTTTTTTTTTTGCTGTAGCTCGATTTAAGCAGAGTGATTGAGTTTTGGTGGTTTTATGGGGAAAAGAGTAAGAATGTTGGACAGTGAAGAGAGAATATGGATCTTGCTTGCTTATGGGATTAGATTATAAGCTATTTCTGGTTATTAGCTCTCCATTTATTCATCTCTTTCTCTGATCTTGGTACTTCGGATATGTAAATTTCTTTCTTTTCCTGCTCAATTAGATGGGTTGAAGTTGCTTGTTGGGATGGTCTTAAGTGTACAAATGATTCTAAATCTAATGTTTTCTTAAACTCAAGCAAAGCTTAATTTAGATAGTTTCTTATGAATGTCACTCCTTTTGACTCAACTAATGAATCTCAAATCTGTAGTGCCTTGTAAAAGGAACTTCTTTGCTGATTTCATGCTTTTAAAAGTTACACAATTGCTGTGACTTGGTTGGGGAGATACACGTACAAATTTTGCTTTCTTTTGTTTCCGCTATCATTGTTGACTTGATCTTTCATTCATCAATTGAGTCGCTTTGCTTGGTTATATGTGATGCGTTGCATGTTGAGTCACTAACCACTATAGATACTGTTTAAATTGCAATTGCTTCTTTCGCATTCTATGTAAATTACAATATACTTTTCTTGTTTCCGTGAGCAGGTTCAGTGATTTTGGCGATGATGGGGGTCGATCAGCCAAATCTCTGAGACCGAAATTCAATGCCTTTGTTAACCATGTGGCAACTCACACTGGCCAGCAATTGCCACCAGTCGATGTACGTGCTTTTCTCCATTCAATGTCTATGCTTTGTCCCAAAGCAACAACCAGATCTTTTTCTGAGTTTTCTTGATTTGTTCAATATGCTTTTGGTTTGCAGATGAAGCTTCTTGTTGCTGCTGCTATAGCCTTGAAAGGTGTTGGCGGACTATTGTTCGTCTTTGGCAGCTCCTTGGGAGCTTATCTCTTGGTATGTAAAAACTGTTCTCTTCGAATGTATCATCTGACAAAAGAAAAACCTTTTAAACTCTACGAAATCTTGTTTCAGCTTCTGCATCAAGCCATTGCCACCCCAATTCTGTATGATTTCTACAACTATGATGTTGACAGAAAGGAATTCAGCCTACTATTTTCAAAGTTCACTCAGGTTAGCAAATCTCATATTGGTTTTCTTTTGTTGGTTATCGTTGCCTTGCAATTTTGAAAATTTGAGTTCCATATTCATTCTTGATTCAGACCTAAGAGCTTCTATTGTGTGTTTTTTTACTCTTCAGAGCTTGGCACTCCTTGGGGCACTTCTCTTCTTCATTGGAATGAAGAACTCGAGGAGACACAGTAGGCAACTCCGGAAGAAGGCTCCAAAAGCTAAAGCAAACTGAAAAAAAAATCAGATGTTTTCATCGGTTTATTCGGGTCTGTATTTTGTTTTCATTTTGGAATCCAGGATGAGTTTAAAGAGTGTATCCTAGGAGGCCATGGAAAGGCAAAATCTTTGCAAATTATACTTCTCGTAGAGACTTCTTTTGGTTCTCTAGAGAGATGCCATTTCAAATTTCGGATTTTGACTAAATTATTAGACGTTCTTCTAGTTTTACTGTTTCTTCTTCTGTCTCAGTTTCATAATGCGACACATGCATTGCATTTACTTGCGGAAAAGGCATCAGCTTGATGAAATTATCGATTTAGACCATTCTATCTTCAGGTTAGCTCATTGAAGAGTTGGAATAATAAATTTATGTAAAACAAAAATAAATAACATCAACAAGCTCTCGTAGCTCAGTTGGTTAGAGCACCCGTTTAGTAAGCGGGAGGTCTTGAGTTCGACTCTCAACGAGAGCAATTTTGCTTTTTGGTGCGAATTTGACTTTTACGTTTTGGTTTCACATCTCATATCTCCGATTGGTCTTTGAGGACAGGTTCAAGCATTGGATGCAATAACTCAAAAAGAATCAGAACACAGTCAAAATCCCTATTTGCATAACATCTACAAGAAACAAGAAATCACAAAGTTTCTGGACTTTTATATTCTTATTTAAAAACACAACCCAAGACCAAAAAGAGTAAAAAGCTTTTACACTTGCCAAACGGAAGACTCCTAAAACCAAGTGGATCAGATATCTCTCTAAGTAGTTCCCTATGGTATGGGCACCAAAAAAAAAAAAAAAGAAAAAAGAAAAGATAGACAATTGAGAGAGAGTGTTCAAGCAGCAGGAGGCCTGAGTTCTTGATCACGGGACGTATCACGAACCGACTGAGGCAAGTAATGCCACATTGGCATGTAACCGTAACTCGGATAAACCGCCATCTTGTTCTGGCTAAACGCAGCTGGAATCTGAGGCATGTACCCTGTAGATGGAGCCATCATCATAGACTTTAACTGTTGTTCCGTCTTCTCCTTATCCGCCTTCAACACCAGCTTCTCCTCCCTCAGCTCATGTTTCTCCGCCTACAAAGAACCGTAAAAACCAAAACTTTACTTCAAAATCCGCTCTCAACCCCATAGAACATGATTCTTGGTTTAGGAGAAAGTGAAACCAACCAACCTTGAGAGTCTTGATCTCTTCTAAAAGCTTTTGGTTAGTTTCTTCAAGCTCATGAGCTTCATCTCTGAGTTGATTCAAGACACGGATTGCGTCGTCGAGTATAGCTGGTTTGTCTGTCTTTGGACTCCTCCCAGGCTCCAAAACCGAGCTCAAATCCATGAACCTATCAACACAAACCATTCTTGAGACAACTCAATTTACAAAACATCAAAATTAAACATAAAAGATTCAGCTTTAAACATACCTCTCATTTAGCTTCTCCCTCCTCAATCTTTCACGACATGCTTTGGTTCCTCCTGGTCTGATACACGATCCAGTCCTTCCCCTATATCAACAACCACCACAGATTCTTATCAAACACAATCAACTAGTACAAGATCACACAAAGTTTGGATTTTTTTATAAAAATGCTTACCGCTTTCTTGAGCAATCATCATCTAAATGTTCATGTTCTTGCTTGACAGCTCCACTAGATGATCCAGAATTGATACCTACTTCTTCTTCTTGCTGCAAAACTCCACAATCATTTTGCAACACTTGTTCTTGCTCTTGCGGCAAAACTCCATTATACGATGTTAAATCCAATTGAGCTCCAATGCTGAAGACTTCTTCTGGTTCTTGCTGCAAATTTACACCGTATGACTCCAAATCTAGAAAGGTGTCGTCTTGATCAGGCTGCAAATTTACACCAAATTGTGTGTAATCATCGAGTTCTGCTCCATTGCTGATTCAGTTAGAAAACAGAGATCCATCAATAAATTAGCAGATTAAATGCAATAAACGATCCATAGATTTCAATCTAACAGCTTAATTCGAAACAGCAACGTTGTTAAACCAGAATTACATTAGGGTTCGTCAAATTATCATCAAAAAACACAATTTTTTCCTTGAAATGCGGAAAAACAAACATCTTTTCACAGAATTTGAATTCACCTACAGAGAAATCAAAGCCTGGGTATTTAAATATACGATATTACAATTGGAAGAAGGAATCAAATTTGAAATCGAAAACAACTCAATCGAAAAGAGACAGAGAACAGAGGAAATGAGGAAAAATGGAGAGATAAGGATAAAGGAAGAACCTTTGGTCGAAGCAAAACAAATCATTGACGAAATCTTCGTCAAGAGAAGGATACATCTGAGTCTGCAAAAACAGATTATTTTGAAGATTTGGAAAACTTCAAAGAGAGACGCCAATATCGGAAATTTTTTTTTTTATTACAGATTAAAAGGTATTTAAAAAATCGAATGACGCCAAGGAGATAAAGAATGGTGGGAACAATATTCTACGATTTGATATTAGTGGAAATAAAAAGAGGGGTGTGTTAGCTGTTTTGTAGTTTTTTTTTTGTTCCAGTTAAATTCTTATTCGGGAGACAGAAAACATAAAAAATCAGAATCAGAGTTATATGTTATCATGCATAGATGACTAGATGTGGGGGCTATATATATTATCAACCGTTATTGTGGAATTTTTATTGCATGATTGGATTTTGGGTACTTTTTTTTTGTTGTTATCAACAGATTATTTTATTTATGATATAAAAAAAAAAAGAACATCAAGCTGGATTGGTAAACTAATCCACAACAGAAAAGCACAAACTAATCGATAACGAGCAGGAAAATTAGTTGGAGAACCACACAATATATGAATCAAATTTAAAGAAAGAAAACAAATGGAACAGATTTCAGTTTTTCACTATCACTGAAGATATTAGATATAGATACATAAGTTTTTGGCTAAGAAGAACTGAAGAAGGAGAGGTTCTAGTTATGTAGACCTCAAGAGAAGAATAAGCTAAGTATTAGCTCAAGTTTGCCTTTGGCTCGCATTGGGTCAAAAGGCACATAGAGAAGGTCCACTAGCTAGGTAAGTATAGTGGATGTTTCTCTTTCTCATTGATCAAGTGTATTTCACACGTGCTAATATTAGCTGACCCTAAGCTTGTTGATTGTATGTAGCTTAGGTCTTAGCCATATCTTGATCTGGTTTGAGAAATTGTAACAGACGAGATAGAGAGCTAAATAAAAAGGGAGAGAAAGAGAGCAAGAACAATCTGTATTGTGACGGTTTAGGTTTAAGCTATATATCATTCATTAAACGCGATTAACTTCTTTCTTTTATGAATCATTGGTTTATATTTTAACGATGGATTGTGTTCAAAGTTCGTAAAGTAGAGCAAATTAGGGTCACAGTTTATATAGTTTTGTTGAGGAACTTGGCCGCTTCTCTAGTGTTTGGGTTATAGAGATAGGTCTATGCTGCTGTCTCGAATATTTTGCTAATTTTCGAGGTAATTTTATTTAATGTGAATTATGGGTTTATCATATCAATCTAGAATCTCACGGTAATAAGAAAAAGAAAATCAATTCGACACTAGCGAATAATCGGAACTCGTCTAATCAAAATCGTATAAACATCAACATCGATAAAAAGAAAGAGTCTACTACGTAGTCATCTTTTAGTCAGTGGTCACAGTGAAAGAATATAGGATATGATCCCTAGCTAATTTTTTGCAACTCTTGGAACAATGTAACGTCGTTTGTCGTTCCCAAACGCATCTTCAAAATTTTACACCCCAACATAAAATAATAATCTTGTGAAGTATCAAGTATCATCATCTCATGAAATTATATTGCTCTTGAAAACGACTCATGTGGAACGCACGACGAGAATAAAAACAATTGTTTTTGTCAACTATGTCGATAACTATACTACTACTACGACTTCGTACTTAAGCCATTCAAAAAACTTTATTGGTTTTTTCGCATCGTATGTGTATGCGTTTCCACAATATTTAAAAATAACATATTAATTAGACGCCCGCACTAAACTACAACATATTCACTCCATTTTTTATTAGTTGTCGTTGTAGCAAGGTATATGTCTGAACATAATTTTCGTATGTTCTTTTCCAAGCTCCTGATTTCTGTGATAAGAAATCTTTGAGAGTAAGTAAAACTCTGTGAGGCCCTTTAACAAAAAAAAAGAGAAAATCTCTGCGTAAAACATATTTACATAGGTATGACAATCTAACATTCAAATCAAGATTCTATCAAGAAATTTGCATATCTAATAGTGAATCATAAAAATAACTTTTTTTTTTGTTGGTAAAAAATCATAAAATAAGTTATATAGATGGATTTAACCTTCGGAAAGCTAAGTATACAGGAGTTTGAGAAAGCTCGTTTGTTAAAAGGCCTGAATTAACTTATTTGAAGGTCATACAGGTTTTAGATCCCTATTAAAGTGCGACGTAATAGATATTATATGATTTTATTCGTGTGTTAGAAAACGACAAGGAGCCATGGACTAACCGAGCGCTCTGGACTAACCTCTAAAAAGTAAAAACCCTTTTATCAACTCTAGAGTAGTCTTGTATTGTTCTTTAATTTGAGTGAAGGATCTAGAGCGTATACCAAGAATTAAAGATCGTTGACCAAAACCTTGATGAAATGATATACGCGGTCAACAATAGTTTGGCTTAACCCTTGTTCAAAAAAGAGAAAAAAAAGAAAAACAGTAGTTTGAACTTTTATCTCAAATTGCTGAGAACTTGATGGACATAATGAATCCATAATCCTCAACACAGCCTAATATCCACGTTCTTCGAAGTAGCATTGAGCCACGACCACTGACACTTTTTTTTTTTTAGTAAATGCAATCGCTGAATAGTAACAAAACGCAGAACGTGAACCATCACACCGTACAAACGCTTCTTCCTCTACTGAATATTTCTATTAGAATACTTGAAACTAGCGATGTCACACGAGAGTGAGTGTTTCAAAATTGACATCTCAAAAATTGTATTTTAAAAAATTTCTCTCCACTTTGAAAACTAATTTACAAAATGTTTTCATACAATTGTTTCAATTATTTTTTGTTAAATATTTTGTAAAAATTCATGTAAGACATTCGAAAAGGCGAACCAAAGGATTAAAATCATAGTAGAATTTTAATTCATAAAGTAAAGGGAAAATTTCAAAACTATATATTTTTGGGTATCAATTCTTAAAACTATCTACTTCTAAGGTGTCTATTTTCAAAATTACATTTTTTTTCAAAAAAACACTAAACAATAATATAAAAATCCTAAACCAAAAAATATATATCCTTGAACTATTAAATCTAAATCCTAAACCCAAAATCTAAAACTTAATCAAGGATTAGTGAACCCAAACTTATATATTAAAATTTAGAAAATGTGTAATTTTGAAAATTAACACATTGGAAGTGTAGTTTTGAAAATTAAAAAAAAATGTATTTATTAAAATTTCTCTAAAGTAAATCTACAAAAATTTTTTTTTTCCAAATCTGTGTAATTCATACCCTCGTTTTGAAGGTCAAAGTAAAAATTTCATTATTTGAAAAAAAATATTCATCAAAGACATTTTTTTTTCCAATTTTGTGACTTTTTTTTTATAATTCTGGTATTAGGAATTATAGGTTTTCAATTCAAAACTAATTGACAATGAGTTGATTGGCACATAAACTTTATATATTAGCTAAGAAATGTCTATTTTTGATGTGGGATTTTAATATTTTAATAGGCCACATTAAAATAAGGATTTCGGAAATACTACAATAAAACGGACCACTTTAAATGTGGAAAACTATTTTTCTTATGGGCTAAACTGCTTTGTTACCAACTCAAAAAACTAATTGAGAATTAGTGGATTGGCACATGAAATGTCCACTTTCGATTTGGGACTTTAACTTTCTAATACCTGGGATTGAATTTTAATTTCCCCACGAACCCGACGTTAACCGTTGAAAAACCCCCAATTTTCATTCAACACAGTCATCTCCTTCGTCGAATTTTATCGAAAACCCCATCTCGGATTTAGGGCAAAAGCTTGGGCGATTTGGGGAAAATTTTCCCAGAAATGTCTTTAGGGCAAAAGGGTTCGGGGGATCCTGGTGCGATGCTCACTTCTATATTGAACAAGCGAGAGAAGCTCCGGCAAGAGTTGCGTAGCATCGAGAAACAGGTTAGGGCAAATGGTCTAGCTAGTGTTGGTTTAATTTGGTATCGAAGCGATTGTGAAAATTCCAACTTGAAATTTGTTCGATTTCATAGAGAAAATTAGTTTTTTTTTGCTTAAAAATCCTAGTGTTGTTTTGTCTCATAGGTTTACGAATTGGAGACAAGCTATCTTCAAGAATCGAGCCATATAGGAAACGCTTTGAAAGGGTTTGAAGGGTTTCTCTCTTCCTCGAAGAGCTCTGCTAGGTCTCTCATCCTCTTCTTCTCTCTTGTTTTGTAGAAATGATTGAACATGAAAGATTCGATTTGCATCTTCTAATTATCATTTCTAAATGATAAATGTATCATCAGTAAACACATCTATCTCTTCTCAGTGTGGAGTCAATAGCTGTTCTGTATCGCTGTGTATTGCAACTGATTGCTTTTGCTTTAAAGATGGTGTTTTTAAATGATTGATTGAGTTTGATATGAAACCAATTTTCGCAGTGCTAAGAGGTCAAGGAAGTTTCAGCCTGAAGACAGAGTCTTCTCATTGTCCTCAGTCACTTCACCAGCTGTATGTTCTTAATACAATCTTTATAACCTTCCTCTCATATTCAAAATCAAAATCGTTCGGTGATTCCCTTTATAGTGTTTAGAGTTTGGCTTAAGGATACATACAGTTTCTTAAGACATGGCCAGTTATCACTTATCAAATGGCTACCATCTCTAGTAGATTCAAAAAAGACGTAAAAGCTGAACAAACTGTCATGTGAAAGAGCCCATGTTCTGTGAAATGACTGTGTGTCTTGTCTTGGAACTTTTTTATGATTCTGCCTTCTTTAGTCAAAATTGTTTTACCTTAATTAGTGAGAAAAGGTGTTTGTTAGCAAGTGAATGCTTACCTTACAATTAACTCCGTATTTTTAGACTTGTATGTTGATCTTCCCTGGTATGTATTCAGGCTGAAGAACTTGGTGTTGGAAGAGAAGGTAAAACCTTGCAACTACAACAACGCTGAAATTCACTTTCTTAATCATGAATCAGTTTCTTAGACACTTTAATCTCTGGATATTGTAGATGGACGAGCTGAATTGGGACCAGGCAGATCCAAGGGTGGATTGTCCACGGCACAGTTAGTGTCCCGACCTCGTTTAAATAAGCCTTTCTGTCTCTGATACATGATTTTGGTTTGACTATTCTGATGCAAATCACAGGGGAAAGCCGAAGAAAGGGAGAGGACAAGCGATTGTTAGAGAGGTTAAGAGAAGCAGACCATCTACAGAACCAGATTATGACGATGAAGATGATCCGGATATGAATATGTATGCCCCCGGTTCACTCATCTAAGAGCATTTTCTTCTTTTTGTTGCCTGAAACAGTAAGAAACACTTTGTTTCCCAGAACAGAACCATAAGTAAATCTAGGAACTACTGTTGCAGCTATATATCATCAATTAGTATGAGTTTTTCTAGAGAAACTATATGGTCTTGAGAGTCTATAGTCCCTTTTTAAAAAATTCATTGCTGGATGAGAGAAAGCAGGTTTAGAAATGTGAGAGTTGGAATTGGTTGGCATGCCATTATGATTCATTATTTGTGATGGAAGCTTAATATAGAATTTGCTCTTCTGGGTCCAACTTAGTTGTGCTTTCTCTTTATTTGTTTTTCTGGTTCTTTGTATTGCTTTTTTTATAAGCAAAAAAAAAGAGAATGAGTTTGATTAAAAAAAAATAAACTTTTGTAAAGTGAATACATAGAAGAAGAATGTTTATAGTTTTTTCCCATGCGTACAAGTGCTGAGCTAAATGTATTGGATGATAAGAGTGGTTTGCCAAAAATTACATAAAGATGGACTAGTAAATATAAACTTTTGTATTGAAGAAGAAGAATGCTTATACATTAACATTAATAAAGAAAGAGGTTTATCCCATGCATACAACTTTTAGAGTGGTGAGCCATATGTATTCACATCAACATCAGAAAAAAAAAAAGCCAAATGTTTTTGTAACACTTTTGAAAAAAAACCAAAATTTTAACAAAGAAGACAGAATGAGAAAAACAAAGGTCCTCAGAAAATTCAATCAGTAAGAGTATCAAAGAGAAGAACATGGAATACACACATGATTTGATCAAATATCAAGCACTTCGTTTTAACCTTTCTTGAAACTCAAGAAACGACCTCTCTTTCTCCATCTTCATACTTTCTCTAAACTTATAGATAAACTCATCGGCTCTCTCGTTAACCCTCAAATGCGGCGAAGCAGCCACCACTCTCCTCCAAGCATCTTCCATCGAATCAGCAATCTCCGGCATCACTTCTTCTTCTTCTTCTTCTTTCTCCTCTTTTCGCCCCACAACTTTCTCTTTACTCTCACTCGTCCCCTCGCTGCGTGATTGGCTATGGTATTGATACATATAAGAGTAACTATCATCATCGTATCCATTGCTACGACGCTTTGGTTTTGTGAGAGGTCGAGAGAAGAAGCTAAGAAGCCGCCGAGAAGTTTGATTGCGGCTGTAGTATTTGTCCGTATAGCTAGTGTTCTCGAGGTACCTTGTTCTGAAAGGAACGATGAGGCGGCGAGAGAGGAATCGGAGAACACGAGCCGTTGATTCTCTGACCGATGCACCGATCTCTAAGTCTCTGAATTTGGATTTCACCATGTTTGTGAAGCTTTTCCATGCTCGCTTCGCTGGATTTTGCTTCTTCTTTTGCCGCATCGAAACCATTCAGAGACTTTGGTTTTGTTTTGTTTCTTCTTTTTTATTTCTTCTTTTTGGTTTTGTTTTTTTTTTTTTTTTTTTTTTTTGCAATGTGTTGGGTCCAAATGTGTATTATTGTCAAGAAATGGTTTATATTTTGGTACGAGCCATTCATTATATGATTAAATTACTCAAACGCCATTGCTTTTGAATAAAAAGTAGGGAACAAAAAGTGGCTTCTCTTAGCTTACTTCCGGATGGCAAAAAACACAGAATCTGGCGAAAATAGGGCATATTTGCACATCTTCAGGGTGTTAACATTTCCATAAATATGTATATTCTGAAATAGAATTTATATCTTAAAAAGTGAAAATGGCTTGAAGAATATATGAAAAGTAATAAAGTTAAGAGTTTTCCATATTTGTCGGCGAGAAATAAGAATTTTGAGTTATGACAGTGCCTTTAAAGATGTAATGAATCTTAGTTGTTTTGCTTTTTAACTAATCTGAGTTGTTTTGGAGTTCTGTAAAGAAACATGGAAAAACTTTAGTTTATGCTCCACGAAGCTACGACCATGTGAGATCCGACCAAGGGAAGGCCCATAATTTTATTGGATAAAGACTACTAAATGTAATTATTGGATTGGGACTGTTGAGCTAATAATTATTATTTAACCAACCAACCAATCAATCAATCATACAATTATCTGCACATTCCAATTATTTTCTAATTAACCATATTCTTCATTCTTACCAACCAACTTTTTAAAAGACATGTATTTGACATCATCTGCTTAATTCTGTCTTAGTGTCTTACGAAGACACAAATCCATATAGTTTCCAGTAGAAAAATTCTCTAGGTGTATTTTAAATTAATCATCTTTTGAAAAGTATAACCATCATTGTCTTTGAGACCTTAAAATGATTAGTCTCAGCTCTCAAGTTAGCGACCAGAGATTTTGTGTTAATTATGCCCGACCCCTACATCTCAAATGATTAAGTACTGTCCTTACTGCTTAATCAATTGTTAGTTCGCTTTTACGCACTTTAAATTCGTCTAGTTAGTTGTTTAAGGTTTAAGTTTTAATTTTGTGTGTTTGTGTTTATACTTAGTTTCAGAAAAACACAAAACAAACACTACAACAAAACAGGCCATTTGCGACGGCCATTTGCGACGGCCATTTGCGACGGCCAAAAAATCGTTGGTAAAAAACATCGATTTTGCAACTAATGTACGACGAAAACCAATTTCGTCGTAAATTCGTTGTTATTTATGACGAAAACATTTCGATGTAAAATCGTCGTAAATGTGCATCGACATTACGACGAATTGACCACGTTCACTAAAATCGA
This sequence comes from Erythrophleum ivorense, assembly GCA_026724425.1. Classification (NCBI taxonomy): domain Eukaryota; kingdom Viridiplantae; phylum Streptophyta; class Magnoliopsida; order Fabales; family Fabaceae; genus Erythrophleum; species Erythrophleum ivorense. The sequence continues at coordinate 1,494,127 of JAIUCV010000084.1, forward strand.
CGTTAATTCGTGGTAAAGTTACGACGATTTAACAACGAATAAAATAAGTAGCTAATGAACATCGAATTTACAACGATTTTACGTGTAATTTTATTTTCGAAGGTAAATCGTTGTAAAATTCCGACCTTTTTACGACTACTGAAGTAGGTGAGCACATGGTTTAAAACGCGTATTAAAGATTCGTACATGTATTTTAACATCAGTAAAAATCGATGTTAAGTCGTTGTAAAAAAATGAATTCGTTGGAAATTAGATGGAAATGGGTTGCAATAGTCGTTGCAAATTCGTGGTTAATGTCACAAAATTTTCTATATATACGTTGAGGTTCAAGTAACGAAAATTTCACTCTTAAATACTTAAAATTCTTTCTCCAAAAAAACTGAAAATTCAGAGAAAAACAAAATATGTCAATTTATCAGCTACGGGAATGGATGTACAATCGTAACAATTCCGACGGGTTGCTGAGGAAAGAGTTCAGAGATGGCCTTGAAGGATTCATGTACCAGGCCAGCACATTGCAAATTACGATCGAAAGCGGTAATAAGTACATGTACTGTCCTTATCCAAAATGCATGAATAGAAAATTTTTGCTTATATCAAGAGTATGGTCGCATCTGTTGAATAGAGGATTTATGCAGAATTATTATATTTGGTATTGCCACGGGGAAGGTCATGGAGGAAATGCCGCTAGTAGTAATTATATTAATGAAAGAATGCATTTTGAGGAAAATGTAGATCCGGTAATTGAACATCATCCTGTTAATTACGGTAGCGAAGTTGATAGGATGCATGAAATGGTGAGTGATGCATTTCCTGAAACCGCAAGTACATTTGGAGATCCTCATAATGTGGCGTATGAGGAACCTAATGCAGATGCAAGAAAGTTTTTTGATATGTTAGCAGCAGCAGATCAGCCTTTGTACGATGGATGTACAAAGTGGCACACTAAATTGTCAGTTGCAGCAAGGATGATGACTCTTAAAGCTGATGGTAATCTAAGTCAGTTTATCATGGACGGTTGGGCTGATCTAATTAAGGATATCTTACCAGATGATAATGTAGCTGCTGATTCGTATTACGATATACAGAAATTGGTGTTTAGTCTTGGGCTGCCTTCTCAGATGATAGATGTTTGTGTTGATAATTGCATGCTGTACTGGAAAGATGATGATAAGTTGCAGGAGTGTCGATTTTGTCATAAGCCACGATAAAAGCCACAAGGTCGTGGGCGAAACAAGGTACCATACCAATGGATGTGGTACCTACCAATAAAAGATAGATTGCGAAGACTGTATCAGTCTGAGAGGACGGCAGGATTGATGAGATGGCATGGCGATCATTCGCAGACAGAAGGAGAGATTAGGCATCCTTCTGATGCTAAAGCGTGGAAACACTTTCAGGCGGTGCATCCTGATTTCGCTAGCGAGAAAAGAAATGTCTACTTGGGTCTTTGCACGGATGGATTTAGTCCTTTCGGCATGTCTGGTAGGCAATACTCTCTATGGCCGATAATATTAACGCCTTACAATCTTCCTCCTGATATGTGCATGCAGAGAGAATTTCTATTTATGAGTATCCTGATTCATGGACCGAAGCATCCGCGGCGCTCCCTTGATATTTTTTTACAACATTTGATAGAGGAATTGAAAGAGTTGTGGTATACTGGAGCTATGACGTACGATATTTCGAAAAAGAAGAACTTTACGATGAGGGCAGTGCTTATGTGGACAATAAGCGATTTCCCGGCATACGGAATGCTTTCTGGGTGGACTACGCATGGGCGGTTGTCTTGCCCGTATTGTCTCGATCGAACAGATGCATTTCAAATTAAACACGGGAGAAAGACAAGCTGGTTTGACTGTCACCGTCGATTCTTACCGTTAAACCATAGATATCGGAGAAACAAGAGATTGTTTAAGAAGAACAAAGCTGTTCGTGTTCCTCCACCTGTGATTTTATCTGGAGAGACTATAGAAGCGCAAATTGATCATTATGGCGCAGAGAGTACAGTTAAACGTGGTGGGAACTGGCACACCCCGGGGAATATACCTGACGGATACGGGGAACAGCACAATTGGCATAAGAAGAGTATTTTTTAGGACCTTCCATACTGGAGCTCTCATCTTCTCAGACACAACCTCGATGTTATGCACATTGAAAAGAATTTCTTCGATAATATCATGCATACGGTGTTAAACGTAAAAGGTAAAACGAAAGACAGTGTGAAGACAAGATTGGACTTGCCGGAAATTTGTTCACGGAGTGAATTGTATATCTCTAACGAGGGGGAAGTACCAGTTGCTATATTTCAGTTAGGGTCTGCAGAAAAGTTGTCCTTGTTCAAATGGGCATCGTCTGATGTGAAGTTCCCGGACGGATATGTTTCCAATCTATCTAAATGTGTTCAAGGACAAAAGTTTTCTGGGATGAAAAGTCACGACTGCCATGTGTTTATGGAACGATTACTTCCGTTTGCATTTGCGGAAATCCAACCGTCAGAAGTACATGCAGCAATAGCAGGTATATTTTGTAAATTATATATTTAAACCTCATTAATTGATATATATATATATGTATATGAAAGAACGAAAGAAATATTTGTTTTGCAGCGATTGGAGCGTTTTTCCGAAATCTTTCTACCCGAACTCTTACCGTAGATGTTATTGGTCAACTCCAACAAAATATTCCTATGGTGTTGTGCAATGTGGAGCAGATATTTCCACCAGCCTTTTTTGATGTTATGGAACACCTAGCTGTACATCTTCCTTACGAAGCAGAGCTTGGTAGACCGGTACACTATCGGTGGATGTACCCGTTCGAACGATTTATGGGGTATTTGAAAGGAAAAGCCAAAAATCTTGCGAGGGTTGAAGGATCAATAGTGTCTGGAAGTTTGTCTCAAGAAACTTCTCATTTCACTGATTTCTATTTTCCTTCAAAAGTGCGCACAAGGAAACGGGCTCCTAAACGATATGACGATGGTGGTGTTGGACGATCATATCCAATGAAAGGTGTACTAGATATATTCTCATCAGTTGGGCGATTAGGTGGATGCATTAAAGAAGTATGGTGGGCAGATGAGAACGATCGTCATAGTGCATAAACGTATGTGTTACTCAACTGCGAGGAAGTTGCTCCATTTGAGACGTAATTCAAATATTTTCCGATTCATACGTATATATATATATATATATATATATATATATGATGATTCACAATGCATTTGTTTGTTAAAATTCAATATATTTATTCTATACATTTTGGATTTACAGGGAATTTTGTAGACAAGTTCGGGAGTGTATCAACGGGGTTACAGATACCGAAGTCAACAAACGCAAAGATCAACACTTTGCATCGTGGATTAAATCATCGGTTAGTTTGACTTATATACTTCTTCTTTCAATTACGTTTGTAATTATATAGGAAAATATATTAATTACGTTTTTATTTCAAATATTTCTTCAATACTAGTATAGGTTATTCCTGGTGACGAAACATACCCGCATTGGTTTCACGAGTTAATCAAAGGACCAATATGGAGAATAACTACTGCCCCTATGTATTGTACACGCGGATACGTGTTTCATACATTCAACTATGGAAATGAGAGGGCAACTGCGAATTACGGGGTTTGCGTTAGGGGTGAGGTAGATTTCTACGGCGTGTTGCAAGATATTATAGAATTTCAATACCCCGGCATACTTGGATTAAGATGTGTTCTCTTCAAATGTGATTGGTTTGACCTAACGCTCGGCAGAGGAGTACGAGAGAACAAATACGGAGTTGATGTAAACCAAGCTCGGCGTTACAACAAATTCGACCCGTTTATCCTGGCGTCGCAAGCTGAACAAGTTACATTCGTCCCATATCCCCGTGTTCGAACATCAGGGATTACTTGGTTATCCGTTGTCAAAGTTTCTCCCAGGGGCACCGTCGTTGGACCACATGATGATATTCCACCTATGCAACAAGATCATTGACCGGGTATAGCAGAACCAGACGAAAACACATCAGGCTCCATCTTCTTAATAGATCCCCAAAACCCACGCCTCGTAAATGTAGTTAATAATTTTACTGATGATGATGAAGAAGAGGGGGCATCAGATGAATTTTCCGAAAGTGATGAACCGGATGACGAGTTTAGTGATCCAAATGACTCGGACGAGTGTTGATAGAAGATATTCCATACTTTGAGCTACTTACTGTGTATTGTACTATATGTTGAACAATTCCAGTTGATTATACAAATTCGTTGCATCTCCGTTATTTTTAACGCTAAATTTTGTCTTATCACTTTCTCAGTGATTACCCCATACAAAAATGATTATTCCCAACTTAATCATTTTGCATGGGATAAATCACTAAAAAAGAGATGAGAAAAATTTGGGAGATATGGTGTTAGAAGGGGGGGGGGGGGGGGGTGGTGGTCCTTTTATAGGAAAATATGCCCTTTTTGATTAGACTTAAAGTCGTCGTAAATAGCAACGAGTTAGGGACTAGTCGATGGTAATCCGTCGTAAATAGCGACGATGTACCGACGACGACGTTGCAAACTCGTCGTAAATCGTGCATACGATGTAAATCCATCGTAATTTACATCGAACTTACAACGACAAACCTAAACCTAAACCCTATACTCTAAAACTCTTTCAAATAGACATTGATTATACATCGTATAATCTACGTTAATTTTTAACGCTAAATTTTGTCTTATCACTTTTTCAGTGATTACCCCATACAAAATTGATTAAGAAAACTTAATCATTTTGCATGGGATAAACCACTAAAAAAGAGATGAGAAAATTTTGGGAGATATGGTGTTAGAAGGGGGGGGGGGGGGGGGGGGGGGGGTGTGGTGGTCCTTTTATAGGAAAATATGCCCTTTTTGATTAGACGTAAAGTCGTCGTAAATAGCAACGAGTTAGGGACTATTCGATGGTAATCCGTCGTAAATACCGACGATAACGTTGCAAACTAGTCGTAAAACGTGCATACGATGTAAATCCGTCGTAATTTACATCGAACTTACAACGACAAACCTAAACCCTAAACCCTATACCCTAAAACTCTTTCAAATAGACTTTGTATCGATTATAAGGCGAACCTACTAACAAACATTGACTTTTTAAATGTTGAAACCAAATTTGTTTCACTTATACAATGTAAATATGTTTTGCATAAATGTTTTATATAGTATAAGGTTACTTATATGTATTCTAACAGGATATTGTGAAAGTTGTGTTTTTCTATTCGTTTTTGTTTTTCAATTCAATCCGCATCTTAATATTTACAAGTTTTATGATATTTCATATCTCCATTTAAGCAATTTAGAGTTTGGGGCGAGTTTAGGGTTTAGGGGTAAGTTTTGCGACGATTTTACAACGATTCGATGGTAAATCGTCGCAAATTGATGAATGAAAATTACAATTCATCGTATGAAATCAAAAGAAAGCCGTCTTATTTAAAGTGGGTTCCATCGTTTTTACGACGAGAAACTCTTGATCGTCGAAAAATCGTCGTTAAATTATAAAACAAAAATCAACTTTTCGATTTCCCGCGTGCGGGAGAACGAATAAATTTTGTAAAAATTTTGCGACGATTTTGCAACGACTTTATAGGTATCGTCGTAAAATCGTCGCAAAGTTCCAACGATTTTACATCGATTTCAATAGTGTCGTGGTCCTTTTATAGGAAAATATGCCCTTTTTGATTAAACGTAAAGTCGTCGTAAATAGCAACGAGTTAGGGACTATTCGATGGTAATCCGTCGTAAATACCGACGATAACGTTGCAAACTAGTCGTAAAACATGCATACGATGTAAATCCGTCGTAATTTTCATCGAACTTACAACGACAAACCTAAACCCTAAACCCTATACCCTAAAACTCTTTCAAATAGACTTTGTATCGATTATAAGGCGAACCTACTAACAAACATTGACTTTTTAAATGTTGAAACCAAATTTGTTTCACTTATACAATGTAAATATGTTTTGCATAAATGTTTTATATAGTATAAGGTTACTTATATGTATTCTAACAGGATATTGTGAAAGTTGTGTTTTTCTATTCGTTTTTGTTTTTCAATTCAATCCGCATCTTAATATTTACAAGTTTTATGATATTTCATATCTCCATTTAAGCAATTTAGAGTTTGGGGCGAGTTTAGGGTTTAGGGGTAAGTTTTGCGACGATTTTACAACGATTCGATGGTAAATCGTCGCAAATTGATGAATGAAAATTACAATTCATCGTATGAAATCAAAAGAAAGCCGTCTTATTTAAAGTGGGTTCCATCGTTTTTACGACGAGAAACTCTTGATCGTCGAAAAATCGTCGTTAAATTATAAAACAAAAATCAACTTTTCGATTTCCTGCGTGCGGGAGAACGAATAAATTTTGTAAAAAATTTTGCGACGATTTTGCAACGACTTTATAGGTATCGTCGTAAAATCGTCGCAAAGTTCCAACGATTTTACATCGATTTCAATAGTGTCGACGTAAAGTCTTTGGAACTTGCGACGACTTTACGACGACTCCACCGAAAAGTCGTTCTCCTTTCCTATGCGAGAAAATCAATTTTTGTGCGAAAAGTTTCCATCGGTTTTGCGACGACACTTTAATTATCGTCGTAAAGGCGTCGTATATTTGATATATATATAACTTTTTTCAAATTATCATTATATATTTATTTACTTATATTTGATATATATATATATATATATATATATATATATATATTAATTATAAATTTGTTATTTTTCAGCAACGCTACAATTGGAGTGTGGCTCACAATGAAGAGGTGAATGCCAGATTTTTAGCGAAGGCCAAGTTGCGTGTAAACAACACGGTCAGCGACTGGAAGAAAAAATGGAGGGCAAAGGGCATTGACGCAAAGCCAATTTTCATCACTGGCAACGTGTGGGACGGCTTGGTTCAATACTGGTGTAACCCACACTCCGTGGAGACGTCGTTGAAATGCTCGGCTGCCCGTTTAACTCTTGATGAGCGGGGCAGACCGAAGGTCGTACCTCACACATCTGGCAAGACACCTTTTGCCAGACGACGTTTAGAAATGGTAATATTTTTTTTTCCACTTATATATATAATTAAATTAAAGAAATAATTTAATTATAAACTAATTAAATTAATTGTAGGCGGCGGAGAATGGAGGTGTGCTCCCTCCATTGACGCGGTTTTTCAGAGGACACACACCAGGAAAGACGGACGTTATGTAAGTCCGAGAGCTGAGGAAATATGGAACGATGTCAACGCAAGAGTCGTTCAGGAACAAACACAACGCTCTCAGCAGTTATCTCCTGGCGGTTCCCAATCGGTGGAGTTGAGCACCCCCGACATTGACCGCATCTTCGAACAGGTACGTTCATGAATATATGTATATATTTGAAGTTAATATTATTAATTACTTATTAATGTTTTAAAATGGCAGGTTGCCCCTAAGAATAAGGGTAAAACTATTGGGATGGGATCAATTCGCCAAGTCCCCGTTGCTTCATCACTTGCTCCGCCACGCCGACGACCCGAGGATGATCCGACCCTACTGCGGGCCACGATTACAAGTCTTCAGAAGGAGGTGCAAGAAGAACGTGCAGATAATGATGCCATTTTTGAACTTATGGCTATGGAAAACCCGCAGATTGCAGCGCTTTTGAGAGAGAAGAGACGAAAACGAGAAGCTGCAGCAAGAGCCCGGGAAGGTTTCGCACAGGACGAAGAACTTACACAAGAACAACGGGAATCGGCGAACTTGGCGGCTTCTGCATCCCAGGAAGCTGACAGGCTCCCGGATTTTTTTTAAATATATTTATTGTATTTTGAATATTTGTTTTTAAAATTATTTCAAAAAAACTTTTTTTTTTATAATTTTTTAATATTTTCGTCGTAAATCCGACGCATATTTTCGTATATTAAAAAATAAAAAATTTACATTCACGACGACTTTACGACGAAAACTTTTTTTTTATAATTTTTTAATATTTTCGTCGTAAATCCGACGCATATTTTCGTATATTAAAAAATAAAAAATTTACATTCACGACGACTTTACGACGATCATTGGCGTCGAAAGAACGACGAATTTTTGCAACTGGTTAACAACTATAGTCGTCGTAAATTTACGACGATTAAACGACGATATTGGGTACATTAGGGTTTCTAAATTTCCAATTTAACCGGTTTTTAAACCGGATTTTAACGACGTCTTGCAAAGTCGTCGTTATTTGGTTGTTACAAAAAGCATCGATTTAACGACGACCAGTCATTTTTCGTATTAACGTCGTCGTAAATACTACGACGACGTTACGACGAATATGAATGTCGAATTAGCGACGATTTACGTATAGTCCCAACTTACGACGATTTTACGACGAATTTGATTTTACGTCGATCGTTTACCGTCGATTTCGAAATCGATGGAAATTCGATGTAACTTACTAATAGCGACGATTTTGCGACGTTTTTGGCCGTTGTAAAAAGCCTGTTTTCTTGTAGTGAAACCAATCTTTTGTATCTTCCTTAGAGGTTTTAACAATAAGCTTAGTAGTGGGGTGGATCTCTACCATAGAAACATCTTTGAAGTGTGAAAATATGTGTTATACCATTACTCTGTCCATATCAAGAAATTTCACCTGGTTTCCGATGGTAAAAAAAAAGTAACACATATGGCCATTAGTTTGAGGGTGAAATACTACATACTGAAATGTAGTTTACAAAATGCTAATTAAAAAAGGGAATAAAGGGAATCAACTGAGAGTAAAATGTGGAAGGAGAAGAATAAGTGCGCTAAAGTCTGAGGTTATTTGCATGGGAGCTTCAAACACTCCTAAAATGTCGATCTTCCTTTAGAAACTGTCCTCTCTCTCTCTTTTTTCTTTAAACTAAAAACTACTCTCCTAATTTCTAGGATCATTATTGACATTCAAACTTACCTTTCTTTCTAATCGATTACAGAATGAGAGATATTTTTTTTTATCTTTATTATTATTATTACGTGTTTAATTTCCAAAAAAATAAGAATTGAATGAGCATAGTAACGGATCAAGTAGGAGAAAGAATTGAAGACGGATGCATCTATGAAGACAGATCAGCTGATGCTTCTTGAGTTTATCCTTCTCTTCGGCTTTTCTCAGATGGAATGGCAGATCCTTCTAGCTATGTCAATCACGATCGGGACGTCGACCAAGTTTGTTCTCTCCATCTTTTCTTTTATGTTTATTTTTTTTTCTTTTTCAAAATCTCCTTTTGAATGATTTTGTTGATCTTCTATGTAGTAGAATAGGTATTAATCAAGTGTTGGGATTTCAGATTTCTATTGCAAGAAAGAAATAAAAAGAAATTAAAGTATTAGTAAACTCCGAAGCTTCATGTTACCATAATGTTTTTGTTTTTTGTTTTCCTAACTATGTACCATTACTTTGCTTGTAGGCACTCATTGCTTTGAAAAAAGGTTGTCAATTACTTAAGTATAGCAGGAAAGGAAAGCCTAAATTTCGCTCATTCAGGCTTTCGCCGGTATGTATATAAGTGTATTATGTATCCACAATAACACATTCTTATACACTCATCAAGAGATATACTATATATGGTCAATATTATTTTGGTGATGATAGGATGAAACAACATTGGTTTGGCTCTCTCACGGAGAAGAAAAACGTTTGAAGTTATCTACAGTTTCACGAATTCTCCCTGGACAAAGAACTGTGAGTCTTAACAAGATTTAGCTAAATATTGATTACTTGATTCTATCATTCAAAATAAACCTTTTTTTTGTTTACTTTCCTAGAACTCACAAGTTTGTTTGTTTATTATGTATACAAAGGCTGTGTTTCGAAGATATTTACGTCCGGAAAAAGATTACCTGTCATTTTCTCTTATATATCACAACGGAGATAGATCTCTTGATCTGGTTAGTAAAAAATACTAATACATTAAATTTCTTTGATTTTATACTCTTACAAACTTATTATCACAACTTCATGTTAACACTCCACAGATTTGCAAGGACAAAGCTGAGACAGAGGTTTGGTTTACAGGACTTAAGTCTTTAATTACAAGAAACCGTAATAAGCACGCAAGAAGTGAGATCCCTGAGGTCTGTGTGCGTGTGTTTATGTGAATTTGTGTCTCTGTACTTTTGATTCTATATATCTTTAATACGTGATTGTAACTCATTTTCAGATACATGACAGTGAGTGTTTCTCCACTGGTCGTCCTTCTACCGCATCAATAGATTTTTTACCAAACAATATTCGAAGAGGAAGAACATCCATTGATTTAGGAATAGGTCCCCATAATAATTCTCCAAGAAAGTCAGATGTGGTTTCAGAACGTGGTAACATGCTAAGACCAAGTACTGATGGTTTTCGGATAAGTGTCTCAAGCACACCAAGTTGTTCAAGTGGAGGGTCTGGTCCTGATGACATAGAATCCTTAGGCGATGTTTATGTCTGGGGAGAAGTTTGGAGCGACGGGATATCACACGATGGAACCGTAAACTCAAAAACCGTTAGAACAGATGTGTTGATTCCAAGACCCTTGGAATCAAACGTTGTTCTTGATGTTCATCAGATTTCTTGCGGCGTAAGGCACATTGCTCTTGTGACAAGACAAGGTGAAGTGTTTACATGGGGAGAAGAAGCTGGAGGAAGGCTCGGACATGGTATCCAAGTAGATGTTAGTCGTCCGAAACTTGTTGAGTTTCTTGCTTTGACCAACATAGATTTTATTGCTTGTGGAGAGTATCATACTTGTGCTGTTTCTACTTCTGGAGATTTGTTTACTTGGGGAGATGGAATCCACAACGTTGGACTATTGGGACATGGTAGTGATCTTAGTCATTGGATACCAAAAAGAGTCTCTGGTCCTGTTGAAGGGCTTCAGGTTTTGTCTGTGGCGTGTGGCACGTGGCATTCTGCGCTTGCGACTGCTAATGGGAAGTTATTCACTTTTGGTGATGGAGCGTTTGGTGTTCTTGGACATGGAGATAGAGAGAGTGTTTCGTATCCTAAAGAAGTGAAAATGTTGAGTGGTCTTAAAACCATGAAAGTAGCTTGCGGCGTCTGGCATACCGTGGCTATAGTTGAAGTCATGAATCAGACCGGTACGAGTACGTCATCAAGAAAGTTGTTTACTTGGGGTGATGGTGATAAAAACAGGTTAGGGCATGGAAACAAAGAGACTTACTTGCATCCCACGTGTGTATCTTCACTAATAGACTACAACTTCCACCAAATAAGTTGTGGTCATACAATGACAGTTGCACTCACCACCTCAGGACATGTTTTCACTATGGGAGGGACTTCACATGGCCAGCTCGGTAGCTCGAATTCTGATGGTAAATGGCCTTGTTTGGTTCAAGATCGATTGGTTGGTGAGTTCGTTGAAGAAATTGCTTGTGGGGATCATCATGTTGCTGTATTGACATCAAGAAGTGAAGTATTCACTTGGGGAAAAGGCTCTAATGGAAGACTAGGACATGGTGATACCGAAGATCGAAAAACGCCAACATTAGTTGAAGCTCTCAAAGAGAGGCATGTGAAGAGCATATCATGTGGCTCTAACTTTACGTCAAGTATATGCATCCATAAATGGGTCTCAGGAGCAGATCAATTAGTTTGCTCTGGTTGTCGTCAAGTATTTGGTTTTACAAGAAAGAGACATAATTGTTATAACTGCGGTTTAGTGCACTGCCATGCTTGTAGTTCCAAGAAAGCTTTGAAAGCAGCATTAGCTCCAACTCCAGGGAAGCCACATCGTGTGTGTGATGCTTGTTACACAAAACTTAAAGCTGGTGGAGATTATGTTTATAACTCTGGCGTTGCTAATAGAAATTCTACAACTCCTACACGGTCACTAGATAGCGCGGTAAGAGCAGACAGAGATACAAGGTCTTCAAGGAATTTATTGTCTCCAAAAACTGAACCAGTTAAGTACTTTGAAGTTAGGTCATCAAGATCAGAATCTTCTATTATCCGAGCCTCACAAGTTCCAGCTCTCCAACAGCTTAAAGATGTCGCATTCCCGAGCTCGCTTAGCGCAATTCAGAATGCATTTAAACCCCCTTCCTCTACAAGAACATCAAGAAGACAGAGCCCACCACGAAGCTCTGGATTTTCTAGGACTGTCGTTGATAGTTTGAAGAAGACAAACGGTGTTATAAACCAAGAAATGACAAAACTTCAGAGCCAGGTTTTTATATCATCTTAAGTTTTCAATTTATTTATCAAATGTTAAGATGAATTTAAACACACTAACAAAAATCTTGTCCACTTTCAGGTTAGAAATCTGAAAAAGAAATGTGATCATCAAGGTACAGAGATTCAAAGATTAAAGAAGACAGCAAGAGAAGCTTCAGAATTAGCTGTAAAGCATTCTTCAAAGCATAAAGCTGCAACAGAGGTCATGAAATCTGTCGCTGAACATGTAAGCTACTTACTTATTATGGTTCATGAAAATGCTCAAAAGATTAGAAAAATTCTCAACTAATAGTATTTACATAATGAGTCATTGTTATATTGATCATTCCTCTGTTTCACAGTTGAGACAGTTAAAAGAGAAACTACCCCCTGAAGTATCTGGATGTGAAGCTTTTGAATCAATGAATTCTCAAGCCGAAGCATATCTAAATGCGAGCGAAGCATCTGAAACATCTTTACCTACAACTTCGGGAATGAGTCAACAAGACACAACAACCCTTTCTGCAAACAAACAAGATCAAAACATAGAGGAACAACCATCATCATCTAATGGAGGTACAATGATGTCTCATCAAGAACCTTCAAACATCGCAGAAATATCTTCTCACCCGTCGAGTTCAAGGCTACCAACAGAATCTTCATCATCATCACCATCTAAATCAGGAGGCAAGGAGCTTATCGAACAATTCGAGCCTGGTGTTTATGTTACTTATGTATTGCACAAAAACGGCGGAAAGATATTTAGAAGAGTTAGATTCAGGTATTTCAGTTGATAAAACTTTTCTCTCTTCTCTATATATATTTTGTAAATCATTCAGAGTTCTATGCAGTAAACGGAGATTTGATGAGCATCAAGCAGAAGAATGGTGGAATAGCAAAAAAGATAGGTTGCTTAAGAAGTATAGTCATCATGTTTCATCATCAAGTCCAAGAGTTTCTGATTCAGTTCCTACACCAACTCCACCTCAACCACCTGCTCCTCCTACACTGCCAAATTCTGATCAAGGGGAAGATATAAAAGAAGTTCTTGAAAGCTAGCACTCATGTGTATAATAATAGTAATTGGCAGAGTAGATTGGAGAACAAGGCATCATTAATTGGAATGTCATCAAAATAGATACACAGATTTTTTTTTTTTTTTTTTGGCTTTGCATTTTAGATTCAAAAATTAAATTCAGAGTATCAAGGCTTTTGATCCAAACAAGTTATTTTTTCCAAAGGATCTTAGGTAACAAAAAGGTAAAATTATAAACAAATGTTCCGGATAAGATCACCAAAATCTGATTTCAAAAGTAAAAGGGCACTTAAATTGCATATAAATCAAACAAAACCAACTACAATTAATAGCTTGACTAGTCTCGTTCAAAGATACTAGGTTATTAAATGGACTACTCAATAAGATCACCTTTTTCATTTGCCTCCAATTGCTCAATTTGAACCAAACTTGGAACATAACTGGCGAGAAATGGCCAATCATCATCTAGTTCTTGTGCAATCTCTCCATGAACTTGTTTACATGCATGTATTTTCTGGTCTCCTCCAACAATGTTAAATTTGTTCTTTGCCCTGTGTTTCTTTGCTTGGTCTTTACCACAACACAAGACTTTTTTATTCTCCTCGTCCACCAAGAAACTCTGCACGAAAAGCATATCCCATGTCCAAAATTCACTGAAAACGAATACTAAGAAATATTGGACATTAGTATATCCGGCCTCGTCGATCTTAGAATCGGTCACCCAAACCCATACCTTCTTCTCTAATGAATCTGAATAGTCAAACCTCTTAAGTAACACAGAAAGTTTCTCGTCTCTAACAACTGAGAGAAACACACTTGCTTCGACACCATAGCCATTGTTTTTTTTTACACTGAGATGGAAGAGAAAGACGTTCAAATCTCTTTCTTTTAAAATAAAACCTGAGTAAGAATTTAGGAGTGGAAGGTTTGTTTTCATACCGAGCAACCCAGTAAATATTTCCTTTCAAAGATACGCCAGAGCCTCTTGGAAACGAGAAACGAGCGGCGTAATCAAGAACTTTCCATGAATCAGAATTAAAGTCATAGATTTCAAACTCAGTTCTATAACTACAAGACCTTTAGATTTTGAAGCTATGGCGAGATTTGTTGTTGTTTTCGTATCCTAGAAAATACTCATCGTTCCCTGTGTCACGATTACTGGGTTGGATCTACCTGGTTTGACCAGTACAAGGGTTCCAAACCACGAGTCTATTGTCTTCGGTGTGGCACAAGAATAAGCTCTCACACTGAAAGGTAGAAGATATCATGACCTGTTCTGAATCGTTTAGACTGTTGAGTTTACCTGTAAACTCAATGGATGGATCAAAGCTGTTGTTTATTCCATGGAGATTGATGTTAACTGAAAAAACCCCAGAATCTGCCTTTCTGCTTTACCCAAATTCTTCTTGATGAATCTCGGGTCTTTGAATAAAGCGTACCATCGTCTGCAAGTAGATCGGAATTGGGTTAGAGTTGTGGCCGGAACCCTAGAAAGTATTTCCCATTCCAAATCCCGTGGGAGATCGGTAAACATCATTGTTTCTCTCCCAAGGAAGAAAGCGACCACAGTAGTGAAAAAAGAAATTAGGGTTTTAAATTTTTAACATTCACAATAAATAATACAGGGAGAAAAAAAACTTAATCTAACGGTTTAGATTACTCCTTTTTAATCCAACGTCTCTCTTAAGAATTAGTAAATATATGTACAAGTGAACTAGAAAGTCTTTTGGTTTCGCTAGTCTTTGACTATTCTTCTCCGAGTTGTTTGAGTTTGAAAGTCTCGCAGTTTTGTCGTTATTTTGTTCTCTGAGTCAAGTCAACTCCTTATTTTCTCGGACATTTCTTTGCTAAGAAAAGGAAAATCATAAGGAACAAAACAATCTGTCGTGTGAAAGCAAAATCTTTGGGGCTTTTCGTAATCGTTTCCTTTTTCATTTTCCAATAATGTCTTATTGAAGAAAAGTCCTCGGGGTGTTTTCGTAATCGTTTCCTTTTTTCATTTTCTATATATTTTAGATTCGATTTCCATTTTTTTCTGAGTTTATTCATTCTGATTTCTTCCTAATTCTTGTGAAAATGGGACAACAACAATCGCAGGAAGAGCTTCTGTTTCAACAAGTGAGTCACAGTAATGTCGAAGGTATCAAATCCCTTCGCCGCGAAGGTGCAGGACTCGAGGTTTTTCTTCTTTCTCCTCCATCTTTTTTCAGGCTTTGTAAGATTTCTCGTTTTTTCTGAGTTTGTCCCTGTGTTTTTGTATGTAGTGTGTGGATAAAGAAGGAAGAACGCCATTAATCTTAGCTTGTATGCAATCGAAGCTATATGATGTTGCAGAAACTCTGGTTGAGTTGGGCTCCAATGTCAATGCTTATCGTTCTGGTATCTATATTAACAATCTTCTTTTCAATTCTTCTCTTTTTCTTGTTTTGGAGTGTTTCTGCTTCAATCCAAAAATGAAATGTGTTGTCTTTTGCTCTCATTAAAACCATATTTTTGAGCTGAAACAGAGAAGCTAAGAAAAACAGAATGTGAGAATATTGTGAATGTTTACAATTTTGTTTTTGTTTGGTATCACAGGTAGCAATGCTGGGACTCCTCTGCACCATTCTGCCAACAGAGGTCTCGAGAAGACGGTTAAGTTACTTCTGTCTCACGGTGGTAAGTTATTGATGTCTTTCTTACCAAATTTTGATGACTGAATTTTTTTTTTAAGTAATCTATTTATATTGGCATATCTTTTAATCTTTCTTGTAGCAAATCCATTGGTTTTGAATGATGGTTTTCAGACACCTCTTGATGTTGCTAGAGCTAAAGGTTACAGCAATGTTGTACGCGCAATCGAGGTTTGCTTTGTTTATTTCATTTTTTTTTCTTTTCTCAAATTGACAGAGTAAAATGTCATGGAGCTATAACGTTTAAAATGTTTGATTCCGTAGAGTCACATCTGCTTGTTCTCTGGCTGGATGCGTGAATTTTATGGACCTAGCTTTATTGAATTGGTTGCTCCTCAGCTTCTTTCAAGAAGAGTGTGAGTATCAACATAATTCTTACCATTTCTCTGTTTTGTTCTTTCTTATCTTTTCTTCTTGTTGCACATAAATATGAATCTGCTTTAGGAATGTTTTGTGTGTGTTTGCAGATGGGTAGTTATCGTACCAACTGGTTCACGAAATCCTGCAAAGCCTTTGAAGTTGGAGTTGGTTGTGTATGCTAGTCTTGAGGTACATAAAATTCATCATTTCTCTTATGAGAACTGAGATTTGATTCAATTTTTGTGATTTCTTTCTATTCATATGAAACTGTTATGATGTTATATATATACACTTAGGATGCACAACCAAGGACGGTGATGCCTTTGTGGAAAGCCAACTTGGAAGAACCGAAATCAGATGAGTCTGATGCTTCAGTGTTGATTGTTGATAACTCCAGAAGTAATTTTCTTTAACATTGTTTCCATGTTGATGGAATCAGTTTCTTCCTTGTTGATTGAAACTTAATTATCATGGATAGGTCCAATGCGCAGAAGGGCGAGAAGAAGAAGAGCGTACATTTCTCACGCAAGGCGTTGGGCTCGAGTATATAGGCGTAAGTAAACATAGTTTTGTGCTATCAATTCTTGTTTTAAAAAGATTAAGTAACCATGAAATATTGTTACAAGAAGAAGGCATAAAAGCTATACTGAATTTGATTGATGCTTATGTGTTATATGCTCTTGCATTTTGAAACTATTCAGTGAGTAAAAAACAAAAGTTTTGTTGTTTTAATCTCAATTTTTTTCTTTTAGAAATACGTCTTAAGCTAGCAGCTGCGACCAAAGGCGACATGCAACAGCTGAATTGGTTTTGTGAGGCATGTAAAGGGATTCCACAGGTAGATATATTGCCATAAGATACAACTTTGGACTTAAAGATATTTGCTATTTGTGTGTCTCTTTGACTCTTTTAGACTCTTGATACAAATTTGATTATTATACAGCCAATGAATCCTCCAATGTTTCTGCAAACATCTCAAACAACAACCAATGAAAACATCATTTCCAATAAGCTTACGCCGTCAGTACATGACGGTTCCATTCACTATCCTTCTGGAAAATGTGAGAATAAAGAAGATAGTGGAGGATATGGAGAGTGTGTGATTTGTGTGGATGCATCATCTGAAGCAGTGTGTGTACCGTGTGGACATGTCGCTGGATGCGTTTCTTGCTTGAAAGAGATCCGAAACAAGAAACTGGGATGTCCCGTTTGTCGTGCCAACATTGATCAGGTCATTAAGCTATACCATGTTTGAAAAAAAACAAGACAAAGGGATCGATCATATCTCCTCTATGGCTGGAAAGAAATAAGAATGTTGTATACCTATCTTATTTATTTGATTTAACATTTTTTGGATCCAACCTATAAAGATATAAGAACTCTACAGCCCAAAGGAACTGTTTTCATGATGTCTTTGTAAGATGACTACAATCTCTGTAAGCATATAACAGATTCACAGGTGTTTTATGTGTGTGATATTCTCTCCATAAGTATCGGAGTCTTATTTAGAACAAGCCATACATAAATGTAGGACCACTTGGATAAGTTATGAACCTAGTCTGCATTTTATTATACTGAAACCAAGATCATACAAGTCTTCGTACACAAAGAAGAGAGGACTCTTGGTCCCTTGGAAAAAGAAAAATCAAAGAAAATAGGTAGAAAAAATACACCGAGGAAAATTCAAATTACGTGTATAACTATACTTTTAGTTTCACTTTTAATTTTAATAGGTCAATAATAAAGCGTTTACAAAGCCAGAGGTATGAGAAGACCAGGACCGGCCCAGAAAATTAAGGGGCAATAATAATTTAATAGAGTTTTGACAAATTTTGGAGTCAAAAATCAATTTTTTATTATTTTGGGATCAAAATCAATACATATTTTTTCACAAAAATGTGGGGGTCATAACCAAATGACTCACCTGGCCCTGGAGAAGACACTTGGATCTGTGGACGTAACTGAGGGAACGGACTGAAACAATTAGCTAGATTGACCTGTCAAATTCAAAGTCTTGTGTGAATGGAACTCTCTTGGCTTTGTGTTCCTACTTCCTGTCTCGACTCTCGAACACTTGTACTCTCCGTAGAACACGGTCCTTAGAGCTAGGGCGGCCCATTCTAACAATTCATTAAAATGTGGTTACAACTTTTTTTTCTGAAAAATTTATGACCTATAATTTATTTTTATTTTTATCTTTTTAGCTTAGAAAATCCAATTGCAGAACCTCAATTTCAAGTTTTGAATTGGACCCCAAAAATCCGGCTTTGGCAATAATATATACTCCATCATAGGTGTTTTTAACGCTGTAGTCACCCATCGTTTTGATATCTCTCTCTTTTTTTTTATATAAAATTATCTCTTTAATATAATCTTTTTGGGTCACATTTGACATCATCATTCCATGTCACATTTGAAACAAATCAGCATTTTTGCATTTAGACGTGTTCTGGATTAATGATAAAATGAGAAAGATGCTGATTTGTTTTTAATAATCGAGAACACGTTTAAATGCAAAAATGCTGATTTGTTTCAAATTCAGCTGATTTCTTCTAGATTATGATTTCAGCTGAATTTTACTGGGAAAATGAGAAAGAACAAAAACATAATCTAACGGTCTAGATGATTCTTTTTTAATCCAACGTCTCTCTTAAGAGTGAGTGTATATGTAAACTACAAGTCTTTTGGTCTCTCCTTTGAACATTTCATCTCCGAGTTATTTGAGTTTGAGATGTCAAACTCCTTACTTTCTCGGACACTTGTCACACTTTCATGGCAAGAAAAGAAAATCCAAAGGTAAAAAATATTTCGTAGTGTCAGTGAAGAAAGTCCCTGGTGTTTTCTCGATCGTTTCCTTTTTCCATTTTGCAATGTCTTTTATCGATGCGTCCACACTCAAAGATAAGAACTTTCCATCCTCTCTCTCTCTCTATATATATATATATATATATATATATATATATATATTTATATTTGATCTTCCATTTCTACTCATTTATTCATTTTTTTATCTTTCCTTCTTGTGCAAGATGGGACAACAACAGTCTAAGGAAGAGCTGTTGTTTCAAAAAGTGAGCCAGAGCGATGTGGAAGGTATCAAATCCCTTCGCCATAAAGGTGCAGGACTCGAGGTATATCTTCTTTCTACTCCATCTTCTCATCTTAGGGATACTTTTTACTTTTTAAATCTTCGTTTTTTTTTCTGAATTTTGCACTGTGTTTTTGTATGTATGTAGTGGGTGGATAAAAAAGGAAGAACGCCACTAATCTTAGCTTGTACAAAATCAAAGCTATATGATGTAGCAGAAACTCTGGTTAAGTTGGGTTCCAATGTCAATGCTTATCGTTCTGGTATTATTATTATCAAGAATTTTCTTGCACATTCTTCTCTTTCTTGTTTTGGATTGTTTCTGCTTTAATCTCAAAATAAAACCATATTTTGAGCTGAAACAGAGAAACTACAAAAAACAGAATGTGAGAATAGTGAATGTGTACATTTTGTTTTGTTTTGTATCACAGGTAGCAATTCTGGGACTCCTCTGCACCATGCTGCAAACAGAGGTCTCGAGAAGACGGTTAAGTTACTTCTGTCTCATGGAGGTAAGTTTTTGATCTCTTTTTTGCCAATTTCATGACTGAAATTTTAGTTTGAAGTAATATATTTATACTGTAATAAACTAATAACTGTTTTTTTTTTTTTTTTTTTTTTTTTTTGCAGCAAATCCACTTGTTTTGAATGATGACTTTGAGACACCTCTTGATGTTGCTAGAGCTAAAGGTTACAGCAATGTTGTACGCGCAATCGAGGTTTGCTTTGTAACATTTATTTTGTAGATTTTATTTTTTCTCAAATTGACGAATATGTAATACATGAATATGTCATGGAGCAATAACTTTAAAAATGTTTTGATTCTGTAGAGTCACATCTGCTTGTTCTCTGGTTGGATGCGTGAATTTTATGGCCCTAGATTTGTTGAATTGGTTACTCCTCAGCTTCTTTCAAGAAGAGTGTGCGTATCCACTTAACTCTTACCATTTCTCTGTTTTGTTGTTCTTTCTTATATTTTCTTCTTGTTGCACATGAATATGAATCTGTGTTACGACTTGTGTGTGTGTGTGTGTGTTTGCAGATGGGTAGTTGTAGTACCAACTGGTTCACGAAACCCTTCAAAGCCTCTCAGGTTGGAGTTGGTTGTATATGCTAGTCTTCAGGTACTAAAATTAACCATTTATCTTATGAAACTGAGATTAGTTTTTAGTTTTAGTTTTGAGATTTCTTTCTATACTTATAAAAATGTTATGATGATATATACGATTAGGATGCACAACCAAGGACGGTGATGCCTTTGTGGAAAGCCAACTTGGAGGAACCGAAATCAGATCAGTCTGATGCTTCAGTGATGATTGTTGATAACTCGAGAAGTGAATTTCTTTGACTATTTTTCTAGGTTGATGGATTCTGTTTCTTCCTTGTTGATTTTAACTTTATTATCATGGATAGGTCCAATGCGCAGAAGGGCGAGAAGAAGAAGAGCATACGTTAGGCGCTGGGCTCGAATAAATAGGGGTAAGTGTACACTATCCATGAAACATTGTTACAAGAAGAATTTAATTATGTGCATGTCTGGAAGCTATTCTCATTCATAGTTCAGGACTGTGTATAAGTAGAAATTGATGATGCTTCTATGTTATATGCTCTTGCATTTTTAAATTGTTATAAATCTCAATTATTTTTTTCCCAGAAATACGTATTAAGCTGGCAGCTGCGACCAAAGGCGATATTCAACAGCTGAATTGGTTTTGTGAGGCATGTAAAGGATTTCCACAGGTATATATTGCCATAAAATACAACTTTGGAGTTAAAAGATATTTGATATTTTTGTGTCTCTCTGACTCATTTAAACTTTTGATACTTAATTCGAAATTTGTACAGCCAATGAATCCTCCGGTGTTTCAGCAAACATCTCAAACAAAAACCAATGAAAATTCAATTTCCGTTGAGCTTACGCCGTCGGCTCCTCCAGATGACGGTTCCATTCCCTATCCTACTGGAAATTGTGAGAATGAAGAAGATGGTGAAGGATATGGAGAGTGTGAGATCGGTGTGGATGCATCATCCGAAACAGTGTGTGACATGTTTCTGGGTGCGTTTCTTGCTTGAAAGAGATCAAAAACAAGAAATTGAGGTGTCCAGTTTGTCGTACCAAGATCAGGTCATTAAGCTATACCATGTTTGAAACAAGAAAAAAAAAAAATGGATCAGATCTCCTCTCTGGTTGGAAGATATAAGAATAGTTATTTTCTATTTATTAATTTATTTATTTTTTCTTTTTTTTTAAGAATAGTATAACTACAATATTTATATTTATATATAACTATCTCCTCTCTTTTTTGTGATGTCTTTGTAAGATAACTACAATATCACTAGCTACAAGTATTTAATGGATCATATTCTATCACAGATTCACATGTGGTTTATGTTTATCTATTTGAAGAGCAGTTTAGTGGGCTTAATGCTTTTTAAATGCCAATCATATATAATTAAATGAGCAGCAAAAGAAGCAGGGAGGGCTTCCAACTGCTCGTTGGCTCAATGCTCTCAAAAGGAGCTTTTCCACAGCAGGAAGCATTAAAAATTGTTTAAAGTCATTAATACCCTTCATTCTTTTATAATTTTTCTACACATGCCATTGAGAGATCATTATAAATTTATAATTCTACTTTGACCTAAACCCTAAAAATTCTACGTGAAGCAAATCTGAGAACACCCTAGGTAAGAACAATTCTGTTTTTAATCTACTATGTTTTTCATTCTTCATCATCTTATCTCTCTGTTTTTTTCTGCAATTTTTCACAGTCTTTCGCATATTTACAAACGTCAAATTTTTCCAAGATAATCTCATATTTCTGTTTAATACTTGTAAACAGCTAAAAATCATGTCAAACCAAGAAGAATCTGTGCAACCAACGACCAAGGTATGAACCAACGACCAAGGTATGAACCAACGACCATGTTGACTTTTTCTTTCATTGTTCTATTGATTGGAATTTTATGAATCGTTATTTTTTGGGGTTTGTTTAGCCAAAATTTATTTGGACTCATGAAATGAGTCATGAGATGCTAGTGTTAGCCAATGGTGAGAAAGATAAAGGATACTGGAAAGGTTCATCTTTTAATGATATGGGAAGACAAAACATACGAGTGGGATTTCTTAAACGATTTGGTATGGACTTGATATGGAAGAAATTTAAAAGTCGGTTAGAACATCTAAGAAGGCAATATGATCTTTATAAACGTGTCACAAAGAATGCCACCGGATTGGGATTCAATGAATTCGGAGAGGTAGACATGAGCAATGATTGGTGGGATCAACTAATTAAGGTAATTTACAAGTGATAACAACAATAAACAATGTAATAGTTTAGTACAAACATATTTTCATCGACAATTGATAGTATTTCTTTAATATTGTAGGCTAATCCGGAAGCAGCAAAAGTTCGTCAATATCCGTTACGTGATATTCCACTTCTTGATCGTTTATACGACAAAGTTACAATATCGGTAAGTGAAGGTTGGCAACACCATGACAGACCGAGTCAATTGCCTCGAGATAGAGAACTTGGGGAACATGAAGAAGAATGTGAAGAGATGTCACCACCCATGCGTACACCTGAAGACAATCTACAGACACAACAAACACATGTTTCTAGGAATTCTCAAGAGAGGCCGACCAAATTAAAACCTACGAGGAAAAGACCTAATCCAGATCATTGGGATCATATCACTACTACTCTGGAAAATCAAGAGAGGTTTTGGTCAGCGGGTCGGAAAACATTTGATTCCTTCAATCCATTTAGCAGCGCCATATGCACTGAAGAGTTGCTTAAGATGTCTACTCTAGATCATGATGGCGAGTTGTATTGGATGGCTCTTGATTACCTAGCCGGGAATGAGAACGGTCGCCAAATTTTTATGACTTTACCGAATGAGCAGCAAAAGATTAAGTATCTTGAAAGGGTCACTGGAAAGAAGAACTAGACAGCTTGAGATTTTGATGATAGATTGAACAATTTTATTTCTTTGTTTGAACGATTAGCTACTTTATTTACCATTTGGTTAGGGATTTTTTTGGTTTGAACGTGTTACCATTTGTTTTATGGCATTCATTGAACTCCAGTTTTCTTTAGTGATTTTTTAACTATTATATCATGAGTTAGCTTCTTTCGTTTCAAATATTTTCTTATAGACACAAAGAGCATGTGCAGATTAACTTTATGGTTTATATTTCTAATCATTTTTTTTTTCTTTTTTTTTTTCATCATAGGAAGTAGCAATGGCTTGTAATCAAAATATGGTTGCTGTGATTCGTTTAATGGTCGAAGCTGAACGAGAAGATCCACATCGTGATAGACAATTGATGAGAACAGATCGAGGTTGTGGATTGCGTCATACTATTCAAATGATCACTGGTTCTGGTAGAGAATGCTATGAAACTGTGCGAATGAATCAAGCAACTTTTATAAAGTTATGTGATACTCTGAAGAATGATTATCACCTTAAAGAGTCACGTGAATGCAGAGTAGAAGAGGCTGTGGCGATGTTTTTAGAAACACTTGGGCATGATGAAGTGCAACGAGAAATTGCTAAAAATTTCCAACGCAGCCAAGGAACGGTAAACAGGAAATTTATGGAAGTACTAGAAGCCGTCCTTCTTCTAGCAAAGGATATTTTAAAGCCTCGGCAAGAAGAGTTTATGCAGGTTAGTAATCGTTTAGCTGCTGATAACAGATATGGTGCTTTCTTTAGTGGTTGTGTTGGAGCTCTTGATGGCACACATGTGCCGGTACGAGTTAGAAGTGATCAAAAAGAGAGATTTTGGAATCTGAGAAAGCAATTTCCTTCAATGAACGTTCTTGCTATTTGCAACTTTGATATGAAATTTATATATGCGTATGTGGGGACCCCTGGAAGAGTACATGATACAAAAGTCCTTACGTATTGTGCACAAGAAGATATATTCTTTCCGACACCTCCCGAAGGAAAATATTTTGCTGTTGATTCTGGATATCCTAATAGAAAAGGTTATTTAGCTCCGTATCGGAAAACAAGATATCACCCACATCAATGGGGTGAAGGGCCTCCGAATAATGCAAGCGAGATGTTTAACAAACGACATTCGTCTTTACGTTCAGTGATTGAGCGTACTTTTGGTGTGTGGAAGGCAAAGTGGCGAATTCTTAAAAATGAAGCACGTTATGGTCTTCAAACACAATGCAAGATTGTTGTAGCTACCATGGCTCTTCATAATTTTATACGTGGATCCACTGTCATTGATGATGATTTTGAAGAGTACGAAATGATGGAAGAGCATGTTTTGAATCTTTCAAATTCAAATGATGGACCAGAAATTGAGAACATACGTTATGAACCTACAGGAGATGCATATATGTCAGGGATTCGAAACAATACTGCAGAAAGTATTTGGAATACTCGACATTAGTTAGATAAAAGCAAAACTATGTTGCTCTTTTTCTTAGTTTCAAATGTTTTCCTACTATCAATATAGTTACGTGGTTTTTTTTATTTATAAAAACTAACAATATAGTTATGTCTATTTTAGTAATTTTGTATCTAACAGCTCATGCTCTTCCAATCACAAATCATGAATTTATTAACTAATAGCTTACTGCTTAATCTATTCCCTGCTTATTGTTAGAGATATGATTACGATCACCCTTGATTGTCTCATATCTCTTTATTATCGAATATTTGGTCTCTCTATGTTTTAGGAAGATTCTGTGAATAGCTTAGACTAGAAACTTCTACGCTCTTGTATAAATCCCGATTGTATCATTCACTGTAAAGAGATATCAAATATACATTCTCAACATGGTATCAGAGCAAACGATACCCTAATTTTTTTTTTTTTCTTCCTTTTGACCGCCATCTCTCTCCCTCTCTATTCTCTCTTCTTCTTCCCTCTTCTCTTCTAGCCATGGCCGCCACTGCAGAGGCTGTTGATTCTACTCAATCTCTTCTCAATATCAACATGTCTAACATTACGAAACTCACCTCATCCAATTACCTAACTTGGAATCTCCAAGTTCATGCTATACTTGATGGTTATGAGCTTGCTGGCCATATCGATGGCACCCCATCACCAACAGAATCCATCATGGTTGAAGGACAATCTTCTCCAAATCCTGCATACGTCAAATGGAAGAGACAAAATAGGTTGATCTACAGTGCTTTTCTCGGCACTATCTCACCAACCATTCAGGCGCTTGTCTCCACCTCCAAAACTGCTGGTGAAATGTGGAAAATGATTACTGCGACCTACGCCAAGCCAAGCAGAGGCCATATCAAGCAGCTAAAGCACCAGCTCAACGAGTACTCTAAAGGCGACAAAACCATTGATGAATACGTTCAAGGCCTCACCACTCGCTTTGATCAGCTTGCTCTCCTTGGGAAACCAATTGAGCATGATGATCAGATCGAGTATATACTCGACGGCTTGTCGGAAGAATATAAATCGATTGTGGATCAGATTGAAGGTCGTGATACCACACCATCAATTATTGAAGTTCATGAGAAGCTTCTCACTAAAGAGGCCAAATTGCTGTCGACTATCTCCTCCGCCTCTGTGGTAGTCCCTGCCTCAGCGAATGTCGCCTCTGCACGTCCCTACTCTGGCAAGCAGAATCAGCGCTTCCACCAACAATGGCGCAACACATCCACAGTTCAAAACCGACCAGAAAATCGCCACTCCAAGGGATACCAAGGAAAGTGTCAACTTTGTGGTATCTTTGGCCATAGTGCTAAACGTTGCACTCAACTCCAACAACAACAACAATTTCGTCCTCAAAATGGTCTCCTGCCAACACCGTTTCGTCCATGGCAGCCTCGAGCAAACTTTTCTGCTCACTCACCTTCCCCTGCAAATGCTTGGCTCATGGACAGTGGAGCCACTCATCATATGACGAGTGATCTCCACAACCTGTCCCTTCATCAGCCAAACAACGGCAATGATGCCGTCCTTATCGGTGATGGATCTGGGCTCTCCATCACTCACACCGGTTCCATCTCTTTACCATCTCAATCTCGAACACTAACACTAAATCGTGTCTTATGTGTTCCTCATATCAAGAAAAATCTTATCTCTGTTTATCGACTTTGCAATGCTAACCAAGTCTCTGTTGAATTCTTTCCTGCACACTTTCAGGTGAAGGATCTGACCTCGGGAATCCCATTAATCCAAGGCACAGCCAAGGATGAGCTGTATGAATGGCCAGCCTCTCCCACAACTATCCATTCGTTCTTTGGTGCCATGCAATCTAAACCATCTTTGACTGAATGGCATCATCGCCTCGGTCATCCGTCCTCTACTATTCTCAAAAACATTATCTCTCAATTTTCTTTACCGTGTTTGCAGTCTCCTTCTTTAAACACTCTCTGCTCAGATTGTTCAATTAATAAAACGCATAAGCTACCTTTCTCACAAACTTCTATTGTTTCAACACGCCCTTTGGAATATATATTTACTGATCTTTGGAGCTCACCAATTGTTTCTATCAATAATTACAAGTATTACCTTGTTCTTGTAGATCACTACAGCCGTTACACATGGCTGTACCCGCTCAAACTGAAGTCGCAAGTCAAGGAGGTGTTCGTTGCTTTCAAAGCACTTGTCGAGAATAAGTTCAATACCTGCATTGGTACACTTTATTCTGATAATGGAGGAGAATTCCTGGCGCTTCGCTCGTTCCTCTCGGACACTGGAATCTCTCATCTCACATCACCACCACACACACCTGAGCACAATGGAGTATCTGAGCGCAAACATCGCCATATAGTTGAAACCGGTCTCACACTACTCACTCATGCTGGCATGCCTAAGACTTTTGGTCGTATGCTTTCACCACTGCCGTGTACCTCATCAACCGCCTTCCGACGCCAGTCATTCAAATGATGTCTCCATTCCAAAAACTGTTTGGCACAAATCCAAACTACTCCAAGCTCAGAGTATTTAGCTGCCTCTGTTTTCCTTGGCTCAGACCATATACCAGTAACAAACTCGAGGATCGATCTACTCCCTGTGTACTTCTTGGATACTCTCCAACACAAAGTGCATACTTGTGTCTTCAACCAAGCTCCGGACGGATCTACGTCTCCCGCCATGTAAAATTTGACGAACACATCTTCCCGTTCCACAAACCAATCACACCACCGACGCCAGTGACTCCATCGCCGAGCACTCTACCCGCTCAACATCTCGTCACGGCAATCCCATTTCCCACCAGCAATCCATCTCCGCCACCTGTTCCTAATCCAGAGCAACAACCTACGCCGTCGTCACTCAGTCCGACCACGACCGATTCCTCCGTCTCTCAAAGCGACGCCGATACCAATACATCGTCTTCTACCTCCTCTTCTTCAAGTGCTCCCTCAACAGGCCCAAACTTGGCCCACGAAGAAACACCTTTACCACCAAGCCCACTTCCACTACCAAGCCAACTTCAACAAACAAGCCATCATCACTCAGCCCATTCAAGTGAGCCCACTAGCCAAGCCCAATCTAATCAGACCACCAATTCTCGCCACCAGCCGCCATCGACATCATCCTCTCCTCTCGTCGCCGACAACTCTCAACCACCGGTTCGCCACCAGATGATCACTCGCAGACAGAATCACATCACCAAACCTAATCCTAAATACAACTACTCTGCTGCTCTCTCCCACCTGATTCCAGCTGAGCCTCGCACAGTTCAACAAGCCTTACGAGATAAACAGTGGAGAACAGCGCTGTCCGGTGAAATTGATGCTTTTGCTCGAAATCACACCTTTGATTTGGTTCCCAGAACATCAAATCTCAATGTCATTGGTTGCAAATGGATTTTTACTAACAAATTCCTTTCTAGTGGCTATCATGACAGGTGCAAAGCTCGGCTCGTTGCAAAAGGCTACAACCAACAATATGGCGCGGATTACACGGAAACCTTCAGCCCAGTCATCAAGTCCACAACAATTCGTACTGTACTTGATCTTGCGGTCACCAACTCCTGGCCATTCAACAACTCGATGTAAACAATGCCTTCCTGCAAGGAACCTTAACAGAAGAAGTATACATGGAGCAACCACCCGGATTTGTAGACCCTGATCGACCCACACATGTCTGTCGTCTCAACAAAGCTGTCTATGGCCTTAAACAAGCCCCGCGAGCGTGGTACACGGAACTCCGGACGTTTCTCGTTAGTCTCGGTTTCAAGAACTCCCTCGCCGACACATCACTGTTTGTGCTCAAACATGGTGACGGTTATGTTTATCTCCTGGTGTACGTTGACGACATATTGATTACAGGAAGCAGCAAACCAGGAATAGCTCGAATTCTCCAACTACTCGCGGATCGCTTCTCTGTTAAAGATCCAGAGGATCTCCACTACTTTCTCGGTATCGAAGCTCACCGCACATCAAGAGGACTCCATCTCTCACAACGCAAATACATCTTGGATCTGCTACACAAATATGACATGACAAATGCCAAACCTGTCACCACACCGATGGCGTCCTCACCTAAGTTAACACTTCAATCTGGTACTTCTCTGTCTGATCCCACCGTTTACAGACAACTTATTGGCAGCCTTCAATACCTCGCTTTCACCCGCTTAGACATTGCTTATGCGGTCAACCGCCTCTATCAATTTATGCACCGGCCTACTGAAGACCATTGGCAGGCCGCCAAACGTGTTCTCCGTTACTTAGCGGGAACTCCAACACATGGGATATACTTTGCCGCGAACAACAAGCTTACTCTACATGCCTACTCGGACGCCGACTGGGGTGGTGACACAGATGATTACATCTCCACCAACTCCTACATTATCTATCTCGGCCGTCATCCTATTTCGTGGACAGCCAAGAAGCAGAAAGGAGTGGCTCGATCCTCAACAGAGGCCGAGTATCGAGCGGTAGCTAACACTGTCGCTGAACTCAACTGGATTTGCAATTTACTCACTGAACTTGGCATTGCTCTTCCCACAGCCCCGGTGGTGTACTGCGACAATGTAGGTGCCACATTTCTCTGTGCCAATCCAGTTTTCCACTCACGGATGAAGCACATAGCCCTTGATTACCACTTTGTCCGTGGCAACATCCAAGAAGGAGCTCTACGCGTTGCTCACGTCAACACACACGATCAGCTCGCTGATGCCTTAACCAAACCTCTACCTTGAGCTCGCTTCTTGGACCTACGTAACAAGATTGGAGTCATTTCCCCTCCTCCATCTTGAGGGGGGATGTTAGAGATATGATTACGATCACCCTTGATTGTCTCATATCTCTTTATTATCGAATATTTAGTCTCTCTCTGTTTTAGGAAGATTCTGTGAATAGCTTAGACTAGAAACTTCTACGCTCTTGTATAAATCCCGATTGTATCATTCACTGTAAAGAGATATCAAAGATACATTCTCAACACTTATACTCCTCACACCTACAGCTCCACTATAGGCTCTTCCAATCAGGGCCTTAGCTGTTACAAGTTATCCAAGTCGATTTTCTCTCTATAAATACTGAGTCTTATTTAGAACAATCCGTACCACTACTCCATTTATATATTTTTTTCTCATATATATACAATGGAGAAATTTAGTGTAATGTTTTATAATAATTGAAACGTGACTGATGGAGTACCACTTGGGATTTATGCTCCCCCAACATTTGGTTACCCGATACATAAACGTTTGTTGACTAGCAGAGGATTTAAAAGAAGTTCTTGAAAGCTTAGTACTCATGTGTATAATAATTGATTGGAGAACAAGGCATCGATAGTTCGAAAATGTCATCAATGTAGATTCCCATCAAAATATGTACAAAGATCTAATATTTTTCTTTTCCAAAGAACAAGGCATCATTATTTTGTTGACTTTATCCTTTCTATGGTCCTTGGTCTTGCACAATAATAAACCGTCACACTGAAAGATAGAAGATATCAAGACCTGTTCTGAATCTTTTAGACTGTTAAGTCTACCAGTAAACTCAATGGATGGATCAAAGCTGTTTTGGTTTCTGATGCTAACTGAATAAACACTACAATTTGTCCTTAATTAAGATCACCTGCCTTGGTGCTTTATCCAAATGATTCTTGATGAATCTCGGATCTTTGAATAAAGCGTACCATCGTATGCAAGTAGATCGGAATTGGTTTAGAGCTAGTATTTCCCATTCCAATTCTCGTGGGAGATCGGTTATAAACATCGTTGTTTCTCTTGTGATCCCCCTCACAAGGAAGAAAGCGACAGCACTGAAAAGAGAGTTTAGGATTTTAAGTTTTTGACTTTCACGATAATATCAATAATATAGGACTTACATCAGAATTTATAGGAAAAAAGAAAAAGAAAACATTATCTAACGGTTAAGATGACTCCTTTTTAATCTAACGTTTCTAAGAGTGAATTAATATGTAAAACTATAATTTTTTTTGGTCTCTCCTTTGAAAGATCCAACGATCTACATTCTTGTTTAAAAGATCCAGCAGTAACCAAGGACAATGTTACAAGAGGAACTTGAAAGACTATATTTATATAAATTGATGATTTTTATGTTATATGACGTGTTTATACACCAACCAATACTGTAATTTAGCCTTTTATTTACTAAACTAAAAATTTTAAATCCGGGATTAACTTTTGCCTTTTGGTAACTTTTTTTTTTTTTTTGAGCAAAGTAACGTTTTCTTTTTTAAACGGTCTGATGCGTGTGCAAATGAATTTGAATTTTGAAATTTTCAGATATTTGGCTCTCTCTCTATTCGATTTCGATACCGTAAAAAGCAGATAAACCTATTGTTTTTTTTTTTTTTTTTGAGCAAATCAGATAAACCAATTGTTTAAGAAACAAAAAAGAGCAGAGAAAACCAAGGCCGTGCGGCGACGATAGAACCGTTTCCGGAGAATCGGCCGTTTTTTTCCGTGCGGTGAAGGTTTCTGCGTCGCTATGCACTAATGCACTTCGTCTCGCCTTCCTTTCGCCGTCCAAATATCCGGAGAGTTTCTCCTCCGCCGGCGTTATCATAACTTCTCTGTCCGTCTTCCTCATCGGGAAGTCGATCGTTGTTGTTCTCCTCACATAATCCTCTGATCCGACAACCGGCGTAAGCGCAGAAACCAAAATTTACGAGGCGTTCGTCAGATCTTTAGAGAATCGATCCGATAATGAAGAGATGCGCCGGCTCAGGGAGGCGCTCCGATCAATTTTTACAATATCCTTTCTAATTATCAAATGTTACCGCTCCGATCATTTGTGTTGTTGGAGACTCGGTAATTATCTCTTCTCTTTTGTGCGAATTAGGGTTTGGGAAATTTAGTTTGATTTGTCAACATATATTAATGCTTTCTCGTCTCAAAGATGGGAAGGAACCAGTCGGCGGCGACTCTCTATCTTCTTTTGCATCGCTTTAGGTTGATCCAAGTATGCTCTCTTAGGTCTTTTGATTTTGCTCTTGGAGTTTGATGATGTGTCACTTTTCTTCTGCAGCGAGCGAATTCCATAGCCTATAAACGTGGCGCATCTTAGAAACTCAGAAACCAGAGAGTTTTGTGTTGGTTGTTCGCAATCACTTAAAGAATGCATGCATCCATTCACACATCTATTGCTTATGCAAATATGCATACCTGTACACTTTCATTGTTTACTTACTACTTACTTCTCAGTTTCTTTGATTCCTTGTTTCCATACTTACTTCTCAGTTTCTTTGATTCGTTGCTTACTTTCTTACTTCTCTGCCTCTTTGATTGTGTACTTACTTACTTCTCTGTTTCTTTGATTCATTGTTTACTTATTTAATTCTCTGTATCTTTGATTGTTTAGTTACTCATTTCTCTGTTTCTTTGATTCGTTGTTTACTTAATTACTTCTCTGTTTCTTTGAATCGTTGTTTGCTTGCTTACTTCTCTGCGTCTTTGAATCGTTGTTTGCTTGCTTACTTCTATGCGTCTTTGATTGTGTACTTACTTACTTACTTCTCTGTTTCTTTGATTCATTTTTTACTTAATTACTTATCTGCTTCTTTGATTGTTTAGTTACTCATTTCTCTGTTTATTTGATTCGTTGTTTAATTACTCACTTCTCTGCTTCTTTGACTTCCTTGTCTGATTCTTTGTTTTCTTAACTTTCGGCTTTTATTCATTTCTTGCTTGCTTCCTTAACTTCTTTCTTCCTTCCTTGCTTTGGTTTTTTACTTGCTTGTGTGCTTATTTGCTTCCTTAACCTAATAAGCTTACTTGCTTTCTCACTTTCGGCTTTTATTCATTTCTTGCTTGCTTCCTTAACTTGTTTCTTCATTCCTTGCTTTGGTTTTTTACTTGCTTGCGTGCTTGTTTGCTTCCTTAACTTAATAAGCTTACTTACTTGCTTCTGGTTTTTCTTGTTCAGTTGCTTTCATCAGTTTCTTGTTTCCTTGCTTTCTTGATTAACTTACTGCCTTGCTTACATTCTGTCTTTCTTCCTTTAACTTCTTTACTTTCCATCCTTTGCTTATTCTCTCACTAACGGTCTCACTATACCTTCCATTACAGTATGTATTTTGCTTTAGATAGTTCTAGTTCTAGGTACTATGTAAAACATTACAAAGGAGACTCTTTTTAGCGTCTATCAAGATCAAGTTTTGTGACCATTCTTCTCTTTACACTTTCCTTTCTCAGTAGCTAAGTACTCTAAGTGTTCTGTATGTATACAGTAAGTTCGCTACAAAAAGTGATCCTCTAAATATTTTGTTTGTTGGTTTTAATTGTTCAGGGTTTGAGACAGCTTCTGAACCATGACCCCCTCAAGGATACAATTTGATTTCACCTAACTACATTTACCATTTTGATGTGAGGTTATTAGTTATATTATACCAAATCAGGTAAGGTATAACTGTCTTAACTTGTTTCGACTCATATATAGGCAAGCCAATCGATACTAAACTAGACAAAGGGAAACTAAGCTGGCAATGTGAAGACGCTCTCTGAAGAAAGCAACAAGAATTCTGCATCTGCTGGTGATTCAAAGGGATCAGCTCCTGTGAAACTATCCGTTCATATATTAATGGATCAGCTCCAGTTAAACCATCAATTCAGAGCTCACTCAACACCTCGAGTAATATGTAGGGAAACAGTGCTCTTGCTGCTGATTCGTTGTTTACTTTTCTCTGCCTTATTATTTATGCTCCTGTGTCATGGTACGATGGCTCTTACTTCTCAGGTCTGTTTCAAGATATCAAAACTATTCTTCAAATTCACGGTATGATATTTTTATGAATATTGTTCTGATTGAATGAGTGCGTGTAAGGTCGACGGAGAAGTCTTAAATCTCTATAACTGAAAGTCTCAATCTATTCTCTGCAGATTTTGCACCAGCCTCCATCATGAAAGGTTATGCAGCTCAGGGTTGCTACAACACAGTCATAGTGTACCCAAACAGTTTCTATTTCATGAGTGCTTAAACTTCTTAATGTTTTGCTGTTTCAGGTTCATTACTTGCAGTTTTTGATATATGAGTTTGTCTCTGGTTGAAATCTGAGGAGGCCAGGGGGATTCTGAGATTCTTGTGAATGACTGAAAGAAATTGGAGACTTTCTTTCACAAACTCAGCTTCTTACAAACTTCTGGTAAGTGGCAATTGAAACATCTATAACCATTTTTTGCTCTCTTTTTTTCACTACAGCCCTGACTTGTTCTTACTAATAGCTATATTTTGATAGACTACATTCTTGAAACCCATAATTCAGGGGCCTTCTTGAGAGTGTTCTGCTCAACAAGCTTTGGTTGTTCTGAGGCAGAGAATCCTCTATGATGAAATTGAGGCCGAGGTAATTAGTTTTTTTTTTTTCTTTTAGCGATATGAACAGCAATAAACTTACATGTCTTCTTAAATAAAAAGGTTCCTGAACAAATATGGTTTTGATATATTTATTTCAAGACGCTACGTGTCTATATTCACATATTACAAGAGTTGGTCCGCAAGGTACCTAATTACTTGGTTTTTGGTATATTTGTTAACAATTGATGAGCTAAACTCTTTTTTATCATCAATTGTTGAGTTCAACAGTTAGTGTAACATCCGTGAACGTGAAATGCTGTTTTAGAGGTGGTGTCGGACGACACCAAGTGATCGGGAGTAGTTGCATATGCTCTATACGGTGTGAATCTCAGGTTGGCTGTGCATGTTCTTGTTTAATTATTGTGCAGTCGGTCTAAAGGTTCAAGCATTGTGTAGAAAAATGTGTAAATCGACTTCTGATTGGTTGATGTCGAGCGACACCGGTTTGGGAATCGATTTCCGGTTTAAATCGATTGTGTTCGGTTTTGTGGAGTTGGTCGAGTGGTGTCGACCGACACCAGGGAGGGTGTCGCTCGACACCGGCTATTGGAAATTTGACCGGTTTGATTTGAGTTGATTTCGGTTTGGGCTGGTTTTGGGCAAGGAAGCCCTAGGTCGCGTTTTTAAGCGAAGGAAGTCGCTTTTTGACACACTTTTCGAGGCAGAGACTTTTCCAGAGAGTTGGGAGGCGATTTTTACGAGTTTTTGGAGTTTGAAGGATCGATATGAGGCTTGGTGGTTGCTGTTCATCTTTCCCCTTTGTTTCTAATCCGTTTCAAGGTGAGTGCGTGACCGTAGGTCCGTGAATCACTGGAAAATTGTTGTGTTGTTGCTATTTTGAGTTGATCTTGAGTTGTTCTTGAGTTATTCGAGTTATTGATCGATTATGGGGGTTGAATCCCATTGATTTGGATGTTTTTATACTTGTTTCGCATTGTTTCGTTGCTGTTGGTTTCTGGGTTTCGGGAGGGTGTCGAGCGACACCCAAAGGTGTCGGTCGACACCGAGGATGCTAGTGTCGAGCGACACACTTTGTGTGTCGATCGACACCTAGCAGGGCGTGTCGAGCGACACGGTGGGGTGTCGATCGACACCAGTGCTGTTGTGCGAGTTTTGTTGCGGTTGTTTACTGTTGATGGTTATTGTTTATGGTTATTGTTGATATTGTTGTATTGTCTTGTGGTTGGCGTAATTGGCCTGTAGACGGAATGACCGTCTCACTGAGTATTTTTGATAATACTCACGCATCTCTTTCGTAATGTGATGCAGGTAACAGGAATGTGTGACCGCGGGATCGAGGCTGAAGAGGGGGATGATAGGGTTATTGGTTTTTATTGGTTTGTTGGTTTATTGGTTATTGTTTTATTATTTGAATTGGTAGCTAACCTGGTGTTTAGGTTGCTAGAGTTTATTTATTATTCTGAAATTGTTTATTGGATTATTGGTTATTGATATTGAGATTTTTTTCGTTGAATTGAGTTGATAATTTAATTATTTATTTGAAGACTTCCGCTGAGTATTGATTTAATTATAAAAAAAAAAAAAGCTTGGTTGTTTCATTTTGGTATCAGAGCGTATACGGTTTTAGGACTGTTAGATTGGGTGAATTGAGACTATGTGTTTAAATTGATTATTGTGGTTAGTCAGTTTAGTAGTCTAGTATCATCCCCTTCGGCCTTCGAGAGATTCCGCGGTAAGTGTGTTGTTGTTTTGTTTTGAGTTGGTCTAGTTGCTTATCTTCTGTGCTTTGGCAGTGCAACAAGATGGACGCAGGTGCTAGAGGTCGTGGTGCGAGAGGGCGAGGTAGAGCCTGTGGGGGCAGAGCAGTTGGCCGTGGTGGCCGAGCTGCGGGCCGTGGAGGTCGGGGTCGTGGGCGTGGTTCACCAGAGGTTTCAGCGGAGAGTGCAGTGCCTAGTGTGGCGGCAGCATCAGTGACACAGTCAGTGGCGGGTGAGGCCAGTTTGGGTGCCGGTGGTGGCGCCGGAGTTGAGGCGGCTCAGGGTGGGGGCGCGGCTCTAGCTCAGGGTGACTTGATAGTGGGGCTACTGACGCAGCTTTTGGCACGTCTTCCGCAGGTGGTTCCACAGCAGGCTCCGGGTGCACCTCCAGTGGCCGGAGCACAAGTGGGTGCTGGTTTTGTAGGGCAGCATGGGGCTGCGGGTTTTGTTGGGCAGCATGGCGCTGCGGGATTTGGGCATCCGTCTTATCTAGAGATGATAAGGGAGATGCAGAGGATTGGGACACCGTTCTTTGAGGGCGGGAGTGAGCCCGAGCGGGCCGACGAGTGGCGGCAGAGACTGGAACGGAACTTTGGTTATGTCAGGTGTCCAGAGGAGTATCGGGTTGAGCTAGCAGTGCATTACCTTAGTGGAGATGCGCATTTGTGGTGGAGATCTGTTGCGACTCGGAGGGCTATGTGGACTTGGGGCGAATTGCTAGCGGAGTTCAACGCCAAGTATTTTCCTCAGGAGGCTCGAGACAGATTCCAGATGAGGTTGATGGCATTGACTCAGGGTGAGCGGTCAGTGCGGGAGTATGATGCGGAGTTCGGCAGACTCGTAGTGCATACGGGTTTTGGTTTTGAGGGCGAGCGGGCCTTGACGATGAGGTTTCTACAGGGTCTTCGGTCGAGTATCCGGACTCAGTGCAGAGGTGGTATGTACACCACGAGAGCAGAGTTATTGGAGCTGGCGGCTTCCATTGAGGAGGACCTTCGTGAGCAGGTTGGTCCGGTAGCGTTACCAGCTGCAGTTGCTCCTGCTACCCGGCAGAGGGGCCAGCACCAGCAGCAGCGCGAGAGAGTTGAGTCTGGTTCTGGCAGGGGCGACAAGCCTGCGCAGGGTCACAAGAGGAGAGCAGACGAGATGTCTGTTAGTAGCTTGAGCAGCAAGGGTGGTTGCTATGGTTGCGGGAGCATGGAGCATAGAGTTGCTAGTTGCCCCAAGAGGGAGGCATCCAGAGAGTCTACGGTGTGTTTCCACTGTAGGGAGCCAGGGCATATCAGGCCGATGTGTCCCCAGTTGCAGCCGATGTCAGTGGCGGCGGTTCAGCCTTTGGCGATTCAGTCAGCGGATCAGATCGCAGCGTTGCAGCAGTTAGATCAGACAGGAGGAGTGGCGCGCGTGTACACGTCGACGACAGAGTTGGGCCAGACGAGTCGTCCAGGCCATATCACAGGTAGAATCTCTTACTCAGACTTTGTAAATTCTTAGAGGTAGAATTTTAGTGTTATTGCTGGTATCGTTTCTTTCGGCGTTAGAGGTTGGGAATCTTTTGCACAATTAGTGGAATTGTGTAAGGACTTTGTCAGTGGGCGGTGTGGAGTTCAGAGGTGGCTGACTCGAGAATATTAAATGTTTCCTTACTCCGGAGCGTGCCAAGTGTATCGGCATCCAGAACAGCGTTGTTGAGCTTTTGGGTTTGACCAAGGTGGTCGGTGGAGGAATTTCGGCTACGTATGTGTTAGAGCGGGTAGTGGCATGGAGTTGAGTCGACGGAGAGTCGTTTTACCTAAGAGGGTTGTGTGAGGCTTTGCATGGGAGGCCATGCAGGATGCTTGTATGCCGGACCTAAGTGGGGGAGCGCAGCAATTATGGAGTTACGTTCGTTCGAGAAACGACGGAGAAGGTTCGTGTTTGAAAAGTTACGCTGTTAGGCGAAAAAGAGGGTTCGAGTTTAAGGTGGGGAGATAGTGGGTATCTCCAGTTGGTTTGTGGTTTTAGCTTGGGTATGAGAGATGAACAAACAAGAACATGATCTTAAGCTACTTGAAATCTTAAATGTAACAAACGAACACCCAATCGGCAACGGCGCCAAATTGATAACAGAATTTTTACGCTATCAGATTAAGATAAACCCTAGTTATGCATGTCGTTATAGGATTTAAGATGTCAATCCAATCGGGTGTGGTGCTAGCAATTAAGATGCAATCAAGTGAACTTAAGTCAAGTCAGATGGGGGTGATATGACTGTAACTAAACTATCAACCTAATGTGAAATGCAAGTGAAATGGGCTCGATCAAGGCAAATATGCAAGCTAAATGGCCTCGATCGAGGCAAATAGAAACAGGGCGAAGGCTAGCTCGATTGAGTTAGAACTGAAACAGAAAACAACTAGCTCGATCGAGGGGCCCGAGATTTGCACAAAACAGAATAAAACTGACTCGATCGAGTCAGAGTAAAACAAGACTAAAACAGAACAAAAACGTAAGTAAAGACTGGTATGATAGACAAAGGCTCAGGGACGGATTTGACAATCATAGAGAACCTAATGCTAATCAGCTATGCTTTCTAAAACGACATGAAAACATGCTTATCCCTTCGGCCATGGAATCCCGAGGTCGGTTATCCCACTTCTCAGTGGCGTTACAAACCGCCTCTCTGGTTCAATCCCGCTAACTCGATCGAGTTGGAGCGTGTGTCATGAACCAGATATAACGAACCGGCCCATGTAATGCCCTAGAATCCCCTCTGTGCAACCACTCTCGTGGGACAAAGGCATAAAGCTAATCCTCTGTTTTGCCTTGATCCGACGCTCAACCGAGCGGGTTAGGCCAGGAGCGTCTAAGATCGATCCACCATGGTCAGTGGCTGGATCGCATAGGGCATAACTAAACAGAGAGGGATAATAGATGAAAACCTAAAGCATCAGAGATTAACCATAATCGATTCCCTACTCTAATCCATCCCTAAACCTAAGTGGTAAATTACTCACTAATCATATCAGAAAACGAAATCATAATCAAATCGACTGAAACAAACATAATATGAAAGACAGAAAGGAGATTAACAACTTTTATTAAAGTATTAAATGCAAAAAGTGAATAACAAAGAGTAGATCTACAAATTAAAAAGACATAAAACTTAAAAACATAAAGGAAAGTTTCTGGTGGCTAAAAAGCCAAAAAGGAGAGAGAGGTTCGTTGGTGAGGTCTGGAGCCCTTTTATAGGCAAGGCAGCTAGGGTTTCTGGTCTTGGGAAACCGCCTT
The DNA here is from genome assembly GCA_026724425.1 of Erythrophleum ivorense. Lineage (NCBI taxonomy): Eukaryota > Viridiplantae > Streptophyta > Magnoliopsida > Fabales > Fabaceae > Erythrophleum > Erythrophleum ivorense. The sequence continues at coordinate 1,533,235 of JAIUCV010000084.1, forward strand.
AGTCCAACTCGATCGAGTTGACTGATCGAGGCACCTTTTGCCTAGCTCGATCGAGTTGTTGGTCGAGTAGTCAGTTTGGCCTTGGCTCGATCGAGCTGCCTGATCGAGTGCAATTAAAATCGCTGTATCTTCTGAACCACTGGTCTAAATGACTTGAAACCGCCACCAGACGAAAGCTAACTCTTTTATCTACAACTTCCATGAAGACCTCAGAGGCTGAATCGGAGTGTAAACCCTTCGTTTGGTACGATCTTTCAGACGCATTGCACTAGCTCGATCGAACTCGATCGAGTCAAGCAAGAACTCTTCTGTTCCTTCCATTCTCGATCCTTATTGGCTCCCTTGTTGCCCAGCCTTGCTCCACCATCACCACCAAGCCCCCTTAGGTCCAAATGCTCCAGAAGTACCTGGTTTTAACTCCATATGCACTCATGTATGCAATGCACATCCTAAAACTACTAAGTATGCAAATGGAGAAGAAAATGTCAAGAAGTGACACTTAAGATGGTTGAAACAATGCAAAAGTGGTTTAAACATGATGCTAAAAGAGTATGAAATACGAATGCATCAACACCCCCAAACTTATCATTTGCTTGTGATGCGTTGGGTTTTATGCTTCAAACTAATACAATTTATAACCCAACTTGGTAGAGCTGCAAGTGCACAGCCGTGGTAAGTCGGGGTCGAACACAAGGAAGAGTGATTTCGTTTCAAGCTTATGGTGAGTGATGAGTAGCTAGAACAAAGATATGAGTGTGGGGTGGTCTTAATATCTAATGAAAACAATACAAGTAAGTAGAGAGGTTGTAAACAAGATGGGAAAGATGTTAGGCAAAGGATAATCAATGGAAACTTTCAATGAAATGACAAGAGATTGCATGGGATAATTTATAAACCGCCTTGAACTCACAACACTAAGGTATAGCCTTTCCACTTTCGTGGCTCCGGCCACTATGCTTAAACAACCTAATAGACTCAACTTTCGATGGTTATTACAAGTTATAAGCATGCATTAGTTAATGTTCAAGTTGTGATTGTTCACTAAGTTCCTTAGGTCGACTTTTGGAAGCCTAAAACACTTAGCTCATCAAATACTAGTTTCGGCAATACAACAAGCTTTTGGAGAGTGTATCAACCTAAGTTCGAGTTGTTGAGGCGCGCTTTCCTAACAACAAGCAATAAGAGCAAGCAAAGATGAAGAACCAAAAGAGTAAATCCCGTTTTATGCAATCAAACAAGTCAAAACATATCAAGAGTCCATCGATCTCCCTCGGCCTAACGAGGGGATCTACTCGGACATACTAAGATCAAGCAAGCAAGGCAAGGTTGATATCATTATGCAAGTATGAAAAGAGATTAGGGATTAAAAGAGGCTTCTCTGATGAAGAACAAGTCGAATCCCTTGATAACTTTCGATCCAAAGTACAAAAGAGAAAAGGAAAAGATGAAAGAACAAAGATGAATGCGAGTGCAAGAGTTGAACGGCGCCTCCTTCTTCCTTCTGGACGGCGCACCACCTAGGGCTTCTCCTCCTTGACGGCTGCTCTCTCTTTTGCACAATACACTCGCGGCTCTCTTCCTCCAAAGGCTAAAAACATTGTATTTATAGGCTTGAAGTCGCTAGGGTATTGAAGTGCTGAAAAAGGAAACTTTCCGGTTAACCGACTCTGAAGATTTGCGACGTGATTGGACCGGGTTTAGGACAAGTAAACCACCAAAAGCAAGCTGGGCTTGTGTTAAGTCGAGACAAGGTCCATGCCGCTGCATCCCGGGCCATTTGGTGGCGCCAAGTCTCCATGGGCTTCGTTTACTCGCCTGGCGGACACGTCTTGGGAGAAAAAGAGTATCTCCGTGCTGGTTGATCCAAATGACTTGAATCTACTTCGTCGTAATGCATAACTCAAATATCTATCCAGCAAGACCAAGATCATGATTTTTGGACGTCGGGAAGACCCCTTGCCGCGGTTATCTTTCGGATGCGCCGGTTCTGTCCAAATGCGAGAATCGGACAAATGGAGTTATATTGATGCTCTTGACTTGGAAACTTGCATGGATCATGGTTCGAGGCTTTTTTGCTCCTTTTTGAATCCTTTTTGATGTTTTAACCTGTTAAGACTCCAAAACCAACAAATACAAGAAAACTACCTCTAAAGGCATAGAACCTTATTGAAATCATTTGAAAATACCAATAAATACTTAGTGAAAACATGCAAAATATGATGATATCAACTCCCCCAGACTTAGCCTTTGCTTGTCCTCAAGCAAACTAAGAAAGGAAAAGAGGTTTGAAAACGTGAGAACTCTTAAATCTTTTTGGAAATCCATGTCGACATTTATCTTAGTGATCCACATAAAACAGCAATGGCATTTAGAATTAAGAACAAGAAAGTACATACCATGAGTTTTGAATTCATCCCAAAGCAATCCACTTCTCTTTAGGCCATCCAAATTCTCCACCCTTGACTCCTTTAGTTTCTAAAGGTGTGGTCTCAACTAGGGAGTATCGATCAAAGGGGTTATAGACTCTTACTCATCCTCTTTTTATAAGGCACATGTCTTGGCTCTTGTTTCACATCTCTCTCTTCTCACTTCTTAAGTCGATTCATCCCTTTTTTTAGGGTAGCATAGTATTTTTTTTTTTATTCGACTTCTTCTCCTCTTTGTGGAGGTTTTTGATGGATCTTCCATAGACGCGAGTATTGATGGTTGTAGCCACCTAATCCTCGGTTACTTGGATCAAAAGGTTTTCCATATACGCGAGTATTGATGGTGGTTGCCACCTAATCCCCGGTTACTTGGACCTTGGTGCTTTTTCTTAAATTGAAGGGGAGAGAGAGGGGAAACCGAACTCACATAGACTTTCACTATTCGGTGAGGATGAGGAGTCGTACCCTTTGTAAAACCAAGCCCCTAGCTGAGAAGGTTAAGTTCATTAAGGTGCGGAGTCAAAGATGTATCCTTCTTAAGCCCTTGGAGATGTGGACGTTTTTGGTAGATCGATCCACTCATGGTGCACATGTGATGAAGTAGACTGCCAAATACTGATCAATGGTCACTTAAACGCATGCACAACAATGGTTAGGTCCAAGATAAAGTCATAATTCTCGACAAAAGTTTTGACTCAATAAAAACGACTCGATGAGATGAAAACAATGCAAACAAAAAAATGTCAAAATGAACAAACTTATTAGTATAATCCCCCCAGACTTAACTTGCACCGTCCCGGTGTAAGAAAAATCAGATTAAGAGAGGTGAAAGACATAATAAATTGGAAAAGGGGAAAGGTTAGAATGATGTTACCAAGTGATGACCAAGTGGAATGAAGATCGTAGTCAGGTAGCTGAATTGGGCTCTTCGTGGGGCGTGAGTGGTCGGTAAACGATGAAGGTCAAGGCCCGAATTCCTTTAGTTTGCATTTCGGTCGTGTACGTCTCATTTGGTCGACCCGGAATGAGTGCTATGAACCACATGACAAACCGTTAAGAATTTTATGAACGGGATTGAAAATTTACCGTCCAATATTATGTTTTAGAGCCGCTGGTGAAGTTTCAGGTCGTTTGGATGAGCAGATTTGAAAATCCAGTGTCGGGAGGATCCTTCGGATGGCCGTGAGGTGTTGTGATGGACCACAGCTCGAACCGTCAATATTTCGCCGACCTATCTTGAAATTCCATCGACCAATCATATATTTTAGGAGCAGTGGTGAATTTTGAGGTCAAACAAACGAGCGGTTTGGGAGATTCATCATTTGGTGGTCATCCGGACTATCCGAAGAGGGTGCAATAGACCACAGCCCAAACGATGATGAATTTCCTGACCGTGCTTGAAATTCCACCGACCAACTTCTTATTTTATGAGCACTGGTGAAGTTTGAGGTCAAATGGATGAGCGGTTTGAGACTTCCTTCACAACGTGGTGTAAACGGCTCCGAGAAGAGATTCTTGATCATTCTTGAAATTGGCTCGTTCGTTCCTTGATTTTCTTTGGGAATGGTGATTGTGAAGCTCCAAGAATCCTTTTCCATGTGGTGGTATCTCCATGCCGTGATTTTGGTTTTTGTCGGCCTTCGGTGACCCGCTATCGACCGGATGTGGCTTTCGTGCGTATCTCCCCATCCGTTCACATTTCTCCGTCCTATCTTTTGGATTTGCCGACCAATATGGTATTGTCTGGTCGCCTGTGAAGTTTGGTGGACTTTGGTTACATGGATTGTGTTGTAGGGCAAGATGGTCCTTCGTTGCACCCGTTTGGTCGAGAGAAGCACGCCGGATGGAATATCTTGAATTTTACTCGACCGTTTGGTGATGTTCTTTGACCGAAATGATTCTGCTTCCTTCCTTTAGTATTCCCAGGTGGTGCCCGCTCCTTGGTGTCGGTTTGGACAAGGGTGGGATGAATGGGTGGGACATTTCCTTGTTTGGTCTCCTCTTGGTTTCTCATCCTAACAAAATGCATGCAATAATGATGTGAAAACTAAAAATGAAAAAGGAAAAGAAAAATACCGTGTGGGTTGCCTCCCACAAAGCGCTTGTTTTAAAGTCATCTAGCTTGATTCCCGTTTTTATTTGTTTGGTTAGGTGCGGATGTGATCGGCCAAAGGGTTTGGGATCCCTTTGGTGTCTTCACATTCTGGTTCAGGTGGCTCATGAGGTGGTTTGGGCTCTCCATGATCATCGTCCATGTCGTCCTTGAAGACCAAAGCTCTCGGAAAAAGTTTTAAGGTTTTTCTGAGTCTTTCCTTTGCGGTTTGCTCATCTTTGGTGTTCGGATCCTTTGGGAGAATGATTCTTATGCTGGTAAAGGACTTAGGCACACCGTCAGGTTCTTCTTCAGCTCCATGATTGTTAAAAGACGATGACAAGACCGAGTGAATATCCTTGAAGACATTCTCATGCTTCGGCTTCAACGGTTTCATCGCTTCTTTTGGTTTAGGGTAGGGCTCGCCCTTCTTGGTGCTTCTTGGCCGCTCGGCTCCTTCTCTTGGCATGAGTGTGCTCCTTTCTGGTGGTAGTTTGACTGCGCTTGGAGCTTGTTTGAAGTTGATGCTTGGGAAAAAGACATCTTGCCGGACATGACCAAGTGTTAGTTGGTTTCTCATGTAATTGATGACCGCCCCGGCTGTGGCTAAGAATGGGGTACCAAGAATCAGCTGATTCCTCTTTGATCCTTCCCATACCATGATTTGGAAATCAGTTGGGACATGTCTTTCTCCAATCTCTAGCATAACATCTTCAAGCACTCCATAAGGCTCCATGCTTGATAGATCCGCAAACTCCACTCTCACCTTAGGCTCTTTGAAATATTTGAATCCCAAATCTTTGGCTAGTGCAAGAGACATGAGGTTCACGTTTGCTCCACTATCACACAAGCAATCGGTGAGTTGGTATCCGTTGATACAAACGGGGATAACAAACTTCCCGGGATCTCCTTGTTTAAGCAAGGGCTTGTTGTCAAGCCTTCTCTTGTAAGCTCGCCTTGACTCCCATGTGTACCTCTATGGTTTGTACCTCTCCTTAAGCTCATCTTCTCTTTCTTCTTCTTGAGATGGTACGGAGACAATGGCCGGTGGATCCCCTTTGGATGAAACAACACTACAAAACTTTTGCGGATTTACCTCTTGTTGCTTTTTAACCGCCTCGGCTGTTTGAGAGAATTGAACATCTAACTTCTGGACGTGGGTTGACAACGCCCCAAACTTATTGTTTAGATCACCAGACATGTGATCCATCTTCTCATGTAAGCTCTTGGTAGCTTGTCTTTGCTCCTCCATATATTTCTTAACCGCCACATCTACTTTTTCTTCTTGTTGAGCCGGGGCAACTCCTTGGGGGAAAGTGAGTGGCTGCTTCACTTGGTAGACTCCCTTAGGATAGAATTGTTGCTTAGTCTGGTATTGACCTCCTTGGTAAGCGTTTTGGCCTCCTTGATAATTGTTTTGGCCCGGATAGACTTGATCATTTGGATTCTCCACATTGGTGCTTCGGTAAGAGAGGTTGGGATGGGGGCGGAATGGCTGGTTGTATCCTCTATTACCGTAGTTACCTCCTATGTAGTTGACTTCCTCTTGATTTTCTTCTCCTCCATCTCTCATAAACTCCATGAGAGGCTCTTCATTAGTGGCCAAGACATCATCAACCGCATGCACTCCTCGGTTGCTCTTTAGTAGTTGTGAGACCATGTTCTTTAACTCCATAATTTGAGCCGATTCTGATGATGAGTTCGTGGTTCTCACTCCTCTATTGTATTCAGGGCATGCATTGGAATCACTTGCAGCAAGATTCTCGATCAAAAGCTTAGCCTCCGGCACCGATTTGGTCATGAAGTTGCGATTGCTCGCGGTGTCAAGTGAAAGCTTGTACTTGTGATCAATCCCATTGTAAAAGATGTTCCAAAGGTTACCTTCTGAGAAGCCATGATTAGGGCAATCTCTTGCATACTCCTTGAAGCGCTCCAAAGCTTCATAGAAAGACTCCATTGGTGCTTGCTTAAATTCGGATATCTTACTCCTTATAGAGTTTGATCTTTGCTTAGTGTAGAATTGGTTTAAGAAAGCTCCCTTGTATTCATTCCATGTTGTAATGGATTGAGGTGGTAGAGACTTTACCCATCTAAGTGCTTTGTCACTTAGAGAGAAGGTAAACAATTTGCACTTGAAGTAGTCCGGTGACACTCCATTGATCCGAGTAGTGCTACATATCTCCTCAAAGGTGTCGACATGGTCAAGTGGATGTTCGGTGGACAAACCATGGAATTGGTTTTGTTTCACCAAGGCAATGATTTGTGGCTTGATCTCAAAGTCGTTCCTTGGAGGCTGAGGTGGTCGGATTGGATTCCTATCCAAGAAGAATGCATCGGATGAATCAAAATCTCCCATAGTCGGATGCCTTGGATGCTGAGCGAATTGGGCTCTCCTTGGAGGCACATGTGGTTGAGCTTGAGGCATCCCTTGGTGACCGCCATGGGGGTTTTGATGATGCTGGTTTGGTGGTTGACCGGCGTCTTGTGGCTCCGGTTGTTGTTGATGTTGTTGCGGCTGCGGCTGATCGGCTACACCGGGAGCGTTTTGATTGGGTTGAGGCACGGCTCCTTGTGCTGGCTGGTCAGCTCCGGCTTCTGGTAAGACATGAGGGGCTTGTGGTTGTTGTTCTTGGTCAGGGGCTTGTTGTTGGCCACCTTGTGCCGCGGCTTCACCGCCTTGATTCATTCTCTCTCTTCTTTGCCGCCTAAGTGTTCTTTCAAGTTGGTCAATGTCAAGATCTTCTTCTATGGTATTATCCGGATTGGACCTTCTTGTCATGCGCCTAAGAGACACAAAGGAAAAGGATTAAGTAAAATTTTTATGGTTTTATAAAGTTTTATGAAAAACAGAAAGTGAAATGCAAAAATAAAAAACACTAGACTAAAAATCAATCAAGAAACTTGAAAGAAATGCAACTCTTCCCCGGCAACGGCGCCAAAGAGCTTGATGCGTTGGGTTTTATGCTTCAAACTAATACAATTTATAACCCAACTTGGTAGAGCTGCAAGTGCACAGCCGTGGTAAGTCGGGGTCGAACACAAGGAAGAGTGATTTCGTTTCAAGCTTATGGTGAGTGATGAGTAGCTAGAACAAAGATATGAGTGTGGGGTGGTCTTAATATCTAATGAAAACAATACAAGTAAGTAGAGAGGTTGTAAACAAGATGGGAAAGATGTTAGGCAAAGGATAATCAATGGAAACTTTCAATGAAATGACAAGAGATTGCATGGGATAATTTATAAACCGCCTTGAACTCACAACACTAAGGTATAGCCTTTCCACTTTCGTGGCTCCGGCCACTATGCTTAAACAACCTAATAGACTCAACTTTCGATGGTTATTACAAGTTATAAGCATGCATTAGTTAATGTTCAAGTTGTGATTGTTCACTAAGTTCCTTAGGTCGACTTTTGGAAGCCTAAAACACTTAGCTCATCAAATACTAGTTTCGGCAATACAACAAGCTTTTGGAGAGTGTATCAACCTAAGTTCGAGTTGTTGAGGCGCGCTTTCCTAACAACAAGCAATAAGAGCAAGCAAAGATGAAGAACCAAAAGAGTAAATCCCGTTTTATGCAATCAAACAAGTCAAAACATATCAAGAGTTCATCGATCTCCCTCGGCCTAACGAGGGGATCTACTCGGACATACTAAGATCAAGCAAGCAAGGCAAGGTTGATATCATTATGCAAGTATGAAAATAGATTAGGGATTAAAAGAGGCTTCTCTGATGAAGAACAAGTCGAATCCCTTGATAACTTTCGATCCAAAGTACAAAAGAGAAAATGAAAAGATGAAAGAACAAAGATGAATGCGAGTGCAAGAGTTGAACGGCGCCTCCTTCTTCCTTCTGGACGGCGCACCACCTAGGGCTTCTCCTCCTTGACGGCTGCTCTCTCTTTTGCACAATACACTCGCGGCTCTCTTCCTCCAAAGGCTAAAAACATTGTATTTATAGGCTTGAAGTCGCTAGGGTATTGAAGTGCTGAAAAAGGAAACTTTCCGGTTAACCGACTCTGAAGATTTGCGACGTGATTGGACCGGGTTTAGGACAAGTAAACCACCAAAAGCAAGCTGGGCTTGTGTTAAGTCGAGACAAGGTCCATGCCGCTGCATCCCGGGCCATTTGGTGGCGCCAAGTCTCCATGGGCTTCGTTTACTCGCCTGGCGGACACGTCTTGGGAGAAAACGAGTATCTCCGTGCTGGTTGATCCAAATGACTTGAATCCACTTCGTCGTAATGAATAACTCAAATATCTATCCATCAAGACCAAGATCATGATTTTTGGACGTCGGGAAGACCCCTTTCCGCGGTTATCTTTCGGATGCTCCGGTTCTGTCCAAATGCGAGAATCGGACAAATGGAGTTATATTGATGCTCTTGACTTGGAAACTTGCATGGATCATGGATCGAGGCTTTTTTGCTCCTTTTTGAATCCTTTTTGATGTTTTAACCTGTTAAGACTCCAAAACCAACAAATACAAGAAAACTACCTCTAAAGGCATAGAACCTTATTGAAATCATTTGAAAATACCAATAAATACTTAGTGAAAACAAGCAAAATATGATGATATCAGCTTGCCCTCAAGCAAACAAACATAACAAGAAGGAGATGGAGGTTGAAAACAGTTGATATAGCCAAAACATGCCATCAAAAACAGTTTGATCAATATCCAGGTTTAAGATTCTAGAGTGCATCAAGGTGAGAGTTACTTCTAAAAATCCTTGCCATGCTTAACAAGATCAATCAAACTTCACAGTCAATCAAACCATTCAATTATATCAGCACATCCCTTTAACATTCATTAAACAGAACAGTGAACCAATCTTATGCAAATCTAAACAACTCATTTGGCTTAGGGTGATGGTTAAGAGACAAAGATGGTCCCTTTAATGCAATAAACAGTTTATAAACAAGGATCTCTCAAGAAAATGAACAAGCTTCAACAAAAGGCTAAAAGTTAGAACCAAGGATGATACAAGAGCAGAAATCCCTTCTACCCAGACACCACACTCGATCGAGTCTAACCCGTAACCCAGAAACTAGAACCAACTCCTATCTACCCTTTAGGCAATGCCTTTAGACACAGAGGAGCTTTTGATCACTTTTTTCTTTCTTTTTCTTTGTACTTAGCCAAGGGAGAGGTTTTTCTTATTATACTCTAGCGGTTTGGGACTCTTATACTTAGGAAACTTTTCTTTTCTCTTTTTTTTTTTTTTTTAAACACTTGAGGCTTATGCCTTCTTTTCCTAAACACTAAGAACCCTTTTCTTTTTATTTAAACACTTCCCAAACCTTTACTAGACTTTCTTGAGACACAAACCTACTCCCTGGTCTTAAACACAACTCTTTTTCTTTTCTTTTCCCAAATCCCAGAATGATAAACAGACTCGCCCAAGCCCAGATGAAACACCCCCAAACTTAGTATAAGCTAATCCTAAGGATGGACCAGAATCTACACAGAAACCCCTGCTCTTGTCGGTTTAAACTCAACACCATTTGCCAAGCATATTCGAAATAAGAAGTCACAATCACACAAGAACAGCAAAGGGTTTGAAAGAAAGGCTAGGGTAAGGGTAGGGTCTGCTACTTGGACAAACAAGAGTGGATAAAATGGGAAAAGAATGTCCAAGTATGTATGAATATCCATGAGTTGCTTATCAATGCATGAAATGGTAATTAAGAGTCAAGATTATGGTTCAAACATATAGGGAGATGCATCAATTCACAGCAATGGTTTAAATGAGATGTGCATGTCATGATATGATCAGGTTAAACATGGTCCTGCCTTAACTCTTCATTCTCACCCTAATGCACAAAAGATTCAAGAACCAGGGCACAGATCAAAACGCATGAGATGGCATATTTACAAGGTCATATCAACAATGCAATGTTAATGCATACCTATATGATGCATATTAGACTCAATCTTAAGAATATGAATGCAACTACATGAATATTTTTGAGATTTTTCGAAATTTTTTCAATTTTTAGTGGTTTTCTATGCCTTAGATGCATGCAGACTCAAGGGCTGAAAAATTGAAACTAAGAACAAAGAACACAATGTCAAATGGCTCTCAGACCCTCCCCCAAACTTAAATTACACAGTCCCTTGTGTAACAGAAGCTTAAGAGAAGAGTTGAGAGCAAAATAAAGGCAAATAAAACGGAATGCAAGGGGCGGAGAGAGGGGAGACAAAAGCAAAGGAATCTCTTACCAAACCGGGTTAACTCGATCAAGTTAGATTGTGCTCGGTCGAGCTGATCTTTCTATGGCTTCTCACTCGATCGAGGCCGCGTCCTTGAGTCGGATTCCTTTTGGCTCAAACCCTTATCCTGCAAACTTTAACACATACGAAACATGGCAAAGCACATTAGATAAACAAAAACTAAAAGAGATATGTTGAAGGATAAGCATGGGACTTCCTCCCAAGTGAGCTTGTTTTAAGTCTCTAGCTTGACTTTCCTTAGCTCTTGCTAATGAGGAGTAAGAGGTGGCACGCCTTCAAGAGTGATGGTTAGGACTCGAGAGAGAAGCTCTTGAAGCTGGCTTGGATCTCCTAGAAGGCTAGGACTGATGATGGACTTAGCACTTGAGAAAGGTTTAGACTTTCCCTTGCCTTTTACCTTGTACTCAATCTTCCCATCCTTAAACCTTAAAGGGGTCAACCTTACTGTATTGGGAGATTGATCAAGGGAGATAGTCTGGGGTCTTTCCATCTTTCTTGTGGTTCCAAGATTAGCCCTTGTGGCTCTAACCCCCTCCTTCTTTTTAGCACTTCCAATGTGCTCAGCAAACAAGTCTTGTAGACACATTCCATCTAGGACGTCCTTTCCACACTCATTACGCTTGGTAGGATCATTTTCCATCACCATCAAACCCTCATCATGTGCATCTAAATACTCAATCTCGAATGAGGGAAAGAAGAAAGAGCTTTGGCATTTTCCATTGAGAGCAAATGCATCTCCTTTAATCTTCTCAAGAACACTCTTTTCTTCAGGAACCCATTGGATGGAATCCAAACCATAGTCTTGACTTGGGCCCACGTCTTGAATCTCCTTTTCATGGTTGGGATCACCAAGTTGTCCAGTAAAACCAAGTGGTATTCTTTCCTCATTAACCTCAAAATCAACAGAGCTAGAGATTGGACAAGGCTCATGGTTCTCTTGGTAGGTTGGTTGGAGTCCTTGAACTCCATAATTGGACCAATGATTGAGAAACATACTCTCCTGGTTGGTGTTCCCATTGTTGACCACGAAATTGACATCATCCTGGTGCTGCTCATGATCCAAACAAACTCCTCTTTGTTGCACACGTATGAGCTTTTCAATCTGATCCAACTTAGCTTGCAAGGCTGTCCACATGAAGTCTTCACTTGATCCTTCATTGGGGGTTGTATCATGGCTTTCCATGTAGCTTTCATCACTCTGAGCCACGTTCTCAACAAGTAGCTCTCCTTGCTCTATGGTGAGGTTTAGAAAACTCCCTTTGCTAGCTACATCCAATGTCCATTTGTGCTCCTTAGCAACTCCCCAATAGAAAGAGCTAAGTATAGCTTCTTTTGTGACCCCATGATGTGGACAATCTCTAGTGTATCCTCTCAACCTCTCCCATGCCTCATGAAAGGTCTCATGGCTACCTTGTTTGAAGCTCAAGATGCTACTCCTCATCTGGTGTGTTCTTTGTGTGGGATAGAACCTTGAAAAGAAGACCCTCTTGCAATCATCCCAAGAACTGACCAAATCAGATGGTATAGCTCTCTCCCACTTCTTTGCCTTTCCTCCAAGTGAAAATGGAAACAAGATGAGCTTGATACTATCCTGAGGCATACCAGCAATCCTAAATGTGCTACACAACCTCTCAAAATAGTCCAAGTGATCATAAGGATTCTCCAATCCATTTCCCAAGAACTTAGAGCTTTGAATTAACCTTACCAAGCTTGCCTTGATCTCATAGGCGTGGGCTTCAATGAGAGGAGGATGGATTCCATAACGAAGCCCATCATAATGAGGAACATCACAATCTCCAATTGTTGGCGTGACCACTTGAGCTTGGTTAGGAGTTTGTACCAATTCTTGAGGTAGTGGAGCCTGAGGAATGCTGGCGTGGTTGTCCATCTCCAACACCTCACATGATCTTGTCTTCCCATTTCCCTTCTTCTTAGTTTGGTACCTTGGAAAGCACAAGAGAATAAGAGAAAACAAGTTAGTAACAACAAAAAAGAAAAAATTCATCATCTCCATGAGAGATGAACAAACAAGAACATGATCTTAAGCTACTTGAAATCTTAAATGTAACAAACGAACACCCAATCGGCAACGGCGCCAAATTGATAACAGAATTTTTACGCTATCAGATTAAGATAAACCCTAGTTATGCATGTCGTTATAGGATTTAAGATGTCAATCCAATCGGGTGTGGTGCTAGCAATTAAGATGCAATCAAGTGAACTTAAGTCAAGTCAGATGGGGGTGATATGACTGTAACTAAACTATCAACCTAATGTGAAATGCAAGTGAAATGGGCTCGATCAAGGCAAATATGCAAGCTAAATGGCCTCGATCGAGGCAAATAGAAACAGGGCGAAGGCTAGCTCGATTGAGTTAGAACTGAAACAGAAAACAACTAGCTCGATCGAGGGGCCCGAGATTTGCACAAAACAGAATAAAACTGACTCGATCGAGTCAGAGTAAAACAAGACTAAAACAGAACAAAAACGTAAGTAAAGACTGGTATGATAGACAAAGGCTCAGGGACGGATTTGACAATCATAGAGAACCTAATGCTAATCAGCTATGCTTTCTAAAACGACATGAAAACATGCTTATCCCTTCGGCCATGGAATCCCGAGGTCGGTTATCCCACTTCTCAGTGGCGTTACAAACCGCCTCTCTGGTTCAATCCCGCTAACTCGATCGAGTTGGAGCGTGTGTCATGAACCAGATATAACGAACCGGCCCATGTAATGCCCTAGAAGCCCCTCTGTGCAACCACTCTCGTGGGACAAAGGCATAAAGCTAATCCTCTGTTTTGCCTTGATCCGACGCTCAACCGAGCGGGTTAGGCCAGGAGCGTCTAAGATCGATCCACCATGGTCAGTGGCTGGATCGCATAGGGCATAACTAAACAGAGAGGGATAATAGATGAAAACCTAAAGCATCAGAGATTAACCATAATCGATTCCCTACTCTAATCCATCCCTAAACCTAAGTGGTAAATTACTCACTAATCATATCAGAAAACGAAATCATAATCAAATCGACTGAAACAAACATAATATGAAAGACAGAAAGGAGATTAACAACTTTTATTAAAGTATTAAATGCAAAAAGTGAATAACAAAGAGTAGATCTACAAATTAAAAAGACATAAAACTTAAAAACATAAAGGAAAGTTTCTGGTGGCTAAAAAGCCAAAAAGGAGAGAGAGGTTCGTTGGTGAGGTCTGGAGCCCTTTTATAGGCAAGGCAGCTAGGGTTTCTGGTCTTGGGAAACCGCCTTAGTCCAACTCGATCGAGTTGACTGATCGAGGCACCTTTTGCCTAGCTCGATCGAGTTGTTGGTCGAGTAGTCAGTTTGGCCTTGGCTCGATCGAGCTGCCTGATCGAGTGCAATTAAAATCGCTGTATCTTCTGAACCACTGGTCTAAATGACTTGAAACCGCCACCAGACGAAAGCTAACTCTTTTATCTACAACTTCCATGAAGACCTCAGAGGCTGAATCGGAGTGTAAACCCTTCGTTTGGTACGATCTTTCAGACGCATTGCACTAGCTCGATCGAACTCGATCGAGTCAAGCAAGAACTCTTCTGTTCCTTCCATTCTCGATCCTTATTGGCTCCCTTGTTGCCCAGCCTTGCTCCACCATCACCACCAAGCCCCCTTAGGTCCAAATGCTCCAGAAGTACATGGTTTTAACTCCATATGCACTCATGTATGCAATGCACATCCTAAAACTACTAAGTATGCAAATGGAGAAGAAAATGTCAAGAAGTGACACTTAAGATGGTTGAAACAATGCAAAAGTGGTTTAAACATGATGCTAAAAGAGTATGAAATACGAATGCATCATGGACTTATATGTGAGGGTCGCTACCTCAGTATAAGTGGTTTTGTGGTTACTATTGTGACGGGTGGGTCACAATAGGGGTATCGAGAGATGGGTGGATCTCTCGAGGAGACGGGTGGGTCTCATGTGTTGTTTTAGAGTTGTGTGTTGTGTTGAGGAGTAATAATGTCTGGGAACGTGTGTATAACATAGGAATTCGGCGTGAATCTTTGAGATTAGTGGAAGATCTCTAGTGTTGGGCCATGTGGGCCGGTTTTTGTCGTCTGTGGTAGACGTGTTGTGTTGGGATTCGAGGACGAATCCAGTTTAGTGGGGGAGAATTGTAACATCCGTGAACGTGAAATGCTGTTTTAGAGGTGGTGTCGGACGACACCAAGTGATCGGGAGTAGTTGCATATGCTCTATACGGTGTGAATCTCAGGTTGGCTGTGCATGTTCTTGTTTGATTGTTGTGCAGTCGGTCTAAAGGTTCAAGCATTGTGTAGAAAAATGTGTAAATCGACTTCTGATTGGTTGGTGTCGAGCGACACCAAGAGGGTGTCGATCGACACCGGTTTGGGAATCGATTTCCGGTTTAAATCGATTGTGTTCGGTTTTGTGGAGTTGGTCGAGTGGTGTCTGATATAAGATCTTTGCAGTGTAGTAAACAATTCGATCCAGAGGACCAGCGTTGCACAGTGAACTTATGAGACAAGAAATAGAGCTAAGACAATGATATGGTTTGGTTGTGATATAGTAACAGTAACGGATGTAAACAACGATTAAAATTCAATAAAGACAAGCACTAGACCAAGGTAATTCGCAGGAGAATCAGAGAAAGCAACCGAACGACTATTCAGGACAATGATTAAGTACGGGTTTCAAACTCGAACATAAAATTATGCAAACCCACTGTCGTGGCGTTAACAACTTTACTAATCAACCTAGATGTCTAAACTGTCGTTTGAATCTAGCAGTTGAAAGCAAGCAGTAAAATCAGGTTCGATATGTTCACGATCCGCCTTAGCATCAACTCTCGCAGGCTAAGGACGGATCGCTCACCAATGATTTATCTAGCACCCTATAACACTTTTGATGAATAGGAAACCTAGGATCTAAAACTGAGCGATCAAATCAATCTTAGCATTAAGATTATCAAAGGCGAAAACAAGAGACTCTTTTCATCAAGGATCCCGAGATACGACGATCTTAGCTGATGGTCGAAGTTGCCACAATCCGAAGATTGGGATTCTCGTTGAGGTATGTATCCGAAGACGCACTCTAAATGATCCTTGATTCAAAGACAAAGTATCCTATCTGCATTCAGTTATCTAAATCATGAAACTCCTTTGAAAAACCTAGATCTAGCAAGGCGACTACTCAGACATGATCAAGCAAGCAACGACAAAAGATGAAACAGTTTTCATTGAAATAAGGAATAGTAAACAAGAGGGTTCAGAAATCTTCTCCAAACTGTCACAAAGGATTCAGAGATCTTCTCCCTCAGATCAACAATGAAAAACTGACAAAAAGCGTCTATCCTCGAAAGAACTCCGAACAAAGTGTAAAAACAAAACGTGTCCTTCCAAGGCTCGAAAACAGAAGTAAAATAGGTCAGGAGATCTGCGGGCGATCGAACGGTCGAGATCGGATGAGGATCGAGCAGACGATCGAACGGTGCAGGGAACACGTCGATCGATGGGCTTCGATCGCCGGGTCAAGTACATGGGCCTCGATCGACGGGTGTGATCGCCGGGTGCGGTCGCCGGATCAGGTCGTCGGAGGGGTCGCCGGCTCAGGTCGCCGGAGGGGTCGCCGCTCAGGTCGCCGGATCAGGTCGCCGGAGGGGTCGCCGGCTCAGGTCGCCGGAGGGGTCGCCGGCTGGGTCGCCGGCTGGATCGCCGGCACAGGTCGCCGGGACGGTCGCCGTGTAGCTCGCCGAGATGGCTCGCCGGGCCGGCCGGTCGCCGGGGTGGCTCGCCGGGCCGGTCGCCGGGGTAGGTCGCCGGGCCGGTCGCCGGGCTGGTCGGTTGGTCGGATCGCCGGGTTTTTGGCCATTTCGACTCCTTTTTGCTCCGTTAGCTCATCTTGCTCCTCTTTGTACGGAAATTCTCCTCTGAATGCCTTGATACCTGAAAAGACTCAATAACAACTAAAAAGACTCGATAAAACACGTGAAAACACTTGTTAGAATGTGCTAAAACGCAAGACATCAACTCCCCCAGACTTAGTCTTTTGCTTGCCCTCAAGCAAACATAGTTTCTAAGAACGGTGAAGAGGTTTGAAAACACAGGAACTCGCAAATCATCAGCAACCAAACTCTGAGGGAAATTCATTAGACTTTAAGAAATAACGCTTGGTCAGCGCATAATCACTGTCGTACCCTCAGGGTCTCGCAATCCTGATCCCTTCGTGAACTCCACCCTGCAGAAACTCTAGCTACACATTGGTCAACTCTCTACATTCATTAAAGATTGGCGTGAACTTCTCATTTGGGGCACTATCTAAATGGAACGAGCTTTCGAAAAAAAAGGGTAGGCCATCTCGTGTAATAGTGACTGAAGTGTTTAGAGAGAGGTGTACAGGGAGTTACCATCATTTTCTGGTAGGGCGGTGCAGGATGTCGCACAAAATGGTAAGAGAGGATGGACTTGTTGATGTCCGCAACCTCTAATCACTCTCCTCTTTCATTGACTATCACCTTTCAGACTTCACTTCTTCTTCCTCGGGGTTTGTCTCGTGCTAAGGGACACATGTATTTTGATTTTCGAGACCCTTTCCTTCATCCTTCGAAATATTTTTTTTTTTTTTTTTTTTTTTTTTTTTTTTTTTTTTTTTGTTTTTTTTTTTCGGATGAAGGGGGCTCTATACGTATATATGTCCCTTAAAACACAGAGTATGAGACAATGGATGACGTACCACAAACAGCTAGACCGCATGAATTTTCTTGATGGTCCGCTAAGAGCGGATGTTCCTGTTACGAGTGCAGGTGCTCTGTCCACATTTCTTTTCTCTTCTAACCACGATTGACTTCAGCAAGAGTGAGTTAGAGGTTGCGTCAGTCCTATTCTCTCCGACCTTTTTGCACACATCTGCATATAAGAGAAAGATTCAAACATGGGTCGAGAGGTGGTTAGGCTATTCAGGATCAGCAAGAGTGGAATAAAGGAGAAAGAAGTCCTGAATATGTATGGTGCAGCTCGCTCTACTATCTAGTGCCCAAATCAAGAAGCATTTAATGTTCAATTTAATCCAGATAAAAATAGAGTCAACCAATGCTTCACCAAAGATTTCTGCAAAATGAAAATTCCTGGGGGAAGTCCGACCAAAAGGGCATTTCAGCTTTTTGCACCTAACAAACCCTGCAAAATTGGTCACTAGATCGAAAATATTCAAGAGCATAAATGGTTGAAGATCATCATATGATTCGGTCCTTATTCCCAACAAGTTTGACTCAATAAAACAACGACTCAAGAAAAACATCAAAATGACTCAAGACATAAGAGAAAACAAAAGAAAAGAAAAAGGTATTAGTACACAAAGACCCTCCCCCAGACTTACTTCACACCGTCCCCGGTGTGAAAATAAATCAAGGGAAGAGTTAACAGACTCAATGAAATAAAATAAAAGGAAAAGAGAGAAAGAAATGATATGTTACAGTGGTGGTGGTGATGAGAGTTGTTGTGGTTCTCAGCGGTGGCCACGAATTATGGCGTCTATCTCCGCGTCCATACTCTCCCGAGTGTACTGTGGGATGGAAGAGGAGTCTGCGCCGGCGGTGGTCTGGTGCATGTACTGGTCGGCCGGACCGCTTGGATACGGCGTCGAATGATCCGCTGGCCTCGCCGCTCTGGAAGTAGTAGCACATCGCCTCAGATAGGCATGGTCCTCTCGATCGCGTCTCTTCCCTAGTCGGGATTCGTATGATGAATGACGCGGTGCGTCTGGAGGTGGCTGGCGAGGAGGGGGATCCTGATCTTCTGTGATGTCGTGTTCGAGCTCTTCTTCGGAGACTTCCAGCGGCGGATGTGCTTGGACGGGTACTGTGCTTCTCCGGACAGCCGCTGAAGATGTGCAGCTCATCATGTTAGTCAATGCCTTTACCTGATTGCTTAGCTTTTTTACCTTCCTCCGTAGTTTGCTGGCGAGCGTGTTTGATGCTTTATCCTGGCACTTCTGCCAGCGTTGGAGTGAGTTGATATGCTCGTGCGCGGCTCGGAGTGCAGCGCTTTGAGTCTTTGGCACAGTGGTCTCCTCGAAGTGGAAATGGTCAAAGTCAAACAACGTGTCGCCTGCTTCCTCCGGCGACTTGGATCTGCGGTTCTGGTAAACTAATGGAGTCAAGGGGTCTGAAGCGGTTGGATGTGCACGTGCGGTCGGGTGGATGACAAGTGCTGATGGTGGCGGGTTGAAGTCGACATTGGCCCCACCTCGGAGTGAAGTGTACGTCGGGTTAGGTAGTCGAATACGTGAACTTCCGAGTAGTCGATGGGTAAATTGGTATATCATGTCGTTCTCTTCACTGGCTGCCGTTTTCTTCAAAACCTGGCAGTTCTGCAGATACTGAATGTCTAGCTCTTCTGGCATGGCGACGATCTCATTCATATCAGGTATAAACCCGACGGCGGCCAAGATAGGCGTCACAAGTCCTCCCATGCGTAGCTCGCACCTGGTTCTATTACTCTCATTCTTCAACGCCCAGCTTTGGTAGGAGATAAGCTGCTCTATCAGCGCTCGTGTTATCCCTCCGTTCGTTCGACTTCCCTGCAACCTCGTTCCATTGCTCAGACGAGGCTGAATTCCGGTAAGTGCAACATCTATCATGGTTATCTCGGTAAGATGGACGTTTCCAGTCGTTTGCCTCGGGTTGAGTACGTTTGCCAGTGCTTTGTGGATGTAGCGGATCGACGGGCTTCTAATTTGAGCCGATTTGCATCCCGAAGTGAACACTCCCGCTGCTATAGTGTCCCATAAAGCGTCAATCTCGCCTCTGTCTACGTCGAGGCCGACTTGGTTGCTAGGAGGAAGGAAATGCACTCGGTCAATCTCCTGGAAAGAGAGCATGCGTCTCGCGCCGCCGGTCCAGAAGGTGATATAGCCATCACTCCCGTCCTTCGTGAGCTGGTCAGGGGCGCATAGATGAAGCTCAAGGGTGGCGAGAAAGAGACAAGTCGCTTTCTTGTAAGACTCATGCCTTCGGTACATAAAAGCCCCGATCCCCAGGTGGTGTAGCATGGCGTCTACATCCTCAGTGATGCCAAGCTTATCCATCGTCGCACGATCTGGGTATCTCGTTCCCGCTAGTTGCATGGAAAGGAGAATTCTAAGGCGCTTGACCTCCAGTTCTGTTAGACCGTCGACAGCTGGCTGGGCTCTCATCTCTATGGGTGACTCAACCTCTTCCATCTCGTCGTCTAGTGCGAAGTCACTATCAGACGAAGCATTGTCGGACTCAGCACGCTGCTTTCCTCTTGATATCTCTGCTCTCCTGCTCGAGTACCCTTCCCTTCGACCTGTGTTCCTGAAATTCACGTGAGTGATAGACAAATTAGAACAGCTTCATCTCTTCAGTATAACGAATGCTCGTCGAGCAGTTTAAGATCATGGTCAATTAAGCACAATTCATCTAGTCACTCAAAGTCATCACACAATTCAATCAACGCAATATAGCACACGGCTGGTCAGAAAAGATTTCTGTCCACAACATTTTGCAGCAAAATCATCATCAATCAGCAGTAAATGTCATCTCAACACAACAGCGACATTTCAGCTCAAGCAAACTCAGCCCAAAATGTCACGGAATTTCAGTCAATCAAATGAGATCACGCGGAACACATCCAGGATCGAGTTGACACGGCTGCAGGATTGAATGAGGAAGAACAGTTGTTCGGTCCGGGAAAGAGTAACCCTCGCGGCTGTGAGTAGACCGTCGATCGACGGATATGGAAAGGGCAGTCGCTCGACGGCTGGAGATAGCTCGTCGCTTCGGTCGACGGCGCTCTCTCGGGTGGAGAGCCCGCTCGACGGAAGATGGAGCCGTCGGTCGACGGCGCTCGGGCGGGGGCCACTCGGTCTGCAGGGTGATCGGAGGGATCGCATAGCCTGGTGAAGGAACCGAGCGCTCGACTGGGGGTATGAACCGAAACCTGCACAACACAGAAAAAAAACAGAGGAAGAGAGAGATATGTCTACCTCCTCATGGTTATGCAGTTGAAGATGAGTGAAGAGGATGATCTTTTTCGGTGATGAAGAGATAGAATGGGGTGGGAAGGAGTTAGGAAGGATAAGGTTGGTGATGTGGGGTGAGTGTGTGGTTTGTGAGTGCGAGTGAGGTGTGTGTGTGCGTTAAGGGTACTTACCTGGTGGGCCCGCGAGCGATCCACCTGTTTTTTTTTTTTTTTTTTTTTTTTTTTTTTTTTTTTTTTTTTTTTTTTTTTTTTTTTTAAAAAAAATAAATCAAAACCGAAAATTAGTAAAGCAAATCAAAATTGAAACGGTTATGTACACTTACCGGTGGGTTGCCTCCCACCAAGCGCTTGGTTAAAGTCACTAGCTTGACTTGGACGCTTATTAGGCTGGAGATGGATCGCCGAGAGGAACGGATTCACTCTCCGTGATGTCAGAATCAGCAAGATACGGCTTTAAGCGTTGCCCATTTACAACAAAATGTCCACCTGACTTGTCCCATAACTCAACAGCTCCATACGGTCGGACTTCTTTAATTGTAAATGGCCCAGACCAACGAGATTTCAACTTGCCAGGAAAAAGCTTCAACCGAGAGTTAAAGAGTAACACTTTGTCATCAACCTTGAAGTCCCGAGGAATAATTTTCTTGTCATGATAAGCCTTCGTCTTCTCCTTGTAGATCCTGGAGCTCTCATACGCATTGTGACGAATCTCATCCAACTCTAGTATTTGCATCTTTCTCCTCTCAGCTGCAGGCTTCATGTCGTAGTTCATCTGCTTCACTGCCCATGCAGCCTTGTATTCTAATTCGACTGGAAGGTGACATGCCTTACCATACACCAAATGAAATGGAGTCGTTCCCAAAGGCGTCTTGTATGCTGTCCGATAGGCCCATAATGCATCGTCTAACTTCGCTGACCAATCCTTCCTTGTAGTGCTTACGGTTTTCTGCAGAATGCTCTTGATCTCTCTGTTGGACACCTCCACTTGACCACTCGTCTGGGGATGATATGGAGTAGCGACCTTGTGCTTGACACCGTTCTTCTTCAACAGAGTTTCAAAGGTTCTGTTGATGAAGTGGGATCCTCCATCACTGATGACTACTCTCGGCACGCCAAATCGAGGAAAGATCACCGACTTGAACATCTTTAGTACTACCTTTGCATCATTCGTAGGACTGGCCAAAGCCTCTACCCACTTAGATACATAGTCAACAGCGACCAAAATGTATTGGTTCTTAAAGGAAGATGGGAATGGTCCCATGAAATCTATGCCCCAAACGTCAAAAACTTCTACTTCCAGAATGAAATTCTGTGGCATCTCGTTTCTCTTACTGATGTTCCCCTGTCTCTGGCATGTATCACAACTAGACACGAACCTCTGTGCATCCCGAAACATGGTAGGCCACCAGTAGCCAGCCTGCAGAACCTTGGAGACAGTCTTGAACGTAGCAAAATGCCCAGCATAAGAAGAGCTATGGCAATGGAACAAGATCCCTGGTATCTCCTCATCAGCTACACATCTCCTGAAAACTCCATCTGAGCATTGCTTGTATAGATACGGTTCATCCCAAAAATAGTGCCTGATGTCCCTCAGGAATTTCTTCTTCTTGTTCCCCACGAATCCTGTCGGTTCTTGCTCAGCAGCAAGGTAGTTCGCTATCTCTCCAAACCAAGGAAAACTTCGACGGTTGACATCGTCGATGCTGCCAACAAAATCGCAGCTAACTACGTGATCAGGTGCTCCGCCAAAGTCAATCGCATCGACTGCATATACTTGCTCTTCACGTAGGCTATCATCGAGAGGGACGTCTTCGTCAATCTTCAGCCTGGACAGATGATCTGCTACGCCATTATCGATCCCTTTCTTATCTTTAATCTCCAGGTCGAACTCTTGAAGCAGAAGAATCCACCTCAACAGTCTCGGCTTTGCATCCTTCTTAGTTAATAGGTATTTCAGCGCAGCATGGTCTGTATGGACAATCACCTTCGACCCAACAAGGTAGGACCGAAACTTCTCAAATGCAAACACTACTGCAAGCAGCTCTTTCTCAGTTGTAGCATACTTGCACTGAGCTTCATCCAGTGTTCGGCTGGCATAGTAGATCACATGCAGCTTCTTCTCCTTCCTCTGTCCCAGAACTGCTCCCACAGCATAATCGCTAGCATCTGTCATAACTTCGAAGGGGAGATTCCAGTCCGGAGGCTGAACAATTGGAGCACTCACGAGAGCTCCCTTGATCGTGTGAAAGGCTTCCAGGCATGCACTGTCAAAGTCGAACTTCACTTCTTTGCACAACAGCTGCGTCAAAGGCCTGGTGATCTTGGAAAAGTCCTTGATGAAGCGTCTGTAGAACCCGGCATGCCCCAGAAAACTTCGGATCTCCTTCACCGTTTTAGGCGGCTGCAGACTCATCATCACTTCGATCTTCGCTCTGTCAACCTCGATTCCCTTCTCTGAAATTTTGTGGCCCAGAACAATTCCGTCTCTCACCATGAAATGGCACTTCTCCCAGTTTAGCACGAGATGTCTGTCCTCACACCGCTGCAACACCCTGCACAGATTAGACAAACAAACAGAGAAAGAGCTTCCATAGACTGAGAAGTCGTCCATGAAAACCTCCATTATGTCCTCAATAAGGTCAGTAAAAATTGACATCATGCACCGCTGGAAGGTCGCCGGTGCATTGCACAGGCCAAACGGCATTCTGCGATAAGCAAAAGTGCCATATGGACAAGTGAATGTCGTCTTCTCCTGGTCATCAGGGTGGATCGGGATCTGAAAGAAACCTGAATAACCATCTAAGAAACAGTAGTAAGGATGGTTAGCCAATCTCTCAAGCATTTGATCAATAAATGGAAGAGGAAAATGATCTTTACGAGTTGCAGCATTCAGTTTGCGGTAATCAATGCACATGCGATGACCAGTGATAGTCCTAGTAGGTATCAATTCATTCTTATCATTTTTAACAACAGTTATACCACCTTTCTTAGGAACTACATGAACTGGACTAACCCAAGTACTATCAGATATGGCATAAATCACACCAGCCTCTAGAAGTTTCATTATCTCTTTCTTTACAACATCCTTTAGATTCGGGTTTAACCTCCTCTGATGTTCTACAGAAGTCATCGACTCGTCTTCTAGATGTATCCTATGCATGCACAGATCAGGTGATATTCCAGGTATGTCATCTAGTGAATATCCTATGGCTTTTCTATACTTCCTAAGCTCACAGAGAAGCAAAGCAGTTTCAACATTATTCAGTTCAGAATTCACTATCACAGGGTATGTCGAATTAGGTCCTAGAAATGCATACCTGAGCCCCGCTGGAAGTGTTTTTAGTTCGAGCTTGGGAGCTCTCAACTCACTCCAGGGGCTGTTGATGGTGGTTTCGAGGACGGGTGCCTTGTCGGTTTTCTGCTTCGGCGAATCCTCTTCGTCATCCAAACTCATGTAGGCAACCAATCTCTCCATCCTTTTCGTCGCGTCCATCATTTTTGCCAAACCGTTGGCTTCTTCATTCAGATAGCTGAACTCTCCTTCAGCTCTAGTCAAAGCGACCTCCAGAGGGTCGTCAAGAAGCAGTTCTTCTCTTACTTCTTCTACCAAATGCGGGCCATCTTCTATGACAAACGTCTGGCCGTCTAACATTGGTCTCTTGAGGAGTCTGTTCATCTCGAACCTCATGACCATGTCTCCCAGCTGGAGATCAATGATACCTCCTCTTACGTCAATAATTGCACCAGCTGTGCATAAGAAAGAACGCCCAAGGATGAGAGGGTCCTTCGGCTCTTCATCAGTCTCGAGGACTACAAAGTCTGCTGGAATGAGCGTATCGCCTATCTGCACATGTAGATCCTCGAGTATACCAACCGGGAACTTCGTCGACCTATCAGCAAAGACCAAGGAGATCTTTGTAGGCTTGAACTTCGTGAATCCCAGTCGCTTCGCCACAGAGTATGGCATCAGGTTCACACTCGAACCAAGGTCGCAAAGAGAGCATGCGAATATCATCTTGCCAATCTTCACTGACAAAACAAATCTGCCCGGATCGCTTCTCTTCTTCACCACCTTGTTCTGTAGCACAGCACTACACTCCTCAGAGACCAGCATCACATTTTCCTCCTCAGCTACTTTCCCAGAAATCAGCTCCTTCATGTACCTCTTCAGCGCAGGAATCATCTGTACAGCATCAGATAGAGGCAACTTCACAGTCAGGTCCCTCAACATCTCTTTACACTTCGCTTCCTCCAGACTTTTCCTCGACTTCTTCGGTGGAACTGGATAAGGCACCTTCGGCTTGTAGATCCGTGCAGGTACAGCCTCTGCAGCTACAGGTGTAGGCTCGTCAGACACAGGGACGGGTTCCTGAGAAGATGAACCTTCGTCTTCAGCTCGATCCACTCTAGTCAGATCAGCTTGATCGTCTTCGCTCGCTTGTCCTTCTGTTTCAAAGACCAGGTCCTCGTCAGCTTTCTCCTTCCCTGTTCTCTTTGCAGGAACTGGTGTAGGTGTCAGCTTCTTCCCACTTCGCGTCTCTACCACGGCAACATACTCATTCCTGGGATTTGTCTCTCCTTTCCCAGGAAGTGTTCCATGAGGCCTCTTAACAGCTTCGGCCATCTGAGCAACTTGTACATCAAGCTTCTTGACATGAGTCCATACGGCTTCATGCTTTCCGTTCAGATCATTGTACATCGTGTCAATCTTCTGGTTGATCTCTTCAGAAGACTTCTGCTGGTTCATCAACATCTGCTGCATCATACTTTTCAGCTCGTCGTTCGAATTGTTTGATGAACCTGAAGCTTGCTGCTGGCTACTGAACTGCACCTTCTGCTGACCAAATGTCTTCTGGTTCGGAACAAAGGTCTTCTCCTGAAAGGTGTTAGAGTAACTCTTCTGCTGGTTTTGGCTCGACCGTGGCGGGTAGACTTGATCTTGCGGATTCTCGACGTTCGTGCTCCGATAGGACAAGTTCGGATGCTGCCGGTAGTTCTGGTTGAAGCTGCGGTTTTGGACAAAGGCTTGCCCGTTCACGTAGTTAACCTCCATCTGATCATCTTCTTCTTCGCCTACTCCAAACTCTTGAGAGACAGGTGTATCATCGCTCTCATCAACGAAGTGGACAGACTTCTGCGACGCCTTCAGCAGCAGATTCACCTTGGCAGTCAGCTCATCAATCTTCTGCGATTCTACACCGCTTCCCTTGGCGGACACACTACTCACAGTTCGGTCATATTCGGCACTCTTGTTGCTCGAGCTTGCAGCCAGGTTCTCGATAAGCTCGAATGCTCCTTCCTTGGACTTCGTCATGAAATCACCATTGCTGGCTGAGTTCAAAATGTTTCTGTAGTCCCAGTTGACTCCATCATAGAAGATTCCCAGTATCTGCTCATCAGTGAAGCCGTGATGAGGACAATCTCTCCGGTACTCCTTGTACCTCTCCCATGCTTCGCAGAAAGCTTCTCCGTCATACTGGTGGAATGATGCAATCTTGGTACGGAGAGAAGCTGTTTTAGACTTCGTATAGAAGTAGTCCAGGAACGCTGATCTGCATTGTTCCCACGAAGTCAAAGACCCTGGTGGTAATGACTTCAGCCAGCGAGAAGCTTTATTGGCGAGTGAGAATGGGAACAGCTTGCACTTCAGGAAATCGGCTGGTACCCCATTCGAGCTAGTCGTGCTGCATATCTCTTCAAAATTCTCGATGTGGTCCATCGGATTCTCAGCAGGTAGGCCATTGAAGAGGTGCGCCTTGACTAGTGAGATCATGTTGGGGTCTATCTTGTAGTCTTGCCTCTGAATTGGAGGAGGAACAATCGCAGACCGGTTTTGGTAGAAGGTATGCGGATTATCTCTCTCTCCAATAGAAGCTTGAGGATGCGGTTCTCTATCTTGCTGAGCCTTCCGCATTTGCTCGATCTGCTGCTGGAGCTGCTGCATCTGAGCAGCCATCTGAGCAGTCAGGTCTGCATTGCCTTGACCAGCCATCTGATCGGGTCTGGTCTGTCTGTTTTCTCGTTCTCTTCTCGCGAGTTCTGCGTTAGACAGGATAACAAGATCTTCGGTGCGGTTGCTCCTTGTAGATCTAGTGGTCATGCACCTGAAACACGCACGAGAGACAAGAGAAAGAACAAGTTAGTAAAATTCTTAGACTAAATTTCCAATCAAAATTCAATGGCAACGAGTTGGTCCCCGGCAACGGCGCCAGTTTGATATAAGATCTTTGCAGTGTAGTAAACAATTCGATCCAGAGGACCAGCGTTGCACAGTGAACTTATGAGACAAGAAATAGAGCTAAGACAATGATATGGTTTGGTTGTGATATAGTAACAGTAACGGATGTAAACAACGATTAAAATTCAATAAAGACAAGCACTAGACCAAGGTAATTCGCAGGAGAATCAGAGAAAGCAACCGAACGACTATTCAGGACAATGATTAAGTACGGGTTTCAAACTCGAACATAAAATTATGCAAACCCACTGTCGTGGCGTTAACAACTTTACTAATCAACCTAGATGTCTAAACCGTCGTTTGAATCTAGCAGTTGAAAGCAAGCAGTAAAATCAGGTTCGATATGTTCACGATCCGCCTTAGCATCAACTCTCGCAGGCTAAGGACGGATCGCTCACCAATGATTTATCTAGCACCCTATAACACTTTTGATGAATAGGAAACCTAGGATCTAAAACTGAGCGATCAAATCAATCTTAGCATTAAGATTATCAAAGGCGAAAACAAGAGACTCTTTTCATCAAGGATCCCGAGATACGACGATCTTAGCTGATGGTCGAAGTTGCCACAATCCGAAGATTGGGATTCTCGTTGAGGTATGTATCCGAAGACGCACTCTAAATGATCCTTGATTCAAAGACAAAGTATCCTATCTGCATTCAGTTATCTAACTCATGAAACTCCTTTGAAAAACCTAGATCTAGCAAGGCGACTACTCAGACATGATCAAGCAAGCAACGACAAAAGATGAAACAGTTTTCATTGAAATAAGGAATAGTAAACAAGAGGGTTCAGAAATCTTCTCCAAACTGTCACAAAGGATTCAGAGATCTTCTCCCTCAGATCAACAATGAAAAACTGACAAAAAGCGTCTATCCTCGAAAGAACTCCGAACAAAGTGTAAAAACAAAACGTGTCCTTCCAAGGCTCGAAAACAGAAGTAAAATAGGTCAGGAGATCTGCGGGCGATCGAACGGTCGAGATCGGATGAGGATCGAGCAGACGATCGAACGGTGCAGGGAACACGTCGATCGATGGGCTTCGATCGCCGGGTCAAGTACATGGGCCTCGATCGACGGGTGTGATCGCCGGGTGCGGTCGCCGGATCAGGTCGTCGGAGGGGTCGCCGGCTCAGGTCGCCGGAGGGGTCGCCGCTCAGGTCGCCGGATCAGGTCGCCGGAGGGGTCGCCGGCTCAGGTCGCCGGAGGGGTCGCCGGCTGGGTCGCCGGCTGGATCGCCGGCACAGGTCGCCGGGACGGTCGCCGTGTAGCTCGCCGAGATGGCTCGCCGGGCCGGCCGGTCGCCGGGGTGGCTCGCCGGGCCGGTCGCCGGGGTAGGTCGCCGGGCCGGTCGCCGGGCTGGTCGGTTGGTCGGATCGCCGGGTTTTTGGCCATTTCGACTCCTTTTTGCTCCGTTAGCTCATCTTGCTCCTCTTTGTACGGAAATTCTCCTCTGAATGCCTTGATACCTGAAAAGACTCAATAACAACTAAAAAGACTCGATAAAACACGTGAAAACACTTGTTAGAATGTGCTAAAACGCAAGACATCAGTGTCGACCGACACCAGGGAGGGTGTCGCTCGACACTGGCTATTGGAAATTCGACCGGTTTGATTTGAGTTGATTTCGGTTTGGGCTGGTTTTGGGCAAGGAAGCCCTAGGTCGCGTTTTTAAGCGAAGGAAGTCGCTTTTTGACACACTTTTCGAGGCAGAGACTTTTCCAGAAAGTTGGGAGGCGATTTTTAGGAGTTTTGGAGTTTGGAGGATCGATCTGAGGCTTGGTGGTTGCTGTTCATCTTTCTCCTTTGTTTCTAATCCGTTTCAAGGTGAGTGCGTGACCGTAGGTCCGTGAATCACTGGAAAATTGTTGTGTTGTTGCTATTTTGAGTTGATCTTGAGTTGTTCTTGAGTTATTCGAGTTATTGATCGATTATGGGGGTTGAATCCCATTGATTTGGATGTTTTTATACTTGTTTCGCTTTGTTTCGTTGCTGTTGGTTTCTGGGTGTCGGGAGGGTGTCGAGCGACACCTTTTGGGTGTCGGTCGACACCGAGGATGCTAGTGTTGAGCGACACACTTTGTGTGTCGATCGACACCTAGCAGGGCGTGTCGAGCGACACGGTGGGGTGTCGATCGACACTAGTGCTGTTGTGTGAGTTTTGTTGCGGTTGTTTACTGTTGATGGTTATTGTTTATGGTTATTGTTGATATTGTTGTATTGTCAGTGGTTGGCGTAATTGGCCTGTAGACGAAATGACCGTCTCACTGAGTATTTATGATAATACTCACGCATCTCTTTCGTAATGTGATGCAGGTAACAGGAATGTGTGACCGCGGGATCGAGGCTGAAGAGGGGGATGATAGGGTTATTGGTTTTTATTGGTTTGTTGGTTTATTGGTTATTGTTTTATTATTTGAATTGGTAGCTAACCTGGTGTTTAGGTTGCTAGAGTTTATTTATTATTCTGAAATTGTTTATTGGATTATTGGTTATTGATATTGAGATTTTTTTCGTTGAATTGAGTTGATAATTTAATTATTTATTTGAAGACTTCCGCTGAGTATTGATTTAATTATAAAAAAAAAAAAAACTTGGTTGTTTCAGTTAGCTTCTTGATCCATCGTTTCTCTTTGCAGCTTGTGATGTTTACTGCGCTATTTAAACCGACAAAAGTAAAGGTGAACAATGATACTGCTCTCATTTTCTGGGTGGATACTTTATAGAGAAAGTCAACTGTTTGAAGCTTTAGTTGGATTATGCTTCAATCGTTGATTCTAATTAATTATGTGTGCCTTGGCATGTGATGCAGAGAGATATTTAGAAATATTCTGGATATTTTATATTATTTATTTTATTATTTAGATAATTTCTTATTATTGTTTTAGGGTTTTTCTAGGTTTTGGGCTTTATTATAAATAAGTCGTTTAAGCCTACTATTGTATTCAGCTTTTGATTATTGAATAAACATAGAACTTTTTGTTCATCTTATCCTTGTTATCGGTATTCTTTGTGAATCAACGATTATCAAGAACCCTCGTTTGAACGGCCATTCTTCGGAATCAACGGTCATCGAGTCCTCGTTTGAACGGCCATTCTTCGGAATCAACGATCATCGAATTTATCTAGCTTCCGCTCTACATCAGTTGGTATCAGAGACAACACTTTGATTTCTCAGTCAAGGTTCAATTCTGTTTTTGTTTATGATGTTGTTTGGGAGATTTTCTTATCACACGGATAAATATCCGTTTTCTTCATGTGAAGATCTATGTGAAGATTTCAGAGAAATTATTGGAGATCCGCTTTTTGATGTTTACAACGATGAAGATCTAATTATCTCTGCAATCGGTGGAACACTATTCAACAAAGATCAAGCATCTAAGGAAGATATCGTGCATGGTACTCATCGATTGGTATTGATAATAGGCAGCCACACCAATCAAATAAAAGACGATGTGTCCATGGAAGGTGAGGAAAGTATTTTATTATATGCAAACAAGGAGATGGTGGAGATTTGGTCTCTTTATATCAAAGAGTATATCAAGAAAAACATTCAATTTGTGGTATCGTGGTTTGCTACCGAAGGTTCAAAGGCAAAAGGGATTAAGGTGCAAAGTAATATTCTTTTATTTAAAGGATATTACTCATGGAAGGTTAGAAAAAAGGAAAGAAAAATATTGAATGAATTTACTGGAAGAAGTTTTGGAAACGAAGACCACGACTAAGATTCGAGGGCGAATCTTCTCTAACCCGGAGAGAATGATGCAGAGAGATATTTAGAAATATTCTGGATATTTTATATTATTTATTTTATTATTTAGATAATTTCTTATTATTGTTTTAGGGTTTTTCTAGGTTTTGGGCTTTATTATAAATAAGTCGTTTAAGCCTACTATTGTATTCAGCTTTTGATTATTGAATAAACATAGAACTTTTTGTTCATCTTATCCTTGTTATCGGTATTCTTTGTGAATCAACGATTATCAAGAACCCTCGTTTGAACGGCCATTCTTCGGAATCAACGGTCATCGAGTCCTCGTTTGAACGGCCATTCTTCGGAATCAACGATCATCGAATTTATCTAGCTTCCGCTCTACATCAGCATGTTTATATAATCTTTTTACTTGAATTTGGTTGTGATGTACAGCTTCTTGGTAGAACAATTAAAATTAAGAAGTTTGACCGCTATGTTCTTTAACATCTAGTCATACAGTGAAGATAATGTGCATAAGAGCATCAAACAAGAAGCTCGATGATGCATCTGCATATCAGAGGTAAGTCTTTACGTTTCTGGAGCCAACTGTTTCTGTTCTGCCAGGGATAACTTCCGCGTTTCAATTTTGATATATTTATTTTGTTAGTAATTTCAAATGGTTGCTAGGTTTCACCATGAAAGCTCCCAGCAGTTCTCAGAGTCCTCAGCTTACAAGGACAATTCTTGCATGCAGAGAGAGTAAGAAAAACATAAGATTCCTAAAATTAAACGCAACAGAGGTAAGATACAGAAATAAACCTCGCAATCTTTCATGGGAATCAGAATGCCGTTGTTTTACAGCTTGTGTTCTTTTGCTTAAGTCCAACTCCAGATCATTTTGTGTGACTGTTAGGGTATTCGTAATAACCAAAACTGAACAAACCATCTACTATGTGGTGAGTCGGGTGACCACTTGCTTGCATTCAAAGATACCATTCCAATGTAAGTTTTTAATCTTGTGCTTTGATTTCAAAATACATAACCTTTTTAAAATTTGTGATTAATACATTTATGCTGGTTACTTGGTTACCTGCAACGTGGGGATTAATACAGCTTTTAGTAGCTTGAAGGGAAGGGATAGCGCCTCATGGTTTTCATAACCACTTGCTCTTCTGATTTCTTAGTTTACAACTTTTATCTTGATCAAATATGTTCCTTGTTCTGTTGCAAATAATGGTTTTAGCTGATAAAAGGAGGAGACTTGAAGAAGACAAGGGGATTATTATCCGGTTTGTCATCGGTCACAGGTGAGTAATCAATATTCTCTAGTATAATTTAGTTTATTTATTTATTTGTGTTCTCTATTATATGAGGACCGGAAGCATGTGGATTTGTTGAAACTAGTATAGTAGTTAAACGCCATTTCAGGGGACTTGGCTTCTTATATATATCATCAATCAGTAAGATGAAATTATATTGTTTACTTACTTACTTCTCTTCTTTGATTCGTTGTTTAAATACTCACTTGTCTGATTCTTGGTTTTCTTACTTGCTTTCTCACTTTCGGGTTTTATTCATTTCTAGCTTGCTTCCTTAACATGTTTCTTCATTCTTTGCTTTGGTTTTTTACTTGCTTATGTGCTTGTTTGCTTCCTTAACTTAATAAGCTTACTTACTTGCTTCTGGTATTTCTTGTTCAATTTTTTTTTTTTAGTTTCATGATTCCTTGTTTCCTTGCTTTCTTGATTAACTTACTTCCTTGCTTACTAATACTATTAGAGCATGATCAACGGTAAGCGCTTAATGCAGTGCTAAGGGCAAAAATTGATTTTATTAAATCAAAAATAAAATAAAACGGAGAATTCGACGCTTATTTGAGCCGAACAAGCGTCGATTTTTTTTGCCACGTGGCATAAGATGATTGGCTGGCTTAATGAGAAGAAACGAAAACACCTTTTTTCTCCCATTTCACCTTTTCGGTTCTCTCACCTCCCTCTCTCTACTCCATTGCTCTCCTATGGCGATTCGAAGGATTCGTCGATTTCTCACCAGAATTCGGTCCGTTTCTCATGCCTCCGGTGGTGGTGATGAGAATCGGCGAAACCCGTTTTCGTTCTCATTTTTTTCCCTTCTCTCTCTTCTCTCTCTCTGTTTTTGATTCCTCCTCTCCGATGGCGAACCCTCTCCTCTCCATGGTCGAATCGCCGGCGAATCCGCTCCTCATCGACGGCGTTTTTCTGTCCGGTGGTTGGGCGTTCTAACTAATCTGGTGGTGAATCGAATCGGCGGATAAAAATCTAGATGAAGGTTAGCCAATTCGAAACAAATATTTTTCTTCCATTTGCATGTTAAGTTATGTTCCTCTATCGGTCGTAGATCGTGGTTAATTAGGGTTTAGAGGTCATTCAAGTTCTGAAAAAGGCGTTTATACTTCTTATATACAGTTGAAGCTTGGTGAATTTCTTTCCGGTTTCGTTTTATGATGAATTTTCTTAATATATTCTTATTTGCTGTATTATACTGATTGAACATTTTTTTGAGAGGTTTTTTCTGGTGGAGAAGCCGTTAAGAACAGAGGCAATGGGAACAAAGAATCCAAAGATACTTACAGCGGCTTCTATTGTAAGTTTTGCAAGTTTAGTACAGAACTTAAACTTTCTGATCGCTGATAGTTGTTGTTTCAAATCACACTTTTAGTTGATATTAAATTCATATTACTGTTAGTTTATGGTTGAGAATGTGATGAATGCACTTTGCGATGGATGGCAATGGTTTCCAGTTACTTTAGTGTTAGTTGATTTGATTTCCAGTTAAGTGATTTCCGTTGGTGTTTAGTTAAGCTTTTTGAATTGCTCTATTACTGTTGGTGTTTAGTTAGCTTTTTGTGATAATAAATTAAGTTAGAGTGTGATCAAATTGCTCTATTACTGTTGGTGTTTAGTTAGCTTTTTGTGATAATAAATTAAGTTAGAGTGTGATCACACAACTGCTCCTAACAGTTGAATTAGGAGAGCATCACATCGCATTCACTTTCTTACAAAATGGTTGTTGGAGTTGTTGAATTTTAGTGCTATGAATGCATTCTTCTCCTTTCTTTTTACGGATTTCTGTGTATGTGTGATCAATGTTTATGGGTTTAGTTGTATGTGATCAATGTTTGTTTAGCTTTTGTGTTACATCATAATCAATGCGGTTTGAGTTTATGGGTTGGTTTGTGTGATATGGGTTTAGTTGTAGCTTTTATATGTTGGGTAATAGGGTTTAGTTTCTGTACGTGTGATTAATGCTTGGTGGGTTTATATTATGGTTGAGAGTGTTATGAATGTATTCTCGAAACATAGCTTCTTTTCCTTTCACCTTTAAAACTCCATTCTTCTTCTCCTTTTCGTTTTGAACTTCCCATGCTTTTGCTCCTTTCCGTTTTAAACATCTCTTCTTATCCTCTTTCCGATAATCTTCTTCTAAATGGATCCATATTCTCAAACCTCTAGCTATGTCGACCTCTTAAACAGTCAACCATGTCCTCAACAGACTTCTTATGAGCCTCTAAGCCAAAGTGTCCAACTTGGCTCATCTCAACTCCCTGTCTTCGGTACTCAACAAGCTGAAGGTTCAAGTCTCAGTGGAGACACACCTCTAGAACCAAGAGAGAGGAAAGCAAGGAGTCCGCCGGATGATCTGCTGCTCATCAGCGCATGGCTGAACACGAGCAAGGACCTGATTGTTTGCAATGAGCAAAAGTTAGGAGCTTTCTGGAAACGGATTTCTGTGTATGTTGCGGCAAATGCTAAGGCTGCAGGAAGCATAAAGAGAGAGCCAAATAACTGCAAGAACCGGTGGCAGAAGATTAATGAGATTGTTACAAAGTTTAGTGGATCCTATGCGGCAGCAACAAGAGAGAGAGCTAGCGGTCTTAATGAGAGTGACGTTATTGCGCGAGCCTACGAGATATACTTAGTGGTTTTGGGTTTCTTAATGATTTTCATTTTTTACAATTGGATTAAGTTATTGCTAATTTTCCTTTTAATTATGTTAAGTCGGTTTGTATGAGGATCTTTTATATAAGGACCTCTTATAATAAATAAGAAATCAACTTCAAGAATTAAACCTAACCTCAAGAAAATCTAGGGTTAAGAGGAAGTTTAGCTAAATCTCTCTCTTTCTTTCTTTCTCACGTTAAACAATAGATCGTGTTACTAGATCAAACTCAAAGGCTTTGGCTCATATTAATTTGGTACTAGAGTCGAACGATCCGATGACGGATATCAGTGCGCAACTAGCTCTCTTAATGGATTAGCTGGAAAAGAGATTCTATCAGATCGAAGAGAAGATCGAATCCAATAAAGCTGCGATTAAAAAACATATCTACTGTCGAAGAGAAGGAACATGGACCTCTCAGAGAAAAACACACAAGAGAGAACCCACCAACAGTCAAGCTCACTAGGAGGTCGGAGTATTGAGCGGAATCAAAGGAACAAAGGGCTCTCCTCTCGTGCACCTGAAATAAGAGCGAGCAGCTCGCCATTCAAAACCGGTAACAAAACATCGGCAAAGATTGGAGGGATGAACAAGAGCATTGACACGTTGATGGTGGTGGTGATTGGCAAGTGAGACCAACAGGACAACTAGCGAACATCAACAAGGATATCCTCACCATGATATTCGAACTCAGGGAGGTAAAACGGGGAAGGACAATTATGATGCTCATAATGAAGGAGAAGTCAACCAGGAAAGACAGTATTGTCTCAGCAGCAAAGATGGAATTTCCATCATATGATGGTACCACCAATGCTATCGAGTGGTTACAAAAGTGTGATGACTATTTTGCAGATCAACGAGTGTTCAATGATAATGCAAGAGTTCGCCAAGCAACCTTTGTGCTGACAGGGAAGGCATATCACTGGAACACCAATCTCCGACGTTTGTGCTGACAGGGAAGGCATATCACTGGAACACCAATCTCCGACGTTTGGTAACCCATAAGTTAAGCTGGTTGGAGTTCAAATTTTTTTGCAAGAGCCATTTTGGAAAAGCATATTTAATGTATCCAGTGGGAGAATTGTCCAACCTTCGTCAGACCGATACAGTGGATGAATACTATAGACAATTTAAGGAGTATCTCGGACGACAATCAAAACTTACAGGAGATCAACAACTATGGCAATTCTGTGCAGGATTGACCGATAGTCTAAAAAAGGAGGTCGAATATCTCTGTCCTGAGGCCATCTTTAAAGCAATGGAGTATGCACAGGATAATGAGTATAAGATTAATAACGACAGAAGAACCCGAATGTTTGGAGGACATCTCGCTCCACCAGCTAGATCAAGAATGAATGACATGGAAGCTCTGAATGCCTCAACAAGAAGAAGCAAAACATGCACCACAAAAGAAATATTTGAAGAAGTTGACTGTAGTAGAAATGGCAGAGCAACGAGCAAAAGGACTTTTTTTCAATTGTGATGAGCTCTTCACGCGATAACATGTTTGTAATCCAATGCTTTTCATATAATGTCTGGTAGGGAGGGATATGATCAAGAGGATGAGCCGTACGATGAAGAGAACTAAGAGGATGCAGTGAAGTTGCTAGAGTTGGAGCTTGAGGACAAGTTTTAATGGTTTTCCTTTGTACAAATGGATTAAGGTTTTGCTAATTTTCCTTTTAATTATGTAAAATCAATAAGAAATCAACTTCCAAGAATTTACCTTAACCTCAAAGAGAGTTTAGGGTTAAGATGAGGAAGCGTAGCTAAATCTCTCTCTCTTTCTCACGCTAAACAATAGGTCATGTTACTAGATCAAAGTCAAAGGATTTGGCTCATCACTTACATTCTGTCTTTCTTTCTTTAACTTCTTTACTTTCCATCCTTCACATGCTTTGCTTATTTTCTCACTAACTATCTCACTTTACCTTCCATTACAGTATGTATTTAGCTCAGGCCCGGCTCTAAGAATGGGATGACAGTGCATTTGCACTGGGTCTCACGGTTTTTTACAAAAATTCTTTTAAATTTTAGGGTTCTAAAGTTCAAAAATGTTTTTTAATTTTGCATAGGGTCTAATACATACTTGGGCCGGGCCTGATTTAGCTTTAGATAGTTCTAGTTCTAGGTACTATGTAAAACATTACAAAGGAGACTCTTTTGAGTGTCTATCGTCATCATTTAGGTATGTGGTACAACGGGATTATCGAAGCCAGTAAAAACAGCCTAACTTCACAGGAAAGAGAGGATCAAGTTTTGTGACCATTTTTCTCTTTTTACTTTCCTTTCTCAATAGCTAAATTTTGTATGTATACCGTGAGTTATACAAAAGGTGATCCGTCTGTATCTAAATATTTGTTTGTTGGTTTTAACTCTAGGGTTTGTACTTGCAACCAGCTTCTGAACCATCATGTATAATTTGATTTCAACTAACTATATTTACCATTTTGATATCAAATCAGTTAAGGTATAATGTCTTAACTTGTTTCGAATCATATATAGGCAAGCCAATCGATACTAAACTAAGCTGTCAATGTGAAGACGCTCTGTGCAGAAAGCAACAAGAGTTCTGGATCTGCTGGTGCTTCAAAGGGATCAGCTCCTGTTAAACCATCAATTCAGATATTAATGGATGAGTGAATCAGAAACATGGAAAAATACCTCATCGCAAATCGAAATCACTTCTTTTTCTTGAAACTAATCCCCAAACCTCAGAAGACAGCAAACAGATTCCTCCATAACCAAATATCATCCAAGTGGAGAACCCAAAACGAAACCAACCTCAACTTTAAACATGGAAACCTTGAGAAGACTATATAGACAATGTAGTAGAACCATAGACCAACCTCAAGAAAAAAACAGAATTTGGAACCGTGACTTTAGGACCAAAGCCGTTCGCAGACAGACTTGCATTGTCGCTTCCAAGAGAGCTAGCAACTCCAATCTCAGAGCCGACGAATGTCGACCACACATATACTCCACACACAAGATAAAACAAGAGCTCCATTCCCATATTTATAGAGGTATTATTGACAATCCACAGAATTTTAGGGAAAAAACTGCTAAAAAATGATAAAGATTTTTGGAATGCCTCTTTATTTTTAGAATTTGCAAAATCTGAAGAAAAAATGTGTAGTTTTACAAATCTCCTCACTATTAAAGAGAGAACGCCGACGAAAACTAGATTGATAAAAGAAGAAACCAAAAAATATAAATACTAATTTCCACAAACATTGTGTCTAGTGATCAAGTTTATATATAAAGAGATTATTCTCATTCCAAAGAACTCAAAAGTGTGATTAGAAGAGTTGTTTTATCCTTTGTTTCTCTCCCAAAATGTTTTACAGAAGTAGCATTAGACAGAGAACTTGACGCCTTCATCATCTGCTGATGTTCCTTTAAACAACGCAAGCTTGCCCTTGTTCTCTAGCAGCTTCAACGCCCTCATTAGAATCGTCCTATCGATCCCTTGAAGTTCTGAAACATCAAAGAGAACATTTGCAACGGATTACACATTGTGCAAAGCAAATAAAACCATATGAGTTGAGGTTTTCTTCTACCTGTTCCATGTGATTCTGTCCCTGAACGTATTTCTTCAACAGTCGTTACACTGTCCTCTAATCCATTCTCTCTCACCTGATATATAGGTTGATGCATGACATCAATCAGAAACCAAAACCTGTTTTTAAAAAAAAAATTCTTTGATTAATAAATCACATGTGACTCACAAACTGAAGAATAATGTCTGCCCAATCTTGAATCCGGTGCCACAGAATCAGACATTTCCTATGCCCTTTATCTAACCACTCTGCACGTCCTATCAGTAGATAAAAAAAAGTGACACATTGTGTTAAACATCAAACAAAACTATGAGAGTATAGAAACATCATTTTATCATTCACAGAAGCAACAAAAACAACTAAAAACTAGCCGCTTGAATGTCTTGGAATCTAACCTTCTCCAACAATGGCTGAGAGGAACGTTTCCCTTGCTTCATGGCTTAGAGATCCTACGGAATCAAATGAGAATACAAAGCCTTTATAGCACTTTAAAACATAGAGAAAGCCGCAAGATTAGCAGTGAAGCAGAAAGACAAATGAACTGATCTAAATTTACTAACTAACAGCTTTCCTTGCTAAAATTTTTTTAACCAGTAATGGTGTTGTAATCAGGTGAAAAAGGCACTAATGGATCATTACTATCAATGGCAGAGTTTGAGAAGAGAGGAAAATCTTCTTCAACGTTAATCAAGAAAATCTTTTGTGCCTTGCAGTAATCCAAAATAAGCTCTTTCCAGAGCTGTATTTGCTTCTCACGAGTGTCTCTCACAGGCTGCAAACTGAAATACAAAAAGAAACAGACTTTTCTTTAATCCATAATCTTCAAGACATAGACAAGTAGAAAAAAACAAAAAAAGTCTTAAAGAAGAGATTGATACGTGAAGTATGGAGGATAGCTGAAGAACTGAGGAAGCTTGAAATCACCCAATTTCTGCATCTTTGGCCTTCAAGATTATTCGCAAATGGTCTATAGAAAATAAGTTTACCAAATTTAATATACGAATCTGAAGCAATTTATAGAAATTGAGCATGTACCTAATGAAAGATTAAATGGAATCACTAAATATCTACAATTCCATAAACAACAATCACAATCTGTTGAATTTTATTTCAAAGTAGAGAAACTATAATTGTAGAAGGAATCAGATCAACAAAACATAACGCAAACGGATGATGCCATCGAATCTATTCCCCAAAAGACAAAACTATAGAGAGCGAGCTTACGCAGAACAGATGATAACTGAGTTTGAGACTTCGTTGTCTGTTTCAAAATCTCAAAATCGGATTCGGAGATTTGAATGAAACATGACGACAAAATTGGGAGTTATGAGTCTTATGACTTTAAACGTTTAGTCATCATCTTAACTATCTTAACATTTTAAACATATATTTCGAAATCATAAAAGATAAGTAAGTAGAAATTTAAACAATGATCTTAACCTTCTTTTATAAGTGGAAAGTTAGTGTTGAAAATTTAGCCTCTTTTCTTCTGTGTTGGTAGTGATGCAAGATGCACAACAAAATTAACCGGAGAATGAATATGTGTAAAGCAGAACCAACCGGAACATACCAATTCAAGAGACAAACACAAAGAAGAGAAGTAGTAACTAGCTTTCATTTTTTGGTTTTTTAGTTTCTTTTTCCGTAAACAAAAATCCATCAAAGATGGCAAGACGAGAGTAAATGAAGACAAGTATTCTACTTCACGAGAATCAATCAATTAGTAGGCTTTACACTAACATATATCCCATTCATCAAGAAAAAAGAACAACCAATCCAAGGACATGAAGACAGATAAAAGAAGGGATTGAAAGAATGAGGGAAACAATGATTTGAATCTGCATAAACATGTGGGTTTGAGAAGTCCCGTAGTGATAAAAGATATTCTCGTTTTGTTTTCAAGATCAAAAACAACTACACGCGAGCAATCATATTCATAACCGACTCTCCAGGCTCAAAACAATAAAAATTGGAAAAAATGATTGCAGAAACATGCTCCACGAACCCAAAATAAATCTATAGGAGGAGCTGGGTAAGTTTAGGAAGCAAACTATATATTATACACACACGACCTAAATTCTTCAAAGAAGAAGGGATACTAGTTAAAACAGCCGAATTCAAAAACAAGTGGAAGCTGCGAGGCATTGACGCAACGAAGAAAAGAGGCATCCGAATCAAACCTGGATCGCGGGGGAGGGTTTGGTGCTGGAATCGGAATCGAGGTTATCCAAGACACCACAGGGTCAGGGGTTCGTCTCCAATTTTCATCTCGGAGAATAAGAAAAAGATGAGCCTCCTTTTCTATTGGAGAGTTTAAAAAAAAGGAAAATAAATAGCTAAGAGCACCTGCATTGGTAAGCTATATATGGAGCTCTAAAACATTTTTTAATCAAATTATATAAAACTCCTATATAAAAGTATAAACCCAATAATAAGTTAAAGTAATAATTATATAAAACTATACATATATGCTAAAGAAAGTTTATTAAACTATAAATTTAAGTTTACCTCTAACTTTTTTTATATGCATATAAAATTGTGAAATATTTTATAAACACAATAATTATTCGTGCATCAAACTTTATATAAATATATTCAAATAAGCTAATAATAAATGTTTTATTACGATATCTAAAAATCTTAATCATAATTTCAAGTTTATGCATGTCATATTAATAAATAAGTTTTTTTTTTCTAAATTCTTAATACATTATTATATAGAGAATAATTTTCGAATATTATAAATAAGAAAATATGTATCTATAAGTTAACAAATTATAATTTCGATAAAGTAATACCTCTATAAGATAATAAATTTTCAAAGTCCCAACATTATTACTTTATAGAGGTTTTACTATATTTTAAGTATAGAGTTTTTGCATAGATTTTCAAAAATTTTGCTCACATTGGAGAACCCATTGTGGGGTTCTTTAATTTTCTTTTTCAAAGTTTTTTTTAATTTATATAAAATGAAAGAAAATCAAAATATATAACACAAATAAAACATTTTTTGATACGATAGTAACCTTGTTCATAGGTCCTCTTGGAATTTTGCTCAAAACTTTACTCAAACAAGCAACACCATTTTGCTAGCTATCAAATAATGCAAGTGTGATTTCTGTAATTGAGCAAGTAAAAGGGCGTGTAAATCATTACCAATATAGAACAAACAAACACCATTTTCTTCAAAGACAAAGAAACAAACAAGCAAACATTCCATTCGTATGCATCAACTAAGAGGTAAAGCTTCTTGAAACTTGAATATTATATAACCACCGTATTGGATTTTAGGTTCATCAAACATGATAACAAGAAACACATGTAACCAAGAAAATGACAGAAACAGGA
This sequence comes from Erythrophleum ivorense, assembly GCA_026724425.1. Classification (NCBI taxonomy): domain Eukaryota; kingdom Viridiplantae; phylum Streptophyta; class Magnoliopsida; order Fabales; family Fabaceae; genus Erythrophleum; species Erythrophleum ivorense. Next base: position 1,574,810 of record JAIUCV010000084.1, read on the forward strand.
ACCTAGAGAAGTTTTTCAAGTGAAAGCTAAGGAGATATAACCATCTTAATTCTTAGTAACACAAGGAAGAAGAGGAAGGCGATGGATATGATGGATGATGGTGATGGTGAGGGAGTACCATAACGTCTCTATGCGAGCTTTCCACAACTCCAAATCCAAACCCACCAACAACAAAATCTTCCTTATTACGCTCTGCACGTGTTCCCATTATGCTAAATCACAAAACCTATCACCCTCATAGAAAGTAACTAACTGTGGACTGATTACCTACATAGGCCCTGTTTGTTTGCTTAGTTGGCTGATTCATCAAGATGATCCAGTTGGATGGACCATTCAGATGAAGCAGCTAGAAGATATTTGTTTTTTTTACTCTCATTAGATGGTTCAGCCAAATGGTTCAGCCAGATGCAATGTTTTGTTCATTTTTTCAGTTAGATGGATCATTCAAATGCTTATAATATAAAAGACAAAAATACCCATGTTTTGATTTGAGAAGAAAATACCCATTTTTTATCAAATCATTTTTTTTTATCTAAACTATTTTTTTTTACAATATAAATTTATGATATAAAATAATATCAAAGCAATAAAACGTGATTTTGCGGTTTCGAAGAGAAAACACGATTTCACGGTTTCGGCGGAAAACACGATTTCATGGTTTTGACAGAAAACGCAATTATCGGTTTTGACAGAAAAACATGATTTTTCGGAAGAAAAAAGCGATTTTGCGCTTTTAGCAAAAAAAGTTCAATTGTGCGGTTTTGGCGAAAAACAAGATTTTACGGTTTTGGCGGAAAAATTCAATTTTGCGGTTTTGGTGGGACAACGTGATTTTGTAGTTTTGGCGGAAAAACATGATTTTGTGGGTTTGGCGAAAAAAACGCGATTTTACAGTTTTGGAGGGAAAACGCGATTTTGCGCTTTTGGCGGGAAAACGCGATTTTGCGCTTTTGGCGGGAAAATTCAATTTTGCGGTTTTGGCGGGAAAACGTGATTTTGTGGTTTTGGCGGAAAAACACAATTTGCGGTTTCAGCAGAAAAAGTGATTTTGCGGTTTTGGTGGGAAAACACGATTTCACGATTTTGACAAAAAAAAAATAATTTTACGGTTTTGGCGGAAAAACGTGATTTCACGATTTTGACGGGAAAATTCAATTTTGCAGTTTTGGCGGGAAAACGTGATTTTGTGGGTTTGACGGGAAAATGCGATTTTACGGTTTTGGCGGGTAAACGCGATTATGTGGTTTTCACGGAAAAATGCGATTTCTCGGTTTTAGCGGAAAACATGATTTTTTTTTGTTTCGGCAGAAAAACACGATTTTGCGGTTTTGGCAGAAAAACGTGATTTTGTGATTTTGGCGAAAAAATGTAATTTTGGGGTTTTGGCGGAAAAACATGATTTTACGGATTTGGAGGGAATGATTTTGCGATTTTGGCGAATAAATTTTTTTTTTTTGTTTTACGGAAAAAATGATTTTTTCGGATGTTTTTTATTTTATTTTTTTTTTATTTTAGAAAAAAAAATAAATCAATAAATTTTTCAAGTATAAATTAAGGGTATAATCGTCATTTGAATTTGTGGCTGAATCATGTTCATCCAAATGATCCAATTTGGATCACCCAAGTGATCCAGCTAGATGTTAAAAATTTTGCCTAAAATTTCAAACTCATTCAGATGGTCCATTTGGATGATTTGTATTTTGGATGATTGTGTTGAATTGATCGAAGAGAAAGAAGACGAAGAGAGAAAAGCAAAGAACAAAACAAAAAAAAATTAATACAAAACACCGACAAAAAATATTGTGGCGGAGCTTTGTGCTGGCGATACGTGGCGAGTAGAACCGTCTCGAGGGCCTTTTCCGGGAGAGACGTCTCTGGGCTTTGGGCTCGCCACATAGATAATTGTTTTCAATTTTTCTTTTCTTTTGGGCTATAGAACCCATGAAAATTCTCCAATGCAGTTGCTGAGCAAGATTAATGGTGTATACCCAAATTATATCTTAGCATTATTGTAATAATAAATTTAAGTTATGAGACATAGTTAAGAGATATCTATTTTCGCATCAATTAGTGGTAGAGTTTCTTAGGTGTTCTTAATTTTTTTTTTTTTTTTTGAATTAAGTTTATTTATATATAATACATTACACATTTTACATTGATTGAAAATTAAATCATAATTTCACATAAAACATTTAAAACATAACTTATGAAACCATAAACAAGAGAAGTTGGTTTATTAATGCTTGTGTTTCACATATTATAATGAAGAGAAGAAAAACTAGAGAATATGCATTGTAACTAACACTAATAATAACAAGCATTCATCACAACCATATTGACAATTATCTAACACATCACACGCATTTATTACCTAAAGCAAGTCTAACAAGTCATTAGCCATCTATTACAGTCAAAATCTCGACCATAACCAGCTCTAACAAGCATTTATACTCGCTCAAAGGAGACATAATTTGAAGAGAAACTGAAACACAAACTCGGTTTGAAGAGAAACACAAACACACAAAAATAATAAAAACAAATCAAATTATCATGTTTCCAAAACGTTCCATAAGCCTAATATGTAAAGCATCAAAATTTGAAGTTTATAATGTATGCTTTCACTCACTTGTAAGTCCTGTGACCACCAGAAGAGTAACCATCTGTTGAAGTCAGGTAAAGCAAACTACCCAATCTCAACTTCCGGAAAAAAAAAAGATGCAACAATTTAGAGAGCAGAAACGATAATTAGAGTGATTTGAACACATTACAGAGATACCAATAACAATGTGTGGCTGATGAAATCTTGGAATCATGCAAGGATGCAACTTGTGTGATTTGTAATAAACACATTACAGAGATACCAATAACAATTCCAGCATATCGTCAGTTTGCAAAAGATCAACACTTAAACAAACATACCAACTTGCGATTTACAGTTTTCTCTATCTCAGGAACTTGAGCTTGTAAACGGCACGAGACAACGGGAACAAGCAACGATGAGAAAAATACAGCAACACATGGAACAAAAATTTGAAAAGACACACAAGAAGAAGAGAAGAAAAATTAGCATAGAATGAAATCAATCGAGAGAGAGATCAAATGCTTAGACCAAAGATGACTTATTTTTCTTTGCAAATTGAGGATTGGGTCAAATTCTTACCAAAATCCCAAATTTTCTAGATAATACATACATAAGAAATCGCAATCCGAATCGACATCAGCAAAATCGCAATCACTCCTGTATAATCTATTTCTCAAATAAACAATCGCGAAATAAAAACTCGAGGAGGTTACCGTGGATTGAACCAGAACTCACTGATCTGAGAGCCCTCGAGATCAATAAACGCCAGCCTGAGATACACGAGAGTGTTGGCAGCCAAAAGACCCGCGACGACGCTTAGAGTCAGCAGCGGAAGTATCCCTCCGGTTCTTCTTCTCCCTTCAACCAGATTTCATCTCAAAAATCGCCATAGCCGCAGAGGAAAGAAAGAGAGAGAAGAAGAGAGATGAAAAATAAGGAAAAACGCGTGTGTTTTTTTTCCCCTTGACACGTGGCACTAACATTCACTAAGAAAATGGGGTAAGAGACCACAGTTAATCATGGTCTTAACGACCTCCACTCCACACGGATTCTCTCTCTCTCTCTTCACTTGCAGTGTCGCTGGCTCGCTGCCGCTTTGCTGCCTTCATTCCCATTTCCACCAGTCAATAGAAAGTTCGTCTCTTTCCTAATCTTAGAAGATACAGAGAAGAAAGCAATCCCATCTTCATTTCTTTAGATCCGAGACTCTCTCTCTTTCTTCTCTCTCTGTATCGAATACACTCTGGATTTTGCTTCGATCTGTCATTGTCTCTTTCAAATCTAGAACCTTACTTGGGTGAGTCCCTCTCTGATCATTTCGGGGCTTTCGCTCTTGTCTTTGCTTTTTCGATTTCGATTCTGTTCTTATCAACTTCTTTAAAATTGGTGGAGATCTACGAATCGGTTTTACTGTGTCTTGTGGCTTTGGATTCGATGCTTTAAATGATTCTCTCATGATTTTTCATATTTCTGGGGTTATTCTTATACGGTTAGATTGATACAAGTGGATATGTATTATGGCTCGATCCGGTTCTGTTTCATGTCTATTGTTCACTCTTGTCCATTAAATTCTGCTTCTGTTTCACACACCAGATCTCTGTTATCAAAGCTTCATATTCACAAGACACTGACAATCAACTGTTTTGTGAATCGAGTGTTACTCACTTCCGCAAGTGCCAGTTTCTGTATTTTTGTGACTTGGTATTCGAATTGTTAAGTTTGTTGGCATTTGTAGGTTTCTTTTTAGAGTTTTGTAATAATTTCCTTAGCATGCCTTATCCTGAGTTTCTAAGTTTAATCATGTCTTAGATGTAGTTTCAAGGTTTTCTTTATTTATGTGTTCTTAGAATCTCATCGCTTCTTCTTACAGACATTGATCACTGTCTTTTTTTCTTACAGACATTGAACAGATTCAAATTTCTGTAACTGGTGGAAAAATCATCAATTTCCTTATACTGAAGTCGTAGCGTTGAACCTCTATATACAAAGGCAATGAGGGGTCGATCAGAAGGAGGGCGAAAGAAACGAGTGGTCGCTTTCGTTTGCTTTGTAGCGGTAGTCCTCGTGATCGTATATCAGTTCTATGGCTCCTCTGATCACAGAGCATCAGCTATTGAATATGGTAGAAAACTAGGATTAGGTGGGGATGAAGATGAGACCAAAAAGGATGACACTTCCAGTTATGATGGTTTCACGCCGAGAAGCTTTCCCGTAAGTCTTAGATTATTTTCTCATTTCCTCATTGATGGTTAGATTTGAATGTTATTGTTTTCTTCTTTTTCCAAGGTGTGTGATGATCGGCATTCAGAGCTTATTCCTTGCTTAGACAGGAATCTCATATATCAGATGAGACTGAAGCTTGATTTGTCGCTGATGGAGCATTACGAACGCCATTGTCCTCCTTACGAAAGACGATTCAATTGCTTGATTCCTCCTCCTAATGGATATAAGGTGCCTGTGTATTGATATGATTGGTCAGTGTCTTGAGTCTCTTGAACATAACTCTTTTTCTTCTTATATCTAGGTTCCAATCAAGTGGCCAAAAAGCAGAGACGAAGTGTGGAAAGTGAACATACCTCATACTCACCTTGCACATGAGAAGTCTGACCAAAACTGGATGGTTGTCAAAGGAGACAAAATCAATTTCCCTGGTGGAGGCACACATTTTCACTACGGTGCTGATAAGTATATTGCATCTATGGCAAACGTAAGGCACAGTTTCTTGTTTGGTTTATGTTATGACTCTTTTCATTTTTTTCTCATGATTGTAATTCTCGGAATTTATTTTTTTCAGATGCTCAACTTTCCGAACAACGTTTTGAACAACGGAGGAAAGCTGAGGACAGTTTTTGATGTTGGTTGCGGTGTTGCTAGCTTCGGAGGTTATCTTCTGTCATCAGATATCTTGGCAATGTCTTTAGCTCCAAACGATGTGCATCAGAACCAAATCCAGTTCGCTCTCGAGAGAGGGATTCCTGCTTCTCTCGGTGTTTTAGGGACGAAGCGGCTTCCGTACCCGAGCAGGTCTTTCGAGCTCGCTCACTGTTCGCGTTGCAGGATCGATTGGCTTCAGAGAGACGGGATCCTTCTTCTAGAGCTAGACAGAGTGCTCAGACCTGGTGGCTATTTTGCGTACTCGTCTCCAGAGGCGTATGCGCAAGACGAAGAGGATCTTAAGATCTGGAGAGAAATGAGTGCTCTTGTGGAGCGTATGTGCTGGAAGATAGCTGCGAAAAGAAACCAAACTGTTATTTGGGAGAAACCTTTGACGAATGATTGTTATCTTGAAAGAGAATCTGGAACTCAGCCTCCTATGTGTCGGTCTGATAATGATCCTGATGCTGTTTGGGGTGTAAACATGGAAGCCTGCATTACTCCTTACTCTGACCGTAAGTTTTTCAAGCTTCTCTCTTCTTACAAGTTAAGTTTGTGATAGCAAAATTTGAAAACAGATTCGGTTATTCTTAGATGATCATAAAACTAAGGGAAGTGGATTAGCTCCATGGCCGGCTCGGTTAACCTCTCCTCCTCCTAGGCTTTCTGATTTTGGTTACTCAAATGGCATGTTTGAGAAGGACACGGTAATATAGTAAAACCATAACTTCTCTGTTACTGACAATCTAAGAACATGAGCTGTTTAGTCACATCATTTGTTTCTTTAATTCTTGTAGGAACTTTGGAGGCAGAGAGTAGATAACTATTGGGATCTCTTGAATCCTAGAATCGAATCAGATACAGTGAGGAACATAATGGACATGAAAGCAAGCATGGGCTCATTTGCTGCTGCTCTGAAAGAAAAAGATGTGTGGGTCATGAATGTTGTTCCCGAGGACGGACCTAACACGCTTAAACTGATATACGACAGAGGTTTAATGGGCGCTGTTCATAGCTGGTCAGTTTCTACTTGAATCACAAATGAAACATTGCTGATTGGTAATATTATCTCGAATCTTTAGCATGTTTTATTGTACTGTAGGTGTGAAGCATTTTCGACATATCCAAGGACCTATGATCTTCTCCATGCTTGGGACATTCTGTCAGATGTCAGTAAGAAAGGGTGTAGTGAAGTGGATTTGTTGCTGGAGATGGATCGGATACTGAGGCCGAGCGGGTTTGTAATCATAAGGGATAAACAGAGAGTGGTGGATTTGGTGAAGAAGTATCTAAAGGCATTGCATTGGGAGGAAGTAGGGACAAAGATAGATAAAGATTCAGATCAAGATTCCGACAACGTTGTGTTCATTGTCCAGAAGAAGCTTTGGTTGACTAGTGAAAGCCTTAGAGATATGGAGTGACGATTTGATGAAGAAGCCACACGAGAGATACACATACATTACGAGCACTGAGAGCATACAAACCAAGAAACTTCATTATTAACGTTGTTTGTTTTTGATTTTTGATTTTGTTTTAAATATTGTTCTTTTTGTTACATTCTTTTATGTTTGTATGATTTGGTAGAGAAGACTCTTATATAAGTAAAAATCGATATAAAGCTGCAATTTTTTTTTGTATGTTATGGTTATGGTTTTTCATTGCAAATCGGCATATGGGTTTTGATATATTTTTTTTTGTCAATAACTTTGACATTTATTCTTGGCTTTTGACATTGCCATCGAACATATTTCCCGTGGAGGGGTCCACGCGGAATAATAAAGCCGCTCAATCCACACTTCTCAAAGCTCAAATTTAATCACTTTCCCTCAATTAATATTCAATTGTTGGTATCAAAATCAATTTACTTCCCTTTCTAATTATCCTAACAATCTTTTTTTTGGTTAAGAAGTGTAGAACCAATTAAACCCTTAATTTACGGTAATCAACTTTAGTAACTAAATAATATTAATTTCATGTTGAACCTAATCCCCTAAAAAGAATATTATAACACAATATTGCTGAGAAAGGAGAAAGAGAAAATTAAAAAACAATTGAAAGAAGAAGAAAAGAGAGAGAGAGACGGAGAAGAAGAGGAACAGTAGTGCCTAGTCTTTGCAATTCACACACATCGAAAGCGATAATAAAAGTTTTCAACTTTTTCTTTCCCCTTTTTCTTTGTAAGAATTCGATCCTCAAAAAATTGAAGAACAATAAGGCAAGAATTGAGGAATCCGAATCCCAGGAATCGAGGTAGGTCTTCTTCTTTCTCTCACCACAAATTGCGGGTCTCTGTCTCTGTGTTCTCGATGTTGTGTTCCCCAATCTTACGCTTGTTCCTGGGGTTTCATTACATCTCTCTGTCTCTCTGTTCCTGTTTCGTTGAGATCGAGCTTTGTTGGAATTGAATGGATTTCAGGTTTGGTGCATTTTAGGGTTTCCGGTTTTGATTTCACATTTCCCCCAATTTTTCAGTGTGCATTTGGTATTTCAAGTGATTCCCATATTTATCTAATCATTTCAGATCTATTATGTTGTGTCCTGCTTCGAAATGATCATGTAATTGACTTATTTCTTTCTCAGTAATCAGTGTAGAATTCTGCAATTTAGATTTCATATATGTCTTTGATTTGAATATAAGGTTAGGTTGTGGCTTGCAACAGAGTTTCAACAAACGTTGTGAGAGAAAGTTATCAACTTTGAGCTCATTTAGGTTATTTGTTGTATTGCCTGAGTTTCTGTCATTTTGTTGTGTAGGTGCATGACATATGAAAACTGTTATACATAATTGGAGTCGAACACATTCGTCGCGCTTATCGAACTCGCTGCTCACTTGTACATAAAGCACTAAAGACATACCTGGTTTGGTGGGGAAGGTAAAGGGGGGAGAGAAATGGAGACTGCCAAAGCTTGGCTGAATAAGTTAAAATCTAAAGACAAAGCGAAATCCTCGAAAAAGAAGGAAGCCACAAGTAATGTAAAGGAAGGACCGAAAACACCTGGAGGTGAAGAAGTACTTTCAAATGTAACCAAAGAGAAAGCTGCTGCTGCGAAACTATATATTGAGAATCATTACAAAATGCAAATGCAGAGCCTTCAGGAAAGAAAGGAGCGGTATGGTTTCATTTACATGTTTTTTCACTATGTAATTTTTTTGTCATGCTTGGAAAGATTTCAATGGTGGCTTTTTTTTTTTTTTTTTTTTTTGGTATTTGTATATAATGTAGACGCAGAATGCTTGAGAAGAAATTAGCTGCTGCGGAAGTCTCTGAGGAAGAGCAAAACAACTTGCTAAAGGATTTGGAGTTGAAGGAAACTGAATACATGCGCCGTCAGAGGCATAAAATGGGAGCTGATGACTTCGAGCCATTGACAATGATTGGGAAGGGTGCATTCGGAGAGGTAATCATCGCTTTTACAGATCATATTTTGTTTTCTCAGCCTTCCATTGTCATACATCTTGAAAGTTCTCTGTGCATCCTTCCTTTACATGAGTGTAACGTTTACCACCTGGGAATAATAGTTCTGTTTTTCTGTCTTTATGCAGGTTAGGATTTGTAGGGAGAAGGGAACAGGCAACGTCTATGCAATGAAGAAGCTTAAGAAATCTGAGATGCTTCGCAGAGGCCAGGTATCCTAGATTCCCCCAAGCCGCTTTCAGTTAGCATTTGTTTGGTTGGTTGATGTGTTTGTGAAATCTGGTTTACAGGTGGAACATGTTAAAGCAGAGAGAAACTTACTTGCAGAAGTTGATAGTAATTGCATTGTCAAACTGTATTGTTCTTTCCAAGATGATGAGTATTTGTATCTCATAATGGAGTATCTACCTGGTGGAGATATGATGACTTTACTTATGAGGAAAGACACCCTTACTGAAGATGAAGCCAGATTTTATATTGGAGAAACTGTCTTGGCTATTGAGTCTATTCATAAGCACAACTATATCCACAGGTCAGTGAAGCAGAACAATTACCTAGTTGCAGCTCCCATGTCCGTTAATTTGTTCTAAACGTCATTTTGTTTCTTCTCCAATGCGATACAGAGATATCAAGCCTGATAATCTGCTACTTGACAGAGAGGGCCACATGAAATTGTCAGATTTTGGATTATGTAAACCATTAGACTGTAGTAATCTTCAGGAAAAAGATTTCACAGTTGCAAGAAATGTTAGTGGGGCTTTACAAAGTGATGGTCGCCCCGTGGCAACAAGACGCACCCAACAGGAGCAACTGCTAAACTGGCAGAGAAATAGAAGGATGCTTGTAAGTTTCACTTACGCATTTTCTTAGTTATATGTCCACTTTTGCAAGAATGAATTCAGTATCTTTCGTTTGTCCAGGGTGTTTTTTCTCCGTTGATATAAAAATCTATGTTAGATATAACTTATTAGGTTAAGGTTATTGGTTTCAGGCTTATTCCACCGTTGGAACTCCTGACTATATTGCCCCAGAAGTTCTGCTGAAAAAAGGATATGGAATGGAATGTGATTGGTAGGTGCAACCAACTGTTGGTTTTTTTTTTTTTTTTCTTTGGTGCAGATAATTAATATGGATGAATAATCTTGAGAGTGATCTTTTTAGGTGGTCTCTTGGCGCCATTATGTATGAAATGCTTGTAGGGTTTCCGCCATTTTATTCAGATGACCCAATGACAACTTGTAGGAAGGTAATTGATCCATAGCTTTTTGTGTACCTTCCATTTGAGTATTGGAGGCAGACTTGTAGATCTCAAGTCTAATATTCAATTTTAGTCTTTTGGTATTGTATCTCGTTGGTGATATTAGTTTGAAACTTACCTTTTTTCTCTTTTCATTGTGTGCCCCCTTATGCAGATAGTAAATTGGAGAAATTACTTGAAATTCCCAGAAGAGGCTAGACTATCACCAGAAGCCAAGGATCTTATTTGTAGGCTTCTATGCAATGTTGAACAAAGGCTTGGAACAAAAGGTGCAGATGAAATTAAGGTGTTGTGTCCTTTATTCAACATTGAGATTTGAAGGTTCCTTATCTAAGATTATTGTGATGAACCCTAATAAACGCTTTGACTGGTTTCTTTTAGGGGCACCCTTGGTTCAGAGATACCGAATGGGGAAAATTGTACCATATGAAGGCTGCCTTTATTCCTCAGGTCAATGATGAGTTGGACACCCAAAATTTTGAGAAATTTGAAGAGGTAACATACTGATACTATCACCTCATGATGTATATATTGAGAATATTGGTGCCACCGATCATGTGTCATGATCTATATACTGAAATATTGGTGGCACAGATGATATGTATGCTCCTGATAAAGAAAATAATGTGTACTCTTCTTTGATTCCTTCTGGAACAGACTGACAAGCAAGTTCCAAAGTCGTCAAAGTCAGGTCCATGGAGAAAGGTATGGCATAGTAATTGACTTTCTATCATTTAATCTCACGAACCACAATTTATGTGCATCATTATATTGAGCTGCCTGCTTTTTTTGTCTAGTAAATGTTTAACCATACTTTAAATTCGTCTACAAGTGTGTTCCGTGTGTGGGTGATTACACTATAAACACAGATTAAAAGATTACATGCAACAAAAAGCTCAGAATGGTGAATTTTAGCTCCGTGTTTCTACCTTTGCCTTACGACATAAGTATAGATTGGCTTCTGAGTGCTGCCTGTCTTTGTCCATATTTTTCACCTACAAAATAAAGATTCACTCATTTAGGTTTTGTGGGGATTTAGAATTTCGAACAGCTGCTTGGGATGCTGTTAGACGAAAAATGATAATCTGCCAATTGTGAATGTAACGTTTGTTTCATTGGAATGTGTCATGACTCTCATGAACCAAAAGGAATTGTGTGAAGTCATAGATATATATTGTGTTGTCTCTGGCCTTTCTTATAACATGAGGCTGGCTTTTTTTTTTTTTTTCCTTCTCCAGATGCTCTCATCCAAGGACATTAACTTTGTGGGTTATACTTACAAGAACGTTGAAATTGTAAACGATGACCAATTACCAGGGATAGGTATGCCAAATAAGAAGCAACATAACTAGATTGCCTTGTGATTAACATTGTGTGTGTGCTGCATTGTAATCTCTTTTTATTGGTGCAGCTGAGCTGAAGAAGAAGAGCAATAAGCCTAAGCGGCCTTCGATCAAATCCCTCTTTGGTAAAATCCTTTTCGCATTGATTATGTGTTGAAAGCAAATGGCAGTAACCAATCTCTCTCAAACTCAATTGTTGGAAAATATGAACAGAGGATGAAGCATCTGGTGGCACAACAACAACACACCAAGGAAGCTTCTTGAATCTATTACCGACGCAGATCGAAGATCCAGAGAAAGAGGGTAGTAAATCCAGCTCATCCGGGTGAAGGAGAGCCCCCACCCCCGATTTGACACATTTGCACAGCCTGAATCAGACTTCTTCTTGTTTAACTTGTGTGTGTTGATTTTCGTTGAAAGCCTTTTGTTTTCTCCTGAAGAGTAAGCAAATGGAGTTTCAACAAAAGTAGTAAAGTCTCCTATGGAAGCGAAGGCTCCTTGAGGGAGAGAAGGATTTGTTTAATTGTTTCAACATAGGGTTGTTTGATTGATGTCAAACTTAAAAGAAAAGAAAAAAAAGGTAAATATTCTTTTCGGGATTGGTTTGTTTATTTATTTTCTTTCACAGGGAGAATGAGAGAGTTTTGGTGTTTTATTTAAGCTTTACTTGGTTAATCTAAACTTGGTTGTATTACACCGCAAGAAAAATATTTATAGACTAAAATTATTACCGTTTGTTGTTTGTGGAAAACTATGATTTTAACAAAACCGTGAGAGAATGAGATAACCGGAACAGAATTTCACCTTTCTTGTTTTATGAAGTGAAGACATGAAGTTACAAAAACCGAGAAACCAAACACAGGATGTTGGATGTTGGATATGAAATGAACTGAAGTATAATTACAATCTAATGTTATTCAATTAATGATTCTAAATTATGTTCTAGTGTTATTCAAAAGGTAAATAATTTTTAAAATCTTTGTTTATTGAGTTATTTGAAATGAATTCCAATGAAGTTTCATGAATAAATTATTTTAAACAGAATTCAAGCAATCAATTCCTATGAATTCTTTAAAATAAGATCAAAACTTTAAATCTAAAGGATTATAAGAGAGTAAATTATTTTAAACATAATTAAATTCCTATGGATTCTTTAAAATAAGATCAAAACTTTAAATCTAAATGATTATAAAACCTATAGAATTGATTTTAAATACATGATTAAATAACATCCCAAAATAAAAGAGAGATGCAATAAACAAGCAAGTTACAGAAGAAGAGAAAGCAAGCTTCCTTATTAAGTACTTGGGCAATCTTACAAAACACAAATAGACTTGGCGTAACATGGAATCTACTGATTAAAACTTAAACGGGTTTAGGGTTTCGAGGAATAGGAGTGCACTTAAGGGGATGAGCCGTACTCAACGCCAATGTTCCACGAGCTTCTTCCAAGTTAACCGTATTGTTAGTACCGGAATTAGCACAATTCCTTGAGCCCGTCATAATTAATAACATTGTTGGGGTCGGATTCCACCCCGAGACATCGTCATTTGGATTGGGCAAATGGGGGAAGATCGAGCTGAACCGCACCAAACCGGGCCGAACCGGGCGTCAAACCGAAGGCCAGCCGGAAACTTCTCGATGGGCCGAACCAACATCCGACGGAGCGATTCGAGCCGAGGCCCATCAAAGACTTTCCTTAAACTGAAGTCGGCGCGAGCCACAAAGGAAAGTTTACATTTTTGCGTAAAGTCGGTTGTAAAAGTCGGTTCCTATTCTCTTATAAATAGGAACCGATAGTCATTATTTGAGGCATCGCTTTTCACACAGAAAAAGGCACACGCCACACATATTGTAGCTCGCATAACAGCTAATAAAATAACCATCATTTGGATCGATCCTTGTGTTTACTTACAAAATTCTCGGCTCTCCCTAAAAACACTAAAAGTATCGTAGTACAGTTTCGGCTCGCACAATTTGGCGCTAGAAGGAGGGGGGAATTTGAGACTAGAAAACACAAGAGCTCGACGAGATGACTGACGGAGAATTGAACAGATCCACACCAACCGGTTTGCAGAACGGGGACAGCGAAACAACAGTTCAGACGGAAGCGGAAAAGATCGCTGCCCTTCAGAAGCAGACCGAAGAGCAAGAGGTTTTGAACAGCTCGTTGACGCAAGAGCTCGCAACCTTACGAGCCCAACTAAAAGAGAAAGAAGCACGAGGTGTCGCGCGACGTAAAAATTCCCATCCAAAAAATCTGGCTTTCGACTCCCAGGCCGACGAAGTGGATGGAGAAGAAGAGGACGACGTGGAAGAAACCCCGGAACGAGAGGAACAGAATCCGAATCAGATGGTTCGCCACCGCCACTTCAAAAGAAGAAGAAGCAAAATCAAGTCAAGAGCGCGCCGCCAACCAAACCAATACGAATTAACTTAGGAGATCCGCTCCCCAGCGAAATCACTCCCGAGGCGCTGACCAAAGCCCTGAGGCAGATAATGTTGGAAAGCAAAGGAACTGATAAGGCGACGGGGCAGGAAACCGGCGATTCACCAAGCTCAGATCCTGCGGAGCTCGCCGAAGCGGTATCACGTCTCTTGTTGGAAACACGAACCGAAAAGCAATCGCCCCGAGGCGTGAGTACGGCAAGAAAAGGCAAGGGTCAAAGCACGAGTCGCGACGAATTGGCCGAGATTCGAGCTCGTCTTGAAAAATCCGACAACGATGCCAAATTACTTCGATCACAGATCCACAGGACACTCAGCTCGGCACCGGAAATTGCTCAGATATGCGAAGACGCCGAACACACTCCTTTCTCGGCGAAAGTGATGGGCGCCAGAATAATGGATCCCGGAAAACTTAGCATTCAGAAATACGACGGTTCGACCAACCCGAAAGATCACATCAACGCATTTCGGGTCGCCTTGAGTCGAGCCAAATTCCGAAACGCAGAAGAGAAAGATGCCGGCTTCTGCCTCCTATTCGCTGAGTACCTAAAGGGCCCGGCTCTGGACTGGTTCCTAAGTCTCGAGCGAAATTCGATTGAAAACTTCCAGCAGTTGACAGCTCTCTTTCTTAAGCAGTATTCCATGTTCATCGAGAAGTCGGCCTCGGTGATTAATCTATGGAACATGTTGCAAGGCGAAGGCGAGTCGCTTCGCAGTTTCATGGAACGCTTTAAAACCACCATGTCAAAAGCCGGGGCGGTCAACGACGAGATCGCCATAGATTCTCTGAAAAAGGGTTTAGGCGTCAAATCGGAGTTTCGGAAGGAGCTCGCATACAACAAACCCAAGTCGATCGCCGATGCCATCCACCGATCTGTCGTGTTCATCGAAGAAGAGGAAGATATGAAGTTGCTAGCCGCCTCGCATCCCACATTGAAGGCAGCCACCAAACAACCGCCTAACCCGCCGATAGCTCATCAGCAGCCGAATCAGCATCCCAATCACCTCAGCCATCGGCGCGGAAAGAACAGTTACATCCATCACGAAGGGCCAAACTTCTCCGGATCGCATAACTATCAGATCGGAACGGGCCAACAGACAGGCGGCACGAGCCAAGCAGGCGCCAGAAGGGGGCGAGGATCGAAAAACTACGTTTGGACAAGGAACCAAAATCCCGCGCCACAAGACGAGAAGGTTTATTGCGAATTCCATCAATGCTACGGCCATTCGACAGAGAGATGCCGCCATCTCGGAGCAGAACTCGCAAGAAAATTACTTAGCGGTGAATTGAAAGGCGATCTAAAGCTTGAAGACCTGGAGCGTCCCGAGCCAAGAGAACGACCGGAACAATCAGATCGACAACCGGGTCAACCAGCGGATCGACCGAAACGCGGGAGACGCGATGATTCGGACGAACCATCGGGATCACGACAAAAAATCTACCTCATATTGGGCGGCTCGCAATATTGTCAGGATACGGTGACATCGATCAAAGCCTTTCAACGGCGAACCGACGCAGCGGTTAACTGGTATGGACCACCCAAAATCCCAAACGTCGAGATCACTTTCACGGAAAATGAAGTCATCGGGATCGATAGGCCGCATGATGATCCGCTCGTAATCATGCTTGCCGTCGGTAATTACGACATAGCTCGTGTCCTGATCGACACAGGAAGCACAGTCGATATAATCTACAAGAGCACGTTGATAAAAATGGGAATCGATCCGAACGACGTAAAGACGACGCCAAAGCCATTGACCGGGTTCGGGGGTGAGACGACGATGTCCATGGGAAGTATCATACTCCCAGTCGAAGCTGGAGGGATTACAAAGATGGTGAACTTTTCCGTCTCGGATAATCCTCCGATCTACAATATCATCATGGGCACTCCTTGGATAAATTCGATGCGAGCCGTGCCATCTACTTACCACATTTGTCTCAAATTTCCCACTCCGACAGGAGTCAAGACCATGCTCGGCTCGCAGAAAGATTCGAGAATCTGTTTCATGACGGAACACAAACTCCGCAACCCGTTACCCAAACCGACTCCAGAGGAGAACCGAAAGAAGGTTAAGATGAACCGAGAGTCAGCGAACGGTTTAGCCAATCTCTTATAGCAATTACAGATCACCGGCGAGATCGAGCCGCCCAAAAAGAAAGCCGCCAAAAACAAGGCAGCGAGAGAGAAAGCAGGCAAAAATGAGGATCCCGTCATCGAAGAACCAAGCTGTGAAGCGGTAATATCCGTCTGCATAGACGAGCAGAACCCAGAAAGGTGTGTGGAGATCGGAGCAAACCTAAACGAGACAATAAGAGAGGAATTGATCTCCTTTTTGAAAGAAAACGTCAACACCTTCGCTTGGACAGTCGAGGATATGCCGGGGATAGATATCAACATCGCCTGCCACGAGCTGAATGTCGACCCGACGTTCAAACCGGTGAAACAGAAGCGAAGAAGATTGGGGCATGAGCGGTTAAAGGCAGTAAACGACGAGGTGGAACGCCTCCTGAAAGTAGGCTCGATCGCCGAGGCAAAATACCCAGAGTGGCTTGCTAACCCAGTAGTGGTCAAAAAGAAGAACGGAAAATGGCGGGTTTGCATAGATTTCACGGATCTGAATAAGGCGTGCCCAAAGGATAGTTTCCCGCTCCCTCATATCGACCGGCTCGTAGAAGCGACGGCGGGAAACGAACTGATGACCTTCATGGATGCCTTCTCAGGCTATAATCAGATCCGGATGCACCCCGACGACAGAGAAAAGACGACGTTCCAAACAGAGCGAGGCATCTATTGCTACAAAGTCATGCCGTTCGGACTCAAGAATGCGGGAGCGACATACCAACGGCTCGTGAACAAGATGTTCGCCTCGCAGCTTGGGAAGACGATGGAAGTTTATATCGACGATATGCTGGTGAAATCTCTGAAAAAGGAAGAACATGTGGCACATCTCCGCGACTGCTTCGAGCAGCTGAACTCACACGATATGAAGCGAAATCCAACGAAGTGTCGGTTCGCTGTAACATCCGGAGAATTCTTGGGATATCTGGTTACCTACAGAGGCATCGAAGCTAACCCGAGGCAGATCCAGGCTCTAATCAGAATGAAGTCGCCGGAGACGAAGAAGGAAATACAGCAACTAAC
Source organism: Erythrophleum ivorense (assembly GCA_026724425.1). NCBI lineage: Eukaryota > Viridiplantae > Streptophyta > Magnoliopsida > Fabales > Fabaceae > Erythrophleum > Erythrophleum ivorense. The sequence continues at coordinate 1,591,873 of JAIUCV010000084.1, forward strand.
CGGACGTGTCGCCGCGCTCAACCGTTTCATTTCACGGTCCACGGATAAGTGTCTCCCTTTCTACGACACTTTGCGAGGAAACAAGAAGTTCGAGTGGACAGCGAAGTGTGAGGAGGCTTTCCGCGAGCTGAAGTTGTACCTAGCGAACCCACCAATACTGGCGAAACCAGAAGAAGGAGAGCCATTATATCTGTACATCGCCGTATCGGTAACAGCAGTCAGTGGAGTCCTGGTTCGCGAAGACCGAGGAATCCAGAAACCCGTTTTCTATGTAAGCCAAAGTTTGACTGACGCAGAGACAAGGTACCCCTAGACCGAGAAACTTGCACTAGCAGTCGTAGTGGCGGCTCGCAAATTACGCCCGTATTTCCAGTCTCACACGATCGTAGTTCTAACGGCGCTACCATTAAGAACGATCCTGCACAGCCCGAGCCAATCCGGGAGATTAGCCAAGTGGGCGATCGAGCTGAGTGAATACGATATCGAATACCGAAGCAGGACAAGCGCGAAGTCACAGGTGTTGGCTGACTTTCTCATCGAGCTGCCTATCGGTTCCAGCGAAGAACCAGACCAACCCACCACCTGGCTGTTACACGTCGATGGCGCGTCATCAAAGCAAGGCGCTGGAGTCGGAATTCGACTCGCCTCGCCAACAGGCGAAATCCTAGAGCAATCGCTTCGCCTCAATTTCGGTGCGTCGAATAATGAAGCAGAATACGAAGCCCTGATAGCAGGGCTAAGGCTGGCACTTGGAATCGGAGCCCAAGATATACGCGCCTATTGTGATTCTCAGCTCGTCGCGAATCAATTCAGCGGAGAATACGCCACTAAGGACGAAAGGATGGAAGCATATCTCGGGGTCGTCAAGAACATGGCCGGACAATTCAGCAAATTCTCCTTGGAACGAATCCCACGAGGCGAGAATACTCAAGCATCTCAATTCAGCCTCGACCTCCGATCCGGACCTAAAAAGGATAATCCCGGTGGAGTTCATTGAGCGCCCTAGCATCGATGTAGGCGAACCAGAAGTTCTGATGACAATAATCGAAGACGAACCTGAAGATGCTGGCAAACCCATTGGAAATCAACCCACGGCAATGGAGATAGACGACAACGCAGAGTATGGGTGCGACCAGGACTGGCTGGGTCCGATCCGCCTCTACATAGTAGATGGTGAGGTCCCGGCAGACAAATGGGCGGCTCGCAAACTGAAAGCTCAAGCCGATGCCTTGGCATCGCTGGCCTCGACCTCCGATCCGGACCTAAAAAGGATAATCCCGGTGGAGTTCATTGAGCGCCCTAGCATCGATGTGGGCGAACCAGAAGTTCTGATGACAATAATCGAAGACGAACCTGAAGATGCTGGCAAACCCATTGGAAATCAACCCACGGCAATGGAGATAGACGACAACGCAGAGTATGGGTGCGACCAGGACTGGCTGGGTCCGATCCGCCTCTACATAGCAGATGGAAAGGTCCCGGCAGACAAATGGGCGGCTCGCAAACTGAAAGCTCAAGCGGCTCGTTATATTCTGATCAGAGACGCCGTGTTCAGATGGAGGCTATTCGGCCCATTACTCAACTGCGTGGAAGGAAAAGACGCGCGAATGGAAGAAGTCCATAGCGGCTCGTGTGGAAATCACTCTGGTGGGCGAGCCTTAGCTATCAAAATTAAACGACACGGATACTTTTGGCCAACAATGATCAGCAATTGCGAAAAATTCACAAGGAAATGCGAAAAATGCCAACGACACGCGCCCACGATACATCAACCGGCCGAGCTGCTATCTTCCATCTCCGCACCTTATCCATTCATGAAGTGGTCAATGGATATCGTCGGGCCGCTGCATAAGTTGAAGAAGAAGAGATTCTTATTGGTCCTAACCGATTACTTCTCCAAATGGGTCGAAGCAGCATCATATGCAAGTATCAAAGATACCCAGGTCGAGCAGTTCATATGGAAAAACATCATATGTCGGCACGGCGTCCCTCACGAGATCGTTACCGACAACGGTTCGCAGTTTATATCGGCAAAGTTCCAAAAATTCTGCGACAAATGGAAGATCCGTCTCAGCAAATCAACGCCTCGATACCCTCAGGGGAACGGTCAAGCTGAGGCGACCAACAAGACAATCCTGGACGGCCTCAAGAAACGACTCGACGAAAAGAAGGGTCGTTGGGCGGACGAACTTGAAGGGGTGCTTTGGTCACATCGAACGACTCCGAAGCGAGCCACGGGCGAAATCCCATTCACACTTGTTTACGGAACAGAGTGCGTCATTCCCCCCGAAGTGCATTTTCCCGGAGTACGCCGATGGTTGTTACCAGAACAAGCAGACTGCAACCATATGATGATGCTGGACGAGCTGGATTTGATCAACGAACGGCGTGACCAAGCACTTATCAGGATCCAGAACTATCAGCAATCCGCGGCTAAGTACTACAACTCTAATGTCCGAGCCAGGAGATTCAGAACAGGACACCTAGTTCTCAGAAAAGTGTTCCAAAACACCGCAGAGAGAAACGCTGGAAAGCTGGGTGCGAATTGGGAAGGTCCTTACAAGATCACCGAAACAGTTCGCCCGGGAGCTTATCGGCTCGAAAACATGGCTGGCGAAGCAATACCGAAGCCATGGAACGTTATGCATCTCAAGAAGTACTACCAATAAGGCGCGAGGCGCCATCACCTAGAACTACGCGTGACTTGATCCCCGAGAGGGGTACGTAGGCAGTTCACTTTCGAGTGGATTCAGTTGCCCCCCTTAAAAAAAAAAAGGGGGGGGGGGGGGGGGGAGTGGGGTACGTGGTTATACACTCCCATTCAAATGCAACACAGTTCGCCGTTAAACGCATTCTATCTTCGCTAACACGGTTTACCGTTAACGCACCCTCAAAATCCTTGTAACACGGTTCGCCGTTAACATAAGTCGAACGGTGAACTTTCCGTCTGTAACGCGGCTCGCTCTTAAACAGTTCGCTGTTAACATCTCGATAAAAACTCATAAACTGCCCCGAGCCGAATGTTATTGGCCGTAACATTCGATTATCTCAAACATCTTATTACACTCTCACGCGCGCGCTATACAAATATGATCACCATCGTTTATTCCGACCCGTTAATCACTAATAGATGAGGACACGGCAAAAACTGGAATAAATCGATCAGAAACCCAACATGAACGCTTCGCAGCAACGTTGCTCTAATTTAATTCGTCGCTATTTCGACCCGCGGCTTTCTGATTGAGTTGTCCGCGGCAAAAACCGAAATAAGTTGACAAAAACCCAACATAAACGCTCCATAGCAACGTTGGTCTAATTTGTTATCATCATTATTCCAAATCGCAGCTCGCAAAACGATGGGTTCGCGGTAAACGGGAATAAGTTGACCAAGCCCAATATATTAAACATTTCGTGGAAAACATTGGTATAATACTAAGACGCCTCGCAGACATATTTGTTTCGACTGGCAAGCATTTCATCAAGCTAAATCGTTCGATCAGATAACGGTTCGATTAAATGTATCCTAAAAAGTCTGTGGATAAAGCCGTCCAGGCACTAAGTACAAAAACAAAATAAAAGCCATCAAGGCAGCATATAAAAACAAATTATTTGAGAGTTTAGTTGGGGGTTTGGTTCGACGATTCTTGAACGTCGGGCACGGATTTCCCGGCAACATCCTCCGGCCTCGAAACCGCCTCGTCAACTTTGTCAGGAACGCCCGGGACTTCGGCTGCGGCTTTCTCAGAAGCCTTCAGAGCTCGGCTCGATGCCTCCAGCATATCAGATGGGGCTTTCTCAACCAGACCTTCGGTTCTGGAACTTGGCTCATCGACTCCAGGGTCGCATCAACCGGCCTTATCTCGGGAATCACCACCGGTTCGACTCCACTCTGAAATACAAGGGACTCTCTATTAGTACCCCATTGATCGATAATACCGAGGCCAAGTCGGTCAAGCCGAGTAATAGTTTCGTCTCTAAGGTGTACCTTGGGCGGCTTGACGGGATCCGGAAAGGGAACGAGCTGACCGATTACGTTGGCTAACAGGGCACTAGCCTCTTCAGCGACCCCAGGATCCGAATCAATAAGCGCCTGGAGATCAGCAAGCTCAATGTCGAGATCCGGCGGATCATCGCCTCGCATGTCGTTGATCAGTTCGACGTTGCCTTCGGCCTGAGCGATGCGCACGGCTCGTTCATGCACTTCCTGGAGTCTCGTCAACCCAGACTTGATCGACTCGAGGAGCTTGGCGTACCGGCTGTTCACTCGGCACTTCACTTTTCTAACCTCGGCCAGATAGTTGGCGTCCATGGCTCGTACTTTCTCGTTGAGCTCGCAGATTTTACCATGGAGAGCTTTCATTTTGATGGCATCATCAACGTTTTTGCCGGCCATCTTAGCTGCAGCCTCCCGGTGCTTGACTGATTCGGCCCGCTCCTTGGCCAACACAGCCTCGAGCTTGGCCACCTTCTCCTCGGCTTGTTTGGTCTCTATGGCACGCGCCTTCGATTCGACTTCATGCAATCTCTTCAGATTGTTGGCATGCTTCTGAAGCTCTTCGAGAGCGGCTTGACCCGAGCGAGCCCTGGTTTCATAGCCTTCGACGACCCTGTTGAAAGACTCCGAAAACTAAAATAGAAACGAAAAGCAATTGAGTATATATACGGAAACCTTCCTCGCAAAATAAGCGAACGGAAAGAGGACTTACCAAATGAAGACGAGAAGCCGCCTCTTCATACGCTTCCCTCTCCAAAAGCGTATCGGGAGGAGGAAGGCGAACCCCAGGGGTACTCTTGACGAGATAGTTCGCCGCCTCGGTCCTCTGAAGAGAGCGGACCTGAGCAGGATCGACAAAGGAACCGGAAGGAGCATCCCCTTTGGCTTTCTTGGGCGCGCTCTCCTTAAGCCCCTCAATCGCGGCTCTCTTCTTGCTCATCACCTCAGACGGCTCGCTTGCCGACAGTTCGCCGGCAGGGTTAGAAGCTTTCTTCCGCCCCCGGTTAAGGACTAAGGCGTCCTGGTCCCTCGATGCGTTCGAGCGAGCCGGAGAAGGAGGTCTAGGAGAATTTTTCTTCTTCGAAGCCTTGTTTTTCGCCAAGGCTTCCTGGGCCAGCTTGACCGCCTTCCCAACTTCCGTAGGCGGCCTATCACCATGACCTTTCTTCTCTGAGCGGGGTTGCATTGCCCTCTTACCCTCGGTTTTCGAGGGTACAGCTTCACGACGAGCCACCGGATCGACTTCGAGACGAGCTTCCTTTTCTCGTCGTTGTTCTTTGAGTAGCGCGCGTGCAGACTTTGGGGGCATTGTATTCAAGGGCTCGGGCCAATCGGGAGCTTCCTCGTCCGAACTGTCTGAGGAGTCGAATGAATCGTAGACTTGTTCGCGCGCCTTCTCCACTCGTTCGAGAGTAAAGTCTCATTCCCAATTAACTTGCAGCTCGCAAGAACGGCCGAGGAATTCGGAGAGATCCGGCGGGAATCGAAGCACCAATCGTCGATCTGCAAAACAAGAAGACCGAGCAACGTTAGATGACGGTTCGCGAGAATTTGAAATAGTGGTTTCTCTTCGGCTCGCACCGATTTCCTGCCAATTGTCCTTGATAAACTTCCTCCGCGTACTCCCAACCGAAGCTTCATTTATTGGGACGAAGAAAAAATATTTCTCCCAGCCATCATCTTTGTTGGGGAAGCCGTCGATGATCTTCCGATTCTTCTTATTGGAGATGTAATAGCGAAGCGACTTCCCGCTACGACGAAACTCCAAGAGATTCTGAAGGTGATGGATCCCGAGCGGAATGCCAATCTCATAGCTCAGGACGATCAACCCAACCAGATGCCGCATGCCTCGTGGCAGAAGTTGACCGAGTGCGAGCCCGTATTTCCCTAGGAAATGAAGAATCAGGCTCGGGACGGGAAACCACAGAAAAGTCTGGTAAAAATAGCTTTCATATAGCGTCAAGCATCCAGGCGGTGGATCATCGGCTCTCTGATGGTTCGCTGGTAGGAGAAGCTCAACTTCTTCAGATATGTTGAAGTAACGGCGGAGCGATTCCAAAGATGTCTTGGTACAAAGCGTTGCTCCAGGAGGATTCCGAACTGACTTTTTCGAGGACCCCCTCGGGACTCGCGTCGATTTGGCTCGCCTCTTTTCTCCTCGGGATGAACCGGCTCCAAATTGTGGCCGACTCGATACCTGAGCGAAAGGAGGTGCAAACGGTCTGAGAATGTCGCCGATCGCCCCGTCATCAAACGCCTGCTCAATTTTGATTGCCTCCGAATCGTATATCGGATCTAGCGATAGTATGGCGCGACCCGATCGATCATGGTAAGGATCCGCTTCCGTACGAGGAAGAGTTGGCTCTCCCATAGCCCCTTCATCAACGTCAGTTGGCTCGCGTGCCTCGTTAGAACCATCACGCTGAGCAACCGGGGGCTCGCTCGTCAGTCGATCGATCTCAGCGTCCCCCGTAGACCGAACCGACTGACTTTTGACTTCTGATTGCGAGCCGCTAGAATCGTCGGATGTATCCGAAAACCAACGCCGACTCGAAGTCCCGGAATCGTTGGAACGATCCTCAGAGTGATCTGGCCCAATGGAAGGGGTACGACTGCCTGAAGACATTCGGCTCGGAAGGAGATGGATCGGAAAGTTTGAAGATGTGCCGGAGAAAGGTCTTATCACGGCGGCGTAAACGAAGAACACGAAGAACTTTAAAAAAAGAGAGGGGAGAAAGAGAGAACTACCTTTTGCTCGGTCGAGGAGAGAGGCAGAATGAGAAAAATGAACCCCAAGGCCTCATATTTATAGAAGTTTTGGCGCGTGGGCGCGTCGGTTCGGGGAGATGAAACGGCGCGACCTAATCCACGCGCTGGCTCGGGAAGACGAAACGGCATGACCTAATTCCCGCCTAATCTCTAGGGCTTTTATCGAAGATTAGTGGGCCCGGAGACGTTTCGGATTCTAAGCCCATATACCGATAAAGCAACTCGACATCGTTTCATCTGAAGCAAACAGCGAGCCAAATATCTCGCGACAAATATCGAGCGAAGCAACATTTGGCGAGCCATATCCATAGAAGAATCAAATGACAATGCCTTCTCACTTTCAACTTTTAGCTCGTCACTCTTACACCTAAGACTAACGAGCTGGGGGCTAACTGTTGGGGTCGGATTCCACCCCGAGACATCGTCATTTGGATTGGGCAAATGGGGGAAGATCGAGCTGAACCGCACCAAACCGGGCCGAACCGGGCGTCAAACCGAAGGCCTGCCGGAAACTTCTCGATGGGCCGAACCAACATCCGACGGAGCGATTCGAGCCGAGGCCCATCAAAGACTTTCCTTAAACTGAAGTCGGCGCGAGCCACAAAGGAAAGTTTACATTTTTGCGTAAAGTCGGTTGTAAAAGTCGGTTCCTATTCTCTTATAAATAGGAACCGATAGTCATTATTTGAGGCATCGCTTTTCACACAGAAAAAGGCACACGCCACACATATTGTAGCTCGCATAACAGCTAATAAAATAACCATCATTTGGATCGATCCTTGTGTTTACTTACGAAATTCTCGGCTCTCCCTAAAAACACTAAAAGTATCGTAGTGCAGTTTCGGCTCGCACAAACATCATGCAAGCCTGGCCCGTTTTCCACCACCACCTCCTCAAAGAAAAGGAAAGACTTGGAGAAAAAGACTAAATCCTTGAAGAAAGGAAAGAGATCAACACCAAAGAAGAATATTTCCAAAAGAGAAAACGAAGAATATCTTGAAGAAGCCGACCTCCTCTCACTATATAAAGAAGACCCCTCATTCATTGAAGAATATTCAGAAATCCCCTGCAATCACTGAGAGCAGAGAGGCAAAAACCCTAGCTATAATTCGTCCTTTACTTTCAGTTTATCCTATTCTCTGCGTATTCATCTCGGCAAGCCTTGTCGCCGAGTTGAATCACCCTTTTATAATCTTTGAACTTTGGTTGATCTTAATAAAGAGTCTCTCCTAAACTTCACATCTTTCAATAACACTATTGTGCTATTTTGAGATTCAACAATTGGCGCCGACTGTGGGGATAGGAGAATAAATTCGGAAAAAGACAATCAAGGTTTAAAGATGAGATCTCTGAACAATGATCTCGGCGCCGGAACAGGCGGACTGCAAAGTCAACCTGAACTGGGCGCAGATGGAAACCCCATCATTCGTCCCGTCGGAAGCAACGCGAACGACGGTCACGTCAATCCTCCGCCGCCACCGGCTCCAGATGCAGAAGCTCCAGTCACCAACGCTGCGTTTACCGCGGCCATGCAAGGTTTTGCGGCTCAATTTTCCGAGATACAAGCTCAGCAACAAAAGTACCAGGACAGGATCGATTCGCTCCAAATCACTGATGACGGACGAATTATCCCTACTGGGCGGGCTCTCTTCCAGACTCCGACGAGAAGCACCGCGGCAACTAATGCCGTGACGAACGGCGAAAAGGAAGTCTATCCGGAAGTGGCCAAGCTGCGCCACGACCTCGACGCAATCACCTCCAAGGTACACGGCGCTACCGGCTCAGCACCCGAGATCGCCAAAGTCCTTGCCGAGACGAAAAAGAGTCCTTTCACTCGTCGGATCGCCGCGATACCTTCGAAGGATCAAACGGCCCTCCGACTTCAGTTCTACAACAAGGGTGACGATCCTAAAGGTTGGCTGAGAACCTTTGAGATCGCCATGAAAAGGCAAAAATATGCCTCCCCTGAAGAACAAGATGCAAATTTCTGTCAACTGTTCATTGAGCATATGAACAGAGACGCAACGAGCTAGTTTTCAAATCTTCCTGCCGAATCAATCGACAACTTCGATGATCTCAGCACGTCATTCCTGAAACATTTTTCAATGTTTATCTCGAAAAGCAGCACCAATCTTTTCACTATGACACAGGGAAAAGATGAGCCTCTTCGCGAGTTCATTGAGAGATTTAGCACGGCAGCAGCAGAGCACTCAGACCTCCCTGACGGGATGGGAATCAAAGCTCTTGAAAACGGGCTCTGGTTCCAGTCAAAGTTCAAAGAGAACTTAATGCTCGACGAGCCGGCCACTCTCCAGGACGCTTGGCATAGGTCCCAAAAATATGTTCTCGTTGAAGAGTGCAAGGCACACCACTCGAAGATTCACGAAGCGACGAAAGAGTCATCTCGTCAAGAGAACAAAAGAAAATCTTCCTTTTCTGTTGCAGATAAAACGCCACGACGTGACGAAGACGACAATGATCATACCAAATGGTGCAACTTCCACGGGCGAACGGGTCATGCTACAGAAACTTGTAGGCGTTTCGCAAAACAGCGCCGACGTAAAAATACGCTGCGCCAAGATCAAAACACCAGCGACGCTCCCAAGCAGAACGACAATGACGCCGAGAAGAACGCACATCCCCCACTCCGTCATCCAGACGATCTGCCTCCGCCGCCGAAACGGCAAGTCTATTAATAGACTAGGCACCAGAAAACCGAGCTCGTCACTGAGAGCAGAGAGGCAAAAACCCTAGCTATAATTCGTCCTTTACTTTCAGTTTATCCTATTCTCTGCGTATTCATCTCGGCAAGACTTGTCGCCGAGTTGAATCACCCCTTTGTAATCTTTGAACTTTGGTTGATCTTAATAAAGAGTCTCTCCTAAACTCCACATCTTTCAATAACACTGTTGTGCTATTTTGAGATTCAACACGTATCTCCATCGATCCTCCAATCAAAACACTGCACCATCATCCCAACCGCGGTTCCTAGTACGATGTAAGCTAGATTTGATCCAGGGCATCCTCTCCTTCCACCACCAAAAGCAAGGTACTTAAGCTCTCTTATCTAGTCCTCTACTTGTCGTGATATTGACAAAGAACCTATAAACCTTTCTGGCTTAAACTCCTCAGGGTCTTGCCATACATTCGGATCTCTCATCACAGCATAACTGTTTACAACAAGTAGTATGTTCTTCCGTATGTAAAACCCTTTTACCTTACACCCAGTTCGGAACACCCTTGCCACTATAGGAGATGGTGGGTGCAATCTCAGTCCTTCCTTGACTACCGCTTGCAAATAAGGAAGGTTTATTAGATCCGCTTCTTGAATCAACCTTGTTTTCCCAACCACGGAATCGATTTCTTCTCTAATCTCTCAAGAATCTTAGGGTTGTTTATCATCTCGGCCATGGTCCATTGTATTGCTTGCACTAACGTATCAGTGCCAGCACCGACAAGAGTTTCAAACTTAGTCAATGTAATTAATTGTGTACAAGTCTGAATTATATTTTTTTTTTTTGAAATACTAGGGGGGGTTATTGGAAGTAGAATTTGTGTAGATTTGAAAGATTTTGAAAGTCAAGAGAATTGTTAAATTTATAAAGAGTTTTTGTTAGATTTGAAAAAAGTATGTAAATTTAGGAAATCAATCAAAATATTTTATTCTAAGGGATTTTGAAAATCTAAGGGTTATTGATAGTATTTTGAAAGTTTTGTTTCATGAGTTAATTTGTTTAAAATCCATCTCCCAATAACAAGGATTTTAATGGATTCATGAAATCATTAAAACACAAACTTTTTGAATAACAATGGATTCTGTATGGAATTTAAAAATCATCAAACCAATAACAATGGATTTTAGTAAGATTATCAGAATTCATAAACCAATAACAACGGATTCTTAAAATTTTAAAAATTCTTTGAAATCCATCTCCCAACCCCTAGGAGGTTATGGACTAAAACCTGAGTATATATATATTTACCACGATCAGTGACTTGATTTGGTTCCTGTTGTTCTTATACTCTGCGCTTTTGTCTCTATAAGCTGCCAATAGCATATCCGCCATGTCACTACCTTGATGATCCTCTGGCTTCTCTTCGTAGTCCTTAAGAACTCTTTCCAGCAGCTCGTCACATCTGCGGGAAACACTCATTATCTCCTTTTTAAACAACTAGATCCCGAGCTTCTCAAGCGGCCTGCGCAAGATGGCCGACACGAAATATTTCTTCAAACATGCCGAATCCCTCGGTTATTAAGCCCCTGACTCTCTCAGCTTCACCGTTCTCTTCTGAAATACCCTTCCCGATCATCTTGCAAATGCTATTGTTGGTGAGCCTCATCGCTTCCTTACCGATCTCAACGCTCTCTTTCTTCATCGCTTTGAGTAAAGCTTCTCTAGCTCGTTTGCTCGGACGCCTTGTGCTTGAGGTCCAAGCAGCTTTGTGACCATGAGCTTTTCTTATGAACTTCCAGTAATCTCCATAAGGAGCCATGTGGAAGCTGTAAGACCCAAATACGAGAGACTCGTCAAATGGAGTGTGGCCGTGAGACGAGACGTTAACGTCTTGCACCTTAAACATCTCATGGGCCATTGAGGCAGAGGAGATGAGGGGAATGCGGACGTTGAAGATGCGAAGATGGAGGAATTCTCCGTACTGGGATGAGAGTTTCTGAAACGACTTGTGGACTAGAGAAGAGAGGATAAGGTGAAGATGGCCGATGACTGGAAGAGAAGGAGGGCTCGGAGGCAGATCATCATAGCCAAACTTTGGTTTCTTGAAGAAGAGAGAGTAACAGAGGATTGAGAAGACACCGAAGAGAGAAATGATGAGGAAGGTTTGAAAGTCAATGGTCATCATTGCTGCCATTGTTGTTGGCTTGTTGCTCAACCGTGAAGAACCAGATGGAACGTTCTTATATCAAGAACCCATGAATGGTCTCTCATTTTGGAAGAACGTGAAGTAACAGAAAGCTTAACAACTCTGTTCTTTTTAATGAAAGATAATAAGAGAACGTGTCTAGTTAACATGTATTTGCTTTTGTTAAACTCTAGCTTTTTTTTCTTGTTTTTGCGGTATTGATCATGATCGAATAAGAAAACGTGTTCATTATCCAAATGATAAGTAAAATACTTCTGCCAACATGCATTTGCTTTTGTTAAACTCTAGCTTTTTTGGGTATTCATTATCTAATAAGAAAATGTGTTCATCATCCAAATGACAAGTAAAATACTTCTGTCAACATGCATTTGCTTTTGTTAAATTCTAGGTTTTTTCGGTATTCATTATCTCTAATAAGAAAATGTGTTCATCATCCAAATGACAAGTAAAATACTTCTGTCAACATGCTTTTGACCCCAAATTTAAAACGATCTGGGCAAATGAAATCCGTATATATTATTTGAGAAGTAATCACTCTATTCTCTCATTTTTTCTTCACAAAGCAAAAGATTTAAACAACATTTTATATTGGAAAATATTACAGTCGTTTACAAAATCAAATTTTCTTTTGTTTCTGTTGAGAACATAAAACCTAAAAGTCAGATAACATTATATTTTGCATTTCATCTTTGTTTGATCCTCTCTTATTAAAATTGGGGAAATTGGCAAAATGACAACTAAATTTTTTATAATTCACCATCTGACCATTTCCATCTATTGGCTATGATACATATTGTATTTTCGGTATAAATGGCAAAAAAAAGCCCTCAACACCAAGAAACTCAGTTTCCAGAGTAACTGGATAGGCCGATGTGACATTTGATAGGTGGGTAAAATGGAATTGATTGTAGTGGGTAAAATGAGATAGAAGCAGTGTTAAAAAAAACGGTAGGCGCTAAGCGGGCGGTGACCCTTAGCCTAGTGCCTAGAACGCCTAATCGGGGCCTAGGCGATTTTGTAGGCGGTTTAGGCGTTTTTTAATATTAATAAAATATATAAATATTAAATATATATCATAAAATAATTTTAATAAAATGATCCAACTATAAATAGAAAAGTTAAATTAAACATTTAAAAAAAAATTAAATCCGCATAACCCGCTTAAACCGCCTATATCCGCCTAATAACCACTTTAAACCGTCTATATCCGCCTAATAACCGCTGAATGAGACATCCGCTTAATCAGAACGATTTACATGAAATCCAATCGGGTAAGCTCCGCCTAGCGCCTAGGCGGCCACCTAGGCCGCTTTTTTTAACACTGGATAGAAGCTAAACATAGCGTAATTAAGGTAATGCATCTGAGCGAAAAGTTAAAATAGTATTAGAATATATAGAGGTTCTATTTCCACTTATTCCAGTTTTTATCCATATAAAACTTATATTCCATATAGAGGTTATATTCTGTTAAGAATTTTTTAATAAAAATTAATTATCCTAAATAAATAATATATAATTAAAAATTTATGTTTGGGTTCATTTTTTCTAAATTAAGATTTATTTTTTTGGGTTAGGGTTTAGATTTTGGGGTTAGAGTATAGATTTTGGATTTAAAGTTTATATTTTTGGGTTTAGGAAAATCTGTTGAATCATTTTTATGTTAAATTTAGTCCATTTTGAGAATATAAAAAATATGTATCTCTTTTATATGCGAATTTCAAGAAGTTTGTAATTAAAATTTGAGAAAACTATGAGCCAAAAGTGCAAATGACTAAAAACTCGACTGTGGAAATGTTGCCGCCGCCGTAACACTTCTTAAATAACTATAGAGGCCCTGCCTGTGTTTATTCCAAATGAACAATGGCAAGATTTTGTACATCAACCGTTTGGTGACAAAGCTAAGGTGACAGAAAAAGTATTCTCCTTTTATTGTAATATATTGTTTTTAGTTTGCTAACATGCATAGTTATGTATAATATATATGTGCAGCATGCCAGCATCATAAGACGGGAAAACGTCCTAAGTCGTTGAGAGATTTGTGTGTGTACGTGTCAAAAAACTAATGGAAAATTTGTTAGTGAATAAGCTCAAGAATAATCGGTAATTCTCTCTCTCACACATCTGAAATTTTTTTTCATGAAATTTGATTTCGTCTCGTATTCAAACTGTTAAATCAGACATTTAAATCTATATATATATTATGAACGAAAACTATGAACTGTACGATATGTTTACGTTTTCATACAATAAACTCGATAGAAAGAAGGCCAAACTAAAAACAAATCTGGAAGGCTGGAACAATACATAGTGGTGGTTAATTACAAGATACAATAAACCGGGAAACCTAAAGAAGATGACTGAACGAACCAGCAAGTTACAGAAGAACAGAAAGCAAGCTTCCTTATTAAATACTTCAACGATCTTACAAAACAATAATAGACTTCACGCAACATCCAATCTACTGATTAAAACTTCAACGGATTTAGGGTTCGAGGAATAGGAGTGCACTTAAGGGGATGAGCCATTCTCAACGTCATTGCACCACCAGCTTCTTCCATGTTAACCTTGTCTCCATCGATCCTCCAATCAAAGCGCTGCACCATCATTCCAACCGCGGTTCCTAGTATGATATAAGCTAGATTTGATCCAGGACATGCTCTCCTTCCACCACCAAAAGGAAGGTACTTAAGTATATTCTCTCTTACCTCGTCCTCTACTTGTCCTGATCTCCACGAACGTCCTAGAAACCTTTCTGGTTTAAACTCGTCAGGGTCTTCCCAGACATTCGGATCTCTCATCACAGCATAACTGTTTACAACAAGTAGTGTGCTCTTCGGTATGTAGAACCCTTTAACCTTACACCCTCTTCGGAACAGCCTTATCAGTACAGGAAATGCCGGGTACAGTCTCAGCCCTTCCTTGACCACCGCTTGCAAATAAGGAAGGTTTAGTATATCCGATTCTTGAATCAACCTTGTCTTCCCTACCACCGAATCGATTTCTTCTCTTAATCTCTCAAGAATCTTAGGGTTGTTTATCATCTCGGCCATGGTCCATTGTATTATTTGCCTTGACGTATCAGTGCCAGCACCAACAAGATCCTGCAAGTTTCAAACGCTTCTTAGTTAGTCAGGGGAATTACTTATGGATTCTCAAAAATAAAAATAGGAATAGCCATGGGTATTTTTGGTTTCAGATGGGAATTTACGAGTAAGGGAGAATGGGTAATTAGGAAATTGAATACATTTTTCCAAAAGGAATTCGATAAGAAACGGATGGATAGTTTGGGTAACAGCCTAACGGGACATGTTAGGGATATTCTCTTTAGCTAAAATCTCTTCCCAAACTCTCCATAATTTGGGTAAGGATATTTTGGTTAACTTCGAGAAAATTTGGGAAATTTTGAAAAGTTTTTAATTGTTAACGGGTAATTTTGATACCCTATCTTATACCCTTTCCCTTCCGTATATGTTTAAAATAAAATAAATGATCCCGAATAGGTAATTATTTGACGGGATTTGGAGTTGGACATGGTTAGATAGAAATGTATATTTACCATGATCAATGACTTGACGTGGTTCCTATTGATCTTATACTCTGCGTTTTTGTCTTCATAAGCTTCCAACAGCACATCCATCATGTCACTACCTCGAGGATGCTCATCTACCTTCTCTTCGTGCTCCACAACAATTCTCTCCAGAAGCTCGTCGAATCTGCGGGAAACACTCATTATCTCCTTTTTGAACAAGGAGATTGAGATCCCGAGCTTTTCAAACCACCTGCGAAAGATGGCAGACAAGAAAGTTTTCTTCATCATGCCAATTCCCTCGGTTATCAAGCCCCTGATCTTCTCAGCTTCACCCTTCTCTTCTGAAATACTCTTCCCCAAGAACATCTTGCATATGCTATTGTTAGCGAACTTCATCGCTTCTTTACCAATGTCAACGCTCTCTTTCTTCATCGCTTTGTCTAGTAGGTTTGAGTAAAAATGCTTTAGCTCGTCCGCACGGGCGTCTTTTGACCTCTCGAGTGCCTGAGATCCAAGTAGCTTTGTGACCATGAGCTTCTTCATGAACTTCCAGTAATCTCCATAAGGAGCCACGATGAAGCTGTAAGACCCAAATAAGAGAGACTCGTCGATTGGAGGGTAGCCGCGAGATGAGACGTTCACGTCTTGCACCTTAATGATCTCATGTGCCACTGAGGCAGAGGTGACGAGGAGAATGCGGACGTTGAAGATGCGGAGATGGAGGAAATCGCCGTACTTGGATGAGAGTTTCTGTAACGACTTGTGGACTAGAGAAGAGAGGATAAGGTGAAGATGGCCGATGATTGGAAGAGAAGGAGGGCTCGGGGGCAGTAGATCATCATCACAGCCAAACTTTGGTTTCTTGAAGAAGAGAGAGTAAAAGAGGACTGAGAAGAGACAGACGAGAGAAAATATGAAGAAGTTTTGAAAGTCAACGGTCATCATTGTTGCTCAACCGTGAAGAACCAGATGGAACAGAATGTTCTTATATAAATAATCCATGAATGTTTGTTCATGCTTTGCTTATTACGTACTTAAACACATGTTCTCATTTACACCCAAAAAACAAAAACAAAAACATATTCTCATTTTGAAAGAACGTGTAGTAACGGAAAGCTTAAGTTATTTCTCTTTAACAGAAGATATTCAATTCAGAACTTCTTTGTGGTATTCATGATCTAATAAGAAAACATGTTCATTATCCAAATGACAAGTAAAATACTTCTGTCAACATGCATTTGCTTTTGTTGAACTCTACCTTTTATTCAATTCAGAACTTCTTTGTGGTATTCATGATCTAATAAGAAAACATGTTCATTATCCAAATGACAAGTAAAATACTTCTGTCAACATGCATTTGCTTTTGTTGAACTCTACCTTTTAATATATATGTGTGCCAGTGTGGCCAAAACAAAAAACGATATATAGTCAAGTAAAATCTCTATATATTCTTCGAGAAGTAATCACTCTGTTCTCTTAATTATTATTTTTATTATTCCCATATTTATTAAAATTAATGAAGTAGATAGTAGTTGGAAATTGTAAAATAACCTCCATTCGGAATTGATTTGTTTATTTATTTACTATGGTTTAACCCGTCCTACGAGCGAGGGAGCAAAATGGCGAACAATTGGAAAAATTCTCTTAAACGGACACTACATCTTAAACTTTTATGAATTTTTTTAGTTTATTCTAACCCTGATAGTAATATGGGTCATTTGGGTGAGTAACAATAATGGGCACCATATTTAAACTAATGGGAAACTTGTCAAATTGGTAGTTTTTAGAGTGAATTACACAATAGATACTTTTATGACTTACTTATAAGAAACAATGACTTTATGAATCTAGGTGACTTTTTTTTGAGTCAGCTGACATGATTTTACATAGATAACCTTAATGAAGAGAGAGGTTAATTTATATACTTCAGCGCATCCACGTCTTGAGCGTGGATGGTATTGCAGAATTGTAAAACCTGTTTGAATAATTCTCGTTGAGAATGCAGAATTGCACCCAAACAACTTTATATAAACCATCGACAACAAGTCAACAGCGACACTTACATAAGAACTGAATCTCACTTAACAATCAATATGCCTAAATAATACAACATTGGAGAACATAAATAGTACTAGTACTACTTTGTGTGATAATCCATCATAAACCCCTCATCGATGTACTAGTACTAGCACTATTTGAGCCTTAACTCACACCCTTCATTTTTTAATTTAATCACGATTGTGTCATTATACATATTTTTTCACTATTTCTCCTATTTCCTTTTTCCTTTCCTAAATCGTTTTACTTTGATTGCACGTGAGATATTTAAAAAAAAAAATCTCATGTATTTTTCATTTCATAATTTAATTGATAGAAAATATAGCCATTTAGCTAAGTTAGTTACTAATAATTAATCTAAATTTTAAATCCCAAAGCTAGATCTTCAACCTAATAATCAAATATAAAGATAAAATTCCATATTTTAGTTAATGGTTTATATTATATTATAACATTGACTTTTTTTTTTATAACTAGCACTAATATGAGAATCTTCTTTTCTTTTTCTTTTAAATTATCAATCTTTCGTTCTACTTTCACAAAATATGATTGTTCTTGTACATGTAGTTAAGTCTTGCGTATATAATTGTGGTGTTTCAATAAGGACTGATTAAGCCTCATTATAGAACATTCATGGAAGCGTTAGAAAAGATTATAATTACTAATATTTAACATTTAGCTTCTAGGATTTATGATTTTTTCCCATGGGTTCACCAATTCCTTACTAGAGTTTAGCATTTAGGGTTTTTAATTTTTCCCTATGGGTTCACTAATCTTTGATTAGGGTTTAGTATTTAGGGTTTAAGATTTATGATTTTTCTCCATGGGTTCGCCAATCATTAACTAGAGTTTAGCATTTAGGGTTTCTAATTTTTCCCTATGGGTTCACCAATCCTTAACTAGGGTTTGATATTTAGGGTTTAGGATTTATGATTTTTCCCCATGGATTCGTCAATCATTAACTAGATTTTAGCATTTAGGGTTTCTAATTTTTCCGTATGGGTTCACCATTCCCCGACTAGGGTTTACAATTTTACCATGGGTTCACCAATCTTTGACTAGAGTTTAGCGTTTAGGGTTTCGAGTTTACAATTTTTCTATGGGTTCATTAATCATTGACTAGGGCTTAGTATTTAAGGTTTAAGATTTAGTGTTGATGATTTTTTAGTTTATTACCCACATGTTTCTTTTTGCGGATTTTTTGTCTTGAACTTAAGTAAAAATGTTATGGGCATTCATTTAGAAAAATATGCTGTTAAAAGAATTGGTTTTAGTGTTATATATAAAAATTTGGCCAAAGCTAAATCTAAGTTTTTAAACCTAAAATCTAAATCTGATCTCTAAATTTCAGATAATAAAATTGTAAAAGTTGGTGGCATGCATTATATAACCTAACATATTTTTTTATGCGTACACCATACAATACGTACACTAAATATTTAGTGTACACCATATAAAACATACAATAAATATTTAGTGTACACTATTGATGCGTACAACGTATAATAGCGTATAGGTACATCATTATTTGTTGGAAATGATATATAGATCTACACTAATGTCAAAGAAAGTTAAGAGTGCTAGGATCATATACTGGTACACCATATATTGGCGTGTAAACCGTATATTGGCGTGTACACCGTATATTAGCGTGTACATTGTATACTGTTGCGTACATCGTATATTGGCGTGTACACTATATATTGGCGTGTACACTAATTTTTTCTATGCCATATGTTGGCGCGTACACTATAAATATTATTCGATTTTGGTGTACGTACATTGTATTCATGTGGTTCATACAATGATAAAGGTAAATTTTATAAAATTGTGTTAATATTGTCCAATTTGAAAAAATTTAAATTCAGTATGTACAGGAAAATAAAATATTGTTTTAATACATATCTTATTATATAATTCAAATTTTACAATAATATATATGAATCACAAATTTGAGGGAGAAGCAAAATTGGAAAAGTAAAAAAGAGAAAATTAATTTTTTTTTTTTTCACACGAATACTCTTTTTATTTTTCTTGCCAACTCACATTCTCTTTATTCTCTCTCTATCTCTTTCTAAAATTTGTCATCCTATCTCTCACTACACTCACACACATTTTTGCTCTCTTCATCTCTCTGAGAGATAGGGGTAAAACCATCCAAAAAGTGACACGAAAATAGTCACCCACCCAATTTGCAAATTAAAACTTGTTTCCACCCAAAACACTAATAAAAAACATAAAACTACACTATTTGCAAAGATACCCTAAACTAAAGATAATACACTATTTGCCATATTAGATCAAAAACTGCCCTCATGGATTTGGACCTCTGGAAAAGACAGTCACCCTTGACAACTCGTGAGAACTTTTGGGCGGTGACCTGCTGATATCATGAAGAAGCAAATACACTCGACGCGACAAAGCCAACAAACCTTCTCCACCATAGATTATCACTGCAGTAAAATTTATTTGCCTCTAGATTTATACATGCAGAGAGACAGTATTCGCCCCCATCTCTTACCTTCTACAACTTCTTCATAGACTTTTTCTTGTTAAAGAACTTCAATTTGACATGATCATGTTCGGTTCACCTTCGCAGTTCGGAAACCATCATCAATATCAAAATCACAATCCAAAAATCTTATTTTTCTTTTTCTCCAATTTTGAATTTTGAAAACGCATAACAATTTCAAGCGGTGAAAAACGTAAGGGTTATTTTTGTCATTATTGTAGAATATATGACATGTATTCTAGCTATGTATTTCTTATGGTTACTTCATTAATTGAGACGTTTTTTTGTTGTCATATACTTCAATTTCCCTAGTAATATTAACCTTTGCTTTTTATTTTGAGAAATTGCATGATATAACTCTTATGTACTATTTACATGCAGATTACCATTTTGCCATTATGCTTATGTTGTTGATTTTTTTCTTTCTCTTTTCTCAAACCAGAAGAAGAAAATGCAAAAGAAAGAAAAAGGAGAAGAAGAAGAGGAAGGAAAGAGAAAAAAAGATGAGGTCGGTGGTGATTTGTGGTGATTCACGGCGATAACAGTGAATGGTGACAGCAGTGAAGGTGGTCACAACAACGGCAACAACTTCTATAGACGATGGTAACAATAATGTTAGCAACGATAATCTTGTTTTTTTTTTTTTTTTGGTATGAATGTTAAGACGATAATCTTGTTGCCAATTAGTTATGTTGTTATCAAAATAATTTGCGAAGTTATCAGTACGGTGAACTGACTCATAGCACCAAGAACCGATTCAACAACAAAACAATGCATAGGCACAACTTCCAGCTCAGTTTCTTCATTTTCCAGCTCAACATCTTTAGTGTGAACACCCTCCTGTTCACATTCTTCTTCTTCCTTATACGCAGTGCCGTGCGAAAGTAAATAAAGGCTCGAGACGAACTCAAAAATAAATGTCTTTATTATGTAAAATGAGCGTTTTAAATAAATGTTTACTAAATGAATATACAATAGTTCAAAAGACAAGAAAATATTCAAAAGAACGTAGTTATATAAATGAACTAAGACATACTCCCTCCATTTCATATTAAAGGCCCCTAAATTTGTATATATTTTGGGGGCCTATTGCCAATGTCTTTTTAAATACATGCAAGGCACGACCCTGCTTATAAGGGCCTACCAATTATTCTTAATTTTACAGTTTACATAAATACCAAGAGAGTGAGTGAATTGGTACTTATATTTAAAGAAACAAGTTTAAAAAGAAATAGATATAATATTATAGCTAAGATTAACGAGCGAAAGCCATTTTTCGTTTCTGAGTTTCGGAAGGCAATTTGACATCGGTGGCTAAACCGAGAGCTTGGAAGAACCGAATGAGGTACCAAGTTATGTCTAACTGATACCATTCCAGTCCGTGCCTCGCCGACGCCTCAAAGGCATGGTGGTTGTTGTGCCAGCTCTCTCCCATCGTCAGTAGCCCTAGCCACCTGCACCATTCCGCAATGACTCAATATTAGTTTCGATTAAAGATAATCGGTATTTTCTTTTTACCAACTATAGTTAAATGATCAAATTGAAATCTAGATTAATGAGTTAGTCTCATGTCGATATTACAATAATTGGATAGATTATATAGTTACATAATCGAATTTCTATTTTTTATATGAACGCAACTGAACATTTATGAGTACCAAAATGGATTTCCAGATTTACATGAATGCATGCAAGTGTTTTTCTTTTTCTTTTTATTATTTTTAGGGATATATGTCTAAAAAAAATATAGTGGGTAAATACCAAACGTTACGAGAGGTGTCTTTGGTGTTCCATGCTTGCGAACCCCAAAGATGGCACGCCGAGTTTAGGAGCCAAGTCGCGTGGTAACCAATTGCTCCTCCAACACCCTATAGCCAAGAAAAAAAAAAAAAAAAAAAAAAAAAAAAAGAAGACGACTATAATTATCATAGACCAATTTATATATGTATAATAATTTTCAGTTGAATGAAGATAAATAGAGAATCTTACCACGCCGCAAGTAAGGTAAGGTAGACCACCCCATAAATAGACAAAGGTCCAAAAGGTTAAAATATGGAGACCAATTGTCTTTTGAAGAAACCTATAGAACCATTGTTGCTTCAAGTCCATCACGTTGTTACGTCCTCCACACTGTTACATTTTATTTATTTTTATTTTTTTTTGCATTATAATTTCGCCATCGTACTTAGTTCGCCGTCAGTTGATCATAAGTTAAGATCTATTCACACACGTAAGGTTTGTAGAGAAATTGAACTTTTTTTTTTTTTTTTTTTTTTTTTTGGTCGAAAAAATTGAACGTTGTTGAGTTACCTTTTCCCTGATGTAACTGGTGTCGAATATCCATAAGATATGACTAAACCAAAATCCTTCGATAGGGCTATGTGGGTCACGGTCTGAATCTGTGAACTGGTGATGGAACCTATGTGTGCTCACCCAATCTATTGGATGACCCTTGAAAAAAAAAAGTTCATAGCTTAGGATATATACATGATGTAAGTTGTATTTGATTTCATTTATATTTTCGATTAAAACAATATTTACCTGAAGACCGAAAAGGGCAGAATAAGCGAATGAATATTCAAGCCATTTAGGTAGCTTAAAGCTCTTGTGAGTCAAGTTCCTATGGTAGGAGAATGTAAGGCTTATGTTAGTCACGGCGACGATAATCAGACCAAATCGGAGAGCTTCCCATTTGTAGTTAAACGGAGCCAAGATACACAGCAAATGAACGACCACAACAAATGAAGCTCTCATTACATCGGTCCGGGTCCATTTTCTAAAAAAATATGCTCTTCTTTCCTTACGCACCGCTTTGCTTTGGCTAGAGCCATCTTCCTTGGTGGTCACACCCATCGAGGAGGTTTTGAGATTTGAGTGGTAAATATTTGAGGTATATGTTTAAGCAAAAGTTTGATTTGCATATTTATAGGGGGATAATGTTGGTGCATTGAAGCTTATTGTTGAGGAGATGAAGGTTTTAATGGAGGGAGTATTTAACAACAAAATTATAAACTTATACACTTTTACCTCGTCTTTTCCTTGCCTGTCTCCAAATGATGATTTATATAATTAGGAAAATTAAGGACAAGCAATTTTGTTCTTCTTATTTTTTTAATATTCATTAATGTTTTGCGTAGGACGGATTGGTTAGTCCGATAATCAAGGGCTAAGCATAATAGGCACATGCACAAACCTTGATAGCTCTTAATTTTAAGGTTTTGGAATTTGGAAAACATTTTATCTACCAATGTGACTCACTACTTTTGAGAATCTTACCACGCCGCAAGTTAGGTAAGGTAGACCACCCCATAAATAGACGAGGGTCCAAAATGTTACGATGTGGAGACCAATTGTATGTTTCCAAGAAACCTATGGAACCATTGTTGCTTCAAGTCCATCACGTTGTTACGTCTTCCACACTGTTACATTTTTTTTTCAATATACTTATCGTACTTAGTTCGCCGTGAGTTGATTATAAAATATTGTATTACAATCTGATCTATTCACATAAATCAGGCTTTGTAGAGAAATTGAACGTTGTTGTGTTACCTTTTCCCAGGTGTAATTGGTGTCGAATATCCACAAGACATGACTGAACCAAAATCCTTCGATAGGGCTAAGTGCTGGGTCACGGTCTGTATCTGTGAACTGGTGATGGAACCTATGTGTGCTCACCCAATCTATTGGATGACCCTTGAAAAAGAAAAAAAGACATTTCAAAGATAACTTACGATATATAAATGATGTTAGTTGTATTCGATTTCATTTTTATATTCGGTTAAAGGAATATATATATACCTGAATAGCGAAAAGGGCAGCATAAGCTAATGAATATTCAAGCCATTTAGGTATCTTAAAGCTCCAATGAGTCAAGTTCCTATGGTAGGAGAATGTAAGGCTTAGGTGGGTACGACGGTGGTATTTAGACCAAATCGGAGAGCTTCCCATTTGTAGTTAAACGGAGCCAAGATACACAACAAATGAACGACCACAACAAAGAAGGCTCTAACTAAATCGACAAAATAGGCTCTTCTTTCCTTACGCACCGCTTTGCTTTGGCTAGTGCCATCGTCATTGATGGGTGTTAGTGTTGTGAAGACCAAGTTTTAGAATTTGTGAGGATTACATTGTTTTTTGAAGCACTTTGTGTATCAGTCAAAAAGTAGTACAGAGAGTCGTGCTGTGCAAACGAGTTTACAAAATCAATGAGCCGAGTTGGATGCGGGCTTGTAGCTGCTAAGGACGAATCTAGAAGAGGCGGCAGCTGAGGTGGATGAGGAGATTTTGGAGAGCTATCAAGATGAAAATAATATTTCCTTTTCCTAAAGAGAAAAAATAAGAAAAGAGATAATCTCTTGGAGTTTTGGAGTAATCACCAAGGCTGAAACTTGTAAGGTTTCTGAGCACGCTTATTGAGTATAAATAGGGTGTTTGTAGACGGCCATCACAAACTTGAGAGCTTTATCATATTTGGGTTTAGATTTCTTGTAAGAAAGCTAGGACAAACGGGGGTAGGGTTTGAGAGGTTCTAAGATCGTGTATAGATCTGACAACGTGAGGGTTATTAGAACAACAAGCCAAGGGTGTCTTGAGCTTGTTGATTTCGTTTAAGAACATACGTGTAAGTTCACATAAGTTTCTAGTAATATATTTTCTTTGTAGGGAAATCCCCCATCCCAGTTTGTGATCTACTACTGCATCAATATCTTCAGCTTGTTGATTTATTTTTAAGAACATACTTGTAAGTTGTCTTAAAAAGTTTATAGTTTATAGTAATATATTTTCTTTGTGGAAAAAATTATGTCCCAGTTTGTGATCTACTATTGCATCAGTAGTATCTCTTGCATTTTCAATGGGGTCAGTGTCACCCATAGAGGATGAATAGGTTTGCGTTTGAGATATGAGTAGTATCTGAGCAAAGGTTTGATTATTATTGTAACATCCGCGAACCAGAAACTTGTTTTAGAAGTGGTATCGGACGACATAAGGGATTCGGGAGTCGATTACATACGCTCTTTGAGGTGTGAATTGAGGATTGATTGTACATGTTCTTGTTTGATTGTTGTACAGTCGGTTTAAGGTTCAATCATCTCGAAGAAAATGTGTAAAAAGCTCCTAAATGCTTAGTGTCGATCGACACCAAAGGGGTGTGTCGATCGACACCGGTTTGAGAAATCGATTCCGGTTTAAGTCGATTGTGCGTTTGATGTGGTTTGAGTTGGTATGGTCGAGGGGTGTCGACCGACACCAAGGAAGGGTGTCGATCGACACCGTTTATTGGAAAATCGACCGGTTCGATTTAAGTCGGCTGGTTTTGTTCCGGTTAAAGGTTTGGAAGCCCTAGTCTCGCGTTAAAAGGCTGGTGGCCGCGCAGAAAGTCACTTTTTCGTGACAGAGACTTTTCAGAGGTGATTTTGGAGTTTTGTGAAGTTTGGAGGCTTGATCAGAGGCTTTGGGTTGTTGTTCATCTTCTTTTCCTTCCTTCTAATCCTTTTCAAGGTGAGTGCGTGACTGTAGGTCCGTTAATCATTGGAGTTTGTTTGATTTCGAGTTTATTGATGAGTTTTCGAGTTGTTCTTGAGTTATGGTTGAGGTATATTGCTGTTTGATCGATGTGTGGGTTGAATCCCACGATTTTGGTTGTTTTATGCGATTTTTGTAGCTTCTGGTGTCTGAGCGTCGAGCTGGTGTCGACCGACACTCGATGAGTGTCGATCGACACTCAGGAGGCTGGCGTCGATCGACACCATAGAGGTGTCGGTCGACACCGGTCTGGGAGGTCAGGAAACGTGGGTGTTTCCTGACATGGAGGTTTCAGTTGTTGGTTATTGTTCTTGTTGTTGATTATTGTTGATGTATTGTCTAGTGTTTGACGTACTTGGCCTGTAGGCAGGATGATCCACTCACTAAGTATTTATGATAATACTTACGCATCTCTATTCCAATGTGATGCAGGTAACAGCAATGTTCTTCCGCGGAAAGAGACCGAGAGAAGAGGATGATGAGATTAGGAATTTGATATTGGCTATCTTGTTGTGGTTGACAAGGAATTCATGATTAGGGTGTTCTATTTTTAATAATGTAGCAAACCTGGTGTTTAGGTTGCTTATTCTTTATTGGTTATTGGTTATTGGTTATTTGTTGAACGGTTTATTATGATTTAATATTATTGATTTCTTTCGAGAATTTCCGCATTGATAATTTATTATAATCGTTTATAAAAAAAAAAAAAAGAGCTTGGTTGTTTCATTTTGGTATCAGAGCGAATACGGTTTTAGTACTGTTAGTATTTGATGAATTGGACTATGTGCTTAATTGATTATGTGAGTTAGTCAGTTAGTGGTCTAGTCTCATCCTCTCGGTCTTCCAGTTTTCTGCGGTAAGTGAGTTAGATATTGTGTGTCATGTTTTGTGTTTGTGTGCTGACTTTGCTCATTTTCTGTACTTGGTGGAAGTGCAGAGAGATGGATGCAGGTTGTGGTCGTGGCCGTGGTCGTGGTCGCGGTGGAGCCCTTGGGGGCAGAGGAGATGGTCGTGGTGGACGAGCAGCGGGTCGTGGAGGTCGGGGTGCTGGGCGTGGTTTGCCAGAGGCTGAGGTTTCAGTAGAGAGTGCAGCGCCGAGTGTGGCGACAGCGTCAGTGACTCAGTCAGTTTCGTTGGCCGGTGGGGCTAACTCTGGTGCCGGTGGTGGCGCAGGAGCAGGAGCAGTTCCCGGTGGGGGAGCGGCTTTGGCTCAGGGAGATTTGATTGTGGGGCTACTGACGCAGTTGTTGGCACGTCTTCCTCAGGCAGTTCCACAGCAGGCTCCGGTTGCACCTCCAGCGGCCGGGGCACAGGTTGGTGCCGGTTTTGTTGAGCAACAGGAGGCTGCGGGGCAGCAGGGTGCTGCGGTTGGGTATTTGCCTTATCGTGAGATGATGAGGGAGATGCAGAGGATTGGCACGCCTATGTTTGAGGGTGGTGCTTGATATCTCTGCATTTTACCTTCTTTTGTCATATGTTTTCTTGAAGTTTCCCTTCCTTTTAGCTCATATATTCAGCATTCTAGTATGATTATCATGCATTGTACAAACACATAGCATATAGGACCTGCATTTGCATATTTCGTGCAATTTAGAGTTGTATCTGGTGTTTTGGAGCTGAAAAGGAAGAGGGATGGATCAGACCAATTGGAGGAATGAAGGGTCGAGGCCAAACGGGATGCGAAACGGGGGAGCAACCCCGTTTGCTGAGGGAAAAGCTGAGCGTTGACCGAAATAGAGGAGTTGACCCGCGTTTTCAACAAGACCTGAAGGAAGCTGTGTGAATTTGGAAGGAGAAATGGTCAACTTAAATGATTTGACTGAGGGCTTCTACTTCCTCCTACTATTTAAGACATTAAGACCTAAAATTTTAGGCATCTTGTAATATCTCTTCCAAGAATAGATCTAAAAACTTCCTCTTTGAGAATTTTCTTTGTGTTCACAATTTGCTTTGGATTTTAATCAAGTTTATCTTATTTTCTTTTGCATTAATCTTATCTTAGCTTAATCTCTCTTGCTCTTCACTTGCTATTCACGATTGGGTGCCTTTTCCTCTCTAGGATTTGGTGTTCTTGACATGAATAGTGAGTGAGCTTTCTTGGGTCTCTAGGGATGAGGTAGATTCGAGCTATTAGGGGTCGATTTAGTGTCTAGAGGTGTTTAATCTTTACAAAAGTCCTTCTTTGCTGGGTTTGCTTAAGGCTAGACCTTGGTTGATCATCTTGGTCTTGATCTAAGACCTCTCTTACACCGAAAGTGTCTTGAGGGAGGTTGGATCGACCAGCAAAGAGGTGAGCTTGTCCTTCACACGGGAGTGGTTGTTTGGAGAGCTCACTGGACTGAGAGGGTTGTCGCATAAAGCTGGCCTCCATCGGAATCACTAACCGAAAGTTAGCTCCTATGATTTCGAGGATGGCTTAGTGGCTTTCATCACGGGAGTGGGCTAGCCTTGTTTCATGAACCCTCTTCCTAGGATTTACCATTCTTTGAACATCCCTAGACTTCTCTATTGATCCCTAAGAACTTGTTATCAATAACCTCATCCCAAGACCCCCCTTTTACCATTAAAGTCAGCATCTTTATTTATGTCAAGCGTCTATTGCATATGCATACTCAATTTACATTCACTCTAGTTTAGCTTTCATTTAGAAACTCTGTGCATTTGAATATTTGTCTTAGTTAACTTTGTTACCATATCGAAATTCCAATTGTTCTTGACTTGTTCATTTTCTTGCATTCGAATTTGGTCTCAAGCTGGTTCCATTATGGATTGATCCTCAAATACCACGATGACATGAGTGGGTATGAGTAATTGAAACCTCACGTAAAAATCTTGTTTCAGTGCTACTCCAGAGCAGGCTGACGAGTGGCGTCAGAGATTAGAGCGGAACTTCGATTCAGTTCGTTGTCCAGAGCAGTTTCAGGTTGAGTTGGCAGTGCACTACCTTGGGGGTGAAGCACATTTGTGGTGGAGGTCTGTTAGGACGCGGAGAGCGGTTTGGACTTGGGTTGATTTCGTCGAGGAGTTCAACCACAAGTTTTTCCCGCAGGAGGCTCGTGACAGACTGCAGTTGAGGTTCTTAGACTTGACTCAGGGTGAGAGGTCTGTACGGGAGTACGATGCAGAGTTCTGCAAGTTGGTGGTTCACACTGGTGGTGAGCTGGGGAGTGAGCGGGCGTTGATGTCGAGGTTTCTTTAGGGACTTCGGAGGAACATCAGGACTCAGTGTAGAGGTGGTATGTACCACACTAAAGCTGGTTTAGTCGAGTTGGCAGCTTCCATTGAGGAGGATTTGCGTGAGCCGGTGAGTTCGGCAGTTGTTCCAGCTGTAGTTGTTTCTGCTACCCATCCTAGGGGCCAGCAGCAGCAGCAGCAGCGTAGAGGTTACAGTTCTGGTCATGGCAGGGGCGGCAGGCCTGCACAGGGCCAGAAGAGGAGAGCAGAGGAGATATCTGCTAGTAGCCAGAGTACAGGTGGTTGCTTTGGTTGTGGGAGTTTGGATCACAGAGTTGCTACTTGCCCCAAGAGGGCGGGATCCAGAGAGACGGCAGTGTGTTTCTATTGCAGGGAGCCAGGGCATATCAAGCCAATGTGTCCCAAGTTACAGCAGAGGTCTGTGGCAGCAGTGATTCAGCCGTTGGCTATTCAGTCAGCAGCTCAGATTGCAGCGTTGCAGTCAGGTGGAGCGCCGCGTGTTTATACTCCGGCAGAGGTGGGCCAGACCAGTCAGTTAGGCCAGATCACAGGTAAAATCTTTGACTCAGACTTTTAAATTCTTAAGGTAGAATTTTGGTGTTGTTTGTTTCTGTTATTTTACTGTGATAGAGTTGGAGGTTCTCAACACTTGTGGATGTGTGTAGGGACCTTGTTAGTTGGTGGATTTGAGTCTCACGTGTTGTTTGACTCGGGAGCATCTAACTGCTTCATTACTCCGGAGAGAGCTGAGAGTAGTGGTATTCGGAGTAGCGATGGCGAGGCTTCAGGCTTTGTCAAGGTGGCTGGTGGTGGTTTTCTGGCTACTTCGGGCAGAGCTAGAGCAGTGGATGTGCAGATTGCGGGGCAGTCTATGCCAGCAGATTTAGTCATCAGTCCGGTGGAGATGTATGACGTGATTTTGGGGATGGACTGGTTATCCTTATACCGGGTTCATCTGGATAGCTACAGAGGTAGAGTGGTGTTTGAGCAGGATGCAGGGAAGTTGGTTTATCAGGGAGTGAGACCGACTTCAGGGAGTATAGTGATCTCAGCTATTCAGGCAGAGCAGTTGTTAGAGCGGGGCTGTGAAGCCTATTTGGCGACGATTACTATGACAGAGTCCAGTGGTGAGGTGGTTGTGCAGGATATTCAGGTTGTCCAGGATTTTGAGGATGTGTTTCGGTCGCTGAAGGGATTACCACCATCTCGGTCAGATCCTTTCACGATTAAATTAGAGCCCGGGACAGCTCCGATATCAAAGACACCTTACAGGATGGCACCAGCAGAGATGGCAGAGCTGAAGAAGCAGCTAGAGGACCTTTTGAGTAAAGGGTTCATCAGACCTAGTGTTTCGCCGTGGGGAGCTCCAGTTTTGTTTGTGAAGAAGAAAGATGGCAGTTTTCGGTTGTGCATTGATTACCGGGGACTTAACCGAGTCACAGTGAAGAACAGGTACCCACTTCCGAGGATCAATGAGTTGTTGGATCAGTTGAGAGGTGCTACTTGGTTCTCCAAGATTGACTTGGCATCGGGATATCACCAGATTCCGATAGATGAGTCAGATGTTCGAAAGACGGCTTTTCGGACGAGGTATGGGCATTTCGAGTTTGTGGTCATGCCTTTTGGTTTGACGCCGGCAGCTTTCATGAGATTGATGAACGACGTGTTCAGGGAGTTTCTGGATGTGTTCGTCATTATTTTCATAGATGACATTTTTGTGTATTCGAGGAGTCCAGAGGAGCATGCGACGCATTTGAGGCTTGTTTTGGAGAAGCTTCGAGAGCAGAAGCTGTTCGCTAAGTTGAGCAAGTGCAGCTTTTGGCAGAGAGAGATGGGTTTTCTTGGCCATATTGTTTCTGCAGAGGGAGTTTCTGTGGATCCGGCTAAGATTGAGGCCATCAGAGATTGGCCTAGACCGAGTAGTGTTACCGAGATCAGGAGTTTTTTGGGTTTAGCAGGCTACTACAGGAGGTTCGTCAAGGGGTTTGCGAGTATGTCTCAGCCGATGACGAGGTTGACTGGCAAGGATGTGCCGTTTGTGTGGTCGCATGAGTGCGAGGAGAGCTTTGTGAAGCTCAAGGAGATGTTGACTAGTACACCAGTGTTGGCATTACCCGATCCGGGGAAGCCATATGTAGTGTACACAGATGCTTCAGGTGTTGGGCTTGGTTGTGTTTTGATGAAGGTGGGCAGAGTGATTGCCTATGCTTCGAGGCAGTTGCAGGGCAGTGAGCGTAACCGTCCTACGCATGGTCTTGAGTTGGGAGCAGTGGTTTTTGCACTCAAGATTTGGAGGTCCTATCTTTATGGTGGTAGAGTGCAGATCTTTACAGATCACAAGAGTCTACAGCATATCTTTACTCAGCCTTTGCTGAATGCGAGGCAGACGCGTTGGGTGGATTTTCTGGCAGACTATGACCTGGATATTGTTTATCATCCGGGCAAGGCCAATTTGGTGGCAGATGCTTTGAGTCGACGGAGGGTTGATTCAGATAGAGAGCGCGGTGTTGAGGCTTTGGTCAGCGAGATTAGTACATTGCGTCTTTGTGCTATTTCAGAGGAGCCTTTGGGTTTGGAGGCAGCTGATTAGGCAGATTTACTCAGTAGGATCAGAGTGGCTCAGCAGAGTGATCAGAGTTTGGTTAATGCTTCGCAGGCGTCTGGTTGTGAGTATCTGGTCTCATCGAATGGGACTATCTTGGTTCGTGGGCGAGTTTGTGTGCCCAAAGATGTGGAGTTGAGACAGGAGGTTTTGAGAGAGGCTCATTCGAGCAAGTTTTCGATTCATCCGGGTGCGACCAAGATGTACCGTGACCTCAAACGGTATTATCATTGGGTTGGGATGAAGAGAGATGTGGCAGATTGGGTTGCGAGGTGCAACACTAGTTCTTTGGTCAAGGCAGAGCATCAGGTGCCTAGTGGTCTTTTGCAGAGTTTACCTATTCCAGAGTGGAAGTGGGACATGATCACTATGGATTTTGTTGTGGGATTGCCTATCTCACGGACATTTGATGCTATTTGGGTCATTGTGGATCGCTTGACCAAGTCAGCACATTTCTTGGCCATCAAGAAGACAGATGGAGCGGATGTCTTGGCTAGTAAGTTTGTGCGAGAGATTGTGAGGCTGCATGGAGTGCCAGCCAGTATTGTGTCGGATAGGGATCCGAGGTTTGCTTCAGAGTTTTGGAGGGCATTTCAGACTGAGATGGGCACTAAGGTGCATATGAGTACATCGTATCATCCGCAGACATATGGGCAGTCAGAGAGGACTATTCAGACTTTGGAGGATCTGCTGAGGATGTGTGTACTGGATTGGGGTGGTCATTGGGCTGATCATCTGTGTTTGGCAGAGTTTGCCTATAACAACAGTTTTCAGTCTAGTATTGGCATGGCTCCATTTGAGGCTTTGTATGGGAGGCCATGCAGGACACCGATATGCTGGACCCAAGTGGGGGAGCGCAGCATGTTTGGAGCTACTTTTGTTCAGGAGACGACGGAGAAGATCCGTGTCTTGAGGTTGAACATGAAGGAAGCTCAGGATAGACAGAGGAGTTATGCAGATAGACGGCGACGTGAGCTTGAGTTTCAGGTGGGAGATAGAGTTTATCTCAAGATGGCTATGTTGAGAGGCCCTAACAGGTCCATAGCAGAGAACAAGCTCAGTCCGCGTTTTATGGGTCCGTTTCCAGTGGTGGAGCGAGTTGGGCTAGAGCCATCTTCCTTGGTGGTCACACCCATCGAGGAGGTTTTGAGATTTGAGTGGTAAATATTTGAGGTATATGTTTAAGCAAAAGTTTGATTTGCATATTTATAGGGGGATAATGTTGGTGCATTGAAGCTTATTGTTGAGGAGATGAAGGTTTTAATGGAGGGAGTATTTAACAACAAAATTATAAACTTATACACTTTTACCTCGTCTTTTCCTTGCCTGTCTCCAAATGATGATTTATATAATTAGGAAAATTAAGGACAAGCAATTTTGTTCTTCTTATTTTTTTAATATTCATTAATGTTTTGCGTAGGACGGATTGGTTAGTCCGATAATCAAGGGCTAAGCATAATAGGCACATGCACAAACCTTGATAGCTCTTAATTTTAAGGTTTTGGAATTTGGAAAACATTTTATCTACCAATGTGACTCACTACTTTTGAGAATCTTACCACGCCGCAAGTTAGGTAAGGTAGACCACCCCATAAATAGACGAGGGTCCAAAATGTTACGATGTGGAGACCAATTGTATGTTTCCAAGAAACCTATGGAACCATTGTTGCTTCAAGTCCATCACGTTGTTACGTCTTCCACACTGTTACATTTTTTTTTCAATATACTTATCGTACTTAGTTCGCCGTGAGTTGATTATAAAATATTGTATTACAATCTGATCTATTCACATAAATCAGGCTTTGTAGAGAAATTGAACGTTGTTGTGTTACCTTTTCCCAGGTGTAATTGGTGTCGAATATCCACAAGACATGACTGAACCAAAATCCTTCGATAGGGCTAAGTGCTGGGTCACGGTCTGTATCTGTGAACTGGTGATGGAACCTATGTGTGCTCACCCAATCTATTGGATGACCCTTGAAAAAGAAAAAAAGACATTTCAAAGATAACTTACGATATATAAATGATGTTAGTTGTATTCGATTTCATTTTTATATTCGGTTAAAGGAATATATATATACCTGAATAGCGAAAAGGGCAGCATAAGCTAATGAATATTCAAGCCATTTAGGTATCTTAAAGCTCCAATGAGTCAAGTTCCTATGGTAGGAGAATGTAAGGCTTAGGTGGGTACGACGGTGGTATTTAGACCAAATCGGAGAGCTTCCCATTTGTAGTTAAACGGAGCCAAGATACACAACAAATGAACGACCACAACAAAGAAGGCTCTAACTAAATCGACAAAATAGGCTCTTCTTTCCTTACGCACCGCTTTGCTTTGGCTAGTGCCATCGTCATTGATGGGTGTTAGTGTTGTGAAGACCAAGTTTTAGAATTTGTGAGGATTACATTGTTTTTTGAAGCACTTTGTGTATCAGTCAAAAAGTAGTACAGAGAGTCGTGCTGTGCAAACGAGTTTACAAAATCAATGAGCCGAGTTGGATGCGGGCTTGTAGCTGCTAAGGACGAATCTAGAAGAGGCGGCAGCTGAGGTGGATGAGGAGATTTTGGAGAGCTATCAAGATGAAAATAATATTTCCTTTTCCTAAAGAGAAAAAATAAGAAAAGAGATAATCTCTTGGAGTTTTGGAGTAATCACCAAGGCTGAAACTTGTAAGGTTTCTGAGCACGCTTATTGAGTATAAATAGGGTGTTTGTAGACGGCCATCACAAACTTGAGAGCTTTATCATATTTGGGTTTAGATTTCTTGTAAGAAAGCTAGGACAAACGGGGGTAGGGTTTGAGAGGTTCTAAGATCGTGTATAGATCTGACAACGTGAGGGTTATTAGAACAACAAGCCAAGGGTGTCTTGAGCTTGTTGATTTCGTTTAAGAACATACGTGTAAGTTCACATAAGTTTCTAGTAATATATTTTCTTTGTAGGGAAATCCCCCATCCCAGTTTGTGATCTACTACTGCATCAATATCTTCAGCTTGTTGATTTATTTTTAAGAACATACTTGTAAGTTGTCTTAAAAAGTTTATAGTTTATAGTAATATATTTTCTTTGTGGAAAAAATTATGTCCCAGTTTGTGATCTACTATTGCATCAGTAGTATCTCTTGCATTTTCAATGGGGTCAGTGTCACCCATAGAGGATGAATAGGTTTGCGTTTGAGATATGAGTAGTATCTGAGCAAAGGTTTGATTATTATTGTAACATCCGCGAACCAGAAACTTGTTTTAGAAGTGGTATCGGACGACATAAGGGATTCGGGAGTCGATTACATACGCTCTTTGAGGTGTGAATTGAGGATTGATTGTACATGTTCTTGTTTGATTGTTGTACAGTCGGTTTAAGGTTCAATCATCTCGAAGAAAATGTGTAAAAAGCTCCTAAATGCTTAGTGTCGATCGACACCAAAGGGGTGTGTCGATCGACACCGGTTTGAGAAATCGATTCCGGTTTAAGTCGATTGTGCGTTTGATGTGGTTTGAGTTGGTATGGTCGAGGGGTGTCGACCGACACCAAGGAAGGGTGTCGATCGACACCGTTTATTGGAAAATCGACCGGTTCGATTTAAGTCGGCTGGTTTTGTTCCGGTTAAAGGTTTGGAAGCCCTAGTCTCGCGTTAAAAGGCTGGTGGCCGCGCAGAAAGTCACTTTTTCGTGACAGAGACTTTTCAGAGGTGATTTTGGAGTTTTGTGAAGTTTGGAGGCTTGATCAGAGGCTTTGGGTTGTTGTTCATCTTCTTTTCCTTCCTTCTAATCCTTTTCAAGGTGAGTGCGTGACTGTAGGTCCGTTAATCATTGGAGTTTGTTTGATTTCGAGTTTATTGATGAGTTTTCGAGTTGTTCTTGAGTTATGGTTGAGGTATATTGCTGTTTGATCGATGTGTGGGTTGAATCCCACGATTTTGGTTGTTTTATGCGATTTTTGTAGCTTCTGGTGTCTGAGCGTCGAGCTGGTGTCGACCGATACTCGATGAGTGTCGATCGACACTCAGGAGGCTGGCGTCGATCGACACCATAGAGGTGTCGGTCGACACCGGTCTGGGAGGTCAGGAAACGTGGGTGTTTCCTGACATGGAGGTTTCAGTTGTTGGTTATTGTTCTTGTTGTTGATTATTGTTGATGTATTGTCTAGTGTTTGACGTACTTGGCCTGTAGGCAGGATGATCCACTCACTAAGTATTTATGATAATACTTACGCATCTCTATTCCAATGTGATGCAGGTAACAACAATGTTCTTCCGCGGAAAGAGACCGAGAGAAGAGGATGATGAGATTAGGAATTTGATATTGGCTATCTTGTTGTGGTTGACACGGAATTCATGATTAGGGTGTTAGTTCTATTTTTAATAATGTAGCAAACCTGGTGTTTAGGTTGCTTATTCTTTATTGGTTATTGGTTATTGGTTATTTGTTGAACGGTTTATTATGATTTAATATTATTGATTTCTTTCGAGAATTTCCGCATTGATAATTTATTATAATCGTTTATAAAAAAAAAAAAGAGCTTGGTTGTTTCAGTTATATTCATAGGTGGATGATGTGTGCATTGATTGTAACTAGGCCTGGGATTATTTACCCATACCCGAAATACCGAACCGAACCGACCCGAAATACCCGAAACCGAACCGAACCGATATAAGACTATTTACCCAATGGGTAAAATATTTAAATACCCGTGGGTATCGGGTATTACCCGAACCGAACCGATACCCGATCGGGTTACCCGAATGACCCGAATTATAAATAATTTTTTTTTTTTTTTGAATATTTCTATAAGTTTTCGGATGTATTACAATTTTTTGATTTTTTCATTTAATTTTTCAGATTTTCAGATATTTTTGGGGTTTTCGTGAATATTTTCCTAGATTTTGAATATATTTTTGGATTTTCAGATATATTTTTTAGGTTTTTGGGTATATTTTTAGGTTTTTGGCTAATAAATACCCGAAATACCCGAATCCGAACAATAACCGAAATTTTTTGGGTAATATTTGGTCTTAGAATTATGGACCCGAACCGACCCGAAACCGAAAATACCGACCCGATACCGAACCGAAACTCCTTAGGAACCTATATGGGTATAAACTTCATATACCCGATAGAACCGGACCCGAACGGTTCCTACCCGAACCCGACCCGAATACCCGAAGTCCCAGACCTAATTGTAACGGTGGGTTTGAGTAACTGTCACTATTTAACAGCGAAATGATAAACCTGTACACTTTACCTGGTGTTTGTGATAGCTTTGGTTTTACCCTAAGTTATTATTGGAAGTGCACAATAAATCAATATAGAATATAGGGTTATCGAATTCCGAACGTCAAGTTTGTTGCACAGAAAATTCTCAGATTCAAATCAAGCTAAGTGATAAATAGTAAATGTAATATAAATAAACTAAAACAAAGCATCATGTAATTGATTTAAGAAGTTAAATTCAATGACACAAACGCTAGGCCTTGGAAAATTCTCAGGTTGAATCCGAAATTGCAGAGTTAAGATTATCAAGATATTAATTAAGCACCGTTCTTGAACTTGAAACACTAATATAAAACCAATCAACTTTCGTTGTCGAGATTATCTATGTCTAAATCCTAAAATTTCAAATTTCTTCGCAAATTCAATAAATCAGACAAGTATTAAATCCATGTTTAATTGTTCATAAAATTCATAAACCAAATTTCTTTGCCGATAGGAATTTTGCTCATCTAAGATAGTTCAGGAAATTAATGATACTTTTGCATCTATCAATTAACCTAATATCAGATTCTAGATAGCGAAGGTAGAATATGCAATAAACACAATCCAGATGAAGAATTCTAATGATTTATCCTAACAATATTTGCAATTCTTGTTCAACCTTTGAAAAACCATAAGCCTAACAAGCAAACTACTCAGACATGGTGATTGAATCAAACATCATGAATAAAGTAAATTGCATAAAAGAAATAAGAAAAGAGATAAATGAGTTCAAAATCTTTTCTCAAGGAGTCTGATTTCTCTCTCCAAAGCTCTGCTACAAATCTTTCTCTAAGTCGCAATAGAATCATATATAAATTGTGATAAACCCTCTCCATATTGTGCACATGTGGACATAGAAGAAGATGACATGTGGCATATAATTTTTACTATAAAAAAATATTAAAAAGTTTAATGGAACATCAATTCAACTTTTGGTCTTATTTTGTGCTCATTGTAACTTACTGAAACAACCAAGCCTTTTTTTTTCTTTTTAAATCAATTCAAGCGGAAGGCTTAAACCAGCAAATAAATAATAAATCAATCATCAATAATCAATTCAGCAATATTCAACGAAGCAATAAAATAAATAAATAGTCTAACAACTTAAACAGTTCAACAAACATAAAAGTCTTATCATCCTCTTCTTCGGTCTTGATTCCGCGATCACACTTTATTTTTACCTGCATCACAGAAAAAGAGATGCGTAAGTATTATCATAAATACTTAGTGAGACGATCACTCTGCCAACAGGCCAATTACGCAATTTCTAGACAATTAAAGTATTTTAAAATAATTTCCACAATTATTAAATATTTTCCACATATTTAAACATTTCCAAATAATTATTAAATAATTCTCATAATTAAATAATAATCATAATTAATTATTAATCCAAAAATAATTAATTAAATCAGACCAATTAACCACTTAAATCATTTAAATTCATAAAACCGGATTAAACCATTTCGTTCCAATTACAATTCAGTTAAACCGACTTGAACCGGACAGTGTCGAGCGACACCCGCTTGGTGTCGGTCGACACTTGACAACTTGGTTTCGATCGACACCAGCTTGGTTTCGCACAGAAACACACAATCAGCAGCAAATCACATCACATATCACGACTAACCATGAAAATAAGTATGAACATCATAATAACTCAACCAATCAAACACACAACCACAAATCTAGAGAATTACGGGCCTACAGTCACGCACTCACTGATAATCTGAAAATAGGTTCCTATTCTCTACTGCAAGTGTACAGTGATGAAGAATGTAATATGTAAGATTCGAATTCCAGAGGACCAGTGTTACGCTATGAAACTAAGAGATTAGAAACAGAGCTAAGACAAGAGAGATTTGTTTGTGAAATCGGTAACGAATAACGAAAGTAAGCGACGATGTAAAATCAATGAAAACAAGCACTATATCAAGGCAAATCGCAGGAGATTCAAGGATAGCAACCAAATAACTCTTCAGGGTACAAATTTAATGCAGGTCTCGACCTCAAACATAAGAGTAAGTTAATCCACTATCGTGATCTTAACAACTTTGACAATCAACCTAGATGCATAAACTGTCGTTTGAATCTAGCAATTGAAAACAAGCAATATGGACGGGTTCGATATGTTCACAAATCGCCTTAACATCAACTTTCGCAGGTTAGGGACGATTTGCTCACCAATGTTCGTTCTAGCAACCTATAACACTTTTGATGAATAGATTAACCTAAGATCAAAGATTAAGTGATCAATTCAATCTAAGCATTAAACTCAACAATGGCGAAGACAATATGATGAAGCCCTATTTGTATTTAGTTTGGCTAACACATGAATTCCTTTGAAAAACCTAGATCCAACTAAAGGACTACTCAGACATGGCGAAATAGATCACAGCAATTGATGAGATAAAATTCATTGCATAAGAAACAAGAAACAAGGGTTCAGAAATCTTCTCCAATACTGTCACAAAGGTTCAGAAATCTTCTCCCTCAAAAACAACGAAAAACGGCGTATCTCACCAAGTGTCGAAATCAAAATCAAAAACTAAAAGAAAGCGTGCCCTAACAATGGCTGAAAAACAAGTCTAAGTAGCTTCGAAGTAGAGTACGGTTTAATCCGGTTTGAAGGCGAATCGATCGACCGGGGTGCTCGGTCCAACGGGTGCGTAGGCGCTCGGACTGCTAGGTCGAGTGGTGATCGAGCGGTCCGACCGTGGGGGGTGATCGAGCGGTCTGACCGAGGGGGGTAATCGAGCGGTCCGACCGTGGGGGTTGATCGAGCGGTCCGACCGTGGGGGCTGATCGAGCGGTTGGTCCGAGCGATAATCGAGCGGTAATGGGCCGAGCGGGTTGCTCGAGTGATTCTCTCCCGGACTTGATCGGGCTTCGAATGACGGCCTTTTTACTCTTTTTTGCCTTCTTTCACCTTTTGCTGCTCCTTGTAACCGAAACTCTCCTTGGAACGTCTTTAGACCTGTAAAGACTCGATAAAAGCTAGAAAGACTCTGAAGACATCACTCACCTTTGATTTCGGATTAAGAGGAAGAACAAGGAGATAAACAACAAGAATCAACAGCAAGTAACCTCAGAAAACTCCAAAATCTCCTCAAAACTCCCAAAACTCCCAGCTCTTTCTCTGCCTCCTTTTTGTCTCGAAAGACGTGAAAAGAGACTGCTCCTTCTCTTTATTCGAGACCTAGGACTTCCCTTCTCCCCGAACCGGCCAAACCACACTTAAATCAAACCGGAAATTCGCAAACGGATCGGTGTCGACACCAGGCGAAAATCGCACTTCTTTGGTTTACGGATGTTACAACTCTCCTCCACAAAACTGGATTCGACCTCGAATCCCAACACAACCCACGTCTCGCAAGACCAATACCCGACCTCGCAAAGCCACAACACTGGAGATCCTCACCTGATCCCCGAGACTCACATTCAATCCCAAGTATACGCACGTTCCAAGACATTTTTCTCTTAACTCATTATCCAAAACACTTATATTGGGGCCACGACTCCCAAATAAGTCTAAACCACACCACTTGTATTGGGGCCACGGTCTCCCAAACAAGTCTGCAACTACCCAAACTGGGGCGACGGCCTCCCAGACGGGCCTGCCATCGCTTATACCGAAGCCACGACACTCGGATAAGCTACTCACACTGAAGCCACGGCACTCAGGTAAGTCTGCCAGAGAACGAAAGTCTCCAAAATGTAATGAGTTATTCAGGACCGCAGCCCTTGGACAAAATTCTTAAACGCCTATAACAATAAGATTGAAACCGTCTCACTGATATATCCTATTTTTACATGTTTTTACCTTGGTTTTCTTTATATTTTCTTACTCAATAATAATGATTTTGTATCCAAGAGGTAGTTTTCTTGTATATTTTGGTTTTGGGAAGCAAACAGGTCAAAATGGCAAAAAGAAGGCAAAATGGAGCAAAAAAACTTCAAATAATAATCCATGCAAGTTCCCAAGTCAAGAGCTTCAACAAAACTCAAGTTGGCCGGTTTCGCGCATTCAGACAGAATCAAAGCATCCGAAAGATGACCGCGGAAAAGGGTCTTTCCGACGTCCAAATCATGAGATATTTATATGGAAAGATAGATAAATGAGTCATGCGTCGCGGAGAAGTAGAATTGGGCTATTTGGAGTAGAAATACGGCCTAGGATCTTTTTTTCCCAAGACATGTCCGTCTAGCGAGTAAGTGAAGCCCATGGAGCTTGGATGAACGAAATGGACCGGGATCACTGCGGGCCAAGCTTGAACCTCATCATGACTCAAGCCCACATCTTTACAAGCGAAAAGAAGGCGGCAGCCGCGCGTCACTCAAGACTTGGTGAGCAAGTTCAAGCGAGGAGAAGAAATGGAAAGTTTCCTCTTCTCTTTTGCGCATTAACTTAGCCGACCTAGTCTCCCCTCACCTATATATACTTGATTTTAGCCTCTTGTATCAGAATCACGAAATCATAGACACAACTCTCTTCAATAAACCGGAGCCACTTAGGTGGTCTCCTTGCTCTTTCTCTTCTTTTGCATTTTGTACATACTCGCATGTTTTAGCTTAAGTCTAGGGTTTTAGAGGTTTCTCTCTAGGGGAGAGCGGCGGCTTGATCTCTATCACTCCGCCTCCTTTCCCTAGAACTATGAGATCCTCTCTACTCCCTTAGACTCGTTATTGAATCATGGATCCTTCAAAGAAGACATGACATGATAAGCCATCAAGAATCGGTTGTTAAAGAAAGGGAAACCTTATGGTTCACCATCTTTATTCATACCTAAAACTTGTTGCTAGAGTAGTAACTAGCGACTCGATCCAAGGTTGATATACTCTCCAAAAGCTTGTTATATCTCCGATCCTAATATTTGATGGGCAATTCGTCTTAGGCTATGAAAGTAGACCTAAGGAGTTTTGTGAACAATCACTACCCGATTGTATTGCATGTTTCACTCTTCAATGACCATGTGAAAGCTGAGTCCATTGGTTTAAGAAACATAGGTGGTCGGAGCCACGAAAGTGGGATGAGCACATCTTAGTGTTTTGAGTTCATAGAAATCGGATTTAACAAACTTTTCAATTGATTTGGCTTATGT
The DNA here is from genome assembly GCA_026724425.1 of Erythrophleum ivorense. Taxonomy (NCBI): domain Eukaryota; kingdom Viridiplantae; phylum Streptophyta; class Magnoliopsida; order Fabales; family Fabaceae; genus Erythrophleum; species Erythrophleum ivorense. The sequence goes on from JAIUCV010000084.1 coordinate 1,633,293, forward strand.
CTTTTGCGGATTGTCCTTTGTTCAATAATGATGTTTGTATAGTTTGCATTTGTTATTTAATTTTCCCTTATAAAAAAAAATACAAAACCCCTTGCATATTATTGATTTAGCTTAACCAAATCTTTACAAATGTGTAGTGTGTAATTCACATTCTCTTGTGGATCGACCCCTAAGTACTACAACAACATGTTGTGCACTTGCAACCATGTTTAGCTTAGGGTTTTTTTATTACTTGCATATATACCACACCCATGTCTGGCACATCACTCACAACCAAATTGGTCAACACGCGTAACATCCAAGACAACATTCGATAACACAGATAATGAGGAAAAACTCCATCTCATAAATCTCAAAAATGTATGTCTTTACAACGTAAACCAAAAACAACAACAACAAAGCTCAAAAGCTAAACCAAAAACAAAGCCACAAAGACGAAAGAAGCTCACTCCACAACCTGCTTGTCGAACCACTTCCTGAACTTCAACTTCATCTTTGCCGATGGCTCCCAAGTCTCCTCCTTAATACCGCCACAAGTCCACAAAACTCTCTGCAACGGTATCTTCTTGTTCCGCAGAACCTTGACTCTTCTCTCACGAATTTTCACAGGTACCGCCGGAACCGTCAAATCTGGCTGAAGATCCTCTGGAATCTTAGCCACCAACTCCTCTGAAGGATGAAGACACTTCCTCAGCATCAACACATGAAACACCTTGTGAAAGGCTCTCATAATCGGAGGTAACTCCAATTTGTACGCTAACGGTCCAACTCGCTCCACAACTGGAAACACACCCATAAATCACGGACTCAACTTGTTCTCTGTGATGGAGTTGTTAGGACCCCTCAACATCGCCATCTTGAGATACACTCTATCTCCAACATGAAACTCAAGCTCTCGTCTGCGTCTATCTGTATAACTCTTCTGTCTATCTTGAGCTTCCTTCATGTTCAGCCTCACAACACGAACCTTCTCTGTCGTCTCCTGAACATAAGTAGCTCCATAAATGTTGCGCTCCCCCACTTGGGTCCAGCATAAGGGTGTCCTACATGGCCTCACATACAAAGCCTCAAAAGGAGTCATGCCAATCCTCGCCTGGAAGCTGTTGTTGTAAGCAAACTCAACCAAGCTCAGGTGATCCGCCCAATGACCACCCCAATCTAGCACACACATCCTCAACAGATCCTCCAAAGTCTTAATAGTCCTCTCTGACTGCTCATCTGTCTGCGGATGATATGCCATACTCATGTCCACCTTAGTGCCCATCTCTGCCTGAAATGCCCTCCAAAACTCCAAGGCAAATCTCGGGTCTCAGTCTGACACAATACTGGCTGGCACTCCATGCAGCTTCACAATCTCCCGCACAAACTTCCTAACCAAAACAGCTGCTCCATCTGTCTTCTTGATTGCCAAGAATTATGCTGACTTAGTCAACCGATCCACAATAACCTAAATGGCATCATAAGTCCTCGAAATAGGTAGCCCAACCACGAAATCCATCGTGATCATGTCCCACTTCCACTCTGGAAAGGGTAAACTCTGAAAAAGACCACCCTGAACCTGATGCTCAGCCTTCACCAAAGAACACGTGTTGCACCTCGCAACCCAATCAGCTACATATCTCTTAATCCTGACCAAATGATAATACCTCTTGAGGTCATGGTACATCTTGGTCGCTCCTGGATGAATCGAAAACTTGCTCGAATGAGCCTCTCTCAGAATCTGCTGCCTCAACTCCTCAACATTGGGTACACAAACCCAACCACAAACCAGAATAGTCCCGTTCTCATATACCTGATACTCAGAACTTAGTACTCGTGATGCATCAATCATACTCTGATCACTCTCCTGAGCCACTCTGATCTTGCTCAACAAATCTGCCTGATCAACAGCCTCTAAGCCCAAAGGCTCATGCGAAATAGCACAAATGTGTAAAGTGTTAATCTCGCTCACCAACGCCTCCACATCCTGCTCTAAAGCCGAATCACACCTCCGTCGAGTCAAAGCATCCGCCACTAGGTTAGCCTTGCATGGATGATAGATAATTTCCAAGTCGTAATCTGCCAAAAACTCGACCCAGCTTGTCTGTCTCGCACTCAGCATCGGCTGAGTGAAGATGTGCTGTAAACTCTTGTGGTCAGTGAAGATCTGAACTGAACCACCATACAAATACGACCTCCAGATCTTAAGTGCAAAGACCACCGCTCCCAACTCAAAATCATGGGTAGGACGGTTACGCTCACTGCCCTGCCACTGCCTCAAAGCGTAAGTAATAACTCTGCCCTCCTGCATCAGCACACAACCCAGACCAACTCCTAAAGCATCAGTGTACAATGCATAAGGCTTCCCTGGCTCGGGTAACGCCAAAACAGGTGTACTAGTCAATATCTCTTTGAGCTTCCCAAAGCTCTCCTCACACTCTGACGACCAAACAAAAGGAACATCCTTCCCAGTCAACTTCGTCATCGGCTGCGCCATACTAGCAAAATCCTTGACGAACCTACTGTAATAACCTGCTAAACCAAGAAAACTCCTGATCTCGGTAGCATTGCTTGGTCTAGGCCAATCCCTGATGGCCTCAATCTTCGCCGGATCTACGAACACTCCCTCTGCAGAAACAATGTGTCCGAGAAAACCCATCTCTCGCTGCCAGAAACTGCACTTGCTCAACTTAGCATACAGCTTCTGCTCCCGAAGCTTTTCCAGAACCAACCTCAAATGAGACTCATGCTCTTCAGGACTCCTCGAATACACCAAAATATAGTCAATGAAGACGATGACGAACACATTCAAATACTCCCTGAATACGTCGTTCATCAACCTCATTAATGCTGTTGGCGCATTCGTCAAACCGAAGGACATAACCACAAACTCAAAATGCCCATACCTCGTCCTGAAAGCAGTTTTGCGAATATCCACCTCATCTATCGGGATCTGATGATAACCCGACGCCAAGTCTATCTTGGAGAACCAAATAGCACCCCTCAGCTGATCCAACAATTCATCAATCCTCGGGAGAGGGTACCTGTTCTTCACAGTGACTCAATACACCGCCGGAAACTCCCATCCTTCTTCTTCAAGAACAGAACTGGTGCTCCCCAAGGCGAAACACTCGGTCGAATGAACCCTTTGCTCAAAAGGTCCTCTAGCTGTTTCTTCAGCTCTGCCAACTCTGCTGGAGCCATCCTGTAAGGCGTCTTGGATATCGGCGCAGTCCCCGGCTCTAACCCAATCGTGAAAGGATCTGACCGGAAACTCCCGAACAACTCGAATATCCTCAAAAACTATCTCACTACTGGACTCCGCCATAGTGATCGTCGCCAAATAGGCCTCGCAGCCCCGCTCAATCAACTGCTCTGCCTGAATCGCCGAGATCACTATACTCGGGGAGATGTTGTGTTGTTGATCAATCCGCTAGACAAATAACTGAACTCAACATTGAACCCGCTTTCGATTGAGTAGTCTTCCAAGATCGTCGTCGTCTTTAGCTCTTCAAAAGTAATCTTGCTCTTCTTGTCTCATCAGCAACAAAATTTCTAACACTTGATTGCACTCGATTTCTATGTGCCATTGGTTATATAGATATGTAACATAATAACCAAGACAAAAAAGAAATTGAAATACAAAATCTATGAGAAAATTAGAGTAAAAGATAATAAAAAGGTAAAAAAAAAAAAAAGATCTTGGAAGGAGAGGAGATATAGTTTTTTTTTTTTCTTAGAAAATAGATAAAAAGAAATATTGTTTTTTCAAAAGATTTTTAAATATTGAGTTACCATTTTTGCTATATTTTTTCAGATTCTCGTAGAAGATGAATTCTACCAAAGACCATATCTCTACTTATGGTAGAATGGTGTCATACCAAATATTTTTATTTTTATTTTAGTGTCAATGGTAGAATGGTGTTTCTACTTATGGTAGAAGAAATTGTTTTGACTAGAACACAAAATCTACGAGTAGTAGAATATAGTATTTTGGGCAGAACATGTAATCTATAAACAGTAGAAGAGAGTGTTTATGGTAGAACATAGATTCTACAAATGGTAGAAAACAGTGTCTAAGGTAGAATTTAGATTCTACTAATGGTAGAATACCGTGTAATAGAAATGGTGTCTGGCTTTTAATGGGTGATTTCAATGAGATTACAAGTCACCATGAGAAGAAAGGAGGAAGAAAAAGATCAGACGCATCCTTTATTCATTTCACAAGAGTGTTGGAAAATTGTGGGATGATTGAATTTCCATACAAAGGTAACCCATTCTCTTGGGTTGGTTTTCGTAGCTCTGGGAAAGTTCAGTGTCACCTCGATAGAGTAGTTGGAAACGAAGACTGGCATAAAAGTTTTTCCCACACAAATGTGGAGTATTTAAAATTATGGGGCTCCGATCATCGGCCGGCCGGTACTGGCTAGAATTCAATCAAAATATGGTCGCGCCAAAAGGAACTTCAAATTCGATAAACGCTGGCTGGGTAAGAGCGGTTTGAAATAAACTATTGAAACAGGCTGGGGACCAAGTGAACAAGAAGACATCGGAGACATTCACTCAAAGGTCTCAAATTGTCGAAGAGCAATATCACGCTGGAAAAAAACAAACCCATCTAACTCGATAAAAAAGATTGAAGAACTAAAAGAGCTCATGGACAAAGCACAAGCTGATGATTCAACCTCTAGCGGAGATATCACAAAACTCAAAGGGATCTTTGCACAGCTTTCCGAGAAGAAGAACTTTTTTGGAAACAAAAACGCCGATCTACTTGGCTTAAAGAAGGGGATTGCAATACCAAGTTCTTCCACGCTACAACGAAGCAGAGACGAGCTAGAATTCAAATCATAAAGCTAGTAAAAACAGACGGCTCTTGGGCGGAGAATGAAGATGGGATAGAAAAGGTAGCCACAGACTACTTCCAAAATCTCTTCACACTACTTCAGCGCCTGATGGTTTTGAAGACGTCCTCCGACATGTTCCCGAGAAAGTGACTTTAAACATGAATTCGTCTCTTACAAAACCAGTCTCGGATGCGAAAATAAGGAAAGCTATTGCCGAGATAAATCCCGATAAAGCACCAGGCCCGGACGGTATGACTAGTTTATTCTATCAACGTTTTTGGGATGTCACGGCAAAGGACATCATTCAAATGGTCAAAGATTTTCTCATCCGAAACTTTCGACCCGAGACTCAACCAAACGAATATCTGCTTAATCCCAAAAACAGAGAGCCTTAGAGAAATGGGAGAGTTTAGGCCGATAAGCCTGTGTAATGTCAGTTACAAGATCATCTCAAAAATCTTGAGGCACAGATTAAAGCGATTTCTTCCAAAGCTGATATCTGAAACTCAATCAGCCTTCGTGGCTAGATGTTTGATTACAGACAATATCCTGATTGCCCAGAAAGCTTTTTCCATGCTCTTCGTACAAACCCAATGTGTAAATCCAAATTCATGGCGATTAAGACGGATATGAGCAAGGCATATGATCGAGTAGAATGGAACTTTTTAGCAGCCCTTATGCTAAAACTCAGTTTTGCTGAAAAATGGGTCACATGGGTTAAATGGTGTATATCTTCGGTTTCTTACCAGATTCTCCTTAATGGCGAAGCTAAAGGCAATGTCAAACCATCCAGAGGACTTCGACAAGGAGACCCACTCTCTCCCTTCATTTTTATTATTCTGACTGAGGCCCTAATAGCTCAACTAAAGGGAGCAGAGGCAGAAGGTCGAATAACAGGGTCCGTCGATCTCACACCTTTTATTTGCAGATGATAGCTTGTTCTTCTGTGAAGCAGATACCTGCAATGTGCAGAGTTTATGAAGATCTTACGGAACTATGGGCGTGTCTGATGAGGACATCGTATCATCATCAACCAAGGAGGACGGAACCAGGAGCCTTGAGGAGGAGAGCAAGAAGCTGAGGAGAGCTAAGGAAGCAAGTGAATTGAGCTCAACTCAAGTGGAGGCCAAGATTATGTATCCAAGCTCAACCAACATTTGGAGATCATACTCAATTCATCCAGAGTTAGGGGGTTATTGGAAGTAGAATTTGTGTGGATTTGAAAGATTTTAAAAGTGAAGAGAATTGTTAAATTTATAAAGAGTTTTTGTTAGATTTGAAAAGAGTGTAAATTTAGAAAATCAATCAAAATATTTTATTGTAAGGGATTTTGAAAATCTAAAGGTTATTGGTAGTATTTTCCTCGTCGTGGTCCCTAAAAGCGACAAGGAAAATAAAACATTTTATGTGGAGAGAGATATCAGGTTGTCTTCCCGTGTGTAACCGTTTGGTAGAGCGACATTGTGGGACAGACCGATCATGCCCTAGATGCGAAGCAGAGATTGAAGACGTAAACCATCTACTCTTCACATGTCCAGCGTCAGCGCAAGTGTGGAATCTATCAGAGATCCCAAATATTATGGGGACCTAACCGAGCCTTGTTCTACAACTTTGATCATCTCTTATGGAGATCAAAAGAAGCTGGAACATTATAAGAAACTTTACACTACTTTCCATGGATCATATGGTACATCTGGAAAGCAAGGAACGACAAACTGTTCAACGACAAAGAGATTGAGCCAATCGATACCATTCAACTAGCCAAAACTGAAGCGGATACTTGGAAAGTTGCGCAACAAGTAGACGAAACAGGGGAATTATACTCGGGACAAAAAGTCATCATAGCCGACAAGAAAGTCCAATTACCTTACCAAGATGCCAGGTAGATGTTGAATCTCAAAATAGCACAATAGTGTTATAGAAAGATGTGGAGTTTAGGAGAGACTCTTTATTAAGATCAACCAAAGTTCAAAGATTACAAAGGGTGATTCGTCTCGGCGACAAGGCTTGCCGAGATGAATACGAAGAGAATAAGATAAACTGAAAGTAAAGGACGAATTATAGCTAGGGTTTTTGCCTCTCTGCTCTCAGTGATTGCAGGGGATTTCTGAATATTCTTCAATGAATGAGGGGTCTTCTTTATATAGTGAGAGGAGGTCGGCTTCTTCAAGATATTCTTCCTTTTCTCTTTTGGAAATATTCTTCTTTGGTGTTGATCTCTTTCCTTTCTTCAAGGATTTAGTCTTTTTCTCCAAGTCTTTCCTTTTCTTTGAGGAGGTGGTGGTGAAAAACGGGCCAGGCTTGCATGATGTTATTAATTATGACGGGCTCAAGGAATTGTGCTAATTTCGGTATCAACAGTAGATGCCTCTTGGGTAAGTAACTCAAATCTTTTTGTTATTGCACAATTGGATGGCACACAAACTGTCGGAGCTCTTGCACAAGAACAAGTTAGCTCCCCCTTACAAGCGGAATTTCAAGCGGGGACTTGGGTTTCCGAAACATGGCTTTCGAATCTGACTGCTCACAGCTTGTCAAAATGATTGAAGAAGAAGAAGACTGGCCCTCGCTGGCTATGGAACTAGAGGATTTTCATCTTACACGCACCATTTTTAATTCGTATTCATTATCTTTTATCCCTCGTAATTCTAATGTTCGTGCCGAACGTCATGCAAAAGAAGCTCGAGCACGAGGTCATACTTTCTCCATTGTAAACTCTTTGGCTCCAAGTGGAGTGAGTCGAGTGACTCCTAGAGTCAATCTGCTTGAACCTTTTTAGAAATAAATGGAGACTTCGTTGCCAAAAAAAAAAAAAAAAAAAGTCGTTGACTTAAACAAAGCAAAAAATGAATAGTTTAACAGAAATTGCAACAAAAGACCCTCATTAACTCTAAAATTAACTGATATAATTCCGCAACTTTTCAGAGACACTGTGCAAGAGCAGAAAGACCCTTATAGCCCTACTTCAACTTTACCTATTTTTTTCCAGTTTGAGATTTGTCATTGTACCTTGTTAATAAAGATTACGTTAACTTGATACGGCATTTGGCTAACAAAGACTACATTTTGCTAACAAGTAACCTGACACCGTGCTACCAACATCACGACAACCTTGCTAACAATTAGTACTTAACCTCTCTTGCAAATACTATATCCCTTCAATAACAAGTTTTTAGTTACCTCGCTAACAAAAAACACAAAACATGTCACCTCGCTAACAAACACCACGTCATTTGCTAACAAACATCACATTATCTTGTGAACAAATATGTTACCTTGCTAACAAAAATCATGACACATTGTTTGCATTTGTTGTTAATAAATTTGTTAGCAAGCAATAGTTTGAATGTTAGTATGTAATGGTTTGAATGTTAACATGATTTTATTAGTATGGTTAACAGGTAACGTTAGCAAGTAATGGTTAAATGTTAGCACGTAATGATTTTTCTTACTCTTACCGTTTTCCAAATTTTTTTAAGAAATCTCAGTTAAATAATATGCAAAAAATCTTCTTCATTAAATGCTTCTCACCTATCTCTCGTACGTCACACTCGATTAAGAGGATGCCGATAGGGGTAAATCTGTCCGGATCACATTGTCTGCTTTGATTGTGCATTACACGCGCCTAATTTTCTGTTAATACCTCCACATTTCGAATTGTCAGATTATTTGAGTATATTAGCTAAGTGAACTCATAGTTTAATGATTGATTCACTATAATATAATGATTGCCTCAGCTAGTACAATCTCTTAAAGATCCTTCGTTCCATCTTGGAGTTCCAGAACTCAACTCATCTACACATTGTTATCGACTTTTCATGATCCATCACTAAAACAAAGATTACACTGAAAACGATCACATATACATATATAAGCAAATATTACAATTTAGGAATAATGTTGGATTACAATTAGATCTTAGAGTTCACTTACAAAGATTAAAATCTGTTTTACATAAGCAAGGATTGCAATTTAGGAATAAAATCCATACGATTTTAACATGAGATTAAAAATCAATTATCAAAAATTTCATTATTTTTACTTGAATTTTTCAAAGCAATTAAAACTAAAATCCCCTCCTTTTTTTGACACTTTTTAAGGATCGAAACGACACCGTTAGCAATCAGGGATTTGGAGATCTTCTTCCTTGTTTGAGTGTGTTGTAGATCTTCTTCCTTGTTTCTTCTTCCCTGCGAACTCTGAAAAGATGCAGGTACCTTCTTACTTGTTACCATGTCTCGATCGGAAACTCTAGATTTCGCAATTCTCTCTAAGCTTTTCGTTTTCTAACAACCTATAAGCGCCTACTACCTTCTAATTCGTAGATTTTTATTGACGAAATTAGTTCGATCTGAAATCGGAAACAACTCCTTTTAAATTCAAGATCTTGTTGAATATGTTTTGTGCAGGCGAGTGATAGGTTTAACATCAATTCTCAACTAAATACGTTGGAACTGGTCATGCTGATTTGAGCAGATTGTGAGTTTCTTTCAATTAATTGCACTTTGGACTATCGAATTGTTTTGAAAAATGTGCAGTGAGTGGGCAGTGAACATTCAGCGTGATAGTTATGCTTCATACATTGGCCACTACCCAATGCTTGCTTACTTTCCAATCGCTGAGAACGAGTCCATTGGACGAGAACGCTACAATTTCATGCAGGTTTTGCTCCTATCTGTGATTAGGTTGTGGTCTCACTCAAATGTTGCTTTCAGTCTATTCTTGGAACAGATCTCTTACATGGTTGAAATTGTGTGATAGCGATCTTATATATGGTCTTCTTGATGAGCTAATAATCAGGAATCACTTAGCTTAATAACGGAGATATGAAGACTAGTCACGAGTTATATAACTATGCTAATTGAAGAATTGTCGATAATTAAATCTTGTAAATTGTCACTAAATCATAAGTTAATATATGCTAAAAAGATCAATCAATGGAAGACTGTCTCTCTGCTCCATATGTATGGTTCCACTTTTGTATAGATGTGGTGATGTTGTTGGAATTAACTTTGAATGTCTTTGTGCTTTGATTTCACAGAAAATGCTATTACCGTGCGGTCTTCCTCCAGAAAGAGAAGACGATTAGGAGGTAAAAGGATTTGATTCTGTCATGGAATGTTGATTTTGGATTTAGTGTCAAAAACTGGGTGTTCTGGAAGAGAATTTTATCGCTTTTATGCAGAAATTAAGTTACAGTTTCATACATATACATATCCCTTTTCGAGTCGCGCATTTATCTCTTTGCTCACCAATGGGTTTAAGAACCCTTCAACACATACTAGTAATTTTTATCAAAGAAAGAGAAAGAGTATGGAGTGTGTAACTAAGAAAGAAAAGACTCTGAGACAACGTTATAACATAAAACGTAATGAAGTTTCTTCAGGTTACATAGTGAAAGATATAGAAAGAAAGAAACTAATCAGAGAAAATTCTTCATTGGATCTTCATTGCGAACTCTCTTCATCCTGTGAGCTTCCATCTCTTCCGGAGTCACTTCATCACTGTATTCAACATTATATTTACGTTTCCTCTCATCTTTCTCTTCTCTCTTACGCTCATCCTCTTTCTTAAGAGCATTCTTAAGTGCTTCCTCATTCAGTTCCAAATCTTCAGGAACATCGCTTCCCCATGAAACCATTCTCTTCTCTTTACCCTTCTTCTTTGCGCTCTCTTCAGATGCCACTTCTTTGCGAGCAATATTAGCCTTCATAAGATCAAGAACAGCCTCTGCAGCTTCAATTCCAGCAGAGCCTGTGCAGTAACTATTCCGAATCGTCTGCTGGCAACATTTATACCCCCATTGACTATCTTTCCACCATGACCCATAAACACTAGTATGATTCTTAACATAAACCTCTTCTTCGTATTTGCTCTTTGGCAAAACTATCACATCTTGTCCCTTTATAATCCTCCCAGCTCGATCATACTCAACTTGTCTTTCGCTTTGTCCAAGCAAAAGCTCCATAGGAATCTCATCTTTCGTAGAAGCGTTCCCATACTTCGCCATGATTGCCTCCTTTTGCTGAGATTTCAGCATCTCCTTTGCACCCCTAAAGTTCTCGTAAAGCAACGCAGCTTGTGAGGGAGCAGCTTGCATATGCATGTCTTGTCCCTTGTCGAACGCGTCCCATGCGTGGACGTTGAGCTGTTTAAACTCTTGAGCTTGTCCACTGTTTCTGTAATGGTTATCTCCCGAGTAAAACTTCTCGTTAGGATCTGCGTTTGGAAGGGGATCTTCACGCATTGATCGAGTTTTGGGATCGTAATGAGCAGAGTCGAGATCAAGATTCCACAGGTACTTGGCTGTGTCTTCTCTGATACGTAGATTCCTCACAGTTCCTGTGCTACCACCACCAGTTGTTCGAACACGCTTTTCGACTTTCCCGAAACCCTTCTGCTTGCTCTCATCAACTTTAGCTTCATCCACACGTATGTCGTCATCATCTTCTTCTTCCTCTTCTTCAGCTCCGTCACTACCTTGTTGGTTATTGATCTTATCTTCTAGTTTCTTGATCTTCTCCTCTTTGAGATGCTTCTTCCGAGCTTCCTCTTGTGCTTCGTAATACTCTCTCACACTACGGTAATTCGAAGTATCGTAACCCTTCCATCGGTCTCTTTTGCCGTCGTAGTCGCTTTCGAAACTCTCGATTTTCTCATCCGCTGCGATGTTCTTGCCTGTGTACTTGGCTCCGATCTTGCGAGGTCTTTCCGGACATGATTTTGGATCGTGCGTCATCGCACCACAGTTGTCACATGATCCTTTTCGGTAATTTGTAGCTTGAAAAACCTTAGCACCTCTGTCGTAAGATGTCCACTTTGTCTGTGTGTCTTTGGCATGGTCACTCTTCTTCCGAAGCCTTTGATGGTTTAAACTAGGTTTTTCTGATTCTCCGAGTGTCATATAAAATTTAGTATCGGAAATAAACTTAGGTAGGTGAGGATTGATTTCGTTTCCATCTTCATCTACTTCGGCAGGAGCAAGACCGGCTTTACGAACTGCCTCTAATTCGATTTGCCTCCTGTGATTGTACCTTGGCTTAAAAGCAACTGAAGCCGTCGCCATAGTTATTATCCAAGGTCGACTAAACGAAGAAGAAACCCTAAACGGAACAAATTGAGAAGCTAAAGACGAAAAATTATTAAATCTCAAACTCCTTAAATCTCAAACTCCTTAAAAATCAGAGACAGCGAGAGAGTACTCTTTATGTAATGGCTTTTATAACGATCCTAATCTTGCCAACTTAGGCTTTTATTTTATTTTATTTTCCATATCAAACGAAGTTTATATCCTTTTTTAACCCTATATATTTAGGTTTCCTTTTTTCTTTTTTTAAACGTTTTCCTTTTTTTTTAATACAATGTGAGAGGCTGATTTCTCAAATAATGTTATAGAGCTTTCTTCTTTTTTCTCGAGTCTTTTGATATCTTATCATGTAACATGCTTTGGTGGTGTTTGGTGTTAGTTTGGTGCAGCTGTTTATAGAAACAACGAAACCGAAGTTGGTGAAGAAGTATTCAGGTACGGGTCTGGTCAAGAGGGAGGATCTCTTTCTAATACGAGAGGGGTCCAAACAAAAATCTGTTCAAATTAATGAAAAGTGAGAAAGCTCCTCTGTTCTGATCTATCTTGGTTTTGCAGCTATGGAATTGAGAACATGTCCATGTTGCTTAGGTCAAGAAACTTGAACTTGATATTCTAGATCTTTTCCTTTTTCATTTTTCCGTTGCGAAAGAGACACACCGATGAGACCTCTGGCCTTATTCATGTATCACCTACCAGTCTCGAGTGGTTATAAGATAAAGACTAAATTCTCAGGAACTGCATAAAGTATCAATTGAAAAATCAAATCAAAAATCAAATCTTGGCAAGAGTTAGGAGGATACCGCATCGAGCGTTCGATAGCCAAATTAGATTTAGATTCATTGGTTTAGACCTGTACGAAATACTCTCTTGTGCTTGTGCTTTTCACATATTTCTTTTGTCTTGTTTACTATACGCACTACTAAAATATGTTTATCTTGGGTGAATATGCATAAAGTCATAACTCTTTAGTCTTTACCACGGGATTTCCAGACGACAAGAAAACAAGGCGTGTGACAAACGAACGAATAGGAGCAAAAAAACTACTTAAGCCAATAAAACCAAAAGCCTTTTCAATAACATACTTTATAATTATATATAAACAATACCGGCCATGCACACTTTTATGCTTTTTTTTATATCGGTGACACGATGCCATTCGATACGAATTAAATGAATCACATTATCAAATTTGATATTAATATAATCATTCGCAGCGAAGTTGACACGCAAATCTTCTATGATCAAGTCAACTATATAAGCTTAAGTTTAAAAAAAAAACAAATTACTATATAAGCTTAAACACAGGGTGTATTTCTGTAAAAAATGACTAAAATAGTCTCCAAATTAATGAAACCAAGTTTGTGTCGTAACTGAATGCGAAGCCAAACGGGATTGGACCACTCCAAATTTATTCCATACAAAACTTATTGAGAAATTTTGGAAAAATACCTTAATATAAGTTTGTATTTTGAAAAATACTATAGTTTTTTTTTTAGTTTTAAAAACTACATTAAAAAATTAAACTATCCTAATTTGAAATTTCTAACTAATCTAATTAAAATGAAAATTAAATAATAATGAAAAAATATTATGAGATGATTTTGATTTTATGTCATTTTGAACTGATAAATATTCCTAATTTATCTGCAAAAACATTATTTATAGTTTGTTTTTTTAATAAAACTATTTTCTAGCATTTTTGTTCACAATTTTTAATTTCTTCTTTGTTATTGAAAGATAGTCATGTTCAAACCTTGTTTGTGGCTCATAATTATGAGACTATATGTATGAGAATAGACTAGTTTATTAACGACTCCAAAAAATAAGTAAATTTGATTAAACATAAACTTTAAAACAAAAGATAGATTTAACTTATTTAAAATTTTAAATACCAAACATCTATTTATCTAGAACAGAAATAAAATAATATTAATAAAAATTTTATTTTGAATTTAATTTTTAAATTTTTACTATATATAATTGCTTTGTTTAAATAAAGTCAAAAAGTCTTTTTACATATTAAAAAATGTAATTTTCAAAACCAAAAAAAATTAGGGTAATTTTTAAATTTTAATTCCTAAACAAGGTATTTTGCAAAGAATCCCAAACTTATATTTCCATACAGAATTATTATTCTATTAAGTCTCTTCTATATAGAATTTCTAAATAATTTTGTGAAAAAAATATTTGTTTACTCTAACTAAATGATATATAAAATTAAAATTTTATGTTTGGTTTTTTTTTTTCCAAATTAGGGTTTAGATTTTTTGGGTTTAGAGTTTCTATTTTTAGGTTTAAGGTTTTGAGTTTAGATTTTTGGATTTAGGGTTTATAAAAAATATTAAATTTTATGTATGGGTTTATTTTTAACTAACTAGGGTTTAGATTTTTGGTTTTAGTGTTTATATTTTTGGGTTTAGGGTTTAGATTTTTTTGTCAATTTAATCATATTTATATTGAAATTTAGTCTACTTTGGAAATAAAAATATGTAATTATCTTTGTCCTAGCAAATTTTTCTTGTTCTATTTTTATGAATTGCTCTCTACCAAATCTCAGTTGACCAATGTAGTGATAAAAACGGTGGCGTTTAATATATTTTCATGTAAAAAACAATTTTGTTATGGGATTTAAAATAACTAGTTTTGTTCTGGTTCGAGGGTAAATTCGTCTGCAAACGTTGGCGGATTGTTAGTCTCTTAATTTCGCAAATTTGATAGCTATTTTCTTAATTAGACAGCCCAATATAGCTATTTCGCTAATAAACCCATAATTTTACGCTAACATTGAAAGTCGGCAAAAAAAAAAACTTTGTTAATAGATCATGAATTTTGTTTGTTCTTTATATGTCGGCTATCTTTCTGTTGTTAACTTGTTATTGATGATGCTATTTAATTTGATAAGTACGAATTTATGTTAAACCGTGTACGAAAATCACCAGGTTGTTTCTATTAAAAAAAAAAGAAAATAAAAAGCAGCTTTTTAAAAAGATTAAAAGATTATATTTACGTCCCAGTCTTGTCTTTCTTCGCTTCTCTTTCTCTTCCTTTACATAGCTTTAGTCAACAGTTCTCCTCCCACATTCCTCCTCTTATTCTCGTTCTTTTTATTATTCCTTCTTCTTCTCTTTTCTTCCACAAATCTCCAAGAAATTTCCCCTGAAATTTCAGATCCGAATAATTTGATCCTACTAAATTCCCTTTCCTTCAAATTCTTTGCGACGGTTTTCTTTTGCTAGATTCTTCTTCTTTCTTTTTTTTTTCTCGCACTTATAAAGAAAAACATTAGCACACTCTCTTTCTTGCAAAGTCCTCAACTTTACACCATTAAATCAGCTTTAATCACTGTTGCTTTAGTTACTTCATCATTTTGCTACTGGGGATTAGCTTGCATCATCGTATTGATGTAAATGGCGATTGGGTTTTTACTGTTATTTAGTCGTTCCGGCTGGTGAATCGGATTGTGGGTTCTTCCAAAGTCGTGATTTTTTTTTGGCATCGGAATTAAAAAAAGATGGATCGGAGTCAGAAGATTGATCACGTCATCGGCGGAAAGTTTAAGTTGGGTAGGAAACTCGGTAGTGGATCGTTCGGCGAACTTTATTTAGGTAAGCCAAATACTAATCACATCTTTGTGGCTGCTTTCTGCTTCTTGCATTTGGTTTGTTTAGTGCTTGTTTGAGTGTATCTGACTAAAAATTGGACCTTTTTGTATTTTAGGGATCAATAGCCAAACTGGTGAAGAAGTCGCAGTTAAGCTGGTAAAAATTACGGCTTTAATTTCAAATTCTACTCAGTTGAGGTGTTTTTTTTCCTATGAATTATAGCTCTTGTCCTGAGAAAAGTTTCAATTTTTGATTGATGGATCCTGACAGTTTATATCTCTTTATATTTGTATGTGACAGTTTTGCAGTAAGACTAGTTTTGAGTAGGAATAAAACTGTAATTCAATGGTCATGTTTCGTTATCAAGCTCCATTTCTGTTTATTCTCTTTCTAAAAATAGCTTCTCTTTACCACTAGGAACCTGTGAAGACAAGGTATCCTCAACTGCATTATGAATCGAAAATATATATGTTTCTTCAAGGAGGAAGTGAGTTTTGTTTCTCGGCTTGTTTATATGAAGTTTTAGCTCCAATCTTGTCTGCCTCTGATAAGCTTAAACATGCTTTCTTTCGTTCTTTTGAATAGCTGGTGTTCCTCATCTCAAATGGTTCGGGGTCGAGGGTGAATACAGCTGCATGGTTATCGATCTTCTTGGGCCTAGCTTGGAAGACTTATTCAATTACTGCAATCGAAAGTTTACTTTGAAGTCTGTTTTGATGCTTGCAGATCAGTTGGTAAGTACTGAAAATGCCCCTTTATGGCATTAGGTTGGTCTTTGAGAACGATGCTAATCTGTTCCTTTGAACATGTTGTATCAATGCAGATATGCAGAGTCGAGTACATGCATTCGCGGGGTTTTCTTCACCGCGATATTAAACCAGACAACTTTTTAATGGGTCTTGGGCGCAAAGCAAACCAGGTAAGCCTTTTGTTTCAGCATGAGTTGGTGTATGTGTTGAAAGTGTCCTTTTCTCAGTCTAGGACTAGTACTATAGCCTTGTGGTTTACTGAATTTATTTTCAACTTCAGGTGTATATCATTGATTATGGCCTCGCTAAAAAATACAAGGATCTTCAGACACAAAAGCATATACCATACAGGTGAGATCTGCAAACTTTTACACTGCTTTTTTCAGATATCTGTGCTTGTTGATATGCAAACTTTTATGCACTTTTTTCTTGCTTGCTGTATTATAATTCCTTGTAATTTTATAGGGAGAACAAGAATCTTACAGGAACTGCTCGGTATGCAAGTGTGAACACGCACCTTGGGATTGGTAAGAGCTGATTTCAAATCATATATCTGAGTGGCTTGCTATGAAGCATTTGACAACTCTGGTCTTTCTTGCTGACTCATCTTTTAATTCATGCCTACAGAGCAAAGTAGAAGAGATGATCTGGAGTCACTTGGTTATGTGTTGATGTATTTTCTACGAGGAAGGTATGAAACCTTCTTGGTTGCTTATTAGCTGATGACTTCTTAAAGAAGATGAAATCAGTAAACTTGAGTCCATGTCTCTTCCTGTCTCAGTCTTCCGTGGCAAGGTTTAAAAGCTGGTACGAAGAAGCAGAAGTATGACAAGATTAGTGAAAAGAAGATGCTTACTCCTGTAGAGGTACATCATTGTTAAGGTTTTGTATGAGGATAATGTTTTCAGATGTCCAGTAGATTTTGACGTAGCATGGTTTTACTATTTGTAGGTTCTTTGCAAGTCGCAGCCATCAGAGTTCACCTCGTATTTCCATTACTGTCGATCATTGAGATTTGAGGACAAACCAGATTATTCATATCTGAGAAGACTTTTCAGGGACCTTTTCATTCGTGAAGGTTAGAAACTTCTTGCTGAGTTTGTTCTCTCTCCTTTATTAGATCGGTTATGGTCTATGCATTTTTGTGGGACTTATTCATAGCTTGTTTGTTCTTTTTGATGGAATGAAATATGCATGTAGGTTATCAGCTCGACTACGTCTTTGATTGGACAATCTTGAAATATCCTCAGAGTGGCTCTAGTTCAAGACCAAGGGTTAGTTCTATTATTGATTTCACATGTGGATGTCCAAATTTTTCGATAATCCAAAATCTTATCCTCCTAATGTTATGTCTATTGTTCACAACAGCCAACTCCAAAACCAGCCTTGGACCCTCCAGGACCACCTGCAGAAAGAGCTGAAAAGCCTACAGGTACATTGCTCTCTGTCTTTATTTTGGAGGGACTAATAAAAAAAGAAATATCAAAATATGTCTTATAAGCATGTAAATTTATGAGACTGTACTAAGAATTTTGGGCGCTGAATAACTTGGACTATTTGCCGAAACTTTAGATATGTTTTCTTCTTTGGAAGAACTTTGAATTTGTGTCTTGAGATATAACAAACAGTCTCGAATAGTGGAAGAACCAAAACTGAGAACTTGATTTTCCTACTCTGTTCAGTGGGACAGGACCTCCGAGAAAGATTTTCAGGCGCAATTGAGGCATTCACAAGACGAAATGTTTCAAGCCAAGGCGCTAATGGTGACCGCTCTAGAAATAGATCTTCTGATGATACACCCTCTCCTGTCAAAGAAGTGGTTAGTTTTTGTTGCTTTCTTTCGTTGGCCATCCTGTAAATCTCACATATTAAGTATGAATTCTAAAAGAATGTGAGAAAGTTTGTATGTTTTGATTTGCTGGCTTCACTTGCAGTACGAGTCTGATAGATACCGTTCTTTATCTCGAAATGGAAGTACTTCAAAGAGAGGTGTGATGTCAAGCAGCAGACCTGGCTCATCAGTTGAGCCAAGCGAGAACCGTTCAAGCCGGCTGTTTTCAAGCGGATCACGTCTTGGTACAACTCAACGGGTTCAACAGAGCCCTGAATCCAAGCCATCATCTGCAGCTGGAAGGCCTGGGCATGATGAGACCATGAAAAGCTTTGAGCTCCTTAACATCGGCTCTGGGAAGAAGAGGACATGAAGTTAGGGAAGGAGAAGTTGATGGTAACGAAAATACATGTCCATGCTTATAGATCCTCATCCTCTGACAAAAAAACGCATTGTTTCTTTACCCTTGGGAACAAGATGAGAACGGGGGAGAAAGAGAAAGTCGATGTAATCTGCCTTTCTTAATCTCTTGCTATCTGTGTTTAAGAAAAATTGTTCATATATCTTTAAAGTGTACCGTGTAACTTGTGATGACTACTTCAGGTTTTCTCTTTGTTCTATTTGTAGAATGAAAAATTATGAGAACCTATCTCGTCTTCGGAGAGTAAATTTGAAACTGTAATATAGAAAGGTATTGAAGTGCTGAAAATTTGTTGAAAATACTTTTGATGTTGCGCAAATAATAGATTGGAAACTGTAATATGGAAAGGTATCGAAGTTCTCAAACATTGATGAAGATGCTTTTGAGGCTGTGCAAATAATCAAGTGGATAATGATCTGCTTCTGCTGAAATATCGTAGAATATATTGATGAAGATGTGGTCGTACATATAGTTCATTACCAACACTCAGAAATACATGAAGGTTACACATCTCTAGGGCTACCTTTGAACAGACAAAAGAAGAAGACATAGCGACTTAATGTCTTCTGACAGTGATGAATGGAGTGGAGCTGAGATGAGCTACGAGAGGTGATGAGAGTTCATCATCGTGGTGTTTCGGTGTCATTCTTGAGATGGGCGTAAATGGCATCTTGTTTTCAATTGGAGTTAGTGGAAGTGGACTTGCCGGTGCAAGACTTTGAAGTTGTGAGCTCTTTCCCGGTCTCAGAGTAGCGAGGTAAGCATGTCCGTTGCAGAAAGGCAAGCTCGTAGCTAGGACTGTTGATTCTTTCTCCTTTGCCACTTGAGCTCCACATGGTTCCTTCAAACATTGAAATGAAAACTGCATTTAGAATCAGAATATAACAAAGAGATAAAAATGAAAAGCTTTTTGTGTTTTGTTGGGTTACTGGTTTATTACCCCGAGCTTGAGAAAAGTGAAAGCTTGGTTATCAGATCCAAGGTAGATCTCAATAAGCTTCCTCAAGTCAGATAGTGTTGCATCTTTTGTAACTCTAAGTGTTGCTATGAGCTGCTTTTGAGGGTTATCAGTAGTTGCTTCCCATTTAACGTAGACATCTATCTGCCCGTTTTTACTTTCATCCACTGAGAGATTGTTTTCCTTTGCTTCTTCTACTGCTAGTGCTTCAGCCTTATTGGTTATAGCAAACAACTTATCATCTTTCTCAGGTGCTGCATTCTTTGGTTGAACAACCTCCTCTTGTCCAGTGTGTTGAGACAGCTCTCTCTGATTGCCACAAAGGGTGAATATGTTCTGAATTCTCAGCTTTCTAGACGATTCTGATTCTTTGTCATCTGTATTGTTGAAGCAGTTCTCTTTACCCAAACCTTCAAAGTTCAAACTAGGCATTGGCGCTGTTATAGAGCAGATACTTTTATCTTCAACTATCACTTTCTCGTCCTCTTCATCAACCTCTTCTTCTTCAAAGACAGTGCTCAGGCATACCCGGTCAGGGTACATTTGCGCAACCATATTCTCTGAAGACTTTGATTGCAAAACCTTAGACAAATTGCTACTGATTGTGTTGCTTGGTTGGTATGAAAGAGCAGCTCCCCAGACTTGCTTGACTGGTTCTGAATCACCCATGTCAAGGTCCATTGACTTCACCATACCAGGATCATCATCAGAGTAAAGACTCTTGAGTCTTTTGGCAAACCCACTAGTTTCATCAGTACTTCCTCCATCCTTTGAGCGACGGAACTCAAGCTCGATTTCCTCTAACCGTCTTCTCATCATCTCCAGTTCCTCTTGCTGCTGCACAATCCTTTCTTCCATTCTCCTTCTCTCCATCTCAACAAATTCCTCAGCCATTCTTCTGCATTCCTCGAGTTTCTTATCTAGTTCTGATTTCAAAAGCTGGGTTCTCTCGTTTACTTTCTCTTTTATAGCCTCCTCGTTGGTAGCACATGCTTCCTTCCGTGTTAGAAGGGATCGTAAAGCAGCAACTTCCTCTTCCTTCTTCTTAAGCTGCTTTTGTGCATCATTCCTTTCTTTTTCTTGTTGCTTCTTCTCAGACTGGAGTTTGGCTATAAAGTCATCCATCGCAGCTATTCTTGATCCCAAAATAAGAGCAGAAGAAGACTCATCACCCCCATTCTTATCTTTGTTTGGAGTATGAGACCCACGAACTATGCACTTTGCTTTTGCCCCATACTCCAGAGTGCATAGAGTCTTGTGCATTTCCTTTGGATCCGGACTCGCACATAGGATCATTAGAATCTTTGACTTGTCATCTTCGAAAGAGTCCTGCATCCAGAAAATATTAACAACACTTAACATCTTCAAGAAAACCAAGCAGCCACAGGAAACTAAAACAATAGAACAAGAAAATTCACCTGGAGCAGCATTGTCAGCTTGCTGTCTCTAAAGGGCACGTGAGAGTCTCCATTTGCTATAGACTCAACAACTCGCTTCAGTGCAATATTTCCCTGGTTGATCTTAGCAGTCTGTTGAATAGAGATAAAGGTCAGTTAGTTACTAACTTCGAAAGAATCAAAATGAATTGAGAGAGGCTAGAGAAGCAAAACATTACTTGCATCTTTGCTTCAAATCCAGTCTGCCCAGCTTGATCTATATTTTCTGAACCAGCCATGTCAACAAGCATCAATCTTCCTCCAACGGTTGGCACATCAAGTATGATCTACAGAGACAAAACAATCACCTATAAGTTGTAAAAGACATAAATGTAACAGAGCTATACATATATAAGCTTCAATCATTATCACAAACCATGCAATGACTCCGGGAACTTCTTTCATTGCAAAGTGTGCTTTTCACAATCCTCCGTTTCTCCACTTTCACAATCTCTTTCGCGATTTTCCCTGCCTCTGTCCCTGAAATAAAGGTTGCGTTTTTCGCCTTCTTCCCCATTACTTCAAGCCTGACCTGTAAAACAACAAAGTACAAGCCTTTTACATAAGAAAATTCTAAAATAAACCAAGAACGAGTCCTCAATTCCAAGCCTAAGACTACAAATTTCCAGAAAGTAATATAACAATGTGAACAGTAGAGACTAGAGATGCTAAGCTACAGCAACATTTCAGGGAATGAAGAGACTTACTTTAGTGCTTCCTCCTTTGGGCCAACCAATCCCTAAATTGTTGCTACTATTGGTTGAGAGAAGATCATAAATTTCCTCATTATAGACCTCAAGAACAGTGACCTGAACAAAAGTAACACCATCTTGCTCCGAATCTCCCAAAATATCCTTCAAGGATCTGTACACAATCCCAGGTTGCTTCCCACATCCAAACATGGTATGGCTCTTGCCAGCGCCAGTAGGTCCATACATCATGATCGTGCATTTATTCCCAAGTTTCACGCCTTTGATCCTCTCTTCTATAAACTTCTTGTAGAACGATTCAAGACCTTCTTGCTCCGAGAAAGAAACACCATCGAGCGTGAAATCTCTGTACCCAACATCAGCTCTGACTCGTACCGTTTGGTTATCTGGGTTCACTTGCAAAATCGACGGTGACGACTCTTTGCGATCTGGGTAGTCTCGGATCCGGCCGACTACTTCAACTGGATGCTCCGGTGGAATTTGGTCTTTTGATGCATCTGGGTTTGGGGTTTTCGAGTGGAAATTGAGTCGTTGTTTGGTTTGTGGGGTTCTGATTAAGGTAAATTGGGATTGGTTCGATCTAGCAGATGATGGCGTCGGAGCCATTTTAGAAAAAAAATTCAAGAATTGAAGCTTCAATTTTTCGGATTTCAGAGGTTGAGAGTGCAGAGAGAGAGAAATTGAAATGGAAATTAGGGTTTGAGTTTCTCGAAGTTTGAAGCTTCAGTTTGTGAGCGCAGAGAGAGAGAGAGAGAGAGAGAGAGAGAGAAGGTGTGAAATTGAAAAGGGGGATTAGGGCTTGAGATTCTCGTGGTTTGAAGTTTGAACAAACAAACATAACCGTTGTATCTCTAAACGGCTAGTTTTTGTCCACGGGCCAGCCAAGTAAAATATTTCATTTTATTTTCGGCAACTAAAATATCTTTTTTCACTTTTTAAAAAGGTGAGCGAGATTTAAATGTTATGTATTATGGGCTTATCGTCGATTACATAAATGGGCTTTAATATTTAAAGAGGCCCAAATTTCGTATGAAAGGCACTAGGGTTTCTCAAAGTTCTCTTATAAACTATGTTCCTTTAGGTCGTATATGGTTTTTTTGTTTGGCAGCGGACGACGACGGCACGAGCTTCATCTGAAGAGCGAAAATGGTGACTCTCTCCTCTTTCTTGTTTTCTGTTAGGTTTCTCATGGTCTATGAGGGAGCCTTGGTATTTCGTAATGCTCTGTTTGGTAGCGAAAAACACTTGTGGAAGTACGAAAATTTTGTTTATAGATCTGTTAGGTAATTTTTGGTCTTTGAGTGCTTTGTTTCTGATTCTGCTTCTTGAATCGAGAACTAGAGTCTAATTCACAATCTAGAATATGTTTTGTTATACCTTGAGGATTTACTATTCAGTTCCCTTAGTCTCTGGAAATGGTTTGGTGCATCTGATTTTGTGTTATGCATTTGTAATTTATCTCCATTTTTTATTGGTGCAAGTCAGTTCTGATAGGAAAAGCGGGAAATTTATATAAGTTCGCTAAAGTGAAGGAATTTTATCGATTCATAAAATGGTTACAGAACTCAAGATGTTGTAGAAGGAGATTATTAATCCTCACTAATCGTATGATACCAGTCACTTCTGTATGCACTTGTTATTAGTCTCCACTTGTGCTGATTTCAAGTCTGTTCTAATTATTACGAGAAGCTGGAAATTTATTAACTAAGAACTTGAGGGCCTCTTTGGTTTCACTTAATAGTCAGAAATTAGTTTGATTCGTTGCTTCTTATGATTGTAGTAAGTTCTCTATGTTGTTGATACCATTTCTTGTTCAAGTTAACTCAACATTGTTTGTTTTGTATGAATGGTAGGTGAACATTCCAAAGACAAAGAAGACATACTGTAAGAACAAGGAATGCAAGAAGCATACCTTGCACAAGGTGACCCAATACAAGAAGGGTAAAGACAGTCTTGCTGCCCAGGGAAAGCGTCGTTATGACCGCAAACAATCTGGATACGGAGGTCAGACCAAGCCGGTCTTCCACAAGAAGGTAACCCAAAAGCATCTCTCTTTAGCATGTTCATATTTGGCTTTGTGAAATTTGTCTGTGCTAATTCGACTGTGACGATGATCTTTGTAACAGGCTAAGACAACCAAGAAGATTGTCCTAAGGCTCCAGTGCCAAACCTGCAAGCATTTCTCTCAGCACTCAATTAAGGTTATGAGAACATTCTTTATACTTTGTAAACACTCTTTCAAGTCTTGAGATCTGATTCTTTCATTTGTCTGGTTGGTTTTTGCAGAGGTGCAAGCACTTTGAGATCGGTGGAGACAAGAAAGGAAAAGGAACATCTCTCTTTTAAGTTGTTTCCTCTTATTTACTTTTTATCTTTTTGTTTGTTACCTTCTTGCTTCGATACTCAAATACATTTTCAAATCTCCCAGAAAAGTTTGTGGTCGTTTTATGTTTTAGGACATCGTCGTATGAAATATCTTTTAATATTATGAACCTATCTTTCTTCATGAGGTTACTGCTAGTTTTCTCTGCAACTTGCGACATATCTAAGAAAAAGTGAGGAAAACGTGAGACTCAATGTTCGATTTGTATTGTGTATATTTCCAAGAGTCATGAATTAGTTTTGCAATAGTCTGAATACCGATTTATTAAAATGATAACCAAGAGAAACTTTTTATGTTGTCGAACATAACAAAACTTAAATCGTATAATACCGCAGCATGTTCTACATATTATAGCATATTGGCTTGACATAGATCATGAGGAACCAATGACCAGAGTAGAACATGGTAAAATCTCAAATGGGTTCTCCTTGGGCCAGATATTATTCATTAAGAAGGGCCCATCAAGTTATACAACTCAGTGAAATCTCAGATTTTCCCACATCGGAAGCTTGTAGATGGGATACTCGTCAGTGAAACAGTATAAATACAGACCAATGTCGAACGGTGAAAAATACTTACCTGGACGGGGTCAACTCTTGATCAAGAAGAAGAGTGGCCTAAGCTAGTGACCTACATTGCACATAACGGAGGGGTGCTTAGCTTAAGGTCTCCCCTAGTGGGAGAGCCTGCGTCATTATTTGTGGCAGCGGGGGCCTGCGTTCGCGCGGCCCCTACCAGTTCTGAGTTAGATTATCTTCTTTCAATAAGAAGATGGAGAAAACCATATTGAAAAGATAACAAAACGCTCATCTTCATCTTCAAATCCGAGATTAGGGTTTATTTTTAGTTGAAAAATTCTTATTCTTCCTCTTCTTTTACGACCATGGAAATCTGGAGTAATATAATCGAAGTGATCATTACGTCGTTGGCGAATCTACCAAGAAACCTCGAGTCAACAAACACAGTTAAATCTATCTACACGACGTTATCCAAGAGGTTATCGAAGACGTACGTGAACCGGTTACACATTTAGGATCATCTCACATCCGCTTGAAGCCATATGATGGTTTCTCGTCACATCATCTCTCTGAACTCCTTCTTGATCGGTTAGTTCCTCAGTCGAGATATTTAGGTCAAACAATCGCCCATGGAATCAATCAAATACTTGCTAATGATAATACTCTTAGAGAACCTGTTTTCGTAACCGTCAATGTGAACTTCATCATCGAGGTGGATTTTTCTTTCTCCACCAACTCTGTCAAGGGGTGCTGCGCAGAAAGTTTTGCAGAGATTGGTGGAAGAACAGAGAGTCGAACCGAAGGATATGGAAGGAAAAAGTGAGACTCAATGTTCGATTTGTATTGTGGATTTTCGCAAGAGTCGTGAGTGCATTTTTGAGTTGCCTGAATGCAAACATATGTTTCATGAAAATTGTCTCTTCGAGTGGCTTAGTCGTCACAACTCGTGCCCATTGTGTCGGAGCGTTCCGTACGAGGAAGATAGCAAACAAACAGGGATCAAAAGGTTAGGCCTTAGGGCTTTGAGTTAAGAGGTTTTTAGGGTTCCCATTATGTATCGCCATTGGTTATTACAAATTTGAAAAAAATGTAACATTGCAATTTTTTAATGGCTCTTTCAAATATTCATCTTGCAGCATGAACTTTTCGCTAACGAACTACTCCTCCCTCTTGGGGTATAATTTTCTATCACAAGTTACTTCAATTCTTTGGTTTGCATACCCGTATCTAGAAAATGATGTGTATATGATCATATGGGTTTATTTATTGCAAATTTAAAGGACAAAAGTTTTTCATGTTACTTCTCCGATCGACAAAACATATGTTCAACGATTTAAAGTTATATGTGCCAACGAACGGATACATTTTGCTTCCCTTGGAACTAAAATGCAGATTAGAAAATTGCAAAAAAGATTGAGAGTTTGCTCTGTCTGATTGTGTAATAAGTATTATATATGCTGATATGCAATCGAATATATCGAACAATCTAATTAATATGAGAAAAAGAGGAAGAAACCATAGAAAACAACCACGTTTCATGCCAAATCCAAGATACGCATAAACAATTTGTATTATGAATTTACAATTTGAAGATAAATATACATAACCAATACGCTATTATTTTATTAATATATGGAAAAGCCAGAAACATATATAGACCAGTGTTGTATGATAAATCCATTTACAGTAGAATTGACATGACCGTGATCGATCATATAAATGAAAAAAAGAGATGATTGTTTCACTTCGAAGTAAAATGGAGATAGAGAAACACAAAGAGCAAAACGATCGGAAACACCAAGATCAGTGGAGGAGATGGTGGAGCCACTGGTCCCATCATCAACGGAACGAACAATAACATCATCGCAACGCTCACAATCGCCAAGATCGAACCCACTCCGAATCCATATTCATTCGCCATTTTCTTCTTCTCTTTCTTTTCGGTTCGATTTATTATAATCTCAGTGTGATTTTATCTTTTTTTTAAAAGTATTTATAAAGAGATCCAGACATTTCTCTACGGTTGTGTCGTTTGCCCGAGAATCGTACACAACGTTTCGTGTATCAATCTCGCATGAGAACACAAAGCCTTTCACATAATAACCACCACCAAACTCAAAACGCATCGTTTTTGCGTGTATCATTGGCACGTGTTTAACATAAAAACTCGTGCTATAGAACGCAGCGTTTTCGGCTTCGCAATGGACAGCTAGATTTTCATTAAAACGCAGCGTAGAAGGGATCAGATTTCGAATTTTGAATTTTTTCGTGATCCCGCCAAAATCATAAAAGCATTTTGAAACCTTTTCTTTTTGTCTGCTAGCAATTTACTATATCCTTCATTTATCGTTTTGCGCTTTTCTTTCACAATCAAAAGACTTTTTTTTTTCTCCCCAAAGTTTCTTTTCAAAATTCTAAATTATTTCGCCCTAAGATTTTGCCGATGTCAGCTTCATCGAATCGCCGCCGGCTGAAAGATATAAACTCCGGCGCCGGAGAAAATCCATCATCTGGAAAGAAATCCTCGAGGTCTGTAACTCCAGCTCCGATCTCTAGCAAAAATCCCAGTCCTGCACTCCAGAAATCATTATCCAGCAAAGAGAATCCCAAGCCTAGTCACCGGGCTTTTGGATCGACACAGAAGCCACTGCTCCGGCCTGTACCGCGAATCGACAAGTCCGCCGTGAAAGGTGTCGGTGATGGCGAGGGTCGGGTTACGCGTTCCACGTCTTCTGGGCTACGAGGTAGGAGCTCTAGTCCATCTGATTTCATCAGAGTTTTCTCGGATTTGAGAAAGAAAAATGAATCTAGGGTTATTAGGGAAAAGGGTGGATTAGATGAGGATAAGAAATCAGGGTTTAAGGCCACCGGTTTTAAACAGGTTGAGAGTGAAAATAAGATCGGCGATATATCTGGTCAGTCAAGTAAGGTTTGCGAGGAAACAGATGAAGAGATTAAAACAGTGAAATCAAGCAATTTTGAGGGTTGTATCACGGCGAGAAACTCCGTTTCCGATCCAAATGCACCTGCTTTGCTTGTTTCTGGAGAAAAATCTGCTGTTGCTTCGAAATCTGATGGTAAAATTGAAAAGATAGGAAAAGGGACTAGTGTAGCTTTAAGAAGAAGGTCTTCGGATAATGCTGGGAAGGCAATGGAGATGTTAAAGGGGATAAGAGGGAATGAAGGAAGCAGCAACATCAGTAATAAGTACCCAAGTAAGCTGCACGAGAAGCTTGCTTTTCTTGAAGGCAAGGTTAAGAAAATTGCATCGGATATCAAGAAGACAAAGGACATGCTGGATTTGAATAATCAGGACTCTTCTAAGGTTATAATCTCTCATATACATCAGAAGATCACAGGGATTGAAACTTCTATGAGTCGTGTTGTTGATGGTTCAGAGAAGAAAGAATCAGAGAAACACAAGACCACTCAAGTGACGAGAGCAAAAAGTTCGGTGAAAGGATTAAACAAGGAAGAGCTGGAAGACAGACTCTTTCCTCACCAGAGGTTGCTAAGGAGCAGGACTCAATCTAAAACAACTTCACAAGCCACAAAAGGCCATGATTCTGTCGAGTCTAACAAGGCAGTAACAGCTGAAGAGAAGCCCTCAGGTCCTAGTGAGGAGAATCCAATAGCACTAGAGTTCTTGGCCTCACTTGACAAGGAAAAAGTGACCTTCAAGAGTGATCAGAATGTGCTGGAATATGTGGAAGTGCAGGAGATGGATACGGAGGAACCGTCAAAGGAAAATGACGCTTCAAAAGATGTCAATCTGACTTCCAACTTAGCTGAAATTCTTAGAGCGGATGAAGACCTTGAGGAAATTGAAGATGAAGAGAACAGAGAGGACATGGAGCTGGAAGAGATAGAGAATGAGTGCATGTATCAGCTCAATGACATTGGAACCAAAACTTCTACTGGAGGATGGTTTGTATCAGAGGGCGAGGCAGTTATACTCGCTCATGATGATGGCTCATGTTCGTATTACGACGTTGCTAACTGTGAGGTACTATATTTTCATTTTCTCAATCGTATTAACTTCGTTATGGAACATATGTCCTGCCTCAAAAAAATTATGTTATCAACATGCTTGATCTAACTTTACCAATGCTGATGTGGAACATTTGATAGTAAATTCTCACTTTGACCACAATATACACAGTTCTCAAGTTACCACGACGATGCTGTTAATATTGTGTTTCTTGATTTAGATTGGTTTTCATCTTACGCGTACAGATAATTTAAAGCTGTATTTTGGCCTATATGTTATTTTCAGGTGAAAGCTGTGTACAATCCTCCAGATGGCATCTCACCACACACTTGGAGAGATTGCTGGGTGGTTCGTGCACCATGTTCAGATGGCTGCTCAGGGAGATATGTTGTAGCTGCTTCTGCTGGGAACACACTAGAGTCTGGATTTTGTTCATGGGATTTCTACACCAAAGACATAAAGGCAGTCCACATCGAGGATGGATCTTCAAGAGTTTCAAGAACTGCTCTTGCTCCTTTACCGAACAACACATCTCATGCAAGGAACACTTTGGCTTGTTCATTGATACCAGAAACTCAACAATGGTGGTACAGACCATGCGGTCCTCTTATAGCTTCAACCGCTAGTTTCCAAAGAGTAGTAAAGGTTTTCGACATACGAGATGGGGAACAAATCATGAGATGGGAGTTGCAGAATCCTGTGTCAGCTTTAGATTATTCGAGTCCTTTACAATGGAGAAACCGAGGGAAACTTGTCGTAGCAGAAGCTGAAGCAATTTCTGTTTGGGATGTCAATTCTCTTCACCCTGAAGCACAGCTCACTATTTCCTCATCAGGAAGAAAAATCTCAGCTTTTCATATCAATAATACAGATGCTGAAGTTGGTGGAGGTGTTCGTCAAAGGTTAAAACTCTATTTCACAAATATTAGCCTCTTCTTGTTCTTCTTGTTCACCATTGACTTATAAGTTTGTCTTCACCTGAAATTGCAGAGTAAGTTCCATGGACGCTGAAGGCAACGATGGAGTTTTCTGCACTGCTGATTCAATTAACATTTTGGATTTCCGTAACCCATCTGGCATTGGTGCTAAAATCCCTAAGCTCGGTGTCAGTGCTCAATGTGTATCATCTCGAGGAGATTCAGTGTTTCTTGGATGTACCAACCTGAAATCATCGTCTGTTAAGAAACCATCATCTTCTTCTTCTCAAGTGCAGCAATTCTCATTAAGGAAACAGCGCCTCGTGAGCACTTACAGTCTACCTGACTCCAACACTCACTCGCACCACTCTGCGATAACACAAGTCTGGGGGAATTCGAACTTTGTCATGGCTACTTCTGGTATGGGACTGTTTGTGTTTGATACTGCAAAAGAAGAGACCTTGCAACAACAGCCATTGACAGGTGATTATGGAAGCTTACAATCCGTAAGAGAGATTATCGGTCCGAACGATATGTATTGTCCTTCGTTCGACTACTCAAGTTCTCGTGTCCTTCTCATCTCAAGAGATCGTCCGGCTTTATGGAGGCACCTCTTATAGGTAAAAGCAATAAACCTTTTTTTTTTTTTTAACTTTCATTGTGTATTAAACAACTTGTGACAGATGTTGATAGTTAAAGTTTTGATTTTTTTCAGATGAGTAAAAAAGCCAAGAAATCAAAAGCTAAGATGGTATGTTCCCACGAACAGTTGATCTTTCTCTTGTTTAAAAGGAGTCTATTATAGCACAGCTTGTGCTGTGTTCATACTTTTTTTGCTCTCTGGTTAAAGAACAACGATGCTCTTCTCTTTGTTGCTTTCTGCTTATTTGAGTTTTAGTTTGTACATACAACTTTGTGTTTTGATCAATTTTCACTGGTTTTTTTGTGTGACTGATTTATATATAGGTTAGCTATAACTTATAAGATTGTCTCCGAAGAACTCAAAGATATGATTATGAACTTGTGAAAGAGAGTACTTAAAAAAAAAAGGGGTTAATTGGTGAAATGGCCAAAATAGTGGCAAGTATCAGCATAAGTTCATAATGAGGTAGATTGATTATCTAACTTATACATTGTGTTTGTCATGCACCTAATTTGTGTATAAAGAAACAGCTAATCAGATCAGATTACTACTAATTCAGTGACAGCAAATAGAAAGTATGAGAACCTTACCTGTAAATGTTTCAGCCACACACACAGACAAAGAAAATAAAATATTCCTAATTTAGGGAGATTAATTTTTGTTGCCAAATGAATAATTTCTCTTAATCAAAATTTGGATCTCTCCTAGTCTTCCTCTGCTCTTAGCTCTTTCGCTTTCTACTCAAATCTTTCTCTTTCTTTGGCCATGTCGGATTTTGCTAAAGATGCATGGCGAAAATATCTGATTCAGCTCCAAGCTCACCCTTTACGAACCAAGGTCGTCCTTAATTCTAATCAAGATTTCTCTGAATCTTCCAATTGTTCCGATGATCGTGATGAAGTTATTGGTTTCGTTAAAGTTTTGTTATTTTTTTATGTTTGGCTGATTTTGCAGGCGATCACTGCTGGGGTTTTGGCAGGTTGTAGTGATGCCATAGCTCAGAAGATCTCTGGAGTTAAACGGATTCAGTTCCGGAGATTGCTTCTCCTTATGGTTCGTTGCTTTCTTTCTCATGTTTGCTATGAAGTCTTCTTGATCATACTTTTTTGTCTTAGTTTCTGAGATTCTTTTGGATGATCTGTTGCAGTTGTATGGGTTGTGTTATGGTGGGCCATTTGGTCACTTTTTCCACAAATTGATGGATGCTATTTTCAAAGGGTCTAAGAAAGACAATACAACAGTCGCCAAAAAGGTCTTGCCTTTTCGCTTTTCAAAACATTTTTGTTCTGTACCAAACGTAGCATCTTCTTCAACGCTTTCTCTTTTTCATTAGTAATGTAGTAATGTTTGTGGGTCTAACTAGATTGTAGTTACTACTAGGCCTGGGACTTCGGGTATTCGGGTCGGGTTCGGGTAGGAACCGTTCGGGTCCGGTTCTTTCGGGTATATGAAGTTTATACCCATATAGGTTCCTAAGGAGTTTCGGTTCGGTATCGGGTCGGTATTTTCGGTTTCGGGTCGGTTCGGGTCCATAATTCTAAGACCAAATATTACCCAAAAAATTTCGATTATTGTTCGGATTCGGGTATTTCGGGTATTTATTAGCCAAAAACCTAAAAATATACCCAAAAACCTAAAAAATATATCTGAAAATCCAAAAATATATTCAAAATCTCGGAAAATATTCACGAAAACCCCAAAAATATCTGAAAATCTGAAAAATTAAATGAAAAAATCAAAAAATTGTAATATATCCGAAAACTTATAGAAATATTCAAAAAAAAAAAAAATTATTTATAATTCGGGTCATTCGGGTAACCCGATCGGGTATCGGTTCGGTTCGGGTAATACCCAATACCCACGGGTATTTAAATATTTTACCCATTGGGTAAATAGTCTTATATCGGTTCGGTTCGGTTTCGGGTATTTCGGGTCGGTTCGGTTCGGTATTTCGGGTATGGGTAAATAATCCCAGGCCTAGTTACTACCATAGTGTCCTCATAAAGAAATGGTTATTTTTTGAATGCTTGTTACTTTGTTGATGTTGGAACAGATTTGGATTTTCTATAACATTTATTTTGGCAATTTGTAGTTGAATGTGTTTAGAATTGAATTAGTCCAAAAGTCTGTTTCTTTTAGTTAGAAATTATTTGTATCTAGTAGTACCATTTGTGTCTCCTCTTTTTTTGTTTTAACTAGCCAAATTGTGGTGAAGCAGGTTTTGTTGGAACAACTTACATCTTCTCCTTGGAACAATTTTCTTTTCATGTCTTACTATGGTTTAGTTGTGGAAGGTACAGTTGAATATTCAGTGCCCTTTGAAATTTATCATTTTGGTTTCTGTTTAAAGATTTATGATTTAGGGTTAAGATCTTATGCCCTGCAATTAATGTTTTTACAGGGAGGCCATGGAAGCTAGTGAAGCAAAAACTTGGGAAAGATTACTCAACAATCCAGTTAACAGCATGGAAGGTAAAATAAAAGAGAGTCACTTTTTTTTTTTTTTCAATTACAAAACTAAAAAAACACTCACTAACGTGACACTTTTGATGTCATTTTCCAATTTTATGAAACTTTGTATGTAAACATGCAGTTCTGGCCTGTTGTGGGATGGATTAATTATCAGTATGTCCCTCTGCAATTCCGTGTCTTGTTCAGCAGCTTCATTGCCTCTTGCTGGTAAAAGCTTTAACCTTTCTATGTAATTTTGTAGTTTAATGTTTCTTGCAAATGGTTTTTTGGTAACATCTTAATTCTCCGGATACTTTTCAGGAGCATTTTCCTGAACCTTAAAGCGCGATCTGCAGTGATCAAGAACGCCTAGAGAACACTCAATCTTGAAGAACACAAGCCTCAATTTCCATATAGTTTTTCTTAAACGTACAAAAGCCCCAATAATTGAACTCTGAAAAAGTAAAATTGGGAGATTGTATCAATAATTTAAAATAAAATGCCATGCTAAGTATAATTATATTCCTAAAAATGTTAATTATATTTAGTTATAAAATAACCAAAATATTTAAAATTACATTTATAAACCAAAATATTAGTTATATTTAGCACAAAATAACCAAAAGATCTAATATATCATAAAATCTTTAGTTATATTTGTTAATATTTAATATGTTTTACAAAATTTAACTCAATTTTATTTTAAATAAATTATTTTTTATTTTAATTTTATCTTTTATTGCTAAAGTTTGGGTACCCGGAACCGAACCGAACTATTAACTGTTCCTATTTGGATATAAAACTTCTATACCCGTAAGACCCGGACCCGAAAGGACCCGACCCGAACCCGACCCGAGTATCCGAATGCCCAGGCCTAGGAAAGACTTAAAGCACGTATGGAGTTGTAGTCCTGTAGACTAGAAAATGCGTCGATGGAGAAATAAATAGAGCATGGATGTGATGCAAATATGAAAATGTAAAATCTTTTACGAATCCAAAACCAGTCAATTGTTACTTTTTAGTAGTTGAAGCAACTTAATGCATATATTTATTTATATAATTAAAAAAAAAAAGAGTTCGTGTAATTGGCTAATTGCTATATAAACGTTCGTAGTGTCGAAAGTTATGCTTATCTCGACCTGCAAAAAGAAAATAACTAGAGATGGGGCGTCTCATAAACGGAGTTGGTCTCTTGGCTTTGTTATGGCTCCATGTTTTTGTGGTGAATAATGTGGCTGCGAGAGATAGTGTGGACTTTAGCAAAGATGTAGAGAAGAAGACCTTCATAGGAGGAGGCATTGGCAAAGGTGAAGAACAGAAGACCTTCCTAGGAGGCTTTGGGAGAGGTGGTGGTTTCGGTGGTGGACTTGGTGCAGGCTTTGGGAAAGGTGGTGGTTTCGGTGGTGGACTTGGTGGAGGCTTTGGGAATGGTGGTGGTTACGGTGGTGGACTTGGTGGAGGCTTTGGCAAAGGCGGTGGACTTGGTGGGGGCTTTGGCAAAGGCGGTGGACTTGGTGGAGGTTTTGGAAAAGGCGGTGGACTTGGTGGAGGCGGATTCGGAAAAGGATTTGGGTTTGGAGGTGGAGGTCACCACTGAAACACTAATAAATAGGAAGAAGCTTGTACGTAGTTGCACTGCGTGCATGGATGTATCTTTGACGTAAACAAGTTGATTAAAGCGACTTCGGAATAAAATTTTATTAGCTTTCACATATTTGTCTATCTATAACTTTGTATTGGATGAGCGTTTTGCCTTTGTGCTTCCACAATATGTTCCAGTCTATGTTTTATGTCATTTCTGAGGTCTCAAATTACTTTCACTATAATTTAGGTTATGTTTAAATTCTAATTCGGCAAAAATAACATGTGTGCTACACACAAAAAGGAACACAAGAGCCTTTTATATAACGTGACGGCGTGGTAACGTCTACGTCTGGCCAGGATTCGGTACCCGATAATCCACTATAATGAGTTTAGGCGAATTACAAGAACTTACAACCAAAGAACACTTATAAACAATAGAAACCCTTTTGCTCACACGAACAACGGCACAAGAATGAAATATATACATATATTCTCTAAGTGTTTCCGCAAGCAAACTCTCTTTGTTCTTACAAAGTTATCGCTCTAGTTTCTCTATCTCTCTATTCCAAAGATGTCCACAATCAGCTTTCTATTTTTGGCAAAACTTGCTTTTTAGAAACCAACTTGTCTTCTTACCCAAGTACAAGCTTTTTATTGTGCTTGTCTACATCCCTGATGTTACCCACAAAACTTAGTAAGCATGCTCTTTTTGAATCCCACACCAACCCACTTGCACCTCTGACATATCAGATTTCTTAGAGAGTTAATCTCATAATCTGAGCTCGATAAGATATTCTTATACTCCACTGCATTTATGTATTTCATGTAATTTTGGGAGACTTGTCTCCTTTTTTTGTCTATAACTGGATTTAAAGTCGAGTTATACCATCTCAAAAAACTTAACTACTGGATCAAAAAAAAAAAAAAATCTTTCTTTTCTGGCCTTGAAGAAGAGAATTACGATGGCAAGTTAAAGAGAAAATAATAATACCCGCTCCTTTCTATGTTTAGCACCCTCTTTAGTGTTCAATCAACTCTTTTAAATAGTAGAAAGTTATTTGCGTTACTTTTCTGTATAACACTTCTAAAAACATTACATTTTTAAAAAGATTATAAAAAGCTGCCAAAACATTCGTTATTGTGTTGTTAGTTCACTTCCGGATGACTGTACAAGAGAAGAAGCAAACAATGGGTTAAATGATGACAATCCACTTGGCTAACTCATAACTAGTTAATTCGATTTTTTTAAGAAAAGATAACAGTAGCCAACATGATTTAAATCATAATAGAAGTACTTGAATCTTGGTCTCTTAACTTAAATGATGAACCATTCCATCAATGAACCACAATGCACTTGGCCAACTCATAACTAGCTTCTTAGAAAATTTTAAATTTTAGAAACTTTGGTAGATTATGGTCTAAATATCTATAAATATTGTAATAACTAATACAATCAATTATACGTAACATTTGTTCACTTCTTTCAAGTGTCATTAACTGAAGACAATATTTTTATAATAAGTTATAATGATTTAGTAGAGTTTGATTATGGTAAGACTATTTTACAGAGCTGACCTACTTGGCTTTCAAGTTTGCATCTATACACTTAAAGAATTCGGACGTAGAACTATAGAAAAACGAACTCCATGTATCAGACTGCTTTTACTTCACTTACTCATTGAAGAAATTAATTAATTCTTACCAAACTTTTTATAGATTTGAGTACCACACTTATCAATTTATTAAACAATATCTTTAACATTTATATCTACAAAAGAAGTTGCTATTAATATACGCGCTGTAAACCTAATGTTTCTTATTTCATCGACACTTAAACCCCACCTTATGATAGTTTTTTCAGAAAAACTTAAATACTTTTTTTTTTTGGTAAACCAGGTTTCCGGGCCCCACCTTTGGTGGTCCCGACTAGGGTCGTAAGACGTGATCCTGGTGGCCCGGAAAACCATGTGAAAGCCCCGGTGGCCAGGAGTCGAACCCAGGTGGCGGAACTCACAGCTGTGAGCCCATTACCACCAGGCCACGACCACCTGGTTAAAACTTAAATACTTCGTACTCATGTTGTGCTAAAATGTTCTAATGACCATTATCTATTGTCCGCTGAAATCAAACTATACTTTAGTATCCTGATTCTTTCATTTTCCACATAAATAAAATTCCTCAACTACATTTACGAACTTTAAGTACACCAATCAGCCAGTTGTTAGTAGCTGACGCAACTTAATGCATACATTTATTTAAATAATTATTAAAAAGAGTTAGTGTAGCTGGCTAACTGCTATATAAACGTTTGTAATGTCGATAAGTTATGCTCATCTCAGACTGCAAAAAGAAAATCACTAGAGATGGAGCGTCTCGTAAACGGAGTTGGTCTCTTGGCTTTGTTATGGCTCCATGTTTTTGTGGTACATAATGTGGCTGCGAGAGATAGTTTGAGCTTTGGCAAAGATGAAGAAGAGAATACCTTCATAGGAGGCATTGGCAACGGTGGTGGTTTTGGCAAAAGTGGAGACATTGGCGGCGGTTGTGGCGATTTGTATGGAGGTGGAAATGGTGGCGGAGAAAGCAAAAGCGTTGGTTTTGGAGGCATTAACAAAGGCGGTGGTTTTGTCGAAATCGGAAAAGGCTTTATTGGCCATAGTTATGAACCCTGTCCACCATCCACAGGGATGGCCCCAGAGAAAACCAATATGAAAGGGAAGCTTGTAGTTGGTGGAGGGATTGGTCATCACTGAGCTAATAAATAAGAATAAGCTTGTAGTTGCACTACATGGCGTGGATGTATGTTTAACGTAAACAAAATGGTTAAAGCGACTTCGGAATAAGATACATTAGCTTTCACTTATTTGTCTATCTAATAACTTTGCATTGGATGAGTTTTTTTTTTGTTTTTAACAATGTGGCTGCCTTTGTGCTTCCCACATTATGTGCCTATCTATGTTTTGTGACATCTCATATTCTCATGAATCTAATCCCTCACAAAATAACCTAATAGCCCACATACTATATATATATAGGCAATATCCATCATCTTTAGGAGGGACAAACATAATATAAAAGCAGCAAAGCCTGTAGTTATAACTCTGCCAAAACTCAAAAAGTAAACTCAAACCGAAAAAAAACTTAACGGAAGTAAAATTTATTGTAATAGATAGCACATGCTTCTAAAGATTCAAGCATTATGAAGTTGAGGAACCTCTGATTTTAGCTACATTCTTCTTGACAAAGGATCCAAAACCCAGGGTGGTGATAGTGACTATTGGCTTTGCCGACCGTGACCATCATTGTACCCACCACTATAACCTTGTGACGGGTCAGACCGCCAAGATCCATCATCATAAGCTCCTCCCATGTATCCACCACCACTACCGCCAAGATCCATCACCATAACCTTCTTATTTTATCGACACTTAAAACCCACCATATCACAAAGGTTTTGTATTCATGTTTTGCTTAAACGTTTACCAAACTAATGACCATTAGCCATATTGTCCACTGAAATCAAACTATAGTGTAGTATCCTGATTCTTTCACTTCCACAGATGTATAGTTTCTCAATTACATTGATAGAACAGATAGTCGACTAATCAAGAGACCAATTAACAAACAAAAAAAAATTATATTGATAGAACGTAAAAAGAGGAACTTTGGAAAATGAAGAACATAAGAAAATGGATTCGAGAAATTTATTGTCATAAACTTAAAGCACGTATATATGGAGTTGTAGTCTTGTAGACTAGAAGATGCGTCGATGGAGAAGTAAATAGAGCATAGATCATCATAGATGTGATGTGATGCGAAAATGAAAATGAAAATGTAAAATCATTTACGAATGTTAAGTCCAACAATCAGTCAACTGTACTTACTTGTTAGTAGTTGAAGCAACTAAATGCATGAATTTATTAAAACAGAGTTAAGTGTAATTGGCTAATTGCTATATAAACGTTTGTATTGTTGATAAGTTATGCTCATCGGACTGCAAAACAAAATCACAATTAAGAGATGGGGCTTCTTGTAAATGGAGTTGGTCTGGTGGCTCTGTTATGGTTCCAAGTCTTTGTGGTGAATAATGTGGCTGCGAGAGAGTGTTTGAGCTTTAGCAAATATGAAGAGGAGAAGACCGCCATAGGAGGCAATGACAAAGGTGGAGACATTGGCTGTGGAATTGGTAATAGTGGAGACACTAGCTGTGGTGATTATGGAGGTGGCGCCGGAAGCGGCAGAGATGGCTCAGGCGATGGTGATTATGGATGTGGCGGCGTCAGTAGCGGAGATATAGGTGGCATAATAGCCCCAAGCGCAATCGGTTGTGGCGATTGTTTAGGAGATGGCACCGGTGGCGGAGAAAGAAAAAGCAAAAGCGTTGGTTTTGGAGGCATTGGCAGTGGAATAGGCAAAGGCGGTGGTTTTGGAGGAGAAGTTGGAACAGGCTTTGGCTTTGGCGGTGGAGGGATTGGTCACCACTGATAATAATAACTAAGAAGAAACTTGTAGTAACACTGCATGGATGTATGTCGTCTAACGTAAACGAGATGGTTAAAGCGACTGTGGAATAAAATTAATATGTCTATCTATATAACTTTGTATTGCATGAGTTTTTTTTAACGATGTGGCTGCCTTTAAGCTTCCACATTAAGTGCTCATCTATGTTTTGTGACATCTCATGAATCTAATCCCTCACAAACTAACCTAATAGCCCACATACTAGACATAGGTAATCACTTGATATCGACTTGACTCTTCATTCTTAATATCAAGCGATTACCTCGATTGTATAGAACAACTCCGAGTAGGAACAGACCTCTGTTTCAACCTCGTTAAGTCTTTCCTCCACCTAAGAACTCAAGCACCAGTGATGAGTCCTGTACAAACACACGACGCAAAATTATTATGCCCTTCTCAAATCCACACTCCATTCACTACTTTCTACAGCTACCTCTACTTTTCTACTCAAACCATACACCTCCTCCATCTACTTCTGCTCGCCATCTGCTTTCTTAATCGAGTACCATGAAGCATTATTCCCTGCTTAAGCTATTACCACAGGACCAAACCAATATAACACAATCAAAAACAACAAAACCGGCATGAATACTAGGAAGGACAAACATAATATAAAAGCAGCAAAGCCTGTAGTTATAACTCTGCCAAAACTCAAAAAGTACACTCAAACCGAAAATAAACTTAACAGAAGCAAGACATATTGTAATAGATAGCACATGCTTATAAAGATTCAAGCTTTATGAAGTTGAGGAACCTTTGATTTGAGCTACACTCTTCTTGACAAGGATCCAAAAACCGGGGTGGTGATAGTGACTATTGGCCTTGTCGACCCTGACCATCATTGTACCCACCACCATAACCTTGTGACGGGTCAGATCGCCAAGATCCATCACCATAACCTCCTCCTCCCATGTAGCCACCACCACTTCCAGGGTTGTTTGAAACACCGCCACCACCAGGGCGTCCTCCAACCGCACCATATGCAGCTTGATTTCCATAACCAGAATCGCTTCCACTGTACCCTCCATATCCGTAAGCTTGGTTACTATAGCCTGATTGTGGCTGCGCAGAAGGAGCTGCACCAGGAACTCCATATCCACTATGAGCAGCACCATTCCCATAGCCTTGGTTCCCATAACCACTAGGAGCTGGAGTCTCCCATGAGTTTCTCGGAGGAACTCCAGTACTGTTTCCATAACCGGCACCTGGCATGCCCGTTGCTCCATATGCAGCAGCAGCACCGGCACCATAACCTCCAGCAGAGCTGGTGTAACCTCCATAGCCACCATACCCAACACCATTACTACCATTTCCATACCCAGCACCATAACC
This sequence comes from Erythrophleum ivorense, assembly GCA_026724425.1. Lineage (NCBI taxonomy): Eukaryota > Viridiplantae > Streptophyta > Magnoliopsida > Fabales > Fabaceae > Erythrophleum > Erythrophleum ivorense. The sequence goes on from JAIUCV010000084.1 coordinate 1,673,253, forward strand.
AGAAGAACCATAAGATGGTAAACCATTTCCTACATTTTGATGCTGCAAAAACCTATTGGAATCCATACGTCCCTCGTAACTGTTTTCATTGCCTCCATAACCCTGGTAACCACCACCGCCCATGGATCGTCCAGCACCTCCGGGATTGGCATCTTTAGGAAGAGCCCGCTTTACTTCAACTTGCTTACCGCTCAAATCATGGAAAGTCTTGTGCAAGACAAGGTCTACCGCCTCTTCGGAGTCGAAGGAAACAAATCCAAAGCCACGAGGACGGTTTGTAGCCTGGTCATGCATGATCACAACATCAGCCACAGGGCCATAAACTTCAAAGTACTGGCGAAACTCATCATCTGTCAAAGTAGGTGGCAAGCCTCCAACAAAGATCTTCTTTGTTTTATTGTGAGCATCACCTACAGAACCTCTAGATGGATTCCCAGGTCTTCCAGAGACTTGCTGCTCCTCTCTTGACATGGCTCTCTTCACATCAACCTAAACGTCGAACAAAATCAATATAGCTCAGGATAAAACTCCAAGAATCATCGTTAATCAACTTTACCCAAATAAAGAACACACCGCAAAAAAAAATATGTTCATCTGTTTTTACTCTTCCTTATAGACCAAAACAAACTCGTTTCTAATACCATACTCAGTCACTTCACTGAAAGAATGATTCACAGCACAGAACAAATGACTCATCCCCAATTTAAATCAATCTAGTAGTTCAATATGGGAAAGCAAAAAGGGCAAAACATTCTCTCAATAAAAGTGGAGAAATGGAGCTGTAAGAGATAATAACCTCTCTGGTATCAATGTGATGTTTTTCTTGAAGAACCCTTTCGAGAACAGAAGGATCCGAGAAGATAACGAACCCAAAACCTCTAGGTCGACCTGTGAGCTTATCTCTCATCACAATAGCCTGCGAAACATCTCCGTAGTTGCTGAAATGTTCTTTTAGCTTCTCTTCATCTGTTTCCCATGAAATACCACCGACGAAAAGCTTTCCTTGATCTGAATCCATGAGTATACTCCCACTCCCTTTCTTCTGACGCAGAATCACAAATTCCCCTCAAATCCCCGAAACCCACTTCAGAAATTACAAAAAAGGGTTAAACTTTTCGAGACGAATCAAGGTATCCGAGAGGAAGAGAGAAAGAACTATGGTCGATTTGAGAGGAGAGGAAGAAACCAAACGAATATTTTCTATTGGTTTTGGTATCGATGTTCGCAAAGAGACGAATCTCTCTGTCTACAGATAAATTAATCAACGGTTCAGATTATTTCCAATATTTTGACGGTTCAGATCTGTTTCCCGTTGTAAGAGGCTAAATTGTAGGCCTGGTTCGGCCCAATGTAATTGAAAATAAATGGGCCTTTTCGTGAGAGAATTTCACTCGTGTGTTTCCCATTCCATACGTGCCACTACAAAAGAACAAGAAAATCTTTCAGTGCTGTGATAATCTCTGTGCCAGGTGTACATTTTGCTGGCCAGAATTCATAGCTTTTAGAACTTGTAATAATTAACCTGTGTGTTTATTTGGTCTCTAAATTGACCTCGTAATCGTATACTATATTTTTAAAATAAGGCCTACCTATAACGACAATACGTGCACGTTCTCGAGTAAAAAACCTTAATTTAGTTTTGAGATTTTTTCGAAAAAATAAAACAAAAGAAGCTTTGAATTGTCGCTTTGTCAGCTTTCACTGAATTTTTTTTAAAATAGTAATCATGATTAATGATTATATGACCAATTAAAAATTCCGATAATGACTTTCGAAATGGTAATTCAACGTAGAGAAAATAAATGTGAAGACGTTGATGTCAAAAGCGGCAAAAATGTGGGGACTAATTTACAAGTTTTGTTTATATAAATTAAATCAAAAATAAACAGTTGGGCTTCAACAACGAAAAAGCCGTTTTTATTGCGTCTTTTCTCTTTTCCTCTCTCTCTTTTTCTGTGTCTTTCTTCGTCCCTTCGATCTCACTGATTTCTCCTCTGGCACAGCTCGATCTTCGTTTTCTGGGGATTTTTATAGTTAAAATTTCTTGTTCTATCTGTTCCATATTTTGTTTTTTTGGGGTTTATTCGATTTGGCCAATCGTGAGAAAAATGGAAGAATGAGAAGAAGGTGGTGATTGTTTTTTTTTTCGATGGAGCAGCTTGTTAACTTCATCATTCGACCTCCAAGGTGAAGAAGCTCTTCTTTTTCTAAGAAATAGAAGAAAAAAATTACTTATCCTGGAATTTGGTCTTTCGATTTTGGCTTTTTTCCTTCTCTTTACTTAGGTTGTGTAAGTGTGGACTTAAAAAGCGTTTGGAGTTTCAGATTTGAATTTTAAATTTTCATTCTTTAACTCGACTTAATAGTAGGATTTCACTTGAAATGAGGCTAAATCCCTAAAAAAACCCTGTTCCTGTTTCAAATCCATTAGAATATTTTGCTTTTTGTTAATACCTTTGTTTGTTTTGAAAGAATCGACATTTGAATATAACTGTGATGCAGAGCTGAATACAATCCAGAACATGATCTCTTGGAACAAGAGTTCATGCTGAAAGGGAGGTGGTACCAGAGGAAAGATTTAGAGGTAAAGCTTTTATTTTACATTTTAGATTTTGTAAAGGCAGACATTAAGCATGAACAATAATATAAAGAAACTCGGATGTTGCTGTGAGCTCCTGAGTAGAAAATCCCAGTATACATGTTTGTTATATATTCAATGTCAATGTTTGTTCATCATTTTTTCACTGTTGTCCAGAATGATTTCCTTATATTACAGCCTCTAGTTTTGACTAACTTGTCATTTTTAGTACTTCAACTAGTCAAAGTGGCCTTGTTTGTTTCCTGCCTCTCAAGGCTAAACGGGGATTTTGTATCTGACAGGTTAAAAACAACAGGGGAGATGTGCTTCAGTGTAGTCATTACACGCCAGTTGAGCTTCCTGAAGATAGGCCTCTACCTTGTGTTATATACTGCCATGGAAACAGGTAACTATAGCTGTACGAGTGAAATAGCTGTTAGGAGACTAAGCAACAATGCTTCGAAATGGGAAAAAAAACTGTTATTGTTGACAATAGTCGAACAGGAAGTGGTCTAGTTGAATTTTCACTGTCCAAACCATTTCCTCTTGTCCAGTGATTTTCCACCTTACTTCCCCTACACCTTGGTTGTTATTGTTTCTTTTAGCATATTATTCATTAATGTCCCTATGGTTATTCAGTGGATGTAGAGCTGATGCCAGTGAAGCTGCTATCGTATTACTTCCTTCAAACATCACAATTTTCACGCTTGACTTTTCGGGATCTGGTCTCTCCGGTGGGGAGTATGTCACATTGGGTTGGAACGAAGTATGTGCTCCTCTCATCTTTTCTTAAAATACTTCTCTAGTTCTCTTCTCCACTTCGAATGTTTTGGCTTAAACTTATTGGTGTTTGGACGAAACAAATTTTCCAAAGTCGATAGAGGTACCTTATTGTTAGACTATGCTCTTGATTAGGTTTCTCAATTTTTTTTCCCTAAAGTGGGAAGATCATGTAGTCGATAATTTTTTCCTTCCCTAACAGTCACTCTGTTCATTAGTCCTTGTTCTGAATTATAAGAGTAATCACTCATTTTGTTATTGTTAAATTTTTACGTGGGTGCTTGCAGAAAGATGATCTGAAAGCCGTGGTTGAGTATTTGCGCACGGATGGAAAGGTTTCCATGATTGGCTTATGGGGTCGTTCAATGGGTGCTGTCACAAGGTTCCTTTAAGTCATTCATATGTTAAATTTCTTAATAAGAGCGTTTTCAGTTTCCAGTCTTGCATGAAATTTCAACTAATTGTATGGAACTGTTAACTATAGGAGTGAATTTTGCAATCAACTGAGGATTTACTTCTCTTGTGAACCCTTTTTCTTTACTAGTGGAGAGGAGCATAGTTGAGATAAACAAAGAAAATATTCTTTGGGCGGATTTTTAGTTGTTCCTTAAAATCATTCTCCCTGTATGCTGGACTAAGAAGTCATCGTGTTGCTACACCTATTTTGTAGTTTGATGTATGGAGCCGAGGATCCCTCTATCGCAGCGATGGTTCTAGACAGCCCGTTCTCTGATTTGGTTGATTTGATGATGGAACTTGTAGATACATATAAGTTCCGGTTACCAAAGTTTACTGTAAGTAAAAGTAAAATTTATAGTGTTTGTTTCATGTGGGGGTTGCCGTTTGTTCTGGCTACTACAATGTTTCCACATTCTCTTTATTATATGTCTTTAAGCTCTTTCAATTTTTTTTTCAGATAAAATTTGCGATTCAATATATGCGGAGAGCTGTTCAGAAGAAAGCCAAGTTTGACATAACGGAACTCAACACCATTAAGGTCGTTTCTTCTGGTAGTTATCCTTATTGTCTAGTTGATTACTTAGATGATGAACCAAGCTATTCACTAGCATGCAACAGCAGAACTATTTTTGGTGTTCTGCTCACATTGTTTGGCATAATATAGAAATGTATTAAATTCAATTGTTAGTTGGGATATTTTATGTTATGTGATGTTTTGTGTCTCTTTTTTCAACTTTTTTTCGTTCATGTTGCAGGTAGCTAAGTCTTGTTTTGTTCCGGTTTTATTTGGACATGCCATAGACGATGACTTTATTCGCCCTCATCACTCAGAGCGTATATATGAAGCATACATAGTAAGTTATCAATTCCTGGTAGCCTTTCTTCACATTATACTTTCCTTCCTCTAGCTTTTCAGAAGTTTACGATCAACCCTTGAGCATTTGGCTTTTGATTATGCCAGGGAGACAAAAATATCATCAAATTCGAGGGAGACCACAATTCACCACGGCCACAATTCTACTTTGATTCAATAAACATCTTTTTCCATAATGTTCTTCAACCTCCAGAGGCGGTTGGGCCAACATATTTTGACCCGGTGGATGATTACTTTGCCAAGGTAAATGAATCTTGCAGCAATGCATCACACTGTTTACTTTTTTGGAGGTGTTCTTGTCTTAATAACGTTAACCGTTTTATGTTCAGGGCAGTTGGAGCACCATGCAAGAACTAAGTTCTCCACAATCCCCAGAACTGAAAAGTAAGTCATCTGGGGTTTTGCTCCATGTTTATTCCAGATTTTCTTGTACCCTTAAGGCAACATCTTTTCTCATTGATTTCAGGTTTAGCTGCAAGTAGCACCTCTGATGCAATAAATGAAGTCCGCATGAAAAGACCTATGAGTCGCACAGAGGTTGGTAGTTCAAGACTACGTTCTGCAAGTTTTGCTGCTAGTGTCCAAAACAGTATGCTCACTACATATTTGAAATATGGTTTTCTCTTATACTGATTCCCTAGAATCATTTTCCTCGATGTTTGTATCTTTCAGTTTTGAGGGTTGTTTAGCGCCAAAAACTAGAAAATCACATCTGAGTTATCCCAGAATTGGAATAATTGTTCTTGAATAGCTACCAAACTAAAAGAGTTTGCTTCACACTTGGTTACTTCAAACAAAAAACAAAAAAAAATCTACCCCACAAGTGTATGTGGAGTTTTATGCTTTCTACATCTCCCTGTTAATGGTCTTTTGTTACTTCTCTCAGGTTCCTTCCAGCGTCCCATCTAATCAATCATCATCAGAAACCAAGGTATAAGATCAGTTTCTCATTTTGTCTTTCTCTTTCTTTTCGTATTTACTGTTCTTGTGGTATGGTTATGATCATTGGCCATCTAGTGATCAGTTTTATTTATGTTTGTGATGGTTTTTTTTATCAACAATAGTAGAGACACTAGTGCTAGGGTGGCCAACTTCTGTACATATAAAAAATTGTCCGTGAAAGAGAAACCTTAAAAGAATCCGAAATGAAGAAGACTCCTGATGTCGCATAATATGTATAATTTATTTCAGGAAAAAGAGAATCATGAAGGCTCCAGTAGTTCATCTTCCGATATGATCAGCTTTGAGTTGTCTAATGGGGATCCGTATCCTCCTCATCTTGCGGTAGCTTTAGATGACGATCAATATGTGGAGTTTCACATAGATGAATTGGCAGATTTTCCATCTAATGCAGAGGAAGAAGAAAGGGTGAGAATAAAACAAGAGCGTTGGTTTTGCACCTTTGAACCTCCTTTATGACTATGCTCTATATTCTCATTTGTTCACATATCTTAATGGCCTCAGATGCTGATGGAAGCGGTGATGAAATCGCTGAAGGACGTGGAGGTCGAAACTCATCAGAACAAAGAACCTTCCACGACCAATACAGAGAAGAACACTGAAGAGAAAGAAAGTAATGCTGCTGCTTCTACTAAAAAACCAGAATTTGTTTCCGGTTCAACACCAAGTAACCATGATGCACCATCATCCTGTGAAGACAATGCTCCATGTAAACCATCAGATTCTCTGCCAGGACCTGTAAATGGTTTTGTTCCCGGCGGCGATTCGCCTAGAATGAGTCTGAACACAAACGACGCCATTGATTTGTCAGCACGTACAAAGGCAACAGTGACTGTTGTTGAACGTAGTAGCACATCAGGAAACGTCTTAGATGGGTTATTACGCCGATGGGATCTTAATTTCTTCAAAAGTAGATAATTCCACTTTTAAGTTATGTGTTTTGGTTTGAGAAAAATAGAAAGGATAAGCTTAGAGGTTTGTCATGACAAGTTATCTTTATAGTTTATATGATTTTTCTTCATGATGCTGTTGTGTCTTGGCAAAAATCTATGTAAAGAGAAGAAATCATCTCTTGTTGGCTTTGACCAAATGGTCTTTTATCCTCTTGTTATGAACATGTAATGCAATCAGCTTGCATGTATTTTAATCATGTTTGTCTTTCTTCACATTTCCAGGAAACAGAGCAAATGCTTTGGAGGAAGAACATAAGAAAATAACAGACCATTTTGACAAAACTTGTTAAAGAAACACTATGATGAGCAAAGACAATGAGTTTGAAGACAATTTGAGCTTGAGACAACATCAATGTCTATAAAATTGTTTGCTTGTGAGAGTTCATTAGTCTTAACTCAATAACAGCATTGCTTCTTCAATGAGTTCATTAATCGTTGAGCCATGGCGTGCCAAACCAACAGTGCCAGAGAATATATCAAAGTTCTCAACCTCAGCCGCGGTCTCAAAGACTGTCTCCAACTCTTTCTTCATCCCGAGGTTTTGCAAAGTCTTGACGGTCTTCGGATTAGTTCTCATCATCTGAATGGTTAGCTCTATTGCAAACCTCCTGATTCTTGGAACCTTTGGCACCGGCTGTTCATATCTCTTGAGGATCTTGACTAATGCCTCGGCTAATTCTTCCTTGCTTACTCCTGCTTCCCGGAACATTTCTCTCGATTCTTCAGGACTCATTAGCTTGAGAATATGAGGTGCTAATCCCACCATAACTTCTTGAGGTTTGCTCTCTTCACACTGTATCGCCTTAAGAACCTGCATTGTCAAGATAACATTAGTAATGATGATTCATAACTTCTGATGGATCAAAGAACATGAGGACTTACTGTTGCTCCTGCAGACTTAACATCTTTGAGCTGTTCATGGAACTGATCAGGAGCTGTATATGCGCAGAGATTCCGCAAGATTCTCGCTGCGTTCAACCCAATCAAAGGGCTTTTCAACCCCTTAACGAGTCCCTGAAGAACATTCTCTGATCTCAAGATCCGTTGGCAATTGCTCTTACTTCCTTGAGCTAGCATAGCAATAGACTCACCAGCAGAGACTCTGACACCACTTGTTTGATTCTCTGCAATCTCATCGTTCAAGAAAATGTTGAGAAGTCCCTTCAAAACGCCGCCCGTGCCACCAATCTTCTCGGTTGCTCCTTCATCAAGCGCAAGAAAAGTCAAGATCTCTGCACCAATCTTCTGCAACTCAGGTCTCTTCTTCCCATGGCGTAATGTTTCCCTAATGTTACTCACTGTGAAGACAATCCCAGAGATGTTACTCCTCAAGTTCTTCCCCGTTGCACCGGTCGTGGTCACCAGCCTCCTCAACAGCTTCAAAGAACGTCTCACAGCCAAGATCTTGTAAGGCTCTGCAACCCCAACATTTGGATCTCTCAACAATCTCTTTTCAGCGTAAGTGAAGTCAACGATCTTTGAAAGTAACCCTTTTGTTTTCCCAATCTTCCCACAGTTATCCTGATCTCTAGCTAGCCTCTTCAAGATCAACAATCCAAGATTGTTGAACGTCCATAAATCTGTTTGGTTGATACTGTGTTCTCCAATCTCATCAGTGGCTTGACCCGAATCTCTCGTGCTCTCTAGAAGAGAAGATATAGACTCAATCGCTCCAGGGATCTCTGCAACTCTCAGAGAATTCTGCTTCTTGCTAGCTAATCTTGAGAGAATCTCTGCAGATGATCTTCTCACCACTTCTTGATTCTGGTTTCTCCAATTCAGCATCTCAACTAACCTCTCTATGATCGCTAGATTAGTTCCAATCTTCTGCAGAGTATCAACAGAATAGTCCTTGTTTGTTGAGAATCTACAGAGAATCTCTGCTCCAATGAGGTGCTCATCAGGAATATTCGATACCAAAAGCTCCATGGCGAAGATCACCATATCCATCTTTAATCCGTCGAAGATGCTCCCATTGAGACATCTCGAGTAAGCGTCGTAGAAGAATCTTCTGACAGATCCAGTTCCAAATCTCTCGAGACCACATTCTTGATTCACTTTCTCAAGAATCTTGGAAACGCTGATCATCCATTCCCAGTAAGCTTTCTCAGCAAGAAATAGAAGAGACTCGGCAAGGGCTAGAGTGTAAAAGAGAGTCAAAGAAGCGTGAAGATTCGTGCTTTTAGGTTTCGGATCGCTGCTTCCATAGTCTTGTTTGATGAGCTTGAACATGGAGATGAAAATGCTGGCGAACGCAGAAGCAATCTGAAGCCAGTAGAAGACTCTGCTCACGTTTCTTGAAACGAAAACCCATCCTGTGTAAGGCAACATAGGAACATCTGAGCTTTGCCATGTCCTTGTCCGTGTGATCTGCTTCGGTTGATCAGTTCTCGTTTCTTGAATTGATGGTCTATTGTCGTTCTCGTTCACAACAATCTGAGCCGCCTTGTGGAATATTTGGATAACTTGCCTGACAAGGAACCAGAAGCCGTTGATTCCAGAGATTGCGTATTTAGACTGATGCTGCAATTCAAGCTCATGGCTTCTGCTGAAAATCCGAGCTCCTTCGATAACAAGAATCACAGTAACAAACCAGAAATCTGTTGTCTCTAAACTTCCGGCGAATCCACCAAGAAGAACAACCGTGGCCCACACGAATCCTAAAGATCCTAACCGTGAAGCAATCTGCGGTTAAGAAACACATTCAAAACTCAGATAAATATGACTCCTAAATAACAAAAGAAAACTGGAATCTTAATAAAACCTTCTCAAGAACAGCGAGTCGTAAGGCAAAAAGAGTCAGTTTTTTCTCCGGCGCAGGAAGTGACAATTGTGTGACTTGTGTGGGTCTCCGAGATTCTGGGGTTGAAGCTTCGTTTGGTCGGAAAATAGTTCCGCCAGCAGAAGAACCGGGATGTTGTACATCTAAGACCACATCGGTACCACGGTCAACCATTTTAAATCAAAACAGAGAAAGAAAAATGCTCTAGTTTTGGTTTTACGCAGATAATTTGATTTATGATGATTCTTCTTGGTTTCTCTCTTTGTTTTTATTTTAAGTTTGGTCATTACACTTAGCCGGATACAATCACCATGCACGTCTTTGAGTTTGATCGATTCATTGACCTTGGGAAGACAAGTCGTCCAAACAACAATTAGTTTGGTCGCACTATTTTCATTCTGATGTCATTTAATTTAGCTCTCAGTAACATAATAACATTTCTTAATCTCGTTTATTAGTTTCTTTTGTGATTTAGTGTAGTATACCAAATAATCATTGCAAGTTTTGTTGAGAAACATTGAACGTTTTAAAGACGAAATGAATCTTGTGATGGTTGAGCTGGATATTTCACAGTGGCTTATTTTGTTTGGGACGATGCAATTGCAAACATTATGATGCACGTCGATTTCAAACTGCAAATACATGACGAGGCAATTAATGGCCATATTCTGACATCAATATATGATTTAGTCAATCAGACAATTAATTTTTATTTGCAACCAACTTTTTTGACATTTTTATTTGCAACTAACTAAACCTATGATTTTATAATGATAGAGGAAAATCTATAAAAACATTTGACAACTTTTTATAACCAAAATATGTAGTCTGGATAACTTGTTACATATTGGAATAAATGATCTGATCATTACATTGTCTCAAGTAGCTTGAAGCTTTGGATATGTAGAAAATAAATTCATGCACAAACAAAAAATGGAGCATGCATACTTGCATAGATACGCAGCTTGAACAAATTGGCAAATTCCTAGTTTTAATATAAAGAACTTGCCAAATTTCTTTAAAACATATAATTGGAACAATTGATCCAGTACAACTGCAAAAATAGAAATATATAAAGTAGAGAAAATATGTTATTCATTGTTATATCTGTATGAATTTTCACAAGTTTGTTTATATAGATGATAAGAATGTGAAAGATGTTTTACAATCTTTTATTTATTTCAGGACAATGAAATAGTCTCATATAATTGTTTCTTCATGCGTTATACTTTGGACCTATATAACAAGAAAAAAAATAGGTTGCCTACTAACCAGAACAATGGCAATGACACACATGTTTCTTTCCAAAAAGTTTGCAGAAACCTCCGCTTGTGCAACCTTCAACGCAGAATTTCCAGCATTTTCCGTCCTTGTAGACATTATCATCGATGCCTGGAAGACATCTTCCGAGTTTCGGATGCTCTCTACAACATATTGAATTCAAATCATATACCCACGGTGCGATGTTTTCACGTCCATCTATTTTGTTGGATCCTACATTTAACAGATAATGTGATTGTTAATTTCCAACTCAAAACTTTAGACAAAGTTTAATGTTTAATAATAAACACTAAAAGAAAACATACCCATGCATATCACGAAAGCCACAAATAAAACCAACGAAATAACTTTTGTTCTCGACATCTTTTTACTTTTTGTTTTGTTTTATGAGATCGAACTCAACGAAAGAAATGTTACATATTTATAGAATTAACATTAAGGGTTCGTTTGAATGGAACATAAGAAACTTTTTATTGTTCAACGAAACTAAATGTATTTCCTAACCAATTGGGGTTTGAATGGTGGTGACCAACATAAAGAGGAAAGGAACGAAAAAGAAATTTGAATTCATTTTCATTCCCAAAAAGTTACATAATTTAGAACAAATGGACCATACATTTGAATTCCTCTAAATTTTTTATTCCTTGAGAATTTATATATTAACCTCATTAATTGGGAAAGGAACAAGAAATAATATATGTACAAATTAACAAATCTAAAATACTTTTTTTAGTTAAAAGAATTAAAAAACAGGTCTATAACCAAACCCAATAAAAAGTGATTGAAGAATTTAAATAGGTCAAATATTGAGCTCAAACTTATCCAATCACCTGAGAAGCTTTTTTCAAGATTCTTCCATAGTTTTTTATAGTCTATTGTGAGAAATCCTATCTCCAAAAACATCACACTTGTTTGAAGTCTGGACATTTTTGTGATTGGATAAGTTTGCGCTCTATATATTTGATGAATATTAGTTTGATCAACCCACTACAAGAAAATGTGTCATATATAGCGAACGGAAAACGCTATCACATGATAGCATAGCGTTTTGGTGGACGCTGTGTCTGCGCCCGTTATCTTTTCTCTGTTGCTTTAGAGAGCGTTTTTTCCAACGCTATGTTAAGTAAGGTTTTCGATGGCGTTTATTAGTTATGCAATTGTATAAGTTATAATAGCACATAATAATTGCTATTATTTATTAAAACACAGCGCTAATGAATGTCATCATTAATTCTAATATAGCATTTGTTTCATGTTATGTTTTATGTAAATTTGCCTGGGGAGGGTTTTGGTATAATTGGCATCTGACGTTTTATTTGTACCTAATAGCTGTGTTTTTTATCACCAATACCATCAAAACTCAGAACACACAAGTGTTACACAACCAAACCATCAATTCTCAGCTCAAAATAACACAATAACATTATCCAAATCACAAATACTCAGTGGTTCACATAAAAACAATTTTGTCATTAGGCCAAGCGACTGTAGAACCCAATGCATCAGCAACAATCTGGAATTCTGAGGATGGTCTCCATACCCGTGCATCATCAATCTTACATACCTCGACCCATACCTTGCTGGCGTTTGGACCCAATGGAACAAAATGGACTTTGTCTTTTGGATTGGTTGATAAAACTCTGCCTTCTGCAACCTTTTTTCCGGATCCAAAGCAGTCTAAGAGGAAGCATTTATTCTTAGAACAGCCGTTAGTGTTTGAGCTGTTAGTTACACTCTACAAAATGAAAAATCCAGACAGATCATCACTATAAAAAAACATTACATGAATGTCGAAGACCATATAATTAAGTGTAGTTTTTTACCTTAGATGATGAATCTTTAGATGCTACTGCTCCTTTAGCAACCGTTGGTACTGCTCCTTTATTAACCGATGGTCCTGCTCCTTTAGAAAGCGATTCTTCTTTAGCTCCTGCTGCTGTTCTATAAACTTCTTCCTCCATTAGCTGTGCATTACACCGTCGAACCTTAGATATTGGCCATGCTATGTTCGCAAAAAGTGCATCACCCATCACATTCATATCTTCACTTGGTCTCCACAGGTAAGCCTCTTTGTTAATCACATTGTCAATATTCACTATTGCTGCATTCGGACCCAAAGTAATATTATTGACCATCTCTTTTGGGTCCGCAGAAATCAAATATCCCTCGGCAATTACTTCAGTGTCATTATTCCAAGCAATAATATTGACTCTGTCTTCCAATGCATATGTAGCCTAAGGAGTCATGCAACAACAGAATAGATGGGTGACCCGACTGTTAAGGTTTTCTATTGATATAAATTGTTTAGTAAACATAATAGATGATAAGAACTTTACCGAGAAACCAGCAGTCTTGTTTACAGATTCAGAGTTCATATTGTCGACAATGAGCTTATCGAATGGCCATGCAATTTTGGCTCCCACAGCTTGGCCAAGTGAGGAGATAGCTGTTGTAGGCCTCCATACATATGCTTCTTTATCTGCTGCGAAGTTAACAACTACAGCTGCAGCATTTGGTCCAAGTGGAATACGGCCAATCTTGTAACTTGGTTCAACAGAGCATAGTTCTCCTTCACCGACAACCACATCATCTTCAGAAAACCAATCAAGTATCTGACACCTACGTCCTTGTTTGATTGTACCAGTGTCATCAGATGGTGAACGATCATCATCTCTCTGTTTCTAAGAAGACACAAACAATTAATATTTGGTTAAGTCAGGAACTTATAAAAAATTGTAATATTCACTTACCCTTTTCCCTTTTGCTAAGTCACGAACCAAGTGTTTCAAATCTTCAATTTCGGTAACCAAAACTGCTTGCTTAGCTTCAAGCTTCTGCACATGTGCATCTCTAGCCTGTAAGAAAGCTAGCTTCGTAGCAGTAACCCCTCTGCCCATTCCTCTGACTCTTCCATTCTTGTCTTTGCCTAGAACCTTACTCACAGCAAAGACACATACAAGAGAATATGAATGAGGGAGTAAAGTACCTCAAGATAACAAAGATCTTATAAATGATAATCTGCAAAACAAAGCAAAATCGATTAAAGACACCCAAAACGAAATCCCCAAATTAAACATGACTACTTTCGAACCCCAAACCTAAACAAAAAACCCTACAAATTACAGATACCTTAGCCTTAGCTTGAATCCAACACCCAAACTGACTGTGAAACCTGTCCAGAAGACATAATTACTGCATAGAAACATCGAAACCCCTTTCTGTTAAAAAACCCCTAAATTTTCACATACCTCAGCTTACGAATTCGATCTTGAGCTACCGATAAATTCCCTGTAAGAAAACCCAAATTTGTCGAAAGAAATCAGAATTAATCATTTCAGAACCTAAAATCGATATGAGTTTCGATTACCCATGAAAATCTAACCTTCAATCGAATTTCACGCAGACGATAACAGACCCCAAAACTGAAAAATTTGAGTGTGGCTGTGAGAGGGAAAGAAGCGAGAGAGAATGAGTGTGAGTGTGGCTGTGAGAGGGAAAGAAGCGAGAGAGAGTATATTTTTTTGAGATTAGAGAGTATGAGTGTGGCTGTGAGAGGGAAAGAAGCGAGAGAGAAAGACGATGATTTGAGAGGAATATTGAAAAATTTTCTTGTTTTTTCGCCAAAGTGTTAGCCGGGAAATTGAAATATTTTTTGCCGCTACCACTAAAGATAGCGTTTCTCTTTAACAATGCTATTAAAAGATACGCTTTTTGGAAACGTAAAAACAAACATAGCGTAAGCGATACGGAAACGCTATCTAAAAGTATGAGTTGTGTCAATGATAGCATTCACATATAAAACGCTATCTTCTTATGCTATCTTTACTCAATTTTGCTGTAGTGACCGTGAACACCACATCCATTCCAGCGAACCGCCAGTATTTGAATGAAAACGTTTAGTCAGAGTTTTTGAGAACCTCCATGCGAAACTGATAAATCCAATGGAACTCAGAGAGAATATCCGGAGGCATCCCAAGAACAAGTTAATATCATAGGAAACGCTTATGATCTCTTATGAGGTTTCTTCAAGAGATGAAGCTTATTGAAGATTATAAAACAAAAGATGGTTATGGAAACTTAGAATACCCTTATTGAAGCCACTGGAGAAGGAATTTGGTTTACGCAAACTCACTTGTGATGGTTTCTTTGAGTGCACAAAGAACCTTGAATTATATACTTGTCATATATTATGTGCAGATTTTTCTTTTAATGAGCACTCTTATCTCTGAAGTTTTTAATTAACAGACACATCAGTAGAGAGAAAGACAAGAGGCAATATTTAGTTAGAGAGAAAGTACTAAACACGTCCATTTCGAAAGACGATTGAACACCCAAATAGTCAACTCAAAAATTCATATACAAATAATTTCACTCCTCCAAGTAATGAGAGATTCATTGTAAAATGTTGGATAGTAATCAAGATTAAAATAAAACACTGATGCAAATCTTTAGCAATTGCTTGGTTTGAGCACGATGGAAATCGACATTACTGTTGTGAGAAAGTGTTACAACGCAACATCGGATAGATGTCACATGAGGTAGGAAAGACATCATATTTCAATCTCCATCATTGATCTGGATTCAAGCCTTGTGAATCCAAAGATATGCTCATCCTGTAGAACATAGAAAAAGATTCACCAAAGCAACTTTATATATAAAGAAAATATGATTAACTATAACTTATTAATTATTTTTTCCAATTCTACAAAATATTAATCCTATATATAGGTTATATTGAGCAACAAAAAGGTTAAAGACATGGTTCTTTGAATGTTTTTATTCAGTTATTAGTTTGCATGGTATTATTATATACAAGAAAATAACAGAGGTTTCTGGTCAAGATACATACCATTAATTGGGGTATGAGCACTTAGAAAGCAACACGGCGGAGCTTGGCAAGAGATAGAATCTAACAAAAACAATTGAAAAAAAATGACAGAAAAGTTAAATCTCTTTTTTTTTTTTTTAAAGCATAACAAGAAAAAATTGTCTAACTTAGCAAGATTCATGTTTTCAAGGCGTTGTTCTGAAACCTTAATCATCAAACAAACATTGACTCTGCGGCTTAAGAAATATTTAGCCCTTAAGTAGAGAATGCAAGAATGACAAACATACCTGGAGATTGATACGTTAGCCTTAGCAATAAGCCTCTCTACATCCTGAATTTTTGGTACGTCTGCCCCAACAATAAGCCTCTCTAGCTACATTCAGCAATTTGTCTAGCATCTTTGGCACCTTGGTGTGATGAACATTTAACTCTACATAAAGGCGAATTTCAAGGTTGGATTCGATCAAAGAAGAGACATCAACTAAATTACATGGCCCTTCATATTCTTCTAATCTCAAATAACGGATGTGTGACGCTACAATCTTCGTTGGTCCTCCATATGCACGATGTATCTCCAGTCTTTTCAGAGTCAGTGACTTACTTAGGTCAAAACGCTCAAGTAAAATACAGTAACACAATTTCAAGCTTTCAAGCTGTGGACAACCAGAGAGAATATTAGCAAAGGATTCATCTCGAAGTATACAACTATGGAATGACAAGTTCCTTAGAGATTCCCAAGACACTTTGCATTTTGGAAACATCTTTTTATTTCTCAATTTTACTTTGAGTTGCTTTATAGAGGAACTCAGATAGAAGAAATCTGGAAATCTATACTTCCTGTGATCATAGAAGACAGATTCTGCACATTGCGTGACATAGCGAACTCAATCCAGCTATCAATCTGTGGTGTAGAGTGATCATCATTGTACATGTGAAGATAGAAACTCGTGATTTTGGGAGCGGTGTAGTAAGCTAGGGTTTGGTTTATCAATCGAGACTTGGGTGTACGGACTTCGATGCACAGAGAAGGTGTGTGGTACCTTTCACGGAATAATACCCCACATCGGAAGTTGGAAGCCCATGTAACTTTACATGGTATCAGAGCCCCGATCCACGCAATCCAACCCGATCCGACCCAAAGTTGGTCCAATCATCGATGAGGCCCAAAACTGGTGCCGTCGATCCAAGCCCGTACATATCGAGATTGATGGCCAAAGAGCCATCGTCTCGCTGGGGCGCATTAGGGAATAATATCCCGCATTAGGGAATAATATCCCACATCGGAAGTTGGAAGGGATCTTGAATAGTATATAAGGTATATGGGCCTCTCCACTCATCGCCAATTGGTTTTGAGTTGGAAGCCTATGTAACTTATCAAGCGATATTGTATAGACTTTAGAGTATAAAGAACATCTTTCTTTATTAGATTTAGAAAACTTCTCTTTATATAGAACTTAGCTACTCCTAATTCTATATGGACTATGACAAGAAAAAGATAATTCATATTTCTAATAAGATTCATATTTCACGTAGAATTCATATTCTATGTAGAACTCCTATTCTTCTTAAAAATAGCTTATTTACGTTTCTCATCGAGTTAGCTTATTCCTCAAGCTTTGGAATTCCCAACATTCACCCCCGCAATTCCAACTTGAACTCTGGGAAGCTTGATTGCTTGAACTCCAATTGTCTAAGTACCAAATACTTGCATCGCCATTATTGGTATCGTAGACCTTTGGAAACACCTTATCTTCATTCAAGAACACCACCTCGTGAACATAAAGAGCATCGTCCGCCTCCTGCGTCTCGTTTAGGTTCGTCTCTTGGGTCTTGATTGGTTTTTCGGGACAAGTCGTTGCATAGTGACCAGGCTTATCACATCTCCAACATGTCACATGCGATCGATCTTTCTGTTTCTGGTTACTATCTCTGTTCTCTCCTTCTGAGTTTCGGTCGTTTGATCTACCTCGTCCTCTGCCTCTGCCTCTGCCACCAACGTTTCTTCCTCCTCCTCGGAAAGCTCCATGACCTCCACGATTACTTTGTTCGTTATTCGCCCACATGAGGTTTCCCTGATCTTCCTTCTCAGTTTCCTCACCAATACGTTCTTCATACGCCTTTAGTCTCCAAACTATTTCCTCGAACCCCGTCGTCTTCAGGTCTAGGACTTGCTCTAGAGAGGCTACAATATGAATGTATTTGGTTCTAGGGAATCCTTTTAGAAACTTCTTCACTAGTTTTGATTCTTCTAAAACTTCTCCCAACGATGATGTCTTCGATGATAGGCCCGATATTCTTCCTGTGAAGTCATCAACCGAATCGGAATCGCTCATCTTGAGTTTGTCGAATTCCGCCATCAACGTTTGGAGTCTTGCCTCTTTCACGCGATATGCTCCTAGATGCCGTGACTATATGGCGTCCCAAATTGCTTTTGGTGTGGTTAGTTCTCCTACTTGCAGAATTAGAGTCTGTGGGATAGATTGAAACAGAGGAGCTATCGCTGTAACGTTCTTCTTATGATTAGTTGACCGAGGATCGATAGTATCCCAAACATCGTATACTTGCAACATGATTTTCATCCTCATCGACCAAATTGTATAGTTTGTCGAAGTTAACATCGGACATTGGATGGACGAGAGTCCAATGTCTTTTGATCACGATTGAGTTCCTACCGTGTCGGTCATCCTTCCGACCTGCTCCTACTCGTGCCGCCTCTGGTTGAGTCTTCAAGTCTCCTCCATAAAGCTCTGATACCAAATCAAGTCGATAATCTATAGACTTTAAAGTATAAAGAACATCTTTCTTTATTAGATTTATAAAACTTCTAAAAAACTAAACCTCTTCTCTTGAGTCTTATCTCTCTCAACTCTTGAGTCTTAGATCTTCTCGAACACCTCTTCATAGAGCTCTTTATATAGAACTTAGCTACTCCTAATTCTATATGGACTATGACAAGAAAATGATAATTCATATTTCTAATAAGATTCATATAATTCATATTTCTAATAAGATTCATATTTCACATAGAATTCATATTCTATGTAGAACTCATATTCTTCTTAGAAATAGCTTATTACGTTTCTCATCGAGTTAACTTCTTCCTCAAGCTTTGGAATTTCCAACAACTTAACATAACCATACATGCCTCCATCGTTTAGACAAGACAGAAGTTCTGATGGCTTAAATAGTGGAAATAAAGGAGAGAATATGTTGGAGGATATGATTTGGCAAAGAGCTGATAAAATCTCCACGTTTGATTGAATCTCTTGCTCGTTTGTTTTTGCGGCGGCTAGGTTTCTTATGACATCGCTGGTGGCGCCGTCTCCCTCGCGTATCCGCCATGCTAAACTATTTGATTTTGTGAATCTTTTAGATTAAGAATAACAAATAGAGAGCTAAAAAAGTATCTAAGTCTTGAATTGCTCCGGAAATTCTGAATGTTTTGCAAGTTATGAAGAATCCTCCTTATATAAGGGATAGAGAATCCTCCTCATTTTCCATGTCTTGTTCGTTGTTATCCTTTTGCTTTTTCTTTATCTCTTGAACTTTTCATTTTCTCTTGAGGTCGGTGATGAAACGGGCTTTGACCTTGATGATTTTAACGAGAGAATGGCCATAATAGGAATGTGTTCATTCCACCCATAACATATAGGGTTTTCTTTTGTTTGTTTAGCGAACACTTTTCAATTTTGCCTTTTTCATCTAGGGATTTTACTATGGGCCTATGTTTGATAATTGATACCCATGCTCATCATTGCAATGAAATAGTCTTATATAATTGTTTCTTCATGCGTATTACGTAGGACTCTATAACAAAAAATAAATAAAAAAATAAATAAAAAATAAAAAAACAATTATGTCTACTTGCCAGAACAATAGCAATGACACACATGCTTCTTTCCAAAAAGTTTGCAGAAACCTCCTCTTGTGCAACCTTCAACACAGAATTTCCAGCATGTTCCGTCCTTATCGGCATTATCATCGATGCCTGGAAGACATCTTCCGATTTGCGGATGTTCTCTACAGCATATCGACTTCACATCATTTATCCACGGTGCGATGTTTTCACGTCCTTCTATTTTGTTGGAAGCTACATTGAACAGACAATGTGATTGTTACTTCAAAACTTTAGACAAAGCTTAATGTTTAGTAATAAACACTAAAAAGAAAACTTACCCATACATAGGACGAGAGCTACAAACAAAACCAAAGAAACAACCTTTGAACCTAACATCTTTCTCTCCTTTTTTTTGTTAAATCAAAACACTACCAATTCTTATTATTTTTGTCTTTGAATGAGAACAAAAAAGAAGAGGTGTTTCATATTTATAGAATTAGAAACCTTTTCGTTCAAAGAAATTAAATGTATTTCCAAAAGAATTGGGCTTTGAATGGTGACTTGACCAATACAAAAGGAAAGAATAAGGAAGAATGAATATTTTCCGGAATGAAGAGATTGTAAAATGATATCACAGACGACAAATAAATATATGATTGTTACCGGAATGAAGATTCAATATATGCTTCCTCATTCTTTCCTTTTTTTTATATCATTCAATATTAATTATTTCCGTTTTTATATCAATATACATGATTGTCGGTATCATTTAGAAGTAACGTTTTAGAACAAATGGATCATACATACATAATTTCTCTTTATTCTTTAATTTTTTTTGTCTTGAAAAATCTATACTATATAAAAGTTGAGGCTAAATGCTTTTAAGGGTGTCCACATCAGCTTTAAATTTTTTTTTAACCAATTAAATTATGCCAAATCAGTATCTCTAAAATTAAGAAATTTTCCAAATTTTAGATTTGGAATATGGATAGACATAAGAAAAACATGTATAAGTTTTTTAGGAAAATTTCTTAATTTAAGATAATAGTTTTAATTATATAAATAATCACTGAAATTTTTTAGGAAATAAGAAAGAACAAATTTATAAAGCATATATATATTTTATACGTGGACACTCTAAATAACTTATGGATCGATATCAAATTAAAAAAATCTTATGTTAAAATTAGTTTACAAATTTCAACATAAAATTAATATTTTACAAGAGGAATAGAGCCATATAGAATTTTAATAGTGGAGAATAACCTAGACAAATAAGAAAGAAAAAAAGTTGAAGAAAAAAACAGATACAAAAAAGAAGAGTAAGAAGATAAAACCGAAGAAGAGCGAAAACGAATATAATGAATTGCGAAGACAAAATAGAAAAAGAAGGCAAAGATGAATAAGAAAAAACCAGATAAAAAACTTGCGAAGAAAAATTTGAAGAGGAAATCGAATAAAAACGAAGGAGAAGAAACCAAACAAAAACAAAAAATTTGCAAAGACCAATCTAAAGAGGAAAGCGAATAAAAACGAAGGAAACTAAACCAAAAAAAAAAGAATAAAAAAGAAGCGTGGAGACGAAGAAAAGCAGACGCAAAGATGAGTGAAAATGAAGAAGAAACCATATAAGAGAAAAGACAAAGAAGAAATCAAAACAGAAGAGACTAAATAAGAATGAATCAAAGAAAATTAAAAAACATAAAAACAAGAACGAAGAAGAAAATGAAAAACAATAATATATGTCGATTAGCTTCTCTTCATTTTGGTTTTATAACCCTAGAAAACTTACCAAAATATTAGCTTATCTTTTAGCTTAAATTTGTTTATGCGTACATTTTCATTTTTAAGTTTGGTTTGGTGTATCTGATATTGAAAATATGTTCTACATAGGATTAAAGAGACTTATGCTAAAATATGTACAAAAGCAATAGAGTGAGAAAAAAATTAGAAAGGAGAATAACCAATACAAAGAAGAAGAAAACAAATCTAGCAAAACATTAGCATTTTCGATGGAAATAATTTATCATAGAAGAAACATAAGAATAAGAACCAAGAAGAACAAAAATAAAATGAAGTAAATGAAGAAAAGGGGAGGACCAAGATAACAAAGAACAAAGCCATAAAAGAAACCAAAAAGATAAGGCTAGAGAAGGAAACCAAATAAAAAAATGAAACCGAAAAATAAGAAACTGACAGCTATGCGTAACTATATCTCTATGATTGCATAAATTAAATTATTTATATTATTATTAGACATTGCTTATTACATGTGTGAATATGTAATTGTACCATCTCTAGCTTAATTTTGTTTCCGTGAACTTTTTCATTTTTAAGTTTGATTAGGTGTATCAGATAATTAAATTTTTACTCTACATAATATTAAATTAAAGAGAACTACAATAAAACTATTTATAAAAGGTATCAAGTCCTGGAGAATAATCAAGAAAAATAAAGAGAAGAAGCTAAACAAAAGAAATATAGCAAACTCCTAGCAACTTCGACCGCATAAACTAATTATAGAAAAAAACGGAAAAACAAGAACCAAGACGAGGACAAAAATAAGAAGAAACAATAAAAAAAAGCGAAGACAATGATATTAAAGAACGAGGACAAAAGATAAACAGAAAAATAACAAAGATGAAGAATGAGAGCGAATAAGAAATTGTAAAGACAAAGAACTGAAGAGGAAGGAAGACGAGGAAGAGTAAAGATGAAGAAAAAAAAAACTAAAAAACATGAAACAAAAAAAAAGAAATAAGAATATTGATTCACTACAATCAATCAATCATGCTACGGACGAAAAAAACTTATGAATAAAAATATTTAATCAAAGTATTGATACAGACCCGCGCGTAGCGCGGGTGAAAAATCTAGTTATTCAACAAAATCAGTTCTCATCACATTTGGGGAGAAACAAGAATGAACAAATATATTAAAAAAAGAAAAGTAATTCTAAATAAATATTTAGTTAATATTTCTAAAAATAAAATATCATTTCAATAATAAAATACTATATAAAAATTAATATTACTTAAATAAAATTGAAATAGAATCATGCATGGTAAATCAAATTAATTTTCAAATTCAAATAATGATGTTATACTGTAGATAAATATTGATAACTAATTTGAAATTTAGAGGTTTGTTAGAGGAAGAAACAAAAGATGATAAAAAAGCTTATTGAAGCCATTATAAATGGACTTTGGTTTACACAAACTCACTTGTGATGGGTTTTTTTTAGTGCACACAAGAATTGATTTATATAATTTTCATATTAGTTTATTTCAGTTAGCACTTTTATCTCTAATCAGTGAGCTTTTTAATGGTTAGTTAGATAGAAAACTACTATACACGTGCAATTCAAAAGACGATACAACACCCAAATATTCAACTCAAAAATTCGTATACAAATAATTTAACTACTGCAAATAATGAGACTTATTAAATTACCAATGCAAATGTATAGCATTTGCTTTTGAGCACAATGGAGACATTAGTGTTGTGAGAAAGTGTTGGAACCATCTGATAAGATACCCGAGACAGAATCTATCAAATTCAAGCGAGAAAAAATGACAGAAAAGTTAATTCTCTTTAAAAGTATAATAATAATAATAACTATTTCTCAAAAATTACTTAACAAGTTCATGTTTACAAGGCGTTGATAGTACAAGTACTTATATACTCTTAAACATTGAAACCTTAATCATCAAACAAATCAACAGTGACAGCCCTTAATTAGAGAATGCAAGAATAACAAAACATACATGGAGATCGGTACGTTTGCCCCAACAAAAAGCTTCTCTACATTCTGAAAAAATGGTAGGTTTTCTCCAACAATAAGCCTCTCTACACTCTGCAAATTTGCTAGCTTCTCTAGCACCTTGGTTTGGTGAAAATCAGCCTCCACATAAAGCTGAATATTGTCAAGGTTAGATTCGATCAAAGAAGAGACATCCACTAAATTACATGGCGTTTGAAAGAATTTCATCAATCGCAAATAACGGATGTGTGGCGCTACAATCTTGGTTGGTCCTGCATAAAAGTCGTGATATATCTCCAATCTTGACAGACTCGTTGACTTACTTAGGTCAAGACTCTCAAGTGTTAGAATTGTCCCACATCGGAAGTATGGGAGATCTGTGGACAATATATATATAGTATGTGGCAATCCTCCACTCTTGAGCTAGCTTTTGGGTGTGAGTTAGGCCCATTACTAATATGGTATCAGAGCCCAGATTATACCCAACTTTTTCGATTGGGCGCACACTCGTGGATGTTCAGATGTCCATCCTGAACGTGAGGGAGGGAGGGGGGGGGGTGTGGGAGATTTGTGGACAATATATATAGTATGTGGCAATCCTCCACTCTTGAGCTAGCTTTGGACAACCAGAGAGAATCTTTGCAATGGATTCATCAAGAAGTCTACAACCACGGAGTGACAAGTTCCTTAGGGATTCCTAGGACACTTTGCATTTGGGAAACATATCTTTGTGTAGCATTTTAAACTGAGTTGCTTTATAGAAGAACAAAGATAGAAGAAATCTGGGAATCAATATTCTCTGTGATTATAGGATTTCACAGACAGATTCTGCACATTGCGGGAGATAGCGAACTCGATCCAGCTATCAATCTGTTGTGTAGAGTGATCATCAAGGCCCACATGAATATGAAAACTCGTGATTCTGGGAGACTTGTAGTAAGCTAGGGTTTGGTTTATCCCTCGAGCCTGGGTGTACAGACTTCCGTGTCTTACCATACATTCCTCCATCGTTTAGACAAGACAGAAGTTCTGATGGCGTAAATAGTGGGAATTTAGGAGAGAATATGTTGCAAGATATCATCTGGCAGAGAGCTGATAAAGTCTCCATGATTGATTGAATGATTGAATCTCTTGCTCGTTTGTTTTTCCGGCGGCTAGGTTTCTTACGACGTCGCTGGTGGCGCTGTCTCCGTCGCTTATCCGCCATGCTAAACTATTTGACTTTGCAAATGGTTTTTAGGGTTTTCTTTTGTTTGTTTAGGGAACACGTTTCTATTTGGCCTTTTCATTTACGGGTTTAAAATGGGCCTATTTTTACATCAGGCCCATGAGAGCAAAGTCGCTTCTTTATATATTCTCTCTCTGCTTCTCCGTTGATCGGGAAACCAAAGAGAGTTGTCGAGTTTGGCTCGATGGATTCCGTTGATTTGAATGATTCGATCCCTTCTTCGCATGCCCTAGATGAACCTCTTCCTTCCTCCGAAGCCGTAGACTCTTGCAAGGGAGACAAAAATCCTTTGATTCACCTCCTAAATCCTTCGTCTGAGTTCCTTCGTCCTTTGCTATCGGAGAACGGCATTAGCAAGACGCTGAGTGGAACCGAAAAGGATAAATCTAGCGGAGAGGAGGAGACCACAAGCCGGAAGAGGAAGCGTCGAAGCCGTTGGGACTCTCCGTCGAAGCGTAAATCGAGATGGGCAGATGATGAGCCGAAGCCGGTGATTCAGCTCCCCGATTTCATGAATTTTGATCCCGAGATTCAGGAATTGAATGTTAGGTTATTTGAGATTAGTAGAATTTTGCAGTCTGGTTTGCCTTTGGATGATAGAACGGAAGGACATAGATCTCCTTCACCAGAGCCAATCTACGATAACAATGGAGTTAGGGTAAACACTAGAGAGTATAGAGCAAAGGAGAGGTTAATTAGAGAAAAACAAGAAATCATCTCTCAGATTATCAACAAGAACCCTGCGTTTAAACCCCCTGCGGATTATAGGCCTCCCAAGCTCCAGAAGAAGCTCTTCATACCGGAGAAGGAATTTCCCGGTTACGGCTTTGTTGGTCTTATAATTGGCCCCAGAGGCAATACGCAGAAGAGAATGCAGAAGGAAACAGGTGCTAAAATCGTGATTCGGGGTAGAGGATCAGTTAAAGACGGTAGAAAGAAGGATATGAAATATGATCCTTCGGAGAATGAGGACTTGCATGTTTTAGTGGAGGCTGAGACTCAGGAAGCTCTTGAAGCTGCTGTTGGTATGATTGAGAAGCTTCTGCAGCCTGTTGATGAGGTGAGGAACGAACACAAAAGGCAACAGCTTAGGGAACTTGCTACCTTGAATGGAACTGTAAGGGATGAAGAAATCTGTAGACATTGTGGTGAGCCAGGACATAGACAGTATGCGTGTCCTTCGATTGCAAGTACCTTTAAGAGTGATGTTCTTTGCAAGATTTGTGGTGATGGTGGACACCCTACTATTGATTGCCCAGTGAAGGTTACTACTGGGAAGAAAATGGATGATGAATATCAGAAGTTCTTGGCAGAGTTAGGAGGAAGTGTCCCTGACTCTTCTCTCAAACAGAGTACTACCTTGGCTCTTGGTCCGGGAAGTAATCCTCCATGGGCTAACAAGGCTGGCTTAAGCTCAAGTCCGACCAAGCCTTCCCAAGAATATGACGAAACGAATCTGTACATTGGGCACTTACCTTCAATGCTCAAGGACGATGGTTTGATTAATCTTTTTTCATCCTTTGGTGAAATTGTGAAGGCAAAGGTAATCAAGGACCATGAATCCGGTCTGAGCAGAGGCTATGGTTTTGTGAAGTATGCTGATGTTCAGATGGCTAATACTGCTATACAGGCAATGAATGGCTATTGGTTAGAAGGCAAAACCCTTGCTGTTAGGATAGCAGGTAAACAACCACCGCCTAGTGCCTATCCTTCGTTACAATATGCCAATGGTGGGAAACTGCCAAATCCTCCTCCTCCTCCTGTTCCTTCCTATTATCCATATGCTCCTCCCCATACTCCTCCTAGTTCTTACCATCCCGTCCTTGGTCAGCATATGTCTCCGTATAGAATGTACTATACACCACCACCTCCTCCACCTGGCACTGCTTCTCAAAGCCCATCTTCTAGTCAAAGCCAGCAAAGCTTCCCACCAGGGGTACACGCAGGTTTCCCTGGACAGACTCCGTATATGAGTTATCCATCTTATTACAATGCTGTTCCACCTCCAGCACCGGCCTCGTCTACTGATTATTCCCAAAGCATGGGTAACAAGACATGGGCCAACAGTCCTCCCGTGCCAACATCTGATCACTCACAAGGTCTAGGTAATCCTCGTATGATGCCCACTGTTGGCTATTCACAGAGCATGGGGAACGTACCCTGGGCTCCCAAGCCTCCGGTAAAGCCTCCTGCAGAGAATCCATCTGCTGTTGGAGATTCCGAGTATGAGAAGTTCATGGCTGAGATGATGTAGCTGGTATGTTCTAGTGGAGAGGTAAGATGTCCTTATTTCATGTTTTGTTTGTTCTCCGTACATGTTTTTTGAAATTGACTCAAGTGGTTTTTAGCATATGATAAAAAGGTTTCTTCCTCAAAAGTTTTAGAAAATATATTTTCACATCATCATTTTTTAGATTTGCAATTGCAGAATGAGCCAAGTCCAGCATGCTCTATGATACTAATGTTTAGTGTCGCATTGTTGTTTACATTTTTTCCATTTGACAAGATCTAAACTGTCTCTTATATAAGATTCCAGAAGTTTGTCTCTGTTATTGTATACGCTCACTAACACGAATCTTTGTTTTGTTGCTATTGTTTAATTTTTTTTCAGGCGTGATGTTTCGTGGAGATCTTATACCCTGATTTCTTACATCTTTCTTGTTGGAAGTTTGGGACTCACATCTTAACTAACCGTCTTGCTATGCTGTTGTGAAATATGCAGAGATTCAGACTGGAAGCTCTAAATTTATACAATTGTGTTTCAAAAAGGCTATAAGATATTCATTTATGTTACTGATAACAATTTCTGCTCTTTTCTAGGACTATATTTGTCTTGGGGTTCTTGTTTTATTTGATGATAATCGTATTTGCCGCTGACTTGTGTGTTAAATCTGTCTTGAGCTCTCAATTACTCACAATCTCTTCTCTACCTTTTCAATTTGGGAAGTTTTTGTGGTATTGTAGTGCGAGATATGATCCAATTGCTCTTGAGTTTTTCTCTTTTGTTTGTCTCTTGTGTGCATAGAGACCTTATCAGTTTCGCAGGAATATGAAGCGCCAGGTATGTTGAATTATATCAGGCATTTTGAGGCCTATGCTTTGGTCCAATTTTCTTCACCGAGATTCAATCTTATATACTGTGATCTGCAATATATTTCAAGCTTACATGCTGCAGGTGTGGATTCTGGCTAATAATCCAGATTATCTACAAAGCAGTTGTTCTTGTTGCAAGCTTTATCTTCCTCTCTCTGTGCGCAGGACATACATGTTTCCTTGTCTTCTTGATCTATGGCTCTATTTGTGTGTTGTTTCTCTTATTAAGTTACAAATCGAGAGCCCGTGTTTGCGACAACGGTGTTAAGGCCTAATGCCCCCAAATCTAATTAGATCGTAATCTTATTTTAACTGCAATTGTTTTAAGTTTTAACTGCAATTGTTTTAATAAGATTAGTTAACCTCACCACTTTCTCTATCTTTCCGACTTTGAACAGCAACTAAATACACTCTTTGTTCTTAAGTCAATGCTCGACAGTTTTCCTGCTAAATGATCTCAAATACTATTGGAACCTCCATTTATTTCATAGCCAAATGCGAAACGAATTAAAACCCAAATTAAGCATCAACCAGTTCCAAAATTTCAATTTGGTTTATGCAAAAGATTTCAATAACACGAAGCTCAACGGATTATATTTATAGACGAATATTCACAGAATCACAGGAAGAAGAAAGCTCAGTTTCAGTCATTACATTACATTACATTATTGAAAAACAAACGACTCTAGTTATCTCGAAAGAAGAGCTTGCTTCCACAACCTCTTCTTCTTCACCGAGGCTGATAGATGTGATGGTTCCGGCGACAGTTGAAGTTCGGATTCATGTACTTGCTCGTCTTCTTCTGGTTATACTTTGAGGAACAAGAAGCAATGGCCACATTTGATCTGTAAAGCTTCTCTTTCCTAGACTCCGCCATGCTCAGAAGAAACTTCAAATACCTAGCAACATCCGATTCTGCCATAGATTACGCCGAAAGAAGATTCGTGAGAAACTTCAAGATTTATAATAGTAAACGTATATGCGTGCAAAAGCAAGCAACATTTGAAAACTCTTTTGCCTCAGATCAGAAAACTCGAATCCCTAAATTTCTTCAGTACATATCCGGAAAAGTTTGTTTTCGTTACCGTTCACTGTAGATCCAACGATGTCAGCCTCACCGGACGACATGATCAGCTCTTCGAACTCTTCCTCCATATCTGAGAACTCGCCGCCGACGAACTCATACTCCGAGTTGGCACTGAGCCAAAAGTCACGGAACCATTTCGAAGTGGTCACCAGCTCCCACCACTTGGGCGAGAAATCCTCAACCTGACGAAACCCTACCGGATCGAACACCGGCGCGTTCGGATTCAACGTCGACACTCTCCGATTTACCATCGCCGACATCTTCTACCTTCGATTACACTGCCACAAAGTCAGAATCCAGAAATCCAAATCGACTACAAGTATGCAAGTAATGAAAAAGATATCATAGTTTTATTATACCTCTCGCCTATCAACAAGTTAAACACGAGTCACTGGAAACACTGTCTTTCGGAATGAGATGAGGAAAGGAGGAAGAAAGAATGACGACACCTTTTTAAACAAGAGTAAACGAGTAGCCGGTAAACCGGTAAGAGTTACCGCCACGCGTGATAGAGAGGATAATATCTGACGGTTGTGGATGATATGGAGGTGATATGGAGGTGATCTGACGGTGTTAATCCGCGCAATGACTGGGTATAAGCTCGTTGGTTACTGCCACTAGATAAGGTATTTCTTTTTCTTACTTTTGTTTTGGATAAACGTAAGATATTATTTTGCTACTAAGGTAAGAATTTTCTTGAACGTAGCCCAAAAAGCCCAATAGGTCAAGCTAGGCAATTTTCTTCACTCTCTCTTGCTAAGTCTTTTCTTATAACAGAAATGTGACATTTTAACCCTAAAAAAAATAGTACTGATTTTATTATTATGTGGAAAAAGACTAACATTTTCACGTTGCAATATATCAATAATGTTAGTCTACATAGCAAGCACATGATAATTCAGGGGCACTGCGGGCGTCTTTTAGACAATTTCCGCTAGGAAACTGTAATTTGATGCATTTTTGGTTGCAGTCTGGAATTTTCGAGCAAAGACCTATCACGAAAAATCCATGTCTCTGTGAATCGTCAGCTTCTGCATCTTCTGAAATATTTTAAAAACTTGAATCAATAATTCAAAAACATAAAGAGTATAATAGAGTGTAATAATGGAGATATCATGTAGCTTTAATTTGTGAAGCAATAAAATTATTTTGCCGCATACTTGAGATCAAGAGAACAGTGAGACACAAGATCACAACAACAAACAAACATTTGCTTGATGAAGCCATTTTTGTATTTAATTAGTGTTTTATTTTAAATATAATTGAATAGTTTGAAATATTTGAGTAATATATATTACAAGTGATATCTTCTTGGAATATTTTTTGGTCAACAGATGTAATCCCTTCATATATGTAATTTCCGATAATATATGGAATTTCTTTGTTGACCAAAAAAATAGTATATGTTATTTAAATTTGCTTTTACGTTTTTTTTTGGGTCAACTTTTAATTGATTTAAATTCTATATATTGCATGATATGAAGGTTTGGTATATATTGACTATATATAATTTCTCCTTTGGATACACATTTATTTGTGTTATTTTATAGCGATGTTTTTACTTGTATAAAGATATTAAGGGATTAGGGAAATATGCTTACTTTTTGACTTGTCCGTTAATTTGTCAATTTTTATTAATGTTCTTACACGACGTTCTACATATAAACATAAAATTCATTTCTATTGAAACTTGGTCAACTTTGAAACAAAAAATTACAAAAAATAAAATTGAAAAGTATTCATTTATATTGAAGCTAGACAATTTTCTTCAGTCTCTTGCTAAGTTTTTTCGTGATAAAGAAATGTGACATTTTAAGCAAAAATAATGTATAACTTATTTTATTTATGTTTAGAAAAGACTAACATTTTCACATTGCAATTAATCACGAATGTTAGTATACATGGCAAGCACATGATAATTCCGTGGCACTGCGGGAGACTTTAAGACATTCCCCGCTAGGAAACTGTAATTCGATGCATTTTTTGTTGCAGTCTGGAATCTTTGAGCAAAGACCTATCACCAAAATTGCATGCCTATCTGAATTGTCAGCTTCCACATCTTCTGAAATATTTATTTAAAAAACTTAAATCAGTTATTTAAAACATAAAGAGTATAATGTATTATATAGCTTTAAATTGAGAAACAATGGATTTCTTATGTCTCATACTTGGGATCAAGAGAACAGCCAGACACAAGAACACAAAAAACAAACATTTGCCTGATGAAGCCATTTTTGTATTTGATTAGTGTTTTATTTTCCGATTTTGTGAATGAAATATAAGTGAGTAATATATAATATCTGATCCGTTCTTATAACTTTGTTTTGGGTCAACAGATGTAACCCCTTCATATATGTAATTTCCAATAATACATGGAATCTCTTTGTTGACCAAACATATAATATATAATATTTGGAATTACTTTTATTTATATCTAATTTTTGGTCAATTTTAATTGATTTATTTCTATAAATTGCATGATATGATGGTTTTGTATATATTGACTATAAATTACTTCTTTGGATACACATTTATTTTTGTTATTTCATAAGGAAAGATATGTTTTTTACTTGTATCAGTGTATGAGATACTAAGAGTATCCTCATCGGTGAGATTCTCTAAACGTAGTTACTCTTAAAATACCTCAACAAACTTGGTAAATCTTGTTTTTTGTCTAATGTCGAGATATGGTTTGTCTTTATAACCAGATTTTAATGCCGAAATATGGTTGCTTTACGAAGTTCATTTGTTTCTGTCTACTGCCGAGATATGTTTTTTTTTTTTTGTAACCAGATTTTAATGTCGAGATATGGTTGCTTTAGGAAGTTCATAAAATAGTGAGTTTCACTCTATATTAGAAAATTAGCTCTGTTAGCCTATGAGATTTAGTATATATGTAAACTACAATGTTAGGTTTCAAGTTTAAAATGTACTTGTGGTTTGTGGAAATCTCATTAGTTCAATGGTTGATCAAATGATAAACTAATGCTTCTACATTGAGTCATGTTCGTGGTGGGGCTACATTGCAGGTGTTGAAAAAAAAAACTTAGAAAAATAATAATATCACAAA
Organism: Erythrophleum ivorense; assembly: GCA_026724425.1. NCBI lineage: Eukaryota > Viridiplantae > Streptophyta > Magnoliopsida > Fabales > Fabaceae > Erythrophleum > Erythrophleum ivorense. The sequence continues at coordinate 1,704,827 of JAIUCV010000084.1, forward strand.
CGATAACCAAAAAAAAATGTAGTTCATTTTCTAGGTGAATACTCAATAATTTTTCTTTTCTTGTAACTTTTTTCTAGAGAACATATGAACTTTACCCTTACAAGACTTGATTCTAGGAGACTTATTGAATCATAATTTACATATTTAAGATTTAAAAGTTTGGTGAAAAAAAAATTGGTTTGTAACACTATATATAATATATCACTTGTATTTTAATGCAACACATAACTTTACACAGACACTTTAAAATATTAAACTAAAGAATGCATCACTGAATTTTAAAATTAACGTACGAAAACATAAAAACCACGGAATGCCACCGTGTATATGCCAAAAAAAGGAAATATATATCCTATTTTTGTCAACAAAAGGAAATATTTATTAAAGAAAACGAAAAAGGAATTTCCTTTTCCGTAGACTGAAACCTAAACCTAGAGTTAGTTCTCTCTCTTTATAAACAGAACTCAAATTTTAACTCTCACAAATTCTCCGTCTTTTTGCGTTCTCTCGAATTAATTCTCGTTTTTCTCTCTCACAAACAATGGAGTCTGCAATGAGTGCCAACCATAAAAAACTTATCTCATCATTCATCGACATCGCTGTTGGTGAAACCAATTAAGGAATACGCAATACGATTCCTAAAGGCAACAAGCTGGAACCTTGAAGAAGCCATTAACCTCTTTCTCATGATCCGTGAACACAATCATACTCTCTATGATTCTTCTTCCATGCATCAAGCTCAGGTCAAACTATGCCCTCCTGAGAATTGGGACTCGAACAAACCAGAACCGTCCGATTCGGCCTCTGTTGGATCAGGTTTGAGTTTGTCTTCTTTGTTCCGCCCTCCTCTGAAACTTCTTTTCCAAGGAACGTTTGAAGACGCGAAATCAACTTCTCGTTGGAAGAATCAATGGTTGTTAGTGAATCTCCAGTCCACGACCGAGTTTGCTTCTCATACGTACTCTTAACCGAGATTTGTGGTCGAACGAAGCCGTTTCTCAAGCCACAGAGTCTAGCTTCGTCTTATGTCAAGTTTATGATGATACCACTCAAGGACAGAAAATCTCTACTTTCTACAAGATCGAATCTGCTCCTCCTGTGGTGCTTCTCATCGATCCAGTCACTGGCCAGAAGATGCGTTCATGGAGCGGCGCGTTTGAAGCTCAGGGTTTTGTCGAGGATTTGATGGAGTACATCGATGCTGTAGGTCCTCCTCACGAACACTATGCCTCTCGGACAAAAAATATGCACTACAGTTTTCTTTAGGTCAAACTATCTTAGATTTTTTTTTTTTTTTTTGGTTGAAAGATTATCGATCAGTTAATAAAGAATAATAGTTATTTACAGGGAAATAAAATCTTCGTGGTCAATCGCAAAAACAAATAAAAAAATAGCAAAAAGCTTTGGCCAAAATAATATCTTAGATTTTGTTTATTGTTGTTTTTTATTTTGTCTATTTGGTTTGATTTGAATGACACTATACTTAACATATTTAAGAAAAAGAAAAAAAACACATTCAGTTTACATAGACATTTAGAAAAGGGTTAATTTAGCTAATATACCCCATTGATCTGACAATTCAAGATGTGGAGCTGATAATGGAAAATTAGGCGTGTGTCATTCACAGTTGAAAGAGCGATAAAAAAATACGGACGGATTTGCCCCTATCATCTATTTTGTAAAAAATTGTTGGAAAACAATAAGAGTAGGAGAAATCAGCGTGCTAACATTTAACCATTACTTGGTAACATTACCCGTTAACCAAACTAGTGAAATCAAGTTAACATTCAAACCATTACATGCTAACATTCAAACTATTACTTGCTAACAAATTCATTAACAGCGAAATGCAAAATAATATGTCATGATTTTTGTTAACAAGGTAACATAATCTTTGTTAACAAGATAATGTGATGTTTGTTAGCAAAAGAAGTGGTGTTTATTAGCAAGGTGATGTGTTTTTTGTTAGCGAGGTAACTAAAACTTACTAGTTAAGAGCAAGATTAATGTTGTATACCCAAATTGTCTCTTAACATTATTGTAATTATAAATTTAAGTTAGGAGACATATTTAAGAGACGTATGTTTTCGCTTCGATTATTGGTAGAATTTTTTAGGTGTTCTTAACTTTCTTTTCTTTTTTTTTGAATTAAGTTTATTTATATATAGTACATTAAATATTTTGCATTGATTGAAAAGTAAATCATAATTTCACATAAAACATTTAAAATATAACTTTTGAAACCATAAACACGAAAGACAGATTTTCAAAAGATTGATCGAGATATTGATCAATCATTTGGTCGAAATTTACATCAATTGAATGCTAAAAGGATCATGAAGACCCCATAATTATGTTTAAAATTTTTCAAATTGTCTAAAGTTTGATTGAAAAGTTAGCTTGATCAAAGAGAATGATTTGAACAAGTAGTAAGAAATAAAACAATATCAAGAGAGGAAACTCAACAACTGGAAACAGAGATGAAGACAATAAGACAGATCATAACAAACCGGCCCAAAATGGAGGAACACCACAAAGCAGGATATAAAGGATAACTCTAGCACTCCAGATATCAACCTCAGGTCCATAATTTCGCCTAAGTACCTCTGGTGCCATGTAATAAGGACTTCCAACAATCTCGTTGAATCCATCACCTGTGTAACAGATTCGTGAAAGATAAAGTACACTAAACAGAAGAAAAACATCTATCATAAGATATAATATTTGCGAGGGAGGTTAGGTATTAATTGTTAGCAAGATTGTCGTGATATTGGTAGCACGGTGTTGGGTTACTTGTTAGCAAGATGCCCAGTTAGTTGTTATCAAGTTAATATCATCTTTGTTAACAAGGTTTGATGACAAATCTAAAACTAAAACAAAATCGGTAAAGTTGAAGTAGGGCTATAAGGGTCTTCTACATTTGCAAAGTGTCTCTGAAAATTTGTAGAATTGTGTCAGTTAATTTCAGAGTTAATGAAGGTCATCTGTTGCAATTTCTATTTAGAAAATTTTAACTAACAATACATCATTGAAATTTGAAATTAACTATCTTAGCGTTCTAATTTAACTTACGTATTTAGATGTTGGGTTTAAATTTCAAAATGCTTTTCAGTTGTGAATATCTTGCAAATTTTTTTTTTTTTTTTTTGCAAATTTCTCTAGAATCAAGATTTGAATTTTGTTGACAAAAGAGAAAATATTTGTTTGAATAACACTATACTTAATAACATATTTAAAAAAAAAATGCATCACTGAAATTTGAAATTAACGAAAATCTAAAAACTAAAGAATACCACCGCGGTGGATGTATCATATGTATATATATCCCAAAAAAAAAAAAAACTAAATATTTAGCAAAAAACAAAAAAAAGGTAAAATAAATTTCCTCTTTTCTTATGCGTGTTTTCTCCTCTTTCCCTGAACAAACCTAATTAGAAAAAGGAATGTCTTATAAAGAAAAAACGAATTCGAAAAAGGAAACAAAAAACCTAAAGAGTTAAGTTAACCGTAATCTAATATAAACAGAAGCAAACGTAAGAGAAATCACCTAAAATTTCTCACAAAAATCTCTCTTCTCTTTTGTAATCCTCAACTGAGTTCTCTTGAGTCCTTTTGTTTTCTCTTTCTTTAAGAAACAATTAATGGAGACTACAACGAGTGTCAACCAACATGAGCTGATCACATCATTCATCGAGATCGCTGTTGGTCAAACCATAGAAACCGCAATACGATTCCTAAAGGCAACAAGCTGGAACCTTGAAGAAGCCATCAACCTCTTCCTCATCCATAGACGTAATCAACCTCTTTGTTATCAAAGATCATCAGAACAGTATTGGAGTGATTATCAAAAAGAAGAAGAACAAGTCCCTCTTCCTCGACCATCGATTAGGGATACTCTCTATGATTCTTCTTCCATGCCTAAAACTCCGGTCAAAGTATGCCCACAGGAGATCTGGGAGCCGGACACACAAGAACCGTCTGATTCGGGCTCTGTTGGATCAGATGTGAGTTTGTCTTCTTTGTACCGTCCTCCTATGAAACTTCTTTTCCAAGGAACGTTTGAAGACGCGAAATCAACTTCTTCTAGAAAGGATCTATGGTTGCTAGTGAATCTCCAATCCAAGATCGAGTTTGCTTCTCATGCTCTTAACCGAGATTTATGGTCAAACGAAGCCGTTTCTCAAGCCATCGAGTCTAGCTTCATCTTATGTCAATTTTATGATGATACCACTGAAGGACAGAAAATCTCTACTTTTTACAAGATCGAATATGCTCCTCCTGTGGTGCTTCTCATCGATCCAATCACTGGTCAGAATATGCGTTCTTGGAGCGGCTTCATTGAAGCTCAGGGTTTTGTCGAGGATTTGATGAAGTACATCGATGCTGGTCCTCACGAACACATTGCTTCTCTGACAAGTAACAAGTGCATCAAAACAGAGAGGTTTTGTTTTCCTTACAACAAGGCGGCTGATGATCAAGACATGTCTACTTTCTTTGACGACGATTTGAAAGAGTCTGCAGAAGGAAAGATTTTAAAATTTCTCGAAAAGGAGGAGTCTTGTTCGTCAAGCAACCACACTAATCACATCATGGCGCCTTCTTGGGGTGAAGAATTTGAAGAGTATGTACAAGTGGAGGAGAAGGAGACTTGCTTAGAAGAAAAGTTTCCGGTATTGACAGAAGAGCCAAAAGGAGACTGCGATCGAAGCATCGTGTGCAGTCTCTGCGTTCGATTTCCAGATGGGAGAAGGAAGCAGAGGAAGTTTCTCAAGACTGAACCGATTCAGCTCCTCTGGTCTTTCTGTGATTCTCACATGGAGGCATCTGAGAAAAAGGCGTTTAAGTTGGTACAAGCGATTCCTGGTGCTTCCAAGACTCTGGACTATGGAGCTAACTTGACTTTCGACGAATCTGGGATCGCTAACTCGATGATCTCGGTTACTTGGGAATGAAGATTTCAATCTGTTGTTCTTCTTTCTTATATGTTCTTCAAGTGACTATGATGAATTGACCTTTACGTTCGTGTAATTCAATGACTTTTGTTTCGTTGGTTACTAATTCGAATATGAAGATCCAATGTACATTTTTCACAACATACATCACTCTTCTACTTTAAGCTATTATTAAGTGGTTATCTGCATTGTTTACGAAGATTGATCGTGTTTTTATTGCAGCTCATAATTAATCAATATGTTCTTGCTTGGGAGTAATTGTTCGATAAGATGCTTATATAAACTGGTATATTTGAAATATTTTGAGAAAACATGTTTAACTATGTTGAGATAACAAGCGTTTAAAAAAATCAGAGCTCTACTGAGGAGATTCTGATGTCTATTTATGTTATGTCTACAATTTTATTTCTTTGGGTTTCTTATGTTCTTGCTCCATTGTGTCAATGTATCAGAACCACAAGAAAAAATGTTTTTACTTCCTTAGCCCTTAGCTTAGCCATCTTAATTGCAACATTAATAATTGTCGCAGTCTATGAATACCCTACGTAAATGAGCATGTTGTCTGTATTGATCGTGTTGGATTGGATCAGAGAAGCTATTAGTGGGAATGTGGGATAGTCGAGTGCTAATGTAAACATAACATAAAAGTATAACATAATAAAAATTATTTATTTAAATGTTCGCATAAAAGTTGTAAAAAATGTTCGGATATCAAATTATAATGCAGAGGGGTGAAGGTTATATAATAAACGCGTGCTCGTTTGAGAATTGATCAGATTAGTAATATAAGACATAAATATGTGTTTTAAATTAATTCTGAAAGTTAAATATTGTGCTAGTACAGATTTTGTGATCAGAGATTTTTTTTATTTTTTTTTTTAAAGTTATATCTACCATCACAGCTAAATAAAGAAATATGATGAATTGCCATAATTTGGTAAGAAAATCTCATAAAAATGGAAAATAATTAAGTTTAAATTAAAACACATAAACAAATATCCCACCTAAGTAAACCCAAACTCAGAAGTAATTGATTGGTAAAGACGGTGATATATCTACAAAAAAGAGATATATGTTAAAATAATTAAAACTGAAAACAAAATTTCCTTTTTACTGTGCCTCTCTTCCCTATCTAGTCGGAGAAGGAAAAGGAAACAAACCTATACAAGATCTACCTTTCCCTATTTCTATATAAACACAACCAAACCCTCATTACTCCACTCAACCAAAACCTCTCTCACAAGTCACAATCACAACATCTTCTAATTTTCTTCCAATTCGTCTCTAATTTTCCCTAAAGACTTTGTTTGATTTCTCTCAGAGCAGTAACAATGGGTGTATATTCGTCGACGCTTAACGACGAAGTCGAACTCCTTCTCAGCGACCGACAAGCAGATCCCACGGTTGTTACCGAAGGACTTCATGATCAACTGATCTCGTCTTTCCTCGAAATCGCTGTCTGTCAGACCGTCGAAACCGCAAGAAATTTCTTACATACAACAAACTGGAACCTTGAGGAAGCCATCAATCTCTTTCTCCTCCACGACAGCCATGGTCCTTCGATGCATCACACCGATCAGGTCACGGCGGTGCCACGTTCTGATGATGAATCAGAATCGAGATTGTCTTCTTTGTATCGTCCTCCTTATGATAATCTTTTCGAAGGTTCGTTTGAAGATGCGAAATCGGTTTCAACTCAAAAGGATCGATGGTTGTTAGTGAATCTCCAGTCAGAAACAGAGTTTGCTTCTCACACGCTTAACCGAGATGTGTGGTCGAACGACGCCGTTTCGCAAGCCGTTGAGTCTAGCTTCATCTTGTGGCAGGTCTATGATGATACAGTCGAAGGTCAGAAGATCTCTACTTTTTACAAAATCGAATCTGCTCCTCCTGTGGTGCTCCTCTTAGATCCCATTACCGGTCAGAAGATGCGTATGTGGAGCGGAGAGATCGAAGCTCAGGGTTTTGTCGAGGATTTGATCAAGTTTATGGAATCCGGTCCTCATGAACACATTGCTTCTCTGTCAAGGCATAGACCCTTGGAAACGAAGGTGACTTTTTCTTCAAGCAATCAAGTCCCGGCTCCATCTTGGGGTGAAGATTTTGAAGAGGAAGATAATCGTTCGTCAAGCAATCAAGTCGTGGCTCCTTCCTGGGGTGAAGAGGAGACTTGTTCGTCAAGCAACACTATTGTGGAGCCTGAATTTGAAGAGTCTGCAGAAGTAAAGGAGGAGGAGACTTGTTTTCTCTTCCCGGATTTAACAGAAGAGCCAATGGGAGATTGCGATCGAAACCTTGTGTGCAATCTCTGCGTTCGATTTCCAGATGGGATAAGGAAGCAGAGGAAGTTTCTAAAGACCGAACCACTTCAGCTTCTTTGGTCTTTTTGTTATTCTCACATGGAAAGATCTGAGAGAAAGGCGTTCAAGCTAGTACAAGTGATTCCTGGTGCTTCCAAGACTCTAGATTATGGAGTTAACGACACGTTCGACCAATCTGGGCTCGCTAATTCGATGATCTCTGTTACTTGGGAGTGAAGATTTCGACATGTTGTTCATTCTTACTGTATCCCTCTCCTTAGTCCAGTTGACTTTGTTTCCTTGTTCGATTCGAATATTAAGTTTAAATATATATACAAGTTTTCACTGATCACTCTTCTTCTTGAGCTTAAGTGTTACGGAGAGTTTTTGTTCGCATGTGAAATGTGATCACCCTATAGAATATAACATGTCAAAGAAGATTATATATACATCTGCAATCCAAACTCTCCAAAGTCAAAAGTTGCAACGTTTTACTAATTGAAATGCTGTTTTCTGACGGCTAATACATAGGTTCTTCACGTTTTCTAATTAACATTAACGAAGGTGAATTCTACGATTTCGTAGAAAAATGTGTTTAAGGTAGACTACAATTTCTACGGTAGAAGACAATGTTTTCAGAAAAACACAAAATCTACAAATAGTATAAGACAATATTTTGGACAGAACACGAATTCTCCAAATAGTGGAAGAAAGTGTTAACGATAGAATACATATACTACAAACGGTATAAAACAATATTTTGGTATAATATAGATTCTACCAATGATAGAATATAGATTCTACCATTGGTAGAAAACCGTGTACCACGTTGAACAAATGTTAACTCTACCAACTCGTAGAACGTAGAGTATTTAGCAGAAAACAAATTATACGATAGTAGATGACTGAACAGTCGGTAGATATCAAGCTCTACAATGGATAGATGTGAGAGCATATATTATAAGACATATTCTACTTTGAATAACGAATTTGGTATAAACAAACTTCATTTATTTTTCTGAGGTTCAAATTTCAAAACAAATTTTTGAAAATATTCTCTAAAATCTTATGATCATTTTACTGAATTTATTTAATTTTTTGAAGTTTTAAAAATATTTATATCATGGTAACATTGTTACTAAGAGTATTATAGTCCAAATTTGATAAATTTCAAAAAATGTGTGAGGGTACAAGAGTTTTTTTTTTTTTTTTGGTATATTCACAATTCTGTCAATAGTAATTAAAGATAATATTTTGTTTGAAATATATAATACAATATCTTCCTAAAAATTGTTAAAGAAATAAATCTCATACGCTATTAAAATTCATTATTTTATGAATATAAAATGGATTAAGATCTCTGCTCAAAAGACAGAAAATCTTTAAGTTTAATCACGACGTTTTATCGAAAGGAACGAGCCTGATACTATTAACAACCTAAAATAATACTCTTTCTGTGATCTACAGACTACCATGTAGGCCTGGGCATTTTTACCCGGACCCGAAGACCCGAACCGAACCCGACCCGAAATAGATGGAACCGAACCGGATTGGAACCGATACAAATACCCGATGGGTCCAAAATTTTTATACCCGAAAATACCCGACCCGAACCGGAACCGAACCGAAAACCGAATGGGTACCCGAAATATTAAAAATATAATTATATACCCAATATATTAGTTATATTTAAACTTGAAATAACCAAAGTAACTAAAATTACAATTATAAACCTAAGATAATAGTTATATTTAGAACATGAAACCTTTAGATTTGTAATGAATTATATTTATTTTGGATTTTTACCTTTGAATTTTAGAGTTAATACAAACTTTTTTCTATTATTTTTTACTTTTTATTTATTTTTGCTTCTTTTCGGGTTATCATTGAGTATTGAGTACAACAAAACCGATAATAACCGATCCGAATAAGACCCGAATAAGATCCGAACAAGAACTGAATTTTTTAAAAAACCCGAACGGGTCTAAAAAATTTAGCCCCGAACCGACCCGAAACCCGACAGGAACCGAACCGAAACCGAACCGAAATTGTATGAAACCCGAATGGGTCTAAAATTTAGCTACCCGAATGGACCCGAACCCGAATGGACCCGACCCAAACCCGACCCGAAACCCGAACGCCCACCCCTACTACCATGTTTTATTTTAATGGAATAATTGAATTTGTCACTAGTTGGATATTTGTGATTAGAGCGACGACTTAGAATGGTCGTGTCACACAGATTCTTCACGCAAACTGAAACCGTAAAATTAGATAATAAAAACATAAATTTGTTGCTTCAAAGGAGTGGTTCTATGAGATCATATCCCTATCATGTTACAATTTTTCTATACGCTACAATATTACGTGTGTGGCACTGTGGCTGACTGGCTGTGAGGACCTTTATTTTTTATTTTTTTTTTTCCAAGTGAGGACCTTTATTATTAAAAGAGATAGAGGGGGTCTTATTGAAATAGATAACTACATTTTGGATCTAAAGTCAATTTACTTTTGTAGTTTTGGCCGTTTGTCGGGATCTAGACTGAACTGAAACCGATAAGTTAGTGAGATGAGATCCAACGAATTATAAATAAAATTATCAAAAAAGGAAGAAACAAAAAAGAGACTGTTGTTGTGTCGTGCACAGAATCACACAGATACAGAGAGATTCATCATCGTTGAAGGTTCTAATCATCAGAAAGCTCCTTTGCTTTTCTGGTTTGTCTCTGATCTGAAGAAGAAGATGCATCTGATTAATGCTCTGGCGGCGGCGAGGATGTTGTCCGGATTCGGACAATCTAACGGCGGCAACGGAGGCGAATCGATTCCGTTCGGATCGCTGTGGTGGGTCACGTACGCCGGCGTCTCTTGTTTCCTCGTTCTCTTCGCCGGTATTATGTCTGGTCTCACTTTGGGGCTTATGTCTCTTGGTCTCGTCGAGCTCGAGATTCTCCAACGCAGTGGCACCCCTAACGAAAAGAAACAAGCCGGTTAAAATTCTTCTTCTTCTTCTTCTTCTTCTTTAGTTGAATTTTTTTATCTGATTGTGATTCTTGTTTTTTGAATTGCTTATGACTGAAAAATGATTTTTTCCAGCTGCAATTTTTCCGGTTGTTCAGAAACAGCATCAGCTTTTAGTGACACTGCTTCTGTGCAATGCTCTTGCAATGGAGGTAAAATCTCATATTTCAAAGTCTCTTCCTTTTTGATTTCTACAACTTTTGCTACTCGTTCTGATGATGAAGAAACCAGCTTTTTTTCTGAAATTTAATGGACTTTTTGACTCGAGTGAGATCGAAGAAACTTAACATGATCTGTTGAATTTCTATTGCAGGGGCTTCCTATATACTTGGATAAGTTATTCAACGAATACGTTGCTATTATTCTTTCGGTCACTTTCGTTCTTGCTTTTGGTGAGGTATATGTGTTTGTGGATTATGTTGTCCTTAGTTTTTTTGTGTGCAAAATCTATCTTTATGAGTTTATCTATCAAAGGCTTCGACTGAATCTGATATATTTTGTTTTCGTCTTTTAAGGTTATTCCTCAAGCGATATGCACCAGGTATGGACTCGCCGTCGGAGCAAATTTTGTGTGGCTTGTCCGCATTTTAATGATTCTCTGTTACCCTATTGCCTTTCCCATTGGAAAGGTAATGTTACTGTTGTTTTGGAACATTGTCTTGTATGACTTGTATGACTTGTTGTATATTATATGCTTTTGGTTTAACCTTTTCTTAATGATTTTGGTTAGATCTTGGATTTGGTGTTGGGACACAATGATGCTTTGTTTAGACGGGCTCAGTTGAAAGCTCTTGTATCAATCCACAGCCAGGAGGTGTTGTAGAAACTTTTTGAAGATGCTGACTACTTGGTTTACTTTTGGAGTTTTGGATTACTAATTTGGCTACCTTTTTATTGCTATCTATGACTATGGTTTTAGGCTGGCAAGGGAGGTGAACTTACGCATGATGAGACGACAATCATTAGTGGAGCACTTGATTTGACTGAGAAGGTATGTGTGAGATTAAAAAAAAAAAAATCACTTTCTATAAATCCTGAATCATGGCTTCATCTGTTTAGAAATGGTGAAAGTTATTCATGCAAAAAAGTGGTATATTTGGTTTGACCAGACTGCACAAGAAGCCATGACACCAATTGAATCAACCTTCTCCTTGGATGTAAATTCAAAGTTGGATTGGTGAGTTTAGTTCTCAACTGTCATACTTTTACATGTTGTCTCAGTGTTCTTCCATTCTTGATTCTGAAACTCTTGCATGGCGCTTGGTTCTTGTTACAGGGAAGCTATGGGCAAGATTCTCGCACGAGGCCATAGCCGCGTTCCTGTCTACTCTGGGAACCCGAAAAACGTTATCGGGCTTCTCTTGGTAAGTGTTCTTGACACTTAGATTGCATGCTTCAATGCTTACTTATACTCTAATCAAGAAAGCAATTCTATGTTTGTTAGGTGAAGAGTCTCCTTACAGTTCGTCCTGAAACCGAGACTCTTGTCAGCGCAGTTTGTATACGCCGAATGCCAAGGTTTTGCCGTTAATATTTTGGGAGCATCTCTGTGTTGAATGAAGTTGTTTTCGTGTTTGTGATGTTATAATGCTTCTTCAATAGGGTTCCAGCTGATATGCCACTGTATGACATTCTGAATGAGTTTCAAAAAGGGAGCAGTCACATGGCTGCAGTTGTCAAGGTTAAAGGGAAAAGCAAAACTCATCATCCTCCTTCAACTTTGCTTGAAGAAGAAAACACTTACGAAACTCCGATGAAGGACTCCGATTTGACTGCGCCTCTGCTAATAAAACGAGAAGGAAACCACGACAATGTCATCGTCCACATCGATAACGCTAATAGACACTCGTTGTTTCAAAACAACGAGTGTGTAACGCACGGGTTCTTGCATACTTCAGAGGATATCGAGGATGGGGAAGTCATCGGTATCATCACTTTGGAAGATGTGTTTGAAGAGCTTTTGCAGGAAGAGATTGTGGATGAAACTGATGAGTATGTTGACGTACATAAAAGGTTCGAGTTTAAGACTCTTACGGGCACAACAACACCCTAGTGTAACGATGTTTGAGTCACTGAAAAATCTTCCCTTTTTGTAGGATTCGAGTTGCAGCAGCAGCGGCTGCTTCATCAATAGCGAGAGCTCCTTCAAGCAGAAGATTGATTGCACAAAAGGGAACTGTGAGTTTTAACTTAAACACTCTTTTGGAAACAGAAATGCTTTGCTATTATGGTGGAGATCGAGAGAGTTAGATTTTTGTTAACTTTTATATGCAGGGAGGACAAAATAAGCAAGCGCAGACGGTAAAATGTTGTGTTCAAGAACAAGATAAACTGCTTGGAACAATCACCGAGCCTAGTCGAGGAAACAAATGATGATAAAAATCGATCTTGTGTTCTTGCTTGGAACAAAAAGAATAAGAGAATAAACTAAAAGATGATCAAAAGTCTTGATTGGTAACTTGTAGTTTATGCATCATATATATATATAAGTCAGTAGAAGCAATGGGTTACTTACTCCCAGTTTTTGAAGATGTTTTGCAGATTATGTGTACACTTTGTAATTTTACTAATTTACTCAATAACTTGATTCATTTTTTTGTTTTGTTTTGTTTTGTTTTGTTTTGTGTGTGTATGCACTGTATTAATTAGTCATAGAATGGTACTTGTCACAGTTATCTAGATGGTTAGAGACTTTTAGTGGCAGCCATTTTGTTGTAGCAATAATTGGATCTAAATTCGTCTTCATCTTTCGATGGCTTTTGAGTTTTGACAAAGTCTTTTTAGATAAGGAAAAAACCCATTGATGTTCTCATGTGTTTGCGACGTCACATGTTGAATAGTTTTGTCAAATTTCGCGTCTTTAAATATCTGTAAACCAATAAGCTTGGCACAACCACACAATTGGAATATAAACATAAACAATATTACAGAAAATAAATTGGAATATATGATGATGATAGACGGATATTCGCTAAAAAGGGTGTTTGTCAGTTTGTTTATTTGAACGCATAAACAAAAACAAAACAAAATCTTGATCTAGCCGGATTAAGTTAGAGACAACATTCGATTCAAGTCAGAAAAAAAAATGAAATAGCTTTCTGTTTTCAGAAACAGAAAGAAGAAAAAGTTAAGAGTTTATTTGAACCTTTAGAATACATATTTATCTTAATACAAAATCTTGATCTAGCCGGAGTTATTTATTTTTAGTAACTATGTATACTACATAGTAAATTAGTGTTGAGAAAGCGTAGTATTCAAAAATAGTCTATGGTTCTTTTAAGATGAATAAAAAACAATAATCTAATGACAGATATTAAGGACTAATCACAAAAACAAATTTTACTGCCTGTCGTTGGAATTCAAAATTGTACTGAACCGAACCCGTTTTAGGTCGACGACGAGATATTAACAAACAACAAATAGAGGCGAAAATATCTTTGCAACTGTGCACACAGAGAGACGACGACGAAGAAAGATCTTCGAGCTTCGGGAAGATGCATCCGATTAGTGCGATGCTGTCGGCGAGGTTGTTGGCCGTCGTCGGAAAATCTAACGGCTTAGAAACCGAAACGGTTCCGTTCGGATCGTTATGGTGGAGTATCTACGCCGGCGTCTCTTGTTTCCTCGTCCTCTTCGCCGGAATCATGTCCGGTCTCACTCTGGGCCTCATGTCTCTGGGTATCGTCGATCTCGAAATCCTCCAACGCAGTGGCACTCCAAAAGAGAAGAAACAATCAGGTGATTGATTCTTCTTCTTCATCCATCCTCCTTCTCTTTGTGTATTTTTCTCGTCCTCCGATTACTAGGAATCTTGTTAGTTTTTTTATCTGATCATGATTTCTGATTGAAAATCTTGGAATTAACTGTTTGAATGAAATTTTGCTTTTTTTTTTCAGCTGCGATTTTTCCGGTTGTTCAGAAACAGCATCAGCTTTTAGTGACATTGCTCTTGTTCAATGCTCTTGCAATGGAGGTAAATTCTCATATTCAATTTCAAAAATTGTATGCTCTTTATGATGATGATTGAGACCTAAAAAAAAGAGGCCTCACTTGTTGAATTTTGTAGGGCCTTCCCATATACTTGGATAAGATATTCAATGAGTATGTTGCTATTATCCTCTCGGTTACTTTCGTTCTATTTGTCGGTGAGGTATGTTTCTGAGTTTCTAACTTTAAGGTTTTATCAAAGCTTTTCATTGATTTGAAACACTTTGTTTTTCAGGTTATTCCTCAAGCTATATGCTCTAGGTATGGACTTGCAGTGGGAGCTAATTTGGTGTGGCTTGTCCGGATCTTAATGATTCTCTCCTATCCGATATCTTTTCCGGTGGCGAAGATGTTGGATTGGGTATTGGGACACGGTGACCCTTTATTTAGGCGGGCTCAGTTGAAAGCTCTTGTATCCATCCACGGCGAAGCGGCTGGCAAAGGAGGTGAACTTACACATGATGAGACCACAATCATAAGTGGAGCTCTTGATTTGACTGAGAAGACTGCTCGAGAAGCCATGACACCAATTGAATCTATCTTTTCCTTGGATGTGAGTTCAAAGTTGGACTGGTGAGTTTGGTTCTCAACGGTTACAGCATTATGAAAGTTTTGTTTTGCCTCTTCTCTCATAGTTCATCTATTATTGCAAAACCGGTAGGTTATTCGTATATGGTTATTTGTATTCTTGATTCTGAAACTCTAGCATGGCATTCAATTCTGTAACTCTCTCCGTAGAAAATAATTGACTCTGTAACTATCCTCACAAAACATATTTGACTCTGTATCCTGCACTGCTTTTCTTCTGACTTAGGGAAGCTATGGATAAGATTCAAACACGAGGCCACAGCCGAGTTCCTGTCTACTCCGAGAATCCAAAAAATGTTATAGGACTACTCTTGGTAAGTGTTGTTGACCCTTTTTTGGACTTATCATGTTCTTGCAAACTCTAAACAAGAAAATTCTTCTGTTTGTTAGGTGAAGAGTCTACTTACAGTTCGCCCTGAATCAGATACCCTTGTCAGCGCAGTTGGTATACGGCGAATTCCAAGGTATTTTGGCTGCTCTCAATTTCCATTTTCTTTCCCTGAGCATCTCTCTCTGTAGGAAGAAATTCTCATTGATGATAAATGATTAAACAGGGTTCCGGCTGAGATGCCTCTGTATGATATACTGAACGAGTTTCAAAAAGGAAGCAGTCACATGGCTGCAGTTGTCAAGGTTAAGGAGAAAAGCAAAGTTCCTCTTTCAACTTTGCCTGAAGAAAACACTTATGAAAGCAATGATGCCCCAAGTAATGACGCCGCCGAGTTGACTGCACCTCTGTTACTAAAGCGACAAGGAAACCAAGACAATGTCGTTGTCGACATCGACAAGATTGATAGAGAATCTGTCTTACCAAACAACGAGACCGGTAGACACGGGTTCTCACATACTTCAGAGGAGATTGAGGATGGAGAAGTCATTGGTGTCATCACATTGGAAGATGTGTTTGAAGAGCTTTTGCAGGAAGAGATTGTGGATGAAACGGATGAGTATGTAGACGTGCATAAAAGGATTCGGGTTGCGACTGTAGCGGCAGTGGCGCTTTCATCGTTAGCCAGAGCTCCTTCAGGCCGGAGGTTACTTGGCCAAAAGGGAGCTGTAAGTAATAATAATGACTCTCTTGCAGAACAAATGGTTTTGAGTGGAAAGATTTGTGTAGAGAGATAAAGAACCTGTTTGTGTTTTTTTTTTGCAGGGAGGACCAAAAACGCCAAAAGCGTCTTCTACTTCCAAACAAGATAAACCTGTGACTAGTCCTGTTCAGGGGAACAGCTGATGATTTTACAGATATTCATTTTTTTTTTTTTTTTGGTTTTTGGTTTAAGGTGTTCAGTTTTTGCTTGAAGATGTGAGAAATGAAAAAAAAAAAAATTAAAACTTAGATCGATTCTTGAACACCTTGAGCTAATTACATATTGTATGATACATACGTGTAGGCACAAATATATAATCTAGAACGTACATCGAGAACTTGTTTCACTCGGAATCTATTTTATGTGTATATTCTTTATCTTTATTCCTCATCTCCATTTTCATTCCATTAGTAAACCAAGTGTTTACAGCTTTACATAAGTTTGGTTACAAACGTGTTGGTTGATTTCTAGCACCCTTACCAAAAATTCAACGGGTACATTGGCTTTTCTGTTTACACACAAAAGCTTTGTTGTTTCTACTCTTTTTTTGTAACTGATTTAGAAACCTTTGTTTAAAATTCACTGTGGACTGTAACCTGTATTAAAAAATCAGTTTTCTACTTTTTAGATTTTAGCATTTGTAATTTTTTTTTTTTTGGATCGTTTGTCAAAATCTAATCTCGTATGAAATCAAAATCCCTGGTATTAAATATTTAATTAAGACATGATTTCGATTGGATTTCGAAACCAATTAGAATCTACTTTTTTTAGACCTAAACACCAGTCGGACTTGTAAATCTATGACCTGACCATTGTCTGGTCCGGGTCTAGCACTAAAATCTAGACGTTAAAAGAACAGCTTAAACCCGTTAAACTCAATAAGCCCTCCTTAGATTACCATACATGACTTGAGCAGCCATAAGTCAGTAGCTATATAACATATAAGCACGTTTACCCAAATGAAAAAAACCGTATAAGCACCTTGTGTTATTGATAATCACAGACTCTATTAAAAACAAACACAAATTGTAAAATTATAAACAAAAGAAAAGAAGAAGAAGAAAAAAAGCATCGATGAAAATGTTGACTATAGTCTATTCAGTTTATCACCCTTGATAATCGGGTTTTGGATTATCAAGTCGTTAATGGCGGCAGTTTTATAATCAGATGGACAAGAATGCTCCTCCGCGTAACGGTGAGACCCACAAAACACGTCGCCGCATCTACATTGAAACCCTAGCAACCCAACCTTCTTCTTGCACGCCTTGCATCTACTACTATTCTTCTTCTTTACCACAACCGCCTCCGTCGCCGTCACCTCTTGAGTCTCCTCCCCCACCGTCGCTGTTTCCGTGTTTAAGCTCAAAGTGGCCAAGTATCTGGCCGACTCATCTTTTAAGAAATCGTTGTAGCACTTTGAACAGAGGTTCTTCGTCTCTGCCGTGCTGAAGAAGCCACATCCTTTAATGCAGAAAGAAGGCTCTCCTGTCATAATATTGTCTTTTGATTTTTTAATATATATCTCTGCAACTTTTGTATGTCTCTCTCTCTCTCTGTCTCTGTCTTTGTCTTCTAGTTTGGTTTGGCTCTCGACAATAGAATCT
Source organism: Erythrophleum ivorense (assembly GCA_026724425.1). Taxonomy (NCBI): domain Eukaryota; kingdom Viridiplantae; phylum Streptophyta; class Magnoliopsida; order Fabales; family Fabaceae; genus Erythrophleum; species Erythrophleum ivorense. The sequence continues at coordinate 1,722,370 of JAIUCV010000084.1, forward strand.
TTATGCCTGAAGATTTTGTATTTCTCAGATTTATATAGAGCTGTTTAGAACAGAATCACAGTGCAATAACGATTACAGTTCCTTATCCTTATCGAATTATAAGTGAAAGAAAAAAAAACATAGAACATAATCCTTTGTATTTATTAATTTATTAATATAAAGTTTTTTTCAAACTTCGACTAGGAGGCGAAAATCGAGTAATAATAAGATTTACTCAAGAGAAGGACGTTGCTTATTTTAGACTTCTAAGTACCAATAGCAAAAAAAGAGGGAAGAGAGAAAGAGAGAGAGAGAGAGACGAGACCATAAGCTCTGAACAATGCAGGATGCGAAAGACCAACAGGTAAAGTTGATTCCATGAGAACGTACATCGCTTGCATTAAAGGCCTCTCTCCATTTATCTGACATTCAACGATTCTCATTAGCAAACTCATCAAAATATCGAACAAACATAGAAGACAAAGAAACCGGGACAAGTCTGAAACCTGCAGCTAATGGGATTCGGTTTAGTCCCCATTGTTGGTAGACTTGGAATTGGCTTCCACACGCTTCCCTTTGAATGAGAAGTTGAATCCAGAACTAGTAGTAGTGGAGGTTGATACATGAGCAGACCCACCGAAACGTTTTGAAGCAAGATCAAAGCGTTCGATCATTCGTGCAACCCCAGCTAATCCTGCGTTCATCTCACGTTGCACTCCTTTGCTCAGTTCTTTCACCGAGTTGTTGCGTGCAAGTAGCTTCTCTTTCAGACCTTGTTTACTTTTAGAGATCGATTCTTTGTACCTGTAGGCAAGTCTCGATGGGTTACTATTACCAACTTGTAAACAAATAAAGAGGGGTTGAGATTGGCATACTTTGCGGAAGCAGCAGCTAGTTTGGATTTAATGGCTTCCGGAAGAGAGGATGCTTCAGATGGATCTAGACTTTGAGATGAGCTAGATGGAGTACGTCCGGGGGAGATTCTGAATACACATACAAGAAAAGATGAAGATATGTTACATAGGGTTTAGGTAAGTTATAACCAATTTTCAGGCTTGAGCATTATCCAAGAAGAAGCTGCATAATGAACAGACAGGGTCTCGAATTTCATCGCCATGTACATTAATGATCAGTGTACAAAAATCCACATAACCAGTAACCAAGTGAAATAAGAGCATCAACAGTTCAACACTATGCAGCCTTGTCCCATGTATGCATATTTTTTGGGAGACAACGCAACGCAAGCAAACAGAAACCACATAAATCATGAAAACTGGTTATAAATAAACCAGGAAGAAAAGCTTCCATTTTTGAACTGGTTTTGTGTATGTCAATACCTGGTTCCGTTGTTGCTATCTGGAGAAGGAACAGAAGAGTGGCCAGAAGCTGGAGACGGGGTCCTTAAGCCAGGACTCAGACCAGGGTTTGTGTTTATGATAGCAGAGATTTGATCAAGATTGGCTGTATCAGTAGTTGAATCATTGGACGAAACAAGACTCGAGGATATTGGAGTCTCCCTTCTGCGAAGCAAACAACGCCTATGAGCAGCTTCAGTGAGATGCCTCAAGAATTGTTCATCAAAGCTGCTAAACTGCGATTCTTCCTGAAAAAACAATAGACCATTATCCAGTCAACTACAAGGGCAAAAAAACTCGAAATAAATCACATTGGATCCTTTTTCGAACCAACCTCTGAGTGATAATCCTCATGAGAGTGATGAATGGATCTTGGAGAGGATGAAGATATGTTCCTTGTTTTCATCAGTCTTTCATTATCCACAGCAGACAAAAGCTCCTGGCTACAAAATATTAACCAATGCTATTATCAAAACCAAATCTTCCTTAACCACACGGATCAGTAAAGAATAAGTTGATGATTGATTACCTAGCAGGATCTTTCAGAACAAACAATTGCCAGCAAATGGGACACTCTTTGCTTCTCTGTGACCTGTGTAAGACCCCAAATTGCAAATCAGTGACTGATAGATGAACAAAAGCAGTAGATATAAATCTAAACAAAACGATAAGATTAAGATCACCAATAGTTTCACCAAGTGAATGTGACAACATAAACATAAAAGTACCATTCGATGATGCACTGAAGGTGATATTCATGTTTGCAACTTGTAACCTGAGAATTGAAAACCATAATCATCCACCGGCAGATTAGATATATATGAACATCCGAAAATTAAACCACATTGAAAGATTTTATCGCAAGATTCGAAATGGGCAGATGAGAGAGCGTCAAAGCGATCATGCACAAATGATCGATTATAATCAGACGATTCTCGTATTAATCTCAAAAGGAAGAAAAATCCCATGTCCCCGCAATCGAATTATCCCAGATTTCGAACAAAGGGTTAACGAGATCGTAAAACCCTTTAGGAGCTGTCAAATGCAGAATACGAAAAGAGAGGGGGAGAGAGAGAGAGAGAGAGAGAGAGAGAGAGAGAGAGAGAGGATATAGATAGAATCTCACAGTGGCAGGGTCCTGGAGAGTGAAAGCCTCGAGGCAGATGCTGCAAGCGTCGTCGGTATCATCATCGGAGGCTACGACGAAGGCAGAGGAAGAAGAAGAAGAACCAATGGCGGGATTAAAAGGGGACTCAGATAATTTGAAAGCAGAATTGTAAGTGAAAGTAGACATTGTTGAAGCGAGTGAGTTGATGAGCGAAGATGAGGATGAAGAAGAAGAAGAGGAAGCTGAGGATTGAGATCGAAGAGCCAAGAGGAGGAGGAGGAGGAGGAAGAAGATGAAGAGGGGGTTGATCAGAAAAAAGAAGACTGACAAGTCAAAGCAAAGAATAATGAGGAAAAGTCAAAAAAAAAATTGCTAGGAGGAGGAGAAAAGTTCGATTCGACTGTTCTACTTTTACCTTTTCTTTCTCAATTTTTATTTAAGTTTGTTACAAATTATTAACTACTGGGCTTTGCTTGGCCCGTTTAGTCCACAAGTTCAAGCTTATACGTTTCTTTCACCTTATCGTTGAGAAGCAAAACTCGTTTCAGCTAATTTGGTCATTATTCTTAACAAAACGCAAACATTTTTTTTAATAATTAATTTATGTGGTAACTAATCTATCTCTTTCGCAACCATAGAGCGTTGGACTGAAAACCACTCAAGGCCTCCATTTTGTTATCGGCTACTTCCACTAGCCCTCCTCTCTTCTTCTTCTTCTTCTTCTTCAGAATTTGCTCGCTGGGTGAGATAGTTGGAGACTGTATAACCCTTTAAAATCAAGTACGCTTTTCGTTTTCTTCTTGTTGTCAATTATGTGTTTCAGACACAAACTTTTGTCTTAATTGCTGCGATCATTTTTCCCCTAAAACTCTCAGACAGTGAGCTCTTTTTCTTCTTTTGGGTTTTTGTAATTTCTCTTCTTTTATGGCTTTTCAGATTCTTTGAAAGCAGTTGTGAAATCAAGGTGAAAAAAACAGAAAAATGGTTGTGTTTGGGAGTGTTTCTGCGGCGAATTTGCCTTATCAAAACGGGTTTTTGGAGGCAATTTCGTCAGGAGGTAGTGAATTAATGGGACACAGCTTCAGAATTCCGACTTCTTCTCAAGCACTTAAGACAAGAACAAGGAGGAAGATTGCTGGTCCTTTGCAGGTGTCTGTCTGGTCTTTTTCTTGAAAATTCTCGAAATTTTATTTGAGAATAATTTTGTCTACTTGTGGTTAGGTAGTTTGTTTGGATATTCCAAGGCCGGAGCTAGAGAACACTGTCAATTTCTTGGAAGCTGCAAGTTTGTCTGCATCTTTCCGTAGTGCTCCTCGTCCTGCTAAGCCTTTAAACGTTGTAATTGCTGGTGCTGGTATGTCTCAAACCTTAATTGCTCTTCTGTTGAATAATTTTGTTCGTCAGGTTTTGCGTTATTGATGTGATTAAGCTTTATTACCTCTCAAATGTTTGCAGGATTGGCTGGATTGTCAACTGCAAAGTACCTGGCTGATGCAGGCCATAAACCTCTGTTGCTTGAAGCAAGAGATGTTCTTGGTGGAAAGGTATTTCGATTCGTCTCACTGTCCATATACCAATCGCGTTTGTGATATACTACAAGATATAACTAGTGTTTTTAGAGTGTTACAGCTCTTAACCATGTGAAAATTGTATTCCTCCAGATAGCTGCATGGAAGGATGAAGATGGGGACTGGTATGAAACCGGTTTACATATATTTTGTAAGTTCAAAATCCTAATCTCGCCACTGCTCCTCCAATGTATGTTTTATAAGTTGCTAACAAAACCGTTCATATTTGACAACATGTGCTTTACCAATTTGTGGCTTAGTCTCTGGTAGTCAATAGCTGAATAAGAAATCTCTTAGCAGCATAGATACTTATGTTTGCAAAGTGACGCGACGAAAGAATAAAGTAATGTTAATGAGAGCATAAGCATATAGAGTTCAATATGATTGTAACAAGAGCTTGTCGTTTGTAATTTTGCACCCCTTCTGAAATGTGCTCATTGAGATCAGCAAAAATATCCATCTCTTTTTAGCCGCTCTACCTATAGCTTGAAGAAAGATGTAAAACAAAGCTTATGGTGGACTTATCATATTTTCGTAGTACTTTCTGTTCTTAAGTGAAGTTCTTGAATTTTTTCCTTTGACTCTTTTCATATTCTTGCTGGAAGTCGGTGCTTATCCGAATGTGCAGAACTTGTTTGGAGAACTTGGAATCAATGATCGGTTGCAGTGGAAAGAACACTCCATGATCTTCGCCATGCCAAGTAAACCTGGAGAATTTAGTAGATTTGATTTCCCAGATGTCCTACCGGCACCCTTGAACGGTGAGAGGGTAAACTTATAGCATATTCTCATCCGCTAATTAATATTACTACTTCAAGTTTTTTGAACTTTCAAATATTACATATCTGATGAAAGCACTGCTTGAATTTTAAGCTGATGGCACCATAGGTTTGGTTTGAAAAGGTTTGGTTATATAAGCAAACATGTGTTGAATAAAATATGTTGGATGTAGAATAAATTATGATGTAACTAAGTAGAAAGGTTACTAACTATTTTGCACTTATTTATTTGTCATTTTTCTTTCCAGAGTAAGGAGTCTAGTTTGAGCTTCCACGTACATAGAATGGGAAACCATCAAACTGCAAAATCCTGTTTATTGGTCAAAGCAAAATGATATAATTGAACTCTGCTATACCTTTAGTGCTGACATGTTGTTTCTGTTGGATCTTATGTGTAGGTATTTGGGCTATTTTGCGGAACAACGAAATGCTGACATGGCCAGAGAAAATAAAGTTTGCTATTGGACTTTTGCCAGCAATGGTCGGCGGCCAGGCTTATGTCGAGGCCCAAGATGGTTTATCAGTCAAAGAATGGATGCAAAAGCAGGTAAAGTAGGCTCATTTGAGTTCACATTTCTTGTGAGATTTTTGTAACCATGTTGATCAACTTACTTTGATAGAGTAGTTAGCATGCTGAATCATGTAGTGTTTCTATTTGTAAACTTTCTTATGGCTATCTCTGCCTTTTCAAGTTCATCTGTTTTTTTTTTTTTTTTTGCTTCATTCTCGTGCGTGTGGACAAAAGTAGATTATGATGAATTTGTATATTTCGTCCAGGGAGTACCTGAGCGCGTGACCGACGAGGTGTTTATTGCCATGTCAAAGGCGCTTAACTTTATAAATCCTGATGAACTTTCAATGCAATGCATTTTGATAGCTCTAAACCGGTTTCTTCAGGTTTGACATTTATTTCTCTCCCTTCTTCCGTTGGCCTGTCTTGAGTGTATCTTCCTTATGGTGTGTCATAAGCTGCAACAGTTTGAGGATTTGCTGATGCAAAAGCATAGAAACTGCAATGACAGGAAAAACATGGTTCCAAGATGGCATTCTTAGATGGTAACCCTCCGGAGAGGCTTTGTATGCCAATAGTGGATCATATTCGATCACTAGGTGGGGAAGTACGGCTTAATTCTAGGATAAGGAAAATCGAGCTCGAGGATGATGGTACGGTTAAAAATTTCCTACTCACTGATGGAAGCACTATCGAAGGAGACGCTTATGTCTTTGCCGCTCCAGGTTCACTTCTATGCTCTCTATTCGGATATACAACATTCCATCTGGTCCTTTTTGACTCCTCCTGCTTCATATTGATGTGTATGTTTCTTCTTGTAGTCGATATCCTGAAGCTACTTTTACCGGATTCTTGGAAAGAGATACCATACTTCAGGAAATTGGAGAAGTTAGTTGGTGTGCCTGTTATTAACGTTCATATATGGTTAGTGAAACTGATGCCTCTCATGTTTCGTTTTTTTTTTTTGGTTCTGCCATTTGTGTGTGAGATCACATGTGTATTGGTCTTAAGTGATGTGAACTAATATGGCAGGTTTGATCGGAAACTACAGAACACATATGATCACTTACTCTTTAGCAGGTCAATTTCTTATCTTAGCAGTTTCAAGGCATTTCTATTCATATTGTAATTTTGACTCTTCATCAAGAAAGAATATAAAGTTAGTCTTGAACCACCATAGAAATTAATCAAGAACAGTAATAATGGCTTGTTCTTGGTTAAATTTTAACCATATTTTCAACAATCTTGTCTTGTTTTTTTCATTTGCAGAAGTAACCTTCTGAGTGTATATGCCGATATGTCATTAACTTGTAAGGTAAAGAATGCAAGTCTTGTGAAGTTAGTTATGTTTCTCTACTATATACAAGATCATACGAGAGCACAACTTGGTGCATTTTTAAAAGTATTACTCTTTGTCTTAAACTGTAGGAGTATTACGATCCTAACCGGTCGATGCTAGAGCTAGTATTTGCACCAGCAGAGGAATGGATATCACGGAGCGACTCTGATATCATCGATGCAACGATGAAGGAACTCGAGAGACTCTTCCCTGACGAAATCGCAGCTGACCAGAGCAAAGCTAAGATTCTCAAGTACCATGTCGTAAAAACTCCAAGGTTAGATACGATTTACACCAAAACTCAATCTTGGAAAGTCCCATTTATAGTTAGCTTCAAAGACAATCTCTCTCTCTCTCTCTCTCTCTCTCTCTCTCTCAGGTCTGTGTATAAGACAATACCAAACTGTGAACCATGTCGTCCGCTACAGAGATCTCCTATTAAAGGATTCTACTTAGCCGGAGACTACACTAAACAGAAGTACTTAGCTTCCATGGAAGGAGCTGTTCTCTCTGGCAAATTCTGCTCACAGTCTATTGTCCAGGTAATATAACATATAACTTGCCAAATCTGTTAACCAGTGACCCTGTATTGGTATATGATCCGGTTTTTCAATTGTTCTTGTAATATTGCTTAGTCCGAATTTTTGAAGTTTGGTTACTGATATTGTTCAGGATTACGAGCTACTGGCTGCGTCTGGACCGCGAAAGTTGTCGGAGGCGAGTGTATCGACATGAAAAGATTAAGCTTTTAAGGTCGTTTCCATTTGCCTGTAAGCTTTTAAAGGTTATTTTGCAACTTATGTGTACAAACCTCATTTCAAGATAAAGTTAAAGGGGATTGGCAAACGATAGCAATTTATTGTAAAAAAACCCATCAATATAGCTAATGATTTTGGCTCAAAAGAACAAACATCACCACCAAAACAACAAGAAATAAAGAAAGAAAGAAAGAAACTTAGAAGAAGAACACAAGAAAGTCATTAAGCTAGCCTCCTTTTCTTTTGCTTTTTGGGTTTATGTTTCTGAATGTGAACCAAACTTGAAACATAAGTGAGGAGAAATAGCACACTGAAAGGAGATCCCTTTGTAATATCTTTGTGAACTCGTTTATACATATCCTCTCAAACAATGTAGATTCTGCTTCTATATTCATCATCCCAGTTTCTATCACAACACACTGCCACTTTATTCTCCTCGTCCAACAAGAAGCTTGTCACATTCACCACACTTGGTAAAACAAATTTATCAAAATCCACAACTAACACAAAGTCGCTCCTCCACGACAAGTCTTTGGCATCGTCTTCAACCTTATTGGTCACCCAAATCTTCATCACATTCGAATCCTCAAGAATATTCTGATGTAACACGGAGAGTTCTCATCCTTAACAACTGATAAAGAAGCCGTATCTTCAGGGTTAAAACTCTGAAAGGAAAGAGAGAGGCGCACAAACTTCTCTCTTGTGAAATCAAACTTCATCATGAAAAAACCGGTTTCTTCATCTTCAGCAACCCAATAAGTATTTCCTTTCAAAGACATGCCTAAGCTATATATGCCATAGTCACGAGTGAAGTAATCAAGAACCTTCCATGTATCAGAGCTAAGATCATACATCTCAAACTCAGCAACCCTAACTCTGTCTTCCTTTTCATAACAGTAAGACCTCAAGATTTTGTAGCTATGGCAAGAAGAATAAGATGATTTGTTGCTGTTTACGTATCCTAGAGCATATTTATCTTCACTCCGGTAACGAGTTCTGGTTTTGATCTCCCTCGTTTGGCCGGTACAAGGGTTCCAAATCATGAGTCTAGTGTTTCCTACGGTGGAACATAACATCAAACCGTCGCAGTGATACATTGGAAGTATTTTCAGATGTTTTTCTTCTGGATCCTTCTTCAGAGTGTTAAGTTTACCGGAAAACTTGATAGAAGGATCAACGTCCGTGTTGTGAAGTCCATGGAGATCGTCGCTGATTGAATAAACCCCAAAACTACTTAGTAACATCGACTCTCTTACTGCTTTACCCAACTTTTGGTTCTCTTTGACGAAATTTTCATCTCTGAAGAAAGCGTACCATTGTTTGCAAGTAGTTTGCGATTTCGCAAGAGACTTGGCCGGAACCCTAGCGAGTATTTCCGATTCCAAATCTTGAGGAAGATCGGAAATCTTCATTGTCAAGATACAAGAACCATTAGAAGTTGTAAAGAGGTTTCTTATTCATTACGGTACAAGTCTAGAGCATAGGTATCATCTTCCCGGTAACAAGTTCTAGGTTTGATCAGCCTCCTTTGGCCAGTACAAGGGTTTCCAAATCACAAGTCTAGTGTTTCCTTTAGTGGAGCATAATATCAAACCGTCCCATTGATAGATTTGAGATATTTCCAAATCTTTTTTTTTTTATCCTTCTTTAGATAATTAAGTTTACCGGGAAACTCGATAGATGGATCAACGCCGGTACTGTTGAATAAACCCCAAAATTACTCAGTAATATTGACTCCCTTGCTGGTTTACTCAACTTTTTGTTCCGTCTGGCAAAATTTTCATCTCTGAATAAAGAGTACCATCGTTTGCAAGTAGTTTGCAATTGCCAGAGATACTTCGCCGGAACCCTAGAGAGTATTTCCGATTCCAGATCGCCTGGAAGATCGGAAATCTTCATTAAAGTTGTAAAAAGGTTTCTAATTCATTAAGGTACCAAGGCAATAGCCTTATATACAAGAATGTCAAGGTTACATTAATTGATTTAACCTAATCTATGTTGTTATATTAACAATACATGTACACGATGACCCAATAGGCCCACTGATCGAGAAACAACATCGTGTTTACGTGTCTTCCAAGAAATAGGCGAGCCACCAAGTTAGATAAACCATCCCGTTAGCGATCCACGTTTAAAGGACACGCAGCCCAATCAGAGTCACACCAAGTGGTAAGAGTGGTTAGTTGGAGTGCGAGTTACTAACGTACATATGGTTAGTGAGACCTATATACATCTCATGTATAATGTATTTACGTCTTATAGAATACTTATTTGAACAATGTCTTAAAATAAAGAATTTTCCATTAAAGCTCGACTTTTCATCTAGAATAAGAAGTGTTTAGTATTGAGAGACTTATTCTTGGTTAAACATTTGATGTGTGTTCAACAATCTTGTTGTGGTGTTTTTGCAGAAGTAACCTTCTGAGTGTATATGCTGACATGTCTTTAACTTGTAACGCAAGAACACAGTCTTCTCTTTCTAAACGTGTTCCTCTACTATATTATATATATCTGGCTGGCATAAGAGATCACAACTTGGTGCATCATGGAGGTTCTCATGTTATATCACTCACAAATTTTGTTGGCTTATCATTATTCCCATCTTGTTCAACCTTAGATTCTCCTATTGGTTACATGATTTGCATTAAAATAAGATTTTGCATACGTGATGATATTACCTTCAAGATCAAATCACTTGAGGTTAAAAGTGGCTATATAAAAGCAGAACAATTGTATTTGAGTAATGATGATTAGATCACTGATCCAAATTTCATAAGCAAAAGAACCGCTTAATCAAGTTTCTCTGTTTAAAAACTAAATAGAAACAAGCTCTTGGTTCAAAAGAACATCACCACCAATACCAGAAGAAAGAAAGAAGAAACTAAGAAAACCAGAAGAACGTCATTAAACTAACCTCCTTTTCTAAATGCAAACAAAACTTGGAACATAAGTGAGGAGAAGTGGCCAACTGGAATAAAACCATTTTGTATTGTAAACTTGTTTATACATATCCTCTCCAACAATGTAGATTCTGGTACTGCAGTTCCTATATCCATAATCCCAGGATAAATCACAACACACTGCCACTTTCTCCTCTTCGTCCAACAAGAAGCTTGTCACATTCACCACACTGTCACTTCCTAACTTAAATTTACCTAAATCCACAACTAACACGAAGTTGCTCCTCCACGACAAATCTTTGTCCTCCTCGTCAATCTTATTGGTCACCCATATCCTCATCACATTAGAGACATCAAAAATATTCTGATGTAACACGGAGAGTTTTTCATCCTTAACAGCAGATAGAGCAGTTGTATCTTCAGGATTAAAACTCTGAAAGGGAAGAGAGAGACGCACAAACTTCTCTGTTGTGAAATCAAACTTCATCAAGCAAAAATCGGTTTCTGTATCTCCATAAACCCAATAAGTATTTCCCTTCAAAGACATTCCATCGCAATATATGACATAGTCACGAGTCGATTTATCAAGAACCCTCCATGAACCAGAGCTAAGGTCATACATCTCAAACTCTGCAACCATGACACTCTTATCCTTTTCACGATAGGACCACCTCAAGATTTTGTAGCTACGGCAAGATTTGCTTTCGTTTACGTATCCTAGAGCATATGTATCTACACTCCGGTAACGAGTTCTGGGTTTGATCTTCCTTGTTTGACCTGTACAAGGGTTCCAAATCACAAGTCTAGTGTTTCCTTCAGTGGAGCATAACACCAAACCGTCGCAGTGAAAGATTTTATATATTTTCAGATCTTTTTCTTTTGGACTGTTGAGTTTACCGGAAAACTTGATAGGCGGATAAACGCCCCTGTTGTGAAGTCCATGGAGATCGTTGCTGATTGAGTAAACCTCAAAATTACTCAGGAACATCGTCGACTCCCTTTCTGCTTTACCCAAATTTTGGTTCTTTTTGACGAAAGCGTACCATCTTTTGCAAGTAGTTTGCGATTTCGATAGAAACTTGGCTGGAACCCTAGAGAGTATTTCCGATTCCAAATCTTCTGGAAGATCCGAAATCTTCATAGTCTTCTTCTTCTTATGATTCCTCATCTCAATGATAAGCTAAGAGATCGACATAACAGCGTGGAAGAAAAGAGGTCACTAGGGTTTTGTCCAAAACAAAAAAATGTCATCAGGATTTTTATTACTAAAAGCCCAATAGTTTTGTTTAAAAGCCAATTAGTTTTAACAACTCACTCGACCAGCAAAGAAAGTTTGTATGGAGGAGTTTGTCTTTAATACTTGAAAAAAAATATTTACGTGCATGGACCCATGGTTCACATTAATTATGCATCGTTGATTTAAAAAAGTTATGTCAATTAATTTGTACGATGATGATAACTAGTTCTTCCCAAAGGTAAAAATAGACTGAGTTCTATTATGAAACAATCGTTCGTTGGTGGGCTTGCTGATCCAAAATCATAGATCTGTTAACTAGTGACCGACCTTACACTGGTATGATCCGGTTTTTGCCACTGACCGGTCTGTTGACTCGGTTTTAACCACACCATTAAACTGTTCCGGTTATACAGAGATATTGCTTGCACATTTATTCCGAATTATTCAAGTTTGGTTAGTGATTCTTCAGGATTACAAGCTACTGGCTGCGTCTGGGCCGGCCAAAGTTATTGGAAGCGACTGTATCAACATGAGAAGAGGAAGCTTAAAGACCATTCCTTGCAAGCATTATTTGTAACATTTTGTGTATAAAAAAATCTCATTGCAGCAAATCCAAAATTGACGCTACTCTCTACAGTAAATGAATCTCACAGATTTGACACCTCTTCTTTTTTGTCATTGTTATAATCGTGAAAAGTAATTACTGTCGACCTTTTGTGATCAAAGTGATGATTGATCATTGTGTCTTCTTTTTTGTAACCTTTTTGTTAATTATTTGTGCCTCGGTACAAAATACATATTACAAGGTGGATCTTTGATTGATCTTTGGCAAAAAAAAAAAAAAATATATATATATATATATATATATATATATATATATATATATATATATATGTTTTATAAACAATAAGAAGAAAAGAAAAATAAGAGACGAAAATTTCAACCACAAATATATTTTTTTTTTCTTTCTTCGAGCCTAGGCTGGTAAGGTCTAAAAAGTCTCTTGCAAGTCACGTGACCAGCGAACAAGACACCAAAATATTTGCTTTTGGCTTGGGTAATGAAGATAGCATGTGATAAAAGTACCAAAACACCAGAATGAGGAACAGTTTGATTATCATATGAGCTGACTGGATAAAGTTACACTACAAAATTAAGAATTATATAGCAAAATCTATAGCATATGATAGGAATACGAGTCGTTACTACACATGAGGATATAATAATGGATGCGGTAAATTTGACAACAAATCTGTTGGGGCGACATACCAATAAGAACGGAACGCTCAGGTTCATTGCTTTGATCATTGATCCATGCCGTGCCATGGGCTTAATAAATATAGGTTAGATAAGTCATACGCCATGCCATCTTTATTTACAATAAAGGGAATCAACCGTAGGAAGTAGGAACCGTATGTCTAATACAAGGCAAAACACGTGGAAAGGAAAAGAGTTAAAAAATAACTAGTCCTTCTCATGGCCCGGTGCCCTTTTGCTTATCAACATATACTACCAAATCCAATAAAAATACAATCTATGGTTGTGCTTTTTAATCAGTATATCTATTCGTTCATAAGACTTGTGTATTTTTTAATTGATGCGTTATGTACATTTCTATTTATAAGCGTTTATTTCTCCTATATTGTTTCCATATAATTTCACGAGACCCAAAAATATGAATAGGGTACACAATCATACTCGTGATATGTTTCCCTTCTTGTGCAATGTTAGTTATATTGCTGTTGATTCAAAGATCTGTTGAATATGGTTTTTCGAAACTAAATTTTGATGGTTTTTGGATCAAATAATTCAGTATTTTATTCTATAATTTTTTGAAGATTTATTTGCTTACAAATAATTTATTTTGTTCTCGTCAGCTGTGTTTTTTTTTTTTAATCATTTCTCGCATATGTTTAGATTTATGGCTGTTGTATAAAACGTTTTTAATTTTCTTAGTCAAAACATGGCCAAAGATTGTTTCGAGAAAGACTGGTTAAACCTAGAACAAAAGTTAAAGAGATGCAATGGGAAATTGTAGCGGCTGAAAGAGGTAACCATGGTCAAGGAGAAACAAGTAATCGTGGTCAGAGAAAACGAAGTGGCCGTAGTTAGGTCTATCCTTAAGGTGCTCACATTAAATCTTAACATTGAGAAAAAAAAAAAAAAAAAAACATCTATATCGAGGCGGGAGACGGATAGAATCCAAATCAAGCCATATCCTAACAAAACATCAATAGTTTGTTTTGAAAATGATGATAATTTTGGATTTTGTTTAGTGATGATGTTAACAATCAGTTGGTAACTAACAAACGTCAACAGATAATACATACATGACTAAGGAATTGATTTTTGTTTGATAAGGATTTTAATATTTGTTTGGTTGGTTGTGAGAATTAGCAATGAGCCAATGATACTTCACACTTTACTGAAAAAAACTCCGTACATTTATACGATATACATAAATATTATATGGGCCCCACTCACCGATCAGCATTTGGTTTCTGAGTGGGCTTTTGCTTCGCTTCTTCGTTTTCCAAAATCTCGCAACAACATTGTTTGTTGCTTTTATAACTTTTTAACCTCTCCATCTCATTCTTCTGTAAAACCTAAAAAAAAACACACTCTTCGCTAAAGCAACCAAAAAAAAAAAAAGTCCAAAACGCACATGGATTCTCAGGACCACAACAACAACAACACTCAACACTCTTCAGGTTTCTCTTAATCATTAACGATTTTTCTTCTTAAAGTTTAAATTTTGGATCTTTCAAATGTCAAATGTCGAATGTCGTAGCATTTTCTTCAGGGTTTAGTTGGTCTCTTACATTTGTTGTGTCTCTTGTGATTTCTGGCTTCTCAGATTTTGTTTTTTGATTTCTCTTTTTTTTTTTTTTTACTGTGTGTTGCATCTTCTTCAGTATGTTCATGTTTCAAAATCAATTCGCATAAAAATGATTCCTTTTTCTCTTCTTTTTGGTTTTTGTAACTTTCTAGAAATTTTCCTTTCGCAATAATGGCTTCTTCCTTTTGTCTTTTAATGTATCTATGTGACTAATAATGGGTTCGCTTTCTGATGATTTATTTATAATTTTCATAAACAAATATCAATTTTAAGTATATGGACACTGAAGATCTTGTTGAACCTTATATAGGAGGTAAGAGCAATGGTGCTCATGTCTGCACTAAATGTGGTTGGAATTATCCAAATCCACATCCTAGTGCCAAAAACCGGCGTGCACACAAGAAAATTTGTGGAACCATCAAAGGATTTGAGATCCTTGATTCCGAAAAGGACAAACCGAATCTTGACGATTTGCAGGAAGAACATTGCTTGAATGATGAGCAAAAAACCCCAAGTAAGAACATTTGTGAATTTGGAATGAAAAAGTAGAAAAAGACTTGTGGTTCATTGTTGGTTTCTTCCTTGATGCTAATTTTTGATGTATTCTTGATGAGGTAAAGGTCCAAGAACTGTGGAGAAAGCTGATGAGAGAATTGGGATAATACCTGAAGAAGATGTGTTTGCAGATGCTGCTTGTGAATTTTCGAGATCTGACTCTTTCAAGGAAAAGGAAGAGACAGCTACAAATTGCGCTGCAGAGAGTACTAAGAATCCTGGTGAGTTTACTCCTTTTTGATAAACAACAACTCAGGGATAATGTTAACTGTTACCTTTCCGATGCTAATGTGACTAGGTTTTACCAATGCTAAGATTAATGTGTTTTGTAGGATCTGTTCATGAGTTTCTTTTGATGTTTTCATGAAATCTCAAATGGAAAACCAGTCAGTTCATTGTGCCATGTGTTTATTACATTTTCTCTGTTTTACTCCGATTTGGCGTTCAACGTTTTGTGTGGTGTGCCTGCTTTACTTGGACTTCATAGCTGATGAATATGGAACTTTTCAGGTGAAACTCAACAGGGTAACACTTCATCAGTGGGCGGTGTGATGAAAAGCCCTGAAGTGGTTCAAGAGAGCTGTGAAGTTCCACCGGTGGAAGTCCTTGAGACCCATAACGTCCCAAGTTTTGTTGAAGTAGCTTCTGGTAATCAACAAGGAGGAGAACATTCTACTGAAGGACACTCTACGGCATCTATAACTCTGACTGAGTCATCACGGGAAGCTCCAGTCATTGACGGAGGTGATACCATACCAGATGTTGGATTAGCCACAGAACCCATAGGAAACTTACCGGATGAATCTGAAGCTAAGTTAGCATCTTCGTTAGGAAAGACACAAGATACTTCGGATTCAACTTGGAACGATGAAGTGATTTACTCGGACGTGGAGGGTCCGCATGGATTTTCTTTTGAAGCAACGAGTATGATTGATCCTGGTGAAGCTGACTGCATGGTCAGTGAGAATGTTCCAGTAGATACTTCTCTGGTAAACGCCAATGCAGCACAAGTTATCAGCACCAATCAATCTGTTCCTGATAACGCAGAAAATGCTTTTCTTGGAGTCAAAAGCCTTGAAGAACATGAATCGAATCATTCTGCGAACCCCTGTCTACCTGACTCTGAGACACCTAAGGCAGAAGAATGTGAAACTAACACTCTTACTAGTGGCACAGAGGTTACTTCATCAGACAAGCTTCTCTTGGAAGAGAAAACTGAACCTCAAGGCCAATGTTCTTTGGTTGCAGAGAACATACCGATATCTAAGAATGACCCTGAAGGTATTGAAACGAAGGCTAACGAGGGTGAATCATCTTTTGGTGCTTCCAAGGAAACTGTTGAGTCAGAAACCTTGAGAGTGTCTCTACCTGCGGTAAGTCCTATGGTTGCTGACTCGGATGCTGATGCGAGCCATGCAGCTATCAAAACTGGCGTAGTTGATCTCACTGGTCAGGAGAACAGCCCAAATAGCCAGCTGAGTTCTGAGTCCTCTTGTGCCGTTGAACACTATTTTTCTCCAGTGTCTGGAGAGGATGCAAGCTATCACAGGGAAAGTTCAGTAGAAACATCTAAAGACTCTATCCTCCAAAACGGTGCTAAAGCCTGTGAAAGTAATGATGAAGTTTGCAGAGAGAGTAGCAAAGTGGGGCTTATGGAGGAAAGCAGTTTCATAAATGTAGTGAATACAATGGAAACTTCTATAAGCCATTCTGGATCAACAGGCACTGTATCTGATGATGCTACTGTTAAACCAGCTAATCAGAAGTTACCGGAAAGCGGAAAGACAGATTTCCACAGAGTTGTTGGTGGCTTGGGGGTAATTCAAGCAAATGAGATTGACGGTAATGTCAAAGCGCACAGTTTTTATGCTGAGGTCCCTGTGACAATCGAATCAAATGACCATCGAGATTTTGGGAGACTGCAAAATCTTTCAGAAGAGCACATTAGATCATTGGTCTCGAGTCCGCTAGTCACTAGAAATAATACATCTAATGCGTTTGAATCCAACTTGGGATCGATTTCAGGTACATATCTCTAAACCCTCTTCAATATAGCACTGGAGAAAGTTGCTAGTAATGTGTATCTTTTTAATACCCTAGTTGGTCTTGATGGAACAGGACCAAGTGGTGAAGTTAACAAACCGGAAAAAGCATCTGAATCATCTTCACTTGCTGTTGCTCTGTCGAAGAACCAAGAGATCACTCTGGAGAAGACAACAAGCTGGAGCACAGCAAAGGAGCAGCACGTCCCGCTGAAGAATCTTCTGAGTGAAGCAAGATCACCAAGGCTAGCAGCAGAGGCAAAGAAGGATGATGAGAGTAACGTACCGAGAGTGAGTTCGATATTGGGACAAGAGACTTCCCCTGAAGACGGTCGCTTGCCAGAGAGAAGAGAAGTGAGTGAGGAGTGGAATTCACCAGCAAAGTATCCATTGAGAGAGGAGAGGAAGGCGAAAGGAAAACCCTTTTGGGTGCCATTTGTTTGCTGCTCCTCTGTTAAATGAAAAAAGGCTCTCTCTCTCTCTCTCTTGTATAATCATGTTTGGATGATGATGATTCTAAGGACTTATAACTACTACTAGTTTGGTTCTTTGTAGGAGCTTTTGTTGCTTAGCTTCTTTAGGTACCTTTTATGCACACCACTTCTGAGACTGACTTTTATGTGATTTTTATTTTCTTGTTTGCGTTTAGACTTAAAATTTTTATAGTTCGAATAGTGAGTTGAAAAAGCTAAAAGTAGTGAATTGTAAAACGAAAAATCCATGGTACAGAAAACCGCGCATGTGAAAACGACGGCGTTTTACCAATTTCTGTTCACTTTTACAGTCACCGGCGCGAACTTGTGAGTAAAGAGAAGAGAGAGTCTATGGAGAATCTGACGGCGCAATTTATCCACAGCGCGACGCTACAGAAACCACCGCCTCCGCTATGGAATTCGAACCGAAGGTTTTTCAGTTCATTATACTCGAGACCAAAACCCATTACCGTCTTCTCCGCTACTCTCCGCCGCTCTTCGCCCTCATCTCTCGATGACGCGACGCAGCCCAGCTCTCTCCTCGTCGATAGCTACAACCACCACCACAGGTTTCTCAATTCATTGCTGCGGAGACTCGACCGTCCCGGTTCGTGTCCGTTGCTGCTGCTTCAGGAAGATGGAGATTGGAGCAAAGACCATTTCTGGGCCGTCATTCGATTTCTCCGCCAGTCCTCAAGACTCCACGACCTTCTTCCTGTAAATTTTGATGATTCTCTCGTACATCTCTCTCTCTTTCATGAAATTAAGAACATGAAAGGACTTTTTTTTTTTCCTTTCAATTGCAGGTTTTTGATGCGTGGAAGAATCTAGACTGTTCAAGAATTAGCGAGGCGAATTATGAGAGGATTATCAGGTTCTTATGCGCAGAAAGATCGATGAATGAAGCAATTCGAGCTTTCAACTCTATGATGGATGATCATAAGCTAAGTCCGTCTATAGAAATCTACAATTCAATCATCCATGCTTGTGCCGATGAAGGGAAGTTCGAAGAAGCTATCTTCTACTTGAATCATATGAAAGAGAACGATCTGTCACCGGAAACTGATACATACGACGGTTTGATTGAAGCATATGGTAAATGGAAAATGTATGATGAGATAGTTCTGTGCCTCAAGAGTATGGAATCTGATGGTTGTGTGCGTGACCATGTTACTTATAATCTACTTATACGCGAGTTTTCTCGAGGAGGTTTGCTGAAGAGAATGGAGCAAATGTATCAGAGCTTAATGTCGAGGAAGATGACTCTGGAGCCTTGTACATTAGTGTCAATGCTTGAAGCTTATGCAGAGTTTGGGGTATTAGAAAAGATGGAGTTAACGTATAACAAGATTATACGGTTTGGGATTTCTCTAGATGAGGATTTAGTTAGGAAATTAGCTAATGTTTACATCGATAACCTCATGTTCTCCAGACTCGATGATTTGGGTCGTGGCATTCGTAGGACTAATCTGGCTTGGTGTCTTAGGCTTCTGTGTCATGCCCATCTTGTGAGTCGAAAAGGTTTGGATTACGTTGTTAAAGAGATGGAAGAAGCTAGAGTTCCTTGGAATACAACTTTCGCCAATATCGCGCTTTTAGCTTATTCGAAGATGGGGGATTTCAAGAGCATTGAAATGTTGCTCTCCGAGCTACGGAGGAAACATGTGAAGCTTGATCTTGTGACTGTAGGAATCGTCTTCGACTTGAGCGAAGCTGGTTTCGACGGTACTGGAGTTTTTATGAACTGGAAGAAAATTGGGTTTCTTGATAAGCCTGTGGAAATGAAGACTGATCCTTTGTTTCATGCTGCTTTTGGGAAGGGACAGTTTCTTAGAAGCTGTGAAGAAGTGAAGAACGAAGAATCAAAGTCATGGAGTTACCAGTATTTAATGGAACTTGTGGTTAAGAATCAGAAAAAAAACTGAACCATAGTAATGTATATTTCAACCTATACACTAACAGCTCTTATAGTCTTGCTCGTCGTCACGGTTTCTCACTGTTTGCATTTGTCTTGTATCTCTGTCTTGTATAGACCTTACTCGGTGCTGTATCAGTAACATTATTCCCTCTTGTTGATGATAATAGCTTGGAGAATTGTTCCATTTCATCGAGAACCTGTTTCTTCTTCTGTGTGTATGTTTCGCTTCCACTGGTTTGTCCAAACGAATTAGATACCATCAAGTAAACAAGATAGTTGCAGACTTCACCATGATCATGGATTGAGGGAATTGTCTGTTTCACTTGTTCTTCGACGGTCTCATCTCGAGTTCCATTTCTCTGCATTTGTTTTCTGCTTGCCTGCAGTATCAATGAGATTGTTAATGAAATTGATTTTACGTATTCAAACCTTTACGGAGTAGTCTCATCTGCGTTACTAACCTGGAATACACGAATCAACTTGACCAATTGCTCGGAATTCAATAGCTGAGCCTGAAGAAGTTCTCGAAACAATATGACAATCTCGCTGCTGATATTCGCCAGAGTCAGATTTTGAATCATGCTAAAGATGCAAGACTCATCAAAAACAGTTCTCAGCCAGGCTGGCTTGTTCTTGAGTCTTAGCATGGCAACAATTGCATAAACCGATGGCTTGTGGTGGTTCACAAAGGTATCTGATGCTGAACAAGGCATGGCCAAGGACACTGACATTTCTTCTGCAATAAACCTGTACCATGAGCTGGTCTTAAGCATCTCCGTACCTCCTTCCATGTCTTCCAATCTTAATATCATGGAGAGACAAAGCGCAGAGTTTATCGCTACTCTTATGTCATCATAGAATACAAGACCACTTAAAACAGCCTTCACTGATTTCAGGTAACTCGATGAACACCGTAGTTTCTCCTTTTTAATGTCAATCTGCTCTGATAGTCCAGTGAACAACTCCAAAAGACAATAAGAGGTGATGAGCTTGATTTGCGGTGTTCCAAAATGCATCAACCTGCACAAATTATGGCAGTGGATGCAGATTACGGGTAGTGTTTCCAGGTTTCCTGATGAGCCAAAGAAAGTTTGCCAATCCACTGCTTGAGCTAGAACAGTCTGCAAGCTAATGAGGGTTAAAAAGGTAGTCAGAACAGTTATAAGGAGGATCCAACACCGACAGAGTGAACAAATTTCAGACGCTACCTTCTTAAGGAGAAAAAGTAGAGAGGTAACATGAATGCTAGAGCCTCCCCGATGTCAGTTTCATCCTGAAACTGAGTCAATGATGGACCTTTTGAGCAAGCTACATCAACCACAGTGTTGATTTCTGATACCAAGTACGAATTCAACACAATACTTCTTGAAGCTTCCACAAGTGCTCCAGAATTCGAGTGGTACAGAACCAAAGAAAGAATGCCAATCATCATCATACCTTCATTGTTCTGTGTTATGGCAGTGTCTCGCAGGCTCAGATAATTTAACAACTGCAAAAGAAAAGAGGATATTTGAGCTCTTTGATAAAAAGGAAAATGTTGGGGGAGAATAGGTTTAGACGGCCACACCTTTATATATATAGCATCCCAGGATTCATCATTTTTAAGCACTCCTGATTGCACAGAAGCTAAAATGTTGAATATTAGCAGAAGCAGTGTTGGGAATGATGTTCCGAAAGATGAGTTAGTAAAGCCACAGACGAGTCTGTGAATTGCATTGCCAATGCCATTCATGGATAAATGGTTGGAGGCAGTGGGGGATATAGAAGCGACCCTGGTCATCAGATTCAAAATTGAGATAACATCAGTCTCTTGCGCTTCCTTCTCTGCGAGCTGTGTCAACAAGTTAACCAAAAGCGTTGCGGCATAGTTGTCTCCTTCTGATATCAAATTAGCAAACCAATATGTGAGTGATCTTTGTCTGCCATCTCCGTATACATTGTGAACTTCATTTCCAATGAAGTTGTTCCTGGAAATGTTTTGGATCTGGTAAGTCAAACTTTTGCTGATACATTCCTGTTGAAAGAGCCACTTCAGAGATTCTAAATGAATATCAAAGGAGCCCAAGTCCCATTCGTATTCATTTAGTAGATGGAAGATGATCCTCTCAGCTTCTAGACTGTAAGATATCTGGTATCTCTCATTTTGAAGACTCCTGCAAAGACTATATAGATTCACAAGGTTCATCATAGCTGGAGAATCAGAGATCGCACGAGTTAAACGTGTCCGGTTTACAAGAATGTATTGCTCTAAAGAAGCTAAAACCAGCTTATCATCTGCAAGCCTGCAAAAGATGCAAAAAAAAAGGGAAGGGAAATTAATTGCAGCTCCATCAAAAATGATTAAATAACAAAAAGCGTAAGTCACCTGTCATTGTATATCCAACTGGTATGGAATATCAGCAGAGCTGCGGATTGGCAAGAGGCCAATTCTTGATTATTGGAACTATCTTGGCCGAGCAAAAACAGCAAATCTTGTGGATCCGACGGAAGACAAGGAAGAGCATCTCTGATAAGTAATCCCACTTTTTGTTTGAGAAGAATATCAACAAGGGAACTGAGCATCAAATAAACCCTCTGTTTCATCTTAGCAGTAGAAAAGTTTCCTAGGCATCCAAATGAAAAGCTGAACCAATCTGCTGCAACAAGTGTCTCCGCAAACTCCAAGACTTGGATATCTGAATTCTGAAGCAGAACTGAATGAAAAGTTTCCATTATGCCAAGAATTGCTTCTTCATTGATTTCGTTGATATTAGCGAGGAACCACGGCAATAGATGTGATACACACACGTCTATAACACAGTGTCTTAACTCAATGCAACTGGTCTTGTTTATGGATGCTGGTGCAGAACAATATTTATAGACTTCATTGAGTAAGTAGACTGCATGCGAGATCTGTGATGAATCTTGCTCAGAGAGACTAAGACAGGCCAAAATGGCATGTCTCATGGATTCTTGCAATGATGTTAACACATCTTGAGAACCAGCAAAAGATGGAGTTTTCAGTAGGGAAACAAAGACTGAGCAGATGATCGCAAATGTATCCGGAAATAATCCCATCTCCTGAGAATAATATCTTTCAAGCATCTTTTTCAGAACGAGAGCAATTTCCTGAACTTGAGAAATTGAAGCAATCCCAGGGAAATCAGAAATACAGCTCGAGATAAGCTTTAGTGTCTGGATTTGAAAAGGATGGCAAGGCACTCCGCCTACATAGTGAAGCACTTGGATAACTGAAGGAAACCCAATAACAAGTTTCTTCCGAAAGGAATGTTCGGCTACGGAGAATAGATCAAGAACTCTGAGGCATGGGTTGATGACCTGATCTTTACATTCTGCTCCTGAAAAGGAGTTCAAAACAGGAAGCGAGAGAAAGATAGGAAACAATGAGGACTAATTGAACAAGTTGTTATTTTGTGTAGGAAACAATGAATTATGCATTTGACATCAGAATGTGTAGGAAATAACTTCATTTCTTAGTTTCCTACTTTCAACTAGTATCTGGAAAAGTTTATAATCCTTCCAGTATAATGGATTTGAGCTTTCATCTTAATGCATTGGACTTCGACCAAGTCTTCATATTTCTGAAGAGCGCGAGCAGAGCTATGGAGGTGAACAAGTTAATGGTTGATTTCAGTTTCCCATTCCCATCAACCAGCAACGTGTGTAGCTCCAAAGCTCAGCTCACGCTCTTCACAAATATGACGACTGAAGTCAAATGCATCAAGGTAAAAGTTCTTATCACAAATATAATGCAATTATTCAAGGAGACTGTCATTACCTGATAAACGCAGTATCTCAAATATATAATCAGCAACATTTTCTTGTACCAGAACTTGAACCTGTTTGCTTGGAATACTCTCTTGGGACACGTAATGGAAGATAAGATCAAGGGTTCTTGTTTGCACCTCGCTATCAGTGGAAAGCAATGGACCTTTGATGGCCTCAGCAAATAAGACATTTAAACAAGGCCTGGCGACTACAGTCTCAGCCGTCAGCATAGGGTCATCATCCACTTCATCCAAGCTCATGCTGCTGACAGGACTTGTATGTAAATTTGCTAAAAGACCTTGCTGGGCCAAGATGGTCAAAAGAGCTACAAAGTTCGAAATCTATGTTTAGCTGAAATATAGCAAAACCTATGGTGGAAATATGTCTACTGCATAAGAATGAAGCAGAATGAAAAAAGCTCATACGAACCTATACAATTCAAGCGAACGTCATCTCTTTGTGTCTTTGCAAGAGCTTCTAAGGACAGGCACAAGAGATTGGGACACAATGAAGAAAGAACCTCAATTCCATCAACATTTTGTTCTGTGAATTGTAGAGCAGAAAATTTGTACAGAACGAAAAGGATTTCACCGCGGATCTCCTCACTAGTACGACAAAAAGAAAACAATCAGGATAAATATCACAACAGGCCCCATACAAGATAGAATGAACACAAGTTTCCAAGTGCCTAAATGTACATTACCTTGGTAATTGAAGACCTTCAACGAGTTGGCAAACAAGAGATTCTTTATCTTTGATGTGAGAATTGATGTCTAATTTCTCATTTCCCATCAGAACGCCAAAGCAATGGAGCTGCAAACACAGAGATTTGAGCTATGAATGAGAGATTTCCCAGAGGAAAATTTCAGTGACTGTAACAAGCTTCTCCATGCTCAAATGAGTCGCAATTGCAGATCTAGAATCTAATTAGATGAATTAACAATATCTAAGATACTTCTTCCAACGAAAATCCCCAACTGAAGCAAAATTAAACCTAGAAAGGTAACAATTACCATATGAAGCTGTCTTCGGCTCCAACCCAAGGCACCGGAAGAGAGCTGAACGGAGATTCTCTCCACAAAATCCTCGCCGATTGAAGATTGCTCAGCGGAACAGAGAAGAGAGATGATATCCATGATCTGGATAGCGATGGGAGCATCATCAAACGAAGAGAGCGCGTGAACGAGAGGCGATACGAGAAAGTGAACATGTGCGGATAGTAGCGTTCGGAGGAAGAGAGGTTCGGAGAGAGCGATTGAGAGCTGGTGAAGCGCGTACGAAACGTGAACAGTGGGTACGCGTGAATCGGAGACGAGATTGGAGAAGCAGAGGAAGCAGAACGTTCCTCCTTGATCGGTGCGCAGAGAAATCGTGGATCGGTGACCATTCGCGCATGGCGGCGACGGAAATTGACGGTTAGGATCCGCCGCAGCTTCGTGGAGAAGATGATCGGAGTCTAGTTCCTGCGAATCTGGATAGAACATTTTGAGAGATCGTCAAAGACTCAGAAATTCGAATTTTACCGGGAGAATGAAATCTATCATCTAAAATCTAAATTTCTCTCACAAAATTTTCAAATATATATTTTATTTAATTTAAAATTATATTTTATTTTTTCATCAACGCACTTCGTCTCTAACCTTTAGACTGTCTACAGTTTCTTCTTCCATTGTTCTTTGAGATTTTGTAATTCGATGCATTTAACGTCTGCGTCTTCCATCTATCTTCGTCCGGCGAAGAATCTCATAGTCATAGCTCGAGCTTTTTCAGGAATCGCTCAGAATCCTGATCTCTTCTCTCTTCTGCATCAATCCCCAAACGCTAAGCATTTACGCCATCTCCACGCTCATCTTCTTCGTACCTCTCTCTATTCCAACGTTGTGCTCAGCTCAAAGCTCGTTCTCGCTTACTCCCAGCTAAACCACCTCTTCCCTACATCGCTTGCCGTTTTCTGGCACATGCCTTATCGCAACATTTTCTCATGGAATATAATCATCGGTGAGTTCTCTAGATCGGGTTTTGCGTCGGAGTCAATCGGATTGTTTCTTCGTATGTGGCGAGAATCCAGCGTTAGACCGGACGATTTCACGCTTCCGCTTGTTCTTCGAGCTTGCTCTGCTTCCCGAGAGACGAAACTCGGTGATTTGATTCACGTCTTGTGCTTGAAACTTGGATTTGGCGCAAGTTTGTTTGTCACTTCGGCTTTAGTGATAATGTATGTTGAGATGAAGAAAATATCACATGCACGTAAGTTGTTCGATGATATGCCTGTGAGAGACTCTGTTCTCTACACAGCTATGTTTGGTGGGTATGTTCAACAAGGAGAAGCCGTCTTGGGATTGGCTCTGTTCAGAGAAATGATGTGTTGTAGATTTTCGCTTGATTCAGTTGTAATGGTGAGTTTAGTTATGGCTTGTGGACAACTTGGAGCGTTGAAGCAAGGGAAGAGCGTTCATGGATGGTGTATCCGGAGATGCTCTTGCTTCGGGTTGAATCTCGGGAACGCCATAACTGATATGTATGTAAAGTGCTCGAATCTGGCTTATGCGGAGAGAGTATTTGTGAATATGCCTAAACGAGACGTGATCTCTTGGAGCTCACTGATTTTGGGTTATGGTTTGGATGGAAATGTCGTTATGTCGATAAGACTCTTTGATGAGATGATTAAGGAAGGAATTGAGCCAAATGCTGTCACTTTTCTTGGTGTTTTATCAGCCTGTGTACATGGCGGTCTTGTGGGGAAGTCATTGTTGTATATAAGACAAATGGAGGAATATAAGATAGTTCCCGAGTTGAAACATTATGCTAGTGTGGCGGATTGTATGGCTCGAGCAGGTCTTCTTGAGGAAGCAGAGAAGTTTATCGATGAAATGCCCGTGGAGCCTGATGAGGCTGTAATGGGTGCTGTTTTGAGTGGGTGCAAGGTGTATGGGAACGTGGAAGTTGGGGAGAGAGTGGCGAAGAAGCTGATTCGACTCGAACCGGGAAAAGCTAGCTACTATGTGACATTGGCTGGTCTGTATTCAGGTGCGGGTCGGTTTGATGAAGCTGAGAGTTTGAGGCAGTGGATGAAGGAGAAACAGATTTCTAAGGTTCCTGGATGTAGCTCGATATGAAAGATGGGATGCGGATTTCTAAGTTTTTTTTATGTGAAAAATTAGCAGAAAGAGTTTTGCAGACAGCAGAAGTGTAGCTGTGTTTATTAAGTATGGTATGAACAAACCGCATGGAGAGCTGTTAAAATTACAGTTTGGATTTGGTAAGGAGGCTCAGATTTGAGAAACTTCAGTTTACATGATCGCTTACTTTTCAATTTTGTTGTAAGTCATACACAACAAATGAATTAAAGTAAATCGTTTATGCCAAATTGGAATTTCGTTGCAGAAAATCATAAAACCTTCATTCATAATTTATCTGTTTAATTGGATATACGCAAGATGGTTTTGTCTCACATCTCAACCAAAATCCAACTAACCCATTAAAAATAACATACATAATTGATACTCATCGAGTCTCAGTAACGCAACAAGTATGAAGCCCTAAATCCTGACTTATTGAGCAAGAAACATAGGGTATGTTATTCATCAGCTTCGTCAATAGGAAGGAAACATATTGTAAAAACTTATACCAGGTATACATTGTGCGCATCGGGTTTTATTTAATAAGATTTTGTACATCGAAAACTATATAAAATCAAATTTTATATAAAATTTTCATGCAACCCTCTCACTCACAAAATAGTCTAAAACATTGCTTGGCGGGTCGATCCAGATGCTACCAGGAGGACAAAGTCCATGCCCGCGGTAGTGCAATGCATTATACCGAATGTACCTGCTTTCATCAAAGGAGTAGTAAGCACAATGCTTGCGAGAGAAATAGACATTGTTCCTCATCTCTGGGAGATTACTTCTCAGCTCACAGTTATATAAACTGACAAAGAACGTCAAGCCATCAAGCTCAGCATCACTCACCTCTTTCCATTCCCTAGAGACTAGTTTATACACCTTGGTCTTCTCTTTGCCGCAAGTAACCATGAGAAAGACCTCTCCTCTCTTCTCCGCCAAGTAAAATGTTTTCTTGTTCGGCCGATGGCCATATCGCTGACGCTGACCATCATTATGATCATCGAGACACGTAGTAAGACGAAATACCCATCTGCCGGAAGATGGATGAAAGGTATACAACCAGTATCCTTCCAAGTTAAGGAGATAGAATCGATCATCGAGATAGACAAGCAAGCTTGCCGTGCGTCTGCCTCGCAAGCGATCCAAGCTCCAGACTAGTATTAATCCACTGAGTTGCTCCAGGACGCCAAGTTCTGAAAGTGAAATTATATCCCGTACCACAGCATAACGCTAGCAACACACAATTATCCGACGTAGGAGGACAAGAGAATGCAGCCTCCTTAAAAGGTACCAGCTCAAGCTTAGGCAAGCTTACGAGCTCCCGAGTAAACGGGTTGAAGAAGAAGGTATCGTTTGAGATGGGTCTACGCATAAGTAACCAACCATCTCTTGTGTAACACACAATGTTGTCATATGGTAACCCTGGAATTTTCATAGTGAAAGATTTAGATTGCAGTGGATCGCGGAATTCGAACAAGTTATTGCCACCAAATTTAGGAAATGACAAAAGCCATGGATGCTTTTCCACAACTCGTACGTATATTGCAGCTTCATGCCATGACTTGCATGCAGCAGATGCACGAATGTTATCTTTTAACACAATACGACACATTATTGTTTCCAAAAGGCTTGATGGAAGGTCAGCGAAACTCGGATTACTTTTGCTCCAATGTTGGGGTCTACAAACCAACAAATGAACATGAAATCATAAATAAGTTTGAAAAGATGTAATGTATTTCAAGGTATCATTGGTCAACAACTCTGACGTCGGAGACGCAATAAGAAACACAAAAATCACTTTAACCCTAAAAACATTTCCGACTATACAAAATCTAGTAATATTATCGAATGTTAAAAATAAACTTGAAATTCAGTTCAGATTAAAACCAATTCACCCCAGGAGATAAAAAACTACATCGACCTAGCTAGTCAAGTCCACTAACAAATGGATATTACAATTAATTTTCTAAAAACTGTTTGAGAGTAACAAACCGTCTACGTCGGAAGGTGATCGGAGACGGCGAGCGTGACGCCATGGTTGGAGACAGCGGTGGTGTTTGACTTGGCGACGGTGGTCGCATATGGTGGTTAGTGGGGAATAATCTAAAATCTTAGGGTTTTGTTGTGTTCCATAGCGGAGTTTCCATTCATCCTTTTTTTTTTCTCTCTTTTATACAGTATACTGATCCTTTATTGTCTAGTTTTTTTTTTTCTATGTTCCACAAAATTTGATTTTTTATTTTCTAATTAACACATTTTAATACATTTACTACTCCTCTATTTCTAATATATTGATTTTCTAATTCTTTATTATTGTTTCATAAAAATTGATTTTTTTAGATTTTGATGTACTTTTTAATAATTGATGATATAAAAAAAAATATGTATAAAAGTTCAAGAAATATTGATTGATAATATTTGAATTCATTCAATTACTACTGGTTCACAGTTATGGAAAAATGTTTTGGTATGATTAAATGGACAAAGTAGTTGATTGTTGGGCATTTATCAAAAGTTAGGAGTTAGGACATAGGGGAGGATTATGTAGCCAATGTTGCAGCATTTGAGTTCAGAGCTTAGTAAGAAAAAGAAAAAAACAGTAACGCAGAAAAGATGTCCAAAAGTACTTATAAGCCATTGAACTTAAACCATACTCATCCCCAAAAAGAAAACAACATACGTCTCTCCAGACAAATCTCAATTGCAAATAAAAAGAGTTCCAACTCTACGCTCTCCAACATGTCTTTTATGTGAGACCAAAATAACCCAATGAGACAGTAAAGTATATGATGAGCTGATGATATCAGAAAAGGGGGAAAAAATAAAAACAAAGAGACTCTAAAATGGTACAAACGAGCGGGCGGGCAGGTAAATAAGGAAGACGGATATAATTTAAGCGAAAAAGCCCGTGACTGCGACTGCGACTGTGACTACTTTCCTCATGATTGCACTGCCAGTTTCTGAAGATGCTCAAAGAAGACTTGGAGGCTCACGTCGTCAGTGAAGATTACGTCTGTCCCAGTCGCCATCTCATTTGCATTGTTATAAGTCGCTGATGGATTCAGCTTTGCCAATAAAAACCTTGCCTGCAGTTTTATTATACGCATGGAACCATTGGATCAATCCCACACACAGATGAAGTCGAGCTAACAAAACATAAAAAAACATATGAGGAATGCGGCTGACCTGCGATCCATGTTGATCACACACAACTAGTCTCGGGACTGGGAAACGCTCCCGGACTAACATCTGGGAATCCTCTTGGGGAGCTTGCAATAGCTGAGCAAAGGCCTGGTACGAGACATCACAGAGATTTAAGATATCATAGCATTACTGATGATATTTTTTGACCTTGCTACATCCCAACTAATTTCACTTGCATTTAGAAAGAAGCAGAGTATTTGTCCTAGAGTAGATGTGTTAATTTGGATTTCTACCGCAAGCCGATGCCATTTTAACAACTAAACTCAAAAGGAACATATCACATATACCTATGCAAGTGTAAATTGATGGTTATGGATGATGAAGATGAATGCATTCCCAACTACTAGTTCAAAGCATGTGTTACCTCGTGTTCAGGCTGATGATGATAACCCATGTTTCGCCATTGTGCTATAGTCATTCCATGGAAGACTACAACGCTAAAATATGCATCTAAGAGAAGAATTCGGTCGGCTGCAATGGAAGCCACATCCAGGAGAGCTGGCTGAGGTGGTGTATTGAATGAATATGATGTCAGCGATGGTTGGATCATGACGGTTGCATTTGAAATATTCTCCCGGTTTAGCAACATGCGGAAGTATGCGGTTTCATCTGGACTGTTGTTAAATACCTGCCACCATTCCAACACCGTAAAAGAAAACAATATTCGATTATGTTGGCCGATTACATAAAGGTATATAATGATGAAATCTAAAAACACTAGTGTACCTGAACAAACTGTGATCGCCGCAGGTTAAACATAAATTGAGGGAACAACGAAAAATACGGATTCAGCATAAACGAGGATGGATCATCCTTTCTATAGTCGCCAAATTTCGAACACAGACGAATGAGAGTCCGATCTAGCCACCGAGTAGCATCAAATCCCTCCTGAGGTAACACAAATACAAGTGGACAAAACTAAATGAAGAACTGCAATAAGACAGGACCGCATAAAAACTATTACTTAGTAGTTTCACTATGAGCCTCGCACAGACTACAAATAATATACCCACCATAGTTTCTCAATAAAGATGCTACAGGGGAAAATTCTCTGACGTTTTCTTACGGAAAAACTGTAATCCACTTAGATTTAATATAGTTTCATTAATAAGTTTTCAGTTGCGTGAAAAATAATTATTGTGTTCCTTTGGATATATAGATGAACATTTAACCAAAGGTCCCGAACCCCATATTTAAACTCATCAAAAGAATTATGAGCTTAACCCCTTACCTCAGCAGCAACAACAAAAATCAAGTAATTGTCAAACTAAACCCAACTATTGCTAGCAATGACGAAGATGTGTAAGGTACCTCTGTTTCCATTTTTAAGGAAGCTAATCTTGCCATGACCACAGCAGCAGTTTCTTGATCAAAGCCTGGCACAAGTTCCTGAGAATGCATACAGCAACCATTGTAACACAACGTTAGCTTGCCAGGAATAAAAACCCCAACAACATGTTTACATGAATGGCACACAACGCTAAACATATCATTGATTTAATGACAAAAGCAAAATGTTTAAAAATGGTTTTCACACTGGTACTTGCATTAACAGTCGGATACAATGCTTAAAAACATGCAAGCAACACAATAATTTGCAGCGAAACAAGGGGAAAAGGTTACACGGGAAGGTTAAGGATTAGGAATCATATAAACTAAAACATTAGGAATCAGAGCATGTTATACCGTAGCAGTATCTAAGGGATCCAAGTTCATCCTAACCAACCAACTTTTTCCACAAAAAGAAAATTTAAAGTCCCATTGAAAGCCAAAAAACTGATACCATGCCTAACGATACTAACGTTTACTGCATTTGCGCAATGTGGAGGCAAAGAATAAAGCTTGGTAGCAGATTTGTAGGTCAACCATAGCAAGAAAGAATGAGACCCAAAATATGTTTTAATCTTAACATGAACAATGCTACCAAAAAGTGAGAAACAGTGCTACTGGAAAAGAGCTAGTAGATTACACATAAAGCCAACTGCTTTTAGATAGTGAGTATAAAGTAATAGGTTATGCAGTAAGTATGACAACGACGAACCTCGGTGCTCACAGCACTATCCACCCACTGCCTAGTTACAGTTGTAACTCGGAGCAATGTTTGACCTTCAGGATTTTGGTAACTGCAATCCAGTCAACAACAGTAAATCCAATGCTTCTAAAGATAAAGTAATAACTTAATGCAAAAAGCTAAAAGGTTTAAGAAATAAGAACGAAGGAAAACAAAGAGACAGACAAAAGCTGCCAGAATACCTTGTGAGAAACTGCAAATAAAACTGAGAATTTACACCTCCAGGAGCATTTGACCCGGTTGAGGATAAATCAAAGAATACAGTCAAGCAAGTACTCTTGTCGAGGCCACATAACTTCCAAGCACTGGTATTCCCCTCTCCAATGACTGTGTCGGCAACACTGGGACCTTTCTGCAAGGCTCCAAATTAAAATAAATTAAAATCAATTGATAGCAGATAGCTTTATTCATTTACAAAGCACAAACGAACAATCTTGAAAGATATGGATTCCAAGCACTCCAGGTATAACCTTTTCCAATGATGAGCAAGGCCCAATAACCCCTTGAATTTTGATGTCTTTTGAGCAAATGATTTCAAGCATGCCACTGAAAATGAAAAGTTCACAGTCAGTTCGGACTAAAGGAGTGCAAAATATTACTATTGTAGGGTACAAGAAGTATTATGCTCCACAAAAAAAGATCTTGAATTGCCAATATACTCCTTATCTTGTAACACTAACTCAACAGAAGATATAATAGCAACGCATTGACACAGAAGCAGAGAAGAAACCAACTTAAAGCAGAGGCCAAGTGACTGCTCGCCATCTTCAAACACCCGCTTGAAGGAATCTTTGAATACGGAATGGCCAAAACTTTCAGACAGGACAACAAGGCCACCGGTACTTTCAACTGCAACTTTCATTTCAGCAACCCCAACCTAACTATACCCAAAACGCAACAGCAGAAACAGTTATAGTTAGGTATCGAATTATGTGATGAAAAATGATAGCATAATGGAATGATTTCATAGAGAGAACAAGCAAAGCCTTATCAACACTGAAGTTAAAGAGAAAACATGGTATGGAAAATATATACGCAAGTCTTTCAACAAGCAAAGGACATCAATATGAATACAAGCAAAAAAAAGGGAGTTTCAGACAGATACGACCTGGGCGAGAAAGAAAATTATCTAAAAAGGGGTTTTTAGACGAAAGGAGTGTCACAAAACAATTGCATAGATTGCCACTTGACAGCACAAAAAATATGTAAAGGTTTTATCTAAAATGGGCGCTTCCGTGCACAACCACTAAGAGATGAAAAAGAATAGAAACTGGTGATCACAGGTTAATTAAACAACTCAAGTAAAGGTAAGAGCTTTCAGACTTGGTGTGCATCAACAATATCAACTTTGCCTAACAATCTAGTAACTCGGAAAGCATATTAAAGAAAATGACAGATAAAAGTTAAAACTAAACTTTACTTTCAGGGAGTTAATGAGAGATGGTATTCATTTAGATAAAACATACAAAACACCAGCACAAACAAAGTTGAGAAATCAGGCCTTGCAAAAAACCTACACATTCATAAATGAAGAACAAAACCAGATTTTGTGAATCCAGCAAATTAAAATCACGACACTTTAATACCTGATCAAGTGCAGAAGCAAAAAGATCTAACACATGCCCCTGAGCGACCAGCTGTTTTGCAATACTGTCATAAAATTTGACAGCTTTTTTATAATAAGGGGCAGCATCTTTATCAAGATCTTTGTGGGAGCGAACAGGATCTGATAATTCCTTTGAGATAATCTGAAAAGACAAAAAAAGAAAATTTGATTCAGACTATAACAAACATAGTTCACATATATGATGTGATGAAACTTGACACTGCCATCAACTGAGGAATCAACAAGCTCTTACCGTTCCAGGGCCCTCTGTACATGGACCTCCAACCAAAGCTACGATTCTAGCCCCAGTTCCAGGCAAACAAGCTCCAAGCAGTCCTGCAGCTACACTCAATGCCACGCCTGTGCATCGTTGAGGACGGTGACCTGGCTGAACAGGCCACTGGTCTGTTTGCAACTCATCCAAAAGCTGCATAACAAACATAAACCACACACAGTATTCAAAATCCATTTTAACTTGACAACCTAAACGAGTGAAATGAATACGAAGAACATAGCACAAATCTATTGACCGGTATATTCAAACTGAAACCATTACCCACCAAATCTAGTGTGTATTCGCACTCCGAGGCGGGCAACAGGAACCTGTTCACGCCGGAACTCTGGAATCCGTTTTGCGCTCCTTTGGGAAACCCAGAAGTGGGAGCTCTCCTTGAGGAAGTCCCAAGTCCCAATTGATCCAAAATTTGATCCTTTGAGACTTCTTTGTTGCCCTTAAAGACAAAAACTTTAGACATCTCTGAGAACCCCAATTCATGCACATGAGCCTGAGTACCAAACGAAACGAATCCCACCAAAGCATTCTCCGGAAGCAATCCGATCGCCTGTTTGAGCGCCGATTTGGCGAATCCTAGCTCTTCCTCGATCATACACGTATCGAGAACAAACACAAACACCGGCGGAGGGGCTAGAGGCGGAGCAGCGCCGGTTCTCGGATCGAATTGACCGGCAGCAACAGCGGGGGTCGGCGGAAGCGTGTATTCGACAGTGGTGTACTGAGGATAAAGCTCGCCAGGGAGGTTGGTCTCGGAGATCATATGGTAGTGAGGCGGGAAAGGACTCCGATGCAAGCAGAAAGGGCAGTTCCAGCTCTTGACGGCGAAATCGACGCGACAGAAGGCGTTGAGAGCAGCCTGGCAGGTCTTGCATCTGAGAGGAGCATAAGGGAGAGAAGGGATGTCGGGGTGACGCCGGATCGGAGAGATGGAGGCGGCGAGTGGGACCACGCACTTGCTAGCCTCAACTTTAGTGCGAGGCCAAACATTCCAGGTCATACGAACTCCATCGATCCCTTCCGGATCCGTGTTGACCATCTCCGCCATTGTTTGCTCTGTGGATCTAAGCAGAAACGGATCAGATCGGGAATCGAATTGTGGGGTTTCTCGAGACGAAACTGAAGAAACTCAGAATTATGAGGAGAAGAGCCGTGAGAGATTAGGAGTTGGGGGGAGTTACGGCTATCACTCGCAGGTCATGACCCGAGAGAGTCAATTCGATTGGATAGATAGACGATGGATCTACTATTGGGTCCGGGTAAATATTATGAGGGTTTTTGATGAATTATTAACTAGTTTTCTTTTCTTTTTTACAAGAAAAAATAGATTAATCCTACTCCAGTCAATTGTTTCATATACTTTTTGGGCCTTTGGATAAATATTTGGTATGACAAGATTAGCTATAACAAAAGTTATAGGTGTGTATGTATATAGTAGCAATAGACGGTCTATTAAAGCTGTCAATTGGACGCATACCATGGGCAAGCCTAGTCCACATTATTACGGATGGGTTTTGGTCAAGACCGAAACATAAAATGGTCCGATTGGGCTAAGACCAACTTTGTCCACGGACAAAATGGGCGAACCCATATGGTTTGCGGGCAGGCCCAAATACTATTTTTTTAGGGTTTTATAAAATTAGGGAAAAATCAGAGGCGAAATCTCCGATTTCTAAATTGCGAAATCCCACTTCCACCAAACACATTTTTACGGTTTTAGCAGGAAAACACGGTTTTGGCGGGAAAACACACGGTTTTACGGTTTTAGTGGAAAACACGGTTTTACGATTTTGGCGGGAAAACACGGTTTTACGGTTTTGGCGGGAAACCACGGTTTTATGGTTTTAGCGGAAAAACACTATTTTAAGATTTTGGCGGAAAAACATGGTTTTACTGTATTATGGTTTTGGCGGAAAAATGCGGTTTTACGGTTTTAGCGGGAAAGTTTTGGCGGTAAAATGTAATTTTGGAGAAAAAAAAAGTGAAACAAGGGATATTGGGGTGTCCACGGGCGGGCCTATATGGATATGGGCTTAATTGGGTGTGGTCTGTTTTTGGACCATTGTCCACAATAGCCCGAACCATTATCGCCCAAAAGTTAAATGGTCTATGTGGACTAAGCCAAATGGGCGGCAGACAGCCTAATTGACAGCTCTACAGTCCATAGTAAATTTGCTCTGAATTCTTCTTACTAGTGACAGGACACAATACTATTATAAACTCAATGCTTCTCGGCTGCTATGACTTTGGGAGGTCATCAACATAAAATCTTAGGAAAAATTTGCTTCGTAATTGGTATAAAGATATCATTCTTAAAATGTTTTCATGGTGTGGGTTACAAAGCAACATAGGCTCCGTTAAGGACAGATTTAGCAGAGGAATGAGAAGGAAATTAAAAAGAAATTATAGTTAGAACTTAATGCTTCCTACGATTTTTTGCAGTTTATATGACACATTTGCAAACAATCGTAAACATCTACTCTTCTGACGTTTCATCAAAGAAATCTAGGGTAGAATTCATACGTCTTGGCTTTTCTCTTTCTTTTTTTCTCTTCTTCATTATTTGGCAGGTGACGATAGTTTAGACCATGATGAGTATACGTGTGCAATGGCGAACTACGTAGATGGACAGGGTGTCAAGTAACACTGTATGGTTTTGAATTTTCTTTTATAGTTTATTTGGATTTATTAACATTAACACCATTTAAAAATTGCAATTAAACTCATAAAGTATTTTCTAACTTTATTTTATATATTATGTACCCATTAGCAAAGTTTAGATATCTATTTATTTATTCTAATATTATAAGATTACATATTTTCTCACTTCATGAGAAGCTAAGCTGACATGTGGCTTCACAATTTTATGACACATGTCATCCTCATTTTAAACTTAAGTTCTCTTCACCAATTTTTCAAATCTCTCTTCTATTTCACTTCATGAGAAGCTGACATGTGGCTTCCCAATTTTATGACACATATCCTCCTCATTTTAAACTTAAGTTCTCTTCACCAATTTTTCAAATCTCTCTTCTATTAAATTAATTGTTTACTTACTTTCATATCATAAATATAAAATTAGTTACTACAATTCATTTTATTTAAATACAAAATTAGTTATTTGACAATTCTTTTTTTGTTAAAAAAATGAAACTCATAAACAATTTATTTGACATTAACTATATTTAAATTAGTATTATAATAAACATGTAGCGGCAAAAATATAACCATGAAAAAAAAATTATTAAAAAAAGAAAATCCTATTTGATATTTATTTTCTAATTAAAAATTAAATTATTCAATTAATTCAATTGGCAATTCCTCTTTCAAAAATTAACTCATAAATATTTTATTTGATATTAGTTACATGCAATGTAAATCACAATTCAACTGATGCATAATATATGTAAGTACAAATCACTCCCCTTTAAAAAATAACAGAAATAAACTTATCCATAAAAAATTATTTGACATTACCTATATGTAATTAAGATAATTCAATCAATTGATTCAAACATATGTAACGTACGAGACATTAAATAGGTGTGTTAGCATATAAAGAAAATCAAATTACCTCAAAAATATTATTCTAACTAACACATGAAAAATATATATATCTACTTCTTCTTTTTTGACATCTCAAAGAAAGAAGGGGTGATTTCAAAACTACACTTAAACATTTCCCGAATTGCAGATCTATACCCCTCTCACTTTTTAAAATACTTACACCCCATTTTTCCTATATCATCCTTACCCTTCTAACATAATCACAAAAATGCCATTAAGTAGACTTCTTTATGAAGTCTACTTTAAATGATAATGTCCAAACCAACCTCATCTCCTACACTTATTCACGAAAATGTCATCCACTTCAATTCATCCAACATCCATTTTCAACCATAATCAAGCTTTTAATGCTTCTTCTTCCCATTTACACCACTTAAATCTCATTCTATTCACTTCTAACCTTCTTATCTACCATATTCTCTCCAATTTCATCACAAAAAACTCTATAATCCATCTCTCAAAATTTCAAGTTATTGTATGATACCATTTCTGGTCACCAAGCTCACGGCGACGGCTGGGCTTCTCTATTGAAGCTTCAGATAGAAGCAATCCGCCGTAGACGACACCGAAGAGCTCTCTAAGGTGACTTTTCGTTCGTTTTTCGCGAATTTCAAAGCTCCGGCGAAGTCTACTTGTCAACGCAGGGTATAGTTTTGCAATTGACTTTTTGACATTTCGGGCTTGTAGACTTCTTTAAGAAGTCTACATTTTTCCTTTGACAACAAAAAAGTGTGGGTCCCGTTTGTAGACTTCCCTAAGAAGTCTACTCTTCGGAAAATGTCTAGATTTGCAATTGACCACACGAAGACTTTTGTCTGTGAAGTCTACAGATGAAGTCTACTCATTAGGGGTATAGATTTGCAATTGACCAAAGTCAACTTTTTCGAAGTAGACTTCTTTTGTGTATGTAGACTTCTTCATGAAGTCTACTTTCTCGAGTAGACTTCACGATGAAGTCTACATACACAAAAGAAGTCTACTTCGAAAAAGTTGACTTTGGTCAATTGCAAATCTATACCCCTGATGGGTAGACTTCATCTGTAGACTTCTTTTTGAAGTCTACTCCATAAAGTAGACTTCATATTGAAGTCTACTTTGGTAAAAGAAGTCTACTTCTAAAAAGTCAACTTTGGTCAATTGCAAATCTATACCCCTTGATTAGTAGACTTCAGTTGTAGACTTCTCCAAAAAGTCGTGATTTAGTCAATTGCAAATCTATACCCTACAGTAGACTTCCTTATGAAGTCTACATTTAGATTTTACAGAGGAAGTTTACTTTGTTGCTGTTTTTTAAATTCGATATTTGTGCCTAATGACTAACTAATTTTTTAAAAATTTCTTAGACAATAAGTTGTGTTAACCTGTTTACTTGCCTGTGTATCATCTTGACATGCTTAATCATTATATTTAGAAGGAAATCAATTTTCTTGTTTTTGTTGGAAAGTAGGTGATTATGTTGTAGACTTCTTACTGATGTCTACTTATTCGATATCTCAACTAATAACGTGTTGTCTTCTTTTGCAGAGCAGAAAATGGTGTACGTAGCTGCCGTTTATGGAAAATAGGTCAGGAAAGACGACGGATCCTGGTTTTTTGAAGTTGATGACGGAAAGGGGGGGAGACTATTCTCACTGAGAGATGGTTTAACCCATGGCGAGCTTGTTGAAATGGCAAAAGATGATTATGGGGTTGATACGAATGTTAACCTTATAGAGATAGCATACCCACTTCCTGCTGATATGCTCTGTCATCTACCCACTGATTCTCCTCCGACGTTTGTAACGAATGATAGGCAAGTTCAAAGTCTGATTGAGCTTAGTAGAGCCCATGTATTACGCTTGTGTGTGTCGAGCCAACAGAGGAATCATGCGAACAACGACGTACCTGGAGATGGTAACGTAGGTCTGGATAGTGAGTGGGGATCATCTTCTGATGATGAGGAGTGGAATTCATATTCAGAAGATGAATGGGAAGTTGATAGGAATGTCAATGGAGATAACAGTTATCGGTTATCAGAGCGGTTATCTGTAAGTTGGTCGAAATAAATATAATTTCAAGTTGGTTCAGTATAAGTAAACCGAGAAGTAGACTTCTACATGAAGTCTACAATTGAA
Source organism: Erythrophleum ivorense (assembly GCA_026724425.1). Classification (NCBI taxonomy): domain Eukaryota; kingdom Viridiplantae; phylum Streptophyta; class Magnoliopsida; order Fabales; family Fabaceae; genus Erythrophleum; species Erythrophleum ivorense. The sequence continues at coordinate 1,761,478 of JAIUCV010000084.1, forward strand.
GTCTACAATCAAAGTCTACTTCGAGTAGCCGGATTTTAGTAAGCCCGCCGATTTTTTCCCAGAATATTTCAATTTGCCGCTCTTTTAATTTATACTGTAGACTTCGGAATGAAGTCTACAAACAAAGTCTACGATTGAAGTCTTAAAAACGTGGAAAATGCACGAAATATAAATAGACCCTCGAAATGGGGTTTAGGGTACCAAATATTCGACGGGATCCTACATTACATATAACTAGCATCATTTTCAAACAACCAAACCCTAAACCCTAAACCAAAATATGGTCATGCAACCACAGACGTCTGGCATATTTACAGAGTCTCACATATATCAGTCATCAACATTCCAGGCTTCACTATGCTTATGGCATATTTTCGAACCTGCAAAAAGAAGTAAAACTGGCGATGAACTTCTGCAGCCTGGCATACAGAGTTATATATTGGGTTCTCTAGACGCTCCATCTCTCTCTTCTCTTCAGATGTTGTTCTCCACAAATATCTACATTACAGAGATCAAGACCAACACCTTACAATGTGCAAATCTAGAAAAATAGTCGCCAAATATGATGAACCTAGATCTACAAACTTCTTGCCATATAAACATCCTACTGATCATCAAACTAATTTCCAAGTCAAAATGGATCAAATTCTGGATTTGCCAAGTACGAAAAATCTAAAAATCAACCTTAAATCAACAAAAAAAACACTCCATATATAACTTCAACGAAGATATCAAACAATAGCCAAAACTCAAATCAAAATACTTTTAAGAAAAACTAAGAGCAAACATCAGCTAAGATGTAAAAATGAACAAAGAGAAGCACCTAGACATTTCGAAAGCTTACCATCTATGTTATTCGAAATCTGTCTGCGACAATCTCTCCTTCCTCTTCGCCTTCTCCGCCATCTCCATATGAGAGGCTCCGGTTCACGCTTCTTCAAAATTACAGGATCTTTTGTCTATCTGCGTGGAAACAAATCTAACTCGTTAACATATGAACTCAGATTTGTTATGGAGATCTGTTATGGAGAGGAGAACGAAGATTTACCAGTGAAAATGGTGACGGCCGGGGGTCTTCCGGTGAGAAAAACCTGGGATGTCAAGATAATCATAAAAAAACCCAATCGAACGAGAAAAAAAAAGACATGACACAATTTGAGATATTGGGGACAAACTTGTAGGTGGCGGAGGCTAACAACGAAAGAGAGAGAGGTAGCGCCATTTTCCGAGGCGGATCTGGTTAGATCCTGAAGATTTGAGTGTAGATATGGTATTAGAGAAGAAGGAAAAAGAAGATTGGAGGTTCATGGTGAGAGCGTGAGAGAGGAAAGGAAAGCGCCGCCGTTCTAGAGAGGAGGAGTTTTTTAGTTTATCAAAATTAGGTTATTATGGTTGTAACTCTGTTTATATATGAGGGTAAATCATCCCGATTTAATTTAAAATTCCGGTTATGTAGACTTCTTCTAGAAATATACAGTGGAAGTATACCAAAGAAGTCTACAGTCTCTGAATTAAATCCCGCCTAAATAATTTCGATTCCCGCTCGGTTTTATTTGGATTTTAGACTTCTTCACGAAATCTACAATGGAAGTCTACCAAAGAAGTCTGACATACCCTAAACACTAAATCGAATGTTTTACATAAAAACTTATAGCATAGATTAGTTTTCTTTGCATATACACAAATTACATTATAATCAACAGAGATATGAACCTTAAATGATTATACAACATGTAAACTTTGTTTTCAAAATAATATTGTCTAAACCCTAACAATTTATACTACTAAACCCTAGTCTTCAAACCTAAACTCTATCTTTGTTGAACTAAATACTCATGAAACTTATAAACTTCTACATTTTAATGAGTTTGTATTTTATAAAGAAGACATTTGAATTTACTTAGATTACTAACAAAATTTTCTTAGCAAAATATTTTTTTATAAATTTTAAAATTAAAATTTAAGATTTTGCAAGTTAGTAGACTTCATTTGTAGACTTCTCTACACATTTTTAGGTTTGTGGCTTACTTTGTCATTGCTGTACTTAGGCTAATTCATTTCTAAGCAAAATTATTTTTAAAAGATGCCAAACTTCAATGTCTTATTTATGTATAATTTTTTTGGTTTACATATTTTTCTTTAATTTTATAATTTAAATTTAAGATTTTAAGGTGTTGTAGACTTCGTTTAGAAGTCTACTTTACGTAAACTTCTTATGTAGACTTCGCCACCATGGGTAAAATGGTCATTTCGACACTCGTTTATTGTTTGTTCATAAAAGAGCAAATGGTCATTTTACACCCCTTGGGGTATACTTTTGGTTAAAAAGTCATATTGGGTATACTTTTTAAAAAAAAACAATGTTTGGGTACATAAAATGAAATTCCCCCAACAAAGAAAGCATATCTACTCATAAGTCATTTTACAATATAATGAGAAAGAAATCAAACTAAATTTATTGACAATTTTTTCTTTCTTTCTTTAGTTTCTTTAGTCTCAATCTAACAAAACTTTTAATAATCATAATCAAAAATATTTAGTATAAAAAAATTATTTAACTTTTAAAGAAAATGCTATAAATTTTAGATGTTTTTAAGAGTCAATATAATAAATTCTACATGTTTACATCATTAACACTTGATACTCATATAATCGCTTTATAGATCTTTTATAATTTGATAAAACTAAAGTGAAAAGTGACATGAGATTAACTACTGTGTTTCACTGTCTTATGATTCTAAATTGAGTGTAGTTATTTTTGAAAAGTAACATCCATTCAATTAATTATGTGCTTCCCTGTCTTACTATAAATATTACAATTAAGTTTAAATTAAATTATATTTTTATTAAATATTAGATAAATAACGTGATATAGAATATAAATTTAGATTCAAAAACCAAACCTTGAAAATTTTGAAAATGATTTCAGTATATATAACACAAAGGAACTAATATTTTAAATAAACATATTTTAAAAAAAAAAAAATCTATTATAATATTATATGGTTACACTCTTTCTCACTCCATGAGAAGCTGCCATGTGTCACTCCAAATTTTTGACATCTATCTATATTATAATATTATATGGTTACACTCTTTCTCACTCCATGAGAAGCTGCCATGTGTCACTCCAAATTTTTGACATGTGTCTATTTTTCAATTCAACATATTGTATTAGAAATCTCATAGAATTATATTTCCGCGCGTCCCTAGTTAGCCCATATTTTAATGTTCGACTTTCATATCAACATATTTAAAAATACCAAAAGTTAATTTTGGTTTAAAGTTTTTGTACTAATGGGTTACAATAAGTTTTCTTTCTCTGTCAAACCTAAAACCAAATGTGGGGGTCTCTTCATTTTACCATCCAAATTATGTTAATCTTTCTAGTTCTCTTCCATTTTTTTTTTCTAATTTCGATTTGAAGTTAGTTAGAAAAATTATTCGATTCGCCATTGTACATGGGGCTTCAACAACTTTTCCTTACTCAAGTTTCATAGACAACATATACAACATTTAAGAAGCTGGATAAATTACGTTTTTTACTTTCAAAAATGCAAAAAAAATATCTATTATGAATTTATGATTTTATAGCATATATATATATATAAATTGTTTCGGCAAAGGAAAAACTTAGAAGAGCTGAAAAATAAATGTTGTAATTAATTAAGTTTTTCTCTTAGGAATTAAAAAACTTAAGTATCCAAAAATTACTCCAAAGCAAAAAATATGCAAAAGCCAAAAAGAAAAGAAAAGAACGCGAACAGCCAAACTTAAAAGTCCAGTCTTTGTTGTGCCTTCCCTCCATCGGATTCATCGTGCGGCCCTAAATTCACGATCACATAACTCCATTTTAAAATTAGATAAAATTAATAATGCATGTAGATCGGAAAATTAAATAAAATTAACTTGAACACTCGCAGGATCTGAAAATTCAAATTCTGGCTCTCAACGGCTCTCGCTCTCTCTTTCTTCCTCTTCTCTCTCCCTTCGTCCTCGCTCTTTGCCCGAGCACTAGGGTTTCCACTGACGCTCTTGCAGGTCACAGATTCGCTTCTTCTCTCCCTTTTCTACTTTGGGATTCATCTAATTGTAATTTTTACTGGCGGAGATGAAGCATTTTATGCTGCCAAGAAACGGTACCTTGCGCGATGGCGGAGAGCCGCACTCGCCGAACCCTAGTATGTCGAAATCGAAGCCCCCGCGCAAAATTAGATCCGCCAAAGAGAATGCTCCACCTTCGGATCAGAACTCGTTGACCCCCGACCATAGATCGTCTCCGGCGACGAAAATGAAGAGTCTGTTGCCTCCGCGTCCGCCGCCGTCTAATCCTCTCAAACGGAAGCTCAACACGGAGGCTGCGACGGAAAATAGCATCTCAGACTCTGGCGTCAAGGTAATTTGACTGACCCTTTGAAGTTTCATTTCATCTCAGAAATTAGGCTGTGTCGAATGCAAATCTCTAATTAGGTATTGTCGAGGAATACCTAATTGTGAATTCCACCCAATTGAAGAATGTGTACTACTTGCTAAGTGTGAATTCTTTGCTCTTGCATAAGGTGATAACAAATTGACAAAATTACCAGGTTATAGTTAGAATGAAACCTCCAAACAAAAATGAGGAAAGCGATATGATTGTACAAAAGATCTCCAAAGATTCCCTCAAAATTAGTGGGCAAAGTTTCACATTCGACTCAATTGCTGATCCAGAGTCAACACAGGTAATATATCTTTATACATGATTCTTTGTGCTATACTGCTATAATGCTATGTCATCGTGGTTTCTGAATCTCTAAATCTTTCTTCTGTTGTATTTTTTTGTTTGTTAACAGGAACAAATGTTTCAGCTTGTGGGAGCCCCTCTTGTTGAAAATTGTCTATCTGGGTTTAACAGTTCTGTATTCGCCTATGGACAGGTAGTTTTCAATTTCCAAAGCCTTTCTTTTGAGGCAGCGTTTCCTTTCTCATACTGTAATTGTGACTGTAACTTCAAAACTCAACTGATCATGAAACTATTTCTATCAGACTGGTAGTGGGAAAACATATACCATGTGGGGTCCTGCAAATGGATTGTTGAAGGAGCACCTCAGCGGTGACCAAAGAGGTTTGACCCCACGAGTCTTTGAACGTTTGTTTGCCCGAATCAAAGAGGTGATGCCTGGTTTTGTTCAACTCGTGGTTTTGAATTGAATTGTGTAAAGATTAGCATTGAGAAGTTGATTCCTTTTGTTTCCTTTTGGTTTGCAGGAACAAGTCAAGCATGCCGAAAGGCAACTCAATTACCAGTGCCGCTGCTCGTTACTTGAGGTACAGTGACTAGATGCATTACTTAAACTTGGATGGTGTTTGAAGGTTTCGTTTCATAGAGTCATTTCCTTTTTCTGTTGCAGATTTACAACGAGCAAATAACAGACCTACTGGATCCGAGCCAAAAAAACCTGATGGTAAACGGAACTTTGAAATTCAACTTGATTTATATTCTTAAGGAAAAAATGGGCTTCATTGTTTTTCATTAATGTGTCACCAGATTAGAGAAGATGTCAAGTCAGGTGTTTATGTTGAAAATCTTACTGAGGAATACGTGAATAACTTGGGAGACGTTTCACAGCTTCTGATTAAGGTTTGTTATACTTTTTGGTTCTCTCTGCACATTAATTCCTGATTTGCAATATTTCTGAAGTACTTGATAAAATTTCCTGCTCTAAAAGTACATCAGAATACCAGTTTCCAGGTTGTCATATCTTTGTAATTCTCTGAAATATTAAAGAAGCAATGTGAGACCTTGTTTTGAAGAATGCTGCTATTGGTTTTTAACCTTTATGTTCTGTTAGTGATGCTGTGTAGATCGAATATCACAAAAGGCATACCTTCTAGAAAGATAGTTAAGAGACGTTTATATTCTTTATCATGCAAAATTAAATGGCCAAGATAGTTGATGCCTTAGAAAAGTATCTTTGATAGTTACAATTGTGTATGAAACTGGTGTAGGGTTTGGGAAATAGAAGGACTGGTGCAACGAGTGTGAATGCAGAGAGTTCACGGTCACATTGTGTATTTACATGCGTTGTTGAATCCCGATGCAAGGTAGGCCATTCTTATACATTAAATTTTTCATATTACTGGCTTTTAAGAGTAAGCGGTGAAGCAGAGATGCTATTATTTTAAGTTATAGATTACTATGATGAGATGGATGTCTGACTTTGTTCGAATATACTTCTAACAGAATGTTGCAGATGGGTTAAGCAGCTTTAAGACAAGCAGAATAAACCTTGTTGATCTGGCTGGTTCTGAACGACAAAAATTAACTGGTGCAGCAGGAGAACGTCTGAAAGAAGCTGGGAATATCAATCGATCGCTCTCTCAGCTTGGGTATGATTTAGACTGGACTCTATATATATCTATTACCTTTCTGGTTAATTTGCATCTCATTTAGCATGGAAGTTTCATTTCTTGTAGAGCATAATGCACTAGAAATCTACTTTTTGATGTTAAAGGATTGATTTTGGGATTTTGGAAGATAATTTGAACACTGATGGTAATAGCGTAGCTTCTGCTGTCTTCTAGTTTTAGATACTGCAGCAGGCACTAGAAATCTAATTTTTGATGGTAAAGAACTGACACTTAGGGGTAATGAAAGAAACTGGAAGCTGATGGTAGGTAGTAGCGTAGCTTCTGAGATTCTAGTGTCTCTTAGGCAGTGCTCTTCATTTTATATTTTAGTATTATTACTGATTCTAGTGTAGCGTAACTCCTGAGGTTCTTGTGTCTATTCCTGTCATATGTGGGGCGTTTTGCAGAAGCTAAATGACTCAACTAAATGTTTACCATACAAATTGTCACGTGCAGGAACTTGATAAACATCCTCGCAGAGATTTCTCAAACAGGGAAGCCAAGGCATATACCTTACAGGGATTCCAGATTAACATTTTTATTGCAAGAGTCTCTAGGTGGGAATGCAAAGTTAGCAATGGTTTGTGCAATTTCTCCTTCGCAAAGGTAATGCAGGACCCCCTGTTTCCACTTCAGCAATTATTTTATCCTCCATCTTCTGCAATAACGTATGTATGGAATATTGCAGTTGCAAGAGTGAAACCTTTAGCACCTTGAGGTTTGCTCAGCGTGCAAAGGCAATACAGAATAAGGCTGTTGTCAATGAAGTGATGCAGGATGATGTTAATTTCCTGCGTGGAGTGATACGCGAGCTGAAGGTACGCATTCTTGATCATATTTCATAAGGTATGAATATAATTTGTGAATATGACTTTTAATGAATGAATTGAACAGGATGAACTACAAAGGATGAAGGATGATGGAAATAATCCAACCAATCCAAGTGTAGCTTACTCCAGTGCATGGAATGCACGTAGAAGTTTGAATATTTTGAGAAGCTTTGGTCTGGGTCATCCAAGGTCCTTACCTCATGAAGATGACGATGGAGATATTGAGATGGAAATTGATGAGGCAGCTGTTGAAAGGCTTTGCGCTCAAGTGGGTTTGCAATCATCTGATGAACAATCCAAAGAGAAGCGGCCTCCTGAGGACAAAGATGTTGCCATGCAGGATGCTTGCTGCCAATCTGAGAACCATGAACCAGAAACAGTGGATAATGTGAGAACTGGGACAGAGACCGGCATCACAGTAGATCAGAGCAAGACACCCTTGCAAAGTTTGGATCATGACTCCAATTTGCAGCCTCTTTCAGTAAAGGATGCTATTTGTTCTTCAACAAACGAGACAGAGGATGTGCCATCTTGCCCTGACTTGGTTCTTGAAGACGTTGCTTCTGCAAATGTATTGATAGCTGATGGATTAAATGATCCTGAGCACTTAGTAAATTCTGCATCTCCTAGTCTCTGTGTAGATCCGGTTGGTGCTGCTCCTGTATTAAAATCTCCCACACAGAGCGTCTCTCCTACGATTAGAAATAGCAGGAAAAGCTTGAGGACATCTCAAATGTCAACAGCTTCTCAGAAGGATACTGGGCGAGATGAGTTGGTTATTGAAGCTGCAGATCCATGTCTGGCTACATCCAAAAATATAAATAACTGTTCGAGTGCTTTGTCTACACAGAAGAGCAAAGTTTTCCCTGTACGGACTGAGCGTTTGGCAGCTAGCCTCCAAAAAGGAATTGAGTCTCTTGAGTCGTATTGTCAGAGCACTGCTCAGAGAAGATCCACATTCAGAGTTTCCTTGAAAGCTCCAGATAGTAAACCTTCAACCTTTATAAGTAAGGCTGATGTTGGTGTGCAGACCTTTCCCGAAGCTGATGCTATATCAGAGGAAAATACAAAAGAGTTTCTGTGCAGTAAATGCAAATCCAGAGAAGAAACTGATGCCCAGCAAATGGTTGACATGCCAAATCTTGTTGAGAACTCGGAAGTGGCAGAAAAACCCAAGAGCCAAGTTCCCAAAGTAAGAATTGTACTAGCTTTTCACCTGAAATAGACTGAGAAAGTTAAGATTTTTTTTGCTTCTACACTCATATAATGTGCGCCTCCAAATAATGAAACGATCTTCTACACTTTACAGGCAGTGGAAAAGGTCCTCGCAGGATCTATCAGGAGGGAAATGGCTCTGGAAGAGTTCTGCACTAAACAAGCCTCTGAGATTAATCAACTTAACCGACTGGTAGGATACTTGCTTCTTTTCAGTTTTTTAGTTTCCTTATGATCTACATACGAAGAGAAGCATTATAATTGTATATGAGAACATAAATTGGTCCAAATCGTGTAACAGGTACAACAATACAAACATGAGAGAGAGTGCAATGCCATAATAGGACAAACAAGGGAGGACAAAATTATTCGCCTTGAAAGCCTTATGGACGGTGTATTAACTAAGGAGGACTTCATGGATGAAGAATTTGCAGCTCTCCTGCATGAACATAAGGTAATTGTGGGTTCTTGTTTTCTGGAAGGTATTTTTATTCCATCCTGTAGCTGTCTCTGACTTTTAATGTTTCAGCTTCTAAAGGAGATGTATCAGAATCACCCTGAAGTTCTCCAGACGAAGATTGAGTTGGAAAGAGCGGAAGAAGAGGTCGAGAGCTTCAGGAACTTTTATGGCGACATGGGAGAAAGGGAAGTGTTATTGGAAGAGATTCAGGATTTGAAGATGCAGCTACAATGTTACATTGACCCTTCTCTTACATCAGCTCGGAAAACGTGTTCCCTGCTTAAGCTTACACAACCATCTCCCCCAGTTAACGCTATTCCTGAATCACTGAACGAGAGTCTTGAAAAGGCATTGGAACAGGAAAGACTCCGTTGGACCGAGGCAGAGACAAAATGGATTTCTCTCGCAGAGGAATTAAGAGCCGAGCTTGAAGCCAGTAAGGTGGTGATGAACAAGCAGAAACACGAACTTGAAATCGAGAAACGCTGTGGGGAAGAGTTGAAAGAAGCGATGCAGATGGCAATGCAAGGGCACGCACGGATGCTTGAACAGTATGCAGACTTGGAAGAGAGGCATATGCAGTTGCTTGCACGACATAGAAGAATTCAAGAAGGAATAGATGATGTCAAAAAAGCAGCTGCAAGAGCCGGAGTCAAAGGAGCAGAATCCAGATTCATTAATTCACTTGCAGCAGAGATCTCAGCCTTGAAGGTAGAAAAAGAGAAAGAGAGACAATACTTGAGAGATGAGAACAAAAGCCTCCAGACGCAACTCAGAGACACTGCTGAAGCCGTACAAGCAGCTGGAGAGTTACTTGTTCGGCTTAAAGAAGCCGAAGAAGGTTTAACAGTTGCACAGGTACGTTTCTTACAGTTTCTAAACATTTCAGATCACAATAACACAATTCTTGATTGAGTCTTTTTTGCAAGCAAGGAAACAACTATACATGCTCTCTATTCTTACATATAATCTCTATTGGCTTGTATCGACAGAAACGAGCGATGGATGCAGAGTATGAAGCTGCAGAAGCATATAGAAAGATGGACAAGCTGAAGAGGAAATATGAAAACGAAATCAACACGCTTAACCAACTCGCACCACAATCTCATATTCAAAAGGAAAGCTCTACCACCAAATGCGATTATAATGCCATGGAACCATCTGCAGATTCGAGTGAGCAGCAATGGAGGGATGAGTTTGAGCCGCTTTACAAGGAAGGAAATGAGTTTTCAAAGCTTGCTGAACCTTCTTGGTTCTCTGGTTACGATCGATGCAACATATGAAACTTCTAATTTGCCACTACATTTTTTTGTGTAATGTGTAAAAAAATGGGTGTCGTGGTTCTGTGATATAAAGTCCATAAAAGGTTGCACTTGACTCACAAACTCATTCTGCACGAGCTAACCGGAATTAGAAATCTTTAGTCATATGGTTTAACTTTCATAATTTGTCTCCCACTCATCATGTTCTTTATTTTTAAAAAAATTCTTATTCTGTTTAGGTGATAGTCTTCATGATTATGGCCTTATGGGCACTATCTTGTCTTCTTTCATCAGTGTACTTTATCCCAACTCTGGTATATTCTGAATTACCCGTAACACAAACTTAATCTGCCTCTTCTGTAATATTACAACATGTTCATTGTTCTACCATTCTTTTTACAGACGATGAATTTTTCTTCTGAATAAAACGAGAGATACTACAAACAAGATACTAAATTAACTCCAGAAGCTATAATTAATAAATTGAGTAGCGTTTTCGTTCACCATTTGTTTTCTCAATGTACAAAGGACTTTAATCATATCTCTGGCTCAAGTTTCATCTGAACCGTTGGTTCAGAACCTGTGACACACACAAACAAATAGCAATGTAATTAGAGACATTAGACATCTTAAAACAAGACTTCATGCACATTTTGATATTATGCAACGTAAATTTTGTTCTTTTGTTTTGCTTACAGTTGATGCTCTGTTGCTGATTATCTCTGAAACCCATCTGAACAATACTCTGCAGATCGTTTTCCCAAAAGGCAGACGCCTAGAAAGAAACACAACGCATAGAAAAATAAATCTCCAGAGGAAGAAATACAGTAAAAAACAGTACAATATAAACCAAAGTAACTTCAACATTAAAGTACCTCAGCTTGAACAAATCCATCACTTGAAGGCAGTGAAGTACTCGAGGAATTCAACTGGAACTGAGTTCGAGTCTCTGAGAATGTAGGTACTAAATAGCCTGAAGGAAGTCTTGCCTCTGAGCAAGAAATCGACTGCGTTAATGACTCTCCCAGCTGCAACATCTACACATAAATATAATATTCTTCTCATAAGATACAGATACAGAACATTCTCCAAGATGCAGAGCCAGTCTTTGCTTTCAAGTGAATACAATAACATAAACAGATCTGTCAAAGCAGAAGTACCTCTGGGGCTAATAGAGCATTAGCATTAAACTCCGTTCTTGGATGTATAGTTGCCAACTTCATAGATAAGAACTGGAGTGAAGTAAAGAGTTTCAGCTAAAAGAGAAAATACACAGCTCCATGTTTAATAACTAAGAATTATACCTCGACTTGTCTCTGCAATGACTGAACATAATTTATAATCTCATCGAGCATGACAGCTTTCCCAGTAATCCGGTTGCAACCAGGAACCAAATCTTGAAGCAACTTCATCCTCTCGCTAATCTTTTCTCTTCTTGCCTATTCCAAAGTCCAAAATTACACATGAAAAAACAACAAATTCTATTTCCATTCCAAAGAAACGAAAAGAAGATATCAGTTTCAAAGGTTTCAGTACCCTTTCAGCAATACTGTGGCTATCGGTTGCTTGACCTCTTCTTGCTCTTACATGTATATAATCCTTGTATGGATCAGGATTGTTCGCATTGTCCTTGTTTTCGCTCTTCTCGGTCTCATTTTGCTTGCTTCTCTTGCCAGCCACATTTCCACTTTTCACTTCCGAAACCTGAACTTAACTCAGAAACATTCCATTAGAATTTACCAAAACCAAGTATCAAGAACATACCTAAAGCACATTTATACATAATAATAACCCACAAAACACAATTTGTTTTAACTCATGAAAAGGTGTAGACTCAATATACCTTGGAACTGGAAGCTGTAAGAGAGGAGGAAGCTGGGGACTCCTTTTCACTTGCATTTGGAATCGATTTTCTCTTCCTGGAGTTAGGTCTGGTCTTGGCTCGATTGGATGTTCCAGAAACCGAATCTGGATCCAGTAACGAGCTCTTGTTGCTCTCCTGTGTTGTTACTTGAGACCCGAGAATACAGTCGGATCCGATTTGTGCCGGAAACGGGAATCGAATTGGGAAATTCTCGGAGAAGTGGGAGAGTGACAACAATGGTGATATCTCTTGCGTGTCGCAAAATCTTCTTCCGATCAAGTCACTGGTCATCGCGTCGTTTCCATTGCCAAAGGGTAAGAATTTTAGGGTTTCTTCTGTTTCCTTGTCCATAATCAAATCTAAGGAGAACAGTTGGGGACGAAAATGAGAAAACTTTTTACAGAATCGAAAAATAAAAAAGAGAGTTTTTAAGGAAACAGCTAAAAATCTACGAAAACACAGAAGAGACCAAATTTCTAGATGATGATTCTACAACTGATAAGAGATGAAACAAGTTTAGGATTAAGCCCTAGAGGAAGAACAAATGTAGAAATAAAGTGTTTACCTTTCTTCTTCCAGTTTGCCTAATTACTGAAGATATTTCAGAGAAATGGGATTGAGACAAGAAAATGTGATGAGAAAATGAGAGGAGAGCAGCAGACCCAGAAAAAGAAGGAGGCTTCACGAAATTCAAAAGGAGCAATCACGGATCAATCAAAGAAGAGATATTGACAATGACATTTAGCGATTAAGGATTTGAGAAACTGACAAAAGAGAGTAAAAATTATTACAGTTGAAAAGAATCTGGAAGGTGGTGAAAGTAAGTGGGTGGGGCAGCTCACAGATCCCTTTTCTAATGATTAGAGAGAGAGAGAGAGCGATATTAAAAATTGTTAATTTCCAAATGATTAGTAGTTTAGAAGTTAAGAAATCACCGAAACATGGAGATTTGAAATCGAGAAGTTTGGTTTGTTGTCTCTGCGCTCAAATGTCAATACTTTTTATTTAGAGTTGACTGTGGAAGGTTAGATCTTGAATATGGTGCTCTCCTTTAGTATATTGTATTGAAATAAAAAATAATTCTGAATTTGATATATTTATTGCTTTTGTATCTTACTGGTGTGTGATTATTCGCCAGCATTTTGTAATCACAAGTGGTCATGTTTTGAACTTGCAAGAGTGTATTCTTGTTTGGTTTCATTTTGAAGCTTAAAGAAGGAAACCTCAAACATGTAAGGAATCAAGAAGTCATTACTCATTAGATATTCAAAAGAAAATAAAAAATCATGAAAGATCTTTTTTTTCTTTCTAAACTAATACTTCACTAGAAAGCATTCAAATTTATTTTCAATTTTCATTGCTATTTTTTGTTAGTTTGCTAAATTTTCTCTTGTTACTTTTCTAATTAGACGCTTAAAGTGTAATATTGAGTCAATCCATCATATTCTAAAAATGATTGTTATAAGTTAGAACTCACTCACGTACACTTAGAATTATTGTTATAAGGAAACCTCAAAAGAGAGGTAATGCTCAATCTTTTTTTAGCCAGTAATTTGATTTAACATAATCCGATATAAGTTTGAAAACTTTTTTTTTATCTTTCCCTTCCGCTGAATTAGTGAGGCACCGAGCATGCGTTTTCATTGACTACGAATTTATTCAGTAATCAAAGCAAGAAAATTTATGCTATGGTTTCAAATCACTGTAATGTATATTATAATTTTTCGATTTCAGAGGAAAACGAAATGATTTTATTTTTAAAAAAGTTTCCATAAATAAATAATATATGGCAAGTTAGTATTTAATGTTTTATAACTCATTTTTTTCGTGTGAAAAGAATTAAAAATTTATAATTCATTTTTCCATAAAGATTTTTAAAAAGTTATTAACAAGAAGAATCGCAGATTGAAATGGAACAGAAAAGGTATCCGGTGAGCCATGGTAAACCGGGTTCATCTGGCTCACCGGTTCTATCCGGGTCGCAGGCGTTGAGCGGTTTGCTGGTGGGTCAATGAACAAACAGTTTGTTCGATGTGTTTGACACTGTAAACCATACCGGTTAGGCGTCAGAGGCGCGGTTTTAACCGGTGGGTTCCGGTTATGACAAACACTGGAAGTTGGAACGGTGCAAACAAATTTGTATATTCCTTCACTTCTCCGGTCGGCTTGATGGCTTTGATCTGTTTGTGATCGTCACTCAATTTCCCGAGCTGTAGCTTCGATCTCTAAATCTGATTCTCCTTTTCGATCTCTCTTCTCTCACGAGTCTCTAAATCTTCAAAGGTATACAATGGCATAGCGATTATGGTTTTAGGGCTTTTGCTTTGATTGAATATATGCTTTGATTTCCCTTTCCCAGTTTCCAAAATTTTCACTAGATTGACTGATTCGTGATTGGTTTTTCTCAATTCTGACTTTTTATATTGTTTGTGATTTTCCAGATTCCGAATCAATATCCAACCCAGCGAGCCTCTGTCTTTTCGGTAAGCTTCACCTTCATCTTCTCCACTTCTATCGTTAACGAGTTTTAGATTTTGGTTTAAGCTTTTGTAGCTTTTTAATTGGTGCTAATAAGCATGCAATTTGATTTAGATTGCTACTTTACTTGCTCAGGTTTCGTGTTTTTTTTGTTTAGTTGCCATTTTCGTTCTGCAAATTTGCATTTCATTTCGTTTTACTCATTTAGCTCTCGTTTTATTTTCGGTATTGCTTATTCTAGCCACTAAGTGTACGAGGTATTTCTGATCAAAGATCTGAGATTTTTCTGCCATTCACTTCCGTTGATATATGGTTTTGTTAAACGCCGTTTGTTTTGCTTCTCCCTCGCTCTGCATTGCGTTTCACATCCAAACTTTGTAAGCTTCTTCGATTTTCTTCTGTAGGCCTTCGCATCCTTCCTGTAGTTTCGTTTCTACAAGTAAGTTTCTTCCTTCTCCAAGCTTAGTGTCGATCTCTAAGTAGATAGATTGCTAAACATAATTGTCTCCATCTTGTAGAAAACTCACATAGATTAGTCTGGATTTAAACATAAGTTCCTAACTAATCAGGATATTGTAGTTGTTGTACCGAGTTGCACATCGTCAGAACGTGCGCTGATCATAGACAGAGTTTCATTGACTTTGCTGAGTTGTTTGGTCTTTGTTTTGTTCTCTTCTTACCAGGTTAAACATTTGAGCGGGTTTAGTTTTCTTGTCGAAATTTGACCCTTTAGATGCTTTCTTGTCGATCTTTAGTGTGGAATGTGGGTATACAAAATTGTATGATACTGTAGATGCTTTCTTGCTTATGTTTGGATCTCTTTTTCAGCGCATAGCGAGTCATCAAAAAGAAGAATAAAATCCTAATTTTGGTGCAAGTCTTGACATGGTAAGAACTATACTTAACATGTGAATTTCTCTCGCTACCTATCTAGCTATGCTAAGAAGAAAATTTGAACTCTGCTCGTCATACTTGACCAAGATTACTTTTCGTTCCTTTTTTAGAAACAATACATCTGAACAACGTCTGATGCATGCTGAGTTACTGCAGAAGTTGTATAAAATTTGACTCTGTTGGGTTCTTTGATGTTACAGGCAAGCTCATTACGGCTGTATCTAGCATGCATAAAAAATACACTCGAGGCAGCCATGTGCTTACAGGTACAAACTATTTGTGTTCAAGTTATCATGGCATAAGTCTCAAAGTCTCCATCATTATGGTTAAGGCAATACAAGTTTCATGTTTGCGTTCTCCCTCATCCATGTTCCATTTCTGGTGTGTTACTTTACTCTCATGTATTAGTTGTTTACTTGTTGATAGGGATAATGTACCATCATCACTTTTACCTTTGGCATTTGTTTACTTGCTGATACGGATAATGTACCATCATCACTTTTAGTGTCATATTTGGAAAATTATTCACGTTTTGTTCCTGTACAAGTAGGTGAAAGGGGCCATGTAAAGTCCTTGTGAGATTCAGTTTTACAGGGTATATATATTACTGAAAGCATTTTGTATTTCTCTTTTTGCAGAACTTTCCTTGTCAAGAAGTTGAAAGGCATAATAAACCAGAGGTTGAACTAAAGTATGTAAGCTTGTTACAAGAAGATGCATGTGAGAATGGGATGCTCTTGTGCCATTGTAATTTCAAGTAGTAGAATCTTATTATCACCATGTTTTTGCTAATTTTTGTAGGACAAGCCCAGAACTTTTGCTAAATCCTGTAAGAAGTTTAATTGTTTCCCTTTCAGTTTAGCATTGATATTTCACTGTCTTCTTACCTAGGTTTTGTAGTTGACTACTAATTTTATTGCAACTTGCAGGTTTTAATATGCCGTAATGAGGCTGAAAAGTGTTTAATAGAAACATCTATAAATTCACTCCGGATAAGTCTCAAGGTGATTGTTTATCTTAACTTATCTTTTCCTTCAATCACTTACAAGAAGAGCTCTTGGTGATAGATTTGTTCAACAAGGGGTTTATGTTATTTTCCTTTCCTGTACCAGTTTCTCTGTTTTTTACTGTTTATGTTCCTTGTCTCTTTTCGGATAACATGTTGAAAAGAGCCGTGACTTAAACGTCTGTCTTGTCCTGCTGTTACAAATATTTTTCATCCTTGATTTGTAGGTCAAACAAGCGGATGAGCTTGAGAACATACTAACGAAAAAGTTCCTTAGATTTTTGTCCATGAGGGCAGAAGCTTTTCAAGTACTGAGGAGGAAGCCAGTGCAGGTAGACATTTCTTCTTGACTGAACATTTAGCTACGGAAATGCTTTATGAATCATAAATCATCTCACTGTGCGGAAATGCTTTGGCTTTAGATGCTTTACTGTTAATTCCCTGCGTTGTCTCTACGATTCATTCCCTGATCCCTTTCTATTGGTTTCTTTTTGTATATCTTTCAAACAGGGCTATGACATAAGCTTTCTTATAACAAACTACCACTGCGAAGAGATGCAGAAACAGAAGCTCATCGATTTCATCGTTCAGTTTATGGAGGCAAGTCTTTCTACGATCCTAATTTTATTTTTTTCTGTGATCTTGTTTGCATGCAATAGTAGCAGCATCCTAACAATGAAAATATCTTTCCAGTAGACTTGCATCATGTTATTTTCTCACGGTAATAACTTGAATGGTAGTATTCTGAATAGTTTGCCTAACCACGGTTAAGATATCTGCCTTTACATTTGAAATGTTTCTACATGAGTCAAAAATTTGCAAGAGATTAGTTACTCTTCTTAATCTGGTTAAAAACTTGTAATGTTACTATGGGAAATGCAGGATATAGAGAAAGAAATAAGCGAGTTGAAGATCTCAGTGAACACCAGAGGAAGACTCGTTGCTACAGAGTTTTTGAAACAGTTCATGTAAAGCACCTTGTGAGATAATATAATGTAATCAATCAGCCACTCATTATTCGGTTAAATTCATCTACACATTCTCTTTCTTTTTGCTACTTGTCTCTTTTCTTCTTTACAATCCCCAACCATCAGTTTCGTAATTGTACTGTATGTAATACGAAACTTAAAGTATGGTCTGTTGCTCATAATGTTCTAATGTAGAGGCCCATAAGACAAGAAGTTGTTGTCTTTCCCAAACAGAGTTGATAAAAGAAATCCAACAAATTGTTATCTTTACCATTTACCACAAAGGACTAAAAGTTCTCCATTCCTAGATTTTACCATATTTTGGAAATTCGATATCCGGATCCAGATTTATCGGATCGGAATCTCCAAGTTAAAAAGAGGTTTCGTCCTCAGATTCGATTTTGACTCAAGTTAGTGATACCAATGAGGTTACTATAACATGGTTGTGGTTGTTGAGTTGTTTGATAACATAACAACGTCTCAGTGTGAACAGACAAACGACAATTACAAAGCTTCTGGTAGGTCATTGATAACCGAGGTCGTTAATTTCGGCCCATTATTAGTGACAAACTCTTATCTCATGATCATATATTCTGGGCCTTTAGTTGTTGAAAATAAGACGGGCCCAAGTAAATAGATGGGCCAGATAGTAAGAGGCCTTATATATAATATCGGAAACTAGGGTTTATACACGGACACAGTCTCCTCTTTAACTACTTCTCCTCCAACTCTCAAAACCGGCGCATCTAAGGAGTAACAAACCTTAGGAGGCAACAATGGGTACGAACGTTCAACCTACTCGATTTCTCTATCCGATGGAGATTGATTTATCTTCTTCGTTCATTGAATTTCTTGATGCTGGGACCTGACATAGAACCTGAATTTTCCTTTTGTTAGGTATTTCTCGTGACTCAATCCACAAGAGGCGTGCCACTGGAGGCAAGCAGAAGCAATGGAGGAAGAAGCGAAAGTAAGTTTTTTCATTTCTTTTCATCGTTCAGATCTCTTCCGATTTATATTCTCTTCTCTGTTTCAATCACTCAATAATAATCTTTTGAACGAATAAGCAGAGAACGTTACGCTTAGTTTAGATGTTACGATCTGTTTAATAGTTTCGTTCTCTTATTATCTGATCCAATTCCTTGACTCATCGTTATGAGCTAAATTGTTGTGTAAAGCTTAAACCTTTTAGAATTGTGGCTCCTAAACTCAGGAACTGTAGTGTTAGTAGAAATGTTTCTTGTTTTCTGAGTATTAAATACATTGTAACCTATCCCTAAATGTTGATACATTTTAGTGTAATGTTGTTGCTTGTTTGTTTGATTTGATCTATTTTGGTTCTGGTGTTGTTGATTTATAATCTCTTTGATTATTTTTATGTGTGGCTTCTAAAATTTTGAGTGTTGGGTTTGTGAAGGTACGAAATGGGAAGGCAGCCGGCTAACACAAAGCTGTCAAGCAACAAGACGGTCAGAAGAATCAGAGTTCGTGGAGGTAATGTCAAGTGGCGTGCGTTGAGGCTCGACACCGGTAACTACTCTTGGGGAAGTGAAGCAGTTACTCGCAAGACCAGAGTCCTTGATGTTGTCTACAACGCTTCCAACAATGAGTTGGTTCGTACAAAGACACTTGTCAAGAGTGCCATTGTTCAGGTTGATGCTGCTCCTTTCAAGCAGTGGTACCTCCAGCACTACGGTGTTGAAGTTGGCCGCAAGAAGAAGAATGCTGCTGCTTCTGCTGCCAAGAAGGAAGGAGAGGAAGGTGAAGATGCCACACCAGCTGTCCCTGAAGAGACCAAGAAGTCCAACCATGTCCTGAGAAAGATTGAGCAGCGTCAAGAAGGACGTAGCCTTGATTCACACATTGAGGATCAGTTTGCAAGTGGTCGTTTGTTGGCATGTATCTCATCAAGGCCTGGACAGTGCGGTCGTGCCGATGGGTAAGGATAAATCTTGTGCCTTGGTTCCATTTTTCTCAGACTTGGATAATACATTTTTGTTGATGGTCTCTCTTTGTTGGTGCAGATACATATTGGAAGGTAAAGAGTTGGAGTTCTACATGAAGAAGATCCAGAAGAAGAAAGGAAAGGGTGCTGCTTAGACTTTCTCGAGCCTTTTGATATCTTCAGACATGTTTTAAGTTTTGATTTCTCTCTTATCTGAGAACCTTATGTTTTTGGATTTGCGTGTTATTTCATAAAACATTTTGTCTCGGATTTTTTTCTGCGTAATTTATCAAACAATCTGTTTAAAAATCACTAGTTTTAAAACTGCTGTCAAATTGTGTTGATTCGCTTAGGGCTTATTTTATCATTTCGATCGTCTGTTTGTTTCTTCCAAACAATCCTTAAGAGAAGATATATGGAACAAAATCTAGCAATGTCACTCGTACAGACTAGCATTGTCATCAACCTCTGAAACCACTCTCCAGTTTCATTGTGACGTCGTATCACTGTATTGAGGTGTTTTCAAATTTTGATTTGTGACGAGACATGCCAAATCTTGTAAAAAAACAATTTTTTTTCTTCCCTTCCCCATGGCTTATCGTCTTCCACTAAGTACTGTCAAAAAGAGAAGTTTGTTTTCTTATCAGTTATCACACTAGTCTTTAGAGGAAAAAAGGTGACGATTTTTTGAATTTTCATTTTAGGGGTTTTTCAGGGTAAAGCTAAACTCCGATGAAGAAGAAAAGGAGCAAAATGCAGTCACCGATTACAAAAAGTAGAAGTCTATTACGTAAGAGATGGGTTTAAAGGCGGCGCTTGGTACATAGCGATTCTAGGAGAAACCCCAACGAACTCAGGACACGGCAATTTACTCAGAGTCCGTTACACGACGTTGCTCAAAGAAAACACTTGGACTCCTCTGACCCAATTCGTGGACAAGAGCTTTGTGCGACCTGTCCCACCGAAGTATCTCAAAGACGTCAGTGCTGTGTTTGACGAAGGGTCGGTGGTCGACGCTTATTACAAAGATGGTTGGTGGAGCGGTCTGGTTGTGAAAAGGAAAGAGAAGGAAGATCATACAACATATTTGGTTAACTTGGATTCATCACCAACAGACACGATTCAGTTTGAGAGAAAGCAATTGAGAGCTCATCTTGACTGGACTGGTTCGAAATGGGTCCGACCAGAGGTATGATGCTCTCTGATGTCTGATTAATCATGGTTTTTTTGACTTTTTGTGTTGCATGTCAAAGTTTTGAGCTTTTTGGTTTGTGTGTTTGTACCAAAGCTAAAGACTTTAATTTGTTTGATCAATTCGGTTTTTAGGCCTGGGACCATGGTGGAATTGAGAGACGATGATTCTGACTGGTCTCCGGCAATGATCATTAAGGAGATGGTGGAGGAGAATGAGAAGAGCTTCATTGTCAGGTACTGTGATCATAAGTTCTTGGTGAAATCAGGAATCGCAACCGTTGATTCGCGGAAAGTCAGGCCTAGGCAGCCTCTGGTATCTCTTGGAGAGTATGAATTGTTGGATCATGTAGAGGTGTTTGATGGTTCTTTATGGCGTCGAGGTGTGGTCACTGGTCAGGGGAATCCTTACCCTTGAGGAGCATAGTCGGCGTGGCAGTTCAGTTACTCAGATCTTAGGCCTTTAATGGAGTGGGAAGATGGGATATGGCAAAAAAGACCAAAGGTTTGTGTTCAACATTGTGTCGATTCTGTTTATGTAATGTGGGTATCTTTGGAATTGTAAAGTTGTTTCCTTTTCCAGCCAAAATCCGGAAGCTTTGGCAAATGTTACAGTCGTAAGAGGAAAAGAGTAGAAGTAGAAGACAGTCCAGACCTCAATCAAAATGATACTGGTAATGTCTTCTTTCATTGTTTTTGGGTCTGTGTTGATATGTGCAGTGTTCTCGGATCGAACCCTCACTGTGGTGAAGAATTCTGCTGCGAATGGTTTTGCCATTTGCCAAGAAGTCACCGATTTGGAAGGCATACGAAACGATGGAAATCTTCAAAATATCACCACAGAATCCTCATTTCAGGCCATTATCTGAGACTAGAGAAGAGAAGATTTCCGTGAAGGATACGCGTTAGGTTTGATGGCTACTTTTTCCGGATTATTAGAGAAATTCAAAGATTTGGAAACCGACGTTACTACCATAAGCCAACTAGATAGCATGAAAGACTCGTTTACCGAGCTAGAGCAGCATGGATTCGATGTTACGAGGCCTTTGCTGCGGATCGAAAAGCCTGTAGGCTTTTAAAGATAGACTACTGAAGAAGCGAGAAGATTTCGAGAAAGAGATGGTGGTTGAGTCTAGCAAGAAGCGCAAGGCTGAACAAGAGTTTAGTGATATGGAACGCAAGATGCTTGAGGTGAAACAAGAGATTCTAATCCTGCAGTGGCAAGAAGCTGATCTGAGAGAGTAAAAGAAGGTGGCGAAAGAAGGGAAGGATGCTGCCTACAAAAACATATGTCAGAGGGAGTCATGTGGAAGAGAGCTTGAAGATGTATGTGGAGTTTGACTTTGAGACTATTTTGTCAGCTCCATGGTAAGTAGAGAGAGTTAAAGAAGAAACAAAACTATGATGATCACTCTCTCTCTTTCTATCCTGACTCAAAGATTGGTCTGAGATAGTTTGCCCTCTAACTTCCATTTTCCTCTTTTGTGGATTTCAGGTGAAGAAAACCAAAAAAAAGAAGAAACAAAAGTGCTAAGTGTAGGATTTAGAATCAGAGTCATAAAGGCTGAAGCTTAAGTAGTTTGTAATTTAGAAAAAAAGAAAAGCTTTGGTGGGAATTGAATTGTATTTTGTTAATCTTAATCCCAAGAGACCCCGCATCTTACGACAATTACCGAGCGACCCCGCATCTTAAGATAATTACCGACCCACCCCGCATCTTACGATAATTACCGAGAGACCCCCGCATCATTAGTTTCTAACCCCTTTTTTCCTGGTAACAGATTTTTTAAAAATTATAAGCAAGAAGGAGGCGCAGATTGAAAATAGATCAGAAAAGGTAAACCGGGATCATCTGGCTCACCGGTTCTATCCGGGCCACAAGCGTTGAGCGGTATGAAACTATGAACAACTTGTTCATTGTGTTTGAGACTGTAAACCGGACCGGTTAGGCGTCGGAGGCGCGGTATCGGGTCCGGTTATGACAACACTGGAACGGGACAAATGAATTTTATATTCCTGACTCCTGAGCTGTATGGCTTGGATCTCTAAATCTCCGTTCGATCTCACGAGTCTCCAAAGGTATGCAATGGCATAGCGATTATGGTTTTAGGGCTTTTGCTTTGATTGAATATATGCTTTGCTTTCCCTTTCTCAGTTTCCAAAATTTTCACTAGATTAACTGATTCGTGATTGGTTTTTCGAATCAATATCCAACCCAGCGAGCCTCCTTCGTCTCGGTAAGCTTTCATCTCCATCTTCTCCACTTCTTTCGTTTTAGATTTTGGTTTGTAGCTTCTTAATCAGAGCTTATAAGCATGCGGTTTGATTTAGTGATTTTTGATTAGATGCTATTTGGAATTATGCGCTGTGGGATATCGAAACTTTAAGATAAACAGATAGCTGGATTAGATTGGGATATGTGTAGTTTCTTTGTCCTTGGTATTGCAGATGCGTTAGTATATGTGAGTTCAATGGGGCTTTCGCATTATGCTCTCTCTGTAATTCGTTTTCATGATTGCTTTACCTGGTTAGTGATTGGGTTTGTTAATGGGTTCCTCAATCGACATTTTCTCTTACTGCTCAGTTACTACTTATTATAGCTCCTCTTATGCCAAGTTTTAACTCTTCTATTCTCGTCTGCAGTCATTTGCTATACAAAAAGATGACAACAATCCAAACTCAAAAGCCATCTGCTTCCGGTTCTGCTCCCAAGCAGGCATCGACATCGTTTAGAAGGTGGGGAAGGAGAAACCCATTTGTAAGATATGGACTTCCGATGATCTCTCTCACAGTTTTTGGAGCCCTCGGGCTTAGCCAACTCCTTCAAGGCAGGTCCGTTCTTCCTCCACTAAGCTAAGCTCTCAATCTATTAAGTGTTTAGAATTCTCAACTTCACCGCATATGGTTTTGTTTGGTTAGTTCAGTAAGGATATCGCAAAGGTAAAAGATGACCAGGAATGGGAGATTATAGAGACGAGAAAGGCCCTTTCGAGAACTGGACCTGTCGATGCTTATAAACCTAAAAACACTTCCATCGAAGATGAGCTCAAGGTATACCTCAATATTCCATGATTTAACGATGCATAAAACCTTCCTTTTTTAAAAAAAAATTTATGAAACATTAAATCTTGATTTGAGTTTTGTTATCCTCCCAGGCTATGGAAGGGAAGGTGGACATAAACTCGTACGAGTACAGGAAAATTCCAAAGCTGAACGAAAGCAAGTCGAATTAAGTGAAATCTTTTTTAAGAATGGTTTTATCATTGTATTACTTCTTAGAGCTGTGTTTTCTTTTTTCACTTCCCTGATGCACATAAACGTTAGAGTTAATTCCAGTAAGTTTTTACTTTTCTAAATCAAGAACCGATACGTGCTTTTTCTTCTTCTTAACCGTTGTTAATTGGATAGAACAGTGATAATTGAAATAATAGTGAAATTTGATTGGTTGGTTATATTAAAAATAATTATATACTCCAGGAGATATCTGTTTACGTTAATAATTAAACATGTTTAGCTCTGAAAATCTCATAAATGTTGATCAGTAGATAAACAGTTGCAACATGAAATGTTACAAATCATGTACTATATAGTATTTGTCTCACTTAGTTTATTTTTATCGCTTCAGCTTACCACTCTCTCTTACATCTTTACATTTTATTATAACAGTTAGTGTTCTGTCTTACCGCTAAAAAAACTCGTTTAGCTTTTGTTTTTTTTTTTGGGTAAAATTTTTAGCTTCTGTTTACCATTCAAACATCAAATTTTCAAAATGGCAAGTACTTTCAAAATGGCAAGTACATTTTTATAAAAAAATGAAGTACGTACATTCCTAGAGAGTGACCGAAACTAGCTTCCCACGTCGCAAACACATTATTTACTCTTTTCTTAATGTAACATGGCTCTTTATTCTTAGACCAGTTCCTAACGATAGAATTATTTACAATTTGTTCAATTCTCAACGGCTTCTTCTTCACACACTATCTCATAACCTATACATATAATTTATTTTCGTCATCATCATCCTGAATCTTGATCCTTCCATTGATTTCCTTTTCTCATTGAAAATCCAGAGAGATAGATAACGAAGATGAAGCTTTATTCCATTTCTTTTATATTTGGCTTAATTGCCCTTCAATTTATACCTTTGTCCACCATAGTTCATGCTCAGCAAGCTGGGGATTCGTGCAATTCAACTCTACCTCTCATTAATCTTACCTTCGACTCGACCATTCTTCAATGCGTCGAAGCTTGGAGTCTCCAGAACTACATCCTCCGAGTAAGTCAAATTTCCATTTTGAAAACTTTCGAAATTCTTCCCCCTTTGAGAACTTCAAATATAATTTTAAACGAGTATTTTCAGTTGCACTAGATAATACATATAATGATACATACTTACGAAAATTGATAATGGAGTTTCTTTTGTCCAATGAATAAAATAGTTTTTTTTGTCAACGAATAAAATATGTGATTCTCCGGGCCCGTATGTTTTATTGTTAAACCTCCAAAACTTTTATTTAACTTTCCATTTCCGATATTGAAAACTTTTCCAATTTTGAAAAACATTTCAAATAGAAATTTGAAAGAGTTTTTGCAGTTGCACTAGATAACAATAGATATGATGGTACACCGACACTTAAGAAAATAATAATGAGGTTTATTTTATCCGGTGAAAAACACGTTATTGACGGGTTTACATTTGTCATCTAACTGTTGCAAAATGAGTCTTCTCTGCTTATAAGTTAATTTTTACAACAACAATAAAGAGAAATAAAATCGTCAAAAACTTTGATTTAACTTATTCAGTTTGAATAAAATGTTTACCGTTGACATTTAACCAAACTAGCTCATTATATAAAATCTCGCACAGTATGCTAAAACGGTGGACAACACATGGTCTTTCATCCTATCGGTGCCGGATTCCAGTGCCTACATCGGCATCGGATTCTCGACCAACGGACGGATGATCGGAAGCAGCGCAATCGTCGGGTGGATTTCTACCGACAGCAGAAGTGGAGAAGCAAAACAGTACTCACTTGAAGGGAGATCCCCTGATGAAGTAACACCTGACCAAGGTGATCTCAAGATCATCAACGGTTCGCTAAAGATCGAGTCAGTGTCGTCGCGTCTTTACATGAGCTTTCAGTTGACAGCGGAGCTGCCACGACACAATCTCCTTTACGCTTTGGGACCTGCCGGATTCTTCCCATCTTCGCCGGACTTTAGGTTGAGGGAACACCGGGTCGTGACCACCACCACCATCAATTATAACATTGGTAAGCAACATTCATTTCTCTTCTTAAAGAAAAATTAGCTTGTTTAAAATTTTATTTGATTAATTAATTAAAGTCAATCTTGAATCAATCTATTTTTTTGGCTAATCATACGTAATTGAAATCCCCACTATGAATTAGTCTGGTAACTAAACTATTATAACCAAATTTGTGTTATTAAATTAATCAAATCAAATATTATATACACATTTGTGACGTTAAAACAAAAAAAGTTAAGAAGTCTAGATATACATTTCAATCTTTTCGTTTTGTAAACTGAGTGAATCAATTATCTACGATCTTCCAACTTTTTTACAGCCAATATTGCTTATGTTAAACAATTAATCACATAATCATCTCACTAATTCACATCATTAGTTACTCGGAAGATAAGTGGATGATCTTTTTTTTTTTTTTTTGGGTTGGAATAGGACCAGCCATGTCTCCAGGTCCAGCTCAGGCACCGGAGACCAAACCTTCTCAACCTTCTCTCACTCCTTCATCCGCATACGGCCTCTCACCGTCTCTTCTCTTCTTTGGCATCATCAGTCTCGTAACTCTCAAATTTTACTGATTTTCTTTGTTCCTTTAAATTCTCTCTTTTCATCCTCATGTGGTTTGGTTTAGGCATTGTCAATTTATGAAGAAAGAAAAAACCATTTATTTGGGCATTGCATTGTGGAAGAAGCTTTGTGTGTATATTGTGATTGTTTGGAGTGAGATTTACTTTGTATTGTCTGAAGTAATATATGATCTTTCTCTTTTTTGGGTTGCTTATTCTCTGGAGTAAATTGTGGAATCGAAACACTTGTGAGCTAACTTCCAAACTGAAAGTGTCAGGAATCAAACACAAGTACGCATGAGCCCTATATATATACAATCTTGTTTACAAAGTTTGGTGGTGCAACGACCAGTTTTGATCATATATTTTAGTTTCACGGAAAGACATTTTCTTAAACTTAATGATCGTACTAACATTATATTTAGACCCAAAAAAAAAAAAAACTTAGTGATCATAGACTCTTTTTGTTCGACTCAAACAACTTCTTTGGACGACTTTTTATAAGTTACGAATAGTAAAAGATCCCATCCAAGATTTAAATATCCGAATATTTTATGTAAATATGTAAACATCTTTTTTTTAAATGTAAGTATGTAATCATGAATTTATTACATATACATACGGATGCCATGTCAATTCCCAATTATGCATTTCGAGTTTTGTAAGACAGGGCAATGAGTCAGAGTTATTTACACTCAAATGCACTTATTGACTTACAAATAACACTAAGAGGCACTTCTCACCTTTGGTGCACTTTGATGATTTGCATTGACTATTTTGCCATCTTTTTTCTCATTTCTCATTTCATCTTATCTCACCTCCAAATATCAATTTTTACTCCACCAGTAATTTTTTTACAATCTTAATAACTCAGACGGCGGCGATTCATTCCGCCACCGTGAAACCGAAATCTCTCCAACAACGCTTCTCTAGAACCCGTTCTTCATCCTTATTGACCTTCGAAACCCTTACCTATATGTCATTTCTCGGCGCCCCCATGGAAGCCTAGGTCCGACAGTCCTTGCTTTCTCTCCATACAGAACCGGCATACTAGAATTCCCAATTTGCAAAAAAAAAAGCAACGAAATAAGCAAAAATGGCTGGTGGAGGACAACTATCAGCAGAAAGCTGCAGATCTAGTGCAAAATCTTGTTTTGTCTTCTCTCTCAACCCCTCAAACCCCTAATCCCGACCCAGTTTTCCGCCTTCCTCAAAATCCTTTTCTATGCCTTCCGCATCCTCTCCATCCGCCTCACTAACTTCGTCGTCACCGCCATACGCCGCCTTGCTACTTAAGATAAGTCCTCCCGACGCCCTCATTTTTGTCGATCTCTACATTAAGTTTGCTGCCACTGTTTATGGATAGAATAGAAGTAGAATCATTTGATACCATGTCCACTAGCATACGTCCATATGGATAAAGAACAATATCCGTAGAAAACATTGTCCATGAATATATGTGTCCATTTGATTGTGTCCATTCCTCGCTATCCATATGGATATGAAGTGGGGAAATTTA
The DNA here is from genome assembly GCA_026724425.1 of Erythrophleum ivorense. Taxonomy (NCBI): domain Eukaryota; kingdom Viridiplantae; phylum Streptophyta; class Magnoliopsida; order Fabales; family Fabaceae; genus Erythrophleum; species Erythrophleum ivorense. The sequence continues at coordinate 1,789,332 of JAIUCV010000084.1, forward strand.
TTCTTCAGTTACAAAATGCTCAATTTGAGGGAATTTTTGGATTGCAAGGTACATTCGCTGGCTTAGAATTCTAATGGGACAAAGCTTGCATCAAGGAAGATTCTCTCAATAGATGAGCTTCTCTGAAAAATGTTTAAGTTGTAGAAAAATCTGTTTATTTTCTTATGGATTAGCTTTGTGTCATTCGCAAACATTTCTCACAATCTTTGCTTTTTGCTGTTAAGCTATATCGCGAAAACTATTGCTTGATGAGAATATGATTTGATCTAAGTTTCTAAGAATTTAAAACTAGTTATTTAGCCAGGTTTCATAATGGAGAAATGTAAACTGGTTTTCGTTTTGTAGCTACAATTGTGTGTTTTAGTAATAAAATCAGCCTTATTTACCTTTGAATTATTTGTATTACCTTTCAATGTTTTCTTATTTACTCAAAATCCTATGATAGTTTGTTGCGTTTATCACATGGACATCAAATTTGTGATTTTTCTTCTTCTTTTGGTAATTTTTAGAGCTTGTGATGTATATAGCAAAGATCTTTTGACCCTCTATTCAATACAGAAACAGCCTGAGATCATAATAGAAGACTTTTAATGGCAACAACAGCAAGAAACAAAATGTCAGAGATCAAGCTTTCTTGACCTGCATTTGACATACGATTTTACTTTGTTCATCCACAATATATCGTCCATATGTTCCTATCCACACACACCTATTTAAGTCATCCACAATATATGTTCATATCCATGAGAATTTATCCATTTAGCTTACAACTAGCAAATCCCCTAGTTGCAGGTTTTGTATCCACCATAATGTGGCCATATGGAGGTGTCCACACGAAGATTCTTAATGGAAGAAAGCATATCTTCATCCACACTGATTCATGTACAAGCTCGAGTATCCATGTGAATAAGTCAATGTTCATTATCATCCACTATAAACTCATCCATTGTAATATGTCCATATTTTCTATTAATTATTGCCTTGATTTTTGCTCAATTACTGATTCTTGGTACATCGTATATTTTATTAAGCGTGTATCCATCCCGTTGATATCCAAACCCACACATCCATGTGGATAGTTCCATCAAGCGCTTGAGATTGTTAGTTTGTTGCTGGTTCAACATCAAGCAATAGAGGGTTCCATGAGACTGTATCCATATGATTATGTCCATACCTCGATATCCATATGGATATATAACGCATGTATCCAATAACAATATCATCAGCAACAATTTCTGTTTCAGCACCAGCATCAGCCTTAACAGCAGGAATAACAAAGCGGTTTTCGAGCTAAAAAGGCTTATGTCTTCTTCAAATCAGAAATACACTTGATCTTGAGGTTCCATTAAAAAAAAATACTGGAGATTGTTGAGTATGTTAGTGTCCAGTTTAGCGAGGTACTCTTGGAAAATCTCCTTTTTAATTTCAATTGCAGGCTTCAGGATTTTTGTGTAGATACCGCTATACACACAAAAATTAACATATCCATATTGTCTATCCACTCCTACCAATAAAAATGGACATAGTGTTTCTTTACTAAACAACCGTTCATATCTATATGGACGCCAACAAATGGATAGCAATGTCGCACTCCAAATAAGAATTAATATATCCACTTTTTTAATATCCACCAACAACATTTCTTAAGGATACCGTTAATATCCACTCCATATGGACGCCAACAAATGGATACTAATATCACACTCCAAATAACAATTAACATACAACACTTCGTATGGATACCGTTTTACATATGGACGCCAACACATGGATACTACTATCACACTCCAAATAACAATTAACATATCCATTTTTTATATCCACTAAAACTGTTACGATGGATAATATCCTCAAAAACAAATGGAAACCGCTATACAAAACACAAAATAGCATGTCCATATTGGTTATCCACTCCTACCAATAACGATGGACATAATTTTAGTTAGCTAAACCACCATACATATCTACATGGACGCCAACAGATGGCTACTAATGAGATATTCCAAATAACAAATAACATATCCACTATTTTTATATCCACTTACAACACTTCGATCGGATGGATACCACTATCAGATAGCCCACAAAACAATTAACATATCCAATTTTAATATCTACTTTCAATTTTAATATGTCAAACTTGTTGACCTGTCAAATACATATGTATCCATATTATTGTGTCTATATTACGATATCCATATGGATATGAAATTGCTGGTGATCTCGTAGGAATGTTCCATGGTACTGTGTTCATACTCCTATATCCATATGGATATCTAACACCTACATCTATATGTTATATCCTTACCAACGGTTTTCATTTTGCACCTACACCTATATGAGTATCAAAGGTGATTTTCTTTTGTTGATCTGAAAGATGTGAGGTTTGCAAGGACATTGGTTACATGAAAACTAGAGTAGCTAGAGTAGCTAAATTATCCATTTTCCCATTATTTTTACTAACCCTTATAATGGGTGCGATTGAAAAACGTGTATCCTTACTATTTTTCGCGATTACGTTTACATCCATAAATTTATATCCAAAACTTTATGGCTTAATGGATCACAAGCTTGTTGCTCGATGCTAAATATTGGCTCAAGAACTAAACAGGGTATCTACTCTCAATTCAAATTATACACCCACTGAATATCCAACATTGTCAAAAACTAACGGTCCCATATGGAAGTGCGAATGTGGAAATCATGAAACGAAACTGTATCCATGTGGATAGCCATTCATTCATCAAATATCATAGATATGTCAAACTTTTTGACCTGTCAAATACATTGTTTTCCAGGTTGTATGTCCATCGATTATTGTCCATACTTCGATATCCATATGGATATATAACACCTACATATTAGACCAAAACAAACCAACCTTTTCCACAACGACAACAACAAATGGATACCGCTATACACACAAAAATTAACATATCCATATTGTCGATCCACTTCTACCAATAAAAATGGACATAGTGTTTCTTTACTAAACAACCGTTCATATCTATATGGACGCCAACAAATGGATAGCAATGTCGCACTCCAAATAAGAATTAATATATCCACTTTTTTAATATCCACCAACAACATTTCTTAAGGATACCGTTAATATCCACTCCATATGGACGCCAACAAATGGATACTAATATCACACTCCAAATAACAATTAACATACAACACTTCGTATGGATACCGTTTTATATCCACAACTTTATGGCTTAATGGATCACAAGCTTGTTGCTCGATGCTAAATGTTGGCTCAAGAACTAAACAGGGTATCTACTCTCAATTCAAATTATACACCCACTGAATATCCAACATTGTCAAAAACTAACGGTCCCATATGGAAGTGCGAATGTGGAAATCATGAAACGAAACTGCATCCATGTGGATAGCCATTCATTCATCAAATATCATAGATATGTCAAACTTTTTGACCTGTCAAATACATATGTATCCATATTATTGTGTCTATATTACGATATCCATATGGATATGAAATTGCTGGTGATCTCGTAGGAATGTTCCATGGTACTGTGTTCATACTCCTATATCCATATGGATATCTAACACCTACATCTATATGTTATATCCTTACCAACGGTTTTGATTTTGCACCTACACCTATATGAGTATCAAAGGTGATTTTCTTTTGTTGATCTGAAAGATGTGAGGTTTGCAAGGACATTGGTTCAGTTAGAATAAATGAATTTGTCCATGCATTTATATCCACATGGATACTTACATTTTCTTTGTTGTTTTCCAGGTTGTATGTCCATCGATTATTGTCCATACTTCGATATCCATATGGATATATAACACCTACATATTAGACCAAAACAAACCAACCTTTTCCACAACGACAACAACAAATGGATACCGCTATACACACAAAAATTAACATATCCATATTGTCTATCCACTCCTACCAATAAAAATGGACATAGTGTTTCTTTACTAAACAACCGTTCATATCTATATGGGCGCCAACAAATGGATAGCAATGTCGCACTCCAAATAAGAATTAATATATCCACTTTTTTAATATCCACCAACAACATTTCTTAAGGATACCGTTAATATCCACTCCATATGGACGCCAACAAATGGATACTAATATCACACTCCAAATAACAATTAACATACAACAAGAGTATATATCCATTCCATTGTGTCCATATGTTCACGTCCATTTGGATGCTTTACGCTGCATATCCATCCATATAATCACCCAAACTTCTTGTTTTCACCTTGTCTAAACCCACTTAAACGATGAACCTGCAGATTCAATCCATAAGCTAGCTATCATCCATCACAGTTTGTCCACACCATCACAGCTCATCTACACCACATGCTATTATCCATCACACCTCATTCACATAGATTGCTTAATTGTCTACGATTTGATGCAAATAAATTATCCATTTTTTCCTTGCCCAATCCAAAATCGAAATTACATACAATCAAAATAATCCCAACACAGAAACGATTATAACACAGAATCTAGATCGACATAGAGGCCTCAGACACACAACGGAGCTGGTGGATCCGGCGAATCTGGTGGCTCCGGAGTGTTCAGCAGCGTCGGAGAGATTGTCAATCGGGGTTGAGGGAGAGAATGCAGTCGATCAAGAGGCTTCGACGGAGTGGAGAGACGGGTCATGAGCTCAGACCTCAAAAGCACCACCGAACCCATTGTTTCAAACCGCCAGAGAGATAAACCGGCAGTTCTCACCGGAAAACACCAACGGACAGAGAGGAATGTCGGTCACGCGGGAGAGGAGACGAAGCCAAGTCACGTTCAGGAGGAGAGAAAAGTAGATCCAGAGGAAAGTCACGTTCAGGAGGCTGAACGGCATCGTTGGAGAAGAGGGAGGCGGCTGCCTCGATGTGCCTGGGAGCGGCTATCGCTAGGGCGAACTTTCAATATGATTCCTTAGTGATTATAGACAATTTCTTACACATATGATTAGAAATTGTGTGGAGAATTTTACAGTAATAGTAGCCGGGTCTGAAGTAGTGGTTTTTCTCACCACCGTCTCTTTTTTCGTCGGAGAGACACCGAAAAAGAAAAAGCTATTTTTTTCACCGTTAAAACAACAACTTTTATTAAGGGTAAAAATGAATTTTCATGCAACAAAGATTCATTGAAAACAACCCAAAGTCCCTCATATCCACAAAGTGCCTCTTTGTGATATCAAAGTCATATCCGATCGAAGTGTATCCATCCCGTTGATATCCAAACCCACACATCCATGTGGATAGTTCCATCAAGCGCTTGAGATTGTTAGTTTGTTGCTGGTTCAACATCAAGCAATAGAGGGTTCCATGAGACTGTATCCATATGATTATGTCCATACCTCGATATCCATATGGATATATAACGCATGTATCCAATAACAATATCATCAGCAACAATTTCTGTTTCAGCACCAGCATCAGCCTTAACAGCAGGAATAACAAAGCGGTTTTCGAGCTAAAAAGGCTTATGTCTTCTTCAAATCAGAAATACACTTGATCTTGAGGTTCCATTAAAAAAAAATACTGGAGATTGTTGAGTATGTTAGTGTCCAGTTTAGCGAGGTACTCTTGGAAAATCTCCTTTTTAATTTCAATTGCAGGCTTCAGGATTTTTGTGTAGATACCGCTATACACACAAAAATTAACATATCCATATTGTCTATCCACTCCTACCAATAAAAATGGACATAGTGTTTCTTTACTAAACAACCGTTCATATCTATATGGACGCCAACAAATGGATAGCAATGTCGCACTCCAAATAAGAATTAATATATCCACTTTTTTAATATCCACCAACAACATTTCTTAAGGATACCGTTAATATCCACTCCATATGGACGCCAACAAATGGATACTAATATCACACTCCAAATAACAATTAACATACAACACTTCGTATGGATACCGTTTTACATATGGACGCCAACACATGGATACTACTATCACACTCCAAATAACAATTAACATATCCATTTTTTATATCCACTAAAACTGTTACGATGGATAATATCCTCAAAAACAAATGGAAACCGCTATACAAAACACAAAATAGCATGTCCATATTGGTTATCCACTCCTACCAATAACGATGGACATAATTTTAGTTAGCTAAACCACCATACATATCTACATGGACGCCAACAGATGGCTACTAATGAGATATTCCAAATAACAAATAACATATCCACTATTTTTATATCCACTTACAACACTTCGATCGGATGGATACCACTATCAGATAGCCCACAAAACAATTAACATATCCAATTTTAATATCTACTTTCAATTTTAATATGTCAAACTTGTTGACCTGTCAAATACATATGTATCCATATTATTGTGTCTATATTACGATATCCATATGGATATGAAATTGCTGGTGATCTCGTAGGAATGTTCCATGGTACTGTGTTCATACTCCTATATCCATATGGATATCTAACACCTACATCTATATGTTATATCCTTACCAACGGTTTTCATTTTGCACCTACACCTATATGAGTATCAAAGGTGATTTTCTTTTGTTGATCTGAAAGATGTGAGGTTTGCAAGGACATTGGTTACATGAAAACTAGAGTAGCTAGAGTAGCTAAATTATCCATTTTCCCATTATTTTTACTAACCCTTATAATGGGTGCGATTGAAAAACGTGTATCCTTACTATTTTTCGCGATTACGTTTACATCCATAAATTTATATCCAAAACTTTATGGCTTAATGGATCACAAGCTTGTTGCTCGATGCTAAATATTGGCTCAAGAACTAAACAGGGTATCTACTCTCAATTCAAATTATACACCCACTGAATATCCAACATTGTCAAAAACTAACGGTCCCATATGGAAGTGCGAATGTGGAAATCATGAAACGAAACTGTATCCATGTGGATAGCCATTCATTCATCAAATATCATAGATATGTCAAACTTTTTGACCTGTCAAATACATTGTTTTCCAGGTTGTATGTCCATCGATTATTGTCCATACTTCGATATCCATATGGATATATAACACCTACATATTAGACCAAAACAAACCAACCTTTTCCACAACGACAACAACAAATGGATACCGCTATACACACAAAAATTAACATATCCATATTGTCGATCCACTTCTACCAATAAAAATGGACATAGTGTTTCTTTACTAAACAACCGTTCATATCTATATGGACGCCAACAAATGGATAGCAATGTCGCACTCCAAATAAGAATTAATATATCCACTTTTTTAATATCCACCAACAACATTTCTTAAGGATACCGTTAATATCCACTCCATATGGACGCCAACAAATGGATACTAATATCACACTCCAAATAACAATTAACATACAACACTTCGTATGGATACCGTTTTATATCCACAACTTTATGGCTTAATGGATCACAAGCTTGTTGCTCGATGCTAAATGTTGGCTCAAGAACTAAACAGGGTATCTACTCTCAATTCAAATTATACACCCACTGAATATCCAACATTGTCAAAAACTAACGGTCCCATATGGAAGTGCGAATGTGGAAATCATGAAACGAAACTGCATCCATGTGGATAGCCATTCATTCATCAAATATCATAGATATGTCAAACTTTTTGACCTGTCAAATACATATGTATCCATATTATTGTGTCTATATTACGATATCCATATGGATATGAAATTGCTGGTGATCTCGTAGGAATGTTCCATGGTACTGTGTTCATACTCCTATATCCATATGGATATCTAACACCTACATCTATATGTTATATCCTTACCAACGGTTTTGATTTTGCACCTACACCTATATGAGTATCAAAGGTGATTTTCTTTTGTTGATCTGAAAGATGTGAGGTTTGCAAGGACATTGGTTCAGTTAGAATAAATGAATTTGTCCATGCATTTATATCCACATGGATACTTACATTTTCTTTGTTGTTTTCCAGGTTGTATGTCCATCGATTATTGTCCATACTTCGATATCCATATGGATATATAACACCTACATATTAGACCAAAACAAACCAACCTTTTCCACAACGACAACAACAAATGGATACCGCTATACACACAAAAATTAACATATCCATATTGTCTATCCACTCCTACCAATAAAAATGGACATAGTGTTTCTTTACTAAACAACCGTTCATATCTATATGGGCGCCAACAAATGGATAGCAATGTCGCACTCCAAATAAGAATTAATATATCCACTTTTTTAATATCCACCAACAACATTTCTTAAGGATACCGTTAATATCCACTCCATATGGACGCCAACAAATGGATACTAATATCACACTCCAAATAACAATTAACATACAACAAGAGTATATATCCATTCCATTGTGTCCATATGTTCACGTCCATTTGGATGCTTTACGCTGCATATCCATCCATATAATCACCCAAACTTCTTGTTTTCACCTTGTCTAAACCCACTTAAACGATGAACCTGCAGATTCAATCCATAAGCTAGCTATCATCCATCACAGTTTGTCCACACCATCACAGCTCATCTACACCACATGCTATTATCCATCACACCTCATTCACATAGATTGCTTAATTGTCTACGATTTGATGCAAATAAATTATCCATTTTTTCCTTGCCCAATCCAAAATCGAAATTACATACAATCAAAATAATCCCAACACAGAAACGATTATAACACAGAATCTAGATCGACATAGAGGCCTCAGACACACAACGGAGCTGGTGGATCCGGCGAATCTGGTGGCTCCGGAGTGTTCAGCAGCGTCGGAGAGATTGTCAATCGGGGTTGAGGGAGAGAATGCAGTCGATCAAGAGGCTTCGACGGAGTGGAGAGACGGGTCATGAGCTCAGACCTCAAAAGCACCACCGAACCCATTGTTTCAAACCGCCAGAGAGATAAACCGGCAGTTCTCACCGGAAAACACCAACGGACAGAGAGGAATGTCGGTCACGCGGGAGAGGAGACGAAGCCAAGTCACGTTCAGGAGGAGAGAAAAGTAGATCCAGAGGAAAGTCACGTTCAGGAGGCTGAACGGCATCGTTGGAGAAGAGGGAGGCGGCTGCCTCGATGTGCCTGGGAGCGGCTATCGCTAGGGCGAACTTTCAATATGATTCCTTAGTGATTATAGACAATTTCTTACACATATGATTAGAAATTGTGTGGAGAATTTTACAGTAATAGTAGCCGGGTCTGAAGTAGTGGTTTTTCTCACCACCGTCTCTTTTTTCGTCGGAGAGACACCGAAAAAGAAAAAGCTATTTTTTTCACCGTTAAAACAACAACTTTTATTAAGGGTAAAAATGAATTTTCATGCAACAAAGATTCATTGAAAACAACCCAAAGTCCCTCATATCCACAAAGTGCCTCTTTGTGATATCAAAGTCATTAAAGTGCCTCTAGATGTAATGGACTCCAATGAGTCAGATATTAATGGAGTAAGATGAATTTTAAGAGATGATAAAGAGGAAATGAGGTGGTTTGGAGTAAAAGCTAACCCACGATTATTCTAGATTTTGGAGGCTGAGTCCGCACCGTTGTTACGGGCAATGTTACGTGTTGAGATTGTTGTTCTCTTACGTTCTCTTACTGTTTACGGAGAAGGAAGTGCTATCGTAAGAGAACATGCATGATCGGCCCTTTAAGTAAAAGAGTTTTTTCTTTTGGGCCAACGAGTGGATGATGAATGGACACGTTATTGACTCAAGAGTCTCAGACTATTAGCTTTAATTAGTGACTATTTGTTATGGACTTGCAAGATTTAAAGTAGTTATTTCTACCACAATAAGTTTTTGAAGATACAAAAGAATGCAACATCGATTAAAGACTATTACACAATTCAAAGAGCATTAATCGTTAAACCTTTTCTGCAAATTGAAGCTTACTTATAGTACAGTTTGTTATTGGATTTTGAAGACTCAAATGTTGTTATTATTTCCCATAACGTAACGTAAAAAGACGTACATAGTGGGTTTACATACTTAACCAAAAAAGTGTGGCAAAATAAAGTAAAGGTATATAGTTAATTATCAAAGTAGGTTATTGAAGTACTAAACTATTAGAAATTAATAAATAAATACCCGATCATGCATAAATTCTAAAAAAATATAAGTATATATTAACATACTATTTTTTTTTTTTATTATCATGAACATTTGCTTTACAGTTTTGAATCCTAAATTACTTGGTTATAATAAGAGTTATACTTTGTTTATAATTTTTGTCAATGATGTATTCCAAATTACACCGGTTCATAAATGAGAATCTTAAACTTAATAATTTTTTATAGTTTTTTTCCAGTATATATGTAAGTCATAAGTTAATAAATAACTCGTTATCTTAACTTTTATTTTTATTTAGTGTGATCAGTGTATGTGATGGACCTTTCATCTTCAATTCTAATTAATCCGTGATCACGTAAATGATTTAGAGCATGACTCATCATCATTACTGCAATGCAATAACTTCAGAATTTAATTAAATGTCAATTACCGTTTTGCTTTTCCACTATAAAAAGAAAGAAACGAAAACAATTCTTCACAAATGTATTCATATTATTATTCCTAGAAAAAAAAAGTATGAATAACATCAAACAGTTTCTCTTGGCCATTTACATATCTCTAGTCCTATCATGTCAAGATCATGTCTTAGGCGACATCATATTCCCGAAGATTTCCGAGTGGCAAGTCACGGTGGTCAATGGTTTGACCACCCAAGAAACTCTTTTCATCCATTGTAAATCGAAGGAAGATGATCTAGGCGAACAAAATCTGAGTTTCGGAGATAGATTTTCTTTGAATTTTAGAGAAAATATGCTTCACTCAACTTTGTTTTGGTGCTATATGAGCAAAGATGATGGTCATATGAATGTAAAAGTGTTTTGGGATGATGTAATTTTGTTTCATAGATGTGGTTGGAAACAATGTCTTTGGACTGCTAAGACAGATGGCGTTTATCTTTGGAATTCTGCAACCGGTGAAGATGTGTTGGCTGAGAAATGGGAAGTTGGATGGTGAAGAGATATTTTTACTAATTGTCTTAATCAGAATTTCATTGATTTAGACAAGAAAAACAATAACAATAAAATTCTCATAATTTCTCCTTTATTTCTTGTACTTTTTTCATCAAATACAGAATTTTATTTGCTAATAAAATTTAATTCTTTACATACAATCCGATTATTTGTTAATTTTTAAAATGAAATTAATTGTATAGGAATTTAGGTAAATGACGATGATGTAATATTTATCACCTTCCTCTAGAATTTGGATTAAGGGGTTGGTTTAATATCTTTATATCGTTTCGTGTCATGCAAGAAACTTGGCGAAGAGAAGAGAAAATGTTGTTAAGATAATTATCACGTTTGACACGTGGACACATAAGAAGATGACACGTGGCAAGTATTTTTATTTTAACAAAAAAAATCCAAGAGTTTAGTGGAATTTTTGGCTACTAGGATAGTATGGTTTCAAAAATGAATATAGTATGGTTTGTTGGTTACTAAAAAGAGGCTATGACACTAAAACCTCGGATCCATATGGACTATTAGTGTGTGCCGATTAATTTTAATATTCAGGTTAAACCTCTTATCCATCTTATCTTTGTCGATCTATATACACATAAATGATGCTAAAATGAGAAAAAAATAATTACAAAAATATAGACAATACATGTAACATCCGCGAACCAGAAAGTTGTTTTGGAAGTGGTGTTGGACGATGCTAGGGGTTCGGGAGTAGTTGGCACATGCCATAGAGGTGTGAATTGAGGATTGGTTGTGCATGTTCTTGTTTGATTGTTGTACAGTCGGTCTAAGATTCAAGCATCGCGAAGAAAGTGTGCTAAATCCTTCCGAACGACTAGTATCGATCGAAACTGGTTATCAGGGTCGATTTCCGGTTTAAGTCGATCGAATCGAGTTGGGTTGGTTTTGGTCGATGGGTGTCGACCGACACCAAGGAAGGGTGTCGATCGACACCGGTTATTGCGAAATCGACCGGTTTGATTCAAGTGATTGCGGTTTGGTCGGTTAAGGGCGAGGGAACCCTATTTTGTGCGAGAAAACACTGTAGCCGCATCACTTTTCACGTTTTTCGAGGCAGAGAGTTTCCAGAGAGAGGCAGGGCGATTTTGGTTGATTTTTGGAGTTTCTGGGCTTGATCTGTTGCTGTTCTTCGCTGTTTCATCTCTTTTCCTTGTTTCCAATCCAATCTAAGGTGAGTGCGTGACTGTAGGTCCGTTAATCACTAGAGATTGTTTGATTTTGAGTTTAGGTTGTTGTTTTTGTGTTGTTCTTCGGTTTTATGTGGTTTGATGCGTATATGGGGGTTGAATCCCATTGATTGTTGTTTATTTTACTGTTTTCGCACTGTTTCTTCGCGTTTGGTGTCTGGGCGTCGAGCCGGTGTCGAGCGACACTCGGGAGGCTGGCGTCGATCGACACCATATAGGTGTCGGTCGACACCGACCTGGGTGTCAGGAAACGTGGGTTTCCTGACAGGTAGTTGTGGTTATTGTTGTTGCATTGTCATTATTGTTGTTTATTGTGGTATATTGTCTATTGTTTGACGTAATTGGCCTGTAGGCAGGATGATCCACTCACTAAGTATTTATGATAATACTTACGCATCTCTATTCCAATGTGATGCAGGTAACAGCAATGTTCATCCGCGGAAATAGACCGAGAGAAGAGGATGATGAGATTAGGATTTGGATTCTGGCGTTTATGTTGTGGTTGATTGAGAATTCATGAGTTTAGGGTGTTAGTCTTTATTTCAATCATGTAGCAAACCGGGTGTTTAGGTTGCTAGAGTTATTTCTTTATTGGTTATTCTTTATTGGTTATTTGTTAAACAATTATTCATGATTTAATAATATTATTGATTCTTTTGAGAACTTCCGCATTGTGTTGTTGAATTAGCTGTTGAGGATTAATATTTTTGGGAATGTTAATCTGGGCTAATTATTTAAAAAAAAAAAAAAGCTTGGTTGTTTCATTTTGGTTTCAGAGCAAATACGGTTTTAGGACTGTTAGAGTTGGATGAATTGGACTATGTGTTTAATTGATTATGTGAGTTAGTCAGTTAGTGGTCTAGTCTCATCCTCTCGGTCTTCCAGTTTTCCGCGGGTAAGTGAGTTGGATAGTTGTGTGTTGTGTTTTGTATTTTTGTGTGTTGACTTTGCTCTTTTTCTGTACTTGGTGGTAGTGCAGAGAGATGGACGCAGGTCGTGGTCGTGGACGTGGTCGTGGTCGCGGTGCAGCCCGTGGGGGCAGAGGAGCTGGTCGCGGTGGGCGAGCAGCGGGTCGTGGAGGTCGGGGTGCTGGTCGTGGAGTGCCAGAGGCTGAGGTCTCAGTGGAGAGTGCGGCGCCTAGTGTGGCGGCGGCGTCGGTGACACAGTCTGTTTCGTTGGCCGGTGGGGCTAACTCAGGTGCCAGTGGTGGCGCAGGAGCTGGAGCGGTTCCCGGCAGGGGCGCTGCTTTAGCTCAGGGAGAGTTGATTGTGGGGCTACTGACGCAGTTGTTGGCACGTCTTCCTCAGGCAGTTCCACAGCAGGCTCCGGTTGCACCTCCAGCGGCCGGGGCACAGGTTGGTGCCGGGGCACAGGTTGGTGCCGGGGCACATGTTGGTGCCGGTTTTGTTGAGCAGCAGGAGGCTGCGGTGCAGCAGGGTGTTGCAGTTGGGTTTTCGCCTTATCGTGAGATGATGAGGGAGATGCAGAGGATTGGTACGCCTACGTTTGAGGGCGGTGTTACTCCAGAGCAGGCTGACGAGTGGCGTCAGAGGTTAGAGAGGAACTTTGATTCTGTTCGTTGTCCGGAGCAGTTTCAGGTTGAGCTGGCAGTGCACTACCTTGGGGGTGATGCACATTTGTGGTGGAGGTCTGTTAGGAACAGGAGAGAGGTATGGACTTGGGTTGACTTCGTCGAGGAGTTCAACCACAATTTTTTCCCTCAGGAGGCTCGTGACAGGCTGCAGTTGAGGTTTTTGGACTTGACTCAGGGTGAGAGGTCTGTTCGAGAGTACGATGCAGAGTTCTGCAGGTTGGTGGTCTTTTCTGGTGGTGAGTTGATCAGTGAGCGAGCATTGACATCGCGGTTTCTTCAGGGACTTCGGAGGAACATCAGGACTCAGTGCAGAGGTGGTATGTACCACACCAGAGCGGGCTTAGTGGAGTTGGCAGCTTCCATTGAGGAGGACTTGCGTGAGCCGGTGAGTACGGCGGTTGTTCCAGTTGCAGTTGCTCCTGCTACCCATCCTCGGGGCCAGCAGCAGCATCAGCAGCGCAGAGGTCACAGTTCTGGTTACGGCAGGGGCAGTAGGCCTGCGCAGGGCCAGAAGAGGAGAGCAGAGGAGATATCTGCTAGTAGCCCGAGTACGGGTGGTTGTTTTGGTTGTGGTAGTCTGGATCACAGAGTGGCGACTTGCCCCAAGAGGGCGGGATCCAGAGAGACGACAGTGTGCTTCTACTGCAGGGAGCCGGGGCATATCAAGACAATGTGTCCCAAGTTGCAGCAGAGGGCAGTGGCAGCGGCGATTCAGCCGTTGGCTATTCAGTCAGCAGCGCAGGTTGCGGCGTTGCAGTCAGGTGGAGCGCCGATAGTTTATACTTCGGCAGAGGTGGGCCAGACCAGTCAGTCAGGTCAGATCACAGGTAAAATCTTGACTCAGACTTTTAAATTCTTAAGGTAGAATTGTTGTTGTGTCTGTTTCTGTTATTTTACTGTGATAGAGTTAGAGGTTCTCAACACTTGTGGAATTGTGTAGGGACCTTGTTAGTTGGAGGTTTCGAGTCTCACGTTCTGTTTGACTCGGGAGTATCTAATTGCTTCATTACTCCGGAGAGAGCTGAGGGTAGTGGTATTCGGAGTAGCGAGGGCGAGGCTTCAGGCTTTGTCAAGGTGGCCGGTGGTGGTTATTTGGCTACTTCGGGCAGAGCTAGAGCAGTTGATGTGCAGATTGCGGGGCAGTCTATGCCAGCAGATTTAGTCATCAGTCCGGTGGAACTGTATGACGTGATTTTTGGGATGGACTGGTTATCCCTATACCGAGTTCATCTGGATTGCTACAGAGGTAGAGTGGTGTTTGAGCAGGATGCAGGGAAGTTGGTTTATCAGGGAGTGAGACCGACTTCGGGGAGTATAGTGATTTCAACTATTCAGGCAGAGCAGTTGTTAGAGCGGGGCTGCGAAGCCTATTTGGCGACGATCACTATGACAGAGTCCAGTGGTGAGGTGAGTCTGCAGGATATTCAGGTTGTCCAGGAGTTTGAGGATGTATTTCGATCGCTGAAGGGATTGCCACCATCTCGGTCAGATCCATTCACGATTGATTTAGAGCCCGGGACAGCTCCGATATCGAAGACACCTTACAGGATGGCTCCAGCAGAGATGGCAGAGCTGAAGAAGCAGCTAGAGGACCTTTTGAGTAAAGGGTTCATCAGACCTAGTGTTTCGCCGTGGGGAGCGCCAGTGTTGTTTGTTAAGAAGAAGGATGGCAGTTTTCGGTTGTGCATTGATTACCGGGGACTTAACCGAGTCACAGTGAAGAACATGTACCCACTTCCGAGGATTGATGAGTTGTTGGATCAGTTGAGTGGTGCTACTTGGTTCTCCAAGATTGATTTGGCATCGGGTTATCATCAGATTCCGATAGATGAGGCAGATGTCCGGAAGACAGCTTTTCGGACGAGGTATGGGCATTTTGAGTTTGTGGTCATGCCTTTTGGTTTGACTAATGCGCCGGCAGCGTTTATGAGGTTGATGAACGACGTGTTCAGGGAGTTTCTGGATGTGTTTGTCATTATTTTCATTGATGACATTTTGGTGTATTCGAGGAGTCCAGAGGAGCATGTTGAGGCTTGTTTTGGGGAAGCTTCGAGAGCATAAGTTGTATGCTAAGTTGAGCAAGTGTAGCTTTTGGCAGCGAGAGATGGGTTTTCTTGGCCATATTGTTTCTGCCGAGGGAGTTTCTGTGGATCCGGCTAAGATTGAGGCTATCAGAGATTGGCCTAGACCGAGTAGTGCTACCGAGATCAGGAGTTTTCTGGGTTTAGCAGGCTATTACAGGAGGTTCGTCAAGGGGTTTTCGAGCATGTCTCAGCCGATGACGAGGTTGACTGGCAAGGATGTGCCGTTTGTATGGTCGCCTGAGTGCGAGGAAAGTTTTGGGAAGCTCAAGGAGATGTTGACTAGTACACCAGTGTTGGCATTACCCGACCCGGGGAAGCCGTATGTAGTGTACACAGATGCTTCAGGTGTTGGACTGGGTTGTGTTTTGATGCAGGAGGGCAGAGTGATTGCCTATGCTTCGAGGCAGTTGCAGGGCAGTGAGTGCAACCGTCCTATACATGACCTTGAGTTGGGAGCGGTGGTTTTTGCGCTTAAGATTTGGAGGTCTTATTTGTATGGTGGCAGAGTGCAGATCTTTACAGATCACAAGAGTCTACAGCATATTTTCACTCAGCCTTTGCTGAATGCGAGACAGACGCGTTGGGTGGAGTTTCTGGCAGACTATGACCTGGATATTGTTTATCATCCGGGCAAGGCCAACTTGGTGGCAGATGCGTTTAGTCGACGGAGGGTTGATTCAGATAGGGAGCGTGGTGTTGAGGCTTTGGTCAGCGAGATTAGTACATTGCGTCTTTGTGCTACTTCAGAGGAGCCTTTGGGTTTAGAGGCAGCTGATCAGGCAGACTTACTCAGTAGGATCAGAGTGGCGCAGCAGAGTGATCAGGGTTTGATTGATGCTTCGCAGGCGGTTGGTTCTGAGTATCAAGTCTCTTCGAATGGGACTATCTTGGTTCGTGGGCGAGTTTGTGTGCCCAAGGATGAGGAGTTGAGGCATGAGGTTTTGAGAGAGGCTCATTCGAGCAAGTTCTCGATTCATCCGGGTGCGACCAAGATGTACCGTGACCTCAAACGGTATTATCATTGGGTTGGGATGAAGAGGGATGTGGCTGATTGGGTTGCGAGGTGCAACACTTGTTCTTTGGTCAAGGCAGAGCATCAGGTGCCTAGTGGTCTTTTGCAGAGTTTACCCATTCCAGAGTGGAAGTGGGATATGATCACTATGGATTTTGTTGTGGGATTACCTATCTCACGGACATTCGATGCTATTTGGGTCATTGTAGATCGCTTGACCAAGTCAGCACGTTTCTTGGCCATCAAGAAGACAGACGGAGCAGCTGTCTTGGCTAGGAAGTTTGTGCGAGAGATTGTGAGGCTGCATGGAGTGCCAGCCAGTATTGTGTCGGATAGAGATCCGAGGTTTGCTTCAGAGTTTTGGAGGGCATTTCAGACTGAGATGGGCACTAAGGTGCATATGAGTACAGCGTATCATCCGCAGACAAATGGGCAGTCAGAGAGGACTATTCAGACTTTGGAGGATCTGCTTAGGATGTGTGTACTGGATTGGGGTGGTCATTGGGCTGATCATCTGTGTTTGGCAGAGTTTGCCTATAACAACAGTTTTCAGTCTAGTATTGGTATGGCTCCTTATGAGGCTTTGTACGGGAGGCCATGCAGGACACCGTTATGCTGGATCCAAGTGGGGGAGCGCAGCATGTTTGGAGCTAGTTTTGTTCAGGAGACGACGGAGAAGATTCGTGTCTTGAGGCTGAACATGAAGGAGGCTCAGGATAGACAGAGGAGTTATGCAGATAGGCGGCGACGTGAGCTTGAGTTTCAGGTGGGAGATAGAGTTTATCTCAAGATGGCTATGTTGAGGGGCCCTAACAGGTCCATAGCAGAAAACAAGCTCAGTCCGCGTTTTATGGGTCCGTTTCCAGTGGTGGAGCGAGTTGGGCCAGTGGCTTATCGGTTGGAGTTGCCACCGATTATGAGCGCCTTTCATAAGGTGTTTCATGTGTCTATGTTGAGGAGGTGTTTGCGTCCTTCAGAGGAGGTAGTGGTTGAGATTCCGGAGGATCTTCAGCCAGATTTGACAGTTCCGGCAATTCCTGTGAGGATTCTTGAGAGGAGAGTCAAGGTTCTGCGGAACAAGAGGGTGCCATTGTTGAGAGTCTTGTGGGACTGTAGCGGCACAGAGGAGCAGTCTTGGGAGCCAGAGGCAAAGATGAAGCTGAAGTTCGGAAAGTGGTTCGACAAGCAGGCTGTGGAGTGATTCATCTTTGTGGTTCTAGTCTTGTTTTGGTTTTTGTTGTTGTTGGTTTTGGATATATGTATTTTCGTTTTGTTGTACGATATACATTTTTGGAGTTATATGAGATGAAGTTTTGCCTCATATTTGTGGTTATGGTTTGGGATGTTACAAGTTTCTTTGGCCGGTGGGGTCATTGAAAGTTTTTGGTCATATGTTGGTACGCGTTTCAGATTTTATTACTCGTTTTGTCTAGAGGCGTGGGCCTTGTAGACGGTGGTTCTATTTGTGTTGGGACGTTAGGTGCCCAACGGACTTATATTGGGGGTCGCTACCTCGATATGGGTTGTTTTCGTGACGTGGGTCGCGGTTTGGATACTGGGCCATGGGCCGCAGTATGGATATTGTGGCGGTGGGCCGCAATATGGTTATCGTGACGGTAGGTTACGGTGTTGAGAGTAATAATATCTTGGAGACATGCGTATAACATAGGACTGAAAATATGAGTTTTTGAGGTCTTTGAGAGACGTTTGTGTTGGGATTCGAGGACGAATCCAGTTTAGTGGGGGAGAATTGTAACATCCGCGAACCAGAAAGTTGTTTTGGAAGTGGTGTTGGACGATGCTAGGGGTTCGGGAGTAGTTGGCACATGCCTTAGAGGTGTGAATTGAGGATTGGCTGTGCATGTTCTTGTTTGATTGTTGTACAGTCGGTCTAAGATTCAAGCATCGCGAAGAAAGTGTGCTAAATCCTTTCGAACGACTAGTATCGAGTTATCAGGGTCGATTTCCGGTTTAAGTCGATCGAATCGAGTTGGGTTGGTTTTGGTCGATGGGTGTCGACCGACACCAAGGAAGGGTGTCGATCGACACCGGTTATTGCGAAATCGACCGGTTTGATTCAAGTGATTGCGGTTTGGTCGGTTAAGGGCGAGGGAACCCTATTTTGTGCGAGAAAACACTGTAGCCGCATCACTTTTCACGTTTTTCGAGGCAGAGAGTTTCCAGAGAGAGGCAGGGCGATTTTGGTTGATTTTTGGAGTTTCTGGGCTTGATCTGTTGCTGTTCTTCGCTGTTTCATCTCTTTTCCTTGTTTCCAATCCAATCTAAGGTGAGTGCGTGACTGTAGGTCCGTTAATCACTAGAGATTGTTTGATTTTGAGTTTAGGTTGTTGTTTTTGTGTTGTTCTTCGGTTTTATGTGGTTTGATGCGTATATGAGGGTTGAATCCCATTGATTGTTGTTTATTTTACTGTTTTCGCACTGTTTCTTCGCGTTTGGTGTCTGGGCGTCGAGCCGGTGTCGAGCGACACTCTGTGAGTGTCGATCGACACTCGGGAGGCTGGCGTCGATCGACACCATATAGGTGTCGGTCGACACCGACCTGGGTGTCAGGAAACGTGGGTTTCCTGACAGGTAGTTGTGGTTATTGTTGTTGCATTGTCATTATTGTTGTTTATTGTGGTATATTGTCTATTGTTTGACGTAATTGGCCTGTAGGCAGGATGATCCACTCACTAAGTATTTATGATAATACTTACGCATCTCTATTCTAATGTGATGCAGGTAACAGCAATGTTCATCCGCGGAAAGAGACCGAGAGAAGAGGATGATGAGATTAGGATTTGGATTCTGGCATTTATGTTGTGGTTGATTGAGAATTCATGAGTTTAGGGTGTTAGTCTTTATTTCAATAATGTAGCAAACCGGGTGTTTAGGTTGCTAGAGTTATTTCTTTATTGGTTATTCTTTATTGGTTATTTGTTAAACAATTATTCATGATTTAATAATATTATTGATTCTTTTGAGAACTTCCGCATTGTGTTGTTGAATTAGCTGTTGAGGATTAATATTTATGGGAATGTTAATCTGGGCTAATTATTTAAAAAAAAAAAAAGCTTGGTTGTTTCAATACATCAATTGAGAAAATTAGATATCATACCATATTATTTGTATAACTCCATGTATAATGATAGATATGGTGATTAGATAATAGTATTAAGAGATAAGAACTTCATTATTTTTATTAAAAATATTTATGAAAAACAAAACCTGCGCTTATGCGTGGGAATTAATCTAGTATTTAAAATAAGAAAATGAGTTTATGTTTGTCTCATTGCATAGCTTTTTTTTCAAACTTATATAGATGATTCTAGCATATGGACATCCATTTAGAAACAGTTTCAGTTAATTTAATTTTATTTTATTCAGCCTCTATGTAAGAAATTATAAGTATTTTAACAATAATGATATTTATTTTCTTAAACATATTTATGAGTATTTTTAAAACAATAGTTGAAAAACTTGACTAGAATGACTTTAACGAATAATTTTGCAAATAAAAAGAAACGAGTACCATAATTTAATAATTTTTTTTTTCTTTTCTTACACACGGTTTATAGAGTAAAATTATATTGTTAAATTTTGATGTAGTTTTTATTTAGGATATTTGAACAAATATTACACAAATTAAAAATATTTTGAAAACTAACATCTCTTTTAAAATGTTGGAAAACTAAGCTTTTTAATATTCGACATTACCAAAATACCCTTAATTTTTTTCAAACATAAAAATTGTTTTAAAATTCGTTTCTGTTATTTTAAAATTATTTCAGTTGAAAAAAAAATTTTCTGTTATTTTAAAGATAATTCTAAACAGTTATTTTTATTTTATTATAACAAAAAAAGAAGAAAAAAAATGTGTGGCATATTCTCTGCTGGTGTCGCATTATCCGGAAATATAATCTGAAAAATCTACAACAAGAAAAAAAAAATATTCAGAAGATCTTATTTGAAATTTAACTTATCTGATAAACAAAGAAGGAACGTGAGTTTAACCATAACACATCTGATAATCTTTTTTTTTTAGAATGAAGCATGAGTTTTTCTTTGTTCTAAAATGAAGCAGATTTTTGGAGTTTATGAAGATTGGATGATGCAAAATAAATCATGGTATTTTATGATGCATATATTTTGTAATAATAGATGTACATCTAAGTATAAGTATCTACTAAAATATTTTTTTCTTGTTTTTCGATGATTTTTTTCTTCTGATATATCTAAATTTTAAACTATTTTTTAATCTAAATTCAAGATATATCTTAATTAAAAGGAAATTGTTTTATTTCTAATTATTAATTCCAAAAATTGATGATGGTTTATTTGTCTTTTCACTTATTAAAAAAATTATTTTTTCAAACTTTAAAAACAAGAGTAGTTTTAGAATATTGAACCAACTCTCCCTTTTTATTATTATATTATTATATTGTTTGTCATTTGTGATTTATAAGTTCTTGTAACAAAACTGTAAACCATTGATGTTAGTTTCGATTCTCTAAATATATATATTACTTCGCTAAACATGGATTTTCTGAAATATTTAAACTGATGTTCACGTTTTGAAACGGATTGATGCAATAGCTCCAATCGGCCGGGAGGTATTGGAGACTAGGAATGGATCTTGTGCATCATCATGTCCCTGAAAGAATTTTTCATCTTGTGATCGAAAACAATAAAAACAAACCATAGAAAACTTCAATTAGAAAGCACAAACAAACGCAATGTGATCGAAATTTGTTTCTCATAATCAGGAGAACAATCGCGATCTCGAGTATTCAATTCACAATTGTCGATTTACCTAAAAACTAGAGAAAAACAGTTTGATAGAAATTTGAGCTTCAATTCGCAATTTCACAATTTTATACTTCCTAGTGAAAAAGTTTCACACATCCCGCATGTCTCACACAAACATGCGACTGTGCGAACTTGAAAATTCAAATCTTCAACCAACAAAACATAGTGGGGTTGAGCATTTTGGCCCATTGTGTCTCAGGTCGTAATATTTGCTGATCTGAAACTATAAGTGGTATACGATTTGCTCTAAACGTTAACTCGGACCGATCAACTTCCTTAGTTATCGGAATTTGATCCTCATAAAATCTGGTATAGTGGATTTCATTTTATGGATGAAAAAAGATATGGTATATGCATTGTTTGATTCAAGCTAAACTTTTTATTACACAAAACTAAAGCTTGTATATCCTTGAATAGTGTGTTAAGTTAGGTTCCAAGCCAATAAATAATCTCACTTATTCAGTAAACCAATAAAAATAAAAATAAACATAGAAACAAGACTAGCTTATGGAGTTAATAACCGCTTAATCCCAAGTATCAAAAAGTTTTAAAGTACTGGATGCTCTCACTCGAATCCATAAACTCAATGTCAAAATATTTGGTAGCTACACGCATGGTAAACCAGCGATCAGGTATCCCTTTAATCTCAACCTTTTGTAGATGATTGCTTTGAAGATCATAGCAGAGGAAGTAAAAGGGAGAAACCAACCTCAAGGGTTATAGCAGAGGAAGATCATAGCAGAGGAAGTAAAAGGAAGATCATAGGAGAGGAATTTCATTTGCAACGTCATATATGGTGGAGAAGTGCGAACAAGGGTGGCCAGTTTTTCACCTCGATAACAAAGAAGGATAATATAAGAGCAAAATCAGATTACTATATGTATGGAATTAAAACTATGTTTTAGATTTAGGAAAATGAATTAACCGATATAGACATACATCAGAGATTACACTTAAGTATTGCTACAAATTTGAAATCCTCTAGGGATCGATCTATCACAAGAAAATGTTAAAGATTATAATATAAGCTTACTCCTGAAGCATCCAATAACTGCGTCTTTGAAAGTCTTCATTGTCTTGTCCATGCGCGTAGTAACAATTAATGTAGAACATCAACGACGCTTCATGCATGCACGGATATTCATGAACAATCGAAATCACTAATAAACACCTAACAACATCTAGACTATATTAATATATCAATCATATCGGATCAAACAATATACGACCATACTTGTCAAAGAAGTAGAAGAAACATGTTTTATTTACTGCCGTCACACGAGTTTCAGATTAGCTGTTTATTCGAGCCTAGGCAAGTGTTATAAATGTGCTAAGAAATTCATTACCCAACAGGAGAGATGGCCGTAAAAACACAAATGAGAACATGGAGGAAGAAAAGGATACTTAAACCAATATGTCATATGCTTTGGTTGCTGATGATGCGCAGGTGAAGAGAATAATTGACTAGCTAGCAGTCAACAATTCAAGAAACAAATAATAAGGACGAAGAGAAGGAAACTAAAAGACATTCATGTATTTTTGCCATTCGATCAATTGAAGAAAGGGTAGAAAGATAGATGAACAAAAAAGCCAAAATCTTTTAAACTTATATTAGCTGATAAAATAGAAACGAAACAAAGAAACAAATAACTAAACATCCCTTTCTTTCCTTTTGCGCGGCGGTTTGTTGTTGACTTGCACTAAACTGGGACGATAAGAAGAAGAGCAAACAAGTGCGGGAATATAAAATTCCGGAAAATACCCGGTCCTAGGGCAACGTTCCCCGAAATTGTGAGCTTCTCCGAGACTCACAGATTTAAAGTATCCGTCTTCTCCAAGGATAAAAGCTGTTTGGTAACAAGCGGTCTTGTTTGGTAGATATCCATCTAGATCAAATTAACACCACAGCGACTTTCTCTTCCTCGTCAATGAAGAAACTCCCACCTTCATATTCGTCAAATTTAACACCGGCGATTTTAAATGGTCTCATCTCAACTTTGGACACAGAGTCGGGCTCAATCCTAGTGGTAACCCAAATCTCAACTTTGCCACACGTATCATAACTCATACCCTCCTTGTAATACAGCACCGCAAGCTGCTCATCTCTAACGCATGAGAGTGTCACACACTCGTCGCCACAAGAGTGAAACGTAAGAGGCAGACGAGGTCCGAACCTCTCACTTGTGAAATCAAAACAGACTAAGAAATTTGCAACCTCCTCAAACGTTTTCGCTCCAGAACATGATCTGTCTTTAGCAAAAAAGTAGGCCCTTCCCTTCACAGACGTTGCGCGGTGATAAGGTGATATTTCCCCAGTCGGGAGTGACCGTGAGGACCCTCCATGAATTAGACCTAAATTCGTAGATCTCGTACTCTTCTGGTCCACCAGTGTGGTTATGGTTCATGTCATATCCGAGAGCATACTTGTCCCGTGCGTGGAATTCTTTTCTGGGTCCGATCCACCTTGTTTGATACAAATAAGGGTTCGACTCCAAGAGCTTCGAGTTGTCCTTAGCGACGCATAACAATAAGCCATCACAGTGAAAGACTTGAGATATCTCGACTTGGTTAAGCAAATCTACCTGGTTTATAGATAACCAAGTCTTCTTATTCTTTTTTGTGATGGAAGCTCATCAGTGAACAAACCTTGGAATCCATCGTCACGAACTCCAAAAACTGATGCGTTGTTGTCGCTGCGTTACCCAAAATCCATCTTTTGGTGCATGTGGATCGCACCTCTCTCAGCGATGTTATCGGAATCCTCGTGAGTATCTTCTCCCCAATCACTTTCTCTGGAAGATCGCACATTCTCGTCGGCATTCTTCCCACTCTCGACAAACTCCGCAATTGAAATTAGGTTTCTCCACTCTCTCTCTTTTGTTTTTTTAAACCTAAACCTATTTTCTTCTTATAACAGATTTAGGTTAGGGTGCTAAAAGCTTAAATCTAAACATAAATGTCAATTACCGTTTTACTTTCCACTAAAAAAAAGAAAGGAAGGAAAACAATTCTTCATATCATTATTACTAGAAAAACAAAAAAGGAGAATTGGAAATAAAGAATACTTTTTGGTGATCTAAAATTTTTTATTTTTATCCTGGAAAATCTATACTACTATTTACTGAGAAATACATTTTAATAATGTTTGGATACAAGAATAAAAGAGAAAAACTGTTTGAAAATATATCTGAAAACCCAAAAAAATCCGAAAAACCTAAAATTGTTTTGTGGGAAAAAAATAAATAATATATATATATATAATATCAAAAATAATTCACAATACCTATTCGGGTAATTTGGGTATCCGATAGGGTATCAGTTCGGTTCTGGTATTATATATTATCCACGTGTATTAAAAATTTTACCCATCGGGTGATTTGTTTTATACCCAAAATAAAAAAATCCAAAAAACCTAAAAAAAAATTTTTTTTATAATATCAAAAATAATCCACAATATCCATTCGTGTAATTTGGGTACCCGATCGAGTATCGGTTCGGTTCTGGTATTATCTGATACCCACGAATATCAAATATTTTATCTATATGGTGATTTGTTTTATACCCAAAATCAATCGGATATGGGTATTGTGGATCAATTTGGTTTGGGTTTTCAGGTATGGGTTAAAAGTCTCAGATCTACTCCCTCATAACAGAAATATAATGAATCCAACAGAAATAACATAAACTAAATTAAACTGAAAAGATAAAAAAAAATGTATCTCTACACTACTACAACTATTTTTTTTTTCTTGATAAAAACATAACATACCATCGCGCAAACGCGCGAATGCTCCACTAGTTGATCTTTATAATACAAGTATTTCTAATTTTCTATGCCTTTAATAATTAAAAACTGAAAGTTAAAAAAAATATACTCCATGTTAATATCTTTTTTCCCATCTCATTTTTATGTCGTTCTATTCTTTCTTCTTCGGCTCAAACTTTATCTACTTCTTCTCTTTGTTTTCTCCTTTTTGTTATTGTTGTTTCACAGAATGGCTATAGTTCGGATCTTGGGTGAGTTGGGTCTAGGAGAGACCGAAGTTGATGGACCTGATCGGTGTTGGAGCAGTCCATTCATGGATGGGCCAATGAGATACAAGAATTGGCCTCCAGTCTTTCTTGAGTGGTTATATGTATTAGACACTTTTCTGCATTTAATCTTGAATGGACTTCGGTCATTTTTTTAACACTGTTTGGTTGAATATATTTTCTATCCAAGAATAGTTATGTAACCTGAATTTGGATTTCATTTCATGGGCATGGCATGCCATGCTGGTGGGACTGATAGGGATCACAGACACCGTTAAGTCACAGTCACACCGTGTGACTCACACGTGATGGAGGTACGAGGGGAGTGACACGTGGCGAAGCTGAGACAGGAGATAATCCAAAATACCGAGGGAGAAGAAGAGTGACCAAATTGATTTCATCATTACATGCCAGCTTGTCACTCCCATTCTTCGTCTTCTTTCGTTTCTTTTATTTTGTCCACTTTCGATCATTTCCAAGACTATTGGTTTGGTGCTAAGAATAAGAAAGAGAGGTACATTATCTATTTTCAAAAATGTTTTTAAATTGATGGTTTATGGTGTTTTTTTCTTGATACTAATTTAACTATGCCGCACCATAATCGATAGAAAAAAAATACATAGGAAGGCTAATCATCTGACGTGGCACCGAACCCATTCAAGATTTATTAGGCTAAGTTTTGAAGAATAAGGCTTGTGTATAGTTTGAGCTAGGTTAAATAAGGTTTATGCCGACATAATCTTGTATAAATAGTTGAGTTTGTACTGTGAATAAAGGCAAGTCAGTCCTAAAACCCTAATTTCATTCTTCTTCTTCACGTTTTCTCTTGATCTTTTGTTCTTGGTTGTCTGTCTTCGTGTCTCAACATGTCTGTTGAAGGTGAAGGTACCCCGACGTCAAGTGGCGTGTCGGGAGGTGGTGTTGATACGACGAGTTCCAGTGGAGCTCAACCTAAAGTTGTCACGACGGTGTCGCCGTACACGTTGTACTCCTCAGATAATCCAGGAGCTACAATCACTCCGGTCTTGTTGAACGGAGATAATTACAACGAGTGGTCCTCAGAGTTAATCAATGCGCTTCAAGCTAAGCGTAAAGTAGGTTTTGTCAATGGGTCGTTGCCAAAACCGAGTATGGATAGTCCTGACCTAGAGAACTGGTTGGCGGTGAATTCAATGATTGTTGGTTGGATCCGTGCCTCTATTGAGCCGAAGGTACGATCTACGGTGACGTATATCTCCGATGCCTACCAGCTTTGGGAGAATTTGAAGCAACGTTTCTCGGTGGGAAACAAAGTGCGAGTACATCAGATTAAAGTCCAGTTGGCCTCGTGTAGACAAGATGGTCAATCCGTGTTGGAATACTATGGCCGTTTGTCCAAGCTGTGGGAAGAACTACAGCGGTATCAGCCAATTTATGGCTGTACGTGTGGAGCTGAAGCTAAGATGGCAACCGAGAAGGAGGAAGAAAAGATTCACCAGTTTGTTATGGGCCTTGATGATTCGAGATTTGGGAACATCTCTACGAACATCATTGGTACAGATCCTCTTCCTGCTCTTGGTGAAATCTACAACAAGATTATCCGCGAGGAGCAACGTCTTGCTTCGGCCAAATCTCGTGAGCAGCAGCAGGATGCAGTCGGTTTTGCTGTTCGACGAGATTCCTCTCAGTCTGATCAGTATATTCAGAACGTGAACTCGGATTCCTCTCACAAACCGGAGAATTCGATTCTTCGTTCTCGAAATACACTTTGCTCACATTGTGGGCGAACAGGACATGAGAAGAGAGATTGTTGGCAGATAGTTGGGTTCCCGGATTGGTGGAACGAACGTAATGGTGGACGGGGACAGAACAGTGGACGAGGAAGAGGAGGACGAGGTGCAGGTGGTGCTGGACGTGGGCGAGGACAAGCGATGGCTCATGCTACAACCTCCAACGCCTCTGTTTTTCCCGATTTTACTTCCGAACAATGGAAGATCCTCACTCAGATGTTCCAAGATAAATCAGGAAACTCGGTTTCTGACAAGTTGAATGGTAAGAAGGATATAGGGGACGTGATCCTCGACACTGGTGCCTCTCACCATATGATCGGGAATCGGTCTCTTTTAACCAACATCGAATATGTATCACCGTGTTCAGTTGGTTTTGCAGATGGAAGTAAAACGTTTGCATTAAGTGTGGGGGTGTTTACTCTCTCAGAGAATATTGTTTTAACAAACGTTCTCTATGTCCCAAATTTGAATTGTACCCTGATTTCCATTGCAAAGTTACTTAAACATATGAATTGTTTTGCCATGGTAACTGATACAATTTGTGTTTTACAGGACCGTTTCACGAGGACCCTGATTGGAGCCGGTGAAGAGCGTGATGGTGTTTACTATTTTACGGACATAGTCTCGGCAAAGAGTTACAAGGCAGTAGGAGAGTCAGATCAAGCTTTGTGGCATCAGCGTTTGGGACATCCGTCGTTTTCAGTTCTTTCTGCTTTGGATTTGTTTTCTGTTAAATCTGTTTCAGCTAGCTTTAGTTCTTGTGATGTGTGTTTTCGAGCTAAGCAAACTCGTGAGGTGTTTCCTGAAAGTATGAATAAAACCACAGAATGTTTTTCTCTTATTCATGTCGATGTTTGGGGACCATATCGTGTTCCGTCTTCCTGCGGTGCCGTTTATTTTTTGACTATTGTGGATGACTTTTCTCGTGCTATTTGGACGTTTTTGTTACTTGAGAAATCAGAGGTGAAGAGAGTTTTGCTGGAGTTCCTAGCATATGCTGAAAAACAATTCGGCAAGACAGTGAAAACAGTGAGAAGCGATAACGGAACAGAATTCATGGTTCTCTCTTCGTTTTTTCGTGAAAAAGGAATCATTCACCACACGTCGTGTGTTGCGACACCACAGCAGAATGGGAGAGTAGAGCGTAAGCATCGTCATATCCTTAATGTAGCCCGTGCTCTGTTGTTTCAAGCGAGCCTTCCGGTGAAGTTTTGGGGAGAAGCTGTTTTAACGGCAGCTCACTTGATCAACCGCACTCCTACAAAGCTACATAAGGGTCGCTCTCCATTTGAGATCTTACATGGAGTTAGGCCGGATTACAATCAGCTTAAGGTCTTTGGTTCTGCGTGTTATGTACACCGTGCTTCTCGTGATAAAGATAAATTTGGGGAACGGAGCCGTCTGTGTGTATTTGTGGGTTACCCTTTCGGTAAGAAGGGATGGAAAGTATTTGATATAAAACAGAATGGGTTTTTAGTCTCTAGGGATGTGGTGTTTCGTGAAGATGTGTTTCCATTTGCCGAACCAGAACTTGTTTCTCATGTTGCGTCTCCGTCAGACATTGTGTGCGATGAGGATTGGTTAGAAAGGGGGAGCCATGCTCCAGTGGAATTGGTTTCCCCTGCTCCAATAGAGGAGTTAGGTGATAATGCAGAAATTCAGTCATCTTCCGGGGAGTTACTTGTTGATGACGCAGCTCTGTCTTCTCCACAGACAGTTGAACCGGAGCTCCCACTTGATGATAGTGATACTCTTGATATATCTTCACCAACAGCTGTGGCTTCTCCTGAAGTTTTGGGTCGCGGCCAGCGCAACAAATCTCGCTCTGTGTTGCTTAAAGACTATGTCTTGTACAACACCGTCCTGATCACGCTCTTCCCTCCATCTTGTCCTCGTCTACGGTCCAAGGTAATTCACTTTATCCTTTGTCTGATTATATCTCGGATGAACAGTTTTCTCCACGACATAGAGCTTATCTCGCAACTATTACCAAGGAGGTTATACCTCGTCATTTTCAAGAAGCGGTTAAGCAGAAAGTTTGGGATAATGCGATGTCTACGGAGGTGGTGGCTCTTGAAAAGAAACGTACATGGGACATGTTGATCTCCCACCGGATAAGGAAGCCATTGGTAGTCTTTGGGTCTACACGATTAAGTATCACGCTGATGGTACATTAGAGCGTCATAAGGCTCGCCTTGTTGTGCAAGGCAATAATCAGATCGAAGGAGAGGATTATAATGAGACATTTGCACCTGTGGTGAAGATGACTACAATTCGTACTGTTTTGCGTCTAGTTGCTGCAAATAATTGGGAGGTTTACCAAATGGACGTACACAACGCGTTTCTTCATGGTGATCTTGAAGAAGAGGTTTACATGAAGCTTCCGCCTGGTTTTCGACACACACATCCTGGAAAAGTATGTCGGCTGAGAAAGTCTCTTTACGGTCTAAAGCAAGCGCCTCGTTGTTGGTTTAAGAAATTGTCCGATGCATTACTAAAGTTTGGTTTCGCTCAATCGTATGATGATCCATCGTTGTTTACTTACTCTAAAGGTAAGATGGAGATTCGTGTCTTGGTGTATGTTGATGATTTATTGATCACTGGTAGTGATCCTTACATGATCCCAAAATTTAAGGATTATTTGAGTCGATGTTTTTCAATGAAAGATTTGGGGAAATTGAAATATTTCCTTGGTATTGAGGTGAGTCGTGGTGCTGAAGGTTTTTTCTTGAACCAACGTAAGTATGCTTTGGATATTGTTGAGGATACTGGAAATCTGGGTTGTCGTCCTGCTGCTACACCACTTGAGCAGAATCATAATCTTGCTCTTGTTCAAAGTCTGTTGCTTCCGGTACCGAAGAAATATAGGAGGTTGGTTGGTCGTTTGATCTATTTGCTTAATACACGGCCGGAGTTATGTTTCTCGGTTCATCTCTTGTCCCAGTTTATTAAGGCTCCGACTGAAGCACATTGGGAAGCAGCTCTTCGAGTGGTACGTTATCTGAAGGGTACTCCAGGACAAGGTATACTACTCAAGTCGGATCCTGATCTTAGTTTGACGGTATTTTGTGATGCTGACTGGAATGCCGATCCTTTAACGCGTCGCTCTTTGAGCTCTTATGTTGTCTTACTTGGTGGCTCTCCGATTTCTTGGAAAACGAAGAAACAAGATACGGTTTCTCACTCGTCAGCTGAAGCAGAGTACAGGTCCATGGCTTATGCTTTGCGAGAGATCAAATGGGTTCGGAAGTTATTGAAGAATCTTGGTGCACCACAAACGACACCTACAACGTTGTTTTGTGATAATAAGGCAGCTATCTATATAGCGGCAAATCCTGTATTCCACGAACGCACAAAACATATAGAGAATGACTGTCATGCGGTGCGTGTCACGAAGGCATTTGGACGTGTTCCATTTCAGCAGCTAGCTTCCACGTTGGGAGTTGTTGATCTCCACTCTCCAACTTGAGGGGGAGTATTGGGCTAAGTTTAGAAGAATAAGGCTTGTGTATAGTTTGGGCTAGGTTAAATAAGGTTTATGCCGACATAATCTTGTATAAATAGTTGAGTTTGTGCTGTGAATAAAGGCAAGTCAGTTAAACATACCTTATTCTACAAGATTAAATGCAGAAAAGTCTCATGAATGATTTGGTTAACCCTTACTAAACTCTTCTTAAACCCAATTTTTGTGGGAACTTTTGAGAAACAAAAAAAATCAAAGTAATGGTATATTTGCAACTAAGACTTATTTTCTGGCAATATAGTATATTTTTCTAGTCAAAACATTGAAAAAATCGCTTTAAAACCAGTGATAACAATCACACAAAAATAAAAATTCAGATAAATACGTTTAATAAAAGTATAAAATAATAAATCTGAAAGCATGGGGAAGTTCTACCAAACGTAATCCTTTATGATTCTCCATAAACAGTTGTCCTGCACTCTGTTATTATATATAAAATGATTTGTTGTTTTTTGTGGGTCAAATTGGGTTTTGAATGTTTGAATGTACTTTTTCTTACATAAAACAGTTCTCTATTCCGAAGTATAAAAAAAAAGATAAAGCTTTTGTAATTTCTTTTCTTTGTTTAATCATTAGAAGGCGCTTTGGATCAAATACATGAAAATATGGAACGAAAGATTAGGATTCTTTCAACTCCGATAACATTTTAGTGGCAAGAAATAATTTATTAATTTCAATGTAGATTAAAACAGAACACTGAAATTCACTGAAAGGAGGCTCGAGGTTTTGATGGGGTGAAGCAGAAGTGCTGTTGCCAGCTCTCGACTGAGTAGATTACGTACTCAGAACTCAGTACACTCACACACTCTTTTTGTTTTCTTTCGTTTAGACAGCTTTCATTTTTTTCTTATTTCTATCTTTTCATTCTGATATTTGATTATAATTAACCATCTACTCATTCCTCTCTAAGAGATTTATAATGAATTTTAAACCGAGTTGAAGCATTTTTATTACGGCTTAAACGAATAAAAGAATTAGATACTGATGATGGCTTTCATGATGATGCAATAAACATTCGACCAAACCCTCAAACAACTCCATAATCAAGTAACTAGAATTGTTTTCTAAATCTATTAATTCAAATCTACGAAATTTTGTCTAACACTATGGTAGATTGGTTCTAGTTCCGATTTGTATGACTAATCAGTGGCACATTTTGATATTTAAAGTATAGTAGATATTAAAACAATTTGGTCTAATCGGGTTTTGCTTTTACTACTGCACATGCAAAATCATTAATGAGATTCAGTCCCATACTTCTCAATGTCTCATCAACTTAGACTAAATTGGGACATGCATTTAACCATTTTCTTGTAGTGAAATGTTATTTTTGAAAAAGAGCAAATAAAATTATAAATGGAGTGACTATATAATATGTATAAATTTGCATTCTCCAGCTATATATATACACACACCTCTCCTTCTAAAACCCATCTCACACCAAAACACAAAGCTCTCATCTTCTTTACTTTATAATCTTACTAAAAACACCCCTAATCTTTCATTCCTATCATCCAAACCCAAATGGGTAAGCTCACGACCGTCATAGCGGCTGTTCTGCTGGTGGCGATGTTCACTTCAGCTTACTCCGGCAACTTCTTCGACGAGTTCGACCTCACGTGGGGTGACCACAGGGGAAAAATCTTCAACGGAGGAAACATGTTGTCTCTGTCTCTTGATCGTATCTCCGGATCAGGTTTCAAATCCAAGAAAGAGTATTTGTTCGGGCGGATCGATATGCAGCTCAAGCTCGTCGCCGGAAACTCTGCCGGCACCGTCACTGCTTACTACGTACATTCTCAAACTCACACTCACTCACCCACTCACATTCATACTAAAACTTAAAGAGAGTTTCTAAATTTGGCTAAAAACTTGCAGTTGTCGTCACAAGGAGCAACACATGATGAAATAGATTTCGAATTTCTCGGGAACGAGACAGGGAAACCTTACGTTCTTCACACCAATGTCTTTGCTCAGGGGAAAGGCAACAGAGAACAACAGTTTTATCTCTGGTTTGATCCAACCAAGAACTTCCACACTTACTCCATTGTCTGGAGACCTCAACACATCATGTAATCAAAGAAACTTGTTTTTTAAATCCAAATGATAACAAAGATCTTGACTTTCTTCTTTCTCTCTGCAGATTCTTGGTTGACAATTTGCCTATTAGAGTGTTCAACAATGCAGAGAAGCTTGGTGTTCCTTTCCCAAAGAGCCAACCAATGAGGATCTACTCGAGCCTATGGAATGCAGACGATTGGGCCACGAGAGGCGGTCTGGTCAAGACAGACTGGTCCAAGGCTCCTTTCACTGCTTACTACAGAGGATTCAAGGCTGCGGCTTGCACTGTTTCATCAGGCTGTGACCCCAAGTTCAAGACTTCTTTCACTGATGGTAAATTGCAGGTGGCAAACGAGCTCAATGCTTATGGCAGGAGGAGACTCAGATGGGTGCAAAGATACTTTATGATCTACAATTATTGCTCTGATCTCAAAAGATTCCCTCGTGGATTCCCTCCTGAGTGCAAGAAGTCCAGAGTCTGATGAAAAACACATTAAACATCCCATATGATTATGTGCCTGCTTGTTTGATATGCAATTTCTTCTCTCTTCTTGTTCCGTTGTACATTCAAAGGTCAATAAAGCGCCATTTTGTCTTGTCAAGAGCTGAACACAAGTCATTAATAACTAAATTGGCCTAAGTTCACTTTTATTATCCAGGCCCATTAAAGTTAATCCTTGTTTGTTAAAGTAAATTACGATTTTTAGCCCATCTATGGTTTATCTCTGTCCTTCGTTGCCGCAGTAAAACTTTCCTGCGCAGCATCTGTTCGTCAATTTGTCTGAACCAATTTCTTCAATAAGAAAAGAAGGCGTAGTGTGTTCTTCCGAGAATCCTGGGCACTAGGGTTTTCTGCATTCAATTAACTTCTGGAGTTTGGTTTGATCCCAACAATGGCTACTACTACTAATAGGAACAGTAAGAAAAATGATGGTGGTTTATCATCGCTTACCCCTCGCCAAATCAGCGTCGAGAAATTCACGGAGGCACGAGCAGCAGAGCTCGAATCTCTTCACTCTGTTATCTCTAATCGTCTAAACAAGGACTTTCGGTCAAAGAGGAACCAGAGGAGAAGGACCAATGCTTTCACTAATCAACCTGGAAAGAAGAGACGTAACCCAAAGAGGCCAAGATCAGAGTCATCAATTGGTCAAGCATCAGGTGGAGGAGACCATGAAACAAAGATCCCAAGAAGAGTTAAGAGGAGAATGGAACTTAAAGGGAACCCTGAATCAGGGTTTTATACCTCTGGTGATGGAACAAAGAGGTTGAGAACACATGTTTGGCATGCTAAGCGATTTTCTATGACTAAGCTTTGGGGTTTTCACATTCCTCTTGGTTTACATGGAAGGTAATTTGCAGTGTGTTTGCTTCTGGTAAGTAGAACAGCAAAAAGTTGGCGCCTTTTGAAAGTTTTGAGGTGGTTTTGTTATTGTTTTAGAGGAAAGGGGTCTAGGGATGTCTTGAAGAAGTCTAGGCAAGGTGTTCTTGTGCATGATGCAAGCTATCACATTGCTCTGCAACTAGAAGGTCCAGAGGCAAGCATTTACTTTTTTCTTGAGATTCTCTTCTTAAAATCTTGTTTTTAACTTGGTTTGTGATTTGAAATTTCATATTCTTGATGTTGTCTGGCTTTGAGTTTCTCAGGGATCACTCTTGTCGATATTAAACAAGCTACTGGAGCCTTCTCCGTCGTCTCATTCCAAGGAAGCTTTAGACTCTATTCTCACAGGCCGTAGTTATGGAAACGCCATGGTATATATAGAGAATCTATATTCACTTTTTTGTTTATGGTCAATGACAACTTAAGCAGGATGTAATTGTAACTTTTTTGCAT
Organism: Erythrophleum ivorense; assembly: GCA_026724425.1. Lineage (NCBI taxonomy): Eukaryota > Viridiplantae > Streptophyta > Magnoliopsida > Fabales > Fabaceae > Erythrophleum > Erythrophleum ivorense. The sequence continues at coordinate 1,824,295 of JAIUCV010000084.1, forward strand.
CCTTCAGCTTTATCATGTCGAACCACCAGTTTCTCAGGTGGTTGCTCCTGTAACTTATATGTGGAGACCTTCTCAATTACCTATGAGAAGAGATGAGGGGAAAGGTGGTGATTGTGTAGGAAATGATGGTCCAGTCTCAAATGGAGATTATGTAGACTTTCGAAAACTTTGGGTGTGGATCCATGCTTCTTCCTTCAGTGAGGGATATGCTTCTCTTAAACAAGCTTGTCAAAGACAGGTAGTTATTATTTTTTCTCTGTGAGGTCATTTTTTAGGTGTCTCTAGCTGACATTTGTCGTTAGTAGTTTGCCTCATGCTTTACATACTCTTGTGGAGATATTGACGCAAGAAGTTCCTTCATTCAGATGAATGAGACAGGGGTTTTAGTTGGTTGCTCTTCACTCGAGGGTCAGCTTGCAAAACTTGAGATTTTTGGTTCAAAAGCATCTCATCTTCTTCAAAAGACCCTACATCCTGTCAAAATTAGGTGAGCCATCTGAATATATATGTAATGGTTTGCAAGAACTTGAATGAACAAAGGAAGATTGATTTATCTCAAATTTTTTTGTTGTCCTTCACAGTAGCTCAGAGGATTCCTCTATTTTAAGGAAGTGTTCAACGGAAAAAGCTGAAGTTAAGAACGTTGCTGATCCTTACAAAGAGGACAACATTTCATCTTGCGCTATTTTACCACTGTTTGTCATGGATCCGCGTTTAATCACGAATGATCCACTTGATGATAGTACAGTGTCAGTTGAAATGACTAAAACTGAGCCACTTGAAATAACAACCAACACAGAGGCTGAAAGTTCTCCTGAAGTTTTCAAGTGCCTGTGGGATACAAATAGTGAACTGACCCCTCCAGAAGATGAGAACATATTGTGTTGGGAAAAGCATCAAAGTCGGCTGAATTCTCTTTGCATTGATGACCCAGCTGCTGAGGTTCCGAAGATATCTAGTAGGCCAAGGAGTTCGAGATCTTGTCCGTTACTGCTTCTCAAACATAGAAAACATGGGAATGCACCTACCGGGTAATCTTGCACTTTAGTTGAATCGTTTCTGTGTTGTTCTTAGAATCAAGGTCATTAATGATCAACAATTAAATCATTATTATTCTCTCTTTCAGATGGTCTCTTATACTTCCCCTTAGTTGGATCAAAGTCTTCTGGAATGCCTTGGTCTCGAAAGGAGCTCAGGCAATAGGTCAGAGGGAGAAACGCTGGCTTTCTTGTGATGTATATTTCCGCTCTCTGAAACTCTTCTCTTGCTATGTAGTCTTATTAAAACGTAGATTTGAAACTGTCACTTTTCATTTTGTTTGCAGGCTGGTTTACCCTTTTTCCCATCAGATTTTCCTGATTGCAAAGCATATTCATCTTTAACAATGAGCGAAGCTGCAGAAATGGTGGAGAAGGCACAAAGACGCCCTCCTGCAGTAAGACCTTTCAGAATTCCCATTCCACCTCCATGGAATAGTATCCATGTCACGCGTTCTGTAGGAGAGAGTTCCAATCAAAAGCTTCCAAGCGATGGGACGACCGGAGTGGGAATTTCCAGTTATGGTGGTAATCTATATGATGGTATTGTGGCAAGAACATCAGATTCGCTGAATACTTTTCTCCAAACTTACGCAAGTGACAGCTTGCTTTTACCTCCTCACAACACTTCAAAACTAAACGCAAACCTTATGAAGACGCTTCAAGAAGATGAAACAAAAGCAATTGCTCAGATCCATCAAAGCAGTAACAAACTGTGCCTTGTCAGAGTTCTTCTACATGCTTTCAAGGAAGGTTCTTTTGAGGATGGAGCGGTTGTGTGTGCACCAACTCTCGCAGACATATCACTACTAAAATCCGGGTAACATCTCCAAGAAATCATGTTGAACAAATTGTGAATCAGTTGGAATTATTTCACTCTGGAATGACATTAAGGGTGTATTGCTTTTATGTTTCACAGCTGCAATGAAGGAGAAAAAGGGCGTGTTACAATCCCTCAATCTTCTGTAACTTCTTACTTCCAAGAACAACATTCTGGAAACTGGGAACTTAATGTCCCTGAAGATACTCAATCTCATAGATGGCCAATCGGGTTTGTTACGACAGGATTTGTCCGTGGGAGGTAAACAAAAAGAAAAAACCCACAAAAATCTTGATTGAAATTTACCAGAGGCTGGTTTTGGTTTCCCAAGTCTTAAACTTTGTCTTGATAATGTGCAGTAAAAAGCTGACGGCGGAAGCTCTGTGTGATGCAGTGTTGTTAGGGAGACTAAGAGAAGAGCAATGGAGAGAAAAAGATGTGAAACGGAGGAAGAAGGAGATTTATGTTTTAGTTAGAAACCTAAGATCTTGTGCTTATAGACTCGCACTTGCTACTATTGTCTTGGAGCAACAAGAAGGCTCTATTGATGATGTCCACTGCCTTTAAAATGGCATTTTTTGAAAGAAAATTCACCAGCACTGTTGTTTTGTTTATATCAATTATATTTTATTTATTTATTTATTATTATTGTCTGGCCAAGAAACTAACTACTACTGTAATTGGACCAAATATAACAACTAAGGAAAAAGAAAAGGGTTGTGATTTCTTACTCAGTTATCTTATCATCACTATTCTTAGGCTAAATAATTAAGCTAATCACCTTTAGTTGAATTTAAGAGACTCAGAAATTAGATTCTTGTTGGACTTATTCTCCTCTGATGTACCAAATTATTAGTCCCTAGTTTCCATCAATATTGGGGCTTTCTTCTCCTCTGCTGGCATCTTCTTCCGTTGGTTATGCTGTTGAAGTTAAACATCAATTAAATAAGCAAACCGAAAGCGCCATAAGACTTTGACAAGGTCAATGGTCAAAAAGAGTAAGTGTGTTTTCTCTAGGAAACACATTTTCACTCATTTTTCACCACTGACCTTGTCAAAGTCTTTCTTTTTACTGCATGATTTGGGTTGTGATTAATGCTTATTTATTTGCTTGTTAATTTTCAACAACATAGCCATTAGTATCTTGAATCCTTAGTTAGGAGTTGCAAGAATATGGAGACTTCTCTTGGGCATCTCTTGGTGCTAATAACTTTGGCTATCATTCATATTGTTCAATCTCAAGACCAACAAGGTATCAGATATCTTATTCGTTTCTATATACCTCCTTCCTAAATCTTCTACAAACGTTTTTTGCTTGACAAATTCTCTTACAGACGTTGCACTGGTCCTAATGGTTAAAGTTTCCTATGTCTGTCAACAGGTTTCATCAGTTTGGATTGCGGGCTACCGACGAATGAACCGTCTCCTTATAAAGAGACTGATACTGGACTGTGGTTCTCTTCAGACGCAACGTTCATACGGAGCGGAAAAATCGGTAGAATCAAAGAAAATCTTGAGGGCAACTACTCGAAGCCATACAAGACGCTGAGATATTTTCCGGATGGATTACGAAACTGTTACAATCTGAGTGTGGACAAGGGACGTACATATTTGGTCAGAGCTACCTTTGTGTATAGAAATTACGATGGTCTTAACAATGGCCCTGTGTTTGATCTTTATCTCGGACCTAACCCATGGGCGGAGATAGATTTACGACAAGTGAATGGTACACGGGAGGAGATCTTACACATCCCAACATCAGACTCGTTGCAGATTTGTCTTGTCAAGAATGGGACGACTACACCGCTAATATCAACTTTGGAATTACGGCCAATATTGGAAAAGGACTCATACATCACTAAGTCTGGCTCCTTGAAGCTTTTCTTCCGTAGATACTATAGCAAGTCAGGATCTAATATACGGTAAGTCTAACTTCAACAAAACGGTATCTTCTCTTTCTGCTCTCTTTGGTTTCTGTGTCTTTACTTCATATATATTAATTCAGTCTTTTACAATTTTTAACAACACAAAGGGCTGTTTTTGTCAAGGAAACTAGAAGAAAAAGAAAATGAAAACTTCACCCAAATATTTGAAAGGATTTGAGTTGTTAGACTATGTACAATGATTTGAGTTGTTAGACTATGTACAATGATTTCAACACCCTACTTTATACTCCCCATCGTCAGCTCTCTCTTCCACCTCCTTATTCAACACCCTTTACAACTTTTACTACCTACTCATTTTGTTTAATAATATACAACACCTCACCCCACATTTTTATTACATATTTTTATTTCTTTTTTATGTTTATGTTTTCTTATTTTATATTAATAAATAAATTTTTTAAGTTATATGAAATTTGAGTTTTTAAAACCATAATTTGATATATTTTGGGGATGATTGGAAGAATGATTTTGGAATTGAAAATTGTTGGGATTTGGGTAGTTAAAAAGGTTATTAGAAGAATTTTGGGTGTTAAAAGGATTATTATTGGGATCCATTAAGAAAAAAATATAGAAAATGTGTTTTTTTTTCTGTGTCCGAATGAAATGAAATAAATCTCTATAGAGTATAAAATATGATGAATTTTGGTATAAAATTATTTAGGGGGATAAAAAATATCTGAAATCTCAGTGATCAATTATATTTGGATATGTGTGTATATATTTGAGATACAGCTTTTCTTACGCGCTCGTCCCAATTTTTTATTATCAACATGTTGTTAGTTTTCAACAGTGATTTTGTGATTTTGTCAGATCTTTCAACACTTATTTTAAACAACCTCACTATTAAAGCCACTTCAACTGTTGAAAACTATTATCAACAACCTCATTGTACATGGTCTTATGACTTAACCATGAGATTTTGATTTTTTTTTTTTTTTTTTAAAGTGAGAAGCTTCACCTAAACGCCTTGGAATCATTAAAAATCCATTTCTTTAAATGTATCAAATAACATTTGGTTTGAATATTTTCAAATTACTAGTCCAACAAAACTATATATTTAAAATTCATGTTTGAATAGTTTTTTTTTAACCGGAATACACACTTATTAATTAGAGGCCGGAATTTCTTTATGAAATTAGTGGGCGCAAGCATGGCTAGACTCTGAAAATAGGTTGTTACCGTCTTATATAGGTACATGAAAGATGTCTATGATCGCACATGGGTTCCATTTTTCATGAAGGAATGGAAACAGATTGCCACCACTCTCCAAGTGGACAATTCCAATAATTATGTTCCATCGCAAGATGCAATAAAAAATGCTGCCACGCCTACTGATACAAGTGCGCCATTGACGATCAAATGGAGTTCAAAAAATCCTGATCACCGGTATTACTTGTACGCACACTTTGCTGAGATCCAAGACTTGCAAGCAAATGAAACCAGGGAATTCAACATGTCACTGAATGGAGTCCAATTTTATGTCCCTTTCGTTCCAAGAAAGCTAGCTGTATATACTGTTTTTAGCCGGTCACCGAGAACTTGCGGTGGAGGGGAGTGTAATTTTCAGCTGATTAGAACCAACAGATCAACTCTTCCGCCTCTACTTAATGCCTTTGAAGTCTACACATTTATTCTGTTTCCGCAGTCCCAGACTGATGAAAGCGAAGGTATGTGACTTTCTTTTCCAGGCTATGCATTTAAAGAAATAAATCATAACACATATATATATATATATACTCAAGACATCAAAACCTTGTTTATGTTAGTGGATGCTATAAAAAACATCACAGCCACCTATGCATTGAGTAGAATCAACTGGCAAGGAGATCCATGTGTGCCTCAACAGCTTAGGTGGGACGGTTTAAACTGTCGAAACACGAATATGTCCATGCCACCAAGAATCACTACTTTGTAAGTCGAAATTTTAGTGGAACACACGCGTTCACACACTCTTCAACATCTTATAGTATATATGATTATAAACACTTTGAATGTTGATTTTGAAACATTTCACTAGAAACTTGTCTTCAAGTGGTTTAACTGGAACCATAGCAGCTGCCATTCAAAGTCTTACGCAACTAGAAAAATTGTAAGTATTAAATTTTTTAATATATATTATATGGATGGAAGAGAATTTGATAAGCTTTCATGTCTTTATTCTTTCTTGCTAACATTAGGGACTTGTCGAATAATAACTTGACTGGAGAAGTGCCGGAGTTTCTAAGCAACATGGAATCGTTGTTGGTCATGTAAGTTTCTCTTGACATATGTTCTCTAATGTTTTTTCAAATCCCACCTCAAGATCATGGTCGTTTTTAAACAGAAACTTAAGCGGGAACAATCTCAATGGTTCACTGCCTCAAGCCTTTCAAAGAAAAGGATTAGAGCTATTGTAAGAAACGTTTCCACATAGGTTTTGAACTTTATGCACAACCCTTTTAATTGTGCACTTAATGTCCTGAACAACCATTTGTCTTATTGTAGTGTTGAAGGAAACCCAAGGCTTTGTCTCTCCGATTCATGTAGAAAACCAACTAAAAAGAAAGTTCTCGTGCCAATTGCTGCATCAGTTGCTTCTGTAGCCGTTGTCATTGCTATATTGGTTCTTTTTCTTGTACTCAGAAAGAAAAAGTCAAGAATTCTACAAGGTACGTATAACATCAATTTGTAGATGTCGTTGCCCTGTTGCAATAAAAGAAGAGATTACAAAAATGAAAAAGATATGATAACATCCTTCTTCTGATGTACACAGGTCTACACCTGATACCGAGGACATCAACAGTGAATGTTACGTTTGCCAATAAGAACAGCAGAAGGTTCACGTATTCAGAGGTCATCAATATGACAAATAACTTCCAAAACGTTTTAGGTAAAGGAGGGTTCGGTATGGTGTATCACGGTACTGTAAATGGTTTTGAACATGTGGCTGTTAAAGTTCTCTCTCAATCTTCAACTCAAGGCTATAAAGAATTCAAAGCAGAGGTATTCAAAGTTCTGAAATCTTTCCAACTATTGAATATGATATGTTACTTTCAGTATCACGTACAAAAGGTTATGGACTTTCAATATTTTCTTGACATGAGAGATTCTTACTTTAGGTTGATCTTCTTCTGAGAGTTCACCACACAAATTTGGCAAGCCTCGTCGGATATTGCTACGAAGGAGATCACTTAGCCCTCATCTACGAGTTTCTTCCAAATGGAGACTTAAAACAACATTTGTCAGGTAATGTCTTTTTAGTGATTTCACTTGTAGCATTAACTTATGAAACTCGGAAAACTTGATTCGATCTAAGAGCATTTTCATTGGGAGTCTCTCAATCGGTATCTCATAAGAAAAGGAAAACAATAGAAAAAGAGAGAAGTGACATGGATTTTCTTTCAATATGAGACATTAGAGCATCTGCATCGCAAGGTGATGAAAAATCTCTTAAATATTTTTTTTATGAATAAAAAAATGATTTTTGAAAAAAAAAATAGTTAACAAATCAGATGACGACAAGTGTCGAGCTTGTCCCCAGAGTCGATGCCAAAAGTTGTTCTGCCAGAACTGATTCAGAGTATAAAAGTTTATTACGTCACTAAATATTTTTTTTTCTATTTTTTTTTGGTTTAGAGACCCTTCATCAGTGGGATGCGGATGCCCTAAGAAACTTGAGACATTTGTCTCTGAGTGACCTTTTTGATAGCTTAAAATTCAATTACGTAATTTAGTTATATGAAAAATATTAATATTATATTAATGAATATTTTTCAAGTTTTCACCAATAGAGCATCTCCTCATGATAAAAATAAGAAAATAATCAAAAAGAATGAGAGAGAGTGAGCAGAGTTTCTCAAATGAGAACCTCTTCAGAACCCCGTCTAACACTTGTAACTCATTGATTGGTTAAAAATTTCTTTGAAAATTAAAATTTAATTATAAAATCTAATTATGTTAATATTCATATTTTTGTTTTCGTAATTAGTTTCTGTTCGAACCAAATTTTAAGCCAAATAGGCTGAATAAAATTGTAGATAAGTGTGAAAAGAAATGGGGTTTGGCTCATGTAAAATGAATAAGAAAGTTAAATGAGTTAAATGAAGGAGCACTTCATTTGTCCCACATTGGAAAGAATAATTTTTTCCTCTTGTTTAAATATAGACATTTTCAAACAATGTTTAATAGCTTTTAGTGGGAGATTATGGAGGTTGAGAGAAAGGGGGCCATTATGCAAAAACACACACGCCCGCCACCGTCGTGCCGTGCCGAGTTGGTCTTGGGTCTTGGTGAATGTGGGCTTCGCCCACAATAGACTATTCTTTTTGTGCCAAATTCCTATCAACGTTTTTGTTAAAGTCCAAAACGAAATTGCATAATGTCGAGAAAAAATCTTCCAGAAACTTCTAGAAGATTGAGTTCGGATTTTCGGTTTGATTAACACGAAAAATAAATATGGAATAAATCTATATTCCTTGTCGGCTGCTTCGCTTCCACGCCAAGTAAAAAAAAATATTCTTAGAATATTTTTTCCTTGCGCGTAGAGCATATCCCTTGCGGATCAAAGCCTCTCTCAACTATAAATATAGGGTCTCAACTCTCTCATTAATCATTCACTCGAAAATCTTCTCTCCAGAAAATCTCCTACATCCTTCTTCTTCTCTAAACGTAAGTGTCTCGAGAGTATAGCGTAGAATAATAGTTCGAAGATTCTATAGTCGAGTGTCGCGACTATAGTCTCACGTAATTGTATCTTGGGACTCTCAATCTCATCAAACCGCCACACTGCGGGAGATTTATTGAGTTAAAGAAAGAGATCAAATCTCGACTCTACGTATTCGTTTCTATTCTTAAAGTTTTTTTCAATCGTTTTATTACTATTTAATATCCATACTGTAAGATTTTCATTCGTATTTTTCAATCTGGATTTTCGCGATCCTACATTTTCATGGGTTTTCACCAGTGTTTTGAAAACCGGACCGACCCGGTGGTCAGACCGGGTTCGACCATAAACCGGACATGTGACCGGGTTGGGTTTCCGGTCTGGTTTATAAACAATTAATATGGTCAATTAACTAATTATATGTTAGATTAGAAGTTATTTCACAAAATTAGGTTTAGTTTAATTTTTCTAATACTATTATATTTATATTTATATTTTTATATCAACCCTTAACTATTTATAATATGTATTTTAAAATTTCTATATTTAAAAATAAATAAACATAAATTATTATGAACCGGATTCAACCCGGTCGAACCAAATTGAACCATGACCCGGATGCTTATCCGGTTCGCCTTCCGGTCCGGTTTTAAAAACATTGGTTTTCACCAATGGAAATGTTCTAATGATCTATTTATTATACAGGAAAGGGAAGTAGATCCATCATCAACTGGATTACACGACTACGAATAGCCTTGGAGGCAGCACAAGGTTCGTATCAAGTTAATCAATCGTAGGAGAAAATACTGATTTCAGTTGAGTTTACAGCAAATCAGTTGATAAAGATGACTGCATTGCATAGGACTGGAGTACTTACATATTGGATGCACACCGCCGATGGTACACAGAGATGTCAAAACTGCCAACATATTGCTAGACGAGAATTTCAAGGCCAAACTCGCTGATTTTGGTCTCTCAAGATCTTGCCAAGGTGGAGGCGAGTCTCAAGATTCAACGGCGATTGCTGGTACTCCTGGGTATCTTGATCCCGAGTAAGTATTATTAGTTTTTCAGTTTTCATATACACATTCTAAAACTTTATATTCCTTCTTCAATGGTTAAAGAGTATATATACCATGTTGTCTTTGATTTTGGTTTTAGAATATTTATCATTTAAAAAAAACAATTAAAATATATACCATGCTGTTGTTGTCTTGCAGACATTACCGTATAAGTCGGTTGTCTGAGAAGAGTGATGTCTACAGTTTTGGGATCGTCTTATTGGAGATAATCACAAACCAACCCGTGATTAATCATCAAACCTCTGAAAATTTTCATATAACAGACTGGGTTGGCTCTAAGCTTAACCAATGTGATATTGTTGAGATTATGGATCCAAACCTTGGCAAGGATTATGACTCTAATTCTGCATGGAGAGCTCTTGAGCTAGCAATGTCATGCGCGGATCCTTCTTCCTCTAAACGACCATCCATGTCTCAGGTTATTAATGAGCTAAAAGAGTGTATTGTGTGTGAAAACTCGGGGGTAAGTAAGAATCCAGGCTTGGGATCCCAACAAATGATTAGCTTGGACACTACGGAGGTTCCCATGGCAAGATAGTTTTACGTGTCATCTACTTTTGGTACCGATAATGGAATCAACAGACCAATGGTTTACTTAGGTTTTTAGAATTTTTTTGTAAACTAGTTAAAAGAGTATTTATTAAAGTGTGTATGGTCTCATAGATGAACTCGAAGTCGACAATTTTTCATTTTGCTTTGATCATATTATATGTTCTTTTGGTTTCTTCATATGTGGCTTGAGTACCACGAACATGTCATTTTTCTTTCACATGGACATTTCAAAGGTCATTTATGATGTTATTTGGTTCCTTTGTATGTGTTTTACTCTTCGTAGCTACGCCATGAAAGTTCATGGAATATAATGAAAATAACTCACTCAATAAATAGATGCAACTGAACAGAGCCAGAAACAATTCTGAAGTTTTTTAGAGATCAGGGACCAATTTTGAAGAAGTGGCCGCTACTGTAAATTTAGAAAAACCAAGAAATTTATGTTTCACAAGAACTAGAGCAAGTAAAAAAAAAAAAAGAATTAAAGCAAGTGAATATTCAAAGAGTCACGTGAATGTATGCAACTATGCAGTATGCACCGCTACTGCATGTACTCTGCGGATCACAACAACGTGAAAAAAAACTATCATGTCATATTAAAATGGAGAAATTTTAAAATTACATCTTTATTTTCAAAATTACACCTTTTTCATTGAGTAAAAAATTCTAAACCCTAAAATATAAACTCTAAACACTAAAATCTAACCTTAAATCCTTAAATCTAAACTCTAAACCTCAAAATCTAAATGTAAACTCAAACTTATATATTAAAATTAGAAAAAAGTGTATTTTTGAAAATTGACACATTAGAGGTGTAGTTTTGAAAATTTACACCCAAAAGTGTAATTCTTAAAATTTCTCTATTAATATTTTGTTTAACCTTTCAATATTCATGTATGTGAATGAAAATAAGAAAAAAACAGCATCCTATTTACTTACAATAACTACTTCAAAGTTCCATGTAGAGTCATGTCTTGCTTTTCGATTTCTCTAATGATCTTTGCAAGCTGTTCTTGATTCAGGTTTTTCTCCAAGAAGGCGTCCATTCCAGCTTGTATAGCTTCTCTTGCTTCCTTTGAACCAGGATCATGACCAGATACAGCTATAATTGGTATATGCACACCATATCTTCTCTCCACTTTCCTAATCTCTCTAGTTGCTTCATATCCATCCATTTCTGGCATCTGTGTAGAAAGATATACATTAAGAGTGAACATTTCGCTATTGCGTTATGGAAAGGCTTATCAATAAATTTACCTGACAATCCATGAAAATGTAGTCAAAGGGAAGTGTATCTATTGAACCTTCTTGCTCTCTTTGTGTAAGCCATTCAGTGACTAATCTCACTGCTTCTTTACCACTGTCGCACTGTTTTACCTCAGACACTCCCATCTTCTTTAGCTTTCTTGTTGCAACTGAAGATGTTATACGATCATCATCCACCACCAGAACTCTCTTGCCACTCAATAACTCATCTTCACTCGGCTTGGAAGTTATCTGTGATATCTCTGCAACAAGAGAATGTCTCAGGATCGATTCCCTTTGCAGAGCAATAGGTGCTTCTTTTGGCTCAGTTCCTCCAAATTCAGGCAACATCTTCAGCACTCGGTTAAGGCGCGATCCGTGCAATGGTTTCGAACAAAAAATGTCACCTCTATCACTTCCGCGGCCGTTTGGTTCGTTAAGCCAAACAACTTTACAGGATATGCCATGTTGCAAGCGTCTGCAAAACTTTTCGACAATGTCGTGTAGCTCAAGAAACGGTCCGACTTTTGCATCAATCACCAGAAGTACAACTGGAGAGAATCTGTTGATTCTCCTTTTAGGAATTTGGCTTCTTGAATCAATACCATCCATACCAATCAAAGATAACTCTCTTGAGCTCGGACTTGATAATTCGTTTCTGAAACTACTCTGAGGTGAAAACCTTGAAAATCTCTCCAAAACTTGATTCAAATGATCCCATTTTTCCACTATTGTGACTTTGATTCCAAGACTCTTTATGTATTTCTCTGTAACTCTTCTACGTTCTTCATCTTTCAGCAGGAGAACCACTTGAGAACCGTCCTGTTTCGGACTCGAGTTAAGCCATTTGTTGAATCTAGGGCTCAGGTTCCGTAATGTCATGCTACCTCCCATTGAAGTTTTTATAGCTAAGCCGAGATTCGGCGTGGATATGTGATCTCTTCCTGCTTCAGTGTCCTGTCTCACTTTCACGTCACTCACTGGTGACTCTGATGTTGTCAATAGAACATTGAACTGAAAACAGGTTCCTTTCTCTCCCATGGCCTTGTCAGTGATTCTTATCTCTCCTCCCATCAATCTTACCTGGAAAACAGAAATGAAAAAGCATTTTAGATGCATTCCTTTGTGAAAAGAGAAGCTCAAGACTCATATTTTCTTACCAGAGACTGCACAATCCCAAGTCCTAATCCAGTTCCTTGTTGTCCTTGAGCTGTTTCTCTTACCTGAACATAGTTTTCAAACACAGATTTACGCATCTCCATAGGTATACCTTTACCTGTATCGTCTACTTCAAACACAAACTCCATCGTGTTCGCATTGTTACTTATGGAATCCGAAATCTCTCTCTTGTAGCTTGATGACTGGTCTTTGTTCTTGCAGAACATACACTTTGAAAACTTTGATACAACTTCTTTAGTTTCTGATGCAAGAACCACATAGCTCTTGGAACCAGACCTCTGAGCCCAAGCTCGGATCGATATGTGCCCTTCGACTGTGAACTTGACCGCATTGCTTACAAGATTGTTAAGGATTTGCTTCAGTTTTCCGCTATCTCCTCGTACATTCGAGGATTTGAAAACTGAGCCATCTTGCAGATCCAAAACCACATCAACCCCTTTCTTCATCGCCACTGGATGAAAAAAATCGATGACGTCTTCAAGAAGTTTTGCTAGGTTAAACTCTTCTTCCTCTAACTGCATCTTCCCGCTTTCGATTTTGCTCATGTCCAAAACAGAGTTAAGAAGAGCTGTTTTAAACAACAAGACATTATGTTAGAAACAAAGTGACGAAACCCATAAGAGAAAAAGCTCAAGAATCAAGAGTCTTACCAACCAAATCATTGGTGCATACATTTACTTGCTTAAGACTAGTGTCTAGCTCGGAGCAAGGTCTAACTTCTTGACGGCATAGATCGATTAAACCGGTGATCCCGGCAAGGGAACCTCGAATATCGTGGCTAGCTCTTGCAAACGCTTGACTCTTGTTCATGCTCTTCCTCTCAGCTTGTTGTGTTGCTTCCATTTGGTTTATCAGCGTTGCACGCATATGCATCACTCTTCTTGCTGCATGCAGCATCAACGTTACAAACACTAGAGGCCAGAAAAAGCCCAAAAACATCGTCACGATAAGCAGATACAACGATGCGTTCTCGATGCTTGGTCCTCTTTCTTTTTTGGGAAACATAAGTGTGTATCTCTGGTTAAGAAAAGACCATCGAAAGAAGCTGAGAACCAAAGTGATGAATCTAATCCATTAACTGAAAATGTAACATTTGATTACCAGAGGCACGCCGGAAACTTCAAGAACAGAGCAAAAAGCTTCGAATTTTGATCTTTCGATCTCCACTGGGTAGCCACCGTAACTACAATTTCTAGGGATGCATTGAGAGCAAGTCGAGCCATTAGAGACGACGAAAGAAGCATTCAGTGAACCTTCACGAACAAGCAATGTCCCGTCTTTATTCCACATATATAGTTCTCCGCCGTGCAGATTTAAACGTTTCAAAACGTCGGTTAATGTCTTAACCGGAAACCCTAACAAAACAACTCCTTTCTTGCTGTATAAGCTAACAGCGCTCTGAAACAGAGTCTCGTTATATTTTCTTCCCAAACCTGTTCCCACAAAGGCGATAGTGTGGTTTCTCTGTGCTGCTTGGAACCAATCTGTAAGAGTTACATCTAACGGCTGAGATTTCGTTGCATTCCCGTTGAGACGACCGGTTATCTGATCAACGGTTTGAGTGTACCAAGTGTAGTCTCCACCACCACTAGATGAATTTGATGAAGAATTAGCAAAAACAGCGACACTTGTGTTTGATTCTGTTACGTAAGAAAACAAGAGACCGTCCGTACTAATGTACGAAACTTGTGAGACTTGAGGGATCGTTGAATAAGCTTGAAACAACACTGGTGCGATCTGAAGAACATTAAACAACAGAAAAATTGGATATAGTTTTGTAATAACACAAACTAGTGCAACGAATTTAATCATTTTGACAAACCTGTGTTTGTATCTCTATGAAATGAGTACTGTTGCTGGTGAGATAAGAATCTATAACTCTGGCTAAACCGATTGTAGATGAATTTTTCTTTAAATAGATGAATTTTCCGATGTTTTCGATCTCGTAAACTAGACTTGATCGGAGACCTTCAGTGAATAAAGCGACGTCGTTTGTTATGTTCTTCGTTGTTCTGTGCCAAATCGTGATCGGTATGCTCCCGAAAGCAATCACCATAAATACCAGTACGACGATGACAAAAATCGGACGAGAAGTCACAAACTTTGTAACTTTCAGTAGCATCACTTCTGTATATTTGTAGATCCACAAACGATAATTTGTAGATCAGCAAGCTTAGTTTCAAGAAGCCATTTCATACTAGCTAATGGCTTTAATTAAAACAGATAAAAAAAAAATTACCTGAGAATTCAGCAACTATATCTTTAGCTTCTTGGCTCCGATCGTAACCCCGAACAGCTTCTGACAAATCCTCCAAGCTACAAGAGCAACAAACGCAAAAAGAAAAAGAAAAACGTTAAAATGGATTTATAATTTCTGTATTCAGTAGATACGATGTAAACATAAAGCAGAACTTTAGACCTTTTTTTGTTTTGTTAAAGGGCCTTCATCAGAACTTTAGACCTAAGAAAGATCACTGGCAGCATTTAGTACAGCGACGCGTATAAAAATTACTTCTCTTTTCTTGATGACAAAATAAGGATGCAAATGATCATCTTTGAAGCAGAAAGAAACAATTCTGACGCGCTAAAATCAGCACACATCCAAATAATACAGCTAAAGAGAACATCTCTAATTTATTTTGTGTAAATAAATTTGTACTAGTTATTGCAAATCACAAATTGACTTCTTTTTCCTTTGTGATATGCATCTACGTGTGATTTGCTAAGACATGCGTTACGCGTTGTACACTATTAGGAAGGAAAATATTTTATTAGTATTTTACACATAATTATGGTATGAGTTAGATCAAATCTTTTCTAAAAATCTATTGCATATCACGAAAATTAATATATTTCTCTATCCTGAATCCTGATCTCATCTATATATGTAATTTGCCGAAAACCAAATTTGTCCACTTAATGGTGTTTTGGCGGGAAACTAAAGCTTAGCGGATCAACGGAAGCTTTGTGGGCTCGGCCCATTTAGTTCTACTTATATAGTTTTTTGGGTCAATATTTGGTTCAACTTCTTTGGGACGGTTTGTTTACATTTGGTTAGGATCGGTTAAAATTAACCGAATTGAAAAGGTTTTAAAACTCGGAGAATTTATTTTCCTTACAGTGTGTTAAGAAGAACGATCGTCATCTTCGCAAAGCTCCGAAAGTAGTACGACGAACGAATCAGCCATGGATCTCTCTCCTGTTACGGAAGCTCTAGCTGCCAAATCCTTTGATAGAATCGCCGATATCTGCGATAATCTTATGCTTCAGGTCCCAAATTTCTCTCGCTATTATTGTTTCCGGTGTTCACTAGGGTTTTTCTAAGTGGATGTTTTGTGGGAGATAATCGCTTGATTTTTCGCTCTTTAATTAATAGGTTGCAGCCGAAGGAATATCTTTCCATGATGATTGGCCTTACGCAATCCATCTTCTGGGTTACTTTTACGTTGACGATTGGTGAGTTAGATTTCTTCTTTTGGTCTCAAAATTGTTTGCGCAGTGTACCGATTCAATTTCCCTGATGAAATTAGAGATGGTTTTTGAGCTGCGTTATTTCAGAATTGTTCTGAAGATACACATCCTCTTAGAAGATGGCAATTTTGCATCCTAATGTTGTCATCCAGAAAAGGGCATTGAATTTGCAGTCTGTGTGATCTTTCTAAGGTCTAAAGTTCTGATTTTTATATTGCCTTGTTTGTATCCACCGAGTAGAGAAAGTGGAACTTGATACAAGTTAATAGGTATAGAGATCTTTAACAGTTTTGCGTTTGTGTCTTAGAGGCGAGCATAGTATATTAAAACTAGAGAATTGTGATTTTGTATTTGGTGACTTGTACATGACTGTTTTAAAATTGCTTTCGATGTCTGTTGTGCTTGTTTGGCTGAGTCTGGAATGAAATATTGCAGTGATAGCGCCCGTTTCCTCTGGAAAACAATACCGACAGCTATCAAGGAGAGCAAGCCTGAAATTGTTGCCGCTTGGAAGATTGGTCAGAAGCTTTGGACACGTGACTATGCAGATGTATATGGAGCTATTCAGGGTTACGATTGGAGCCAAGAAGTTAAAGAGATGGTTGTTGCATTCTCAGGTAATTTTTCTTTGATAATACCATTAACTAATTGTGAAATAGTTTCTTGAACTAAGTTTGCTGACAGCTTCTGTTGCTGTACTATATAAGTATGTAAAAGTGCATTTTTGTTTTTGTTTTTCCATCTTAGTCCTCTCTAGGTTCGAGCTTTGATCGACATATTGAGACCCACTCTGTGTTATCTTGTGAGACCTTACTTTAAGGATTTGTGTCATGCTCTAGAACTAGCTTGCATTTCATCTTTGAGCTATGGAACATGAATTTGAATAAGATTCCATCAGTGTATACTTTTCACCAAACTTGTAGAGATGCAAACTGTGCTAAAACATTGATCAGAATTTAGAGACACCCATTGTTCAACACCTGCCTTTTAATTGCCTCTTCCCATTCGTTAAACCTTATATTCCATTAGCAGCTTACGCTATTTCTTGTTTTGGTTGTAGACCTTTACACGAAAAGGATGTTTCAGCTTTTGATGTCTGCCTACTCCACAATTACCATCCGTGATTTGGCCCAGTTCCTAGGGATGACGGAGGATGATGCCACAACTTGTAAGCTTCTATCTACAATCTCATATACTCTAAAAAAAACTTATCCGGGGACAATACTACTCTATACAAAAGGAGTTTTGTAGTGATTTCTTAGCTTAGTGTTTTGTTGCCATGACCATCTATGTTGCGGAATCATTGATAATTGTTGATCTTTGTGGATGGATATACACAGATGTTGTAGAGAATGGATGGACAGTGGATGCAACTTCTCAAATGGTGACTGTGAAGAAGCAAGCTGTGAAAAGAGAGCAAAAGGTGGATTCATCGAAGCTGCAACGCTTGACAGAATATGTGTTCCACCTTGAACATTAATCGAGAAGACCGAAGACTAATCTCGTATTGAAGGGTTTTTAAGATAGTGGAAACTAAAAGATCAAAGAAAACTTTTTTTTCTCTGAAAAGACGGTTCTAGTTTCAGTTTTAGAGGATTTCTCAAGTTGTAATTTCATAACATTTCTATCTTGACCCTTGGTAAGCTGATTTTCTTATTCAACTCATGTTCCGCACACTAAATTATAGATGAAAATAACTTAAATGCACAACCGAATATCTGTAATGACACCATGGTAGTTGAAGTGTGGAGGATGAAACAGACGAAACACTCCTTTTATCTTCTCTTTCTACTTGTCGCGTGCTTTCTCTCTGTTACTCGTCGATCGTCACAAAGACTTTTCTCACCCACCGGTTGTTGTTAAGAGTCTTAGAGACAGATAGTGTAAATCTGTAAAGATGGTCAATTAGCTATATACCGCTTATAGTTAATCATGATTAACTTCACACAATTTCTTTTGAGTTATATTTTTGGTATAGTATATAAAGCTTTTGTGTGTCCCTTCTTTTACTTAAAACACAGCACGAAAATGGCAACTTCCGTTAATGGTGGTAGTCGTCGTCGTCCTCACTACTTGCTTGTAACTTTTCCGGCGCAAGGTCACATAAACCCGGCGCTTCAACTAGCCAACCGTCTCATCCACCACGGCGCAACCGTCACGTACGCAACCGCAGTCTCAGCTCACCGTCGAATGGGCGAGCCACCTTCTGCTAAAGGCTTGTCCTACGCTTGGTTCTCCGATGGATTCGACGACGGTCTCAAGTCCTTCGAGGACCAGAAAATCTACATGTCTGAGCTCAAGCGCTGTGGTTCAAACGCCCTGAGTGACATCATCAGAGCCAATTTAGACGACGAGACCTCCGCCACAGAGCCTATCACCGGCGTTATCTACTCTGTGCTCGTCCCTTGGGCTTCTACGGTGGCGCGTGGGTTTAACCTACCGACTACGCTTCTCTGGATTGAGCCCGCCACTGTGCTCGACATCTACTACTACTACTTCAACGCCTCTTACAAACATCTCTTCGAAATTGACCCGATTAAATTACCGGGACTGCCACCGATCTCCACCGGGGACCTCCCTTCGTTTCTTCAGCCGGGGAAGATATTACCGTCCGCTCTTGTAACGCTAAGAGAACACATCGAATCTCTCGAATCGGAATCGAACCCTACAATCCTGGTGAACACTTTCTCTGAACTGGAATCCGATGCGTTAACCTCCGTCGAGAAACTCAGAATGATTCCAATCGGACCTTTGGTTTCCTCCTCCGACGATTCTTCAGCTGGTAAAGCCGATCTTTTCCGACCTTCTTCTGGCGAGGAGGATTACACGAAATGGCTAGATTCGAAACTCGAGAAGTCTGTGATTTACATATCCTTGGGCACACACGCCGACGATTTGCCGGAGAAACACATGGAGGCGCTCACTAGCGGCGTGTTAGCCACAGGCCGACCGTTCTTATGGGTCGTGAGGGCGAAAAACCCAGACGTGAAGAACCGATTTCTGGAATTGATCAGAGGAAGTGATGGAGGATTGGTGGTTGGGTGGTGTTCTCAGACGGCGGTGCTGGCGCATCCGTCGGTGGGGTGTTTTGTGACTCACTGCGGTTGGAATTCGACGTTGGAGAGCTTAGAGAGCGGGGTTCCGGTGGTAGCGTTTCCGCAGTTCGCAGACCAGTGCACGACGGCGAAGCTTGTGGAGGACACGTGGCGGATCGGAGTGAGGGTGAAGGAAGGGGAGGAAGGACACGTGGATGGAGATGAGGTGAGACGGTGTCTGGAGAAGGTGATGGGAGAGGGAGAGGACGCGGAGGAGATGAGAGAGAATGCGGTGAGGTGGAAGACGATGGCCGTTGATGCGGCGTCGGAAGGAGGACCGTCGGATTTGAATCTTAAGGGTTTTGTGGAATACAAGGAAGAGTGAGGGAATGATGTTTTTAAAAAAACATTTTAAGTGAATAAAAGAGTGATCAGTGAATTTGATAACCTGGTCAAAACCGGATTAAATCAAAATAAACCGAACTCACAGTAAACCTGGTACTAATCCAACCAAAATCTGATTATGCCATGTGATTCGAAACCTTAGAAGATTATAATTTGAATTCTCTATAGTACACTAATTATAAGATAGAAGAAACTATAAAAGGTAACTTTATTTCTTGAAAATGAATTTGACCAAGAAAACAACAGCAACTCATAGGATTCTGATTCTCATCAGCTGAAACAGACTTGGCTTCTTCAAACGAACCGTCGTAAAGCAGATCTAAAGGAGGACGAAACAAGGAAGACAATATCGGATCTGATGATAAATCATTAGACGGTGGCGCCGAGACTACGCCGCGACTGACTTGATGTATGGAAACAACAAAGAGATCCATGGCTTTGTCAACGTCCCAACTCGTTTTCTTTAGGAACTCTCTTGCGGTGTCCACGGTCTGACCGGCAGCGAGTTGTAAGAAGGACGACATCTGTTGATTATGATGTTGCTTAATAGCATTCCTGGCCTGGGTTGATGATAAACAACAAAATTCCGTTTTCGGTTTATATATATATATATATAATTTCCATTTTCTTTTCTGGAGATACATATATGATGAATTGATGATACATGGAAACCGCAAAGTCTGTTTCGACTGAAGTATATTATAGTTTCGATTATTTTAAGGATTTAAATCTATACAAAATTTTGTGTTCATTCAAAACAAATATGTAGTTAAATACAAAGATGATTTTCATTTGATTAGTTTAAAGACTATATAGATTACAGAAACCAACAGAAAATATTTTAAAACTAAAGGAGTTGATAGTTACAAATTTAATACGTTTGATTGTCTTACCAGAGGTTCTAACGTTGATTAGAGAAACGTGAAGAACATATGTATTCGCCGTCAAAGGACGACAGTGTTCTGAAATTAGTAAAACGTTCCATCTTTCGACTTGGAGACTTTGTGTTGCAGTCTTGTCAGGTTTCTCATCTCCTTCCTTATTTTTAAATGAGAAATAACGTAATCATATTTTATGATAAAAAAAACTTAATAATAGTAAAGCGGAAGACTGGTCTGTATTTGAAGTAACAAACGAAATAAAAGTCATGGTGTTACAAGAATGTAAAGGATATTTCATCATAAATTACTTCAAGAACATAAAAATGAAGAAGAACATATCGCAATCAAATATTTGTATGTGTTGTATTTTAAAGAATTTATCCAATAAACTACGTACTAGACTCAAAATGATGGTTAAAATAGTGTAGTTTACACTAAACCACAAATTTTGCAAATCTTCATAGTTACTTGAAGAGTGATTTATGTTGTGAAAATGTATTCGAAGTAACCAACGAAACAAAAGTCATTGAATTACACGAACGTAAAGGTCAATTCATCATAGTCACTTGAAGAACATATAAGAAAGAAGAACAACAGATTGAAATCTTCATTCCCAAGTAACCGAGATCATCGAGTTAGCGATCCCAGATTCGTCGAAAGTCAAGTTAGCTCCATAGTCCAGAGTCTTGGAAGCACCAGGAATCGCTTGTACCAACTTAAACGCCTTTTTCTCAGATGCCTCCATGTGAGAATCACAGAAAGACCAGAGGAGCTGAATCGGTTCGGTCTTGAGAAACTTCCTCTGCTTCCTTCTCCCATCTGGAAATCGAACGCAGAGACTGCACACGATGCTTCGATCGCAGTCTCCTTTTGGCTCTTCTGTCAATACCGGAAACTTTTCTTCTAAGCAAGTCTTCTTCTCCTCCACTTCTACATACTCTTCAAATTCTTCACCCCAAGAAGGCGCCATGATGTGATTAGTGTGGTTGCTTGACGAACAAGACTCCTCCTTTTCGATAAATTTTAAAATCTTTCCTTCTGCAGACTCTTTCAAATCGTCTTCAAAGAAAGTAGACATGTCTTGATCATCAGCCGCCTTGTTGTAAGGAAAACAAAACCTCTCTGTTTTGATGCATTTGTTACTTGTCAGAGAAGCAATGTGTTCGTGAGGACCAGCATCGATGTACTTCATCAAATCCTCGACAAAACCCTGAGCTTCAATGAAGCCGCTCCAAGAACGCATCTTCTGGCCAGTGATTGGATCGATGAGAAGCACCACCGGAGGAGCAGATTCGATCTTGTAAAAAGTAGAGATTTTCTGTCCTTCAGTGGTATCATCATAAACTTGACATAAGATGAAGCTAGACTCTATGGCTTGAGAAACGGCTTCGTTTGACCATAAATCTCGGTTAAGAGCATGAGATGCAAACTCGATCTTGGATTGGAGATTCACTAGCAACCATAGATCCTTTCTAGAAGAAGTTGTTTTCGCGTCTTCAAACGTTCCTTGGAAAAGAAGTTTCATAGGAGGACGGTACAAAGAAGACAAACTCACATCTGATCCAACAGAGCCCGAATCAGACGGTTCTTGAGTGTCTGGCTCCCAGATCTCCTGTGGGCATACTTTGACCGGAGTTTTAGGCATGGAAGAAGAATCATAGAGAGTATCCCTAATCGATGGTCGAGGAAGAGGGACTTGTTCTTCTTCTTTTTGATAATCACTCCAATACTGTTCTGATGATTTTTGATAACAAAGAGGTTGATTACGTCTATGGATGAGGAAGAGGTTGATGGCTTCTTCAAGGTTCCAGCTTGTTGCCTTTAGGAACCGTATTGCGGTTTCTATGGTTTGACCAACAGCGATCTCGATGAATGATGTGATCAGCTCATGTTGGTTGACACTTGTTGAAGTCTCCATTAATTGTTTCTTAAAGAAAGAGGAAGAAAATAATTCAAGGGAAGCTCAAATTTACGATTGCAGAAGACGAGGGAGAGTTTTAGGTGATTTCTCTTACGTTTGCCTCTCTATTTATATAGATAGGGTTAACTCCTTAGGTTTTTTTTGTTTCCTTTTTCTAATTAGTATTGGTCAGCGAAAGAGGATAAAACACGCAGAAGAAGAAAGGAAATTCTTTTACACTTTTTTTTTGTTTGCTAAATATTTAGTTTTTTGGGATAAATGTCCACACGTACAATGGGATTCTTTGGTTTTTAGATTTTTGTCAATTCTAAGTTTAAATGATGCATTATTAGTTTTAGAGTTTGAGATTACCAAATTTCTATGTAAACTGTAAAGTTATGAGTTTTTTAAAAAATGTTAACGATAGTGTTATTTAAACCAAATCTTTTTTTTTCTTTTGTCAACAAAATTTCAAATCTTGATTCTAGAGAAAATTGCGGGAAAAAAACCAACAACAAACAAAATCTAAAATATTTTCATTTTAAGAAAACTAAAAACTGAAAAGTGAAAGAGGAGAAACGAGAGTCTAAAAAGAACAAAACACCCAAATATGTGAAGAAGAGAAAGAAGAAAATCTCTAAACCCTATAAGAGCACGGGACAACACCCAATTTATTCCTCAAATTGCACGTTTTATTCCTCAACTTTTGATTGCACATATAATTCTCCAAGGCATTGTTGACTTTTTTAAATTGGGTTTCAATTAGTCAACAGTTAATATGGAAGCGGACTCCGTTAAATTTGTAACATAATTCATCAAGATTTTATGTTCTAAACTTATAATTTTCAAACTTAAAAACCCTAAGGGAATTTCCGGTGAATTTCGGCGATTTTTAGCAATTTCCAACAAATTTCGGAGCTCGGATTTTGAATTGATACAATCTCCGAAAATTGTTAGAAATTGCTAAAAATTGCCGGAGTTCACCGAAAGTTCCCTTGAAAATTTTTAGGTTTGAAAATTATAAGTTTAGAACATAAAATCTCAATGAATTATGATACAAATTTAACAGAGTCCATTTTCATGTTAAAAGTTGACTAATTGAAACCCAATTTAGAAAAGTCAACAATGCTGTGAGGAATTATACGTGCAATCAACAATTGAGGAATAAAACGTGCAATTTCATAAAGTTCAGGAATAAATTGGGCGTTTTCCCAAGAAGATTGTATGTATGGGTTTACAACTTAGATAGCTGAATACTCTATACATCTAGTAGTTCAATTACAACTCATTTTTCTTTAACCAAAATTATTTGATAATTACAAAAATAGCGGAATCTTTGACAAATATAAAGTTGGTTGGCCACTTCGTGAAACTGTATTAATTACATGACGTTGAACCGGTACTTGTAAAAAATGTCAACCTTTTTTTCTTCTTCTTTTAATTTATTAACGTTATTTATAATTATGAATTTTTAACCAACGTAGGATAATAGTAAAAAGTTAGGACAATAAACTAGAGCTGCAAATACAAATTATTTAGACTTTCAAGGTCAAAAATGTTAATGAAACCAATTGGTTGTCCAATTAAAATAAAATAAAATACTTGTTAGCTTTGGTGACGTTAGAATGTTAGATGTTAGATGTAAAAATGTAAAATGTAGAAACTCATATGTATTTAAGTTTAACTGTACTAAATTGGACACAAGATTGGAGAACAGGAAAAATAAATTGAATTGATTACCAGTTAATTAACTTATGTTTAAGCATCTCTTCATAGTTGTAGTCTGATTTAAGAAGGCTATGTAATGTCTAACTACTCAATAACTAATTTACGAGCAACACAAAAATCTTTTATTGAACAACATGCAAACAGTAAAAGTTCATTTTTTTGAAACAACGGTGGAACAAATGATTTAAATTGTTTACATTCCCACGGCACTTATCTCGGTTAACTAAAGACTTTAATACTTTTCTTCAACTTCCAATGAAATTACATTAATTACTTGTACAGATTTTTACTTATATTCAACCCTTGAGTTTCGATATATATTGACTCACATTTCCAGATTTCAACTATATAAATCACAGAATCGCTCCTTTTGAGTTAACAAAACAAAAACAGAAGAAAGAATTCAAAGCTTTTTTTAATCATACCAAATATGAACAGCGACGAGAGAAAGGATAAGAAAGATGAGAAGTCGAAATTTTATGAAACCGCAACCACAGTCATAGGCATCGCTGGAGCCGTTGTTGCAGTCGTGGGTCTACTATCATGGATTGGCTCGGGCTCGAAAGAGAAAGGTCATGAAGAGAAGATGATGAAGGCTCCTGGAAAAGATGGTCATATTATCAGGAAAGATTTCGAAAACAACCCAAAAGACTACTTCAAAGACTTGCGTGGCAAGAAATGAATATCTCGCAATATTTATGAGGAAATAATATTCTCAAGTTTATCTGTGACTGTGAGGTTCGATCTTGTTAGCCTCAGAGCTTTTCTTGTCTTAATAAGTAATAATTCAGCTTTCATTTTTGCAACGAGAGAAAGAATATAAAACCAAAAAAAAAAACGAGAGAAAGAATAACAAAGATGAAAAGTCTAAATTTTAGCAAGCATTTAGAAAAAAAAATACACTTTTAGCAACAAAATAGGTCTAAATTTTATGATACAACAACCAAAGTCTTAAGTCTTAAACACTTTATACGCTAAATGTACAACAAAGCACGGTATAAAGTATAGATAGATATATATATATATATATATACGCGAAGACTATACGGTACAAAAAATATATAACACACAAAATTTTATTATATATAGGTACAAAAAATATACAACACACAAAAAGTTATTATATATATATATGTGATAAAGAGTAAACATAAAAATATTATTTATAATGTACGTACGTAGAATAATAAAAAAAATTACGCATGAATATTTGAGGCTTTGAGCTGGGAAATCATTTGATTGTGGCGCGCGTCTAGGGTCACATAAGGTTTTTTTTTTGTTTTTGTTTTGGTACGAGTCACATAAGGTTAATTAGAGTCCATCCCCACATGAGGCAGCTAGGTGAAGCGCATACGTTCAACGTGAAGGTTAGTTAGAGAGAAGTTAGACAATTCAGAAAATTAAAAAACAATATATATAAAATTAAATTTATCAAAAAAAATGAAATCAAGAGAAATTGTAAGATGCGTGTACGTACCGTGTTACCTCTCGGAAGCAATTACTGTAAGATGAAACATGAATCTATGTTACGATATAGCTAGAGCCAGAAGATAGAGTCATATAGCCCTAATTATAATTATATAGCAATGACCCAACGGAAGGCTGAAGCCTGAAGCAATTACTCAAACTAATTTTTCAAGACAGTATCCTGAAAATTTTGGTGGGACTACTTCTTTCATATCAAATGTCCTCCATTCAACGATTCAAAGTTGTTATCACTTCAGTAAAATTCAAATCTACTAACACTTTAGTGTAACTCTCAGTATTATGCATGTTTCTCTCCTCAAGAGTCAAGACTTAATTATTTTTTGATGAATCGTTATCCAAAAGTAATTCAGACATAAAGTAAACACGAAAGCATCTTTATTCATAACTTTGAAAAAAGAAGATCAAGCATATCTTAAGTGAGAAGCTACCTCTGACCAATAGACACGAATTAAAGCAGCTTTAGCCGAGTATAGTACAAAATTACAAAGTTATAAAATTCATTCATTTTGGAAATAGTAATAGTACAAATGCTTTATACTGTTTATCCCCCCTGAAATGATATTAACCGATTATAGTCCTTATTACTAGCTGCGAAGGTACACTAAATAGTAAATAATCTTAGTTGTTGGCATTACATTTTCCACTCTATATAACTCAGTCACTCATGCCCTGTTTCAACTCAACAAATCAACGAACAAAAAAAAAAAAAAAAAAATTAGAAGAAGTGATCATATATATATCAATATGAGCGACACACCGAGAAAGGATAACAAAGATGAGGATTTATATTACGAGACCGCAGCGAAAGTCATAGGCGTGGTTGGAGCCATTGGAGCGGCCGTGAGTCTATTCTCGTGGATAAGCTCAGGCTCGGAAGAGAAGAAACCGGAACAGAAGATGATGAAGGCTCCTGGAGGAGGTGGTTATAGCATTCCTAGGGCACCTTTCGAAGCCAACCCGAGAGACCACTTCACGAACCAACGTCGGCTAAATAAGGAAAGGAAAATGGGAAATTAGGAGTACTAAAACTCTTCCGGCTTTGTATTCTATAACTAAATAATAAAATGTTGCATGTGTCGTTTATGTACCATGCATATGTTATATGTGTGTTGGTATGGTATTTGCTGTTTTAATTTACTCGTGTGGTCGTGTAACTCGTGTTTGATGCTGTTATAATAATAATATATATATATACTCATGATGAAAACTAAGAAAGTACGAACACAAATTTTCAATGAAAACCAAAGTAAGAAAGCATTAGATTTTAATAATATTAGAACAAATTCTTAAAACTGTCTGAATCCCCCTTTAGTTAATTATGAAGACTTTCCTATATTCCAAAATTCCCCACTGAAATTATATTAGTTAATTAGTCTTTATTACTTGTTGGCATCACATTTGAAACTCTATATAAATCACTTATGAATCCCATCATTTAACTCAACAAATTAAAAATACACAAAACAGAAAAAGAAGTTGTTTTGAAGCTTTGTGATAGTATATCAACATGAACAGCAACGGGAGAAAGGATAACAAAGATGAGAATTCGAGTCTTGATGATACCGCAACAAATGTCATAGGCGACCTCGGAGCCGGTGTAGCATTCGCCGGTCTACTCTTTCTGACCTTGGCTTGGGACTCGGAAGAGAAGATGATGAGGGCTTGTGGACAAGATGAATATATTCCCATAAAAGATTTCAAAGACCACCCACCCAAAAGACTAGTTCAAGAATCTGCGTGAACAGAAATGAAATTATGAGTATGTGGAAACGTTTAATCTTATAACTAAATAATATAACGTCGGATATGAAAAATTATCATATATTGTAAACGTCGGATATGAATATGTTACAAAATGTTTGATAAGCAACGTGTTCTTAAACTAAATGTTTAGTGACTTTAATGTACTGATTTTGCTTTACTTAGTAAACATACTGTTTTTTTCCCTTTTCAAAATTATAAAAGTGAGCTTAATGTACTGACTAAGTGTGCTTTAAACGAATGTGCCTTGAGAAATAAGACAGATATAAGTAGGATCGTGCGAAACAAGATACAGAACTACGGAGCATCAACAGAAACAAAACTAGTTCATGTTTCTTCACTTGTGATTGGTTCTTAAACCGAAACGGTACGTTTGTCTGAGTTGGTTTTTTTCACCACACGATCACCGGAGCTTCTTCCGGTTCCACTTCCACTTCCACCTCCGCCGCTTGTCTTAGGCGCTGTCCGAGCAACAACCCGCTGTATGATTCGAATAGGAATCCCTCCTAAATCAAAGTCTTCTTTCAAAGACCTAGTCAAGAACCTTATGTCGCTTTCCAGTAACTGCGTTTTACCGCTCACAAACGCCACAAAAGTCGGCGGCCGAGCTTTCACCTGAGTGAAAAACTTGATCTTTGGCTGCGAAGCCGAGTCTTTCCAGGAATGTCGGCTCATTACCTAACACAACACACAGAACAACAAATGATTAACCAAGTAACGATGCCACATTTCTGTATATATAATATAGTCTTAAGTATTTAATCGCCCAGACCTTAATCAACCAGCGATTGAGGCGGCCTGTGGAAAGTCTTGAACACCATCTCTTGTATGTGTAAATGACTTCAGTCATTACTTGTAAACGTCCTCTTCCCTCTAATGCAGAGATAAACACAACCGGTATTCCGGTTATCTGCAACACAATATCATGTTTCTCATCACTCAAGAACCTGGATAATTAGCAAAAGATTCAAATTTTGGTTACTAAGACAGAGCAAATCACCTGAGGAATAACAGTCTGTACTTCAATGGGAACAGCTTGTTTGATTTTCGTGTACATCCCTTTTAGACGATCCATTTTGTTAACGATCACGACTAGACCACGTCCTTCTTCTACAGCGCGTCTAGCTATAACTACTTCTGAATGTTTCATACTGCATTGAGCTTTAATGATCTGGAGAATGTTGCATACACAAAACATACGGTAAGCATCTACTGATTTTCTCTTTCTTTCTTTCTTTCTTTCTTTAGCATATGTGTATGACAAACCTCCTCAGCATCGAGAACTAAAGCGATAACATGTGCTCGCATCAGGCTCTTTCTTGATTGCATGATACTTAAAGACGCTGGTCCTTTGTCTCGGTCTGTTCTCTCCAACCAACCAGCAGTGTCAAGTGTCAACCTTAAACAAACCAAGTGAATAAGATCAAAAGCTTCTCCCAAATTTTGTAAAGAGAAGCAGATAAATCAGAAATCTATACGCACCAGATACACAGTCCGGTCCTGGAACTCGAACTGAACTGAACTCTCACAGCGTCTCTAGTGAGACCAGCTTCAGGACCAACCAAGACACGCTCTTCTTCTTCCAATAATGAATTGAGCAACGTCGATTTCCCAACATTAGGCCTACCTACAATAGCTAGCTGCAATGGCAACTTGGACTCGTCGGTTTCATCAGCGAGATTCTCATCGCTTGGAACATCATCTTGACTGCATCTATCTAATATAAGACTATGAGGATTCAGTAAACAGAGAAAACCAAAGAAAACAACTTCCGGTGAGTTTCTATTGATACGAGTTTCGCAATCCCTTCTCTTATATCCCTTGTTACATGATCATCACGAGTGTTGTAAACGAGAGCCTCCCTCCTCCGAATCAATCTGGAAAAACAGCACAAGAACTGAATCCATAATACTCAAGAAATGTATAACAGCGAAGAAACTAACCGGTTATACAAGGCGGATTTTCCAACATTTTGGTGAAGTCAATTGGTTTCTTGTTAACAACCTTTGGCTTCTTATCCGCAGGTCCAACAACATTTGAGCTCTCACAAGAAACATCGATGGTGTTTCCATCGGAACCGAGATTCGTATCAATTACTCCGTTCAACTCCGGGATCGAATTACCGGAAAACCTTCGAAAATCGGTTAGAATATTTCC
The DNA here is from genome assembly GCA_026724425.1 of Erythrophleum ivorense. Classification (NCBI taxonomy): domain Eukaryota; kingdom Viridiplantae; phylum Streptophyta; class Magnoliopsida; order Fabales; family Fabaceae; genus Erythrophleum; species Erythrophleum ivorense. The sequence goes on from JAIUCV010000084.1 coordinate 1,853,624, forward strand.
TGAGGAGATAGAGAGGTAGAAACAAGTAAAGACAACGAAACGACCGACCGTATTGCAGAATCGCATAGGGGAGGTTTAAATTTTTTTATTTATAAAATTAAATGAAAAAAATTAAGATCTAATCAAATTGTGCAACATGGCACATTTGTGTCACAGAGTCATTCTATGGGAAAATCGATTCAGGGTTAGACTCGCCATATGGCGTGCCATGTCACTAATTATTTTTTAATTTTTATTTTTTTTGCCAAATTCGCTACTCGATTTATATTTTGTTATTCCATTTATAATTATATATTACGAGTTAAAAATAAAGAAAACTGAAAAGTGCATTTTTGTTATGAGAAATGAGAGAATGAGATGATTTTATTTATGAGTAGAAGACCTCTTTATATAGAATACAAGATTACGGTAAGGAGAACATGTATACAAAGAGAAAGAATAGTGGGCCCTATAATGGGCATCCACTAAACCCATAACACTCCCCCTTGGATGTCCATTATAATGTTGTAATGCGCATAAAATGCTACCTCATTAAAAACCTTACCAGGAAAACCCAATGGGAAAAACCATGGTTAAGGGAAAAAGAGTGTAGCACGCAATTACTCCCCCTAATGCGAACATCTATCAAGATCTTTAAAACGACGCAATCCGATCATATAAGTTAACTTCTTGAAAGTAGCAGTTGGAAGCGCCTTGGTAAATAAGTCAGCCAAATTTTCGCTTGAACGAATTTGTAGAACATGAATATCACCTTTCTTCTGCAATTCATGGGTGAAGAAAAACTTTGGTAGGATGTGCTTTGTCCTATCACCTTTGATGTATCCATCCTTAAGTTGTGCGATACATGCAGCGTTATCTTCATACATAATTGTTGGGGCTTCTTTCCCTAGAGATATACCACAATCTTCTCGTATATGTTGAACTATAGATCTTAACCATATGCACTCGCGACTAGCTTCGTGAATAGCTAAAATCTCTGCATGGTTTGAAGAAGTAGCTACAATAGTTTGTTTCATAGAACGCCAAGAGATAGCCGTACCACCACATGTGAACACATATCCAGTTTGTGACCGAGCATTATGAGGATCAGATAAATATCCTGCATCTGCAAAACCAATTAAATCTTCCTTGCATGTGTTAGAGAAGAATAGACCCATATCTTTCGTACCTTGAAGGTAACGAAGTATATGTTTAATCCCATTCCAATGCCTTCGGGTTGGACATGAGCTAAACCTTGCCAATAAATTTACCGCAAATGTTATGTCAGGTCTTGTATGACTAGCAAGGTACATTAATGCCCCTATTGCACTTAAGTATGGTACTTCAGGACCAAGAACTTCTTCATTGTTTTCCCGAGGGCGGAAAGGATCTTTTAACACATCAAGTGACCTTACAACCATTGGACTACTCAAAGAATGTGCTTGTTCCATAGAAAACCTTTTAAGAATTTTCTCTGTGTATGTCGCTTAGTGCAGTAGAATTCCATCTTTAAGATGTTCAATTTGCAATCCCAAACAAAATTTTGTTTTTCCGAGATCCTTCATCTCAAATTCTTTCTTCAAGTATTCTACTGTATATGAAATCTCTGCAGGAGTTCCAATAATATTCAAATCATCAACATACACTGCAATGACAACAAATCCTTGCCCAAATCTCTTTATAAAGATGCATGGACTGACAGGGTCATTTTTATAGCCTTCTCTTAACAAGTACTCACTAAGGCGGTTATACCACATACGCCCTGACTGTTTTAATCCATAAAGAGATCGATTAAGTTTTATGCAGTATTGTTCTCTGGAACTAGAGTTTCCTGCTTCAGGCAGTGTGAATCCTTCTGGAACTGTCATATAAATGTCAGTATCCAGTGGTCCGTACAAGTAGGCTGTGACTACATCCATCAGCCGTAAGTCAAGTCCTTCTCTTATTGCCAGAGTAATAAGGAACCTGAATGTAGTTGCATCCACCACAGGAGAATATGTCTCTTCATAATCAACTCCAGGTATTTGTGAGAAACCTTGTGCAACTAAACGAGCTTTGTATCTTGAAATTTCACCATTTTCGTTCTTCTTTCTCACAAAAATCCATCTGTGTCCTACTGGTTTGACACCTTTAGGTATACGGACTACTGGTCCAAACACTTCTCTCTTTCCAAGAGATTTCCTTTCTGCATCTATTGCTTCATTCCATTTTGGCCAATCATTTCTTTGTGTACACTCTGCAACAGATGTTGGTTCATAATCCTCATTCATAATATCAATTGCTACACTGTATGCAAAGATTTCATCGACGTCGATTTGCTTTCGGTTCCACTTTATTCCAGACATGACATAATTTATTGAGATCTCTTCATTCTCATGTACCTGAATTTCTGTCATGTGTAAAGTCTCTTCTGGAGATTTTTTATTCGTGATATCCTCGATTTCACTGTTGTCAATTTCTACTCCTTTTCTTTTTCGAGGATTTTTATCTTTGGAACCAATAGGTCTGCCACGCTTCTGGCGTGTCTTAGACTCACTAGCAAATTGATTATGTCCTTCTGAGACATTAATTCTAATTGGAGCATTTTCAGCTGGTATATGTGACTTTGTCACCCTTTTTGGGTCAGCAAATGCTTCTGGCAACTGATTTGCTAAACTCTGCAAATGAATTATCTTCTGGACTTGTAATTCACATTCTTTAGTTCGAGGATCAAGATAAGATAATGATAATTCATTCCAGCTAATTCCTTTTTCCAGCTGTTTACTTTCTCCCCCTAATGTTGGAAAGACTGATTCATTAAAATGACAGTATGCAAATCGAGTTTTAAATAAATCCCCTGTGGATGGCTCTAGATACTTAATGATTGATGGAGAATCATATCCAACATATATGCCCAGCCTTCTCTGGGGTCCCATCTTGGATCGTTGTGGTGGAGCAATCGGAACATATACGGCACATCCAAAAATTTTGAGATGGGATATATTTGGTTCTTGACCCAGAAGCAATTGTGATGGGGAGAACTTATGATTACTCGTTGGCCTGATGCGAATCAGTGTTGCTGCATGTAATATGGCATGCCCCCAAGCAGAAACAGGGAGTTGGGATCTCATAAGTAATGGTCTAGCAATCATTTGGAGACGTTTTATTAACGATTCAGCTAAACCATTTTGTGTATGAACATGAGCTACAGGATGTTCAACACTTATCCCAATTGACATGCAATAATCATAAAAAGCTTGAGACGTGAATTCACCAGCATTATCAAGCCGAATTGCCTTTACAGGAAAATCTGGAAAATGTGCTCGTAGTCTAATCAACTGGGCAAGTAATCTCGCAAACGCCAGGTTACGAGTTGATAACAAGGACACATGTGACCATCTTGTTGATGCGTCAATTAGAACCATAAAATATCTAAAAGTTCCACACGGTGGGTGAATCGGCCCACAAATATCTCCTTGTATACGTTCCAGAAAATTGATTGATTCTGAGTTTATCTTGGCTGGTGAAGGCCTTATGATCAACTTTCCTTGTGAACAAGCAGCACATGTGAAATCATTAGGAAGAATCTTCTGGTTCTGTAATGAATGTCCACATGAATTAGTGATTATCTTTCGCATCATTGTTGTACCGGGATGACCTAACCGATCATGCCAAACGACAAAGTTTTCAGTAAACTTCTGGTTCACTACAACATTTGCTTCAATTGTACTAATATTCGTATGGTACAATCCAGTGGAGAATGCAGGTAGTCTTTCCACAATCTTTTTAAAGCCTTGGGTATTACTTGTGATGTGAAGGTACTCAACATTTCCTTCACTCATAGTTTCAATATGATATCCATTTCTGCGAATATCTTTGAAACTTAGTAAATTTCTGTTAGATTTAGGCGAGTATAACGCATCAGAAATTTCAAATTTTGTTCCCATAGGCAATAATATATATGCTCTTTCGGAGCCTTCAATTATATTTGCACTACCCATTACAGTGCTCACGCTGGCTTCTTTCATTGTCAAATGAGAAAAATATCTCTTAGTTTTCAAAATAGTGTGACTAGTTGCACTGTCTGCCAAGCATAGATCTCCACCATTCATTGTTATTCAAATAAATAAATAAAAGAAATCAAAATCAAATAATAATAAAAAAAACTTAATCAAATATTAAAAATAACAACTCATAAATTCGTAGAAGAACAACCAAAAGAAAGCTAAAACACCAAAAGCCAAAAACTAATAGATAAAGCAACAAATGATTTTTTAAATAGACTAATAAAAATCAATTCTTCCCTTCAGGGGCAAGAAGTTCAGCAATTTCCATATGAGTTGCTTCACTAAATGAGCCAAAGTCCTCTTCGCCATCTTCGAACACCATGTTTGTTTCCACATTTTGCCCATTTTGTTTCAGTGATTGTTGATACAATTCAATAAGGTGCTTTGGTGTACGACACAAACGAGACCAATGGTCTTTTCCTCCACAGCGGTAACACACATTTGCTTGTGGTGTTTGTCTGTAACCATCTCTGTTTCCCCCTCTTTGGTTAGAGTGTGAGTTCTTGAAAGAAACTCCTCGACCTCGACCATAGTCTCTTCCACGTCCACGACCATTGTTACGACCACGACCGCGACCGCGACCATGACCACGACCACGATTGTAGCTTCCGCCACTGTGTTTTTGTTCTGTCCTAGCATAGGATGTTATATTCGCTTCAGGGAATGGAGCAGAACCAGTTGGACGTAGGCCATGATTTTTCATCAGTAACTCGTTATTTTGCTCAGCAACAAGGAGACAAGAAATCAGTTGGGAATACTTCTGGAATCCTCTTTCACGGTATTGTGTCTGCAGGACAACATTGTTTGCATGAAAGGTAGAGAAGGTCTTCTCTAACTTATCAGCATCCGTGATTACCTCTCCACATAATTCCAACTTGGAGGTAATTTTGAACAAGGCTGAGTTATATTCACTTACAGACTTGAAGTCTTGGAGTCTCAGGTGTGTCCAATCATAACGAGCTCTTGGTAGGATCACTGTTTTCTGGTGATCATACCTTTCCTTGAGACTATTCCAGAGGATTTGAGGATCTTTCACATTCAAATACTCATTTTTGAGATCCTCGTGGAGATGATGGCGAAGGAATATCATAGCCTTTGCTTTGTCTTTATTTTCAGCTTCATTCACTGCCTTGATGCTTTCACCAAGTTCTTTTGCATTGAGGTGGATTTCGGCATCTAGTGCCCACGCGAGATAATTATTCCCGGTAATATCCAAAGCCTCAAATTCCAAACTTGTTAAGTTTGACATGGTTACTAGAAAAGCTAAGAGGTAGAGACTCGTGCTGATAACGTGTTATGAGAAATGAGAGAATGAGATGATCTTATTCATGAGTAGAAGACCTCTTTATATAGAATACAAGATTAGGGTAAGGAGAACATGTATACAAAGAGAAAGAATAGTGGGCCCTATAATGGGCATCCACTAAACCCATAACAATTTTAAAATTTTAACCCATTATGTAAAATCAGTGTTCAAGAAAGCGCTAGGCGCTAAGCGGGCGGTGGGTCAGTGCCTAGCGCCTAGAACGCCTAATCGGAGTCTAGGCGAATTTTAGACGTTTTTAAAATTTACTATATTACATATTTTAAATATATTAAGTTCAAAATACACTAAAAAATTAAAAAAGTACTAAAACTAAACTATAAAAAGTATAATATTTTCATATTAGATAAAATATCCATAAAAAAAAAATGAATTTTGTTAAACTATAAATAAAAGTTTAGATCAAATCATGGTTTATAAATGCCTAGGCGCCGAGAAGATAATCGCTACAGTTTATGACCGCCTAGCGCCTAGGCACTGCCTAGGCGGCCGCCTAGACCGCCTTTTAGAACACTGTGTAAAATACGTAAATTACATTACAGCAACGTTAATATCAAAAAGAAAAGAAAAAGAACTAATCCATCATCGAAATTATGGAGTAAGTTTTAAATCATTATCCTAAACCTTAATTTTTGTTAAAGCTTAGATTTTGGTTTCTTCATCGATTTAACATTTGTAATTACGTGCTGAGAAGACTAGTCTCAATTTTGGTTAGAAGAAACTAGGCCTGGGACTTTGGGTGTTCGGGTCGGGTTCGGGTAGGAATCGTTCGGGTCCGGGTCTATCGGGTATATCAAGTTTATATTCATATAGGTTCCTAAGGAGTTTTGGTTCGGTATCGGGTTGGTATTTTCGGTTTCGGGTCGGTTCGGGTCCATAATTTTAATACCAAATATTATCCAAAAAATTTCGGTTATGGTTCGGATTTGGGTATTTCGGGTATTTATTAGCCAAAAACCTAAAAATATACCCAAAAACCTAAAAAATATATATCTGAAAACCCAAAAATATATTTAAAATCTTGGAAAATATTCACGAAAACCCCAAAAATATCTGAAAATCTGAAAAATTAAATGAAAAAAATCAAAAAATTGTAATATATCCGAAAACTCATAGAAATATTCAAAAAGAAAAAGAAAAATTATTTATAATTCGGGTCATTCGAGTAACCTGATCGGATATCGGTTCGGTTCGGGTAATACCCGATACCCACGGGTATTTAAATATTTTACCCATTGGGTAAATTGTCTTATATCGGTTCGGTTCGGTTTCAGATATTTCGGGTCGGTTCGGTTCGGTATTTCGGGTATGGGTAAATAATCCCAGGCCTAGAAGAAACTTAAGAAGGAAAACCAATAGATAAAATTTAAATTTTTAATATAAAGTAAACAATTAATTTTCACTTTTCTCGATAGTTGGGGTTAAATGGAAAAAATAATATTCAACAACTCATGATCATTGATTCATTATCTTAAGGGTTTCAGCCATTTAACACCAAGATTTAGACGAGTGAGTGCTGTGAAGCTATCTCATGTTTATTTAAAATAAACATAGAAAATACAAAAGTAAGAAAACAAATAGAAATGTCAAATGGAAACGCAATACAAATCTCTGACAAACAAACCAGAAACTATAGATTACAGCATGAGAATTTCATAGTCGAAGTAGATTTTGTTACATCTCAATGTCATCGAGATCTGGTAAAGGAAACCTGAGAAGAGCTGCAATACCGGACAGATTTGTCAATTGTTCCCCTGAAACATGCATCGAAGAAAATATTAACACCTCTCCTCCTGAATTTTTCACCGACTCCACAAAATCAACATACTTCTTCCTTGTTTTCACGTCACAACACCTGAACAGCTCATCGGTAATGAGAAGTGTTTGGATCGCCATACGTTCATGAGCAACTTCCACATGTTTTGGTCCATAACATGCACGATCTGAATCTTTGTCAAACATGGCGAAGAAATCACTAAGAGCTTTGACCTCCCTCGCTGCTTTAGTATCTTTGATCATATTCATCACGTTAGGGTTTTGCATAACCTCTTTTAAGCTATGACTATATCCAGAGCTTGTAGGCACAAGAACTATACGTGACTTGTTCTCAATTATAGGTCTCAGCTGTTTTCTCTCTGCTTCCAACAACAAGTGGAGATGAAACTGATCTTTCGTAAAACCAGGGCTTGCGATCACAACACAGCGAACGACACTAAAGTCAACGTGTCTCAAAAATGCGTGCACAACAATCTCAAAGAACTTCTTCAAAGCAGACTCGTAACCACTTTTTCCTCCTCCACGCTTCAGATTAGGAATTGATGTTTTTATTTGTGAAACCCTTCTACTCACACTCGAGCCTACAAGGAAGATCTCTGCATGCCCTTCTCCGATTAGAACTATACCTAAATCACCACTCGCAGAAGAATTTGAAGACTTCTTGAGTGTATCAATAGCCAACGAGTCCCAATATTTTTTCCTCAATACAAAACGTCGTTTCAGCTCAAGCTCCAAAGTATGGTACGCACCAATCTTAACGTGCTCGTTCTCAAGTATGTTTTTACCATGTATGCGTAAAACATCAGCGTCTTTGTCATAGTCCACTTCCTCAACTTGTACTTCAAGCTTCAGTGCAACACGTTCAGGTTCTCTTACCATACCGTTTACCTCTCTCTGAATCTTTCTGGTAGTGAGAGCCATTACACTATCTCCAGGTCCAATCAGGTTATAAGTATGCCAGAGATCATCGGACTCCTCCGGCACCATCTTAACGCTTCCGGCTCCATTACGGACAATATCCTTGCGGACGATTCTCATTATCTTTCTGGGGTTTTTTTATGAAGAAACTTACTATGCTTAGGAAATAACGCTCAAGCCTCGAGAGATTGTTTTTGGAAATTTTCGTGGTAAGATTTTGTTTATGTTCCTTAGGGTTTGCTTCTGTTTATATGAGTGTATGTGTTTCATTCTCCTGCTCAGTTTTGGTCAACGGAAAAGTAAATTCCTTTTTCCTTATGTCTTTTGTTTGATAGATATTTCCTTCTTTTTTTCTTGTGAAAATTGGAAAAAATGACACTTTGTACATCTAAAACATTGTTGACTCGTCAAAGTGTCATTTTTATTTGTCCAATTTTCCCTCTTTTTTAATATCAGATATTTCCTCTTTTCTTTTTGGAAAATATAAAACGTTGGTTTTAAGGTTTTCGTTGATTTTAAAATTATTTCGACGATGATTTACATTGAAATCAAACCGGAAACACATTGACTTTGAACCAGACTCCAATTTTGTCAAACAGAACACAAGTACAGAGACACTGGTCTACAAAGATTATTCACTCATAAGTAAAACCATCCCATTTATTCACTGATTTGTTGATCCTAGAAGAAAAAAAGCACTCGTTAATTAGCATTACAAAACAGCTTTTTCTTTGTATCCTTTGAATTCTCTTAACCCTCCTCCCTCCTTCTCTTTGTGGAAACAATAAACCGGCGCTTGCCATTTCTCATCCTCTAAGACCGCACCAACCTCGAATGTCATCACATGAGCCTCTCTCCCTGCAGTCAAATTTCCTCTCATTTCAGATGAATTTCACTAATAAGTAAACAATGGCATATTACGATGGATGGTATCAATCACATCACCTGTATAGAAGATCCATTGCACGGGTCTCTTGGTTTCGACATCTTCATAGTACCATATAAAGTCTACTTTCTCCCATACATTGCAGTGAAACCCATTCACATGCTGTTGACCTAGATACTTGGCTCCATCTAGCCAGTTCGGTCGCAGGATTCCAACCTTATTCGACATAAATTTCCAAGCTCAGTAAGTTACTATTTACGAAAGCGTTACAGTTCCATACAGGACGGACCATTCTAGGTCAAACTTGACTATTATCGAAATCAAACAAATTAAGTAAGTTACTAAACCGTCTGATCAAAACTCGTTAAGTTAATCCAAGAAACCAAGTCCAGCACACTAGTACTGAATCAACCAAGCACAAAGATTATTGATAACAATCAGAATTACGCGCTGCTTGCTACAATGAACAAGGAAATGCTTATAATTTTGAATAACGAATGACCCAAGTGATGTGGAAGTACTGAGAAACAAGAAAACAACTTCAAACGAAATTTGCAGAGAGCTACATCTTCATCAAATGAAGATTTGTCAAGTCACCTGACTTTAGCTATTTATTCGTTAGGGCTTACAGGATTTCAATTTCACACTCACACTGAGAAAAACTCCAACACTACAAATTCGCAAAATTCCATCCTCTGAAACTTCTTTTTGCTTAAAATTGGACTCTGATTTCTCAGTAAATTCACACAATCGGAACAGAATTACGAAATCAACGCGAAATTCCGAATTTTGTTCCTATTCTACAGCCAAACGAAATTCTCAGATCCAGTTGTGACAGAGTCGTCGTCCATAGGATATAGATATAGTAGTACCGACCTCGAGTTGAGCGGAGCGGCACGTTTTTGACTCGTCGAGCGTGTAGACGAAGGAGGTTCCATTGTTCCATTCGAGGTCGTAGGTAATGCCACCGAGCTGCTCCTGGATGATATTGAAATTACGACCGTTGGTCCAGTCGTACCAAAGGTCGATCATCGAGAGGTCGCCGGAGTAATTCATGAACAATAGCGCGTGGAATTGGTGTGGCCATGGCGCAGGGACCGGCTCATCCGCGGTGGCGATTCGCACGCCGGCGGTTAAAATGAAGAAGACGACGATTAGTGTCGGTGCTTGTCTGATAGACATTTTGGATTGTGTGCTATCTACGTGTGAGGTTTTGGCTGATTCGCCAAGATAAATCCTCATTTTATTTTATTTTATTCAAATTTCAATGAATTTTTAACTTCAAGTAATAATATCAAATTACCAATATATTCATATACATAAGATATAATTAGATGGTTGATCTGATTTTATGAATTTAATCTGGGGATGGGAAGAAGGTGACGAAATTATACATTGGATTGTTCATTAGTCTTCTCAACTCGATGTCCAAAAAAAAAAAGGTCTTCACAATTGAATGTTATTGAAGTATTTTTCACAATCTACAATCACCAATGTATTTTTACAAATTCCACAACATGTAAAAAGATGTATAAGTGAACATTTTATTGGTTCAATTTGAACCATCCAACCAACAATCTTTTAAAAATCATAGCACAAAAGAACTATGAGAGGTATCAGAAAGAAAAACCAAAAGCCAAAAAGCTTTTCTTGCATGACTCAATTTAAATCTATAAACCTTCACACTAAACCTACACCTTACTCCTACTTAAATACATCAATGCATTATCTCCACTTCCACACCATTCCCATTTAAATCACTATCTGATCATCACTAACAACACATTGCAAACCAAACACAAAGAGAGACAATGGCTCTTCTTGCTTTCTTCCTCTTCACCCTCCTTGTCTTCTCAAGTAAGTCATCTTCTCCATCCAAGAATCATATGCTTAACATTTTCCATTTGTTTCCTGCCATTTGAGCATAATTTTCTTTGGTTTTTACAGGTTCATGTTGCTCCGCGACTCGGTTCCAGCATCAGCACAGGTACATACAGAGGAAAACAATGCTTGATCTAGCAAGCAAGATTGGTATCAACTATGGTAGACAAGGAAACAACCTCCCATCTCCTTTCCAATCCATCAATCTCATCAAATCCCTCAAAGCCGGTCACGTCAAGCTCTACGACGCAGATCCTGAATCTCTCACACTCCTCTCTCAAACCAGTCTCTACGTCACCATAACCGTACCTAACCACCAAATCACATCTCTCAGCACCAACCAAACCGCAGCTGAAGAATGGGTCCAAACCAATATCCTCCCTTACTATCCACAAACCCAAATCCGCTTCGTCCTCGTCGGAAACGATATCCTCTCCGTTCAAGACATGAACTTCACGGAGAACCTCGTGCCGGCGATGCGAATGATCGTGAATTCTCTCAGAGCTCACGGGATTCACAACATCAAAGTCGGGACGCCTCTGTCCATGGATTCTCTCCGGTCGACGTTTCCACCGTCGAACTCAACATTCCGGCAAGATATCGCCGCACCGTTGATGTCCCCGTTGCTGAAGTTTCTAAACGGAACAAACTCTTACTTCTTCATCAATCTTCAACCTTACTTCCGTTGGTCAAGAAACCCTATGAACACCAGTTTGGATTTCGCTCTCTTCGAAGGAAACTCAACTTATACCGATCCTCAAACCCATTTGGTTTACCATAATCTTCTAGACCAAATGTTGGATTCGGTTATCTACGCCAGTACCAAACTCGGTTACCCACACATCCGCATTGCGATCTCCGAAACCGGGTGGCCTAATTCAGGCGACATCGACGAAACCGGAGCCAACGTTCTCAACGCGGCGACGTATAACCGGAATCTAATCAAGAAAATGACCGCAAATCCACCAATCGGTACGCCAGCTAGACCCGGTTTACCTATACCGACGTTTGTTTTCTCCTTGTTCAACGAAAACCAGAAAGCCGGTTCGGGGACACAGAGACACTGGGGTATCTTGCATCCTGACGGTTCACCGATCTACGACATTGACTTCACCGGTCAGAAACCGTTAACCGGTTTCAACCCTTTGCCTAAACCGACGAACAATGTTCCGTACAAGGGTCAAGTGTGGTGCGTACCGGTCGAAGGAGCCAACGAAGCTGAGCTTGAGGAAACTTTGAGGATTGCTTGCGGCCAAAGCAACACGACGTGCGCGGCTTTGGCTCCGGGAAGAGAATGTTACGAACCGGTGTCTGTTTTTTGGCACGCAAGCTATGCGGTTAGCTCGTACTGGGCTCAGTTCCGTAACCAAAGCGTTCGATGTTACTTCAATGGACTGGCTCATGAGACCACGACTAACCCTGGTGAGCAAAAAAAAAAACATTTTCGTATATTTTTGTAACCATTCATGTGACCGTAAGGGTATTAATGGAATATTTTGTAACTAATTAAGCATTTTTATTATTTTTTTACAGGAAATGATCGCTGCAAGTTTCCGAGCGTTACTCTGTGAGGAAGATAACTGAAAGAGATTTAAGAGATAATTAAAGCTGGATTATTCGGATTTACTGAAGATTGCTTCTCATTATACATTTTCTGCTTCTTGTTCCTAGTTTCGCAATGTTGAGAAAAAAAAATCAAATAATTGATAAATATTATTTTTTTACAAAAAGTGAAGATTACAATCACTTATCAAGGTTCAAATGAATGCGAGGTTTATAACTAAGTAATCGATTGTTTTCTCATTTTTGTGTTTACATTTAGTGTATTTGCTTTCTCCTCAATCCTCATACACTACATTTAGGGGTACAATATAATCAAACAAAGAAAATACTACTCTCTCCATTTCTTTTTATTATTTTACCCATAATAATAATATGTTTTATTTGATATGAATATGAGCTAAAAAAAATAAAGATAAAACTGGAAAAATTGCAATAACTTTGCATTGGAAATACAAAACGACAACTGAAACGGTTTTTCAAAATTTTTTTATAAAACAGTAAAAACAAAAGTATTGAAACGTATTTATTTACATGTAAAGAATCGACAAAAACATATTTGGAATGGATCATCAAAATCTGATTACCGAACCATGCGTTACGAAATAAAATAATATCGCATATGGGGGAGCATATGTCATGTGATTGCATTGAATAAAGAGCAAAAAGTATTTCGTACCGCAAACCAAAAAAACAAAACGCTTCAATTTGGAAATTTTTTGATAAAATCCACAAAATCTTCTCCAGTGAGAGTAGGAGCCATGATCTTTATCCTTTACCAGGGAAGGAAGATTGTCTACAATCATGACAAGATATGATTGCGTTACTCAGTATCTTACCTGCTTCGAGATCTCTCTCTGTTCTGTTTCTTCTTTGAGGTCCCCCCTCATCTTACTCTTGTCGTAATCTGCAAAATGCCACTTCATCTGAAACCTGATTCTTCCTTCTTCATCGCTTCCTCCTCGTTCCTTCGCGCGTCACCGATGACGTCGACTACAATAGGACCTTCGACGCTACTTTCTTACGGCTCTTCTTCTCGTGAATTTCCCGATTTTCGGTTTAGATTGGTTTTGGGCCGCCGAGTTCGGATTCCTTCGTTCCGGCGATTTCGGATTCACTGCGAGACCAAGGCGAGTTTCAAATTTCTGCGTTTTTTGCTTTGCTTAAACTGTTTGCGCTTTTGGGAATTGAATAATGATATTCTTGCGGAAAGTCTGTTTATGTTATCCAATCATTATCTGTTTGATGACTGACTTTTGAATTGTAAAAGTTTAGCCATTCAAACGATTGATATCACTCTCCTATAACTTAGAAAAACTTTTCGATTTGTATATATATATATATATATATTTTTTTTTTTTATAAAAAGAAATTGATGCATAAGTTTGTAGCTATATGTTGATTTTATGGGTTTCAACTGTTCCTTGAATTTTTGATTCTTTGGTATGTGTCTTTGTAAACTGAAATGTTCTTGCTGACCAAAATCAGGAGTTTAATACTTTTGTCATCTGTGAGATGTTAAAAGTCTTTTGCCATTGTTAATTTATGTACAATGAGGCTCATATATAATCCTGTGTGTATGTAAAATGATTCAGGAAAAGGATGTGAAGCTGTCTTCTCCAACAGTTGAAAGCTCGACAGTTTCCGTTTCCGAAGATGCTGCTTCGCGCTCTAATGAATGGAAAGCTGTTCCGGATATTTGGAGATCATCTGCAGAAAAGTATGGTGATAGAGTTGCATTGGTAGATCCTTATCATGATCCACCTTTGAAATTGACGTACAAGCAGGTGAGATTTTACTTTTCATCAATATTGTTGCAAAGAAGAATAAAGAGAGACCAGTTCTTGAATTTCCATTGAGCATATCTGTTCTATGATTTAGGAGCAGAGTCCAGTCACTTAAAAAAAAAAAAAAAAAAAAAAATGGTAACTATATATACTCTGTTCTTAAATATTATCCAGAATTTTGGTACGGTCAAGCACTTTATGTGAGGATATTGCAAAGACATTTCTTAATTCGCTTGTTGGATAGTGGTGATTCGCTTGTAGATATTAAATCCTTGCGAGCAACAAAAGCCTTCAACTTGTTTACTTAATTTTCAGTTGGAGCAAGAGATTTTGGACTTTTCTGAGGGCTTACGAGTTGTTGGAGTGAAAGCAGATGAGAAGATTGCACTTTTTGCTGATAACTCTTGCCGATGGCTTGTCTCAGACCAAGGTATGTGGTTGATGATAAGGAACACACTAGAATATAAGTGTAAAAAGCACTAGTGGGGATTGATTTCATTAGAATTTGCATCACCAAGCTGTGCTTGCCTTACACAGTAACCATCTAACAAAAATCTTTATGCACTGTTTATCACTTTATGCCAGGTATAATGGCAACAGGAGCAGTCAATGTTGTTAGAGGATCTAGGTCCTCTGTTGAAGAGTTACTTCAGATATACCGTCATTCTGAAAGGTAAGCTATCACCGTATAATAACCTCATTTTTCTACATTTTGTATCATCGTCTACTTATATTGTTTGCATTGAATCAGTTTTAGTTCTATATCTTCAAATGTTATCAGTTGGTGCTGCTGAGTCTTAAGGTTTCTTAACGATTGACAAGATTTAGTGATAGACAGAAATCTTTCAGTTTCCTTCTTCTGTTTACTGTGTCTCTTAAGTTATATGTGCCAAGATTTTCAAGTGAATCTGTATTGCAGTGTAGCTCTTGTTGTGGACAATCCTGAGTTTTTCAACCGCATTGCCGAGACATTTACTTCCAAGGCATCTCCAAGGTTTTTGATACTTCTCTGGGGTGAGAAATCATCATTGGCTAAGCAAGGGATGCAGATTCCAGTTTACACTTACACAGAGATTAAAAACCTTGGACAGGAGAGACGTGCGCAGTTTTCAGGATCTAATGATATAATCAGTACGTGGATGATCTATATTTTTTCTCCAATGCACTAAAAGAATAACACTCCTTGATACTAACAAATGAAGAAACTGTAGGGAATTATAAATCCATTATAAATTCAGATGATGTAGCTGCGATTATGTATACCAGTGGTACCACAGGAAACCCGAAAGGCGTTATGCTTACACATCGGAATCTTTTACATCAGGTTCAAAGCCAATAGGATCAATACTTCTTTACAAGGGTTAAATTTGGTGACTGTCTCTTTTGAAATATACCAAGTTTTTCTTTACTCCTTTGCAGATAAAACATTTATCCGCGTATGTACCTGCTGAACCTGGCGATAGATTTCTAAGCATGCTGCCATCGTGGCATGCTTATGAACGTGCTTGTGAATACTTCATATTCACATGTGGAGTTGAGCAAATGTATACATCTATAAGATTCTTAAAGGTAATTTTCCATATCATTGTGCCGGTCTTGAAACGCGCACCTTACCCTTGGACGTGGGAATATATGAAATTTTCAACTGAAGAATGGTTGAAGTGTATTATTTGACGCTGTTCCTTTTGGTTTTTAATTCGTTTGCATTTTGTTTGCTTTTGGTGTAGGATGATCTAAAGCGGTATCAACCACACTATCTTATTTCCGTTCCTTTAGTATATGAGACACTTTACAGGTTTGTCAGTTCCCAACTTAAGAGTTTGCACAATGCTCATATTATTTTAATGATGGATTTTATTAAAAAAAACAGAAGTTTGATCATTTTAATCACCAACTACTTCCCAGCATCCTCAAACATGAATTGGCTCTTAAATATCATTTGTTTCCTCTTTGAGCATTGCAGCGGTATTCAAAAGCAAATTTCCACAAGCTCTGCTGCCCGTAAACTTCTAGCAATAACATTGATCAAAATAAGCCTGGCATATATGGAGATGAAGAGGATTTATGAGGTTTCATGACTCATATGATGCTCTGTTTAAACATATGTTCTTACCTTTCAGTTTGTCTTAAGATTTTTTTTGAAATGGTCTTTGGTCTGGTTTACAGGGTATGTGTCTGACAAAAGAGCAAAAGCCTCCAGTGTTTATTGTTGCTTTTGTGGATTGGTTGTGGGCGAGAGTAGTTGCTGCCTTGTTGTGGCCATTACATATGTTGGCTAAAGCCCTTATCTACAAGAAAATACATGCGTCAATTGGGATATCAAAGGTCGTACCACAAATCTGTTTTGATATATTTATATCTCTTACCAAAACATTTCTATATAAGTTTGATATGGTTTTGGTTTCCACAGGCTGGTATTAGCGGAGGTGGTAGTTTACCCCTTCATATCGACAAGTTTTTTGAGGTTACGCCGTTTACAGTTTATTTTTCTTGGAAAAAAATGTGATCAGTTTCTTTTGCCTTTGAACAAGTTTCAATATGTGAAAGACTTGGTTCCTAATCGTGCAGGCCATCGGTGTGATTCTACAAAATGGTTATGGTTTGACAGAAACCTCGCCGGTTGTCTGTGCACGGACTCTAAGCTGTAATGTAAGTTATTCCTGCTTCCATGATCTTATAGAGTTTTGAACGCAAAACGCTTTGAACTTTCCTTCTGAGTGTTAGCAAAACAACGTTTCGTCTTTTTGTTATAAATGAAGGTTCTTGGCTCAGCTGGGCATCCAATGCATGGCACAGAATTCAAAATTGTGGATCCTGAGACTAATAATGTTCTTCCTCCTGGTTCAAAGGGCATTGTCAAAGTCAGAGGCCCACAGGTTATGAAAGGTTATTATAAGGTAGTATTTGAATTTATAAACTCACTTCAATGATAATGTTACTACCAAGTTTTAAAAACCAAAGCTTGTTTCTTCTGAATAATCTGCTAATAAGCATAGATATTAGCTTCCCTGGCTCTATTTTTCATGAATAATGCATATTTTAAATTTTCATCACTTCATGGTTTCCTCACATTTTGATTCATCAAGCATCAACTATGTTGTATGTGATTTGATTAAATGGGGTTTTTTTATAACTCATATATCTGGTGGTACATGCTTCAGAATCCATCAACGACAAAGCAAGTTCTAAATGAGAGTGGATGGTTCAACACAGGAGATACGGGTTGGATCGCTCCTCATCACTCAACAGGTCGAAGTCGTCGCTGTGGAGGTCTAATCGTTCTTGAAGGCCGTGCTAAAGACACAATTGTACTCTCCACAGGTATATAGTCCAAGTCACAAAACATGTTCAAATGCAGTAATCGAAACTCAAAACCGATTAAAAGAAAAGAGAAACAAGTCCTTGTATTGATAACATTAACCATTACTATTAGGTGAAAACGTGGAACCATTGGAGATTGAAGAAGCTGCCATGAGAAGTAGATTGATTGAACAAATCGTGGTTATTGGACAGGTTCCTTGAAATTTTCTTAATACAATTATAAATTTTTTGATATTGACTATTTCGCTTTTGTAACTAAAATTTCATTCACAGGATCAACGACGCCTTGGAGCTATCATTATTCCAAACAAAGAGGAAGCAGAAAAATTAGATCCTGACATATCCAAACTTAGCAAAGAAAAACTAAAGAGCTTTGTCTACGAAGAACTGAGAAAATGGTGAAAAGAAACTACTTTTTAACTTCAGGTAAAACTGTTAGATTTTATATTTACTCTGTTTAAACAATGTTGCAGGACATCAGAATGCTCTTTCCAAGTCGGACCGGTCTTGATCGTAGACGAGCCCTTCACGGTAAATATATTTAACCCGTTCTTGTTACTGTTTTGGCTTATTCAGGGTCGAAAAGATCGAAAATTTAAGGAAGAAACTGTTTTGTGACCCAACATTGCAGATAGACAACGGTCTTATGACACCAACGATGAAGATTAGACGGGACAAAGTGGTGGCTAAGTACAAAGACGAGATACATAAACTTTACAATTAACAACATTTAAACACTATTATAACTTGCTCATCTTCTTGTTGATATTAAGCTAATAGCTAATAAACCATACCCTAAAGTAATTTATATAAATAAATAGTTTACTGAAACTTTCAAGTCTATGAATTTGATATTTTGAAACAAGAAAAAGATAAAATGAAAGTTCCTATTATTAGGAAGTAGAATTTGTCCATTTCAGATATCAAGATGGTTTTGTTTTTGCTGTTTAAAGATTACGATGAAAAGTTCTATTTTTAGATATTTAAAATCCGAACGGTTCAATAGAATATCCGTCTCATACCGGATCCGTTTCCGTTTCCATATTCAGAACGAAATAGAGTCGGGTCGGGTAACCCGGGCCAAAATGGACAGCCCATTAACCATCCAATTAGTTGTGTTTTAATCCCAAAAAAAAAAATATAGAAACCATAAACAACAACGGCTAATGAATGCTTACTCGTCACTATCTTCACCAGCTCAAGCTCTGCGCGAGGAATCGAACCCTAACCACTTCCGAAGCCCTCCATGCGCAAATCCTCAAGCTCGGGATCATTCAATCTTGCCCTTTGGCCAATACCCTCGTCAATGTCTACGGCAAATGCGGCGACGCTTCTCATGCTCTCCAACTATTCGACGAAATGCCTCACAGAGATCACATCGCATGGGCCTCTGTTCTCACAGCTCTTAATCAATCGAATCTCTCTGGTAAGACGCTATCCGTATTTTCTTCTAGCGGTGAGTTGCGTCCTGATGATTTCGTGTTCTCTGCGCTTGTCAAAGCTTGTGCTAACTTAGAATCTATCAACCACGGGAAGCAAGTTCATTGCCGTTTTCTAGCTTCTGAGTATTCGAATGATGATGTTGTTAAGTCTTCAATGGTTGATATGTACGCCAAATGCGGGTTTCTCGATAGTGCTAAATCGGTTTTCGATTCGATAAAATCCAAAAACACCATTTCCTGGACCGCGATGGTGTCTGGATATGCTAAAAGCGGAAGAAAGGAAAAAGCTTTGGAGCTTTTTAGGGAAATGCCAGTCAAGAATTTGTATTCTTGGACTGCATTGATCTCTGGCTTTGTGCAGAGTGGGAAAGGGCTTGAAGCTTTCTCTGTTTTCACCGAAATGAGGAGAGAAAGAGTCGACATTTTAGATCCTTTAGTCCTTTCGAGTATCGTCGGCGCTTGTGCTAATTTAGCAGCTTCGATAGCAGGGAGGCAGGTTCACGGGTTGGTTATAGCTTTAGGATTCGATTCTTGTTTGTTTATTAGTAACGCCCTTATCGATATGTACGCGAAATGCAGCGATGTTGTAGCTGCAAAGGATATATTCAGTAGAATGCGATACAGAGATGTTGTTTCATGGACATCTTTTATAGTTGGAATGGCTCAGCACGGGCGGGCTGAGAAGGCATTGGCTTTGTACGATGAAATGGTTTCTCACGGTGTGAAGCCTAATGAGGTCACATTCGTTGGGTTGATATACGCGTGTAGCCATGTCGGTTTTGTAGCTAAAGGCCGTGAGATTTTCCAATCAATGACTAAAGATTACGGAATCCGCCCGTCGTTGCAGCATTATACATGTTTACTGGATCTTCTTGGTCGGTCTGGACTTGTTGATGAAGCTGAGAACTTGATTCATACAATGCCGTTTCCTCCTGATGAACCGACTTGGGCTGCTTTGCTTAGCGCTTGTAAACGCCAGGGACAAGGTGAGATGAGTGTGAGAATCGCTGATCATCTTTTAAGCAGCTTTAAACCGAAAGATCCGTCGACTTATATACTTTTATCGAATATCTACGCGAGTGCTTCTTTGTGGGGGAAAGTATCAGAAGCAAGAAGGAAACTAGGAGACATGGAAGTTAGAAAAGATCCAGGGTATAGTAGCGTGGAGGTCAGGAAAGAAACCGAAGTGTTTTACGCAGGAGAAACATCTCATCCTCTGAAAGAAGAGATCTTTGTGTTGCTTAAGGAGCTGGAAGAAGAAATGAGAAGAAGAAATGGTTATGTTCCTGATACGAGCTGGATCTTGCACGACATGGATGAGCAAGAGAAAGAGAAGCTTTTGTTTTGGCATAGCGAGCGAACGGCTGTTGCGTACGGATTGCTTATAGGTGTTGAGGGGACTCCGATAAGGATTGTGAAGAATCTTAGGGTTTGTGGAGATTGCCATGTTGTTATGAAACATATAAGTGAGATTACGGGTAGAGAGATTATAGTGAGAGATGCGACTAGATATCATCATTTTAAAGGAGGAAAATGTTCTTGCAATGACTTTTGGTAAGTCAAGTTTCTCAGTTGTTGTTACATATTTATTTTTATTTTTTCAAAATTTGGTAGTGATTTTTTAGAATTGCGGGGAAAAAAACTGAATTGTAGTATCCTTAATAAAGACGAAAAAGTGGTAAGTTCACTCACACTCGTGATAGAAATTATTATTAGATAAGAACAAAAGAGTCGCTTTGAAATCGCACTAACTTGCAACGTGCATTTATTTTATCCAATTGAAGGACGACAATATACGAGTTTGTTAGAAAAGTCTCTTCTCATTTAGTTGGTAACTTATAAGTTAATTTACAAGACGACGTATTATCTTTTATCATTTTTTTTTTAATGATGCTTTTAACACATACGTTATGATGAGCAGAATCACGTTTTTAAACAGTGAAATTTTGAAGTGTAATCTAACACATACGTCAAATAACGAGAAGTCGAATAACGTTTTTATGCAGTGAAATTTTGATAAATGTAATCTAACACATACGTCATAAAACTAGAATATTCACGTTTTTACATAGTGCAATTTGATAAATGTAATTTAATACACATACGCCATTTCGTCATATAAGGAGAAGAATCACTTTTTTCACATCCAAATTTGTAATATTTTTCTAATAATTTTGTTTTAGTTAAAAAATTATATAATTTCATGGTATACTATGGTAAATGATTATAAGTTCCAAATCATGGGATTTCAGTTTTGCTTTACCAAGTATCTAAGGAATTACTATGATTATTTTAAAATTGAATTTGGTTTCTGAATTGTCTTTTCTAGAAAACGATATTTTTAGCGGATATACGCTGACTCTAATCTTAGTAAATTATAAGGCGTGAAATTTGGGATAAGATTCATCATCACACATGTCCCCATTATTTCCGGGATCGGTCACGGGACAAGTGAGATTGTTTTTACTACTAAAAAGCAGTAAATCCGTGTCATGCAAAACTTGGTGTGTAGAAAGAGGGTTTGGTTTGAGGTATTTCAAGTTCTTGAACGTTGAAACAACTTCGTAATTTGCTAAACTCACTTCATTAGGTTAACTCAAAAAGTCAAGAGTGAGAAACATTTAATGTTAAATAAATTGATCAAAACTGAACCGATATTAGTCAAATCAAAACCGGGTTGGTTTTAATTCAAATCTAAACCAATTAAGTCAAATTCACTGTACATAGACACCATTTTGTAGTCTTGTTTTCTTGATTTGCTAACAGTTTAATTGCATGGAGACGTATTTTAACCGGAAATGCATCCATATACATTTCGGTTACAGCTCTACAGAAATCTGTTTAAGTTCCTTAACCTGCAATTAAACCCTCTTAGCAAAAGTAGAATTATTAAAAGAATATTGTTGTTTTCTTTCTTGTCTATATATAAAAGCATAGATAACAACGAAACAAGTCACCATCCCACCAACTCATAAATTATCATCACATGTGTGCTTGTGCTTGCGATTTACTCAGAAACGTGTAGCTTCACGACTTCTACACACAGAGAGACAGAGACAGAGAAATGGCGACGGCGGTCAGCAACGGTGGAGGAAAAGTTTGTTGCAAGTCTGGTCCGGGTTACGCAACGCCTCTTGCCGCCATGTCCGGACCATCTGAAAAGCTCATCTACGTCACCGCTCTCTACTCCGGTACACATTTCATTTTCCCCATCTTCTTCTTTTTTTATTTATTAGTCAACGTTTTCTTCAGTAATTTTGGACTGAATCTCAAAGATTCAGGATCAAATCACAACCCCTATTATTTCTCTGTTTTTTTATTTTATTTTATTTATAATTAAAGATATTTCTCTGTCTGTTAAGTTGTATGGCTTCCAACTCAAAATCAATTTGGCGATGATTGGATTAGTCTATGTTTTTCATATATTACTCTACATATATACCATTTGACTTCCGATGTGAATTAAATAACTTTAATCATACGAGTCTATTTCTTTTTATTGTGGAAAATGTTGGTTCCTCTGTTTTTTATATCTTTTTGGAACTTTTAAGGAACGGGAAGAGAGAAACCGGACTACTTGGCGACGGTGGATGTGGATCCAAACTCACCAACATATTCAAGTGTCATTCACAGATTGAAAATGCCTTATATAGGCGATGAGCTTCATCACACTGGTTGGAACTCTTGCAGCTCTTGCCATGGTGATGCTTCTGCTGATAGACGTTACCTCGTCGTACCGGGCTTAATGTAAAGAACCTTGCTTAAGCCTCCTTTTTATCTTTTACTATTACATGTCTTAGATGATGGTTGATTAAAAATATGTTTTTCTTTTCTTGTTCTTGTTTGAATGAAGATCTGGTCGCATCTACGCGATTGACACAAAGACGGATCCAAAGGCTCCGTCTTTGTATAAAGTTGTAGAGCCTGAAGAGATTGCTGAAAAGACGGGATTAGGGTTTCCACACACGTCTCATTGCCTTGCCTCAGGCGATATGTTGGTTTCTTGCCTTGGTGACAGAGAAGGAAACGCTAAAGGGAATGGGTTTCTTCTTCTTGATTCTGATTTCAATGTCAAGGGAAGGTGGGAGAAACCAGGACATAGTCCTTTGTTTGGGTATGATTTTTGGTACCAACCTCGTCACAAGACGATGATCAGCACTTCATGGGGTGCACCTAAAGCGTTTTCCAAAGGTTTCGATCTCCAGCATGTTGCTGATGGCTTGTATGGAACTCATTTACATGTTTATAGTTGGCCAGGAGGTGAAATGAAACAGTTAATTGATCTTGGAGAGACTGGTCTCATACCACTTGAGGTAGTAACATTACTTCAAGATTGTTACATAAAAATGTGATGGTTCTGTGTTACCAAGGAATATAATCTAATCTTGTGTTTGGGTGTTGTTTGCAGATTAGGTTCTTGCATGATCCGTCTAAGGATACAGGGTTTGTTGGGAGTGCCTTGTCTAGTAATATGATAAGATTTTTCAAGAACAGTGATGACACATGGAGCCATGAGGCATGTGTAGTTTCTGAATCTTCTTCTTTAACCTTTTTTTCGTTTCTTCGAATCTATGATTAATCAGCAATATTTGAAATGTTTTTTTTTTTTTGTTGTTGTTGTTGTTGTAGGTGGTTATAGCAGTTAAACCATTGAAAGTAGAGAACTGGATTCTTCCAGAAATGCCAGGGCTTATCACCGACTTCTTGATCTCCCTCGATGACCGGTTCATCTACTTTGTGAACTGGCTTCATGGAGACATTCGTCAGTACAACATTGAAAACCCAAAAAACCCTGTTTTAACCGGACAAATTTGGGTCGGAGGGTTACTACAAAAGGGCAGTCCTGTTAAGGCTGTTGGAGAAGACGGCAACACCTACCAGTTCGATGTTCCTCAGATCAAGGTTTGTAGTTTGTGCACACACACATAAATGCAATCTTTTTTGGAGCATTTAGTTTTTTTTTCCTTGCATTCTCTAGAAGTTGAACATAACAAGATGGAAAGTTGGACAAGATATTTTTGTTTGGAGATTTAAAGTAGAAAGTGGAGATGTGTTACTATGATATAGGAAGAAAACAAATAAAAAACATTCCATTTCTTAGTGTTTAAATAGATAACAAAGCAAAATAGTAGGAAGTGGAGATGTGTTCCAATGATATTGAAAGAAAATTAATTAACGCTCCTCATAGAACTGCATAGAGAATGAACTAAGACTTTAATTACATTAGTTGATTTGGCTTTATAGTCTTTTTCTTGTCACTTTTCCTACGTCACTTTTTGTTTGTTACCAATGAGTTCTTAAATTCTTGGTGTTTGCAGGGGAAATCTTTAAGAGGAGGACCTCAGATGATCCAACTGAGCCTCGATGGGAAACGATTGTATGCGACAAACTCGCTGTTTAGCGCATGGGATCGTCAATTTTACCCGGAACTAATGGAAAAAGGAGCACACATAATTCAAATTGATGTTGATACAGAGAAAGGTGGTCTCACCATAAACCCTGATTTCTTTGTGGACTTTGGTGATGAACCTGATGGTCCTGCGCTTGCCCATGAGATGAGATATCCCGGAGGAGACTGCACCTCCGATATCTGGATTTGAATCTGGCTTGTTTAAAATACTGTGAGCTGGATTTTAATTCATAGGTGTGTGTTGGTACTTGGTAGAGTGGAATAAAAGAGAGTAATAATAAATAAAAGGTGGCTAGATTCGTGTGTTTTGATCCAGACAATGAAAAGTTTCTTCTAGTAATCTTTACAATTATGTTGCGTACCTATTTTTGGAATAGAGTTAATATGATAATTGACCAAAATTCACCCTAACAATTCAAGAAAAGTAGCAACCAAATTAAGGCGGGTTAGACCATTTGGAGACCCCGGAATATTCATTTACATTCTCATATATAAAAATAATTTGAAACCGATTATGAAATTATATAATCAACATTGCATAACAACATAAATCAGTTATAACCATTAGTTGTAATTGCATAACCAACGCAAAACTTTGCAACTATTTAGCTCACATATTTACAATTGCACATATACATACAACTAGGGTTGGACCTGCGCTCTGCACGGAGTGATGGTTTCTAAATTTGTATTTTATTAAAAAGATGTATATTTATCTATTTCAAAATTTTATGCGACGGATTTTTACCTTAATTTGGTTTTTGTATTCGTTTATAGTGTGTAAATTACGTATCTTAAACCATTTTTTTTAAAAAGTAAACAAATTAAATATTTAATCGTAGCCATAGATTTAATATGATAAATTTAATCAAGATACATAAAACCCAAATGACTACAATATAATAAGATAAGAAGTTTTATGTTCGGATTAAAACTATTTTTTTTTCTTTGAAAACTTAAACACGTTTTATTATAATTCCAAAACAATATAACCAATAAGAAAATAATCTGCAAAATCCAAATTGTCAAAATAACAAAAATATAATTAATTTTATATTGAAAGTTGAAACAGATAGAGTAATATTCAAAATTTTGATTAAAATAAAAAAAATAGTTTTATTCGATTTAATTATATAGTTTAATTAAAAATCATATAAATCAAATATAAAAAAAAACAAAAAAACAATTTATATTTGGATACCTACTAAATGAGGTTTTCTACTCATATGGTTGCATATCATCTATTTTTTATAATATATTTCTACACCTCCACACAATAAGTCAATAACATATCCAATATGAGAATTTTAACAGTTTTACTGATAATTATTGTTTTTAAAAATTCAAATCATAGCATATACATAAAAAGTTTAAGATTTTCTTCATTAGATTTTTTTTATTGTGATTCAAATTATTTTAAAAAATAAAGTTAAACAAAGATGATAGGAGATATATAATGATTTTTAAAAAATTATTATGATAGACATAAATTGAATCCCATATATTCCTTATTTACTTATTTTCGTAATTGCCAATTAAGGAAAGAGAATGATAATTTTTTAATAATAGTTATATATATGATTAGTTGAATAATACATATTTGATTCGTTACATAATATGCAATGACATTCCATGTAAATTCTCTAGTAACTTATGACTTAATTGCTAAACTCTTCGATAGTGAACCTAATGATGACATCTAAACAATGATATTCTTGTTAATAATGCATGAGATAAATGTTGTTTTTATAGTGTATTCTGTTTGGGAAAAACCCTTAAAAAAACCTGAACTAACTTTCATTTGCTTTAAAAAACCACGAACTTTTAACGTTGCCAGAAAAAAACCCAAATTATATTTCATTGTCATTTTAATTCACATAAATTCAAAAATCAAAAATTTGATAAAACGTTTTAGTAAACGCTTAATTTTTAAACGCTGTTATTAAATTGGCGATTACTCCCTAATTAAAAAGACGAGCTTTTTCCCTTTCTTCCCCAAATCGATTTTATCCCCAATTCAACCCTAATTTTTCTCTCTCTTTGGATGCCTGAACCAAGGTGGGTGATTTCAATGGGAAGCTGTGCGAATGGAGGTGGATACTATCACTACTCCTACTCGGTGGTTCGAGGCTGTGACAGAATTGTGCCCGTCGACATTTATGTCCCTGGGTGCCCTCCAACCGCTGAGGCCTTGCTCTATGGACTCCTCCAGCTTCAGAAGAAAATCAACAGGCGCAAGGATTTCTTGCATTGGTGGAACAAGTGAAGCTTTCATAAACATCCTTCCAAGGGAGTTTTTTCAGACATGTTTACCAAAAGTTTGGTGATAATAAAAATGTGGACGTTTCATTGCATGTTTCTTTGTGATGGAGATGCCATGTAAAGGAGTGTTTTTCTTTCAAGTTTGTTTGTGGAAACTTAGTAAACTTAAAAAGATTGTTTTGTATGGAGTTATTCAGCCATATGCTGACTATTGCTATATACAATATTTGTTTTTCAAATTGTATGAAACCAAGGTCCAGGATACCAAAGTTCGTGTGTAGAAATCTAATTCGTCGAACTAGGAGCAACTGGCTAGAAAGAAAAATAAAAGTATTTTCTCTCAATAAACATGAATAACAAAGACAATAACAGAATCTGGCTCATTCATCCTTCAAAACTGGTTAAAAGAAAAAAGGAGAGATCTAGAAGCAACCACTACAAGAAAACAGGCTCATTGCGAAGGAACTTTGCGATGGAAAATTTCCGTCGCAAATTTGCGACGACTTTGCGACGGATTTGCGACGGTTTTGCGACGGAATAAGAAGTCATCGCAAATCCGTCGCAAGTTTACGATGGAAATGTTTCCGTCGCAATTTTGCGACGATCTTGCGATGGAATTGCGAGGGATTTGCGAAGTCATCGCAAATCCGTCGGAAGTTTGCGATGGAAATGTTTCCGTCGCAACTTTGCGACGGTCTTGCGATGGAATTGCGAGGGATTTGCGAAGTCATCGCAAATCCATCGCAAATTTGCGACGATTTTGCGAAGTCATCGCAAATTTGCGACGATTTTGCGATGGAAATCTAAAAATTAAACAGTCCATCGCAATTCCGTCGCAAATTCCGTCGGAAATGTTTCCGTCGCAATTTTGCGACGATCTTGCGATGGAATTGCGAGGGATTTGCGAAGTCATCGCAAATCCGTCGCAAGTTTGCGATGGAAATGTTTCCGTCGCAACTTTGCGACGGTCTTGCGATGGAATTGCGAGGGATTTGCGAAGTCATCGCAAATCCATCGCAAATTTGCGACGATTTTGCGAAGTCATCGCAAATCCATCGCAAATTTGCGACGATTTTGCGATGGAAATCTAAAAATTAAACAGTCCATCGCAATTCCGTCGCAAAATTGCGATGGACTGCGATGACTTCGCAATTCCCTCGCAAAATTGCGACGGAATTGCGATGGAAACCTAAAAATTAAACATTCCATCGCAATTCCGTCGCAAAATATGATGTTGTTGGATAGTTGTAGAGAATATGGGGATTTATATCCGAGCTGAGAGTGAGAGATAACCCACTGAGGTGTATTAGGTATGACGTTGATAACGGAGGATACGATATATAAGCGCTTATATATCGTATCCTCCGTTATCAACTTCATACCTAATACACCTCAGTGGGTTATCTCTCACTCTCAGCTCGGATATAAATCCCCATATTCTCTACAACTATCCAACAACATCATATAGCGACGATCCATTTTGGAATCCCAATCATTATTACCTTTAGTAGCATATTGGAGCGAATATCAGTTTGCTCAGCATTATCTATCACAATCCTCTAATAGATTTACCCCAAAGACGATTCACCTCCATCCCATTTATCCCCTGTTGATACTCTGTGGAAATTAGATAATTAGGAAGAGATCAACGTACCGTCATCCTTCTTAATTATCTCATGTCCACAGAGATTCAACATGGGGTAAACAAGATGGAGGTGGATTTTCTTAGGGTAAAAAAGAAAATCCACCGTGGTGTCAGAAGACGATGATTGTACACCCGGCTAGCTTCGTAACTCATTTTTTTGGTGGTTTTTTTTTCCTATCTCTTTTTTTTCTTCTTTTTCTCTTCTCTTTGTATTGGTGTGAATTGTGACGTGAGTTCGTCGGCTATTTATAGAATCAGAAATTTGTTTGCGATGGATTTGCGATGGATTTGCGATGGATTTGCGATGGAATTTTGCGACGGATTTGCGAGGGAAATAAATTTGCGAGGGAATAGCGACTGTTTTGCGACGACTTTGCGACGGACTTGCGACGGAAACTTCTATCGCAATGAGTTAGGTGAACTTCGTTTAACACGTGCGCACCTAACTCATCGCATGTCGGCCAACCACTTTCCCTCGCAAATCCGTCGCAACATTGCGACGTAATTGCGATGGAAATCCCCTATTCCATCGCAATTCCGTGCAATAATGCGACCGATTTGCGAGGAAACGAAGAATTTTTTTTATCCCTCGCAAATCCGTCGCAATTTTGCGAGGGAATTGCGATGGAAACAAAAAAATTTAGGGTTTAGGGTTTCGTTTTTTGGAAAGAAAAGTGTTTACGATAACAAAATCCTACATTTGTAACTGATAATTGAATTTTAAACGATCTACCACTACAAGAAATAAGGTAGATAGCATCACTTATATAGTGTCAAAATTTTAAAAGATTCTAATTAGAATCATTTATTAAAGATTGACATTAAATTTTTGATTTAACATCACTTAAAATAATTGATATGAATATTAACTTGATTAACATCAATAAAAATAAAAATGATACAAGTGAATATTGATTTACATCAGTTTTAGGAAATCGACACAAATATATGTGTTTACATCATTTACATAACTGAAACATTTTCTCAATTTTATTAGCATCAATAATAAATGATGTTAATATTTACTTCAATTATAAAAAGTGATGCAAACAAAATTTTGAGTAAACAACTATTTGTCCCACATCGCTAAACAAAGATGAAGGATAGTAGTTTGCTCATCTATATAATAACTTCACCCATAAATAATTTTTAATTTTTATATATGTTAAGTAATCAATATGTATTTACATATATTAATTACAAAAATATTAATAATTTCGAATTTAGTATTAGAAAATAATATGAAATTTAAAATTTATATAATTTTACATGTCACTTATTTGTAATTGATATAATAATATTATCAACTAAAATATATGATATAATTAAATATATATGATATTAATTTTTATAACTAAGACAAATAGTAATATCATTTATATTAACTGATGCAATTATTTACTTCATTTATATTAATTGATGCAAATGTTTATTTCATTTGTTATAAATGATATTATGTATTAACATCACTTGCAAAAATGATGAAACTAGTAGCATCACTTGTTTTTAGCATCATAAAATATTAGCATCACCACTTTCAGAATCATTTATATAAATGATGCAAATTCATTAATATCAATCAATAAATGATATAAACTAATAAAATAAATGACACTACACATCTTATTTCTTGTAGTGTACACTAATAAAATATATTTCTCTGAAACTCCTTATGGTATCGAACTCATTTAAGCTTATGATATATTAAACATTACGGAAGATGTTCGTTAAACACGAATTATATACGTACAAAAGTATTATCAATATATAACATTTATCATATTCACATTCACCCTTTAATAAACATACACAGTAATCTATAAAACGCTAATTAGTCCTCATTTAGAACTTTATATACCCTAAACCCTAAACCAAAAAAATTCCGTCGCAAATCCATCGCAATTTGCGACGGATTTGCGACGGAAATGCCCCATTCCATCGCAAATCCATCGCATTATTGCGACGGAATTGCGATGGAATAGGGGATTTCCCTCGCAAATCCGTCGCAACATTGCGACGGATTTGCGAGGGAAAGTGGTTGGCCGACATGCGATGAGTTAGGTGCGCACGTGTTAAACGAAGTTCACCTAACTCATTGCGATGGAAGTTTCCGTCGCAAGTCCGTCGCAAAGTCGTCGCAAAACAGTCGCTATTCCCTCGCAAATTTATTTCCCTCGCAAATCCGTCGCAAAATTCCATCGCAAATCCATCGCAAATCCATCGCAAACAAATTTCTGATTCTATAAATAGCCGACGAACTCACGTCACAATTCACACCAAAAAAAACGAAAAACAAAGAAGAGAAAAAAAAAAAGAGAAGAAGAGAAAAAGAGGAAAAAAAAGAAAGAGAATAAGAGAAAACGAAAACACTAAAAAAAGGAGTTACGGATTATTTGAGTTACGAAGCTGGATGTACAATCAAAGAGATCCGGTGACCGGCGAAGTGACGAGAGAGTTTGTTGAAGGATTACATGGATTCTTTAACCAAGCACGAAACGAACCACAGGCAATGCAAACTGGTAAAATATTTTGTCCCTGTGCGAAATGTAGGAACAAAAAATATATCGCTGTTGATACTGCTAAAACACATGTATTTAATAGAGGATTTGTTCCAAACTATTATGTATGGTATTTTCATGGGGAAAATCATTATAATACTACGCACTATGAAGCGGGAAATAGTGGTTCGAGTCAATGGGTACCGGTTGAGGAACATAATTATAACGCTAGCTATGATTATGGTCATCCTGATATATTGGGGAATGATGGTGGGTATCAGCAAGGGAATAGGTTTCATGATATGGTTACAGATGCATTTCATGAAACTACCCCTGTTCTTGCTGATAATCCACCGGAAGCAATTTTGGAAGAACCCAACATCGATGCACAAAAGTTTTACGATATGTTAGATGCTGCAAATCAACCACTTTACGAGGGGTGTAGAGAGGGACTTTCTAGATTGTCACTAGCAGCTAGGATGATGACAATTAAAAGTGAAGATAACAGCAGCGAAAGTAACATGGATAAGTGGGCTGGACTATTTCAAGAGTATTTACCGGAAGATAATCTGTCTGCTGGTAATTACTATGAAATACAGAAGTTGGTTGCGGGTCTTGGGTTACCTTACGAAATGATTGACGTATGCATTGACAATTGCATGATTTTCTGGAAAGATGATGATAAGCTGCAGGAATGTCGATTTTGTGGGAAGCCGAGATACAAACCCACTACTGGAAGGAGGCGGGTCCCTTACCAACGTATGTGGTACTTGCCAATCACTGAAAGATTGAAACGGTTATACCAATCGGAAATGACGTCGGCGTCAATGAGATGGCATGCAGAACATTCCACACATCATGGAGAGATAACACATCCCTCAGATGCAAAGGCGTGGAAACACTTTCAGACGTTACATTCAAACTTCGCTAATGAGTCCAGGAATGTTTATCTAGGATTATGCACAGATGGATTTAGTCCATTTGGTATGTCAGGGAGACAATATTCGATATGGCCCGTCATACTGACGCCATACAATCTTCCGCCGACAATGTGCATGCAGCGAGAATTTTTGTTCTTAACTATTTTAGTGCCAGGTCCTAAGCATCCGAGGCGATCCCTAGATGTATTTCTGCAACCTTTGATTGACGAGTTGAAACAACTTTGGTATTCAGGAGTCTGCACCTTTGATTGCTCACAGCAACAAAATTTCATCATGCGCGCAGTATTATTGTGGACGATTAGCGACTTTCCAGCTTATGGAATGTTGTCAGGGTGGACTACGCACGGAAGACTATCGTGTCCACACTGTTTGGGTAGGACAGAAGCATTTCAGCTGAGGCGTGGAAGAAAACCTTGTTGGTTTGATTGTCACCGTCGAT
This sequence comes from Erythrophleum ivorense, assembly GCA_026724425.1. Taxonomy (NCBI): domain Eukaryota; kingdom Viridiplantae; phylum Streptophyta; class Magnoliopsida; order Fabales; family Fabaceae; genus Erythrophleum; species Erythrophleum ivorense. The sequence continues at coordinate 1,885,739 of JAIUCV010000084.1, forward strand.
TTCTTCCTACCAATCACAGGTACCGAAGGAACAGGGTTTTATTTACGAAGAATAAAGTTGTCCGCGGTCCCCCTCCGGATTATCTTTCGGGACAGGAGTTGCTTGATCAGATAGATCATTATGGTGGTGAGGAGACATGCAAACGTGGGGGCAATTGGCATTGTACTGCAAACATGCCTGACGGATATGGACAAGCACACAATTGGCACAAAAAAAGTATATTCTGGGAACTCCCATATTGGAAGGATCATCTTTTGCGACATAATTTGGACGTTATGCATATCGAGAAGAATTTTTTTGATAACATCATGCATACCATTTTGAATGTCCAAGGGAGAAGTAAAGACAATATGAAATCGAGGCTGGACTTAGCAGAAATATGCAAAAGAAGCGAGTTGGAGATTACTACAGACGGCAAACAGCCAATTCCAAGTTTTCGATTGTCTGCAGATGCGAAGAGAGCTCTATTTGATTGGGTGGCCTCAGATGTCAAATTTCCGGATGGATATGTTTCCAAATTCTCGCGATGTATAGAGCAAGGACAAAAATTTTCTGATATGAAGAGCCACGATTGCCATGTTTTCATGCAGCGACTACTACCGTTTGCATTACAAGAACTATTGCCGTCTCATGTCCACGAAGCAATTGCTGGTAAACAAGTAGTTACATTTCTTTTAATTGAGTTTATATATATATGTACATATATAATTAAATATGTTTTTATTAATTTGTTAACGGTGGATATATATTATATTATAGGTATTGGGGCGTTTTTCCGAGATCTTTGCACGCGAACACTGACAGAAGACGGGGTAGAGAAATTAAATAAAAACATTGCTGTCTTGTTATGTAACATGGAAATGATCTTTCCTCCTTCATTCTTCGACGTGATGGAACACCTAACGGTACACTTGCCATATGAAGCGGAACTGGGGGGGCCTGTGCAATTCAGGTGGATGTATCCGTTCGAACGTTTTATGGGACACTTGAAGGGAAAGGCTAAAAACCTTGCAAAAGTAGAGGGATCCATCGTACAAGGAAGTTTGACAGAGGAAACATCTAACTTCTCGTCTTACTATTTTAGTCCAAATGTGAGAACGAAAATAACCGCTACGAAACGATACGATGATGGAGGCGTTGCACCTGTTTATAGGCATGTTGTCCCCAGCATCTTCAAAGAAATAGGCAGACTTGCTGGAAAGTTGAAGGAAAAATCGTGGGACCATAAACATTTGAGTGCGGCTCACAATTACATATTGCGAAATCTTGATGAAGTTCACCAATTTGAGAGGTAACTTTGATCATACATTAATATATATATATATATATATATAAAACACGAGATTTTTGTGCAGCATATTTGATAATCTTGCCCGCCAAACTTACCCTGGTCGAGAAGAGCATGAGTATGAGGTTTACAAAGAACGTGACTTTGCTGGATGGTTAAAATACTATGTAAGTGCTCTTCAAATTACTGATATATAAACTAAAACCTAATTAACACTATATATAATAATTAATGTGTGTGATTGTACCACTTGTTTTTATTCAGGTGAGAGGGGGCTATCATCCGGAACAAATACCGCTGTGGTTGCATGAGATTGTGAACTCTCCAATAGGACAGATCACTACAGCACCAATGTACTGTACTCGCGGGTACATTTTCCATACGTACAAGCATGGCATGAAGAAGTCGACCGCAAATTATGGTATTCATGTCCCGGGCGAAACATAATTCTACGGAGTTTTGCAAGAGATCATCGAGGTCACATACCCAGGAATTATCAACTTGAAATGTATTATGTTCAAATGTGATTGGTATGATCCGACACCAGGTCGAGGGGTTCGCAGAAACGAAACGGTAGGTGTCACCGATGTAAATGCAGGCCGAAAATTTTCCAAGTTCGAACCCTTCATCCTTGCATCGCAGGCAGAGCAAGTGTGTTTTATTCCTTATCCTCGAATTAGGCAAAGACGAGAGACTTGGTTATCGGTCATAAAGGTCAATCCAAGAGGTTATGTATTTGGTTTAGACGATGAAGTGGCCATGCAGCATGACAGAGTTGCATAAGTTTCAAACCCGATCGAATCCACAGAAAATATCATACACGTTGACCCCGAGAATAGAGAAGTTAAAGACGTCGTCGACGATACAAGTGAAGATGGAGAAGCCGATGAATTCGAAGAGTCTGCGAGTGATGAAGAAGAACGGGAGCACAGTGAAAACTCTTACGTATCTGAAAATGATGATCAAAATGATGATGAAAATGATGATGAAAATGACTTTGTTTAATTTTGAGGTTTTTCTTTGAATTTTAAGTTGTTTCTATTTTAAATTGTGCTGAATTTGTACCTCCTACGTAAAAATTATGTTTTTGCGTCAGTTCCGATGGTAGGTGTCACCGACGTAAATGCAAACCGTAAATATCTCAATTTGTATTTCCGTCGCAAAATTTTCATTGTCATGACGGCGCTTCTGTTAACCGTACACTCTTCCACCGACTTCCTAAGAAACCCCAATTCCTCTCCTGTTTCTTCGATTTGCCTCTTAAATTCTTCAGCTTTGTTAGTTAGTGATGAAAGTTGATGAATTTAAGAGGCAAATCGATGGAAAATTAAGGAGAGGGATTGGGGTTTCTTAGGAAGTCGGTGAAAGAGTGTACGGTTAACAGAAGCGCCGTCATCAAGTGACAATGAAAATTTTGCGAAGGAATTGCGATGGAATTGCGATAGATTATGTAGTTTTTGAGTTTCCGTCGCAATTCCCTCGCAAATTTGCGATGGAATTGCGATGGAATCTAAAATTTTTGAACGTCCATCGCAAATCCCTCGCAAATTTGCGACGGAATTGCGATGGATTATGTAATTTTGCGATGGAATTGCGATGGACGTTCAAAAATTACAGTTTTAGGGTTTAGGGTTTAGGGATTTTCGTATAGTAAGAGTAATATAATCTTATTTTGTACTGTATAATTGAACCCAAAAAGCTTTTTACTAAATAAAATAGGTTTCTCTTCAACTCCGTAGATATCAAGCTCATTGAAGCTTACGACGTATATAACAATACAAACGGTTTTGTTGAAACATCGACTATATATATATATATATATGTATGAATGTTCAATATCTATAGGAATATTGAAATTCATTCACTAATAAGCATATATATTCATTATCAACAAACCCTAAACCCCCCGTAGTCAAATCCCTAAACCGTAAACCCTAAACAAGTTTCCCTCGCAATTCTGTCGCAAAGTTGCGACGGAATTGCGACGGAAATCCCCCGTTCCCTCGCAATTCCGTCGCAAAAATTAGGGCTTCCATAATTGCGATGGATTTGCGACGGAAATGCCCCATTCCATCGCAAATCCGTCGCAAAGTTGCGACGGATTTGCGAGGAAAACGTTGGAAACCCTAAATCGTGTTCGGATTAGGGTTTCCAACGTTTTCCTCGCAAATCCATCGCAAGTTTGCGACGGATTTGCGATGGAATGGGGCATTTCCGTCGCAAATCCATCGCAAGTTTGTACGGATTAGGGTTTCCATCTTTCGTTCCGTCGCAAATCCATCGCAACTTTGCGATGGATTTGCGACGGAAATGCCCCATTCCATCGCAAATCCGTCGCAAATGTGCGCTGGATTTGCGACGGAACAAAATCTTTATATATATGAGGGCGCGGGTTTGAGCTTCGCTCAAACCGACCCTTCCTCTCCGAAAACTTACGCCGCCCCGCCCCGCTCCGCTTCGCCTAAGCCGCACGCCGCGCTCCGCTTCCCCTACGCCGCACGCCGCCCCGCCCGCCGCACGCCGCCCGGCCGAACGCCCGACCGACGTCTCCACGCCGCACGCCGCCCAGCCCCGCACGCCGCACGCCGCCCAGCCCCGCACGCCGCACGCCGCCCCGCCGAACGCCCGACCGCCGTCTCCTCCACGCCCGACCGCCGCCGCCCACGCCCGACCGCCGCCGCTCCTCTTCTCCTCCACACCGTCGCCGCCGTCCAGATCTGGTAAATTAAAAACATTTCTCGTTTTTATAATTTAATTTAGTTTATTTTAGTTTTAGATTAGTTTAGTTTAGTTTTAGAATTTAGATTAGTTAATTTTAGTTTTAGAATTTTAGATTAGTTTAGTTTGAGAATTTTAGATTAGTTTTAGAATTTTAGATTAGTTTAGTTTAGTTTTAGAATTGTAATTATTAGATTAGTTTTAGAATTTAGAATTTTAGATTTTAGATTGAAAATTGTAATTATTACATTAGTTTTAGAATTTAGAATTTTAGATTTAGAATTTAGAGTTTTAGAATTTAGAGTTTTAGAATTTACAATTTTAGAATTTAGAATTTTAGATTGTGATTATAATAGTTTTAGTAAGAATTTTTTGAGTTTCTAAAATTTAATTTGTTCATTTCATTAGATTAATTTCGGAATTTAGAATTTTAGATTTTAGATTTGAAATTTTAATTATTAGATTAATTTAGAATTATAGATTTTAGATTTAAAATTTAAACTATTAGATTGGAAATGTGATTATAATAGTTTTGGAAGTTACAATATTTCTAACTGTTTTAGTTTCCAGAATTTAATTGTTCATGTGATTAGATTAAATATAGATTTTAGAATTTTAGATTTTAGGTTAGTAATTTTAATTATTAGTTTATATAGTAATTTTATAAAAATTGTGTGATAATTAGAATATTTTTTGGGAATAATTTTTTTAAAATTGCTAATTTCACTTTTTTATTTGTTGCAGATGGAGCAACAAAACTCTTACCGGCAGTTCCTGAGTCAGGGATCCGGAGGTTCCGGGGGTTCCCGTGGTGCTCGTTCTCCTTCCTTCTCTCTTGGTCATGGGAACCCTACTAGTAGTTCCCATGGTTCTATGGGCCGGGAGTAGCAGCAGACCCGGTCTCGGTCTCCATCCCCACCTCGTCCCGCAGCCGCACTTGAGGCCAGATTTGAGGCCTCTAGAGCCCCATTTTATGCGGCGGTTAGGGAGATATTAGATGAGCCTGGTCATCATCACCTCCCTAACCTTCATCCACACCGCCCACCGAAGACTTTCTGGTATATCTTTTTAATTTTTATAGTTTTTTATTTTATTGTATATTATACATTTTGTAAAGTTAAAGTCTATTGTTTTCTTTTTCAGGTTCACTAATGATTCATCCGTCGCTTCTGCGGTTACGGAAGTTTTTGAAAAGGATTACAAAGATCCTATTGCCCGGTGGAGGGATGTAAAGGAACCCGTTCTTCAACGCTGGTTCACTACTTTTGCGGTAAGTACGAGTTTGATTCGTATATACTTTTTAAAAATATTTTTTAATTGCTAATAACTAACATTGTATTATTGTTATTTGATTTTTTTTTCAAGCGCAAGTATCACTGGGAATCTGGTTTTACCGCCATAGTCTACCATGAGTTCTGTGCCAAAGTCCGTGATCGGTTGCCTGATATGGTTTCTCGGTGGAAGAAGTTGTGGCTCGCTAAGGGAGATGACGCCAAGCCAACTCACTTTGACCCGAACGTGTGGGCTGGCTTGGTTGCATATTGGTTGGATCCTGACCACCAGAAGAGGAGTGGGAACAGTAAGGCCGCTCGAGCGAAGAGCAAACATTCTACTCATCGCTCCGGCCGAACTTCATTCTTAGCCCGCGGCCGAATGCTTGTAAGTTTTTGTCAAATTATTTTTAAAAAATATTTCTATTTCTTTTATTTTTTATTTTTTCATTTTTTCCGTATTTATCTAATCGAATCAAAATTTATTTCATAGGCCGAGGAAAGAGGGGAATCTGAGACAGATTTGCTGGAAGTCCTCGCGTATACGAAACGGAGGCCGGATGGCACTTTCTTGGATGACGATTCTGAGGAGCTCTACAACGACGTCAACTCAAAACTACAAGAGTTGACTCAGAATGATGATCCCGACAGCATCGGTTCTGGTTCTTCTGTGGCCGTAAAGAACAAGCTTTTTGTTCAGGTAAATTTGTACCATATTTTTTTAGTTCAACTTATTTTTTACCTATGTATATTGTTGGTTTATTAATTTCAATGTTTTTTTTGGTTTTTCAGTCCGCTCCCCGTAGAAAGGGGAAGATGATTGGGGTTGGTTCTCTTCAATCCCAAATCGATACTGGGAGCGGTTATGTTTGCGGTTCTGCTTCAAGTCAGCTTCAGGATTCCAACGAGGTCGCTACGTTGAAGGAGAAGTTGACTGCACAGGAGACGAAGGTTGCCCTGTTCGAACAGATGTTCGACTATTTGGGCAACTCGGATCCGAAGCTCAAGGAGCTTATGGACCGTTTGCGTCAACAACAGGACGGACCTAGCGGATCGGGACAGGGCGGATCGGGACAGGGCGGATCGGGACCATCCGACGAATTTTAGTTTTCGTTTTTTTGTCTATTTTTAATTTTATTTATGAATAATTTTTATGATATTTGAATTAATATTTTATTTAATTTTAATATTTATTTAATTTTCTTCTTTTAATTTTTATTTTTTTTTAAATTACAAATTAAAATAAAAAAATCAATTTAGCAATTACGAAATTAAAATAAATTAAAAAATATTAATTAAAATTTGCGACGGAAGTTGTTTCCGTCGCAAACTTGCGAGGAAAAGATTCCGTCGCAAGTTTGCGACGGAAAAACTTCCGTCGCAAGTTTGCGCGGTTTGCGACGGAATCTTTTCGTCGCAACGTTGCGAGGGAAATTTTTCCTTCGCAAACTTGCGAGGAAAATATTCCGTCGCAAATTTGCGAGGGAAAAACTTCCGTCGCAAGTTTGCGCGGTTTGCGACGGAAAAATTTCCTTCGCAAGTTTGCGAGGAAAAGATTCCGTCGCAAACCTCGCCAAACTTGCGACGGAAATTATTCCCTCGCAAATTTGCGACGGAATCTTTTCCTCGCAAGTTTGCGACGGAAAAATTTCCGTCGCAAATTTGCGATAGAGCTGATTCCGTCGCAAATAAATCGCAACTTCGCCACGGAGTCGATGCCTTCGCAAATCCGTCGCAAGTTTGCGACGGCACAAATCCGTCGCAAACTTGCGAGGGATTTGCGACGGAACAGGCATTGCGACGAACAATTTGCGACGGAAATTTTTCATTCGCAATTTCGTCGCAAATGGTCATTTGCGACGGAATTGCGACGATATTTTCCGTCGCAAATGGCCTATACTTCTTGTAGTGAACAAACGCAGTCAAAGGGACAAAGAGGAGTACCACCAGCGTAAGCCTTGTTGAAGCCAAGTTCATCTTCCGTGTACACTGGTAACCCGTCTTCGGTTCTCTTCCTGACTCGGGTTTTCGGGTTCTTGTTGAGCCCGCCGTTCTCCTTCCTCTTCCTCTTCCTATTCTTCTTTGCTATCTCTACTTTGGTCTCTTCCTTGTTGGTGTCTTGGAGCTCTGGCTTCTTTTTCTTTCTCCCACCAAAGATGTCATCGATCTCTTTCCCTAGTTTACCAGGTTTCTGAACTGGTTTAGCTTTTTCTACAGCAGGTTGGTCTGCTTGTTGCGATGGCTTCTTCAATGAACTACTACTGCTCTTCTTCTTTTTCTCACCAAAGATGTCATCAATCTCTTTCCCTAGTTTACCAGGTTTTTGAACTGGTTTAGCTTCTTCTATTGCAGGTTTGTCTACTTTTTTTGATGGCTTCTTCAATAAAGCACTACTGCTCTTCTTCTTAGGCATTTTGAACACTCCCATTGCCCAACTATACTTTCTCACTGTAGTTTACAGAAAATATAAAACGATCAACAATTCCATTGCAAAATAACTGACCTTTGGAAACCTAAAGTAACATGAGCTATTATCAACCCTAATCGATTTTATCCACAGCAATTGTTCTCTCTCTTTGGATGCCATGACTTCATTTTGAAGCTTCGTTTTCTCTTCTTCGTGTCTCTTCCAAAAATCCGAGCTCATAATGGTTGAATCAACTGCAGCAACACTCAAACTTTGCTGATTTCCACCTCTAAGCTCCTTGATTTCTTCTTTCAAGCGACGAATTTGATCTCGAGTTTCCAATAAGCTCGCTTTCTGCCAATCATTTTGCTTTTCTTTATCAGCCCAGCTCACAAACCCATGTACTTGACATCTGTAAAACCTTCTTCCTGGATTTTCATCTGTCCAACTTTTGAAATCACACTACCTCTGTTGCAGCGACAAAAAGGACCATCAATGAATCTCTGGGTGAATAAGCTCGCATATGACCCTGAATTTTGGCTCGGATCCATTTCTTGTTCAATTTTGGCTCGTCTTGACAAAGAGATCGAGGAAGAGAGTGAGAATGGAAGAGAAATCGAGTGGAAGAGTTAGAAAAATTAGGGTTGAATTGGAGATAAATCGATTTGGGGAAAAAAGGGAAAAAGCTCGTCTTTTTAATTAGGGAGTAATCGTAAATTTAATAACAGTGTTTAAAAATTAAGCGTTTACTAAAACGTTTTATCAAATTTTCGATTTTTGAATTTCTGTGAATTAAAATGACAATGAAATATAATTTGGATTTTTTCTGGCAACGTTAAAAGTTCGTGGTTTTTTAAAGCAAATAAAAGTTAATTCATGTTTTTTTAAGGGTTTTTCCCATTCTGTTTTTATATACTAGGGATCACAAACTAGAAATTTAATTAAAAAAAAAACAAAAAAAGTAATGACCAGATATTTGACCAGATTTGTTTACTTTTCTTCTTCTTCTTATCCCTTTTGTCGACGGACAAGATTTGTTTAATTATACAGTCTGTGTTTAACTGCATGGAGACGTATTTTTAATTCAAATACATCCCCACCAATTTTGTTTGCGTCTGAATGCGAATATTCAATTTTTTTTTTAAATAGGAAAAGTAGATTATATATTATTGTTTTCCTATATTATTAGGAAATTGACGAGATCGACCATATCAAAAATAAAGAAATAAAGAAGAATCTGAAAATTTATGTAAATTAGTTTAGAAAACCAAACTATTTCTATTTCTATGTAAATTTATGCATGTTGTAACATTATTTTTAGTCTATTATAATTCTTCCTAAACATTTTTGTGTTCCATACTCTCATCAATTTGTCATACATAAGCCTAACATGATTACAACGATAAGTCACCCCATTATATATATTTAATACAGCCAAAAACCATAATCGGCTGACTTATCGTTAACAAACTCATACGTGTGACTCTTTGTGATAAACTCAAATCAACGACAGAGGCGTGTATCTTAAGGACTACCACATACTATTAAATTACAAGATTTCAGAGAGAGCGCGAGAGAGATAGAAATGGCGACGGAAACTGAAGTGGTGGCTCCGGTGACCAACGGCGGAGTCCGAGGATGTTGCAAATCGGGTCCTGGTTACGCTACGCCACTCGCAGCCATGTCCGGTCCATCGGAAAAGCTCATCTACGTCACCGCCGTCTACTCTGGTACACATTTGATTGTATCTAATTCGTTATACGTTTTTTAATTTATTTTGACTGTTCCAGAATCAAGATCGAATGTTTTTCATAGGTATTTTTCAGATATAATATTTTTTTCTTAACGTTAGTTAAAGATTTGAAGAAAAAAAAACCTTAGTAGGTCCTACGGAATCTCAAAGATTCCAGATCGGAATCACAATACTCTGAGATTCTCTGTTTTCATTTCTGTGAATCGGTTTTTAAAGGAACGGGACGAGAGAAACCGGATTACTTGGCGACGGTGGATGTGGATCCAAGCTCAGCCACATATTCAAGCGTCATTCACAGATTGCCAATGCCTTTTTTGGGTGATGAGCTTCATCATTCTGGTTGGAACTCTTGCAGTTCTTGCCATGGTGATGCTTCTGCTGATAGACGTTATCTCGTGTTACCATCCCTTATGTAAAGACCCTTCACCATTCCTTTTTTTCCCCTCTATAAGTATCTTTCTTGACGATGATGACCAAATAAATGTAATATTCTGTTTTTCTTGTTTGAATGAAGATCTGGTCGTATCTATGCGATTGACACAAAGGAAAACCCGAGGGCACCGTCTTTGTATAAGTATGTAGATCCTAAAGAGATTGCTGAAAAGACCGGATTGGCGTATCCACACACGGCTCATTGTCTTGCCTCGGGTGAAATCTTGGTGTCTTGTCTTGGAGACGAAGAAGGAAACGCTAAGGGGAATGGGTTTCTTCTTCTTGACTCTGATTTCAACATCAAGAATAGGTATCTTACTGCAAAAGCAAACCAGTTTTTTTTTTTTACTATGGAATATCATGTTCTTGTGTAGATAAAAGAATGTTTAATGTGTATGGTTTTTTGGTGGGATGTCTCAGGTGGGAGAAACCAGGACATAGTCCTTTGTTTGGGTATGATTTTTGGTACCAACCTCGTCACAAGACGATGATCAGTACTTCTTGGGGAGCACCTAAAGCTTTTACCAAAGGCTTTAACCTCCAAGATGTTGCTGATGGCTTGTACGGAAGACACCTACATGTTTATAGTTGGCCAGGAGGTGAAATGAAACAGTTGATTGATCTTGGTGAGACTGGTCTCTTGCCTTTGGAGGTAATTAACATCATCAAAACATGTCACATAAATGTGATTATTTGTGACGTTTATAATATAAGTTTATATTTGGTGGTTGCAGATTAGATTCTTGCACGATCCATCTAAGGATACAGGGTATGTTGGGAGTGCCTTGTCGAGTAATATGATAAGATTTTTCAAGAACAGTGATGAAACATGGAGCCATGAGGCAAGTGTAGTTTCTGAATCTTCTTCTTTAATCTTTTTTTCGTTTCTTCGTATCTATGATTAATCAGCAATATTTTAAATGTTTTTTTGTTGTTGTTGTAGGTGGTTATAGCAGTTAAACCATTGAAAGTAGAGAACTGGATTCTTCCAGAAATGCCAGGGCTTATCACCGACTTCTTGATCTCCCTCGATGACCGGTTCATCTACTTTGTGAACTGGCTTCATGGAGACGTTCGTCAGTACAACATTGAAGACCCTAAAAACCCTGTTTTAACCGGACAAATTTGGGTCGGAGGGTTACTACAAAAGGGCAGTCCTGTTAAGGCTGTTGGAGAAAACGGCAATACTTACCAGTTCGATGTTCCTCAGATCAAGGTTTGTACCAAATGTAATTTTTTTTTTTTGGGGTGGTTTTAAGTTTTAACTAAGTTTTACATTTTGCGTTGTATTGATAATTAACAGTTTGTTCTCTGGTAATTTTTAGGGGAAATCTTTAAGAGGAGGACCTCAGATGATCCAGCTGAGCCTTGATGGGAAAAGATTGTATGCGACAAACTCGCTGTTTAGCGCATGGGATCGTCAGTTTTACCCGGAGTTAATGGAGAAAGGCTCACACATAATTCAGATTGATGTTGATTCAGAGAAAGGTGGTCTCTCCATAAACCCTAATTTCTTTGTGGACTTTGGTGATGAACCTGATGGTCCTGCGCTTGCCCATGAGATGAGATATCCCGGTGGAGACTGCACCTCCGATATCTGGATTTGAATTTGGCGTCATTAAAGGCGCTTTAAATGGTAAGTTTTAGACTGAATTTTAATTATTAGTTTTTGTATGTTTTATAAAAGTGAATAAAAGGCGAGTAATAAGAGGTCACTAGATTTCGTGTGTTGTGATTCAGACAGTTTACTTGTTTCTACACTTGTATTCATGTGGCTAATGATGCCTTGTAATAAAACTTTCTACATTTTGAGTTAACACTCCGTTCGGTTCTTGCCATTGACGTTTTTTAGTAATTACGACTTACGAATCACAAAATATGGTAATACTGTAACAAACGACTATCGGTACCCAAAACAGCATACAAGTTTTTCTACCATTTTTCACTTAGGTGGTGATTGGTTAACCCGCTACCACCCGCAAACGCAGCTTTTGCGGGTAGTAGCGGTTATTGGCGTTTGACAACAATCATCGCAAACGCTTTCAACCGCTTCAAACCGCTCCAGATCCCTCAAGATTCCTCAAAATCAAAAGCTCCTTCCCAACAGCTTTTGCGGTTGCGGGCGGTTGCGGGTGGATAATTAAAAAAAAAAAAAATCAAAAACACAAATTTATTTAAAATCTGAAAATAAATAATAATCTTTATTAAAAAAATTAAGATTTAGATATTATAATCACAATAAAAATAAAAATATTTGATATTTGTTTGGTAAAATTCATTAAAAACATATTACAATTTTATATTTATAAGTTCTATAAATTAAAGTTTTCTTCATAAATGTTCACATCATACTAATATATATATATATAACAAAAAATAAAATGGTAATCTAAATTTAATTTCCACACTAAATTTTAATAGAAATCACATTTTATCTAAATTATAAAAATTAAAAGATGAACATAAGTATTATATACATATTATTTCTTATAAATTTTTATTATTAATTATGTTGAACTATAAATTTATAATTTTTCAATATAATATAGTTTAAATGTTTTATAATTATAAAATGTGTTTTTATTGTTAATTTATTGTTAAACCGCTATTTTACCCGCTGGTCAACCAGTCAAAAATATTCCGCAAACGCATCAGCTCTCAATCGCTATACCAGTCGTACAAACAACTTAATTACGCATTTAACCGCAAACTCCCACTTAAGCAAACTCCCGCAATCGTAACTGCAACCGCATCGTTTAAACCAGTCAGGCCCTTAGTGTTATGTCCTCACTCTTTTAACTATCTTAGTACCATTTACTGCTCTGTTTCTCACTTTAAAACTTTTATCATTTTGTATCATTAGTTATAATCCAATCCATTAATCGCAGTTGTTATTGAGTTCTCCACCGTTTATAATAGTTCATACCAGTGGTAACGTGGACCGTTGCTTAGGACATCAGCTAAGTAGGCGCAACTAGTGTTCTTAGAATCGTATAAGTCATAGTCTGACTATCATATTTTGGAATAAGATTCTAACAGGTAATAATATCTTCGCATAATCAGTAACATGATTCGAATTTGCCAATTTATTATTCAATTCCGACTTTATAGTTTATTATAAAGTATCATTTTACATTTATTATTAGTTATCCAAAAAATTAACTAAGAGAAGACGTGTTACGTACGGTACTACATATACTACTTATTTTCTTAAAAATGAACGGCTTTATTGTTTTTGCTCGAATCACCTTTTGAAAAAGAGCAAAAAAATGAAACTATTGTTCTCTACAAAATATATTATCCTTGAAAGTAAAAAAAGAATCGATTAGGCATACAAGTAACAAACCAATATCTTCCACTATAAAGAATGGATGTATTCCCAACCTATAAAATTATAACTTTATAATTCATAGTGTAAAGCACACAAGTAAAGCATGGAGTACTACACATTTTCTCAAGAATTTACCGAAAACGACGACGATCGTGCTTCGGGAAAGCATCACGTAAAGAACACTTGGGTCAAAGAACGTTACGAGAGCGATGAAGAAGATGGGTCGAGAGAAGAAAAGGTGAACAAACTGATCATAAAACAAGAAGAAGATGAAGAAACAAAAGGTATGGTGACTTCATCGAGTACGATGTTGACTAGTAAAGTGAGGTATCTCAACTATGGAGTTCTTAAACATGACTTGCCGGCTCCGGCAGCTTCCGGTGGCGGAGGAAGAGCTCTTCCTCTTCCGTCGAACACGTACCACCGTGGCCATGAAAAGTACTACAGATGCAGGGGTTGAACCGTTGAAGTAAGAAATCTCTCCGGAGATTTAAATAATTACAAATTAATATATAAATCATATAATAAGTTTGGTGCGTATACATACTTCCATTCCAGGCAACATGTGTTACCTATGTCACTCTATATGTGCTTTAAGCTGTAATTCTTGTTGCGAATATGAAGATCTAAGAGAGAAAAGAAAATATATATGGAACTGATCAGTGATCATGGAGTTATTTTAGTTATTTCTGTTATTTAGTCTATAGGTTCGATAGATTATCAATTCTCGCACCAGCAGAAAATTGATTTTGTTGGTTCCTTCTGGTAAACTGTGGAATCGCGAACGTTTCTAGCCCATAGTTTAATGTGGTCACAAGCCTAACATAATACATGCTCTCTATATAGACATTATTTTGTTACAAAAATCTATAATTGAACTGGTTTTGCTTCAAGCTAAGTTTTGCTTTGTTCCTTCTCTCCAATGGAATTTTCCAAAGACTATGCCCCTAAACTATCACTGCTTCACATGGTCACAATTTGTTTTCTTCATATGGCTCTACTGATAAAAGTGTTTCAATAAGAATCCAGATTCTAACTTTTACAAAAAAAAACATCATAGTATACTAAAAACTAGATGTATAAGTTTTTACATTAAACACACACATATCCAATATAGAAACACAAACGTACTCAATTAAGTAAAGCAGTGTGTTAGGTGAAGTGCGGTCCCTCTAGTGCTGCTCCCACTAAGTTTTTTTATCTCTTACAATTAGAAATACTATTTATGATGAAAATAGTCCCAATGTGGCATTCCATGCTTATTATTTATTACTCATATAACCAAAGATTCTCCTTCACAATTCACTCTCTTCTTCTTCTTCTTCTTCTTCTTCTTCTTCTTTTTCTTGGTTTAACAATACACTCTCTTCAAGACTCTTTAACAAATGGAGACAAAACCCTCTAAGATCTTCTTCACCATCAGTATCATCCTCGTCTGCCTTCTTGCACACGTCACCTCCAAGACATCATCATCATCAACAACATCTCTGTGTAATGACTCGGTGGCGGAGTGCAGTAGCGTGGGTGAGTCGGAGGAAGTGACGGTGATAATGGAGTCGTGGTCAAGTCAGAGGTTGATGGAGGAGCAGCACCGTAGGCTTTCATACGGAACTTTAAGGAGGAATCAGCCTGCTTGCGACGGTGGCAACCCGGGCGAGTCTTACACCAATAAATGTCTTCCTCCGCCGTCTAACCCTTACAGTAGAGGCTGCTCTAAGCATTACCGTTGCGCTCGTGACACTTGATGACCATCCCTTTGTGTGATTGTATACCCATATGTTTTTTTCTTGTTGGTGAATTTGAATTGTTTTGGTTTCAAGTGTACAAATCTCTCTTCAATCTTTGTTGTTTAACACTCAAAACTCTGGATTTTGGGGTTTCCTTTGTTAGATCAAAAAAGTGTTGGGTCCTAAACGGATTTCTGAAAAAGATTTTACCTTTTTATCGACTTTTTGACCTGGTCGAAGCCAACTGCTACGCCTCTTATCTCAATTTCAATTGGAGACCAAAACACAATCATGAGCCATCCACATCATATCATTGCCAAGTAAAGCATAGTTTGGTAATTTGGTCCGGTGTGGCAGAAGATAAGCCTTTTGTGCTTAATCATAGATTTTATCAAAGTACAAAACCAAGCGATGACAAGTTGACAAGTCAACAGAATCTATAAGCTAAACATGGATGAGATTTTGAGATTCTACTTCTAATGAGCAACACAAACCCACTAAGACTCGTGAAACGTTGGACTAGAATGGAGCAACACTGAATCTCGGTAAAACTTTTGAGTTACTTGCACGAAAGCTTCCATACCTCTCTGACATTTGAGGAACCATCTGTGACTTCAGAAACCAATGTTGAAGCAAGAACACCTACAATGAAGTTACATCGATGCAATCTTAGTACATGCCACATGGGTATAAATTATCATTGTAGAGGATGTCGAAAAGATCACTCTTACCATCTTTCTCTATCATAGACAAGAACTGCCTTGTCCCTCCACCAACTCCGAAATAGTACTTCTTTGCAGCCATGTACACTGCTCCATCAGGATACCCCAAGCACTGCAGCCAGAATCAAGAATTTGAAACCTCCAATGAATCTTTCAGAGCAATTGTAAAAGTCTATGCCATCCAAGAGAAGACAAGAGTGTACCTTTTTAATCAATTCATAGAGACTTTTCTGAGCAGAGATGGAATATATCGTCTCGGCCATTAGAACGATGTCATAACCGTCTTTCTTATCTGTCTCACCATCATTAACTAGTGGAAGAAGCTGATGAACTTCACTCCACTCACCAGCAAAGAAGCGTACTTCTGAATCGTCTACTGAGACAGGGGAGGACTTTTCAGACAGATTAGCATTCAGATTCGGAATCGTGAGACATCGAAGGACCTCTGCATTGAAGTCCTGGAAATGAACGGCATTTGCACCCTGGACAACAAAGAGACCAAAGAGTGTAGAAAGATCTTAGAAGATGGGTCTTGGCCACATAGTATGATGGAGCTTAGAAGCATCGACTTACCTTGAGACAAGCATAGATTCCTGGAAGTGCATGACCACATCCAAGCTGAAACAATAGATTCATTTAATTAGATACAACCTATCCCATCTACGGATTAATATAAGGCAGGAACGAGTGCTACCTCGAGAACCCGCTTCCCGGAGAATGTCAAGTTTCCGGATTGCGATTCTTTTTCAAGAGCTTTGACAAGATCAATTGATCCTTCCCAAAGCTTAAGCCCGCCTAAATGAAATGGAATTCGAGGATTATAAAGATTAACAAAAATGCATAATGTAATGGATGCACACACATAAACCATCACCATGATAATCATTTACCTTCATATACTCCAGGAACCAAATCCGAATTAGGCAATCCAAAGACCTCTTTAGTGTTCACACGACCCTAAAACACAAAGAAGAAACTAAATATACTCACTTCCATGAACATCATCATCATCTTCATCTACACTAGCTTTGAGCTAATTTAAGTACGAGTTCAACAACTTTTAGGGGTTGATTAAAGGATCATACAATAACAATAATTTTCTCTGATCTAGAGTTATCTACCATCTCAGAGTTTCAATTTCTCATTTCCTTTCTCAAATGTTGGTGAATTTTCTCGGTAACTAAAAAACAGAAGCTTTCACCTTCAAAAGAGTGACATCGCCGATAGTCACTTTATCCACTGCGAAATCGACGGAGGAAGACGCCTACTGCGACGAAATCCACAGAAATCAAAAGAGGGAAAAATTACAGGAAAACCAAAAGAGAAAGGCAGATGAAGTTGCAGAAGAGACGATACCTCTGAGGATAATACTTCGACAGGAGGAGGCGGTGGAGGACGAGCTGGCTCTGGTGAATCGAAGAACCCTAAACCTAAACTAGGACCTTGAGAAGATTTATCGTTCGAAGAAGAGAAAAGCTGAAACGTCGGATTCGTCGCCATCGACAACGCTTCGGCGGCAGCAACTTCGAACGCCTATAGGCCAGAGCACAGAAGAGCAAATAGAAAAGAATCGAACCGGTCGGTACGATATTGGATATACCGGTTCAGAATAAATTATACTTTTATTCCGGTCGGATCGGTTTCTTTTTTAATTCTTTGCAAAATACCTACAAAGTTTTGGAAATTTGAATGTCCATTTTCAAAATTACACTTTTATCATTGAATAAAAAATTTTAAAATCTAAAATATAAACTTTAAACCCAAAAATCTAACCTTAAACTCTTAAATCTAAACTATAGTTTTGAAAATTAACACATTATGTTGAGTTATACTTCTTACGATTCACCTACGATTCACATGTCTTAATACGAGAATGCTTTCTTGGCCCAAGCTGGCCAAGAAAAACTATCTTGTGCACAACCATTACAACGCAACACGAGACTCAGAACAATCTCTTTAAGCTTATTTAAATCTTTACTACGACTCCTCACCTACTCCTTTGAAGGGAACACCTTGTCCCGAGAATACAAAACATTAAGCCACATTATTTGAGGGTAAACGTACTCGCCACTATGTAATATACCAAAATTCGTTGTGATGTACCGAAATCAATTCTCTAGTTCCTCCATTTCATTCTTAATGTCACAGATAGGCGTGGACATTCGAGTAAATGTTAGGGTTCGGTCTATTCTTCCGGGTTTTAGGTATTTTGGTTCTAGGAGTAAATGTATATGATCTGTTGTTTTCACCCAAGAATAACGAACATGTGCTAAATAAATGAATTTGATCCTATATACCCGAGAATCTGAAAATTTAACATGTACGAAATAGTACTTACAAAGTTTGTGTATGAACTTACAATCATGCAAGGAAGAAGGAAAGAAGAAATTCCAAAGAAGACTTTTAAACATCCAAAATCAGTTTCAAAGTATTCGGATACAGAAAAAATGAATCTATTTAAATCGATTATTTGAGTTCGGTTTAGAATGCTGTCTGGAATTTATAAGAACAATTATAAGAACACCGGTGAGATATAATATGGAATTACATTATATTCCCTTGCACAAGCACAATTATGTGAATTCTTTCACCCACCCAACACTACACTCAAATCAAATCCAGTGGGCCAAACTAAGATGCTTCATTACTTAAACCAAAATTGTTGAAGAAAATCCCAAATATCATCTTGTATCAAAATAACTTCTTCTTTGATTTGTTTTCTCTCACTCTTGAGCAAATTGCATCTACCTATATAAACTAAAAACCCACTCAATGACATATTTTCCTCTTTAGCCTAAAACCTGAGCCTCATATGGAGAAAAAGTATACTTATAATCATCTCTATCATCAAACCCTTCACTAGCATCTTTCCCTTGCCTCATCATCTCTCTCACTTCTTCAATCCTCTCCAACATTCCCTTCAAAGCCAGCTCAAATGCATCTTCATTCCCTTCCGATCCATACCTGGGGTTAGCGTATACCACGCTCGGTATCAACTTTATCACCTCTTCTCTCAATCTCACCACTTTCTCCTCTGAAATCTCAAGCAACCTCTCCTTGATCTTGATATCCCACTCCTTCACATCCTTAACCGGTAGATAAACCGAGTAGCTCTTGTGGTTCTTTGGCAAATGCCACTTGTATTGCGCAAACGCTGTCCCCGGATGGAAGAACACAGGGATGCAGCCTGCCAATATCGAATCGAACATCGATCTTCTCGTGTAAGAATCGCCCGGTGGCTGAAGACAGAACACCGAGTTCCTGAAAACTTTCATCACGTTGACAGGGTTATCACAATTCACTTTCCCATAGTTGCAATCTAGCAAGTAACACTGGTTATCTGACTCCATACACTCTTCGATGATCTTCCCTCGAACCGAGTCTTTATACTCGGGCCTCGGAGCGCCCGCAAAGGCGAATAGATACTCGCGTTTCCGAGACCGCATTCGCTCTTGCCACTCCGAAATCTCGTCCAGAGACGAAGGATGGAAGCATGTGGGATAAGGAATAGCGTAGTCGTTGTTCCAAGAACTCGATTCGATAGACATCATCGACATGTTTTGAGATTCGGGCAAGAACCTTAGCTTGCTTCCCCAGTCGGATTCGTTGTCCGTCTGTCTCCTGAAATCCCAAGAAATCCTTCCCGCAACCAAGAAATGGTCTCTGCCGGACATTCGGCTCCACTCTCTCTGCTTCACAAGCCAACTCATCAGCTCGTGGGACGAAGAGTCTCTAACGGAGATGTTGAAACCCCATAGATACTTGCTCATGTCAAGACCTGCGTAAAAGGGCACGAAGATCGCTGACGCTAGAGACGAATTATCGGTCAAGCAGCTGTATTTCTTCATCTTCTCATGGAAGATCACTTCGAGCATGAACTGGTTCGTCGCAAACCAGCTCTGACGCAACAGCACGTTCTCGGAATTCTGAATCTCGGGACCGAAACCGTAGTTTTCGAGATACGGGCATATGTTTTTCTCGGTTCCTCTGGTGATCGAACTGCAATTCTCAAGCAAGTCGCTGTTGAATCTACTAGGGAGATCGTGGAGATAGATATACCGACCGGAGCAAGAATCGGGAAGTGGGTCGTCGAGTAATCGAGAAAAGTTGTCTTCTTTGGTGAATTCACGGGAAATAGATTTCTGGGTCGCGTCGGAGAAGGAGAAAGCGGATTCGTCTGTGTCGGCGTCGGTGCCGGAGAGAGCAGAGTAGTCGAAACAGAGGAGGACGAAACAGAGGAGGAAGAAGAGAGGGACAACGAACCAGACATTGTTATGGTTGTTGTTGTTGCTGCTGCGGAATTTTCCCGTCACGACGGAGATGGGTTTCTCCATCTGAGAAAAAGTCTTAGGTTTCATCAAAATCGAAATAGAAAAATTAAAAAGAAAAAAAAAAAAGAGAAATGAGAAGTTTGGTTGAGAGGTTAAAGGAAGTGTGGGTCACCATGAATTTTGGGGGAAGAGTTAAGAGAGTATAGTGTGACATATGGTACGTGTCGAGTGAAGCATAGTGACCGTTTCATTGTCGGCAAATTAAATTAGAGAGAGAGTTTCAGTTTCAGTTTCAGTTTCACATGGGGTCGGGTCAACAAAGCTATATTCTCTTTTCTCTCACTACTCTCTCTCAACCTAAAAATAGTGCTCTATTAACAGTTATTAAAAATTAAATATGGATGTTGAGACTTTATTTTATTTTTTCCAACTACTAATCAATCTTAGTAAGTTTAATTTTATAGAGAAAAGTAATAAAATAATGAAAAAAAATTAAATAAAAATGTGAAAATATATGATTAAATTAATATAATTTGAAATCTCCATAGTTAATCCTTTAAAAAAAATTTAATGCACTATTTAAAGCTTACTTTTGCAAGGACAAATATTTAAAAACTTATCTAAAATGGGTAAACAATAACGTTAAATTGGTTGGTGATAAATAATGACTCTAAACTCATATGGAAAGTAGGAATTGCTTCTATAGTTTTGAGATTTGATAAGTTCGAAGTAAGAAATTATTTAAAATTTCAACCGACCATAAATCTCGGCGAATATTAAGAAGCTAACATGACCACCGACAGAAGTTTGAAAATTTTCTAAATTCTTGGTTCCCTAAATTAATATGCTTCCTTAATCCTTCATCTAAGGGAGTGTGCTTAATGTTGACTCCCTAAATCAATTTTTTATTGGTTACGATTAAAAAAAAAATGTTCATCTAAAGTTAGTTGAGGCATTAACCAACACTCTTCTCCACCAATCTGATCTATCACTGCATCGCTCTCGGCGACTAAGTCTATCTCTTAAACCAGTTGTTTTACAACAAAAATTATCTTAAACTGTAGTTCTTTTACCTTTCCTTGCACCAGGCATTAACTAACTTATAGCCTCCCAAATCCAAGACTCTATTACCAAGACCTCACTTCTCAGACCATGTCTTCTTCTCAATATTTGTTTTCCAATTTAAAATACATATTTTACCTCACCCAAGAACTCCACCAGCTGAATCGAGAACTTCGTTAACTATAAATGACTAATGCCTTGAAAACTGATTAATCTAAAAATTGTGACCTAAAATACAGTATGCTCAAGGGTGGTTGGTTCCCAATGCATGTGACATGTCCTCACTTTGATGATTAATCAATCCCATAATATCCGTTGCCTAGTTTGTAGTAATGGTTAATCTTTTAATCATTAATTGCATAAACTTTACGTGATATCCATTGCCTAGTTTTCTTTGATTGTTTACTTCCGTCTAGTAATGGGAAACCAAAACCAATCACTTAACTTTTACTAGAAACTAGGTTAAAGCCCGCAAATAGAGTGGATGATGTTGTTACTTTTTCTCATTTTTATGTTAGTAAAACTGTTTTTTTTAAAATGTTTTTTTAGTTTCTCGATTTTTTTTCCATCACTCATATGACGGGACGACTTTATTAATATTCTGGCATGTTAAATTAATTCATCTTTAAAATATTCTTTTTGTATAGTTTGCTCATATTATATATTCTCAATATTTATTTTTTTGTAAAGATGATTTTTTTCAGTTTTCAATGCTTTTTTTATTAAGTAATACTGATTAATTGTAACTTTCAAGAAAACAATTTGAAATTATTGAATTGTGATTGGTTAAAAATTATTGCAAATTGTTAATCAGAGATGATACATTTATAGTCTATATTTAATATAATTTCTTAATATGTGTGAAAACTTTAAAAATTCTTCTTAAAAAAACTGAGAGTATATTTTGTTTGTGTTCAGTCCGGACTTACATATATATATCTATATTTATATTTTGTATAGTTTGGTTTTAAATATTTTTCACATTGTAACACTTTGTTGTGTTTGCATTTTATAAGATCAAGTTTCAATAGTTTCAAAATAAGCTACTAGATTAAATATAAACTTTTTTTTTGACTTAAATGTTAAGTTTAAAAAAAAAAATTTGATTCTCGACAAAAGTTACAGAGAAACTAAAGAAGACAAGAAGACCGAAACTAGAAACAAAGCAAATTATAACTGAAAATAGAGACAGACAAAAATCAACATGATAGATACAATTCATAGTAACACAAAGATTTTCGAAGAAAAATACTGATTCCAAATCTTTAAACTCGAAAATTTGTGCTTTTGCCGAAGATTTTAAGATCTTAAATCTGTGGCCCTCAAACTTCACAGTTAGCAATGTCTACAGTTTCTTGGAAGACTAACACACAAACGATATCGTTTCAAGACACTACTATACATTCGGTAGCACGGGAACCTCTTCGGACACCTAGAGAATTCGCCTCCAGGCAAATTCCTTTGTTGCACGATGAATGCAACAAGGAAAGAATATGGAGTCAAACGTGGGTCTTAATGATGTGTATATTGGACCTCCGAAATTTGAATAAACAAAGCCCAAAGCCCATCTCGAAATATCTAAAAGATTAATCTTTATATTTATGTATCTTCTATATATTATGCATCACGACAATCGTCTCATGTAGGCTTTTCTGATATCTCTCAAGGATGCTTAGCTTGACAAAAACAAAGCTGCACAATTTTGAATAGATAAAAGAGAAAACTAATTCAAAATTATGAGATATTCATTTTTTTCTATTTCCTAGGATGATGAACAATACTACATTGTTAAGGTTAAACTTTCAAACAAAACTGATATAACTTGAATTTTAAAGGTTCCATGCATTGAAACAAAAGTGAGATATGATAGGATACTCTTTGTGATAAACCACTTTGTGAGCGTGAACTAAGGCTGTTTATGAGGATGAAAATGATGATATTTTCTCCAAGTTCACTCATGAACAGAACAAGAGAAGATAGACTTTGTGCATCCATTTTATTTGTGTCACTGACTAACACAAGAATTAAATTCTGACAAGCAATTTGACGCTTAGTATAATCTAGCTTCAAACGATACAAAAAAAAAAAAAAATCAGAATCAATATCATGATGTAGAAAAGGAAGACTTGCCAACATAAAAAGAACTAAATTCATTGCAAATATTATATAGTCCTTTTTAGCACATCCGTATTGAACTGCTTTTAATGGTGAATCTTTCACAAATATAATAAAGAACCGACTACAACAAGTGCCAGGCCAGCATTTGATGGAGATTCATAAATTCTACAGTTTGAAAATTTATTCTTAACAGCTTTAACAAGAATTCAAGAAAAGACAAAATCTTAAAGTGAGATATGGGACAAAACCCGTGAATGGATTAGCCCGTATCTCTTATATAGTAACGTGAGACTCTTGACAGAAATATTTATAAGGATTATGAGCTAAACTCTTCTATGAAGCTGTTTAAATCGTTAAAAGAAGACCCTCCTTCTTCCACGGCGGCTTTAGCCATTTCCGACAGCTTCTTTGCCCGTCTCCGCCTCTCCTCCGCCTCTTCCCCAACCAAAACCTCCCTCACCGCTTTCTCCACTTTCTCTCTGCTAACGAAATCTTCCATAACCTTCACATGCCTTTTGGATCCCACGCTCACTCCCGTTCTGAGAACTTGTGTAACCAATTTCTCGTTGTAGAATTGCTCCGCTCCAACCGGCCAGGTCACCATCGGCAGCCCTGCAGCCACTCCTTCAAGAAGCGAGTTCCAGCCACAATGTGTCACGAACCCACCGGTTGCTTGGTGGTCAAGTATCAGCACCTGTGGAGCCCATCCTCGGATTATCATCCCTTTCCCTTTCGTCCTCTCCTCCATCCCTTCTGGTAACCATTTTTCTTCGTCACCTGTTCATATCAAAACTTGTCTCATATTAAAAACAGAGCAACACAAAATTATGTTGTACTATATTATTTATATAGGTTGCTATTATTTCAATACCTGTGTTTTTCCTAACAACCCAAATGAAACTTGCTCCTGAAGCTTCTAACCCTGCAGCGATCTCCATAAGCTGCTCGTTCTTGATGCAAGCCACGCTCCCAAATGAAATGTAAATGACTGAATTAGGTTTCATGGAGTCAAGCCATTTAAGGCATTCATTCTCATCGATGCTTGCTTTCTTTCCTCTCCCAGCCTTCTCCTCGAATCCTCTGTTTATAACGGAGAGCGGACCGATATGCCACGTTCTCTTCGCTACCTTACTCTTGTAGAAATCGACGTAATCAGACTCAAGCTCGTAGAAGCTGTTCATAATAACACCTGAGCTCTTAACATCCGATTCTTTAACTTCAATAATAAACTTCCCCATCTCGGTTTCTTCGTCGAGGTCGTTGATCTGGTCTTGAGTTATCACTATGTTCCCAGGGAGATCAGGGATCACAAATGGCTCACAACTGGAAGCTACTCTCATTTGTGGTTTATGCACTCTCATGCAATACTCAGAGCAGAGAGAGAAGTAGCCCATACCGTGGAACACAAGTCTTGGCACATGGAATTTCTCAGCAGCTTCATTAGCCCAGGGGAAGAACATGTCGGCGATAAGACAGTCTGGTCTCGTTGTCTCGAGGAGCTTCTCAAGCTGGTCTTTAAAAAACCTTGTCGACAAAAAGAACTTTAAGGTCATGTAGAGTCTATCATCGTTGTTGTCGTTTGAAGTGAAGAAATCTGCGTTTTCGCATCCTTCTGGTAACCCGAGCTGCACGCAAGGGAAATCGAAGATCTTGATCTCGATTTCAAGATTCGGATTCAGGTTCTTGAATGTGTCGATTGGTTTTTGGAGGATCTTGGAGTTGAGAGGTGTGGTGATGATTGTTGATTTGGCTCCTCTGCTTGAGAAAAGCTTAGCCATATCGAGAGTTGGTATCATGTGGCCATGAGCCATGAAAGGGAAGAGCATAACATGGGGCTTACGAGATTTACTTCTCATGTTTGACCTTGGTCGAAAAGAAAATGAGATGATTTGAGAAAATATATCTAAGAGAAGTGAAAGATTCTGAAGCTCGAAGAAAAGTTGCTTTTCCTCGTCGTATACACATATCTATATATAGCATAGGAATTTATGTAGTGGAAAATCATTTTGGGTAATGAATTTCGACGTCTTCGCATACGTCACTTGTTTTGATTTTCGTATAATTTTGTTAATGCTTGGTCCTTTACGTCAGTGAGTTCATAACACACGTGGTTGATGGTCCCACCTTAGTAGACTTATTAAAATTCGCTTTGTGGAATGTTTGGAGACCAAAATATGGATATTATCCATACGAAAAAACTGCAGATTTTAATGAAAAAGAAACAAATTATACTATTGGAATTGTAATACAGACGTAGAAGACAAGTTGTTCAGAAAGGAGAAAGAGAAAAAATCTAAATCGTTAGAACATAATTCTGCTAAAACAGAATATAAATCCACACGGAAGCTTCAAGCTTGGATTATGGTATGGATCATTTTTGTGTAATGGATTTTGACGTCTTTGCATACGTCACTTGTTTTAATTTCTTTGGTACTCCCTATGTCAACTTGTCACAGCTGTATCTCAGTTCTAACATCAGTTTTCAATATCTTTTGGAACCAAAACTTTAAAATGTTCTTTATTTCACAATACAACATTATACAAAAAACGGGAATACGCACTTTTTGGGGGTGAAAAGTAGCTTTATTCTTGTGTTTTCTTATAATACATTACTAGGTAATCATCGGCACCTTGTGCGAAAACAAATAATTATGAATTATATCAGCAATTTTTTTTATAATAGGTAGTTAGTAAATATACTTGTATTTGTTATAAACAAGTTTTAAAATACAAGTATTTGATTTCACACATTAGTTCACAAATATAGCTAGTATACTAAACATATGACCTCTTTTGGAAGCAAATAATTCAGCAGTTATGGTAACTTTGGGTGGTAAGAACACATGAAACTTTCATGTTGAAGTATGGATCTATCAAGGAATCCAAACTTCTTTCTTGAAAGCAATGCCTTTTTGAATTTGCACGCACAATTGCACATAGATAATACATCTCCTTGTTCAATCACATAGATAATACCTTTTTGTTGACTTTTTATAACTTTGAGTAAATTGAAAGAGGTACAATCCACATATAGACTCTCTCAATATTCAAATGAACCAAAAGTAAATCTATATGGTCAAATAAGATAAATCTAGTAATTTCATGTTTGAAGAGAATCGATCACTGGCCTAGACCCAACAAGAAAATTCTTCCATTAAATAGAAACCACTAGATAACCACCATTGGTTTCATAGATAATACCTTAATAGATCTATACTTCAACATGAAAAAGCTACATATACTCGTTATTATTTTTTATGTAAAACTAGGCTAATACCTACGAGTACATGTGGGTTTTTGTTTTTCATAATTTTTTAAAATACCCAAAGTTGAAGTACATATCTTTTAATAATATTGTTTAATAACTATATTTATTAATTAGTGAATTAAAAATCAGACCAGATCGGCCGATCCGACCGGTTGAATTGCGAACTGGTGAATAATCCGGTTTGATTTTTATAATCCAAAATTATAGTTGATCTAAAATATCCAACTAAAATCCGGCAAAAAACTGGAAACTGGCCGGGTTGGGTTAATTAGAAAACTTGGTTTTTATTTTTATATAGTAAATTTTGAATTTCTAGCTAAAAATCTCTAAAAATAACATATTATCATTTATATATACTGGCTTATAAAATGAAATTATTGAAGAATATTAAGAATTGGAAAGAATTAAACTCTAAAAAAAAAATTTAAACACTTTTACCTTGATGTTTTTTATCCACATAAGCATAATGTTTCACACTCATATAATTTTACTGTATCTATAAGTTTTTATTTGAAATTTTTTAAAAAATTAAAACATAGAGTTAACTGAATTTTGTTATATTTCTATATATTTATATTTAATATTAAAAATTAGAAAATCCGGTCCAACCGATCGGACTAAGTTGAACCATGATCCAAAGACACATCCGGTTTCACATCCGGTCCAGTTTTTAACACATTGGTATTAATCATCATACTTGAAGGGATACAAACAATGTCGTATGATATATAAAATTATCAACTAATGCATTGTCTATGTTTTAGGTTTTCGTTCTTTTTTTCATTTTGGCATCATTTACGTGTTGCAAGGATGAGATAAATAAAGATAAATAAGAGGTCTGAGTTGGGTATTAAACTCAATCGGCAGAAACTAAAAGTCCATGTGGATGAGAGGAGGCGAGGGTTTAGTGTACCATACATAATATGCATTTTTGTCTGGCTAAGACTCTACCATCTATTCTCCCGAACTTTTCCATTGTTCGTCAGCCTAAACACCACCGAAACCGTCAACGAAGGTGAAACTGAGTGATTTGGGGTTGGAAATCAAATATGAATTCGTAATGAATCAATCCTTTTTATTGTTCCGTGCTTTTCTCGTCACCGTATTAGCCTCTTGATTGTGTATTGGTGATTTCTTTTAAGGACTGAATTTATGCAATATTGCAAGCAGAAAGAGTGATTTTGTTACAAGAGTGTTTGTTACAGTAGACGCGTGTTTGGTCTGGCCAAGCGGGATAGAAGATAATAAATTCCTATTTGATGTGTAGAGAAAATGAATAGGAATAGTTGTTGTTGAGCTTTGGAATCATCGCATAAATCTCACAGTTTCCAGCCTCGGATGTAACCGTTGTTTCCTGGCTGCGCCTAAAGCTTGTGTCTTTGCAGTCATGTGTTCTTAGGATACAAAATTATCATACCTGACGTAATTTAAATCCAAACAACCAACAAGCTTCCCATCCTCCTCCCATAGGGTAACTTCTCAGTTATCACACCAATCATATCATAAACCTAAGCAATTATATTTTTCACCAAAAGACTATTATCAGAAGCTAGATTGATGACAATATAAGGCAGTAACATGATTCATCAAATGCATTATTTATTGGGTATATGAGGTTATCATATATATATATATATATGAACTTGAGTGACAAAATTATATTAGTTTCAAGCAACATTTGCTAGTTTGCTTTGAAGACCAGAGAGCCGGCAAGTATATGTTGTGTCTGCAACAAAATCAACGTGTGACTATGGTAAAAATAATCAAACAACTAAGAGCATGTGCAATGGAGGATGCTTATGGAGGTGCTTATAAGATTTTTTATTATTAAAAACGTGGTAACACTGCTGATAAGAATTTTCTGTTTTTTTTTCTTCAATGGGAGATTTTTAGTTGGAGTGCTTAAGATAAAAAAAAAAAAATTATTTTATTGTAAATTATAATTTTATTTATGAACAAAACATATAATACATTGCATAAATTGAAATTTGAAACATATTTGATATACAAACATTTTACACATATATATCGAAATCATAAACAGAACAGAATTTTGAATATCTCCAAAATTTTATCATATCTGCTCAATCAAATCATCTCTCAATTGTTGATATCTTTGTCTATCATGAATTCTTAATCCCGAATCAAGTTTAAACCAATAAATTTATGAGAGAAGAATCAAATCTCTAAAACTTTGGTTTGCATATGAAAAAGAAACAGAGGTGAAAGATGCTAAGAACATGATGAAACACAAAACTTATGCTAAGAGTGACTTGTGTTTGTGTTTTTCTTGCAACGATACAACAACAACATGACATACAAATACAAGAGAAAACATTGGGTATCATTGCGCAGACAAAGTGCAAAGACATTGTACTTATGAGTAGACTCGACAAATCTCAATGGCTACACAAATTAGTGAGTATACAAGCAGAAATCTCGATCAAACATGTTGACAAAATAGTTACAAACTTTATCGCTTTAGACCAAAGCTTCTCAACATTGGTCATAGTAAAAGCAAGAAATGTAAATAGCTAGAAGGATATACGTACCATACAAAGTTGATAGCTCTGTCACACTCTCCTGAAATGAACGAAAATGGAGAAGAAGAATCAACTACATATCCACCATGATACACGACTTTAATCCAAAAAATATATCTACCAGATTCTTGAGCTGTATCACTACGACCATATTGAGATATGGACAAGCTTTGCATAAGATATCAAAACACCAAATCGGGAAAAATAAATTCCAAGCGTTTGTATAATACACACTCTAATCCATTAAACACGGTTCTAAGCCATCCTTAGCCTAAAAATTGGAGCTTCTAATACATAAAGTCTATCAAACGCAACAAAAAACGGATCCGAAAATGGGTCAACCTCGATAAACCTAAAAGATTGAAAAGGAGAAGAGAGGAAGGAGAGTACCTGCCAAATGCGACGGAGACGGGTTTTGGCATTGGCTTTACGAGTGGGAAGTGAGCTTGATTCGATTCCAAACAAGACCACCGGAATCGTGCTTCTTCACAATTTCCTCTCTTCTCGCATATAAGATATGAGGATAGAGAATACAGAGTTGATAGCTCTGTCACACTCTCCCGAAACCATGAGCAATCATCGTCTCGTGATTCAACGCTTCCATTTTCTCCGATTCCTCCACAATTGATTTCCACAGTCTAATTTCTTCTTACTCGAACACAGACGCCTCTGAATCCGCGGCTGTTGCTGATGTCTCTGTATTTTACATCATTTAGGAGCATGTTCCATTCAGTTTCACTCCTATTTTAGCTCATATCTTTAGCATTTTAGTGTAGATCTCTTGCATTGTGCAAACACATGGCATTTAGGACTTGCATTGCATTAGTTGCGCATTTGGGAGTTGTATCAGGTACATTTAGGTACAAGAGGGAAAGAAATGGAATGAAGAAGTTGAGGGAGTGAAGAATGAAGAGCAAACGGGATGTGAGACAGCTTGGGAACCTGTTTGCCGAACAAAAGCTGAGCATTGACCAACAGAAGGAAGTTGACCCGTGCTAAGAGTGGAGCTGCGCGAATTGGGAAGGAGAAATGGTCAACTTAAATGAGTTGACTGAGGGCTTCTACTTCCCCCTACTATTTAAGACATTAAGACCTAAAATTTTGGGCATCTTGTAATCTCTTCCAAGAATAGATCTAAAACCTTCCTCTTTGAGAATTTTCTTTGTATTTACAATTTGCTTTGGATTTTAATCAAGTTTATCTTATTTCCTTTTGCAATAATCTTATCTTAGCTTAATCTCTCTTACTCTTCACTTGCTATTCACGATTGGGTACCTTTTTCTTTCTAGGATTTGGTGTTCTTGATATGAATAGTGAGTGAGCTTCTTGGGTCTTGAGGGATGAGGTAGATTAGAAGCTATTGGGGATCGATCTAGTGTCTAGAGGGTTTTATTCATTCCAAAAGTCCTTCTTTGCTGGGTTTGCTTAAGGCTAGACCTTTTCTGATCACCTAGATCTAGATCCAAGATCTCTCTTCCGAAAGTGTATAGAGAGATTGGACCGACCAGCAAAGAGATGAGCTTGTCCTTCACACGGGAGTGGTTGTTTGGAGGGCTCATCGGACTAAGGGAGTTGGCGTTTAAGGCTGGCTTGCGTCGTCCAGCTAACGGGAGTTAGGTTCTTGGACCGACGCTCGCTTAGGGGTTCTCACCACGGGAGTGGGCTAACCTTTCTCCTTGAACTCCCTTCCTAGGACTTAGCTCAATCTGAGTATCTCTAGACATTTTATTGACCCCTAAGGACTTGTAATCGATTATCTCATCCCAAGACTCCCCCTTTATCATTAAGTTTACATCTTTCATTTAGTGTCTCATCTCTCGCATATTGTCTTGCATTTAAGTTTTAGTCTTTGTTCACTTGTTACCATTCCATTTTATTGCTCTTGACTTGATTATTTCTTGCATTCGAAACTGTCTTCAAACTAGCTCCATTATGGATTGATATCTTAAAACCACAATGATATGAGTGGGTAATTGAAACACCACGTAAAAATCCTTGTTTCAGTTGCGCCGTGAGATGATGACGAGAATTGAGATGGTATAAGGCGGAGTTGCTGCCGATAGAGTAAACCGTGAAATTGGCGAGAAGGATCATAGTAGAGACCATTAACGTTGGAGTTGCAGATAAAACTTGTGACTGAAGCTCTCGAATTATAAACACCATCGACGAGAAGGCTTTCTTCACAGAGCAGGTGGCTGATTCGCCGACTTGTTTAAAATCGCCATCAGAGACGGGAAAAGGGAGAGAGAGAAGAGAGAGAAGGGAAAATGAAAAATCAAGAGAAGGAAGTTTTTTTTTTATTCTTTTTTTTTCATTAATGTGCCACGTAGACTTTAGCAGCGCTGCTTAACATGTTTAAATAAGCGTCAGCTCTTCGATTTAATGCTATTTTTGATTTAATTAAATACTTATTTTTGGTAAGATGCCTATTAAGCGCCTTGCGTTGATCATGCTCTAAGGGTTTCATATATATATATATATATATACAGCCTGCAAAAGCTAGTGGTATGACCTTGATAGACGAAGATGCTTGAGAGAACTCTATCTATTCGAACTCCTTCTAATTCAGAGATCCTAAATCCTTATCAAATAGATTATTAACACACACATCTAAATATGATGAATCTATATGCACTTATACTTGTATACACATTTATTGACGCTGAAGGTTCTTATATATGAATGTAAGCTTAAGATACTGTTTTAGCTGTTCTGGTACTCAATGAATAACAGATTTGTATACTAATATATTTTTTAAGATTTAGTATATGATATCTATAATAAGTTAAAGAAGGTGTTTGGGGCTTCTTAAGCCATCCACGTCAGCGTTTTAGAAAGCATTCTCGCAATGCCACGTGGCACACTTAACTTAGAATCGATTCATCTGTCTCTTATCGGTTACTCATCTTCAATGTCCACTCCCCTCTTTCGAATTTATGGCACCTGCTACGGAATCCTCTCTCTGGGATCCTATAAAACCCACAAACTTCCAGCCAGGAGTTGCATCTTAACTTTGCAGCTAATCTTCCCCTAAAGCAGATCCAAAATTTTCCCGATGGCATCTAAAGCTCCTTCTTCCTCTGTCAAACCGATGACTTTCCAGGTTCTTGACAAAATTGAAAGGCAGTTCTGCAATGACGAGCTGTTGGTTCGGCTTCTCCTGCGAGGTGTTGGTTCTTACGAGGTTCTGCGGTTCTCCGGCGAGCGCGTCGAAAAAACTCCTCCAGTCTCATTCACAAAAGGTAATTCTCAAGCGAGATTTAAAGCTCAACAACGAATTACTTTTTCACTCTTGCTTTCATGGGCTCTTCCTCTATCAATGTGCTCCCCACTGAAATTATGGGTTTTGTTTGTTTTAGCTTTTCCAGATTTTGATATAATGGTAGAGTTTTAGATTGCGAAATTCGAAATTGGTAAATCGTATGCTTTGTTCGAGACTATAACTTGGGGTCCCGTTTTGTGTCTTGTCAGATTTCGTTAAAATAGTGAACTTGAATTGCTAAGAACATAGAGCGAGCAAGTTATCAATGGAAAGCGATAAAGAAGAACAGTTGGTTTTCTTGGATCGTACAACCTGAGCCACATGGGGTAAGAACCACCTTGAACGAAGCTTCTTCGCATACCAGAACTTCTCTATCGAAATCTTTCGATTCTCCTTCAAGGCCAATCACGGACTTCGTTTCTATATGTAATTCCTTTTCGTATTGATGCTGTAAAGTTTTCCTTTCGAATGGAAATTCGTTTTCATGTTTGTGTGGACCGATTTCTAAAAGTATAGTAACTAAGGAGATTATTGAACTTGATTCTGTTCTTCGTATAATTGCAAGAAGGTTTTGGGAATGAAAAATGCATCTTTCAAAACTGTTCCTCTATGCACTTGCGATATATAACTCCGTTGCTATCTGGGTTAAATTACTGTTAGTTTATGAATTCGAATTGGTTGCATCTGATATACCTCTATTTTACACCCTTTTTACATCGTTTTTATATACTTTATGCATGGTTTTACCGTGGCTTTTTGCTTTAAAAGGTAGTTTTTATGCATATATAGTGCCAAGAGTCATTTCAGGTCAAAAGATGCAATTTGAAGCAAAGAAAAGGCAAAGGTCCTCAAAGCAGCTTCATGCACTATCATTTACTTTGGAGGAGCCCCAAAAACATTATACTCAATGGATTTCACCCAAACCAGTTCGCCGTGATGCCTACATGAGTTAGCTTTACAACGCAATTGGAATCATGCAATTTGGCCACGTAGAATGGGAGATATGATCGTTTTAGTGAAGAGTATCAAATCAGCCGAAAACCGGACGTCTACACCAACCGCTCGACCGAGCCGGTCGGACAGGGCCTCCAAGGCTCCCGTCCGACCCGACCTTCCTTCAAGTCCACGACCCATCCGGTCGACCGAGCCGGTCGGACAGGGCCTCCAAGGCTCCCGTCCGACCCGACATCCTTCCACCATCCCGTGCGCGCCCGACCATCATCCCGTGCGACCGTTCGACCGCCAGCTCGACCCGAGCACCAGCCCGACCGACCGGTCGACCTCCCCGCTCGACCGCGACACGCCTCGCTCGACCCGGCTCGTTTCCGAAGCCCGTTTTGCACGTTTTCAAGCCCAAACTTACACCGCCTCTTATGTTTCGACCAAGACCTAGGTCAAGCCGCCCTTCAACTTCTGAAGCATTATAAATACATCTTTTTAGCCTTGTAAAAGAAGAGAGCCACACATAGAGATACAAAATATTATTCAATAAAAGTTCTTATAGTTTTTGCTTTCTTTCATTGTCTCCTTCAAGAGAGGATCTCGGATCTCTGTTCTTATGAACATGAATTCGATTTCCTTCTCTATGTCTGAGTAGTTACCTTGTTAAGTGATAGGAAATCAAAGGATAGTGTTCATGCTTGCTTGATAATCGATATCTAGAATTAGGGTTTACATAAACTCTTCACCTTTGCTTGTGTTCATTGCTTGGTGTTGATCTGGCCAATCAACATATGATCTTAGGTAGATTTGAGCCACGGAAGTGATGAATCATTCGCCTGAACTAGTATTTGGTGGGCAATCTCTCTTAGACTGCGGAAGTTGATTTACTAGAGGTTGTGAACAATTGAGACTCGATCGAATTAATGCTTGTTTGATTATCTAAGGACATACCAAAAGTTTAGCGATTAGATAGATCAACATAGGGGTCGGAGCCACAGAAGTGGAAAGATCTAAATTAGTGTCTTGAGTTCTAGGTGGTACACATTCTTAAATCCCTAACAAATCGAACTTGCTTGCTTGAATCACTCATCCCGAGATTATCCTATTGCTTAGCGCTTTCCATCCATTGATTTACAACTCTATTTGCTTTGTTTACTTGCTTCCTTTACTTGCTTTCATCGTGACAACAACCAAACTCATATTGCTTTCCTAGCTAAATCTCAATCTCATACCTTGTAGTGCACAAACTGGTCCTTGTGTTCGATATACCCGTTGCTACTCTCGATCTGTGCACTTGCAGAAAAGGGGTAGAAATTGGGAAAAGTTTAATCCCCATCAAGCTTTTTGGCGCCGTTGCCGGGGACCATTATCGTGCCTACAAGTTCTTGAAAGAGATCTAGTCTAGGTTTTCCCTGTTTTAAGTTATTTAATCTTGTTTTTCCTTTTTTGTTTTTGATTTTTCAGGTTTTAAGTTTTTCTCCTAGATGGATGAGGATTTGAGAAATCCTAGTCCTATAAGGGCGATTCCTATACGCCACATATCTCCTCCTAGAGACAGTCCAACAGAGAAGAGGATGTCAAACCCTCCAGCTATTTCACCTTCATGGGATTCTCGCAGTAGTCCTCCCGGACTAGCACCCTTGAACACCAAGAAGAACCTTCTCCCCTACCTTAATGCGGCCGAACTGGAGACGTCTAGCCAAGCCTACTATGAAAGAGAAGAACACCTTCTAGCCTCACCAGAAGAAGAAATAGATCCGGAGCTGATTGAGTTTGTGAAGAGAGACAAATTCCATGATCTCTACAATGAGTATGCACTAGAACACATTGATCACTTTGAAGGTCTTTGTGATTCTTATGGAGTTTTCGATTTTGAGAAGAAGCTAATGCTATTCAGCATGTCCTTAGCTGGGAGAGCTCTTGAGTGGGCGCAATACCCTCCCCCTTTTCAGATCAACACTTGGTTAGACTGCAGAGAAACTTTCTTGAAGAGGTTCAGCAGGAACCCACCTTTCAAATCTAAGTATAACCAAAACTCTTACCCTCACCACAACCAATCTTATGAAGAAGAAGATGATGCCTCCTTACCACCGGAGTCCATCAATGGCGACCTGATCAAGTATGTAGTAAGAGATCCTTTCCATGACCATATCGGAGTGTGCTCAAGAACATGTTGAGAATTTCGAAAATCTCTGTGATTATTATGGTTTGGGAGAGAACCCAAAGAAGATCAGCTTGTTCCAAACATCCCTAGCTGGCCGAGCTCAAGAATGGGTTAGATTTTCTGCCCAACACGATTTCAAGACATGGAGAAGATACAAGGAAGCTTTCCTTAACAAGTTTGCCCGTGGACAACCCTATGTGCCGCTACTCAAACCCTACCACCCGCCCCATAGAAACCACCAACCTCCACCCCACATTGAGCAGCTACCCCAAGCCATAGAAGGATTACCCCACGACCCACACCTAACCAAGCTTGAAGAGATGCTACAAGAGTACCTTGACTATCAAGTCACAAGTACAAGAGAGATGGAGAAGAAGATCGAATATGTTCATCTCACCCTTGGAGAAAAGATGGATGTTCTTGTTAACCAAGTTATCAAGCTTGACAAAGATATCAAGCAACTCAAGGAAGACCATGATCGATCACTCAACCTTGTCAAGCTAGATGTTGCTGTAAAACACCACGAGCTACTCAGCAAGAGCAATGATGCCCATAGCTTCAACGATGATAATTGCAAACATCTTGGTATCATCTATAACCGGCTGTCAGCTGTAGAAGGATCTCTTTTCTCTAAAAACCAGAGAGAAAGAAGCCCCACACCCAAACCACCTCCTTTCCCCTGCAATGTCATCACAGCAATCTCTAAGGAAAACTCATCACATCTTGTAAGAAAAGAAGAAGAAGAGCAAGAGTATGAGGAAGACTATGAAGATGATGAAGAAGAACAACAGAGTTTTAACAGCAATGCAAGCTCTAGAGGAAGTGAAACTAGTCCACAGCAACCTGATCCGCGATTCTCTCCACCTCCAGCTCGCATACTCGCACTTCCTAGAATCACCGGCATTTCAAGAAAGAGAATCACCTTGGATGAACCAGAGGATTCATTCCAATATGAACCCATTGACCCTACTAAGATAAGCCCAGAGAAGCTCAAGGAATTTAACAAGAAGGTGAAGTCCATACCATTCTATGTCCCCTTTGAAGAAGCTTGGAACAACCACGATTTGGTTGAATTTTTCTTTAACAGCAAAGAAACCAAGGATGAGATTAAGCAACTCTTTAGGCGAGCCCGCCTCTCTATGTCATCTTATGCAGCAACCCTACCCCCATCTCCGCCCTCTACACCTCCTCCCAAGTGGTACAGCAACCCCATCTCCCGAGAGAAGCTAGCTGAATTCAACCGCTTTGTCCAAACACTTCCCGCAAGCATGACCTTTCATGAGGCTTGGAAGAACCACCCACTAACCAACTTTTTCCACAACTGCAAAGAGACCCCAGAAGAGATTCAGGAGCTATTTGATAAAGCTAAGAAGCAACCATCTTTCCGAACCCTCTACAAGGTAGAAGACCCTGGACAGTTTACAATTCCCTGCACAATCAATGGAAGATACTTTGATAGCTACATTTGTGATTCTGGTTCATGCATAAACTTGATGCCCACACACACTGCCAAACTCCTTGGGATCACACGCCTACAACCTTCTCAAATCAGCATTGGACTTGCTGATCTCACCATTGCACAACCTAGAGGTGTTGTCTATGATGTCTTGCTCGAAATTGGAGATACAAAGATACCGGTGGATTTTCATATCATGAATATCAAAGGAGGTAGTGACATGCCTATTATACTTGGAAGATCATTCTTGGCAACTGCTGGCGCCATCATGGATTGGCCAAACCGCCGCATCTCTCTTGCCAATGTCAACAAATCTGTTTTCTATGATGCTGTCCCCGTTTTCACTCCTACCAAACATTCTCGGTTCATCTCTCCTCATGAACCACCTGATCATCCACAAGGACGTGATGGGACACGCACAAAAATGCTTTGTCTCAGGCCCTGTCCTTCCACTTCTTCTTAGAAGAGCCAAACGGTCAAGCTAAAGACCATAAACAAGCGCTGTATGGGAGGCAACCCATAAGGTCTTTTCTATCCCTTTTTAATCTTTGTTTTCATTTAATAGTTTTGTTTTGAAGTTTTGGATACAGAAATTTGAGAATCCAGCATGAAAGAAGCAGGAAGAAACCTAAGGAAAGAAGAATGCAGCATTCACCATGGTCGGGTCGACCAAGACGGTCGACCGGTGCCTCGCCTGATCGACCGTGTCCCCTCTTGCCGACCCGCCATCCCACCTCACTTGCATACCATCCCACCTCACTTGCATACTATCCCACCTCATTGCATACCATCCCACCTCATTTGCATATCATCCCACCACACTTTCATTCCATACCACATCACATCCCATGCCTACTTGCTGTTCTACCACATGATGATCCTCCTTCACCTACACTCAGGCGGCCCTTTAAACTCACTGCTGGTGCGCAACAGCACTTGACCATCTAAGCTGGGATCTCATCCACATTATGGAGCAACATAGTAGCAGGACATATCATCCATTCACACCATTCTTCGATTTCTCATACCATATCAGGTTACATCTTTCCTCTCATTCACAAACGTCTTATTACCTTTTTCTTTTACCTCCCTTAATCGGATTTGCTTTCACCGGGACGGTGCAAGTTAAGTCTTGGGGGATTGTCGGTACTAATGCGTTTGTTCATGACTTGTCTTCATCTTATATCTATTTCTCTTATCAACCTTTTTCAAAACTTCTGTTTTATTGAGTCAAAATAAGTTAGGAAACTATGATATATCCTAGGAGCTTACCATTAGCATGCCAAAGCTCTTGTGATCACAAAGGCAAATATTGACACCGAACAATGCCCAACGGAACCACTGAGGGTGGATCGACCTACTGATTTGGCAAGATTTCTAAGGTACCCGGACAATCTAAAGTCAACTCCACCACCTAATTGAACTTTTAATTTTTCTTGTCAAGGGGCTTGAGATACATATTAGCCGATTCCTCATCCCGGTCTAGTCGAGACATGTCCACCAAAGATACAGTCCACCTCTCTCTCATCTGCAAAATGAAAATCAAAAGCTTTTAAGCACAAGGAAAACGTGTAAGCAAGAGGAATGCATACGTCTGCACCTTCTTGTCTTATGGAGACCTACTCAAACAAGGAAAAGCAAAAGCCTATCCTATGATATTCCCAGAAAAGAAAAAATATTCAAAGGGAAGAAGGATCGATAGAAAAAATAAAATGATACCCTAGAAAAGTAGGGAAAGATCGATCCTTCAAAAGAAAAGAGAGAAAGAGAGAGGAATGGAACTGGATGTGCTAAAAAGGACTGTCTTGACAAACACTTGGATGGGTAAGAGTCAATGCTCTGTGATCGATACTCCCTTGGTAAAGACCGCACGCTTTAAATACTGTAAGGAGTTGACAATGGAAAGTTTGGAGTGCTGGATGAGA
The DNA here is from genome assembly GCA_026724425.1 of Erythrophleum ivorense. Classification (NCBI taxonomy): domain Eukaryota; kingdom Viridiplantae; phylum Streptophyta; class Magnoliopsida; order Fabales; family Fabaceae; genus Erythrophleum; species Erythrophleum ivorense. Next base: position 1,924,399 of record JAIUCV010000084.1, read on the forward strand.
TTTGTTGGGTCCGGTATGGTTCGCTAAGCTCAAGGTCAGAACGGGAAGGCTAGATTCAAAGTTAGTTTTGCTCCAAGTGAAAGCAGAGCAATGGAAGATACAAGTGCCAAAGGATAAGTGAGTTTTCATGTTTTCAAACCTCTTTCTCCGATTTGGATTCTATTTGCTTGGGGACAAGCAAAGATCTAAGTCTGGGGGAGTTGATATACCTCTATTTTACACCCTTTTTACATCGTTTTTATATACTTTATGCATGGTTTTACCGTGGCTTTTTGCTTTAAAAGGTAGTTTTTATGCATATATAGTGCCAAGAGTCATTTCAGGTCAAAAGATGCAATTTGGAGCAAAACAAAGGCAAAGGTCCTCAAAGCAGCTTCATGCACTATCATTTACTTTGGAGGAGCCCCAAAAACATTCTACTCAATGGATTTCACCCAAACCAGTTCGCCGCGATGCCTACATGAGTTAGCTTTACAACGCAATTGGAATCATGCAATTTGGCCACGTAGAATGGGAGATATGATCGTTTTAGTGAAGAGTATCAAATCAGCCGAAAACCGGACGTCTACACCAACCGCTCGACCGAGCCGGTCGGACAGGGCCTCCAAGGCTCCCGTCCGACCCGACCTTCCTTCAAGTCCACGACCCATCCGGTCGACCGAGCCGGTCGGACAGGGCCTCCAAGGCTCCCGTCCGACCCGACATCCTTCCACCATCCCGTGCGTGCCCGACCATCATCCCGTGCGACCGTTCGACCGCCAGCTCGACCCGAGCACCAGCCCGACCGACCGGTCGACCGCCCCGCTCGACCGCGACACGCCTCGCTCGACCCGGCTCGTTTCCGAAGCCCGTTTTGCACGTTTTCAAGCCCAAACTTACACCGCCTCTTATGTTTCGACAAAGACCTAGGTCAAGCCGCCCTTCAACTTCTGAAGCATTATAAATACATCTTTTTAGCCTTGTAAAAGAAGAGAGCCACACATAGAGATACAAAATATTATTCAATAAAAGTTCTTATAGTTTTTGCTTTCTTTCATTGTCTCCTTCAAGAGAGGATCTCGGATCTCTGTTCTTATGAACATGAATTCGATTTCCTTCTCTATGTCTGAGTAGTTACCTTGTTAAGTGATAGGAAATCAAAGGATAGTATTCATGCTTGCTTGATAATCGATATCTAGAATTAGGGTTTACATAAACTCTTCACCTTTGCTTGTGTTCATTGCTTGGTGTTGATCTGGCCAATCAACATATGATCTTAGGTAGATTTGAGCCACGGAAGTGATGAATCATTCGCCTGAACTAGTATTTGGTGGGCAATCTCTCTTAGACTGCGGAAGTTGATTTACTAGAGGTTGTGAACAATTGAGACTCGATCGAATTAATGCTTGTTTGATTATCTAAGGACATACCAAAAGTTTAGCGATTAGATAGATCAACATAGGGGTCGGAACCACGGAAGTGGAAAGATCTAAATTAGTGTCTTGAGTTCTAGGTGGTACACATTCTTAAATCCCTAACAAATCGAACTTGCTTGCTTGAATCACTCATCCCGAGATTATCCTATTGCTTAGCGCTTTCCATCCATTGATTTACAACTCTATTTGCTTTGTTTACTTGCTTCCTTTACTTGCTTTCATCGTGACAACAACCAAACTCATATTGCTTTCCTAGCTAAATCTCAATCTCATACCTTGTAGTGCACAAACTGGTCCTTGTGTTCGATATACCCGTTGCTACTCTCGATCTGTGCACTTGCAGAAAAGGGGTAGAAATTGGGAAAAGTTTAATCCCCATCAGCATCTCTATTTTTTTTTTTTTGTGTGAGAAATCGCTACTCTCTGTTTTTGCAAGCCCGACGTGATGAAAATTTCATCTACAATGATTTTTCGTTCCAGCTATCTATTAGATGATTTGGCTCCTTAGCGTTGTTTGGAGACTTGGCTATTTATGTTATTAGTATAGATCATACCAGCTTAGGATGGTGTATGAATGAATTAACATCATCATTTATAAGCTAACAAATTTGCTTCCTTCTGGTTTAATTGATCTGTGACAGAACCCTCAAAATTGGTTTCTGGAGGCAATGTCTGATTGGAAATCAAATTAGCAGCATAAATTGCATAGAGAAAATAAACTGTTTCTTACAAAGTTTCTTAACGCCTCGAACAGAAGGAGTTTCCATGAATATATAAACTGATGCATCTCGCTAAAGCATTATAGAAGCTCTATTGCTACCCCTGTCCAGTTGCTGTTAGATCCTTCCATTGTATATTTAAAGTTTTGTTATGTACTTGTGTACCATTCACCAACTAAAAATCACATAAAAAAACAACTAAAAAGGAACTGGCCATGAAAAGGTGCAGCTGGGGTGTAAAGAGGGTGAAGATTAAAAAAAAAAATCCTCGAGCTTATTAATACACATACACAATGTACATATCCCATTTAAAATTCTGAGATGGTTAGTGTTCATATATATTGTTGCACACCTTTGTGTCACACAATGAATGACATATTTGCTATTACTTTTTTTTTATTGTTATGGTATTTCCTGGTCAATTCTACGTTTATAAGCATTCTTTGCTTACAAGAAGTTAATTTTAAATTAGATTTCAATGTTATGGTAAATGAAACCAAAGCTAAGGTTTATTTATCACTTACGATTGTATATATGTTTTTACAGTTATTTATTTATTTATTGTGGTTGTTTTTAGGGTGAATTTGCAAACTAGGCAGTTTTCAAGTTTCATATTAGGAAATGAGGCAACTCTAAGTTTCATATTAGGAAAGAGGCAACTTGACAGTGGGACCCACGACAAAGAGGCTTCCTATTGGTCAAAGCTAAACCCTATTCACGGAAAAAGCAACCCAAACCTGGTGGGACCCACCAAAACTTGCCTCTTTTCCCAATTAAAAACTTGCATTTGCCTCTTTTCCCAATTAGCATCTTAAAAACATCATACTTCACAAATTTTTCCTTGTTTTTAGTTCATAACGATGATTTATGAAAAGAAATATGCACGTATAACTCATAAACTAGGATGAGTTAAACTTATACCATAAAGAATAATGGTACAGGACAGAGGGAAAAAAAATGAAACTTTCAAATTTGAATACACACTGTCATCTTTCGAGTTTCGAGACTTTAATTTGAGGTTTACATAAATTACTATGCCGGGATTTTGGAGAAGACGAGCAAGATTCATATGGTTCGGGTTAGAGGCCAATCAAAGTATATACGGCCAATCATGAAGATTGGAAGCTACTCATCTAAACACTTATCTATAAATTTTGTAAGAAAGAATTCTTAAGTGAAAGTTATCATAAACTTCTTATCATATATTATAGACATATTAACATATTTTCAGATTTATAAAATTACTTTACATAAAAATCTATTAAACCATGTATAAGTACATATAAAATCAGCCAAGTTATATACTCTGCAAAGAATAATTTGTACGCAGGTACATAAACCAAAATTTCCTGATTTATATACCTACACCAACTAAAAAACACGATTCCCACATATAGATCAAAACGTTGAACAATTAGTTGCTATGTGTGATGCAAAGGTCAAAATATAAATTAAAGGGTAACATAGATAAAAATAGAAAAATCAAACTTTTATAAATTTTAGGTAAGGAAAAAAAAGACTTTGATCAAATTCCAATAGTGATTTTTTCAGTTTTACCATTGAAGATATATTTTCTTTCTATCAAAAGTAAAAAATACAAATCGATTAATCAAAGAGTTTCTGAGGAAAAGGAAATATGCAAAATAATATGCAAACAAGAATACAAAATTCTATTTTCAAATAATTGGTGCTACATTAGTAGAAAGATAATGGGGGAATTTCATTTTATGTACCTAAACATTGTTTTTTTAAAAAAAGTATACCCAATATGACTTTTTAACCAAAAGTATACCCCAAGGGGTGTAAAATGACCATTTACTCTTTTATGAACAAACAATAAACGAGTGTCGAAATGACCATTTTACCCATGGTGGCGAAGTCTACATAAGAAGTTTACGTAAAGTAGACTTCTAAACGAAGTCTACAACGCCTTAAAATCTTAAATTTAAATTATAAAATTAAAGAAAAATATTTAAACCAAACAAATTATACATAAATAAGACATTAAAGTTTGACATCTTTTAAAAATAATTTTGCTTATAAATGAATTACCCTAAGTACAACAAAGACAAAGTAAGTCACAAACCTAGAAATCTGAAGAGAAGTCTACACATGAAGTCTACTAAATTACAAAATCTTAAATTTTAATTTTAAAATTTATTAAAAATATTTTTCCAAGAATTTTTTGTCAGTAATCTAAGTAAATACAAATGTCATCTATATAAAATACAAACTCAGTAAAATGTATAAGCTTATAAGTTTCATGAGTATTTGGTCCAACAAGGATAGAGTATAGGTTTGAAGATTAGGGTTTGGTAGTATAAATTGTTAGGGTTTAGACAAATTTTTTTTGAAAACAAAGTTTACATGTTGTCTAATCATTTAAGGTTCATATATTTTTGTTGTTTATAGTGTAGATTGTGTATATGCAAAGAAAACTAATCTATGCTATAAGTTTTTATGTAAAACATTCGATTTAGTGTTTAGGGTATGGCAGACTTCGTTTGTAGACTTCCTATGTAGATTTCGTGAAGAAGTCTAAAATCCAAATAAAACCGAGCGGGAATCGAAATTATTTAGGCGGGATTTAATTCAGAGACTGTAGACTTCTTTGGTATACTTCCACTGTATATTTCTAGAAGAAGTCTACATAACCGGAATTTTAAATTAAACCGGGATGATTTACCCTCATATATAAACAGAGTTACAACCATAATAACCTAATTTTGATAAACTAAAAAACTCCTCCTCTCTAGAACGGCGGCGCTTTCCTTTCCTCTCTCACGCTCTCACCATGAACCTCCAATCTTCTTTTTCCTTCTTCTCCAATCTTCTTACGCTCAAGGGTATTACCCAATTCTATGTTTTCGTTGAAGAGCGCCAGAAGATTCATTGCTTAAATACACTTTTCTCCAAGGTTAGATCTGAACTAAGCATTCATTGTTTGGTTTTTGTTTTCCTTAGCTGGCGCTTACTCTCTTCTTCTATGCAGCTGCAAATTTTGTTTCCGTGGTTCTCTTGAGGTCGGAGTTCCCGTCACCGCCGTTCACTCCGTCGGATCTGTTAGGTTGTGCGCCGCTATTCTCTCATCTCCGGGTGTTTCGCTCTTCGATTCAGCCCACCCCTCCACCGGAGCGTCCAGATCAACCAGATCTGCCGGACTCTCGCTATAGTCCTCCGTCTATCTCATCGTCATGTGCCATCGTGAAATCCGTACAGATAATGGCTTAAGCTTGAGAAAAAATGAGTTTCTTGTAGGCATATATCTACGGTGGAAAGCATATATCTCAAAGCCATGTAAGTATTTTGAGAGTAAATGAGTTTGTTTGTCTGTGAGATGGATGTTAAGCTTGATTCTTTCAATCTGTTTCTTGTAGGCGCTTGATCTGCCTCACAGGGGTTTGGTGTCTCCTCTGATCATATCCGGCCTCCTCCTTCCATCGCGAGTAGACTTCTCGTGTAGACTTCACGAGTAGACTTCTCGTGTAGACTTCACATTATTTTTAAAAAATTACAAATTCAATGTTCACTGATGAATCTTGAGCATGTATGGGTTGTTAAAGTTAAAGGTTTTCTCGTGTTTCTTTAGTGTTAAAGCTAGAAACTGATGTTTTGCAATGTTCACTGATGAATCTTCTCCCTCTGTCTTTTTTGGTCCACTAGTGATTCTCTGGACAAAGAAGAAAGTCTATAAACTGATGTTCTATTTTTTCTTTTCGCTTTCAGCCTAATCTATGTGACAAACGTGAGACGCTTTGGTGTCTTGTACGTGGGAAGAAGTTTCCTGTGATAACTGATGAGCTTGTAACCTTTAATATCAAAGGAAGATGTGACTTTGAACAAGACTTCGTAACCTGTAAATTATCAGTTTTTGTTCTCGTGTTGCTTGTCTTATTTTGTGTTTTGTGTTTCAACTTGAGTTTCTCTGTTATCTACGTGTTTGTTGGGTCTTTTACTTTCCTTAAATCTGTTTTAATTGTTTGAAAGACATTGATCTTTTTGTTGGTCGTCATCATCTGTTTTAATTAACCATAACTTGATGCGTTATGTTGATTTGTTAGGCTATTCCCATGATACTTTTGAGGGTCTGGAAATTTTGGTGCTTTTATATTGGGTTGATATTGGTTTTTTTTGTTTTAGATTGCAGCTATTGTCAATGTACTTCATAGCAAAACAGATGAGGATTAGTGTAAGAGCTATATTCGTCGAAGCCGTTAATGGTGGTTATCTTGAAGAGATTTGATGAGGAGAAGCCCATAGTTTCTCCACGGCTTGTCTCTGATGTGATGAGGATGAGGAGAATGAGCGGCATTGTAGAAGTAGATGCTAAGTGTTGTAAAACCAATTAAAATTTAATGATATACATATTGTATATTGTACTAGAACGGACCAAGTTCGAACAAATAATTATACTTTATTTGTAGATTTCATTAATAGACTTTTCGTGTAGACTTCACATTTTTTTTATAAAAAAACTCAAATTTAAGTGGACTAAAAAAATACAAATTCAAGCTCATCATGTGTACAACCATCCCTCAAAGGATAGACTAATCTTGTTTATATCTTAAACAAGTTACAAACTTCCTATGGAGATTTAGCCATCTTTATCTTTAAAAACTTACGTATTAAAAGAAGAAAATTTGTCTAAGACCTGATATTAGGAATCAAGCTACAAGTATAAGAAAAAAAATTCTAGTCAACCCCATAATCATCTTTTGCCATTTCAACAAGCTCGACATGGGTACAACCATCTTTTTGACCCATTTTCCATAAACGGCAGCTACGTACACCTTTTTCGAAAAAGAAGACATAACACGTTATTAGTTGAGATATTGACTAAGTAGACATCAGTAAGAAGTCTACTACATAATCACCTACTTTCGAACAAAAACAAGAAAATTGATTTCCTTCTAAATATAATGATTAAGCATGTCAAGATGAAACACATGCAAGTAAACAGGTTAACACAACTTATTGTCTAAGAATTTTTTTAAAAAGTAGTTAGTCATTAGGCACAAATATCGAATTTAAGAAACAGCATCAAAGTAAACTTCCTCTGTAAAGTTTAAATGTAGACATCATAAGGAAGTCTACTGTAGGGTATAGATTTGCAATTGACCAAATCACGACTTTTTGGAGAAGTCTACAACTGAAGTCTACTGGTCAAGGGGTATAGATTTGCAATTGACCAAAGTTGACTTTTTAGAAGTAGACTTCTTTTACCAAAGTAGACTTCAATATGAAGTATACTTTATGGAGTAGACTTCACAGACAAAAGTCTTCGTGTGGTCAATTGCAAATCTAGACCTTTTCCGAAGAGTAGACTTCTTAGGGAAGTCTACAAACGGGACCCACACTTTTTTGTTGTCAAAGGAAAAATGTAGACTTCTTAAAGAAGTCTACAAGCCCGAAATGTCAAAAAGTCAATTGCAAAACTATACCCTGCGTTGACAAGTAGACTTCTTCAAGAAGTCTACTTCTCGCCGGAGCTTTGAAATTCGCGAAAAACGAACGAAAAGTCACCTTAGAGAGCTCTTCGGTGTCGTCTACGGCAGATTGCTTCTATCTGAAGCTTCAATAGAGAAGCCCAGCCGTCGCTGTGAGCTTGGTGACCGGAAATGGTATCATACAATAACTTGAAATTTTGAGAGATGGATTATAGAGTTTTTTGTGATGAAATTGGAGAGAATAAGGTAGATAAGAAGGTTAGAAGTGAATAGAATGAGATTTAAGTGGTGTAAATGGGAAGAAGAAGCATTAAAAGCTTGATTATGGTTGAAAATGGTTGTTGGATGAATTGAAGTGGATGGCATTTTCGTGAATAAGTGTAGGAGATGAGGTTGGTTTGGACATTATCATTTAAAGTAGACTTCATAAAGAAGTCTACTTAATGGCATTTTTGTGATTATGTTAGAAGGGTAAGGATGATATAGGAAAAATGGGGTGTAAGTATTTTAAAAAATGAGAGGGGTGTAAATCTGCAATTCGGGAAATGTTTAAGTGTAGTTTTGAAATCACCCCAAAGATAATTGAGAGTATATAATGACAAAAACATAAATATGTTGAAGTTTTTCACAGAAAATTTTCAATATATTAAACAAGTCAAACTCTTATTTACAAAAAAACAATTTGTACTGAATAAACATATATAATTATTTCTCGCCAGTAAAATCATAGTGATAATGTCAAATAAAAAAAAAATTATAAACAATATAACCGGGCGTAGCCCGGTGAATCCCCTAGTCAAAATAGATAAAGAAGCTGGGGAATGGACCACATCCAAGTTTCATCTTTACCTCCCTCCTCAGAATTACCATACTTGCAGGTAAACGTAAAGAATGAGTGATTATAAAATATGTTACTGATAAGACGGCGGTTATTTCATTGCCATGCATGATAAGATGTTTGAGATTTTGACATTGATCCAGCTCATCAAATCGGATCTATATTGCTGGTTCCATTCAATTATGATTCTTTCGGTCCAAAGCTGTTTGAATTCATTCACCAATAAAAAATAAAAATTTAATTTAATTGTATGGCTGACAAAAAAAAAAAAAAAAGTGTGATTCTAATCATTTTATACATAATAAATGAGAAAAACAAAATAGGAATCCATGGACAACCACATCCTTATAATTGAAACCAATTTTTACGGAGATAGATAACTTCAATTAGATTTACCAAAAATAAAATACAACCCACTATATATAGTAGTATACAGTTTTTGTTTTTTTTATCAATTCTTTCAAACGAAAAACAAAGTTGATTCTACCAAAAAAAACAAAAGTTGATAAGAAAAACAAACACAGTCCAATAGTTCTTCCGTTAGCGTATGAGATGGGTAAACCCTTTCAACTCTCGGTCACCATTTTAGCTATTTTCACTATTTTCCAAATAGGTATGTATTTATATTTACAACCGTTTTAATATTTTTATAAATAATCATCCGAATATAAGTTGATTGCTCCTTAATTACTATATATGTTATGTCAAATATATATATAATTTTTTGAGTTAGACTAACGGTTTAATAACAAAGCCTTTAGTGAGATATCGTTATAGAATATGAAGATGAACTGAAAGCCTTTAAAAAAAAAGAATCATAGAATATGAATATAAATAAATTCTCTTTGTTTCAAATAACTTTTCATTATTTTTCAAGAAAATGCAAATCTTTAACGATATTTATGCTGTATACAACTTGGTAAAATAATTTGTGTCTATATTTGTATCCATCTATTTGTGAAAATCAATTGTGTCTATATTTGTATTTATCAAAAAGTGTCTATATTTGTATTCATCTATTAGAAGTTATAGCGGTTTTCAACTAATCTCCCACGTAGCACATACTTATTAATTTATTATCATTAAAATTAGAAACTGATATTTTAGCTTTAAAATAATTATTTTCATAGGGGTGATGGTGAAAGAAACACAAGGACAAAAAATGTGTCATGAAGTTATAACATTGTTCTGGATATATGAACCAGAAGGGTGTAATCTAAAACCAAAAGCACAACAGAATGGGCCATGCAAACATACAGGGAGTACAACGGCTTGTGCTGTGAAATCCTTTTGTCCCTCGGCATGTACTGCAAAGAGGAGCGGCGGGACTGGTGTTTGCAAGCCAGTACCTGGCAAAAAATATTCAGAATGCTACTGCTATCACAAATGTCCTTAAAAGCCATATTAGATGGTGAACCGGGTTTTATTTTTGAAACACCAAGTTAAGTTGCGAATCAATCAAATAATTAAATATATTTATGTAAGATTTATCATTATAATATTTAATAAGTCTAAATAAATAGAAATACATGTCAGTTAATATTTTGTACTGGTTAATTTCCAAAATGAGATGTATCTATGTATTAGCCATTTGTCCAAAAAAAAAAGTATCTATGTATTAAACGATGTGAGCAAACGACAAATATTATACATACGCAAACGACAGTCTTCGTATTAAACGATGTGAGCGATTAGCTATTTCCAAGTGAACAAACAAAAGGATAAAACTTATGTATTAGAACAGCTAGCCTGCTCTTGCACCAGACATGTTCATGTATTAATACACCTAAAACTATTTTGGATTTCAAATCGATTAATTCTCATCAACATATTTCAATCAACTTATAAAGCCACATTGCTCATTATCATAAACCTAATTGCCCAAGGCCCCAAGCCCAATAAGCCCATTATGTGATGGTAGAGAAGCAAACGACAGTCTTCGTGTCTTCCCATCAAATCTTTGTCGGAGAATCATTTTCTGTTGTTTTTTTTTTATTTCAAAAACTTTTACCCTCGTGACTGAATTTGGGTTGGCCAAATCCGTGAGATTTTGAATTTTGTTGCCACGGATTATGAGTTTATCTACATTTTCTTGGCAATCATAAATAGGCCCATCACTTGATAAAGAAAAATCTGCATTTAAAATTAAATTAAGAGCGAAAACAGCCAATCATGTTTTACAATAAGTCCTAACTAAACCTAGTATTCCAATAATAATGACTAATGAGCACGAATTTGAAGCAAGATTAATTAATCCAAAAAAAAGGAGAGCCCAGCAACCGAAAACTTCTTCTTCCCCTCGACGAGAATCTTCGAATCTTTGTCGACGAATAGCGTCTCGTGGTTGGTGAGTGTGACGGTAAAGTTTGTCGCTCCGAGAGGTTCGACGATTAGTTCAGTCCAAACAAACAATCTCGGGGTAAGGACTTTGTTACCAATTTTTTTCCACTTGACAAATCGTTTAATTCAGTTCGTTACTAAAACCCCCCACCCCACATGCATGGTCTGATCAATGAATGATTTTATTTTAAGTTTTGAAACATATCATCTAACACCTATTACCTATACGTTGCATCATTTTTCTTCTAAGCTACTTGAATTCATTAAAGAATTAGCTCTGTAGCAACCAGTTTATATATTAGTCCCATATGTGGTCACTGGAAATCCTCAATTTCTTCTACTCATTAAACAAAATTCTTGTTACGATCATTCTGAGAGCGCAATGGTAATTACTATTACCACCGTTTTATTTCTCTTCTTTGCTCTGCCACGAGTATTGTCAGGTAAGCAAACAAAAACCAATTTTTACTTTACTTGATTGTTTGTAGTTTTTAGACCAGTTTTTGGATTTTGTCTTTCCAAAAACCATTTTATAGTCCAATCAAGATTTTTTAAAATATATTCAAACTAGATTTTAAATAAAACTACTCATTTCTAAACAAAAACCAAAACCAATTATTTTTTATTTAAAAATATTGTTGTTTTTAGGCATCAATATAATGGAAGACAACTAAAGCAATATAAAAAACATAAATTTGATCAGCATCTAAAAACTGATATAAAATATTACGAAAATAACTCTTGTTAATAAAAATATTTCTTAAACTTAATAATAAAATTATTTTTATTGTTTAAAAGTTAACTATTTTAATTCATAAACTTTTGTTACTATTTAATTATTTATGAAAATATTGTGAGCTGTTATTAGTAATGTAAAACTCAAATAAACACATTATCTGCAAGTCAAATTACAAAAAAAATAATATATATATATATATATGTGTGTTTTATTTTAACTTAAAATTTATTTTTCAAAAAAAAAACTTATAAATACTATACGGTTTAATATAATTGTATAATTTGTTACTTAGTTCATGGTAAAGTGTGATATAGTAAAAAAAAAAATTTATTTAGTTTGTTTTATAAATGTGAATGCATTTCATTTGAGAATGAATTAAGTTCGACATTCACTTTATTTACTTAGACATATAAACTTTATATTATGTATTATTTGTTTCATAAAGTTTGTTATTAATTTTATTGGTAGTCATCAGCTTAGTCAGGTTTTGTTTTTGCTAAGATTATACAAAAGTAAGAACGAAGAAGCTTTGGAGTGTTTGTCTTGGTATTAAGTAAAGGAGAGTCTATATATCTCTAAAATGTGTTATACACACAATTTGGAAATTACGTAAGATAATCCTCTAATTTAACTCTTTTTACTAACGCAAATCAAAGCTTGGAAACCGAATATTTTAAATCTTAAATTTGAGCCTGCAGATTTGAATGAATGTGTGTAAGACGCAAAAAAATTTCAGATAGAAAGAAGATATTCATAAAAACAAAAAAAAACAAAAATCTGTTGCAAATTCAAAAACCAAAAACCACTTAGACAATCATGGCCAAAATAAAATAATATTTGTCTGAATATTCTTTCTTCTTATTTTGTGTTGCCTAGTCCAAGAAAGTACTTCAGTTCTCCCACCATGCTCATTTTGAACTCCTTAGTCATACTTTTCACGAAATTTTCCACTAGCTTGTCTGAAGTCCCTCCAAAGATGATATCATCTACATAGATCTGCACCATTATCAAGTCATCTTCCTTCTTAAGAATGAACAAAGTCTTGTCCACGGTTCCTCTGACATAACCTGTGTCAAGCAGAAACTTCGTCAGGTGCTCATACCAAGTTCTTGGAGCCTGTTTCAATCCATAAAGAGCTTTATTAAGCTTATACACATAGTCAGGATATGTAGGATCTTCAAACCCCTTTGGTTGAGCTACATATACTTCTTCTTGTAGAATTCCATTTAAGAAGGCACTCTTCACATCCATCTGATGTACTTTGAAGTTCAGTATACACGCCATGCCTAAGAACAGTCTGATAGACTCAAGACGAGCTACAGGGGCAAAAGTTTCGTCAAAGTCGACTCCTTCAACTTGTGAGTATCCCTGCGCAACAAGTCTTGACTTGTTTCGAACAATACTTCCAGCATCATTGTTTTTGTTCTTGAAGATCCACTTTGTGCCGACCACATTCACACCATCAGGTAATGGCACCAATTCCCAGACATCATTCCTTACAAACTCCTCGAGTTCTTCTTCCATGGAGATGATCCAATCTGCATCCTCAAGTGCTTCAAGGTGGTTTCGTGGCTCTACGACTGAGACAAAGCACTCGTACTGAATAATTGCCATGCTGACCATCTGCTTAAAGTTCAGCTTGATTCCTCTTGTCTTTCGCCCTTCAGTGACATCTCCAATCAGATCACTTGACGAGTGATTTCTGTGAACTTGAGGCACTGGAAGTCGTACATCAACCACTTCATCAGTCATTTCCTCTTCTTTATCCTCATCTTTCTCTGAAGTACCATCCACTTCTTGTTCTGCAGGCGTCTTGGATTCAGCTTCATGGAACACTGGAGAGTCTCCAATAACCGCAATTGATCGGTCATCAAACACTACGTTGACTGATTCCATAACCATCTTAGACCGAAGGTTGAACACTCTGAAGGCTGAACTATTGCCTGAATAACCCAGAAAAATGCCTTCATCACTCCGGGAATCGAACTTGCCAAGCTGATCTTTGTCATTCAGAATGAAACACCTGCGTCCAAAAACACGAAAGTAACTTAGGTTAGGTGTTTTCCCTTTTCATAATTCATATGGAGTTTTCCCTAACGCCTTTCTTATGTAGACACGATTTATGATGTAGCATGCTGTGTTGATTGCTTCAGCCCAGAACTTCACTGGAATGTTCCCTCCATGGATCATTGCTCGCGCCATCTCCTGAAGCGTGCTGTTCTTTCGCTCAACTACTCCATTCATCTGTGGTGTTCTAGGTGCCGCAAACTGGTGAGCTATGCCTTGTTCATTGCAGAACTTAGTCATAACTTCATTCTGAAATTCTCCCCCATGATCACTGCGTATACGCTTGAGACTTCCTTTCTCAGTGATAACTTGAAGAGCCCAAATCTTGAAACTAGCCGCGGTGTCAGATTTGTCACGAATGAAACGCAACCAAGTGTATCGCGAGTAATCATCTACTAGAACATAAACATAGCGCTTCCCTCCAATGCTTTCCACTTGCATTGGTCCCATCAAATCCATGTGAACTAGATCCAGAACACTTTCGGATTGTACATCAGGCACCTTCTTGTGTTGAACTCTTATTTGTTTGCCTTGGTTACATGGACCACACACGAGTTTATCACATCCTTTCAGCTTCGGAACACCACGCACAATCTCCTTATTCACCAGGTCAGTAAGATGCCGAATATTCATGTGTCCCAGACGCTTATGCCACAGTTCAACATCATCTCGCACACTTAGACATTTTGCAGATTGATCCCACATGTAGCAGTTGTTGCCTGAACGAACTCCACGTAGGATTGCCTTTCCATCAGCATTAATGGCTTTGCACTCTAACTTGTTAAACCAAACTGTTAGACCTTCATCACATAGTTGGCTGACACTGATCAGGTTTGACTTCAGACCTTGAACGAGGTAAACATTCATAAGTTGTGGTTGCTCCTCAGAGGTTCGTCCTTTGCCTTGAATCATCCCTTTTGTTCCACAACCAAACGTGACCTTCCCTCCTCTTAACTGCTTCACATCTTGCAGATTTTCTCTAATTCCTGTCATATGCCTGGAACATCCACTATCGAAGTACCACGGTCCAGTGTTGTCAGCCTCATTGATCTCTTCAAATAGTGCCATATTGGAGGAAAATCGCTGTCTTAATTCACTTGATGATGTACGTCGAGCAGGATTCTGGTAAAGATTAGTTTTTCTGATGAAGATTTGGTTCAGACCACGATTCCAATAATAGCGTCCTTGTCTCCAAGCGTGATTAACTTTAGCCCAAAACGTTTTGCAAAACGTCTTGATATGACCTATAGCTCCACAAAAGTAGCACTCCTTCCTTGATGTCCTCCGATGTGGCGATGTGATGCTCTAGCTGTACTGACTTTCTTAGCCTCATATCCTAATCCCATAGTGCTCTTTCCTCGATTTCCATTCCTGAGGATGTGATCAAGTTTCTGTGCTGGTGACTTAGTGTCTGCCTGAAGAACATCTTGAGCCATCCCTCCTGATACAAACTTGATTGTTTTGCTAGTTGTTCCACAGTTAACTGTGTATCCTAGTCCAAGATTCGACTTCCCTACACGTCCCAGACTCAGAATTTTGTCAAGCTCCTTAGTTCCAGTCAACATCTTGAGTTGCTTTCGATGTTGATCTAACTCAGCCTGTAAACTCCTAGAGTTCTCCTTCTCCAAAAAGTACTCTTTGGTGATGTCATCTGCTCGTTTAACCGCTTCCATCTTTTCCAACATGATATTGAGATTATCCATGTTGAGATCTTTTTCCGCTTGAAGAGCCTTCTGAAGTTCACCAACTTGTGCTTCAAGACGAGTATTCGCCCTTTTGAGTTCGAGATTCTCCTTCCCAGTTTCAACCAAGGTATCACGAACTTCCTTATAGCTTTCGTAGATATCAATCTCAGATTCATCATCGGTGGACGAGTCGTCGGTATCTGATTCAGTTGCTTTTCTTTCTTCTACAAATTCAGAAATTCCAGCAAAATCTACAAAGTTAATGATTTCTCCATCTTTTTCAGTATCTTCTTCAGAGTCTTCACCATCAATACTTCGGATGTTCATCCTCATCCTGGATTTCAAATATCCATAGTTTCCTGCATCTAGTATCACCTTTGACCTTCCCATGAAGTTCGGGTGATAGCCCTCTATTCCGCAAGATCTCACCTGCTATAGCAATACACTCAAGGTGACTGCTCTGATACCAATTGAAAAACCAAGGGCTACTGATGCAGTAGAGGATCACAAATTGGGACGGGGTTTTCTTTACAAAGAAAATATATTACTAGAAACTTCTTTAAGATAACTTACAAGTATATGCTTAAACGAAATCTACAAGCTCAACTCAGATCTATCCACGATCTCTCTTGACTTGCAGTTCTAGTAACTCTCACGTTCTCAGATCTATCCACGATCTTCGAACCTCTCAAGCCCTAACCCCTTTGTCCTAGCTCTCTTACAAGATGATCTAAACCCAAAGTCTAAAGCTCTCAAGTTTGTGATGCCGCCTACAAGCAGCCAAGACACCCTATTTATCCACAATAGGCGTGTTGTGAAACCCTACAAGGTTTCGGCCTTGGTGATCACTCCAAATCTCCAAGGGAATATTTCCTTCCTTATTTTTCTCTAAGAATAGGAAATATTCCTTTTATCTTGATAGCTCCAATACTCCTCATCCAGCTCAGCTACCGCCTCTTCTGGATTCGTCCTTATCTGCTACAAGCTCGCATCCAGCTCAGCAACTCTCCTTTAGCTCCGTTAAGCTTCACTTAGCTCCGCTACAAGTCCGTCCACACGTCCTGATGCACTTCCTGACTAATTCACGATCTGCGTCAATCCAGTTGCATCTTCATTTTTAGTTCATGACGATGATTTATGAAAAGAAATATGCACGTATAACTCATAAACTAGGATGAGTTAAACTTATACCATAAAGAATAATGGTACAGGACAGAGGGAAAAAAAATGAAACTTTCAAATTTGAATACACACTGTCATCTTTCGAGTTTCGAGACTTTAATCTGAGGTTTACATAAATTACTATGCCGGGATTTTGGAGAAGACGAGCAAGATTCATATGGTTCGGGTTAGAGGCCAATCAAAGTATATACGGCCAATCATGAAGATTGGAAGCTACTCATCTAAACACTTATCTATAAATTTTGTAAGAAAGAATTTTTAAGTGAAAGTTATCATAAACTTCTTATCATATATTATAGACATATTAACATATTTTCAGATTTATAAAATTACTTTACATAAAAATCTATTAAACCATGTATAAGTACATATAAAATCAGCCAAGTTATATACTCTGCAAAGAATAATTTGTACGCAGGTACATAAACCAAAATTTCCTGATTTATATACCTACACCAACTAAAAAACACGATTCCCACATATAGATCAAAACGTTGAACAATTAGTTGCTATGTGTGATGCAAAGGTCAAAATATAAATTAAAGGGTAACATAGATAAAAAATAGAAAAATCAAACTTTTATAAATTTTAGGTAAGGAAAAAAAAGACTTTGATCAAATTCCAATAGTGATTTTTTCAGTTTTACCATTGAAGATATATTTTCTTTCTATCAAAAGTAAAAAAATACAAATCGATTAATCAAAGAGTTTCTGAGGAAAAGGAAATATGCAAAATAATATGCAAACAAGAATACAAAATTCTATTTTCAAATAATTGGTGCTACATTAGTAGAAAGATAATTGAGAGTATATAATGACAAAAACATAAATATGTTGAAGTTTTTCACTGGAAAATTTTCAATATATTAAACAAGTCAAACTCTTATTTACAAAAAAACAATTTGTACTGAATAAACATATATAATTATTTCTCGCCAGTAAAATTATAGTGATAATGTCAAATAAAAAAAAATTATAAACAATATAACTGGGCGTAGCCCGGTGAATCCCCTAGTCAAAATAGATAAAGAAGCTGGGGAATGGACCACATCCAAGTTTCATCTTTACCTCCCTCCTCAGAATAATCATACTTGCAGGTAAACGTAAAGAATGAGTGATTATAAAATATGTTACTGATAAGACGGCGGTTATTTCATTGCCATGCATGATAAGATGTTTGAGATTTTGACATTGATCCAGCTCATCAAATCGGATCTATATTGCTGGTTCCATTCAATTATGATTCTTTCGGTCCAAAGCTGTTTGAATTCATTCACCAATAAAAAATAAAAATTTAATTTAATTGTATGGCTGACAAAAAAAAAAAAAAAGTGTGATTCTAATCATTTTATACATAATAAATGAGAAAAACAAAATAGGAATCCATGGACAACCACATCCTTATAATTGAAACCAATTTTTACGGAGATAGATAACTTCAATTAGATTTACCAAAAATGAAATACAACCCACTATATATAGTAGTATACAGTTTTTTTTTTTTTTTTATCAATTCTTTCAAACGAAAAACAAAGTTGATTCTACCCAAAAAAAAAAAAGTTGATAAGAAAAACAAACACAGTCCAATAGTTCTTCCGTTAGCGTATGAGATGGGTAAACCCTTTCAACTCTCGGTCACCATTTTAGCTATTTTCACTATTTTCCAAATAGGTATGTATTTATATTTACAACCGTTTTAATATTTTTATAAATAATCATCCGAATATAAGTTGATTGCTCCTTAATTACTATATATGTTATGTCAAATATATATATAATTTTTTGAGTTAGACTAACGGTTTAATAACAAAGCCTTTAGTGAGATATCGTTATAGAATATGAAGATGAACTGAAAGCCTTTAAAAAAAAAGAATCATAGAATATGAATATAAATAAATTCTCTTTGTTTCAAATAACTTTTCATTATTTTTCAAGAAAATGCAAATCTTTAACGATATTTATGCTGTATACAACTTGGTAAAATAATTTGTGTCTATATTTGTATCCATCTATTTGTGAAAATCAATTGTGTCTATATTTGTATTTATCAAAAAGTGTCTATATTTGTATTCATCTATTAGAAGTTATAGCGGTTTTCAACTAATCTCCCACGTAGCACATACTTATTAATTTATTATCATTAAAATTAGAAACTGATATTTTAGCTTTAAAATAATTATTTTCATAGGGGTGATGGTGAAAGAAACACAAGGACAAAAAATGTGTCATGAAGTTATAACATTGTTCTGGATATATGAACCAGAAGGGTGTAATCTAAAACCAAAAGCACAACAGAATGGGCCATGCAAACATACAGGGAGTACAACGGCTTGTGCTGTGAAATCCTTTTGTCCCTCGGCATGTACTGCAAAGAGGAGCGGCGGGACTGGTGTTTGCAAGCCAGTACCTGGCAAAAAATATTCAGAATGCTACTGCTATCACAAATGTCCTTAAAAGCCATATTAGATGGTGAACCGGGTTTTATTTTTGAAACACCAAGTTAAGTTGCGAATCAATCAAATAATTAAATATATTTATGTAAGATTTATCATTATAATATTTAATAAGTCTAAATAAATAGAAATACATGTCAGTTAATATTTTGTACTGGTTAATTTCCAAAATGAGATGTATCTATGTATTAGCCATTTGTCCAAAAAAAAAAGTATCTATGTATTAAACGATGTGAGCAAACGACAAATATTATACATACGCAAACGACAGTCTTCGTATTAAACGATGTGAGCGATTAGCTATTTCCAAGTGAACAAACAAAAGGATAAAACTTATGTATTAGAACAGCTAGCCTGCTCTTGCACCAGACATGTTCATGTATTAATACACCTAAAACTATTTTGGATTTCAAATCGATTAATTCTCATCAACATATTTCAATCAACTTATAAAGCCACATTGCTCATTATCATAAACCTAATTGCCCAAGGCCCCAAGCCCAATAAGCCCATTATGTGATGGTAGAGAAGCAAACGACAGTCTTCGTGTCTTCCCATCAAATCTTTGTCGGAGAATCATTTTCTGTTGTTTTTTTTTTATTTCAAAAACTTTTACCCTCGTGACTGAATTTGGGTTGGCCAAATCCGTGAGATTTTGAATTTTGTTGCCACGGATTATGAGTTTATCTACATTTTCTTGGCAATCATAAATAGGCCCATCACTTGATAAAGAAAAATCTGCATTTAAAATTAAATTAAGAGCGAAAACAGCCAATCATGTTTTACAATAAGTCCTAACTAAACCTAGTATTCCAATAATAATGACTAATGAGCACGAATTTGAAGCAAGATTAATTAATCCAAAAAAAAGGAGAGCCCAGCAACCGAAAACTTCTTCTTCCCCTCGACGAGAATCTTCGAATCTTTGTCGACGAATAGCGTCTCGTGGTTGGTGAGTGTGACGGTAAAGTTTGTCGCTCCGAGAGGTTCGACGATTAGTTCAGTCCAAACAAACAATCTCGGGGTAAGGACTTTGTTACCAATTTTTTTCCACTTGACAAATCGTTTAATTCAGTTCGTTACTAAAACCCCCCACCCCACATGCATGGTCTGATCAATGAATGATTTTATTTTAAGTTTTGAAACATATCATCTAACACCTATTACCTATACGTTGCATCATTTTTCTTCTAAGCTACTTGAATTCATTAAAGAATTAGCTCTGTAGCAACCAGTTTATATATTAGTCCCATATGTGGTCACTGGAAATCCTCAATTTCTTCTACTCATTAAACAAAATTCTTGTTACGATCATTCTGAGAGCGCAATGGTAATTACTATTACCACCGTTTTATTTCTCTTCTTTGCTCTGCCACGAGTATTGTCAGGTAAGCAAACAAAAACCAATTTTTACTTTACTTGATTGTTTGTAGTTTTTAGACCAGTTTTTGGATTTTGTCTTTCCAAAAACCATTTTATAGTCCAATCAAGATTTTTTAAAATATATTCAAACTAGATTTTAAATAAAACTACTCATTTCTAAACAAAAACCAAAACCAATTATTTTTTATTTAAAAATATTGTTGTTTTTAGGCATCAATATAATGGAAGACAACTAAAGCAATATAAAAAACATAAATTTGATCAGCATCTAAAAACTGATATAAAATATTACGAAAATAACTCTTGTTAATAAAAATATTTCTTAAACTTAATAATAAAATTATTTTTATTGTTTAAAAGTTAACTATTTTAATTCATAAACTTTTGTTACTATTTAATTATTTATGAAAATATTGTGAGCTGTTATTAGTAATGTAAAACTCAAATAAACACATTATCTGCAAGTCAAATTACAAAAAAAATAATATATATATATATATATATGTGTGTTTTATTTTAACTTAAAATTTATTTTTCAAAAAAAAAACTTATAAATACTATACGGTTTAATATAATTGTATAATTTGTTACTTAGTTCATGGTAAAGTGTGATATAGTAAAAAAAAAAATTTATTTAGTTTGTTTTATAAATGTGAATGCATTTCATTTGAGAATGAATTAAGTTCGACATTCACTTTATTTACTTAGACATATAAACTTTATATTATGTATTATTTGTTTCATAAAGTTTGTTATTAATTTTATTGGTAGTCATCAGCTTAGTCAGGTTTTGTTTTTGCTAAGATTATACAAAAGTAAGAACGAAGAAGCTTTGGAGTGTTTGTCGTGGTATTAAGCAAAGGAGAGTCTATATATCTCTAAAATGTGTTATACACACAATTTGGAAATTACGTAAGATAATCCTCTAATTTAACTCTTTTTACTAACGCAAATCAAAGCTTGGAAACCGAATATTTTAAATCTTAAATTTGAGCCTGCAGATTTGAATGAATGTGTGTAAGACGCAAAAAAATTTCAGATAGAAAGAAGATATTCATAAAAACAAAAAAAAAAAAGAAAAATCTGTTGCAAATTCAAAAACCAAAAACCACTTAGACAATCATGGCCAAAATAAAATAATATTTGTCTGAATATTCTTTCTTCTTATTTTGTGTTGCCTAGTCCCAGAAGATTTCACAAGCTTGTCATGTGGATCCCCGGCCGCTACTAACTTTGCAGATGACTTTACTAAGATTACATACGTCTCAGATGCTCCGTACATAGATACCGGCATTGGCAGGCAAATCAAATCATTTTACCGGAGGAAAGTAGACCAAAAACAATGGTAAGATTTTACATTTTTACTTCAATCATCGTTTTGACTATTTATTTTTCTGCTAAGTAAAAGCTAATAACATTAACTTGTTTCGCAAGGGAACTTCGGAGTTTTCCGATAGGTTCCAGAAATTGCTATACTTTCAGGCTGAAATCTGGCGACCGTTACTTGGTGAGAGCTGGTTTCTTGCATGGGGGCTATGATGATAATGCCAAAACGCAGTTCCAGCTCCACATTGGCGCGAACCAGTGGGCTACCATATCAACGGAAAATGAGACGGATTATAAATCTTTGGAGATAATTCATCAGTTGACCAGCGACAGGTTACAAGTCTGCCTGGTCAAGACTGGTGATACGACGCCATTCATCTCAACTTTAGAGCTGCGTAAACTCGATAGCAGAGCCTACAATACTATTAAGAGAGGATTCTTGCAGACTGTCATGAGAGCAGACGTTGGCTCGCTGTCTAACCAATCCTTAAGGTATGAGTTTCGGATTTATTGAAAGCTATGAAACGAACAAGCTGGAACTAAACATGTTCTGATTCTACGTTTTAGGTACAAAGGTGATGTCTATGTAGCAGACGTCTTTGATCGCATATGGCAGCCATATAACTCCAAAAATTGGACGAGTATTACTACCAACAACAGCATCCATATCAGTAATGAATATTTGCCCGCAGAGATGGCTATGAGCACGGCATCGTTTCCAACAGACCCAGACAGTCCGATGACCATTCGGCTAACCAGCGGAGTTGATCCGGCCTCAATTTTATACCTTGTAATGCACTTTTCTGAGATCCAAGAGCTCCGTAAGAACGAAACGCGAGAGTTCACCATTAAGTACAACGGACGGCGGATATTCAAACCCATTAGACCGCCAAGTTTCTCCACTTGGTCCATAATTTTAGACGAGGAATACGGTCCTAATGCAAATGGCGAATACGTTTTTTCGCTTGAAAAGACGGAAAATTCAACGCTCCCTCCACTTCTAAACGCGATGGAGGTGTTTTTGGTAAAGAAGCTTCCACAGCAAGAAACTGGTACAAAAGAAGGTAAAAAAGTAAAATAAACAAAACTACTTTGGACTTATTATTTCTGAGCAATACAAATTTTTACTGACCTCGTAAAGTGATTATTCTCGATATATCAGTTGATGCAATGTTGGAGATCAAGTCGAGGTATGGTGTTAACAAGACAGACTGGGTAGGAGATCCTTGCGCGCCTGAGAGATACAGGTGGGATGGTATGTTGGGGTCAGATTTCACCCCGAGACGTCGTCATTTGGATTGGACAAATGGGGGAAGATCGAGCCGAACCGCACCAAACCGGGCCGAACCGGGCGTCAAACCGAAGGCCAGCCGGAAACTTCTCGATGGGTCGAACCAACATCCGACGGAGCGATTCGAGCCGAGGCCCATCAAATACTTTCCTTAAACTGAAGTCGGCGCGAGCCACAAAGGAAAGTTTACATTTATTGTGGAGTCGGCGCGAGCAGAAAAGGAAAGTTTACATTCTTGCGTAAAGTCAGTTGTAAAAGTCGGTTCCTACTCTCTTATAAATAGGAACCGATAGTCATTATTTGAGGCATCACTTTTGACCTAGAAAAAGGCACACGCCACACATATTGTAGCTCGCATAACCGCTAATCAAATAACCATCATTTGGATCGATCCTTGTGTTTACTTACGAAATTCTCGGCTCTCCCTAAAAACATTAAAAGTATCGTAGTGCAGTTTCGGCTCGCACAATTTGGCGCTAGAAGGAGGGGAATTTGAGACTAGAAAACACAAGAGCTCGACGAGATGACTGACGGAGAATTGTACAGATCCACACCAACCGGTTTGCAGAACGGGGACAGCGAGACAACAGTTCAGACGGAAGCGGAAAAGATCGCTGCCCTTCAGAAGCAAACCGAAGAGCAAGAGGTTTTGAACAGCTCGTTGACCCAGGAGCTCGCAACCTTGCGAGCCCAACTAAAAGAGAAAGAAGCACGAGGTGTCGCGCGACGTAAAAACTCCCATCCAAAAAATCTGGCTTTCGACTCCCAGGCTGGCGAAGTGGATGGAGAAGAAGAGGACGACGTGGAAGAAACCCCGGAACGAGAGGAAACAGAATCCGAATCAGATGGTTCGCCACCGCCACTTCAGAAGAAAAAGCAAAACCAAGTCAAGAGCGCGCCGCCAACCAAACCAATACGAATTAACTTAGGAGATCCGCCCCCCAGCGAAATCACTCCCGAGGCACTGACCAAAGCCCTGAGGCAGATAATGTTGGAAAGCAAAGGAACTGATAAGGCGACGGGGCAGGAAACCGGCGATTCACCAAGCTCAGATCCTGCTGAGCTCGCCGAAGCGGTATCACGTCTCTTGTTGGAAACACGAACCGAAAAGCAATCGCCCCGAGGCGTGAGTACGGCAAGAAAAGGCAAGGGTCAGAGCACGAGTCGCGACGAATTGGCCGAGATCCGAGCTCGTCTTGAAAAATCTGACAACGAGGCCAAATTACTTCGATCACAGATCCACAGGGCACTCAGCTCGGCACCGGAAATTGCTCATATATGCGAAGACGCCGAACACACTCCTTTTTCGGCGAAAGTGATGGGCGCCAGAATAAGGAAGATATGTCGTGTTCATCGAAGAAGAGGAAGATATGAAGTTGCTCGCCGCCTCGCATCCCATATTGAAGGCAGCCACTAAACAACCGCCTAACCCGCCGATAGCTCATCAGCCGCCGAATCAGCATCCCAATCACTTCAGCCATCGGCGCGGAAAGAACAGTTACACCCATCACGAAGGGCCAAACTTCTCCGGATCGCATAACTATCAGATTGGAACGGGCCAACAGACAGGCGGCACGAGCCAAGCAGGCGTCGGAAGGGGGCGAGGATCAAAAAACTACGTTTGGACAAGGAACCAAAATCCCGCGCCACAAGACGAGAAGGTTTATTGCGAATTCCATCAATGTTACGGCCATTCGACAGAGAGATGCCGCCATCTCGGAGCAGAACTCGCAAGAAAATTACTTAGCGGTGAATTGAAAGGCGATCTAAAGCTGGAAGACCTGGAGCGTCCCGAGCCAAGAGAACGACCGGAACAATCAGATCGACAACCGGGTCAACCAGTGGATCGACCGAAACGCGGGAGACGCGATGATTCGGACGAACCATCGGGATCACGACAAAAAATCTACCTCATATTGGGCGGCTCGCAATATCCGTCTGCATAGACGAGCAGAACCCAGAAAGGTGTGTGGAGATCGGAGCAAACCTAAACGAGACAATAAGAGAGGAATTGATCTCCTTTTTGAAAGAAAACATCAACACCTTCGCTTGGACAGCCGAGGATATGCCGGGGGTAGATATTAACATCGCCTGCCACGAGCTGAATGTCGACCCGACGTTCAAACCGGTGAAACAGAAGCGAAGAAGATTGGGGAATGAGCGGTTAAAGGCAGTAAACGACGAGGTGGAACGCCTCCTGAAAGTGGGCTCGATCGCCGAGGCAAAATACCCAGAGTGGCTTGCTAACCCAGTAGTGGTCAAAAAGAAGAACGGAAAATGGCGGGTTTGCATAGATTTCACGGATCTGAATAAGGCGTGCCCAAAGGATAGTTTCCCGCTCCCTCATATCGACCGGCTCGTGGAAGCGACGGCGGGAAACGAACTGCTGACCTTCATGGATGCCTTCTCAGGCTATAATCAGATCCGGATGCACCCCGACGACAGAGAAAAGACGGCGTTCCAAACAGAGCGAGGCATTTATTGCTACAAAGTCATGCCGTTCGGACTCAAGAATGCGGGAGCGACATACCAACGGCTCGTGAACAAGATGTTTGCCTCGCAGCTTGGGAAGATGATGGAAGTTTATATCGACGATATGCTGGTGAAATCTCTGAAAAAGGAAGAACATGTGGCACATCTCCGCGACTGCTTCGAGCAGCTGAACTCACACGATATGAAGCTAAATCCAACGAAGTGTCGGTTCGCTGTAACATCCGGAGAATTCTTGGGATATCTGGTTACCTACAGAGGCATCGAAGCTAACCCGAGGCAGATCCATGCTCTAATCAAAATGAAGTCGCCGGAGACGAAGAAGGAAATACAGCAACTAACCGGACGTGTCGCCGCGCTCAACCGTTTCATTTCACGGTCCACGGATAAGTGTCTCCCTTTCTACGACACTTTGCGAGGAAACAAGAAGTTCGAGTGGACAGCAAAGTGTGAGGAGGCTTTCCGCGAGCTGAAGTTGTACCTAGCGAACCCACCAATACTGGCGTAACCAGAAGAAGGAGAGTCATTATATCTGTACATCGCCGTATCGGTAACAGCAGTCAGTGGAGTCCTGGTTCGCGAAGACCGAGGAATCCAGAAACCCGTTTTCTATGTAAGCCAAAGCTTGACTGACGCAGAGACAAGGTACCCCCAGACCGAGAAACTTGCACTAGCAGTCGTAGTGGCGGCCCGCAAATTACGCCCGTATTTCTAGTCTCACACGATCGTAATTCTAACGGCGCTACCATTAAGAACGATCCTGCACAGCCCGAGCCAATCCGGGAGATTAGCCAAGTGGGCGATCGAGCTGAGTGAATACGATATCGAATACCGAAGCAGGACAAGCGCGAAGTCACAGGTGTTGGCTGACTTTCTCATCGAGCTGCCTATCGGTTCCAGCGAAAAACCAGACCAACCCACCACCTGGCTGTTACACGTCGATGGCGCGTCATCAAAGCAAGGCGCTGGAGTCGGAATTCGACTCGCCTCGCCAACAGGCGAAATCCTAGAGCAATCGCTTCGCCTCAATTTCAGTGCGTCGAATAATGAAGCAGAATACGAAGCCCTGATAGCAGGGCTCAGGCTGGCACTCGGAATCGGAGCCCAAGATATACACGCCTATTGTGATTCTCAGCTCGTCGCGAATCAATTCAGCGGAGAATACGCCACTAAGGACGAAAGGATGGAAGCATATCTCGGGGTCGTCAAGAACCTGGCCGGACAATTCAGCAAATTCTCCTTGGAACGAATCCCGCGAGGCGAGAATACTCAAGCCGATGCCTTAGCATCGCTGGCCTCGACCTCCGATCCGGACCTAAAAAGGATAATCCCGGTGGAGTTCATTGAGCGCCCTAGCATCGATGTGGGCGAACCAGAAGTTCTGATGACAATAATCGAATACGAACCCGAAGATGCTGGCGAACCCATTGAAAATCAACCCACGGCAATGGAGATAGACGACAACGCAGAGTATGGGTGCGACCAGGACTGGCTGGGTTCGATCCGCCTCTACATATCAGATGGTGAGGTCCCGGCAGACAAATGGGCGGCTCGCAAACTGAAAGCTCAAGCGGCTCGTTATATTCTGATCAGAGACGCCGTGTTCAGATGGAGGCTATCCGGCCCACTACTCAAATGCGTGGAAGGAAAAGACGCGCGAAAAATAATGGAAGAAGTCCACAGCGGCTCGTGTGGAAATCACTCTGGTGGGCGAGCCTTAGCTATCAAAATTAAACGACACGGATACTTTTGGCCAACAATGATCAGCGATTGCGAAAAATTCACAAGGAAATGCGAAAAATGCCAACCACACGCGCCCACGATACATCAACCGGCCGAGCTGTTATCTTCCATCTCCGCACCTTATCCATTCATGAAGTGGTCAATGGATATCGTCGGGCCGCTGCATAAGTCGAAGCATAAGAGATTCTTATTGGTCCTAACCGATTACTTCTCCAAATGGGTCGAAGTGGAGTCATATGCAAGTATCAAAGATACCCAGGTCGAGCAGTTCATATGGAAAAACATCATATGTCGGCACGGCGTCCCTCATGAGATCGTTACCGACAACGGTTCGCAGTTTATATCAGCAAAGTTCCAAAAATTCTGCGACAAATGGAAGATCCGTCTCAGCAAATCAAGAATTTTTCTTCTTCGAAGCCTTGTTTTTCGCCAAGGCTTCCCTTGCCAGCTTGACCGCCTTCCCAACTTCCGTAGGCGGCCTATCACCAGGACCTTTCTTCTCTAAGCGGGGTTGTATTACCCTCTTACCCTCGGTTTTCGAGGGTACAACTTCACGACGAGCCACCGGATCGACTTCGAGACGAGCTTCCTTTTCTCGCCGTTGTTCTTTAAGTAGCGCGCGTGCAGACTTTGGGGGCATTGTATTCAAGGGCTCGGGCCAATCGGGAGCTTCCTCGTCCGAACTGTCTGAGGAGTCGAATGAATCGTAGGCTTGTTCGCGCGCCTTCTCCACTCGTTCGAGAGTAAAATCTCGTTCCCAATTAACTTGCAGCTCGCAAGAACGGTCGAGGAATTCGGAGAGATCCGGCGGGAATCGAAGCACCAATCGTCGATCTGCAAAACAAGAAGACCGAGCAACGTTAGATGACGGCTCGCGAGAATTTGAAATAGTGATTTCTCTTCGGCTCGCACCGATTTCCTGCCAATTGTCCTTGATAAACTTCCTCCGCGTGTTCCCAACCGAAGCTTCATTTATTGGGACGAAGAAAAAATATTTCTCCCAGCCATCATCTTTGTTGGGGAAGCCGTCGATGATCTTCCGATTCTTCTTATTGGAGATGTAATAGCGAAGCGACTTCCCGCTGCGACGAAACTCCAAGAGATTCTGAAGGTGATGGATCCCGAGCGGAATGCCAATCTCATAGCTCAGGACGATCAACCCAACCAGATGCCGCATGCCTCGTGGCAGCAGTTGACCGAGTGCGAGCCCGTATTTCCCTAGGAAATGAAGAATCAGGCTCGGGACGGGAAACCACAGAAAAGTCTGGTAAAAATAGCTTTCATATAGCGTCAAGCATCCAGGCGGTGGATCATCGGCTCTCTGATGGTTCGCTGGTAGGAAAAACTCAACTTCTTCAGATATGTTGAAGTAACGGCGGAGCGATTCCAAAGATATCTTGGTACAAAGCGTTGCTCCAGGAGGACTCCGAATTGACTTCTTCGAGGACCCCCTCGGGGCTCGCGTCGATTTGGCTCGCCTCCTTGCTCCCCGTGACGAACCGGCTCCAAATTGTGGCCGACTCGATAGCTGAGCGAAAGGAGGTGCAAACGGTCTGAGAATGTCGCCGATCGCCCCGTCATCAAACGCCTGCTCAATTTTGATCGCCTCCCAATCGTATATCGGATCTAGCGATAGTATGGCGCGACCCGATCGATCATGGGAAGGATCCGCTTCCGTACGAGGAAGAGTTGGCTCTCCCATAGCCCCTTCATCAACGTCAGTTGGCTCGCGCGCCTCGTTAGAACCATCACGCTGAGCAACCGGGGGCTCGCTTGTCAGTCGATCGATCTCAGCGTCTCCCGTAGACCGAACCGACTGACTTTTAACTTCTGATTGCGAGCCGCTAGAATCGTCGGATGTATTCGAAAACCAACGCCGACTCGAAGTCCCGGAATCGTTGGAATTGTATGAACGATCCTCAGAGTGATCTGGCCCAGCGGAAGAGGTACGACCGCCTGAAGACATTCGGCTCGGAAGGAGATGGATCGTAAAGTTTGAAGATGTGCCGGAGAAAGGTCTTATCACGGCGGCGCAAACGAAGAACACGAAGAACTTTAAAAAATGAGATGAGAGAAAGAGAGAACTACCTTTTGCTCGGTCGAGGAGAGAGAGGCAGAGTGAGAAAAATGAATCCCAAGGTTTCGTATTTATAGAAGTTTTGGCGCGTAGGCGCGTCGGTTCAGGGAGATGAAACGGGCGCTGGCTCGGGAAGACGAAACGGCATGACCTAATTCCCGCTTAATCTCTAGGGCTTCTATCGAAGATTAGTGGGCCCGGAAACGTTTCGGATTCTAAGCTCATATACCGATAAAGCAACTCGACATCGTTTCATCAGAAGCAAACAGCGAGCCAAATATCTCGCGTCAAATATCGAGCGAAGCAACATTTGGCGAGCCATATCCATAGAAGAATCAAATGACAATGCCTTCTCGCTTTCAACTTTTAGCTCGTCACTCTTATACCTAAGACTAACGACCTGGGGGCTAACTGTTGGGGTCGGATTTCACCCCGAGACGTCGTCATTTGGATTGGACAAATGGGGGAAGATCGAGCCGAACCGCACCAAACCGGGCCGAACCGGGCGTCAAACCGAAGGCCAGCCGGAAACTTCTCGATGGGTCGAACCAACATCCGACGGAGCGATTCGAGCCGAGGCCCATCAAATACTTTCCTTAAACTGAAGTCGGCGCGAGCCACAAAGGAAAGTTTACATTTATTGTGGAGTCGGCGCGAGCAGAAAAGGAAAGTTTACATTCTTGCGTAAAGTCAGTTGTAAAAGTCGGTTCCTACTCTCTTATAAATAGGAACCGATAGTCATTATTTGAGGCATCACTTTTGACCTAGAAAAAGGCACACGCCACACATATTGTAGCTCGCATAACCGCTAATCAAATAACCATCATTTGGATCGATCCTTGTGTTTACTTACGAAATTCTCGGCTCTCCCTAAAAACACTAAAAGTATCGTAGTGCAGTTTCGGCTCGTACATGGTATTAACTGCAGCTACATTAACAATCAGCCACCTGAGATCATCTCTTTGTAAGTTCATTATATTTTTCTCTTCAGATTATTTTCAGCGTTCCCAAAAAAAAATGCCTAATCGATCTTGAAACAGGAACTTGACTGCCCATGACTTAACCGGGGAGATACTGGACTCCATTTCAAACCTTACCAGTTTACAATCTCTGTAAGTATATTATGCATGCTTAAATCTAATGAACACCAGAAAACACACAAGATTATTTATTCTAATGGGTTTAATTTTAATAACATTTTCAGTTATTTGTCTAAATATATGTTGATTGGTTCGGTTCCGGAGTCTATAGCGAACATGGAGAATTTGAAATTCATGTAAGTTTCAGACGCCAGTCGAACAAGAAATATAATTTTAAAAAAGTAACTTCTTCTTGTAACCTCTGTTTTTTAACTCTGCATATCGCCCAGCAATCTTTCAAGCAATCAGCTGAATGGCTCAATCCCTACAAGTCTCCTTGATAAAGTGAAGAGAGGATTAGTTTCATTGAGGTTACTACATTTTTGGTTATGTTATGAGCGTTTAAAGCAAAAACACTTAAATCTTTTTCTTTCTAACAAAATTTTTGTTTTATGTTAAAAATCTAGCATCGATGGAAACCCAAGGCTGTGTTCTCTTGCTTCATGCGCCCCAAAAAACACCAACAAGCATAAGACAATCACAATTGTTGCATCTGTTGTAGCATGCGTCATTTTTATCTTAGCCATTATTGCAGCCGCAACTTTCGTGATCCTCAGGAGGAAGAGGAAGAAGAGAGCCAAGCTTGTTCGTCATCCCAGTTCAGGTACTTCCCTTATACATGCTTGAGTCATATGAAGTTAACTTAATCATGCTTTTGACATTGCAAACAATCTTGAGCAACAAGTAATCTCTTAATTACGATTTTATTAGATGGTAATAATCTCCAGCAAAGTTGCTCCCCAGACAATGCAAACAACATGTTCACATTCGAAGACTTAGCTCGAGCAACTAGTAACTTCTCCAGAAACAACCTCATTGGACAAGGTGGGTTTGGTTATGTTCACAAAGGAATTCTTCCTGATGGAACGGAGGTTGCGGTTAAGCAGCTAAAGAATGGAAGCAGACAAGGAGAAGGCGAGTTTCGGGCTGAGATAGAGACCATCAGTAGAGTCCATCACAGGCATCTCATTTCCCTCATTGGTTCTTGCTCAACCGGATCTCAAAGATTCCTTGTTTACGAGTTCGTGCCTAATAAGACTCTCGAGTTTCATTTGCACGGTGAGTTCGGTAACTTCCTTGATACGAGATTAATTAGGGGTTTGTGATTTTTGTGGTTTGTTTGAAATTATGGTTTGATATTTTGTAGAGAATATGGGACCGGTAATGGAGTGGGAAAAGAGGATGAAGATTGCTTTAGGTTCAGCTAAAGGACTCTGTTATCTACATGACGATTGTGAGTAAAATGTTCTTCGGTGTCTTGAACATTTGTTTTACAACTTTTTTTTGCTTAAATTCTATTTTTGGGGTTCTTGTTTCAATAAGGTAACCCTAAAACAATACACCGGGATGTTAAGTCCTCCAACATTTTAATTGACCATGGGTATGAGGCAAAGGTACCTTATCTAAGAACTTGTAATTAAAGAGAGTCTTTGTGTTCAAACTTTCAACTAATAAACTGTTGAACATCAGTTGGCGGATTTTGGACTCGCCAAGTCTTGTTCAGACAATGAGACTCATGTCTCCACTCGAATTATGGGAACATGCGGGTAAGAATGCTCTCTCTATACGCAAATGAGTCTACGAACTAAAACAAACAAAAAAACAATCTTTAAACTTGTTTCTTGTTCTTTTTATTATCTGGATTGCAGTTACTTGGCCCCTGAATATGCTGCTTCAGGGAAACTCACTGATAAATCAGATGTCTTCTCTTACGGAGTGGTGCTTCTCGAATTGATACCCGGACGTGAACCTGTTGACAAATCACAGCCTTTTGCTGATTGTAATGATAGCATCGTTGATTGGGTTAGATGCATTTACATATCTTGTTTTGCCTTAGCCACTCACTCACTAATCCTCCCATTTTTTTTCTAACTATTTTTGTTCTCCAAAATGCTCCCTCCTCAAGGCGAAGCCTCTGATGGTTAAAGCTCTAAACGATGGCAACTTTGAGGGTCTTGTTGACCCGAGACTAAAGGATGACTTTGATGTCATCGAAATGACGAGAATGGTTGCTTGCGCTGCTGCTAGCGTCCAACATTCAACGAAGCGCCGCCCAACAATGAGCCAGGTACTATTCAGATTCTAAACACGCATGTGACCTCATGAGCACCTGGAACTTTGGATGGTGACTTGAGGGAGGGTTCATTGTCGCAGATTGTTCGAGTACTTGAAGGCAGCATATCTCTAGATGACCTTACCCAAGGAGCTGCTTCAGGAGACATCTCTGCTACTAGTTGCAGCTTAGACGAGGGCTCGGATTATTGCTCAACACAGTACAGACAAGACTTAGAGAAATTCAAGGCACTGGCATTTGATGAAAGCCAGACACTTGGTAGCAGTGAATGCACAAGCGATAATGGTAAGAAGCCATCAGGCTCCTCTAGCATTACCTAAGCAGGAGAAAGCTGATAAGAGTTTCTCCATTCATTAAGAGAGTCTTGAAGAATAAATCTGTCCTGTTTAATGTTATCTCCTTTTATGCCTATTTTCCTTTGCATGTATTTTGCCTTATGTGCTGAACAAAAAGAAAAGTATTTTGCCTAATATTTCTTCGTAGGCTCTTATTAAAAACCAAATGAGACAAGAAGTTGAAACAGAGGATTCTTGGTTTCTTTTTAAAAATAAAGAGTCACACTTTCACTTTTATTTTATTTTCTGTAGATATTTGCTTGGGTGATTTACAGTTTCCTTGATCCTAAATAATGGGTTTGGAGTTTTATTTTGTTTTTATTGATATGGTAGAAAATGTGTTAAAAAACTAAGGATTAGAGGAAATGTAGTTTAATTAGAGAGTAGGAAAGACACTAACCAGCACCAGAGATAGAAAAATGTGTGTGTAGCAAAAAGTTGCATATTTGTCCTTACAGCAAATAGTTGTTTGAGAACAGTAACAAACTTGTGGGTTTAGTTTCAGACCCAAAGGTGTCTGAATCGTGGCAGAGAAAAACTGGAAAAAAGCAAAGCAGATGCCCGAATTTGAGGGTAACGCCGAACACAAAATCTAATCTAAATGAGTCAAACACGAAACGAATCTGCCTGCCACCGAATAGGCATGACCACGGTTACGGTTATCACGGTTAAGGTTATTTAACCTCCGGTTACGGTTACAATTTTTTTTAACCTTAACATTAACCATTTAATATACGGTGAAAACGGTTACGGTTAGAACGGTTACGGTTAACACAGTTATGGTTAAACGCGGTTATATTTAATTAATTATTTGTAATTAAATATTTTTATATAAAATGAAAAGAAATATATTTCATGTATGTATAATATAATTATTTCAGATATATAAATATCAAATAATTATACATACATATTTATAAATTAGAATACTAGATAATGATATATAGTTGGATGATGAGATTGTAATTTATATAATTTTATTTAGTTGTATGATTGTATCTATGATAGCACGATCTAATTTTTTTTAACCTAAATTTATTATAAAATTATTATTATTATTATGAAAAGTTAGTTATGGCAAAAAAAAAGTTTTATTTGTTAGAAAAATATCAGTTGATTTTTGCACATTTACATTAAAATTATAGTTATATATTCTTCTAAATAGTTTAGGTTTGGATTTGATAAGTTGATTGTACAACATAACTTCTCTATGTCATATTATTTGTATATAACTAATTAATGTTATATTTAAATTACTTTTAAAACGGTTACGGTTAAAATTATACGGTTTAACCTTACGGTTAACCAACGGTTTTAATATAGTTATGGTTAAAAAAATGATTAC
This sequence comes from Erythrophleum ivorense, assembly GCA_026724425.1. Lineage (NCBI taxonomy): Eukaryota > Viridiplantae > Streptophyta > Magnoliopsida > Fabales > Fabaceae > Erythrophleum > Erythrophleum ivorense. Next base: position 1,958,486 of record JAIUCV010000084.1, read on the forward strand.
GGTTATAACCATAACTAATATATTTTTACGGTTAACGGTTACAGTTTTAACTGTTTAATACGGCTACGGTCTGGTTACGGTTACAAAACGGTCCGGTTACGGTCCGAAATACGGTTACGGTTTGATTTTGGTCATGTCTACCACCGAATACCTCTTCAAAATTAAAAATATCGAAAACATCATTTTGCCCACCAAACTCAACCAAAACAATTGTCTCAATTGACCTAAATCCCTCCATTAACAAAACAAAAACAAAAACAAAAACAAAACTAAAAACTGAATAATCTTTCTAAAATACCTTTTAAAAAAACAAAATTTTATGTTCCGAAAGTACCACCATTTAGAACTTTTAAAATCCTTGCTAAACATAAAATCGATGTTTAAAATGTAAGCATTTTTACGAATTGCTCAAAAACCTATATCTCAATACTCTCACTAAACAACGGAACACTTGTTCAAATTCAATACCAGAATAGTTTAGAAACAAGCTTCCCTAGTATATCTAAAATCTAAATCTTCATACTGCTTGTATAGTATGTGATTGGCTTCTTAAAAAATTATTATCTTATTATTTTATCAAATTTTGTTAATTTTACATTAGTTTAACTTTGGACCGGATAAATTAATATTTTATAGAATTTATTAATTTATTAAATATTAATTTATTGAGTTTCTATGTATTTAAAGTTTGTAAGACTTGGAAAATTAATAAATCTACAAAGTCAGTTGAAATTAATTAGTAAAATTGGGCCATATGTTGTTTTAGGTAATTTTGGGTTAAAGTAGTACTTTTTAGGTATTAATACAAAAAAAATCACAAAGGTATTTATTTACAGGCTAAGGATCGTTCTCGGTCCTCCTGGCCATCGCCATCTTTCCTTCTGCTTCCGATTCCGATTCCGATTCGTTTCATAGATGAACGGCGCATTAGGTAACTCGTCCGCCTCCGTGAGCGGCGGAGGCGGAGAAGGAGCTGGAGGACCGGCGCCTTTCTTGGTGAAGACTTACGAGATGGTAGATGATTCGTCGACGGATCAGATTGTCTCGTGGAGCTCCACCAACAACAGCTTCATCGTTTGGAACCATGCGGAATTTTCACGCCTCCTTCTTCCGACTTACTTCAAGCACAATAACTTCTCTTCCTTCATCCGTCAGCTCAATACCTATGTGAGTCATTTCTCAATTCTCGATTTCACCAACTCTCTTCTCTTCCATGGTTTTTGAAATTGACCTAATTTTGATTGTTCGTCGTTAAGTTGAAGTTAGGAATTCAAGGTTATTCCCAAATTTGTCAAAGGAAAGAGGGTTTTAGATCACATTTTGAAATTGGTTTTGGTTACGCAAACTATTGAACCTCGAAGTCTTGCAATTGTCAAATGATCCGACTTTAGAGCTTAAATCTGCATAAGACACTCAATAAGAAGAGGAAATGTAGATAAAATCGAAGTCTTTCAATCATAAGGATTGTGTCTTCTCTGCTTTAGCTTTTCTATGAACAGTGAATGTTTCTTGTTGATAGGGATTTCGGAAGATTGATCCAGAGAGATGGGAATTTTCAAATGATGATTTCATCAAAGATCAGAAGCATCTTCTCAAGAACATACACAGAAGGAAACCAATACACAGCCACAGTCATCCACCTTCGTCGTCGGTAGATCAAGAAAGAGCGGCGCTGCAAGAGCAAATGGACAAGCTCTCGCACGAGAAAGCTGCTATCGAAGCCAAGCTTTTGAAGTTTAAACAGCAGAAGTCCACAGCAAAGCATCACTTAGACGAAATGACTGAGCATGTCGACGATATGGAGAAGAGGCAGGAGAAGCTTCTGAATTTCTTGGAGACGGCGATACGGAACCCTAGCTTTATCAAGAACTTAGGCCGGAAAGTCGAGCAGTTGGACATTTCGGCTTACAACAAAAAGAGAAGGCTGCCTCAAGCCGAGCAGTCGAAGCCACCTTCAGAAGATTCTCATCTTGATAATAGCAGTGGTAGCTCGAGACCCGAGTCTGGAAACGTTTTCCATCAGAGTTTCTCGAATAAACTGCGATTAGAGCTTTCTCCGGCTGTTTCAGATATGAACATGGTTTCACACAGCATACAAAGTTCCAACGAGGAAGGAGCGAGTCCCAAAGGAATAAGTGATCCAAAAGCTGGACAAACAAGAAGAGAAGTCTTACCATTTGCACCTGAAGCGCTAGAGCTTGCGGATACAGGGTCATGCCCGGGGAGATTACTGATCAACGACAGCGTAAGAGCAGAGACTTTACCACAGAGGCTTACATCTTCAGAGGAGACTGATGGTAGCTTTTCATGTCATCTAAATCTAACCTTGGCTTCTGCTCCATTACCGGACAAGACAGCTTCACAGATAGCTAAGACGACTCATAAAAGTACCGAGTTAAACTTCAACTCGATAGAAACAAGTGGCAGCGAGAAAAACCGGTGTCAACAAGAGGTTGTGGTTGGAGGCAAACAAGGAAATGCAGCTCCTCCGGCTAGAGTGAATGATGTATTCTGGGAAAATTTCTTAACGGAAAGGCCAGGGTCTTCAGATAATGAAGAGGCAAGTTCCACTTATAGAGGAAACCCATTTGAAGAGCAAGAAGAGAGACGAAACGGGAATATGATGTCCAGAAACACAGAGAATATCGAGCAGCTGACCTTATAAAGTAAACCAAAATGGTAATAAATCCTTGAAACTACACATTTGTTTCCTTCCTTATACTTCTTGGTGATAGACATGTTAAGTATCTTTGATAGTTTCATAATCATTCTGCATTGGTTAGGAATATGTAAATTCATACTCATTTTTAGAAAATTTACCCATTTTGTTTTTTTTCAGGTTACATCTGCGAGTATGGTCTATGGTTTTGGTATATGTATATGGCTGAGTAAGTAATGAAACATTTGGACTGTAACAGCGTTTTAAACCTTAAGTAGCTTTGTTTGTATCTCTCACCTGTTTTTCTTTCTACACATGTAATTTGACTGTAAATTTAAGTGCGTCATTGGACAAGCAAAATTCAAACTCTATGAACGAAAGAAAATCTAAGACTTCAGAAATTTGCGATTCAATATAAACCGAATAACCTAAAATATACATTTTTTTTTTTTTTAATCTAATGAATTTGCATGAAATTTAATATAACAATAAAAATTTGCGATTGCTTACTCATTTGATAGTAGATTCTTATTTTACTTCTTCACAGACATTACATTTTGATATCATGAACATCTTATGTTGAGTTGTGTGATCCTTTGGTAAAGACAAGACTCTGAAAATACAATCGAACTTGAAAAAACAAACAGTTTTGACAATAATCAAATTTACAAAATAGAGAACAAACTCTGAAAATAACAAACAGGAAAGCCGAGGTCTTCACCTGAGAAAACAACATCATACGATTTGGTTACAGCAACTTCTTCTTCTTATTCTTCTGTCCATCCAAAAGCGCTAGTGGCATGAGCGCGCATGGGGTGGCGAGTTTTGTTGGGATATCATGCAAACGACAAGTTAAATCCAGATATGGAATACATTTGTTCCCATGTTTTGTCGCTTAAATTAAACGACCATATCACTTGGTCGGGCAACTTCATCACGGACACGTACAAGCGGTTGTCGAGGTTGCACAAGATCATCTCGCAACGAAGTGCGTTGGCAAAGGGTGCTTTAGAGATTGTTGTCCAAGGTGACTCTAATCAGACACATAGGTAAAAAGGGGTTCAGTCTAGTGTGTACCCGCGCTAGGCAGGGGGGGGGCGAAGCCCTCCGTGGTACGGTATATTTTGGTTTATCGGGTTTTTTGAGGTGTATATATAAGGTTCTTTAAGGCTTGTAATTAATTATCACACGAGTTAATAAGAAACCCTAGAACAGGGTAGTTCGCCTCAATCGAATTATTTATCTACTTTTCGCCTTCGATTCACAACAACTGGTATCAGAGCTTTGGTTTCAATGACTAGAGGTTCTCTTAAGTTCGAGATTCCGCGATTCAATGGGAAGGCAAATTTTGGTCTTTGGCAAAGGCGTATAAAGGATCTTCTAACACAGCAGAAGATCAGGAGAGCGTTAGAGAAAGAGCAACCGGCACTGATTGATGATGACAAATGGGCAGAGATGCAGGCGCAGGCGAAATCGACGATTCGTTTGTGTTTATCAGACGATGTGATGCTTCAGGTGGAGGATCTCACAACCTGTAAGGAGATCTGAGAGAAACTGGAGAATCTATATATGTCGAAGTCGTTGTCCAGCAAGTTGTATCTGAAGCAGCGTCTGTACGGGCTGAAGATGTCAGAAGGATCGGATTTGATGCAGCATGTACACGATTTCAATCAGATTGTCGGGTATTTGGCTCGTGTGGGGGTGAAAATTGAGGAAGAAGATAAAGCCATGATCTTGTTGTGTTCATTGCCTCCTTCTTATGAGACTCTGCTAACAGCACTTACGTGCAACAAGGAGATGATATCCTTGGAGACGGTTGCTGTTTCGCTCCAATCTCATTATGAGAAAAGACAGAAGACAGGTGCAGAAGGTTCTCATGGTGATGGATTGTTTGCGAACAATTAGGAGAGAGGAAGGCAGATGAACAAACATGATGAGGGTAGCAGTGGCAGGTCAAAGTCGAATAACCGAGCAAAGACCATCTGCTACGGTTGTGGTGGCAAAGGTCATTACAAGCGTGATTGTCCAAACAAGGGCAAGAACAAAGGAAGAAAGTCTGCGAACGTAGCACAGCATAATAGTGATTCAGGGGACAGTGATTTGCTTGCTGTCATGTCAGGTCATCAGATGGATTCTTAGGTGATGGACACAGGTGTGTCATTCCAGGTGATGGATTCTAAATAAAATATAGAAATCAGAGAGTAAATGAAAGATTGAAAGAAATATCTTCTCCAATAAGTTAAGTGGCATTTTGGAGCTATACACATATTAAGAAAATATTTAATTTTCTATTTTTTAAAAACAAAACATGTTTTATCATTAATCCTAAAATAATTCAACCAATAAAATTTTAATCTGAAAAATTCAAATAGTTAAAACAACAAAATACAATTAATTTTTGTATTAAAATGTGTAAAAATCACTTATTTATGAACAAATTTTTTTCATCTAAAAAGCTACTTATTGGAGAATAGAGGGAGTATAATTTTTTTTTTTTTGGCTCTTTCGAATCAAACTAAATGGTATAGTTTAATAACATATTCGGATCTGATGAAAATTTTCCAATACTTCAATTTTCGATATATTCAATTTGCTAAATAGATAGATAAAAAAAAAACAAATTATTAGTTGTTATAGAAAAGAGAGAATAAGAGATGAGAGGAATTGGTTGTTCTTATTCATGAATGATAGATCCTATATATAGGAGTACAACATAGGGTTTCAAGATAGAAAACACAAATAGAGAAGTGGATCTAATGGGCTAATGGGCATCCACATATTTACCCATAACACTCCCCCTTGGATGTCCATTATCTAAAATATCTTCTAAATGCGTAAGATGCTGCCTCGTTAAAACTTTTACAAGGAAAACCCAATGGGAAAAACATTTGTTAAAGAAAAAGAGTGCAGCGCGTAATTACTCCCCCTCATGAGAACATCCGTCTAGATCTTTGATATGATATGATCCAATAAGATAAACTAACTCCTTGAAAGTAGTAGATGAAAACTCCTTTAAAATCTTCACTTGAACAATCTTTAGAACATTGACATCGCCATTCTTCTTGGGTTTGGTAATGAATCTACTTTATCATTCTCTTCACTCCACTTGATCTCATAAGTGAATGACAAGGACTTTGGAAAGGAGATAGACCTTCGTGTTTCTCATTTGTGTATTCTTTGTTGCCTCATTAAAACCTTTCATAGAAAAACCCAGTAGGATAAAAACTATGATAAGGAAAAAGAGTACAACCACACATCATCATATATCTCCTCCTTTGAAGTATCTTCTTCAAGAGATACATTCCAATAGATATATTTCTCCCCCTTGGAAGCATCTTCTTCAGGAGATGCATTCCAATCATATATACTATCTTTTAGCAATCATTATAAGTATAGGCTTAATGAATAAAGTCATTTGATTATCATATAATCTCTTAGGTTATTAGACTTCTGGTCCATAACAACTTTTCACAAAAACAATTACTTCTTGATCTTTTGAACTTCGGGTCCAAACTTTATTTCACATGAAAAGATCAATATATTGCTCAATTAACATTTTAAATATGGTACTTCGGGACCAAATATATATGAGCATTCTTTATGTATATACTGCAAGAATCTTTTAAGATAACATATCTTTTGCTAAATTGTCTATTTGAGATAACCGAAGACAACTTTGTCTTCCAAAATCTTTTATCTCATATTCTTTGCATCATACTATTTTTGATAACTCTTCAAGAGTTTGATATTCATATTAAAGATCTCTTTTGATCCATAATACTTTGATAAATATACATGGGTATTAGTTAGCCTTATATATTCACTTTCGTGATTATACCCATGAAACATATTTATTTTCATTTGATTGAATAGCTAGTGTTCTTCAGGAACATAACGATTAAATTATTAATTCCTCAATGATTATATCCTTCAGGGACTTTTATATAAATGTCATTGTTTAGTGGGTCATATATGTCAAGTTCTTCTTTTATTGCCAAACTTAAGTAACTTGAAAGTTGCATCCACCACATGAGATTATATCTCTTCATATCATTTTTCTTAGGCACAAATGCCTATTTATAACCCACTCGTTTTACACTTTTTAGGTGTAAGGACTTCTGGTCCAAATACTTTTCTCTTTCTAAGAGATTTTAGTTTTGCGTCTATTGCTTCTTTTCGATTTGGCCAAATCATTACTTTGTGTACACAATGCAATAGACTTTGTTTCTTGATCCTCTTTCTCATTCATAATATCAACTGCTATATTGCATGCAAATATATTATTTACGACGTCGATTTGCTTCTCTGGTTCCAATTTATTCCAGACATGACATAATTAATTCTCGAGATCTTTTCATTGTCTCAGGTACCTGAATTTATTTCTTTGTCATGTTTATGTCTCTTCTGGAGATCATATAAAATTATTTGTTTCCTCGGTTTGACCATTATCAATTTATGCTCTTTTTACTTTTCCGAGGATTCTAATATTTGGAACCAACAAGTCTATCACGCTTCATGCGTTCTTTAGACTTACTAGCAGCTTGATATAGTTCTTCTGGGATATCAATTCTTATTAGAGCATTTACAGCTAGCTGGTAAGTGACTCAATCACTATATTTGGGTCAGTAAATGTATCTGGCAACTGATACAATAAGTTTTGTGAATGAATTATCTTTAGGACTTATATTTCACACTCTATAGTCAGAGGATCAATGATAATTCATTCCAACTTTAATCTTTCTCCAGCTGTTTATTTTCTCCCCCTGATGTTGGAAAGACTGGCTCACTAAAATGACAGTCAAATGAGATTCATATCCAACATATATTTACCACCTCTTTCGAGGATCCATCTTATATTGCTGTGGTGGAGAAATATTGATGTATATTGCACATCCAACTACTTAAAGATGGAATTTATTAGGTTTCTGACCCAAAACCAATTTCGATGGGGATAACTAGTAGTTACTCGTTGGCTTTATGCGAATTAATGCTTCTGCATTATATGAACATTTGCTACTGGATGTTCGACATTTATTCTTACAAACACGATTTTCTCATCAAAAGACTTAAGATGTGAATTCACTAGCATTACCAAGTAATCTCACAAACTTCAGGTTGCAGATCTATAACATTGATACATACAATTATCTTGTTGCAAATGTGTTATTAAACCACAAATATTTCTTGTATACTTTCTAGAATAATGAATAGATTCCAAATCTATTTTGGCTAGTGATAATCATAATGTTTTATGATAAAACTTCACAATATAAACCATTAAGAAGAATCTTCAAGTTCTATAATAAATGTCTATATGATGTATTTTATTTCGCATAATTTCTTGAACTGAAATGGTCTAACCAGTCCACGCCAAACTATGTTATATTCGGTAAACTTCTGGTTTACTATATAACATTTATCTCCATTATATAATCTTTTTGTATTACAATTTATTTAGAGAATATATGCAATTTTTCTAAAATACTTTTACTGCATTGAGTAATACTCGTTATTTGAAGGTATCCAACTTTTCCTTCTTTACTGTCTTAACTTGGTTAACTTTGAAATCCCTTGGATTATATGATTCATCAGGATCATTTATCTTTGAACATAGTCTACTAGATGTTCTACTTTATCTGAATTAGGGATTCTTATATTTGTCTTTATCAATGATTTATCTTATCAAGTGTGAACATAATCTTCTAGATGTTCCACTTACTATTGATTGTGGGATTCATCCATTCTCCCCCTCGAGATGATGATACTTCAGGTTCATCTATCTCGAATTGAATTCTAGTATAACATACCCAACTTGGATCATGCTTATATCTTTGATTCTTTAAACTATTGATACTTGTATTATATCTTTGATTATTTTCACTTCTGGGATTTCAGAGATATAATGCATCAATGAATGTTTCCTATAAGCAAATATATATATATATATATTCAAATATATATATGTATATGCTCTTCCAGAGATATATCATTTATTTGCTACCATCTTTATTTTCTTACTTCTTGTAAGAATTTGAACTTTGGAAATAAAAATATTTGATCTTGACGTTGACATTAACCATCCATATCCATATTCATGTCTATAATCACATCTTTAATTATTTACTCGCATATCATTTTCACTTCAGGGAATTGATCATAACTAATTAGACAAGATTAATGATTTTCATCAATAATTCATTATTTTCTCAAAATAATTTCTTTAATTTCTTTAATGATATTTTGTCTACAGGACAATATTATTTGTCTACAAGACGATATTATTTGTCTAAGATTAGAGTATGCTTTTTAGCATCTTTACATCATTCATATTTTATTCCCATAATCTTCAAGATAATTAATGATTATGTATAGACTTCAGGTCTTATAATCTTATATGCAAAGACTTATATAAGCTTTAACTAATGTCGCATTATAGTGATCATACTTTTCCTTAGATTTATGTAAAGAACTTCAGGTTCTTCTACAATCAAATACAAAATATTCATATAAATATAAAAATAATAGAGAAATAAAAATTATTAAACTACATATATGTATAAACAAAATATAGTAAAGAAAAATAACTAATATCAATAACAAGTATCATCTTATTATCACTTCAGGTGACAAATTCAATAAAATAATAACAGATTAAATATTATTAATAAGAATTCATTTGCTATTATGTCTGCTGGACAACAATATTTTAAAACTACTTCTCAAACATATTTTTGCTAATGTGTCTGCAGGACAACAATATTTTTGTGATGTATTATAACATCTTTATATTTATAGTATTATAGACTTCAAATCATGTGATTTTATAAAACAATCACTTTCTTTAGATTACTCTTTACATTATATCACTTCTGGTGATTAATCATTTTATTTGGATTGCTTTATAATCAATTATTTGATTTTAATATCATCAAAAAAAATATGATGATAGATAAATCTGTATATTTTTAAAATATATGATCTATACATATGATATAAACAATGATAATAATATCATAAAATAAAATAATTCAATGATTCTATCAATTATTTAATGCAAGAATATTTCAAATTAATGGTCAAATTAATTCAACTTTGACTGAATTAATATGCAAAGACTTATATAAGAATAATTATGATGAAACTTCTTCTAGACAATTTTCAAATAATTATTCAATTTAGCAATCAATTTAATATATTACGAAAATCAATTAAAATAACAAATATCATATGAAAAGCAAATAAAAATAAATAAGAAAAATATATATATGTGCAAATGAAGTAATAGACAATATAAAATCCTTCTAGGATAAATAAAATATAAATCCTTCAGGGATATAATAAAATATAAATCTTTCAGGGATATATATAAATTTTGTAATGTTAATCCTTCTGGGATATAAATAATATATAAATCCTTCCAGGATATTAATAAAATATATATATTCTTCTGGAATATATAAATAAATTATAAATCCATCATGATTTAAACAAACAGCAAACAAAAATAAATAAATTCAGTCAAACCAAATTAATTACTCTAAATTAGAGTCAAAATTCATAATATTAATTCAGTCAATAGTAATTTAAGACGAATATTTAAAGCATGATCTTAATTATTAAAATATACAGAAATAAAATCAACTAAAATCATATATAAACAATATTCAATTCAAATTAATATATTATGAACCATGAGTCAAATTAACATAGAAATATATAAAATCTGCTGCGATAGTGAATATATAAATCATGCTGGGATATTAATTTGAAATATATAAAAGCTTCTAGAATATTCATAAAATATAAATCATTTAGGGATATTCATAAAATATAAATCCTTCTGGGATATTCATGAAATATAAATCCTTCAGGGATATTCATAAAATATAAATCCTTCTGGGATATTCATAAAATATAAATCATTTAGATATATATATATATATATATATATATATATAATTTTTGTAATGTTAATCCTGATATAATTTAATTAGATAATAAAATAAATAAATGAATAAACAATATAATATCCTTCTGGGATATATATAAATAAATAAAATATAAATCCTTCAGGGATATATATAAATAGAAATGAATAAATTATAAATCCTTCTGGGAAATATAATTAAAAATAAATAAATATATATATATATATATATATTTATATATATATATATGAACCATATTGCTTGATGAATCCAAAGTATTATCAATAAGTAATATTGATTAAATATTGATAAAATGGATTTATATGAAAAACACATATCAACAAAGTAATATGAATTACTCATTGAATCTTGTGAATTCAAACTAAAAGAACTATTAGAACTTTTGATTACCTAGAAAAGCTAAGAGGTAGAGACTCGTGCTGATAACGTGTTATAGAAAAGAGAGAATAAGAGATGAGAGGAATTGGTTGTTCTTATTCATGAATGATAGATCCTATATATAGGAGTACAACATAGGGTTTCAAGATAGAAAACACAAATAGAGAAGTGGATCTAATGGGCTAATGGGCATCCACATATTTACCCATAACATTAGTTTTATTTTTCATTCGTGAAACTAATGGCTTTACTTGCCGTGGGCCGGGACGGGCTTACCTGCCGTGGGCTTCACTTAGTTTTAAATATATGTGCTATTCGAACGACGTCGTAGCTGGTTTTGCCTTTAACGACATCGTTTAGTTTCTCACTCTGACAGATCGATTTTCTTTCAAACACTGAAGAACCCTAACCCAAACCAATTTCCTCAGTCATTCTGGGTTTTTCGAATTCCTCATCTGCTTCTGACTCCGCCGTTTTTGAGTAAGTAATCCGTTCTCTGTCTCATAAATGCCTCGGAAGTCTTATTCTCTTTTTTAAAGTTTACTTCTTCAGGGTTTATGACGATTTTTCATTTTAGCAAATGATTTTCCCAATAAAGCTATAACCTTTTTATGAAAATATATTGACATCTCTAAAGTTTCAATTTTTGGTGGCGTTATTCCCCTTTGTTTGATCACATTGATGATAAAATCCTGATTTTTTCCCTTAAATTTTGGTCGCTTCAACTTGTTTATGTTTGGCCTGGATGAAGTTGATGAGCTGTGTTCTTGTTTGGTTACACAGTTCATCTAAGTACGTTCCTTTTCATGAGGAAATGGAGATTTCATATAAACTGACTCAAGTTTCAAACTTAAACCTTAGTGTCAAATGTGAAGAATCAGCTTTCCACATGTTGTATTTGAAAACTTGTTAACGGTGTAGCTCTCCACCTATTAGTATCAAACTCCGTTACAATAAAAACAAAAAAATGTCTTTTTGGCACGTCTCATTGCAGATGAATAGCAGCATAGAGTTCCAGGCTTAGAGCTGTCAATTGGGGGAAAATTAGAGAATTCAATTTCATTCCTTTGCTCGATTTCTTCTTCTCTTTTGGCGAAATATCTGATTTCCATCAAACCCAGTTTGCGAAATCCATTTTCTCTTCTTCAGTAATCCAAACCCAGTTTGCGAAATCCATCTTCTCTTCTTCTTTCATCTTCTATGTTCGCATTCAATCATTCATCTTCCTATTCGTGAGTTGAGCAAAACCCATCTGCAAATCGCAATCTCTCTGGCATCGCCTCCATTTGCAGCTGCTCAGGTCTGTGTGTGCCTCTCTCTCTCTCTCTCTCTCTCTCTCTCTCTCTCTGCAAATTTGAACTATTGGGTCTATGAACTATTCGAGAGTTAGAGTTTTGCTACTGAGATTCGATTTTGTTTTGCTGCTTTTGATGATTCTTCTGCAATTATGAGGCTACTCTTTTTTTTTTTTTTTTTTGAGATTGTTTGTTCTTCTTTGATTGGAATTAGAAGGCTTTGATGATTGAGAATGTCTTGCGAGAGCTGTTGGCTCAGTAAAATGCTTAATAAAACAAATCTTTCTTGTATCAAATCTCTGCCTATTCTCCTCATATGGAAAATCGTGTATGCTTTGTGCTTAGTCCAAACCTAGTTTACTGAATCTGCAACTCCCATGTCTCAGCTTCTATATATGCGAGACCAAAGTTTTAGTCATCACATATTAGTTTTAGCCTAGTGATTTTCAAGAACAGCAAGTAGTCTTTGGATCTCTTCTCCTGGACCAGGATTACGTCTTAATGTTTTCAACTCTAATTTCGTGTCTTCGATTACATGGTTTGACTACATCATGAATGCAGATGGCTAGATGGGATCAGATTTTCTCCTTACCTGTGCAAAATCCAACTTTGCCAGAGTTTTCTTCTGCCGATCTTGTTTGGTCCAAGGTTGAAGGTTACCGGGACAACATAGATAGGTTAGCCCTCATCCCGTATGCGAGGGTGGATGATTTCGTAAGAGGCGAATCCGCAAATAAAGACTGTCCTACGAGTTTCCATGTTGAAGCTAGACGACGTAAAACCAAAGAGAAGAAATACAAGCCAAAGGTTGATGGCATCTTGGAGTATATTCTGTAAGTTACAACATTTGTTCTGTTGTTTTGTCACAAAACAAGTTTAGATCATTTTTATCTTGTTAGTATCATCTGCTGGTAGTTTATTGAATCAACTCTAAGATCGTCCTTCTTCTTGTTGCTGCAGTTGTGGATATACTAAATGCTATGATCATACTTTGTTCTCATTTTGTAACAGAGTCGTTGGTAATAAATTAGTGTTTTGGTGTGAGCAGGTATTGGTGTTCCTTTGGACCAGATGACAATAGAAAAGGCGGAGCTGTGCGGCCAAGTAGGAGCACATATGTTCCGAAAAAGAACAACGCAGGCCGGCCTAATTCCAAGAGAGGCTGCAGGTGTCATTTCATCGTGAAACGCTTGATTGCAGAGCCAACGGTGGCTTTAGTAATCTATAACAGTGACAAGCATGTAGATGAGAAAGGGTTGCCATGCCACGGTCCACAAGACAAAAAGGCGGCTGGAACAAGAGCCATGTTTGCTCCATATATATCGGAAGATCTTAGGCTACGTGTATCGTCTTTGCTTTATGTGGGTGTCTCTGTGGAGACTATAATGCAAAGGCATAATGAATCAGTGGAGAAACAAGGTGGTCCAAGTAACAGAGACGATTTGTTAACCCATAGATATGTTCGAAGACTCGAGAGGAGTATTCGACGCTCAACATATGAGCTTGATGAGGATGATGATGTTAGCATCAGAATGTGGGTTGAAAGTCATCAGAGTAATGTTTTTTTCTTCGAGGAGTTCTCTGAGACAGACCCTTTTTCCTTGGGTATACAAACTGAGTGGCAGTTGCAGCAGATGATTCGGTATGGCAACTGTAGACTTTTGGCTTCAGATTCAAGATTTGGGACTAATAAACTGAAGGTCAGTTTAACAGTTTTGCATCAGTAGCTAAATTTGGTTTTTATATTATCAAGATGATTCTCAGGTCTTTGTGTTGCGTTTGTTTTCAGTATCCTATCCATAGTTTTGTTGTTTTCGACTCCGAGAATAAGGCTATTCCAGTAGCTTGGATCATTGCACCGCGGGTTTCTTGTGAAGATCCATATAAATGGATGAGAGCTCTTTGTAACCGTGTCCATGCCAAAGATCCCTCCTGGAAGGCGGCTGGTTTCATAGTTGATGATCCTCTTGCTGACATTACAACAATCAGGTTGGTTGGTTCAAAGTCCTTTTTTATCAAAAACATATTTGCATGATTCTCTTTGTCAAGACAATTGCTTCCAATTTCTTCAGGGATGTGTTTCAGTGTCCGGTCTTGTTTTCGTTTTGGCGTGTTCGCCATGCATGGCATAAGAACATAATCAAGAGATGTCCAGAGACCAAGACGCGTGTCGAGATTTCAAGACATCTGGGGGAAGCTGTAGATAAAATCTGTAGAAGGCAAGGAACAGCCACATTGTTTGAGAGTTATATGGAGGATTTTGCTGATAGTCCAGAGTTTGTGGAGTACTTCAGAGCTGTTTGGTCTCCCAGAATAGGTTATTCTTCGAGTCTCTCTCTTTTCGATCATCTACATTAATCGATTGGTCTTAAGATTGTTGGATCCTAAGTATCTCTAGAATGACTTTTTATATATTTCCAATCTTGTAATAGGAGCTTGGACAAGTGCGTTACAGTCTCTTCCATTGGCAAGCCAAGAGACTTGTGCAGCGATGGAGCTTTACCACTATCAGCTGAAGTGCAGGCTCTTGAATGAAAGGGACTCTGAAGCTTATCAACGTGCTGATTGGTTGGTCGATAAGTTAGGAACAAAAGTACATTCTTACTTCTGGCTTGATGGATACTCTGGAAAAGATGACTTTTCAAGGTACTGGAAAGAGGAATGGATGAGCGGTTTGACTTCTTTCCGCAAAGCTTTGAGTATACAAGATTCTGATGTTGTTATCTCCGGTACGTCTGCAAAGATAACAGAGGAGTGTGACGGGGACAAAGAAGTTCATGTTGTGTGGAATCCAGGTTCACAGTTTGGGATCTGCAGTTGCAGCTGGGCTGAGAAGGGCTACATATGTAAGCATATGATCAAACTTACACAAGTCTGTCTCGGAAACCGAGCTGCTAAGCAATCTGCTAGCCTCCTACAGTATTATCAGACCTTGATTGATCTGCTTCGCTGCCCTCCTCGCGATTCTTTGTTTCGTGATTACGCAGTTTCTTTAGCCGTTTCTGTGGAAAATCAAATCAATGCACTCGGCGATCTGCAAAAGAGGGATGATGCTAATGTTGTGCAGAAAGAAATTGCTTCTAGTGGAAAATCTCTTGATGAATCTGGCGAAGTTGGTGCTGATTTAGGTGGAGAGTTGAGTCAAAAGTCAACGAGTTGGGATAAACTTAGAGCCTGCTCGGGAAATGGAGAAGACATTATGGAAATCGAGTCTTCACCATGTTCAACCGAAGCTGCTGCAGAGGATGTGGTGACCTCTACCGTGCAGAATGATACAGAGAGCGGGAACGAGAATTGTGAGAGAGATGCAAAAAGGTTGAAACTTTGTAGTACCTGAGCAAGGGAGTGTGTGAATGAATGATGGTAACTTAGCCAGAGTTTCCAAGGTTTGAGTGAGCAGCATACACAAAACTGAAAAGCAACGTCTGTATGAGCCTCTGGAAACTTGATTTCAGTGAGCATCCACTTCATCAGCTATGAGGAAGAAAGACTTTTACAAAGAGGAAACTAAAAGAAACCGTCGCTGCTTCTGATCTTACAAAGTGATTGAGACATCTCAAGTACATTTGCTTTTGGTGTAAAAGCAACAACGGCTCTCAAGCAACCGGTGAGTGAGTGTCTTGTACTCAGCTCTGTTCCATGGTGAATAGATTATGGAAGCCACGAATAGGAGAACTATCGAAATGTAAATTGGATGATTATGATTTTAAGAAATGCAAATGTTATATTTCTTTACTCTTACTCTTACCATTTCTAAATGTTTTGTTAATTTACATTTTTAATAGCCATTTCCTATAAATGTGTAAATTATTACTTATGTAAACGAAACAAGTAATCTATCCACAACCAATTGTGTAATTGTTATTATAATATAATAGATATAATCCATATCGAAACATATTTTTATTTGAATATAATAGAGAGAATACATAGAAAATGGGGAATAAATTAGTAATTTTTATATTGGATCACCGGTTTTGGAAGAGTTTTGAGATCAAAGATAGCAGCAACAATTGCCGGTTTTTGCGCCAGGTGGATAGTGGTTACAAAACCCACTTAATAATCTGTATCCTCTGTATCTGCAAAATTTATTGCATGTCCCGTTGTTTTTACATGGTTGAAACTGAAAACATTCTCTAAGGGGATGTATTGGATCAAGGATTTTAGGGGAATTTAGGTGATTTTGATTTTTTTTTTTAAATCCTCTGTTATTCAACTAGTGATTTCTAAATGTCTATTCAAATCCAGTGTTATTGAAGTAGAGATTTGTCTAAAATCATTTAAATCACTTAAAAGCTCTGTTATTCAATCAACAATTTGTAAATGGTAAATCAAATCCACTGTTATTCAAAAGTGAATAGTTATTTGGAAAAAAACTTGTGAAAAGGATTTTAGGAGATTTAACACCTCTTTTTATTCTAAAATATTGGTCCCAAAATCACACATCCACCAATGTCATTTGTTGGAGAATTTAATAATAATAAAAAAAAAATCAAAAGAGAAATGACATCGAAGATGAAGAAGATGGGAACGGCGGTGGGGCAGTGGCTAGAGGAAGCACTTGATCTCTGCCAGAAAACAGAGACCGGTTTAAATTTCGATCGTGATATCATCTCCGGTTTAGTCTCTTGTTCATTGATTTTCGAAATCCTGAACCTTAGGATTATAAACGAAAACCAGCGAGCTCCAATGGTGGTGGCGACGACCATAGCGCTTTACGCTAGCCCACCTAGCAGCGTTTGTTCCACGCCGCATCAGATCATCTCTTGTGATCTCGATCTTAGCTCCAGGAGCTCGTCGGCATCTCCTTCGTCGCCGCAGAAACCAGTCGTCGGAGGTCTCTCTTCTCTTTTCTCCGGCGCATCTGTCAAATCTTCAGCTTCCTCCTGCTCATCGTTCTCAACTGGAGTAGAGGAATTTTCGTCCCTACGCCATGATCGGAGTGAGGATCTGAGCTTGATTTTGATCTCGCTCAGCTTGTCGATGCCAAGGAGTATCTCGACGTAATCTTTCTCCCCTCTTCCCCTAAAACTTTGAATTAGTGATTCTCGTTCGATGCTTATGTTCTTCGGATTTGCTGATTTGGGTTTTCACCTAGTTTTGGTCAGTGATTTTGGGTAATGGATCGGGTGGGTAAGTGTTTTAAGATATAAATTGATTTCCATTGAATAGCTAGTTTCTGTAATTAAGCTCTATGAATCATTGAAGAAGTAATTTTATACATACAAGTGTTTACTTTAGTTTTCGGGATTGGATTTTAGTACGAATCAGAGAAGAATAGTTCATGAATTGTAGCATCACATTAATGTTTTTGCTCTTGTGGATCACTTTTTTTTTATTTTAAGGATAAATCACTCAAAATTTTCCTAAAATCTCACAAGAATCATCCCAAAATCCCATCAAAACATTTTCTTAAATCTCTTTAAATCCCACTAAAATCTTTCAAAATCTCTTAAAATCTCTTAAAACCACCTAAAATACAAAATCATTTAAAATCACCTAAAATTCTTAAAATCCCTACTCCAATACCCCCCCCAATATAGTTATTATAATATAATAGATATAATCCATATCGAAACATATTTTTATTTGAATATAATAGAGAGAATACATAGAAAATGGGGAATAAATTAGTAATTTTTATATTGGATCACCGGTTTTGGAAGAGTTTTGAGATCAAAGATAGCAGCAACAATTGCCGGTTTTTGCGCCAGGTGGATAGTGGTTACAAAACCCACTTAATAATCTGTATCCTCTGTATCTGCAAAATTTATTGCATGTCCCGTTGTTTTTACATGGTTGAAACTGAAAACATTCTCTAAGGGGATGTATTGGATCAAGGATTTTAGGGGAATTTAGGTGATTTTGATTTTTTTTTTTAAATCCTCTGTTATTCAACTAGTGATTTCTAAATGTCTATTCAAATCCAGTGTTATTGAAGTAGAGATTTGTCTAAAATCATTTAAATCACTTAAAAGCTCTGTTATTCAATCAACAATTTGTAAATGGTAAATCAAATCCACTGTTATTCAAAAGTGAATAGTTATTTGGAAAAAAACTTGTGAAAAGGATTTTAGGAGATTTAACACCTCTTTTTATTCTAAAATATTGGTCCCAAAATCACACATCCACCAATGTCATTTGTTGGAGAATTTAATAATAATAAAAAAAAAATCAAAAGAGAAATGACATCGAAGATGAAGAAGATGGGAACGGCGGTGGGGCAGTGGCTAGAGGAAGCACTTGATCTCTGCCAGAAAACAGAGACCGGTTTAAATTTCGATCGTGATATCATCTCCGGTTTAGTCTCTTGTTCATTGATTTTCGAAATCCTGAACCTTAGGATTATAAACGAAAACCAGCGAGCTCCAATGGTGGTGGCGACGACCATAGCGCTTTACGCTAGCCCACCTAGCAGCGTTTGTTCCACGCCGCATCAGATCATCTCTTGTGATCTCGATCTTAGCTCCAGGAGCTCGTCGGCATCTCCTTCGTCGCCGCAGAAACCAGTCGTCGGAGGTCTCTCTTCTCTTTTCTCCGGCGCATCTGTCAAATCTTCAGCTTCCTCCTGCTCATCGTTCTCAACTGGAGTAGAGGAATTTTCGTCCCTACGCCATGATCGGAGTGAGGATCTGAGCTTGATTTTGATCTCGCTCAGCTTGTCGATGCCAAGGAGTATCTCGACGTAATCTTTCTCCCCTCTTCCCCTAAAACTTTGAATTAGTGATTCTCGTTCGATGCTTATGTTCTTCGGATTTGCTGATTTGGGTTTTCACCTAGTTTTGGTCAGTGATTTTGGGTAATGGATCGGGTGGGTAAGTGTTTTAAGATATAAATTGATTTCCATTGAATAGCTAGTTTCTGTAATTAAGCTCTATGAATCATTGAAGAAGTAATTTTATACATACAAGTGTTTACTTTAGTTTTCGGGATTGGATTTTAGTACGAATCAGAGAAGAATAGTTCATGAATTGTAGCATCACATTAATGTTTTTGCTCTTGTGGATCACTTTTTTTTTATTTTAAGGATAAATCACTCAAAATTTTCCTAAAATCTCACAAGAATCATCCCAAAATCCCATCAAAACATTTTCTTAAATCTCTTTAAATCCCACTAAAATCTTTCAAAATCTCTTAAAATCTCTTAAAACCACCTAAAATACAAAATCATTTAAAATCACCTAAAATTCTTAAAATCCCTACTCCAATACCCCCCCCACCCACCCCCCCCCCCCCCCCCCCCCCCCCCCCTCCCTAAGTCTGTCACCTGTTTAGTTCATAAACAATTATACAAATTAGATATAAGCCAGTCCTGGTTTCTCAAATGCACAAACCAAAATTTGTGAACACTTCAGAAAAAAATGGAGAAAATCTCATTAAGAAACAAATTCTAGGTGATTTCAACTAATACTTCAAATTTCTAAGATATTTTATTCGCATTGCCGCTATAAAATTTAAGATAACAATTAACCTGATAAATATCTTACAGTAAACTAACTTCACGTTAATTAAAATTCACAACCAAAATATTAATTTACTTATAATTTGTTAATATTACGTTTAAAAAAATAATCAAATGTAAAGATAACATTAAACATGCATTTTAGGGAAATGCACACAATTTGTTTTTTTTTTTTTTTTTTTTATTAGTCTCATACCATGATATCATCATATCATAGACAAATAAAATTATATGATTGCATTAGAGGCAAATTAAACCTGAATAAAATACATGTTATTACCTGAAATCATGGGTAGAAGCAACATGAGAGCAAACACCATCAACGAGACGAGAGATAAAACCTTCTTCGTCACCATTAGTATGCTGCTAGAGAATGCAACAAGTCTATAGAAAATAAGGTTTAAAATCAACGTTACGAGAAGTTAGATGTTTATTAAGAACATCTATACTAAGAATAGATATATACATTAATACATAGATAAAATATAATACCTTACAGATGCTAAGAGAAGTCGATCCTAAAGATTTATCTTTTCACGGTTTTATAAACAAATATTTGTCTTTTCCAAAATACATTATGGAGTTTTGCATAATAAGGTAGATTCTTTTTAATTAAACCTTTTTTGGGTCAAAATGTTATTTTTTAAGTTTACATTTGTCATTTAGAGTTTAGACCGTAATTTGGGTCAAACACTTTATTTCACCTACGACTATATTTTAATATCAAACTATGTAAATAATTTACATCATATCAGCTAGTCAAAGCTTATTTTAAAGGATATTCCATAACACGAGATTTTTTCGTGGTCTTATTTGGTTTATCCAATAAATCTTGGTCAAATACTTGATTCTTTACTTATATTTTTAATTTACATTTGCAATATAAATAAATGTTAGTAAGTTTATTTTAGCGGATTCTTGATATATAGTTTTTTTTTTCTTCCTTTCATATAATAAGAGATGTTTTAAATTTTATTTGCTAATTTGGTTTATAAATATTCTTGATCAAACACTCTATTGTATATTGCACTTAGTATATTAGCAATTAGGACATTTTGTGTGTGCAAACGCTTAGCTTGCTATCTGCATTATATTTCTTTCTGATAAGCTACACATAGATCGAAATCTTTGACTATAAGTTCGAGCGTAGGTTTTATTCATATCCAGAGGAAACTGAATGTTGAAACGACAGCATATATATTCGACAAATGTTTTTTTTTTGGTAAAATGTTAAATTTTATACCAATTTTAAATTGTGACAGAAGTTACAGAGATAACAAAGAAAACAAAAAGACCAAAAACTACAAACAATGGCCAAGATACAACATCAAACAAATAGCAAACAAAAGCGGCATGCTAGACACATCGAGGCTTACCCAGAAGATCTCCGATGAAGAAAAACCGATTCCAAACACGAGGCTTGGAAATTTGTGTTACTGCCATAATTCCGAAGGATGTTCATATTGCTTTCTGATTATTTGTCTATTTGACATTCAAAAATGAATTTTTCGTTTTTGTTGTTCTTGTTTGATTTACGCCGGAGCTTAAGCCTCACAAGAAGACGATTTAGGAAAATTAACGAACCAGGTAAAAAACTTGCAGGGTTAAGGAAGACTCCGTTGTCCATATACTACTTACAAAAACAAAACAAAAATTGTATTACGTAGAAAATCAACTAATGTAGATCGTTTATAATTGGACTTTTTTCCTTAACCAATTGGGTAATTGTTATAAGCAAAATTATCATTCATTTCGCAACACATTTGATTTTCCATACTATATAGGAGACTTTTTATAGTCTAATTGGTTATTTAGCCAATAAATCTTGGTCAAATACTTGATTCTTTACTTACATTTGTACTTTAGATTTTTGATATATTATAATTTTCAACAAATTTAACAAATCTCTCAACTTTTAAAATCAACAAATTCTATATAAATTCATCTCCCAGTAACCCCCTTAATGTATCTTCCTCATGTGTAAAGGATTTTCCATAACATGAGATTTTTCGTAGCGTTATTTGGTTTATTTAAACAGTAATTATTGGTCAAATACTTGATTTTTTACTTATATTTTTAATTTACATTTGCAATATAGAAATAAAATTTAATAAGTTTATTTTAGCGGATTGTTCAATAGAATTTTTCTTTTCTTTTCATGTAATATGAGATGTTTTAAATCTTATTTGCTAATTTCAATTATAAATCTTGATCAAACACTCTATTGTGTAAATTGCACTAAGTATGTTAGCAATTAGGACGTTTTTTGTGTGCAAACGACTAGCTTGCCATCTGCATTGTATATGTGTCTGATAAGCTACACATAGATCGAAATCTTTTACTGTAAGTTCGAGCGTAGGTTTTATTCATGTCCAGAGCAAACTGAAAATTCGATCTTTATTTTCAATGTTGAAACGACAACATATATATTCAACACATGTTCATACTGGTTTCTGATTAATTGTCTATTTGACATTAAAAAAAAAGAAAATTTCTTTTTTGTTGTTCTCGTTTGATTTACGCCGGAGCTTAAGCCTCACAAGAAGACGATATAGGAAAATTAAAGAACCAGGTAAAAACTGCCAGGGTTAAGGAAGATTCCATTGTCTATATATTACTTAAAAAATGTAATACGTAAAAAATCAACTAATGTAGATCGTTTTTCTCAACCAATTGCATAATTGTTTATAAGCAAAATTATAATCCATTTCCCAACTTACTTGAACATATGATAATTGATTATGCATATACCATTAGGAATTAATTAGTAATGACTAATGAGTACATTATCCAGTGCCGGCCTGTAATGGTGAGGCGCCTAAAGCCCAAAACATTTGGTGGCCCATTAACAATAATAAAAAATGATAAAATACTTATCTGGAGATTCGAACCCTTGAGCTGAGGAGAATAAGAGAAGTATTTAACCACTATCTATTAGACATTTTTACAAATTGGCGCCCCTAAATTAATAATATTATTTGGCGCCTAAAGCAGAATGCTTTACCTGCTTTAGCCACGGGCCGGCCCTGCATTATCGGATATGAAAGACACTTGAGATTCACCATAGCAGCAATATTGGCCTTTCTTGCCGACGTTGTATGTACAATACCCTCCTAACGGGTAACCTTTGTATCTGCAAAGTTCATTGCATGTCATATCGCTTTGACATTCTCCATGCGGAAAACATGGTGCGAGTGGTCTTGTTTAGTTCATAAACAAACACATTAACAAGACTAAGTAAAACAAAAACGATCAATTACTTAAAAATTATTAATTTGTATAACTACTGCAAGTTTATGTTTTAGGATTCCAATTCAGTTACTTTTAATAATATTTTATCCAATAACGATTAAAAAAAACAAAAAAATTCAAAAAAGTTCCCCAAAAAAAAAAACGAATCCATAATCAATTTTTTTTGTTGTTAACGTTGCAACATAGTATTTTTCTCGTTTAGATTGTCACCTTTAAAATAAAGCAAAAACGACCTTCATCATATTTTTGACTGAATTTTTAGTTCGCGAAAAATATGCATACTTTTTTTTTTATGTACCCATTGATGATATGGAATGGCATCAAACAGGTCGCAAAGACAATTTGCATGCAAGAACCTTGTGCAACCAGTCGACTATACACTACACCTCCAGACTGTTAGATTTTTAAGTGTATAAGGTTACAACATGTTCCAAAGTGTTCCAACATAAAGGGACAGTTACTTTGGTTCAATCATTAAACGAACGGTTGCAAACGTTCGTTGAAGCCTTATGAGAACTTTATAAGTTCAGTTGTCTCTCTGAGACAAGGATCACGAGATTGACAAGATCTAGAGACATAGATCTGATTCACAAAGCAACAAAAGTAAACACACACAAGATCTCTATTTGTTACTCTTTGATCTTAAGCCTAGACAAAGAGTGGACGTGATTGTCTTATCCTGCAAGGGATTTCGTGTAACCCAAGGCTGTATAGGGTCGAAATACTCTTAAAGGAAACTGCTTCGTCCATGATTCAATCATAATCCAAGATACCCACAGATCTCACAGTTTTTTCTCTTTGAAACAGTTTTCGTCGTTCTGTTCCAACACCCTGTTCTCTGTTCCAACACCGATTACAGAGAAGATATTCCAACAATCTTTAAGAGTATTTTCTGAGAACGATGGCTGGTGTTTCTGTGCGTGAGATGACTTCCAAGTTTGGGAAGTTAGACAAGTTTGAAGGAGTTGATTTCAGAAGATGGAAAAAGAAGATGCACTTTCTCCTCACAACCCTCAATGTGGTGCATGTTCTAAGCATGTCGATGCCTCTCGTCGCGGCAGATCCAGAGACCGAGGCATATGCAGAGGAAGTTAGGGCACAACTCAAATGGAAGAATGATGACTACATCTGTCACGGGCACATTCTCAATGGTATGTCTGATTCTCTTTTTGATGTCTATCAAAATGTCCAATCCGCAAAGGAGTTATGGGATGCGTTGGAATCGAAGTACATGGCAGAGGATGCTTCTAGTAAGAAGTTCCTTGTGAGTAATTTTAACAATTACAAGATGTCTGATTCAAGGCCAGTGATGGAGCAATACCATGAATTGCTTTGCATCCTGGGCCAATTCGCTCAATACGATTTGAAGATGGATGAATCCATCTCAGTGTCAAGTATCATTGACAAGTTGCCTCCTTCCTGGAAGGATTATAGGCGAACGTTAAAACACCAGAAAGAAGAGTTGTCTCTGATACAACTTGGCAGCCACTTGCGCATAGAGGAATCTCTGAGAGTGCAAGAGGGTGGAAAACCCAAAGTGGCTGATACTTCTTCTATCAATATGATGGAAGAGAGTGATGATTCTAAGTGGAAGAATAAAGGGAAGAAACGTCCCTTTAACAGCAACACCTACAATCGATCCAACAAGAGGTCTAAACCTGTCTGTTGGAATTGTAACAAGCCTGGTCACTTCAAAAGTGATTGTAGGGCTGGAAAGGATAAGGATAAAACGCCTCAGAAACGTTTTGGGCAAGGGTCTAAGGACCAAGGCCAATCACCACATCAAGGTCAGATTTATGAGATTGATACATACCCCAAATTGTATTATGTATCAAAGATATCTGAGGCATGTTATGTGCAGGATGATGATGTGTCGTGGTGGATTGACTCGGGTGCAACAACACATGTTTGCAAAGATCGTGGCTGGTTCAAGACTTATGAATCGGTGGAAGATGGATCTGTACTCTATATGGGCAACGAGTCAACTGCTCCTATCCTTGGTCGTGGAAAAGTGGTGCTGGAGTTTAGTTCTGGGAAATTTCTTCATCTCAATGATGTTATTCATGTACCCAGAATTAGGAAAAACTTAGTTTCTGGAAGTGTTTTAAATAAGTCTGGATACAAACAAGTGTATGAGTCGGATAAGTATGTACTGTCCAAACGTGGTCTCTTTGTTGGATTTGGATACTTTTGTAATGGCATGTTTATGCTTAATATTAATAAAGTTATCAATTCTAGTTATATGACATGTTCCAACATGGATCCGTCTGTTCCAACAACAGTCGGAAATGATAGTTTCTTATGGCATATGAGATTAGGCCATGTACATTATGCTAGGATGCTTGAAATGTCGAAGGAAGGTTTAATTCCTGGTTTTGACATGAATGTAGAGAAATGTGGAACATGTATGTTGACTAAGATAACTAGGAAGAAGTTTGATAGCATTGTTAGGGTATCGAAAGTCCTTGGACTGATTCATAGTGATTTATGTGATTTGCATGCTACACCATCTCTGGGGAATAAGAAATATTTCGTCACATTCATTGATGACTATTCCAGATATTGTTCTGTATATTTGTTGCACTCTAAGGATGAGGCCTTAGAGAAATTCAAGGTTTACAAAACTGAGGTTGAATTGCAACAGAGTAACTTGATTAAGAAGTTACGCACCGATAGAGGTGGTGAGTATTATGATCCTGCATACTTTCAGTCTGTGGGGATAATACATGAGATCACAGCTCCTTATACACCACAACAAAATGGTGTATCTGAGAGGAAAAACAGAGTCCTAAAGGAAATGGTTAATTCCATGTTATCCTACTCTGGATTGAGTGACGGCTTCTGGGGTGAAGGCATGTTAACAGCATGTTACTTGTTGAACAGAGTTCCTAACAAAAGGAACAAGGTTACCCCATATGAACTTTGGTATAAAAAGAAGCCTAACTTGAACTACCTTCGAGTTTGGGGCTGTAGGGCTGTAGTAAGACTACCCCAACCAAAGATAAGAACTTTGGGAGAAAGAGGTATTGATTGCATCTTTATTGGTTATGCTGAGCATTCCAAGGCTTATAGGTTCTATGTCATTGAACCTAATGATTCTATAGCAGTTCACACTGTGATTGAGTCAAGAGATGCAATATTTGATGAGAATCGTTTCACATCAATACCTAGACCAAAGGATCTGGTTTCGTTTGGAACTGGACAAGGAGATGGTACGATCGTACGTTCCAACATCTCGACTTGTGTTCCAACATCCAGCGAGTCACATGTACTTCGTAGAAGTAAGAGAGGAAGGATTGAGAAATCATTTGGTCCTGAATTCCAAATTTATTTGGTGGAAGGTTCAAGAGATGAGATTGTTGTACAATACTCATATTGTTACCTAGTAGGTGATGAACCTAGGACATTTAGTGAGGCAATGGCTTCCATTGATGTTGCTTTCTGGAAAGAAGCTGTAAATGATGAGATGGACTCTATAGTAGGAAACAATACATATTTCCTGACTGATCTCCCACCTGGTTGCAAAGCTTTAGGCTGCAAGTGGATTTTCACAAAGAAAATGAAAATCGGTGGTGCAATCGATAAGTTCAAAGCTCGATTGGTTATACAAGGTTTTAGACAGAGGGAAGGCATTGATTATTTTGATACATATGCTCCTGTTGTCAGAATCTCTTCTGTAAGGTTCTTGATTGGTTTAACAGCCATTCATGATCTTGTGATCCATCAAATGGATGTTAAGACTGCATTCTTAAATGGCGTCTTGGAAGAAGAGGTGTATATGGAACAACCAGAGGGATTTGTTGTGCCTGGTAGTGAGCACAAGGTGTGCAAGCTGGTGAAATCACTGTATGGGCTGAAACAAGCTCCTAAGCAATGGCATCAAAGGTTTGATGAGGCTGTCTTGTCGTTTGGTTTTAAAATTAACCAATCGGATAAGTGTCTATACAGCAAGTTTGATGATTCCGGTAAAGGAGTGATCATTTGTCTGTATGTGGATGACATGTTGATCTTTGGTACCAACCTTAGACTAGTGGAACTCACAAAAGAGTTTTTGTCATCAAATTTCGCCATGAAAGACATGGGGGAGGCGGATGTGATTCTTGGTATTAGAATCAAGCGTGAGGCTGGAAGGATATCTTTATCACAAGCTCACTACGTTGAGAAAGTGTTAAAGAAGTTCAAATACTTGAACTGTTCCCCTGTAAGTACTCCCATGGAGGCAAGCGTAAAGCTTATGCCTAACACAGGAAAGGCTGTGTTGCAACACGAATATTCTCAAGTGATTGGATGCTTAATGTATGCAATGACGAGCACGAGACCGGATATAGCTTACGCGGTTGGGAGGTTGAGTAGGTACACTAGTAATCCTAGTACTCACCATTGGCAAGCTATAAAGCGTGTGCTCAAGTACTTGAGAGGAACCATGGACTATGGTTTGTGTTATGATGGATTTCCTTCGGTTTTGGAAGGTTATTCTGATGCAAGTTGGATCACCAACGTGGAAGATCATACTTCTACAAGTGGTTGGGTGTTCCTTCTTGGGGGAGGTGCCATTTCTTGGGCATCTAAGAAACAAACTTGTATCACAAGTTCGACTATGGAATCTGAATTTGTGGCTTTGGCAGCTGCTGGAAGAGAGGCTGAATGGTTGAGAAACCTTGTCTCTGATATTCCATTGTGGTCGAAACCGGTGTCTCCTATCTCGATCCGTTGTGATAGTCAAGCGACTATGGCTAAGGCTTATAGCCAAGTGTACAATGGAAAGTCAAGACACCTTGGCGTTAGGCATAGCGCGGTTCGTGAATTGATCACTCACGGTGTGATAACTTTAGAGTTTGTACGGTCTCAGCAAAATCTAGCAGATCACTTGACGAAGGGTCTGTCTAGGGACTTGGTAATAAAGTCAGCTGAAGGGATTGGTTTGAAGTCCATTTCAAACCTCTAGTCGTGGGACACCCAACTCCCTTCTAGTACGACGCTAGGAGCTGAGTTCAAGGTGAGCCCATTCCTTGAGAGGTTGTAGCACTGTTTATGTAATCCCAAAGGAAGTGCTTATTATCTGCATGAAAATTTAGGTTGAAGTATGACTTCTTAATAGATCCTTTGAAAAATTGCAAATGCAGAAGCAAGATGTAAAGGATCTACCTATGCGAGGGTGAAGTGTAGCCGCTTCAAGAAGCTCGGACTTAGCTTCATATACATTCGTGAGAGGATTGGACACATGGCTCTTTAATAGTGTCAAGTAAACACTTAGAGTAGTGAGAAACTCATGCGTGTTTTACCCTCTCGTGCCCAAAGTAGTTTGATAAGTTCAATCCGTAGGACACTTTGATTCTCGGGCATTAGATGCGTGTGATTCACAGTATGTAAATTCAATCGATACGACATTTATATATATGCATGTGGTTTGGTTTATTCGTTGCGGGTTTTTGTGAATGAAAGGTTACACTTAAATGGGGGAGGAATGTTGGATATTTAAGTGTATAAGGTTACAACATGTTCCAAAGTGTTCCAACATAAAGGGACAGTTACTTTGGTTCAATCATTAAACGAACGGTTGCAAACGTTCGTTGAAGCCTTATGAGAACTTTATAAGTTCAGTTGTCTCTCTGAGACAAGGATCACGAGATTGACAAGATCTAGAGACATAGATCTGATTCACAAAGCAACAAAAGTAAACACACACAAGATCTCTATTTGTTACTCTTTGATCTTAAGCCTAGACAAAGAGTGGACGTGATTGTCTTATCCTGCAAGGGATTTCGTGTAACCCAAGGCTGTATAGGGTCGAAATACTCTTAAAGGAAACTGCTTCGTACATGATTCAATCATAATCCAAGATACCCACAGATCTCACAGTTTTTTCTCTTTGAAACACAGTTTTCGTCGTTCAGTTCCAACACCCTGTTCTCTGTTCCAACACCGATTACAGAGAAGATATTCCAACAATCTTTAAGAGTATTTTCTGAGAACGATGGCTGGTGTTTCTGTGCGTGAGATGACTTCCAAGTTTGGGAAGTTAGACAAGTTTGAAGGAGTTGATTTCAGAAGATGGAAAAAGAAGATGCACTTTCTCCTCACAACCCTCAATGTGGTGCATGTTCTAAGCATGTCGATGCCTCTCGTCGCGGCAGATCACTACAAGAAATAGGGGCATTGATAGCACATTACAATAGCACAGTTTCTGTAATTGCTATCATAGAAGATAAAGGGGATTGGAAGACTATCTGATAGCATTTTAAAATGCTATGCCAAAATTTTACTGAAGCGGGAACAAAAAAAATACTTTGGAGCCGAATATTTGTCAATGGGCGTCTAATATTTTTATGGGCGCCAACACTTAAAAAAAAAAACATAATTAGCCTCACTGTGACAATTTTTCTTTACAACGCAGAAACAAAAATTCTCTTTGAACGGAAAAAAAAAAGAGAACAGCTCTCGAGAGAGACTCACTTCTCCTCCACCTATCCTCGCCGTCTCCGACATACTCATCCACTGTCTCTTCACACCCTCCTCCTCCTCCCCCTCAACCTCTTCCTCCACCTCTAGTTCCCCGACCCACTTACCCAAACCCTAACTCACCTCCGACTGAAATCTGGGATTTCGATACACCATTTGTTCGAGTTTCTAAGTCGATTCGAGTTCTTTGATCCTAGATCTCGCCGTTACCATGTTGCAGAGGCTCGATTCGAGTTCTTTGATCCTAGATCTCGCCGTTACCATGTTACTGATCTTCTTGGCTACAATAAGCTTCAGAGATTAATTCCCTAATCCGTCGTTGCAAAGGTTTTCGAAACTCAAATCGAATAGCAAAAATTCCCTCTCGTCTTGATTTTCGATTTTTCCCCAAAGTTTCTCTCTTTGGTGATGGAACAGAATAACGACCTAGGAGGTGGAGATACAACGAAGAAGACTACGTCGTCTTTGGAACTCATGTGTAAGAAAGGTATTGATCAACAACATATTAAATTCAATTCCTTCATTGCTTCTACGTTTCTGAGATCTATGGTTTTGTAGTGGATCATGTCTATGGTACCACTATCTCTACTTTTGTAACATTAAAGCATTTCGAAAATTTTCTATACAAAGTGAAATTTTC
Source organism: Erythrophleum ivorense (assembly GCA_026724425.1). Classification (NCBI taxonomy): domain Eukaryota; kingdom Viridiplantae; phylum Streptophyta; class Magnoliopsida; order Fabales; family Fabaceae; genus Erythrophleum; species Erythrophleum ivorense. Next base: position 1,988,580 of record JAIUCV010000084.1, read on the forward strand.
AATCTTGTTAGTTAATTTCTTGGTCATGGATTAATTTGCTAAGCTAAGACTAGTTCAAGCACTTGGAGTCGTTATCATTGTAGGTCTTCTCTGGTGGAAATCGAAGATAGACACAGAAGCACACTTCAGAGACCAAGTAAGTCTGAAACCAAAACTTGAGAAATACAAGTACAAGGACCATATATAACTACTTAGCTCAATGGACTGACTATGTTTTTCTTTTATCACTTGTTAGATACTTTTATCGATAGTCGCATGTGGTTACGTTTATGAATTTGAACTGCATAGAGGTCTTGTTTCGTTTTTATGCAGTTCCAACGAATTTTGTTGACTTGGGAACTTGAAGTTGAGCCTGTAAAACTGGCTACTTAGCCTGTTTTTCTGATGAGTTGGCGTGGCATCATATGCATTGAAGGTTCATTGTTTGTTGTCTAGCTTTTCAGTGTAGATTCACTATATTTTTAATCATATCTCTGTCTATTGTCTTCTTTATTTGCTTCTCTCTGATGATAAGTTCATTTCTTATATAGCAAAGAATATTGTAATCACTGGCCTGATGTGAGTGACCCTTCACGATGAAAATGTGGTTTCACTAAGGGACTTTTCTACTAATTTTGTTTTCTTGAATGACGTTTGTAAGAATAAGGCACTTGCTTTTGTTCAAAAGTTGCAATAACTCAACAATGTCGTGGCTTGTCAGCTTCAACTAACAAGTTAACCAAAGAACAGCTTTCTGGCTTCTAGGTATCTAAACCCTTCCTTCAGTCGATTTATTTATTCTCGTTCTAGCTGTCAACTTGTCAATAAGAGTATAAGACTAATGACTCACAAGTGCAATATTATGTACTTTACATTATGTTTAGCTTCGTTTCTCAACACAAATTGGCTAATTTGTTTTCTTTGATATCTTGCAGAACCAATGGTGAGTAAATTGAGCTTATTGTTGCTGGTCAGGTCTACGTATGTGCTTTTGGTGCTGGTGCTGGTATGGTCAGGTCTTGTACTTGTTCAGAATGCGAAAGGTTTCAGATGTGTGTAGGTGATGATTTTGATCCGATTGTATGTTTTTTCCTTGTGATTTTAGTACAAGACTTGGATTGAGACTCTTGTAATGTATGGTGGATTATGTATGTGTTGATGATTATGAAATATATATAGATTTGAATATATGAAAAAAGTTGTTCGTTTACTATTACAAATGCAGCATGCTATTGCATAAAATACGAGTCACCACAGTAATTATTATTGCATCAACAAATTGCTACAAAACAATAGATAATAGCCTAGATAATTAGCTATAAGTAATTTTAATATAGCACCATAAGTGTGCTATAATATTTATTTCACAGCATGTAAAATGAGTTATAACAAAATATATTAAAACATTTTAATAACGCTATGATAGATAAACCTATAATAGCACGTGAAAAAATGCTATTGTAGAGGTGTGACCTATTATAGCTCCGGCTGTCATAGCATTTATGAAAACGCTATGAAACACATATGATAGCGTTTTTCGTGTGCTAAGAATATCCACTTTTCTTGTAGTGGATCCAGAGACCGAGGCATATGCAGAGGAAGTTAGGGCACAACTCAAATGGAAGAATGATGACTACATCTGTCACGGGCACATTCTCAATGGTATGTCTGATTCTCTTTTTGATGTCTATCAAAATGTCCAATCCGCAAAGGAGTTATGGGATGCGTTGGAATCGAAGTACATGGCAGAGGATGCTTCTAGTAAGAAGTTCCTTGTGAGTAATTTTAACAATTACAAGATGTCTGATTCAAGGCCAGTGATGGAGCAATACCATGAATTGCTTTGCATCCTGGGCCAATTCGCTCAATACGATTTGAAGATGGATGAATCCATCTCAGTGTCAAGTATCATTGACAAGTTGCCTCCTTCCTGGAAGGATTATAGGCGAACGTTAAAACACCAGAAAGAAGAGTTGTCTCTGATACAACTTGGCAGCCACTTGCGCATAGAGGAATCTCTGAGAGTGCAAGAGGGTGGAAAACCCAAAGTGGCTGATACTTCTTCTATCAATATGATGGAAGAGAGTGATGATTCTAAGTGGAAGAATAAAGGGAAGAAACGTCCCTTTAACATCAACACCTACAATCGATCCAACAAGAGGTCTAAACCTGTCTGTTGGAATTGTAACAAGCCTGGTCACTTCAAAAGTGATTGTAGGGCTGGAAAGGATAAGGATAAAACGCCTCAGAAACGTTTTGGGCAAGGGTCTAAGGACCAAGGCCAATCACCACATCAAGGTCAGATTTATGAGATTGATACATACCCCAAATTGTATTATGTATCAAAGATATCTGAGGCATGTTATGTGCAGGATGATGATGTGTCGTGGTGGATTGACTCGGGTGCAACAACACATGTTTGCAAAGATCGTGGCTGGTTCAAGACTTATGAATCGGTGGAAGATGGATCTGTACTCTATATGGGCAACGAGTCAACTGCTCCTATCCTTGGTCGTGGAAAAGTGGTGCTGGAGTTTAGTTCTGGGAAATCTCTTCATCTCAATGATGTTATTCATGTACCCAGAATTAGGAAAAACTTAGTTTCTGGAAGTGTTTTAAATAAGTCTGGATACAAACAAGTGTATGAGTCGGATAAGTATGTACTGTCCAAACGTGGTCTCTTTGTTGGATTTGGACACTTTTGTAATGGCATGTTTATGCTTAATATTAATAAAGTTATCAATTCTAGTTATATGACATGTTCCAACATGGATCCGTCTGTTCCAACAACAGTCGGAAATGATAGTTTCTTATGGCATATGAGATTAGGCCATGTACATTATGCTAGGATGCTTGAAATGTCGAAGGAAGGTTTAATTCCTGGTTTTGACATGAATGTAGAGAAATGTGGAACATGTATGTTGACTAAGATAACTAGGAAGAAGTTTGATAGCATTGTTAGGGTATCGAAAGTCCTTGGACTGATTCATAGTGATTTATGTGATTTGCATGCTACACCATCTCTGGGGAATAAGAAATATTTCGTCACATTCATTGATGACTATTCCAGATATTGTTCTGTATATTTGTTGCACTCTAAGGATGAGGCCTTAGAGAAATTCAAGGTTTACAAAACTGAGGTTGAATTGCAACAGAGTAACTTGATTAAGAAGTTACGCACCGATAGAGGTGGTGAGTATTATGATCCTGCATACTTTCAGTCTGTGGGGATAATACATGAGATCACAGCTCCTTATACACCACAACAAAATGGTGTATCTGAGAGGAAAAACAGAGTCCTAAAGGAAATGGTTAATTCCATGTTATCCTACTCTGGATTGAGTGACGGCTTCTGGGGTGAAGGCATGTTAACAGCATGTTACTTGTTGAACAGAGTTCCTAACAAAAGGAACAAGGTTACCCCATATGAACTTTGGTATAAAAAGAAGCCTAACTTGAACTACCTTCGAGTTTGGGGCTGTAGGGCTGTAGTAAGACTACCCCAACCAAAGATAAGAACTTTGGGAGAAAGAGGTATTGATTGCATCTTTATTGGTTATGCTGAGCATTCCAAGGCTTATAGGTTCTATGTCATTGAACCTAATGATTCTATAGCAGTTCACACTGTGATTGAGTCAAGAGATGCAATATTTGATGAGAATCGTTTCACATCAATACCTAGACCAAAGGATCTGGTTTCGTTTGGAGCTGGACAAGGAGATGGTACGATCGTACGTTCCAACATCTCGACTTGTGTTCCAACATCCAGCGAGTCACCTGTACTTCGTAGAAGTAAGAGAGGAAGGATTGAGAAATCATTTGGTCCTGAATTCCAAATTTATTTGGTGGAAGGTTCAAGAGATGAGATTGTTGTACAATACTCATATTGTTACCTAGTAGGTGATGAACCTAGGACATTTAGTGAGGCAATGGCTTCCATTGATGTTGCTTTCTGGAAAGAAGCTGTAAATGATGAGATGGACTCTATAGTAGGAAACAATACATATTTCCTGACTGATCTCCCACCTGGTTGCAAAGCTTTAGGCTGCAAGTGGATTTTCACAAAGAAAATGAAAATCGGTGGTGCAATCGATAAGTTCAAAGCTCGATTGGTTATACAAGGTTTTAGACAGAGGGAAGGCATTGATTATTTTGATACATATGCTCCTGTTGTCAGAATCTCTTCTATAAGGTTCTTGATTGGTTTAACAGCCATTCATGATCTTGTGATCCATCAAATGGATGTTAAGACTGCATTCTTAAATGGCGTCTTGGAAGAAGAGGTGTATATGGAACAACCAGAGGGATTTGTTGTGCCTGGTAGTGAGCACAAGGTGTGCAAGCTGGTGAAATCAATGTAGGGGCTGAAACAAGCTCCTAAGCAATGGCATCAAAGGTTTGATGAGGCTGTCTTGTCGTTTGGTTTTAAAATTAACCAATCGGATAAGTGTCTATACAGCAAGTTTGATGATTCCGGTAAAGGAGTGATCATTTGTCTGTATGTGGATGACATGTTGATCTTTGGTACCAACCTTAGACTAGTGGAACTCACAAAAGAGTTTTTGTCATCAAATTTCGCCATGAAAGACATGGGGGAGGCGGATGTGATTCTTGGTATTAGAATCAAGCGTGAGGCTGGAAGGATATCTTTATCACAAGCTCACTACGTTGAGAAAGTGTTAAAGAAGTTCAAATACTTGAACTGTTCCCCTGTAAGTACTCCCATGGAGGCAAGCGTAAAGCTTATGCCTAACACAGGAAAGGCTGTGTTGCAACACGAATATTCTCAAGTGATTGGATGCTTAATGTATGCAATGACGAGCACGAGACCGGATATAGCTTACGCGGTTGGGAGGTTGAGTAGGTACACTAGTAATCCTAGTACTCACCATTGGCAGGCTATAAAGTGTGTGCTCAAGTACTTGAGAGGAACCATGGACTATGGTTTGTGTTATGATGGATTTCCTTCGGTTTTGGAAGGTTATTCTGATGCAAGTTGGATCACCAACGTGGAAGATCATACTTCTACAAGTGGTTGGGTGTTCCTTCTTGGGGGAGGTGCCATTTCTTGGGCATCTAAGAAACAAACTTGTATCACAAGTTCGACTATGGAATCTGAATTTGTGGCTTTGGCAGCTGCTGGAAGAGAGGCTGAATGGTTGAGAAACCTTGTCTCTGATATTCCATTGTGGTCGAAACCGGTGTCTCCTATCTCGATCCGTTGTGATAGTCAAGCGACTATGGCTAAGGCTTATAGCCAAGTGTACAATGGAAAGTCAAGACACCTTGGCGTTAGGCATAGCGCGGTTCGTGAATTGATCACTCACGGTGTGATAACTTTAGAGTTTGTACGGTCTCAGCAAAATCTAGCAGATCACTTGACGAAGGGTCTGTCTAGGGACTTGGTAATAAAGTCAGCTGAAGGGATTGGTTTGAAGTCCATTTCAAACCTCTAGTCGTGGGACACCCAACTCCCTTCTAGTACGACGCTAGGAGCTGAGTTCAAGGTGAGCCCATTCCTTGAGAGGTTGTAGCACTGTTTATGTAATCCCAAAGGAAGTGCTTATTATCTGCATGAAAATTTAGGTTGAAGTATGACTTCTTAATAGATCCTTTGAAAAATTGCAAATGCAGAAGCAAGATGTAAAGGATCTACCTATGCGAGGGTGAAGTGTAGCCGCTTCAAGAAGCTCGGACTTAGCTTCATATACATTCGTGAGAGGATTGGACACATGGCTCTTTAATAGTGTCAAGTAAACACTTAGAGTAGTGAGAAACTCATGCGTGTTTTACCCTCTCGTGCCCAAAGTAGTTTGATAAGTTCAATCCGTAGGACACTTTGATTCTCGGGCATTAGATGCGTGTGATTCACAGTATGTAAATTCAATCGATACGACATTTATATATATGCATGTGGTTTGGTTTATTCGTTGCGGGTTTTTGTGAATGAAAGGTTACACTTAAATGGGGGAGGAATGTTGGATATTTAAGTGTATAAGGTTACAACATGTTCCAAAGTGTTCCAACATAAAGGGACAGTTACTTTGGTTCAATCATTAAACGAACGGTTGCAAACGTTCGTTGAAGCCTTATGAGAACTTTATAAGTTCAGTTGTCTCTCTGAGACAAGGATCACGAGATTGACAAGATCTAGAGACATAGATCTGATTCACAAAGCAACAAAAGTAAACACACACAAGATCTCTATTTGTTACTCTTTGATCTTAAGCCTAGACAAAGAGTGGACGTGATTGTCTTATCCTGCAAGGGATTTCGTGTAACCCAAGGCTGTATAGGGTCGAAATACTCTTAAAGGAAACTGCTTCGTACAAGATTCAATCATAATCCAAGATACCCACAGATCTCACAGTTTTTTCTCTTTGAAACACAGTTTTCGTCGTTCTGTTCCAACACCCTGTTCTCTGTTCCAACACCGATTACAGAGAAGATATTCCAACACAGACTAATCCTAATGGTGAACCATCCAGGTAGAGAAAGATGGCTCACTGGGAATTCAATTAAGTCGAAGCCCAAATTTGGCTTCCCAAATGCGGAAGCAAAATTTGTTCTAAGTGGGAGTCAAATTTAGGGGAGAGTTTATGGTATTACCTGTAATTATAGGTAGAAAGATGAGAAGAGAAACAATCACCAGAAATGAAAGTTTATTGGTTGCCATTACTTATGTTCCTAAAGGATACAACAATTCTTGTTTAGAAATAAAAATAATCGATAGCATCATAGCAGGAATAGTTATATGGATAAAAATTGGTATATTAAATTTGTTTTAAGAGATGTTACAGGTTTATTTTCACACTGATTAATAAAGGATAGGGAAAATTGCTATAGTTTTTAAGTTTATAATTGGAAAACAAGGTGGACACAAGTTTTAATTAGAAAAAGAGGTGTATGAGTGTGCAGGGCTTAACTTACGTAATTTCTTTTATAATTTAATTACGACTGTGCCATTATACATATTTTCTTTAAAAACATCATTTTCTCCACTTTGGATCCAACCGCAAATCACCATTTTCTCCATTTTCTCCATTTTCTCCACTCAAACTCAATGAAGAAATCTCCGGAAAACAAAAAAATCTAAATATGCTAGTATTTCGATTTCTCGCTCAACCAGATATGGGCTGTTTCAATTCACAAAGACCACGTAATTCAACGAGATCAAGATTATTAATAATAGGGATTTCAATTGAATACATGAAATCTGGATTATGAAGAATATATAGAATATGAATTTTGCTCATCCGGTATTAGATTTGATTTTTGTTTTAGTTTTGTATAAGTACATATACAGAGGAGAGAGGAAGAAGATGAAGAGGAAGGATAGGAAAGGAAGAAGACGACTTTTTTTTCTTTTTATAACGATAATTAATGGGAATCTTTGTAAAAAACATGGAGATAGTGTACGTAAAAATAGTGTACACGCAAATATATAGTGTACGCGCCAATATATGGTGTATCGATAGTGTACACTAGTGTAGATAGTGTATTTACACGCTGTTATACATTATACGCATCAGTAGTGTACACTACATTTTTAGTGTACGATAGTGTACGTACACACTATTATACAGTGTACGCATTAGTAGTGTACACTAGTGTAGATACAGTGTACACGCTATTATACAGTGTACGCATCAGTAGTGTACACTACATTTTCAGTGTACGTGTTATATAGTGTACGTGTTTTATGTTTCTTCGTAGTGTACGTGTTATATGGTGTACGTGTTTTATGTTTCTTCATAGAGCCCACATTCCACTATCTGACACATGAGTGGGGCCCATATTCCACTCTCTGACACATGGGTGGAAAACTAGTGTCCCTCCCTCTCCTACTCTCTCTCCTTCTCTCTCCCTCTCTCTCCTACTCTCTCTCCTTCTCTCTCCCTCTCTCTCCTACTCTCTCTCCTTCTCTCTCTCTCTGCACTCTCTCCTCTCTCTCTCTCTCACTCTCAGGGTTAATACCGTCCGAAAATCACACACCAAACAACCTCTCTCCTATTTTTCTAATTAAAACTTACACCCACCCATTTTCCTAATTAAAATCTTAAAACTACCTCTTTTGCAAAGAATCCCTTTAATAAACTAGTTGTTGTCTTTTTTCAATAGAAAAGTTTTAGCATTTCTGATGAACTTCGACATATATGTCACATAACTATAACCAATTTATTAAAGAAAAAAAAAACTGATTTTTAAAGTTCAAGCCATTGATATCTATTATTGAGTTGCCAAATATATTTGATTATTTTTTTTGTTTTTTATTAATAGTTTTAATTGGTCATTTAGACAATAATGTTGGTCAAACAGTTTATTTCACTAAGATTGTAAGATCAATGTAATAGATAATGAAATTAACATCAGTGTCATCTATTCAAATTTGCGTTAATGGATTCCGTAATATATATTATAACGCCCCGACCACCCATCCCGATGAGTCACCCACGCCCTCTCTTGGCCCGTGTGCCCCACTCTTGTCCGACGGTCGGTTTGTTATTTTTGAGAGGCTTTACCGACTTGTTTACTATCCCTACAATCAACACCCGACCTTTCCCCATGTTTTGGCCTCACTTACACGGTTCCGCAGACCACTTTCCGGAAGGTCACCCATCATTCCACTACTCCAGCCCAAGCACGTTTAACTTTGGAGTTACTTATGGGCCTTTGAACGAAAAGGTAAGTGCACTTTGTTGACATAGATAGCCAAATCAATTCTCTTAAATCTCTCCACAAACCGGGATGTTACAATTCACCTCCACTCACTGAGCGCAACGTCCTCGTTGCGCACCTGGATCGTCACCCCCTGACGGTGTGAGTCAAGGCCACTCCACTTGACTCCACACTCACGTCTGGGTTCGGCTCTGTTACCAAATTATAACGCCCTGACCGCCCATCCCGGTGAGTCACCCACGCCCTCTCTCACCCATGGGCCCCGCCCTTGTCCGACGGTCGATTTGTTATTTTTGAAAGGCTCTACTGACTTGTTTACTATCCCTGCAATCAACACCCGATTTTTCTCCATGTTTTGGCCTCACTTACACGGTTCCGCATATCACTTACACGGGTCCGCATACCCTTTCCCGGAAGATCACCTATCCTTCGACTACTTCAGCCCAAGTACGCTTAACTTTAGAGTTACTTATGGGCCTTTGACCGAAAAGGTAAGTGCACTTTGTTGATATAAATAGCCAAATCAATTCTCTTAACTCTCTCCCCAAACTGGGATGTTACATATATTATATTTTTATATAATAGATTTTCCATACTAGGAGATTGTTTTTTTCCAATAACAATAACATGGGAATCATCTATTCAATTCAGTTACTTTTATTAATATTTGACCAAAGTCCACTACTTACCATTGGGTTTGAGTGCACTCGATGCCCTTAAGTTGAACCGAGGGTGACAGTGTATACCTGCATGAGGTTTTGAATCGACGTTTACAGTTAACGATAAATATACATAGGTCTATTTTAACAATAACATCTGATTTCGTAGGTTTGACTTGCACATTTTTAAGTTAGGGGTTAAATTTGTAAAAATAATTTTGTTCGCGGTTTTTTTGCACAAAATCATTTTAAATTTCGTCACAAATATACGAAAGTCTTATATTGCGAATGACTTTAATTTTATAAGATTGACTTGCAAGGATTTTAATTGAGGGTTTGATTTGCAAAAAAAAAATTAGTTCGAGTTTTTTTTTACACAATCATATATTGTTCATAACGGGACCTTTTTCCTTAACCAATTGTTATACGAGAAATCATCATTATCCATATCGAATCATATTTGAATGAATATTTAATTATTATTATTATGATATATAGAATATATATAAAATGAGGAATTAATTAGTATCGAGTTCATTGGTATCATCGGATAAGGAAGACACTTGAGATGCACCATTGCAGCAACATTGGTCTTTCTTGCCTTGATAATCTGTACAATACCCTCCTAATGGGTATCCTTTGTATCTGCAAAGTTCATTGCATGTCATATAGCCTCTACATTCTCCTTGCAAATTTGCAATAAACATGGTGCGACTAGACCTGTTTAGTTCATGAACGATCACATTAACAAGACTAAGTAAAAAGAAACGTTCAATTTTTTATTAATATTAATATGGATAACTAGTGCAAGTTTATGTTTATCCAACAATGACAAAACAAATTAAGGTTTCAAAAAAATAAAAAATAAACTCGAATCTATAACTTTTTCTCGAATCTATCAAGAAAAATTTGCAACATAATATTTTCTCGTTTAAATTGTCATCTTTCAAAATAAAGCAAGCAAAAATGACCTCCATCATTTTTTTTTACTGAATTTTTAGTCCGCGAAAGATATATATATATTTTTTTTTTGTTTTGTACCCATTGATGATCTGGAATGGCATCAAACAGGTCGCCAAACATTTTGCATGCAAGAACCTTGTGCAACCAGTCAACTATACACCTCCTAATCCTAATGGTAGTCGAAGCCCAAATTTGGATTCCCAAATGCGCAAGCAAAACTTGTTCTAAGTGGGAGTCAAATTTAGGGGAGAGTTTATGGTATTACCTGTAATTATAGGTAGAAAGATGAGAAGAGACACCATCACCAGAAATGAAAGTTTCTTGGTTGCCATTAGTTATGTTCCTAAAGGATGCAACAAGTCTTGGTTAGAAAATAAAAATAATCGATAGACGAATAATTATATAACAAATAAAAAAATATTTAAATAGAAATTGATATCTTCAAATTATTTAAGAGATGTCGATCTTACAGATTTATTTTCACACTGTTTAATAAAATAGTCGTTATCTTTTTCAATAGAAAAGTTTCAACATTTATGATGAACTTATACATATGTGGCACATATATATATATATATATAACCTAAGTTATGAAAGAAAGAAAGAAAGAAAGAAAACTGATTTTAAAAATCAAACCATTGATATCAATATTATAGACTACCCAAATATATTTGATTCTTTCTTTGTTTTCTTTTAGTTTTAATTGGTCATTTAGATTTTAGACAATAATCTTGGTCAAACACTTCATTTCACCAAGAGTTTAAGATCATATAATAGGTATATAAATTAACATTATATCAGCTATTCAAATGAAATTTAATGGATCTTCCATAATATATAATGGATTTTCCATATTAGGAGATAATATTTAATAATACTATTAAAATTAATTAATTAATAATGCCATTGTACGAATTCAACATTTTTTAGTCAAACAAAATCATGATTAACTACGATTTGATTTTCGATGACTGCCAAGAAAATTCCAAACAAATGAAAATCAACAGCAAGTCGATGACACATAAATTTGTTTAGAAAGTTATCTTTAGAGTACCAATAATCATCGTAAAACATGAATAATGATTAATACTCTTTTTACCAACTGATTTAAGACTGAAATTGGAATCCATGAAAACGAATAAAGTAAATTACACATTTACACCATAAGTTTTACTCTATAGTTATATTTATAAATAACTAAAAGAAGTAAGTCGACTACTTACCATTGGTTTTGAAAGCACTTGTTGCCCTTGAGTTGAACCGAGGGTTATAATATATACCCTTCAGGCTACAGCCATGTTTCAGACGGGACCCAAATATTGGTGACGTATTCGCCATGAGTGCTTACTTTGATATCACCATAATAATGATATCATTGGAAATTTGCAACCGGACTCCGTCCTAGTTAATTGTAGAGTCAACTCAAAAGGAATTGACAATGAATGAAGTGGCTAAAATCCTTTATATATTACTCATTCCAATGTGGAATTTATCTTATGCACATTCTCCAAATATTAAGGTTTAGTTGTCCATTAACCTCTATCTTATCTCAATAACCCACTCTCCTGATAATGGCTCTTATAGCTATTAATCTCACCAGACAATCAATTATTGGGTCGAGGGGCAAGACCTTTTTTGGGCCGGATTACAGGCGTGCAGATAAGGCTCTATACCACGTTAAGTTTTATAGAGATAAAATTAAATCAATTGGCAATGAATTTGAATAAAGATGCCCAAGTGTTGTATATATTATTCAAAGTTTCTCTCAACTTTAATATATTACTAGACCAATGTCCGCGCATACGCGAGTTTTTCTGTTGTTATAATTTAAAAAAATGCTAGAAAATAATTATAGATTTCTGATTAATATTATAAACTCTAACATAAATAATACTTGCATTTCAATTTCAACTTGCTTGATTAGTGACTGACTTTTAAATATATATATTTTTTGTATTATACCACACGTCTCTTTGCCCTCAACTCTTTTTGTTTATTCACCGCCAGATGGAACAGACTCCGCTATCCCGCCATCGTTCTTTGTTGAATCCGTTTCTCCGTATATTAGGAGAATTGAGATATTTAATAGTGACTCAAGATAGTAGCAAATAAATAAGATTTAGAGTTGTCAGTTAGAAGGAAAATGAAAAGTCATGCCACAAGTCAATTTCTAAGGTGTCCACGTGTCGCATAAATACAGAGAATTAGTCACAATTCATATATATGACTTAAGGTTTCTTATCTTATATAGAATCCCCAATGAAAATGAAAATCACAAGAATCACAATAAACGGAAGCTGGTTGTTGCTAAAAAAACAATGAAAATCACAAGAATCGGTTTAGAGAAAACAAAAATATTTTGAAACAGAATTGCTCTGTTTTGGGATCAAAAAGTTTTTTCAATGAGACAAGTCACAAAACAAGCTTAATACTAATCTAAAAGTGAGTGAGTGCAGAGAATCATAAGCCAAAGCTGCATTCTCAAAGCTGAAAGCAATCTCATGAGACATCATCTATCCATCAAACAGTAGCAGATAGCGCATACATGAATTCGTAAACCTAGGGACTGTAAGCACCACATCGAACCACACAACCTTTTCCCAAATCTCTTCCCTGCTACGCCTTTCAAATGAAATCTCTGCACACCAAACCATCTTCTCCTTTTTCCTAACAATATGGTCCCACAAAACCAACATGTTACCACCGTGTCTCGCCAGTTTAACATTCTTGTAATCAGCGGAAATCTCTGGTAGCCCTTCTAATCCTTTTAATTTTCTCCTCACACTATCCTCCAGCCATACAAACTCCCCACAGTCCGTATAGTAGTAGGATATGTTCTGTACTGTACAACAACAAAACAGATTGTAGCCCGTATTCGATTCTAGAAATGCGTCTGTCGATTCTAGCCCGTTATGGGATATCCTCTAGTAAACAAAGGAAAAGACACTGGAATTTCTAGGATCGAATACATATTTTAATCAGGATTGTGATTGTATAATAGAGAACATAGCCTGTATAATACTATTATACGTACAGTGCTTGGGGAGTTTGAATGGTATGCCGATACGGAGGATGATCTCTGCGTATGGATATTACAAGGTTTAGCAGGGCTACCAAAGTTTTCTGGTGACTGCAAGAATGTTTTACTTGCGGAACACGGTGGAAATATGGTGGTTCTGTGGGACGAGTATTTTGGGGAAAAGGAGAAGATGATCTAGTGTGCAGAGATCTCGCTTGAAAGGCACAGCAATGGAGAGATTTGGGGAAATGTTGAGTGGTGTAATGAGGTGCTTACTGTCCCTAAGGTTTACAAATTCGTGTATGCTCTTTCTGCTACTGTTTGATGGATGGATGATGAGTCATGAGATTGGTTGCAGCTTAGAAATACAGGTTTGGCTTATGAATCTTTGCACTCGCTCACTTGTAGCATTGAAGAAAGAAATGGATTCAAGTGCCTCCATGGCTTATGAATAGTTGGCCCCTCATGTTTGTGTTAATCCAACATAATAGGAGAAACCAGGGAAGATGGTGGTGTTAAAGCTTAGAGTGTCAAATGATAGTAGAAAATTATGAATGAGTGGTTTATTTTTCTATTAAACGTAAATGAAAGCGAACTTAAGATAGATCCTTATATAAAAGATAATTAAAAAATAAAGATTCAAAAGCTCTGACATAGAGGTGGAAAGCAGTAACTTGACTACTGGTGTTGAAAGACAGTCCATACTTCTTAGGGTCCAATTGGCATAAATAATAACAGAATAAGTGAAAAATTGTATGCGGAATAAACTGGACTGAATACGAGGAAAAGCGACATACTATTCAAGCCCTTAGTGATCTCGTGGAAACGTAAATTGTTGCATTTTATGGTCTCCTTTTCCTTTTTGGTCTTATCTTTTTTTTTTTTTCCAGTGATTTCCCTTTTTGCATGGAGGTTTCCTTTCTTCTAGACGACCTTGTTCATTTTTATACGAGCCGCTAAGGTTTTGACTGTTTGTCAGATGGGTTTATCTTGAATAGACATGGCTTTAGACGAGGGTGGCACAATCCATCTCCAACAAGATGCATCGACATAACATTCACGGTAAAGCTGGAAACTTCTGGTGACTTTTAAAGCGAAGAAAATCCTCCTCTCATAGAGAGGACAACTGTGGAGAAATTTGATAAAATATTCACGTGGAGGAAAGTGGAAGTTGATCAAATATCAATCTCCTTAGTTGAGAAATTTGAAAAGAACGGCCCCTCATGGTCTAGAGATTTGAATATGCAAGCTTATCGAAGTTGCTCTTGGCAACTTAATAATTGGCGGAACTTGGAAAGGTGACTGGTCCACACCACCACAACCTAAACACACAGGTGAGAAGATCGATGAACAATATGGAGGAAGAGATGGCGACAGCTTCGGGGTGAGGGGACCGGACCAACGGACAGCGGCAGTTGAAGAACCAAGCGAATGAAGAGAGATCTCCGAATAGGCGGAGGAGCAAGTCCTATGACAGCTCACCGGTATAACACCGTTTAACGATGCAGCAGAAGAGTAAGCAGTGGAGGATTTGAAATAAAAGGCGGTCGGAATCCAGATAGAAATCCGGAAGAATCTTGCCGCCGGCGAAGACAGCCGACGGAAGGTGAAATAACGTTTCACGTATTCATGATTTATATTATTATTTTACTGTTTATGCTACCAGATTATAATTAATCAGATATTGCTGGTTTATGTAGAGTGAGAATTTATTAACCTGAGATAAGCCTGAATTGGGATGTATGTGCACTATCTGGGGATGTTTCACAGTTCCATATGATTCATCTTATGCAGCTTTGCAGTGTGTGGAAAAACCCTAAGTAAAAGTAACAAGTTCATTAGCAGGAGCACACGATTTATATATTATATCAAATCAACAAAATTTCAATCAAGTTTTATTTAAAGGAAAAACACTACTTGGTTCTCTCATTTATATTTTAAAAAACAATAACAAATTGTTTTCGGATTTTCATATACTTTGCTTTCGCAAATCTGCCCAACACTCTAAATACAATTCAAATAATATAAAAAAATTCAGTCAAAAGCTCTATATATTCTACAAAGGTTTGAAGAATTCATCAAAAATAAGAGAATATGATAGAAGAAAGATCATAGAAATCATCAAAATTAAGATGGTGTGATTTAGAAGAAACCAATAATATGATTAGGTTAGTTATTTTGAATCTTGATCATTTTTTTTTTGTTTTATTTAAAACCTTTATATTAAGAGGAAATAAAGATTAGATGCAAACTTACACGAGTATTTTCAATATGTGCAAGTCGGACGGTCTGTCATGGTCTCACGTGTCAAAGGTAATTTGGTGCACGTGAAACCACGACCACATGTTTATCGTAGATCTTTGAAAGTGTGTAGAATTGCCCATTTTAGAATCATCGATATATAGTTATTCTCAAATTTTGTAATAGATTCTCTCAAGAAGATTTTTTTTTTTTTTTTTTTTTTAGAGATAATAACTTTTACACAAGAAAATAGACTTTTCAAAGTAAGATGACTAATCTATTTGACTTTATAGTAAAGCATATATCTCAAATCTTATGACTTTATTTTTTCAATACATGATTTATAAAAATAATTAATAGGACCAATCTACTTGACTCTATATTAAGTATATAATCCAAATCTAGATACAAAATCTTCGAAAGTATTAAATACAGCAAGATTTTGTTTTCTATTAGTCAACAAATACCACAAGATTTGTTTCCATTTTTTTTTTTTAAAGATAAGTAAGAATATCAATGTATTTGACTCTAAAATATATAATCTAAGTCTAGATGGAAGATATTTGAATGTAGAATCCATCCGACTTTATTAGTAATTTCTGGAAACAATTTATTTAAGATTTAAATGGTAAGAGAGGAATCTAGGGGTGTCAAAATGGGTCATTACCCATAGATTACCCTGTTTGTGAAAAATTTTAACGAGTTTGGGTTGAATTTTTTTACCCATATAAATTAATGGGTTTTACCGGGTTGACCATAATAGTTTATGGGTTTAATAGGTAAATCTATTAGAGTTATGGGTTACCATGAGTTTATTACAATAAAGAACAAATACTATAAATATGTAAAATATACATAATTTATCACTTAAAAATATAAAATATCCATAAATTTATCATTAAAAATATAAACAATCATAAATATATACGTAACCTATCAACCAAAGAATATTCAAGTGTTTCCTAGATTATATGGTTTTGTGGTTTTATAATTTGAAGGTTTTATTATATGTTTTATCTAATAAATTATGAGTAATTTTTTTTTGCTACACAAATATTCCTATGAATTTGTTACTTGGAAGCTTTCGTTGAATTTTTAATAATATATAATATGTTTTAACATTTTTATTATTATTTTAAAATATACTAGGTAACAAACCCGCGAGTCAACGCGTGGTAAATGAAAATAATTTATTAAAATGTAAGTTATGTAATAATATTATGACATGACCATATTTTTAATTTTACAATCTACAACATATGTTTTAACATTTTTAACTCACTTGAAAATATTATATTTTTGGAAATATAATCTATTCTCAATACTATATTATATACAGTATTTTGGTTTGCTATGCATGATACTGAAAAACAATCAACCAAAAGTTAAATCATATATTTGAAAAAATCAAACAATGTTAACTGAATTAACAGTTAACAAAATAGTTAAGTGTATCTCATCTTGAAAGGTGATAAATAATCCAAAAGCAAACTTGAAACAGAATATCATTGATCTCAGGCAAAGGGGGATACAAATTAAACACGAGAGCACAATGGTTTGCATCAAGATGAAGGCTCCGCTCTATTAACATCAAGAGCACAATTATCTTCAAACAAAGCTGCGAACACTGTAAAATTGAGTTTTTTTTTTTTTGTTTTTTTTTTTTGCTTTCCATTGTCAAAAATGAATTTGGCAAATATGAACGTTCAAATAGGTATAGCTTCTCTTTCTTTTTTTCTTTTTTGGAAAAAAAAAAAACATAATGACTAACAAGATAACTGCACAAAACCCACATCATGAAACAACACTCCTTTCTTGAGGGAAAAAAAACATTTTGTTTCAACACTTAGAATACTGAAAAGAAAGTAAAAATCATGGAACAGAAGCTAATAAATGGTCATTAACTTAACCGGGTGAGTTAACCATTAAGCTCATAAACAATATCCATAAACAGATGCATACTTGTTTGCAAACTTATTCCGCATTACACTCAGCTGAACTGTTCAAAATCCAACTTTGCAGGCGGTCTTGAGCATGCTTTGGGATTCTTTCTTTAAACCAAGACGCATGAGGAGGTTTTGGGTGGAAAGAATGACAAGATTTTGAGTTGTTGTAGACACCCGGTGATTCATTTAAAGTGTTCCTCCACTGAAAGAAATTTGGGTCAGCGACTGAAGGATTTGGCAAGACGTCCGGTAGACAATGTTAGAGATGAAATGAGCACATTTCCCTGAGTCCGTCACGATTAGTAACAACACAAAGGCCCAGCCTGTCTTCAGCCTTAAACTCCTCAAAGAAACTGAAACTCTTGAGGAGAAAGGCAAATCTTTGGAAAAATGTAAAGAACGAGATGCAACGATTGAAGAAAGGAAATAAATAATAGACAAGAGGAAGTTTTCCATTTTGATGAGAAGGAAGATATTCAGCAAGAGTCGCCCTTCTACCACTATATAAGAAAAGATCTTCATTCCTTGAAGATCCATCCAAAATTCCATGTAACCACTTAAAGCAATTGCTACATTTTTGTCCTTTTTTCACTTGTCTCTTGCATTCCGTCTCGTCAAGACTTGTTTGACGAGACCCTCTTGTAATCCTTACACCTTATTCGAGTTAATCAATCGTAATTCCCAATTACCACATCTTTAGTATCTCGTCATAAAACACGTGCTACTTCAGATTCAACAGACAATCTTTCAGAAAAGACAGAACATGATGTTTCGTAGAAGGTAGTAACAATTATCTTGCTACCCAAACAGCTGAACCCGAATACAATGATGAAAATTCTTAGGGCTCTCTGACCAGAGGGGACTATCATATCGATTAGAGGGCAGTCAATGCAGTCATGTCCAATCGTCCTGAACGAATATTGAAAGAAATGGACGAGAGTAACGTTCAAATGTAAAAAAGTTAAGGCATAGAGATATAAACATCTTTGTGACTTGTAGGAGCAAAACACAATGCAATAAATTTTGAGTCTCCAAATATATACAATGAACAACTAAATCCTTCGTGATCTGTATAAATTTTGTAAGAAATTGTGATTTCCTTTCATTGGAAAGAGTTTTAATATATGTGCCACTACCTTTCAAAAATTTGAATGTGCCTAGAATTTTGAAGGCTTTTATATAGTATATTTTCCTGATTTTAAAACCAATCAATTATAGCTTATTGAACATATTAGAAAAATGGGAAATTTAGAGCATCTAGCAGAAGAATTTATGTTCTACTACGGATAGATGTTAGAGCATCTAGCAGAAGACATATTCTACTTTGAAAACCAAACTTGGTAGAACCAAACTTCATTTAATTTTCTGAACTTCAAATTTCAAAACACAATTGTGAAAAAATTCTCTAAAATCTTCATATAATATTATTGAATTTATTAAATATTTTTGTAAAAATTTTAAATTGTAAAACTATTTATTTTATATTATTAGTATATGCAAGGGTATTAGAGTCCAAATTTGGGAATTTTCAAAAAAGGTGTAAGAGGACAAGAGGTCTCATTTTTTGGGGTATATTCACAATTCCCCCTAGAAAAATCGGGTATCTATTGCCTTCACTTTGCGATGACAGAGATGCAACGGCAGAAAACATATGTGCTTAACAACAGAATTGAGGGCAGCGTATGAGGAGAGGCTGTTCAAGAAAGAGCTTTTAATCAAAGAGATCTCTTTTGTTCGATCAGTTTAACCATTACGATCCGTATTTCCCATGCCGCACACAAACCAAAGACCTTAATTTTGAATAGACAACAATCTTAATATTCGTATGCCCAAATCAATGGTAGAACAGACAAATTTAGAAATTCCAATGCGAATCCAATTAAAGAAGGTTTCAAAAAGCTTTGGCTGAGAAAAATCGGGTACCTATTGCCATAAAGGTTTTATTAAGCGTTATTCAAGGAAGGAAACAAACAAAACAAAGTCAACATAAATCAGAAAAACAATGAACATAACTTCTCATGGAAGCAAACAATCTCTATATCACATTTGAGAAGAATTGATGACTTATGTACGACGAAGTTGAAACTGTCAAGACACAACATCCAAACGTCCAAAATAATTGTTAATCAATGGGAAACGGCAAAACAACGATTACTATCTTGTGTTGAGAACTTGAAAGAACTGTGCATATTTGGCCTGTTTTTTTTTATCTTAAGGATGACATTGCTACTGGACGATGGAGTTAGAGCCCTCTTCAGCGGACGTGAGAAGCTTACAAAATTTCTACGCATGTTTCCAGGATATCTCAAAGATGTCGGGCTGAGTTACGTAGTCAAGTTTGGCAGCAACTAAAGGTGGACGAAATTGGTCTTTGTCAATGATTTGGACATGGGAGTTGATGCATTATTTGGAAGATGTAAAACCCTACATAAGCTAGAAGTGATGTATTGTTTGTTCGGTGAAAAGGGGCTAGCCACTGCCGTGATGAATTTATCTTCGGTGAGGTATATATGGGCTCAATACCCGAGCAAGATTGCCACTTTGTTGCCTACCCCTTTCTTGGTATTGAGCTAAGTAATTACTCATCGATCATTTTACACTTTAACTAATGATTATCAGTCAAGCCAAAAGCAAACCGTCAGTTAGGGACTAAGAAAACCACAACTCGAGCTTTAAAAAGCCATGAATTTGAAACATAGAAAACAAAAACACTTTAAAGGAGAGACATCGAGCAGCTAAAACCACGCATAACTAGAAAGAGGACTTCATCAAGCCTCAAGCCATGAATTATATAAATAGTTAGTTGTTCCAAATTTACATCAGCCATTGTAATATGTGCGTCACACATCCACGCCGATAAAGTAATAACCAATGTTTTTAAAATCGGACCGGAAGGCGAACCGGATAAGCATCCGGGTCATGGTTCAATTTGGTTCGACCGGGTTGAATCCGATTCATAATAATTTATGTTTATTTATTTTTAAATATAGAAATTTTAAAATACATATTATAAATAGTTAAGAGTTGATATAAAAGTATAAATATAAATATAATAGTATTAGAAAAATTAAACTAAAGCTAATTTTGTGAAATAACTTCTAATCTAACATATAATTAGTTAATTGATCATATTAATTGTTTATAAACCAGACCGGAAACCCAACCCGGTTACATGTCCGGTTCACGGTCGAACCCGGTCCGACCACCGGGTCGGTCCGGTTTTCAAAACACTGGTAATAACCAAAAAGAACAAATCTTTGCAAACCGTCCGGTTTAACTTGAGTTTCCGTAATCCGAACAGTTAAACCAAAACCTGTTCGCTTTAATTTTACATTTTGTCAGCGAGCTTCCTTTCCACCAACTACATTTCTTACTTTTTCTGCTTCTTCCGCTTCTGCCAGATTACAATAGTGAGAGAGAGGCATACAGATCGCGCCGGCATAAATCTGCATTTACCAGCAACGACATGTTAAACACTATGGCTTTGGTGGTTTTAGCCATTCTTTTCCTCCAAACCCACTTCTCAATCTCCGATGCCATCCCGATTCCGTCGACGAATAGTAAGATCGACTCGATGCTGGTCGGAAACAGCCTCATCGGGGAAGATGAAGATCTAATGCCGTCGGAGATCAGCCGGAGAGTGCTGATGGCTCAGAAACGGTACATCGGCTACGAAACCCTAAGGAGGGACATGGTTCCTTGTCAGAAACCAGGCGCTTCTTACTACGATTGCCGCTCCGGGCAAGCCAATTCTTACAGCAGAGGCTGCGATACCATTACAAGGTGTGCTAGAGACACCAGCGACATCACCACTTGAAGAAATGATTGAACTTTTTGGGGTTTTGTGTTGAAATTAAGAGGCAAGTAAATTATTTGTATTATTTCTGCTATATGAATTAAGCTTTTTGTTGTGTCTTTGTGTCTTTTGACAGTATAATTTCTTATATATGTAACCCTGCAACTATTTGGTTAACAATGCTCAATTTATTGAGATCTATATATATTATATGAAGTTTTTCCAGTAGATCGATGGATAAAATTGGGTGATTCTTTGCTTGTTTTTGGGTGCTTATGTATGGAGCAAATTAGATGCTATTTACTGGGGATGTAGAGAGGATCTTGATGCTTCTTGTATAGTATAGTGGAAGAAAATTCTGTTGCCAGTTGATTCCAAAAATAGAATTGAGCATATTTGTGCGGTTTTCGCCGTATGAATCAAGGAAGGAATTGGTCTCAAAACGCTATAATGTGGATTGAAAGTTAGAGAATTTGAAACATATTGGATTTTTGTGGCTTGTCATGTTGACTGTTTTTAGTTATGAGCCTTAGGCTTATGTCTTATTCAAGAACAGAGGGGGTACAAGTAAACAATATTATAGAAAACAAAACAAAATGTGTTTCTACAGCAATGGCACACGCATATCCAACAGCTTTGTGTCATAAGTGGTTGACACATAATTAAAAAAACTCGAATTATGAAAATCAATCAAAATCAAACACATTGAGGTTTCTCTGCCGCTTGATATGGCATTTTTCTTTAGATTCGTTGTACTTCTCATCGCATTACCGTTAAAAACTATTTGAATCTGTAAATTCTGCGAAGACGCTGAGGATTAACATCAACAAGAGGTCAGTGGTGAATCAATGAAGACTCTTGAGAACAAATCTAGTTGAGAAATATGGACCTAAGATAAACAAGTTCGGTGAAATTGGCATTGAAGCAAGGAGTGAGTTATTCTTGAGGCTAAGAGTCGGAGACTCGGAGCTATGGAGCATCATAATGCGGTTTAAGGTTCCTCAAACTCTAAAGTAACAACACCTATAACATAATAGAGGGCACATACAACTGATTATCGTGACAACTGCCTTCATCTAGAAAGGTTGATTAGAACGCCACCAATTATATTTCAATTTTAGTATCACTCTTTTGCTTCAAGGATTTTCTTTGGGTTCCTCAATGATTAATTGTGATAGTCCGCTAATTAACGGTTTTGCCATGTTAACTGTTAGAAGGGAAAAAAAAAAAACATGACTTTTAACTAGATAAAAACAAATCCTTTAAATGTTATTACACAAAAAAGTACATAGAATTAATATCTCATAATGTTAAGCTAGCATTGGTCTGATACCTTAACAATGTCTCATAATGTTAATATCTCATAATGTTAAGCTAGCTAAAATAAAAATGTCATAACATTCTCCATGTTTTTCCTTCCATTGTTATGATTTTGTTTTTTTAAATTGGCATTTAAAAACATTTATTTCATATTTATATACATTTTACAAGGGTATTGAATTAAAAAAATAGTAAATTTCAGAAAAAATGTATTTGGACAAATGGACAGTTTTTTGAGTCTATATTCACAAATCTCCCTACTATTTTCAATATTTATCAAAGAAAAATATAAACTGGGAACGCATTCATGGTTTTGCAAATCTTTTGATAGTTAGATTGGTTCACCCGCTACCACCCGCAAACGCAGCTAGCTTAACATCGAGTCGATCTTACTATTCGTCGACGGAATCGGGATGGCATCGGAGATTGAGAAGTGGGTTTGGAGGAAAAGAATGGCTAAAACCACCAAAGCCATAGTGTTTAACATGTCGTTGCTGGTAAATGCAGATTTATGCCGGCGCGATCTGTATGCCTCTCTCTCACTATTGTAATCTGGCAGAAGCGGAAGAAGCAGAAAAAGTAAGAAATGTAGTTGGTGGAAAGGAAGCTCGCTGACAAAATGTAAAATTAAAGCGAACAGGTTTTGGTTTAACTGTTCGGATTACGGAAACTCAAGTTAAACCGGACGGTTTGCAAAGATTTGTTCTTTTTGGTTATTACCAGTGTTTTGAAAACCGGACCGACCCGGTGGTCGGACCGGGTTCGACCGTGAACCGGACATGTAACCGGGTTGGGTTTCCGGTCTTGTTTATAAACAATTAATATGATCAATTAACTAATTATATGTTAGATTAGAAGTTATTTCACAAAATTAGCTTTAGTTTAATTTTTCTAATACTATTATATTTATATTTATACTTTTATATCAACTCTTAACTATTTATAATATGTATTTTAAAATTTCTATATTTAAAAATAAATAAACATAAATTATTATGAATCGGATTCAACCCGGTCGAACCAAATTGAACCATGACCCGGATGCTTATCCGGTTCGCCTTCCGGTCCGATTTTAAAAACATTGATGGAAAGCAAAAAAAAAAAACAAAAAAAAAACTCAATTTTACAATGTTCGCAGCTTTGTTTGAAGATAATTGTGCTCTTGATGTTAATAGAGCGGAGCCTTCATCTTGATGCAAACCATTGTGCTCTCGTGTTTTGTATCCCCCTTTGCCCGAGATCAAAGATATTCTGTTTCAAGTTTGCTTTTGGATTATTTTTTATCACCTTTCAAGATGAGATACACTTAACTATTTTGTTAACTGTTAATTCAGTTAACATTGTTTGATTTTTTTCAAATATATGATTTAACTTTTGGTTGATTGTTTTTCAGTATCATGCATAGCAGACCAAAATACTGTATATAATATAGTATTGAGAATAGATTATATTTCCAAAAATATAATATTTTCAAGTGAGTTAAAAATGTTAAAACATATGTTGTAGATTGTAAAATTAAAAATATGTTCATGTCATAATATTATTACATAACTTACATTTTAATAAATTATTTTCATTTACCGCGCGTTGACGCGCGGGTTTGTTACCTAGTATATTTAAAAATAATAATAAAAATTTTAAAACATATTATATATTATTAAAAATTCAACGAAAGCTTCCAAGTAACAAATTTATAGGAATATTTGTGTAGTAAAAAAAAATTACTCATAATTTATTAGATAAAACATATAATAAAACCTTCAAATTATAAAACCACAAAACCATCTAATCTAGGAAATACTTGAATATTCTTTGGTTGATAGGTTACGTATATATTTATGTATATATTTATGATTTTTTTTTATTTTTAATGATAAATTTATGGATATTTTATATTTTTAAGTGATAAATTATGTATATTTTTACATATTTATAGTATTTGTTCTTTATTGTAATAAACTCATGGTAATCCATAACTCGGATTTACCTATTAAACCCATAAACTATTAGGGCCAACCCGGTAAAACCCATTAATTTATATGGGTAAAAAAATTCAACCCAAACTCGTTAAAATTTTTCACAAACAGGGTCAACCTATAGGTAATGACCCATTTTGACACCCCTAGATTCCTCTCTTACCATTTAAATCTTAAATTGTTTTAAGAAATTACTAATAAAGTCGGATAGATTCTACATTCAAATATCTTCCATCTAGACTTAGATTATATATTTTAGAGTCAAATACATTGATATTCTTACTTATCTTTAAAAAAAAAAAAATGGAAACAAATCTTGTGGTATTTGTTGACTAATAGAAAAACAAAATCTTGCTGTATTTAATACTTTTGAAGATTTTGTATCTAGATTTGGATTATATACTTAATATAGAGTCAAGTAGATTGGTCCTATTAATTATTTTTATAAATCATGTATTGAAAAAATAAAGTCATAAGATTTGGGATATATGCTTTACTATAAAGTCAAATAGATTAGTCAGTCATCTAACTTTGAAAAGTCTATTTTCTTGTGTTAAAGTTATTATCTCTATAAAAAAAGAAAAAAAAAAATCTTCTTGAGAGAATCTATTACAAAATTTGAGAATAACTATATATCGATGATTCTAAAATGGGCAATTCTACCCACTTTCAAAGATCTACGATAAACATGTGGTCTTGGTTTCACGTGCACCAAATTACCTTTGACACGTGAGACCATGACAGACCGTCCGACTTGCACATGTTGAAATTACTCGTGTAAGTTTGCATCTAATCTTTATTTTCTCTTAATATAAAAGTTTTAAATAAAACCAAAAAAATTATCAAGATTCAAAATAACTAACCTAATCATAATACTGATTTCTTCTAAATCACACCATCTTAATTTTGATGATTTCTATGATCTTTCTTCTATCATATTCTCTTATTTTTGATGAATTCTTCAAAGCTTTGTAGAATATATAGAGCTTTTGACTTAATTTTTTTATATTATTTGAATTGTATTTAGAGTTTCGGGCAGATTTGTGAAAGCAAAGTATATGAAAATCCGAAAACAATTTGTTATTGTTTTTTAAAATATAAATGAGAGAACCAAGTAGTGGAGATGCTGCCATGGCGTTTTTTTTTTTCCTTTAAATAAAACTTGATTGAAATTTTGTTGATTTGATATAATATATAAATCGTGTGCTCCTGCTAATGAACTTGTTACTTTTACTTAGGGTTTTTCCATACACTGCAAAGCTGCATAAGATGAATCATATGGAACTGTGAAACATCCCCAGACATGCACATACATCCCAATTCAGGCTTATCTCAGGTTAATAAATTCTCACTCTACATTAACCAGCAATATCTGATTAATTATAATCTGGTAGCATAAACAGTAAAATAATAATATAAATCATGAATACGTGAAACGTTGTTATACCATCGTTATTTCACCTTCCGTCGGCTGTCTTCGCCGGCGGCAAGATTGTTCCGGATTTCTATCTGGATTCCGACCGCCTTTTATTTCAAATCCTCCACTGCTTACTCTTCTGCTGCATCGTTAAACGGTGTTTTCACCGGTGAGCTGTCATAGGACTTGCTCCTCCGCCTATTCGGAGATTCGTCTCACCGAGCTTCTCGGGAGATGTTTCCATCGTTCCTCCGTCCATCCGCCTCAGATCTCTCTTCATTCGCTTGGTTCTTCAACTGCCGCTGTCCGTTGGTCCGGTCCCCTCACCCCGAAGCTGTCGCCATCTCTTCCTCCATATTGTTCATCGATCTTCTCACCTGTGTGTTTAGGTTGTGGTGGTGTGGACCAGTCACCTTTCCAAGTTCCGCCAATTATTAAGTTGCCAAGAGCAACTTCGATAAGCTTGCATATTCAAATCTCTAGACCATGAGGGGCCGTTCTTTTCAAATTTCTCAACTAAGGAGATTGATATTTGATCAACTTCCACTTTCCTCCACGTGAATATTTTATCAAATTTCTCCACAGTTGTCCTCTCTATGAGAGGAGGATTTTCTTCGCTTTAAAAGTCACCAGAAGTTTCCAGCTTTACCGTGAATGTTATGTCGATGCATCTTGTTGGAGATGGATTGTGCCACCCTCGTCTAAAGCCATGTCTATTCAAGATAAACCCATCTGACAAACAGTCAAAACCTTAGCGGCTCGTATAAAAATGAACAAGGTCGTCTAGAAGAAAGGAAACCTCCATGCAAAAAGGGAAATCACTGGAAAAAAAAAAAAAGATAAGACCAAAAAGGAAAAGGAGACCATAAAATGCAACAATTTACGTTTCCACGAGATCACTAAGGGCTTGAATAGTATGTCGCTTTTCCTCGTATTCAGTCCAGTTTATTCCGCATACAATTTTTCACTTATTCTGTTATTATTTATGCCAATTGGACCCTAAGAAGTATGGACTGTCTTTCAACACCAGTAGTCAAGTTACTGCTTTCCACCTCTATGTCAGAGCTTTTGAATCTTTATTTTTTAATTATCTTTTATATAAGGATCTATCTTAAGTTCGCTTTCATTTACGTTTAATAGAAAAATAAACCACTCATTCATAATTTTCTACTATCATTTGACACTCTAAGCTTTAACACCACCATCTTCCCTGGTTTCTCCTATTATGTTGGATTAACACAAACATGAGGGGCCAACTATTCATAAGCCATGGAGGCACTTGAATCCATTTCTTTCTTCAATGCTACAAGTGAGCGAGTGCAAAGATTCATAAGCCAAACCTGTATTTCTAAGCTGCAACCAATCTCATGACTCATCATCCATCCATCAAACAGTAGCAGAAAGAGCATACACGAATTTGTAAACCTTAGGGACAGTAAGCACCTCATTACACCACTCAACATTTCCCCAAATCTCTCCATTGATGTGCCTTTCAAGCGAGATCTCTGCACACCAGATCGTCTTCTCCTTTTCCCCAAAATACTCGTCCCACAAAACCACCATATTTCCACCGTGTTCCGCAAGTAAAACATTCTTGCAGTCACCAGAAAACTTTGGTAGCCCTTCTAAACCTTGTAATATCCATACGCAAAGATCATCCTCCGTATCGGCATACCATTCAAACTCCCCAAGCACTGTACGTATAATAGTATTATACAGGCTATGTTCTCTATTATACAATCACAATCCTGATTAAAATATGTATTCGATCCTAGAAATTCCAGTGTCTTTTCCTTTGTTTACTAGAGGATATCCCATAACGGGCTAGAATCGACAGACGAATTTCTAGAATCGAATACAGGCTACAATCTGTTTTGTTGTTGTATAGTACAGAACATATCCTACTACTATACGGACTGTGGGGAGTTTGTATGGCTGGAGGATAGTGTGAGGAGAAAATTAAAAGGATTAGAAGGGCTACCAGAGATTTCCGCTGATTACAAGAATGTTAAACTGGCGAGACACAGTGGTAACATGTTGGTTTTGTGGGACCAGATTGTTAGGAAAAAGGAGAAGATGGTTTGGTGTGCAGAGATTTCATTTGAAAGGCGTAGCAGGGAAAAGATTTGGGAAAAGGTTGTGTGGTTCGATGTGGTGCTTACAGTCCCTAAGGTTTACGAATTCATGTACGCGCTATCTGCTACTGTTTGATGGATAGATGATGTCTCATGAGATTGCTTTCAGCTTTGAGAATGCAGCTTTGGCTTATGATTCTCTGCACTCACTCACTTTTAGATTAGTATTAAGCTTGTTTTGTGACTTGTCTCATTGAAAAAACTTTTTGATCCCAAAACAAAGTAATTCTGTTTCAAAATATTTTTGTTTCTCTAAACCGATTCTTGTGATTTTCATTGTTTTTTAGCAACAACCAGCTTCCATAGAGACTGTAGTAAGCTGGTTCCTCTGCTAACTGAAGCTGGAGCTATCCCTGAAACGACATCTGCTTAAGAGCAGAGATCCATTTGTGATTGCTTTTATCAAGAATTTAAAGGTTTGAGTCAGCAATAAGGACTTGTTATATCGTCAAGTTAAAAAAAAAAACAGTTTTAAATGTTTTAAAAATTGTGGTTATGTCGAAGTCTTTGAACTTCTGATTTATTATGTCAGTACCGCACTCTGTTATCATCTTCTGGATATGGGTTTTTAACTGTTTTAATTCTCGTAATATTTTTGAGTTAATGGCGTAAAAGGAAACTCACGTCTCAGCAAGGAAGACTGAAAACTGCTAAGTTCATGATTTGTGACATTTCGAGAATCATAATGGATAATGTAGGGAAGAAAAGTATCATACGCAATTTGTGTGTGTTGCGCTTGCATTTACATGAGTTATAAGCCCAAGTGATGGGTGTTTTATCTTGCAGAGACAAAAACTCAAGTCTATAGTCACAAAATTTCTCTCTTTGGTTCCAGAATTCTCATATATATCTTCTGATTCAGCTTCATAAAACACTCGCTTAATAAACTGATTTTGCAAATATGAGATTCCTATAGTTGAGAAATAAATAGTGATAAGACAAAACAAAATGTAATTTATAGATGCTTAAAGCCATGAAAAAATGCATAGAGAATAAACGCATCAAGCTCTAGCTAAAAAAAAAAAAAAAGCCTTGTTAAAACAGAGGCGAGTCCGTCAAAAACACTTCATTTTATGGAGTTCAAATTTCTTGCTTTGGTTTCTTGATGAGAAAGTTTGAGAGAACCATTGGCAGTGCAGACGACGAGATCAAGGAAGCTCTGAGAATGCTGATGAGCTGAAATATATAAGCAAGATGAAGACAATTTTAATCTGATGCTCCCCGAAATCTCTGAAGTCTACATGCAACTTCTTCAACAAGCCAATGGTCGAAGATGATAAGCACGCAACAAAATCTTGATCTGCCTCAGCTAAAACAACTTTGTTCTCTTCTCATCGATGAGAAGGTTCAAGCAAAACTTTGCACTTTTAGCCGTTGTAGGCTTAAGAAAGCAAGAAAAAACAGAGTGAAGAATCAACTGAGACTTAATATGTAGAAGAACTAAAAGATTTGCCTCTACATGTAGAAGAACCAGTTCTGAAAAGGTTACCTTCGAGAGTCATAATCCTTTGAAATTTATCGGAAGTTGGAATACAAATTCCCAAGAAAGTTTGTTAATGCTTTAGTTAGGGCTTTACTAATCAGTAGATTTGTAAATTAAGGCCCAATACGATAAAACAATAGAGGCGCATTAAGACCTCGTATATTATACAATAAGAACTGACAAAAACTAAAATTCTAACTAATTATTTCTAACGCAGGGACTCCATCCTGAACTAAAACGTATTTGTTTCAGTTTATTGCGCAAAATACTAAGCAAAGATCATTTTTACCACTTAAGTAAATTTCGAGGTCTAAAACTGTCGAAGAGGTAAACATATAATGGGAGTAGAAAATGGCAAATATAGTCTCCACCTCACAGTCCCTTCTCTTCTCTGTTAATACTCCTTTGGATTACTTTAACCCAATAATGCGTTTACTAGTTTTTTTTTTCTTTTTCTTGGTTAAAAAACATAAGATTTTGATACTTGGATCACCACCTTCCTTAAGCCAAAATGGGTAAACTAAAGCATGAACAAAAACAAAAATTACCTTCGTTGAATGGCTTCCATATAAATGGCTGGCTAATCCCACTTAATTTTGTCCCGGTAATTAGAGATTCAGTTGAAGTATGAATACCTCAATTACTAATTTACTATCAAGAGGTATAAGGACATGATATGAAGTGACACCTGCGTTTTCGTTAAAGGAAAATATGGGATGCTTTTAGTTGAATGAGAAGTTATTGTGCTGATTGGAAGAGGAAATTTGGTAATATAGAGTTAGTTGGATATTTATGTTCGTATTATAAGATAGAGATTTGGTATAATGAATCCTAAGAATACTTAGAATTTTGAAACGTGCACAATCATTATTACAACTGAATCGGGCACCATTAATTATGCATGAACATCAACACATTTAAGATGAACACTTCACAATTCACATAAGATTCAATGGAACAATAAAAGCAAAAACAAAAATAAAGTCGAAAGAGAAGAAAATCATTAAACTTAGAGATGCGGAAAATAGTTTCCCCTTTTTCATTTTTTGTTTCTCATCTGTTTAAAAGAGTACAACGGCGGTGATCACAACACAACCAAATCAAAAGCTAATTTAAGTTTTCAGAAAACTGAAGATAAAAAAAGAGGAACAAGCACAAACCTTTCAAAAGCCCATAACAATTATTCAGAACGATAAGTGGTCAACTTCATCAGAAGACCAATATCTTCCACCATGACCCAACAAACCAGAAGCAGAACCAAACCAGGTCGTCTCTCCATTCTCTCTCAGTACCTGTAGTGAGCAGGCTTGTATGGTCCTTCAATGGGAATGCTGATGTAGTCAGATTGGTCCTTTGATAGCTTAGTGAGCCTAGCTCCAAGCTTGCCCAAGTGAAGTGCAGCAACCTTCTCATCCAAATGCTTAGGCAAAACGTACACCTTCTTCTCGTACTTGCCGCTCGATTTCTCGTTCCAGAGCTCAAGCTGAGCAATCACCTGGTTGGTGAAAGAGCAAGACATGACGAAACTCGGGTGACCAGTGGCACAACCCAAGTTCATGAGACGACCTTCAGCCAAAACGATGATTCCGGTCTTGGTCTCTGGGAACACCCACCTGTCAGTCTGGGGCTTGATGGTGATACGCTTCACGCCTGGGTAAGTCTCGAGCCCGAGCATGTCGATCTCGTTGTCGAAATGACCAATGTTGCACACAATGGCGTTGTTCTTCATCTTCCTCATGTGGTCGACCATGATGATGTCTTTGTTACCAGTGGTGGTGACGAAGATGTCAGCTTCTGAGACGACGTCCTCAAGGGTCAGAACTTGAAGTCCTTCCATCAAAGCCTGGAGGGCACAGATGGGATCGATCTCAGTCACGATAACACGGGCACCAGCGGTTTTCATGGCAGCAGCACAACCCTTTCCAACATCACCGTATCCACAGATAACAGCGACCTTTCCGGCGATCATGACATCAGTGGCCCTCATGAGACCGTCAGGTAGAGAGTGACGGCAACCGTACAAGTTGTCGAACTGCGAGTACAAACAACATCAGATTATTAGCGACAGTGCACTACAAACTGAATATCAGTAGCTACAAGATCGTTTTACACGAGCGTAACAAAAAACACAGGCAAGTGTAGGATAAGATTTCAGATCTGGAGATCCTAAGGAAGATGTGTGAGTAACCAGTTTCTGCTTAAGATCATTTATCATCATTTATCAGTAAATGTTATGAAGAACAAATCTGGAAAAGAAAGAGCGAAATCAATACCTTGCTCTTGGTGACGGAGTCGTTGACGTTAATGGCGGGGAAGAGAAGAGCACCACTCTCCTGCATCTGGTAAAGCCTCTTGACTCCGGTGGTGGTTTCCTCAGAAACACCAACGAGTCTCTCCTTCATCTTGTGGTACTTCTTAGGATCAACTTGAAGACCTTCCTTGATAATCGACAAGACGATCTGGAACTCAGGGTTATCAGTGGAAGTCGGGTCTGGGACCTGACCGGTCTTCTCAAAGATCTCCTCGGCTTTAACTCCCTCGTGGATCAAAAGCGTCGCGTCACCACCGTCATCGACGATGAGATCTGGACCACCACCTGGACCCCAGTCAAGAGCACGCTCCGTGCACCACCAGTACTCCTGAAGCGTCTCTCCCTTCCAGGCGAAAACGGCGGCGGAATCACGAGCGATTGCGGCGGCGGCGTGGTCCTGAGTGGAGAAGATGTTGCAGGAGCACCATCTGACCTCGGCGCCGAGGGCAGTTAGGGTTTCGATGAGAACGGCGGTTTGGATGGTCATGTGGAGAGATCCGGTGATTCTAGCGCCTTTGAATGGCTGAGCTGGGCCGAATTCGGTACGGCAAGCCATGAGTCCGGGCATCTCAACCTCGGCGAGCTCGAGCTCGAG
Source organism: Erythrophleum ivorense (assembly GCA_026724425.1). Taxonomy (NCBI): domain Eukaryota; kingdom Viridiplantae; phylum Streptophyta; class Magnoliopsida; order Fabales; family Fabaceae; genus Erythrophleum; species Erythrophleum ivorense. Next base: position 2,021,099 of record JAIUCV010000084.1, read on the forward strand.
ACGACCGAAATCGGCCTGAGACATGTCCTTGACCTTGTATTCACGGCCACTCGACGTCTTCTCTACGATCAACGCCATTTTACGGATCTGAGATTTGAAAATTGGGGCAGAGAGAGAGGTAGAGAGAGAAGTGTGCGAGGAGATGGTAAAGGGAGTGAGAGAGTATATATAGATGAGGTCAAAATGAAATGGACGGTTCAGATATCTTTGAGGGTTTGGTGGATCTGGTAGAAGTTATGATCCCGTAGTTCGCGGAACATGGTGCAGGAGCAGCATGACCCGTGTTTTAAGATGTTTGTGGATTGATCGGACGGTGATCTGTGAAAGTTGTTTACGTGGCTGCGTCGCATTCGTTTCAGCGAATCGAAGATCATAGTTATGAAAAACCCTAACGGGCCTTAATTTACCTAGCTAAAAGCTTGTATTGGATCTGGAGATTTTTTTGGTAAAGACCAAAAATGTTTGATTCTTGCTGGAGTATATTACAAAAATAAAATGTCAAAACATTTTCAAGTAACGATGTTCATAAGATTCAGAAGCAATCTAGCTCATGTCACAGATTTTCAGCAATTTTATTGACGCTTTAAGATGAAGCACGACCTTTTCTCAAATGTTACTAAAGATGGCAAAATTTGCATATTTTGGTTTGATAAAACTGAATTGACTTTAGACTTTTGTCGTTGTAGTTTTGTGAAACCACAAATGAGTCGGTTTGTTAGAGTGATGGAAGCAATATGTTATTTGAGCTCTCTTTTTTAGACTTTCTTCACCTATTTTTAAAACACTTCATAAAATTTCAAAAAAAAATTGACTATTATAAATGTTAAAACACTTTATCAAAATTTGGATAAGAATAATTTAAAAATGAAGTGGCTGAAAAATATTACGAGTTTATGGATATATATGTGTGTTTAATTGACCACTTTAATGCATAATCATGTGTAGATCATGATTTTGTTTGAAGATATTTTCTCATATTCATTACAACAATAAGTGTTTTAGTATTTTGTTATGGAAAATTTGGAGGGTTGCGAAATTGATTTAAGGGGATGATTTCAGGGTGTATAGTGCTAAGATATTTTCTGGTGATTTAGCATTAGTTTTGGGAATTTATTTTGCTATAAATTTTTGGGGTTAGCTGCATAATAAATAATGAGAAATTGGCATGTATGACAATAAAAAAAAAGAAATTAAGCAAATAACCATAATAAGTGTGTGGCTAGGATATAGTCTGTAAATTATGTATTAATGGCAAATTTGCCCTTGTCACTTTCCTTCTTTCCTTTTTGTCTATGTTCTCTCGTACACATGAAGCATTAACAAGCAGCCATGTTTCAGATTTCAGCAGCGATGAATTGCATTTTTCTTCAGCCACGTTTACTTGAAGCCAGATCCTCTCTCAAAAAAATTCTTCCCAATTACCTATAATATATGGAAATAGAACCTCTGTATTTTAATGTGACGTGAATTGCTGTAATGGATGGTTCTTGGTTGAGGGCAAATTCGTCCGAAAATGTTGCTGATGGTTAGTTCCTTTAATACCCAAATAGCATGGCTATTTTCTTCATTTTGAGGTCCAATATGGTCATCCCGCAAATTAACCCATAAATAATATTTTGCTTTCCTAGTTTAAAAAATGGCGTTTAAGGAAATACATCATCGAAAGAAGATTTGTTTCATCAACTATTAGGCTTGAACCGGATGTATGTATTTCTTGGTTATTGCTGGTTTACTATTTACGGTTTACTGTCATGTATATAAGCTTAATTAATAGCTCTTTGTACAGTCAACAAAGCTAATAACAAACTTTCTCTTTACACTCATCTTCTTGTTGAACTCTTAGATCCGAGATTCTAACTTTGTTCATCATATCTTAATATAAACTTAATACACTTGACTGATTCATTTTCTTTCGTTGGACATCTCTAAAGAAGATGATTTAGTGACTGTTCAAGATTTAAGTTTGATTGTTGAAAAGCTGAAGTGAAAAATATTATAATATTCTTAAACCGTTTGTTGAAGAGCTGGCGATTGTTGAAGAGGTGAAGACTTCAAGACACTTCTACAAGAGCTGAATTGAAAAATATTACAAGTTTAAGATTTTTGCACACAGATTAAAAACATATTTAATTTTTGTATTTTCTAAAAATAAAATATGTTTTACATCAATTCTAAAATAGTTCAACCAATAAAAAAATAATCTGCAAAATTTAAAAACTCAAAAGCAACAAAAACACATTTAATTTTGCATAAAAATTTAAAAACATCTTATAATATGAAACAAAAAAAACTCTAAAACCCTTTATATGGTGAAACAGAAGGAATATAATATTCCACGTTCAATAAAAGTCAATATTATCATTTTTTAATAAACAATATTATAATATCTAAGACTGTTCAAGACTTAAAATTTGATTGCTGCAAATTTGAAATGGAACCACATATTTGCAACAACAAAAAAAGTTCCAATTTTTAGTTACCTAAATTTTAATAATTCTGTAGAATTTGCACATTTTGTTGGGGAAAAAAAAGGGACATAGTTATCGCGCCGTTCTCGTATCATTATCACACTAAAATCGCATATATTGCATTAATCATTCTGCCATGAATCCCAAGTTTGACGTCCTTGCAATTTAAGAAATCTTGTTCGTCTCATTGGCCCACGAGCGTATTTCCATGTTCTCCGCATAATTTTGCAACGAGATATTTTCATAAACAAATTAATGCCTTGGATCCAGCACATGTGACTTTATAATTTTCTGTTTTTTTTGCTCTTTTGTCTAAACGAAATTTTTTTTTTTTTTCTTCTTTTCTTTAAAGCTGCCCTGGAAGTAAAGAGAGTAGTCCAACAAGTGAACCGGTGGCTCCACTTCTTTGGGGTTCCCAAGTCCCAACTTCCCATAAAATATAGATTCAAACATTGCACTAATTTTCTTCCACATCCAAGTGAGTGTTAATGATTTGAACAACTTATTTGTAACCAGGTCTAAATAAATGATTAATCGTTGATTATAACTTTTGTTGATTGTTTTGTTGACTAGTTATAATTTGTATGTTTTTTTTTTAATTTAATTTATACGTACGAATATACGATATCAAAACTAGCTTAGATGAAAGTTCACAAAATTCAATATTTGAAGCATAAACCCTAGTATGAATGTCCACAATTTTAATAGTTTGAAAAGAAAAAACAATTTTGAAGAATAAAAGAATAGGTGCAGATGCATTATAACCACTAAAAAGTGTTTACACTACTAGTGTGTCTGTGTCACCGAGTGCTGTTTGGATCTGGACAGGCGCGTGGAGGAGCGTCGGTGGATCTGAAGTCTGAACATTCAAGAATCAAACCAGAATTAAACAAAAGGGTGACAAAATTTAATTATACGGTTCACGTATGTTGTTATTTGCTAGAAGATTTGTAATATTTAAAGCAACCGACAGCGAGAATCACAGCAATTATGCGACGATGTGGGTTTTTTTTCTTCTTCTTTTCTTTCTCTCATATTACGCAGATCTAAAACATTTTTTTCTCATTGTTTATGAATTAAAAGTACTGTTGAATGCATTGTTAATTGGTCTCGGTTGGAATTACATACTAGTTAATCGCCATAATGTTTTACATTCGGGTCATACATACCAACTAACACGCAACATGTACACTGTAGTTTATAGTATAAGAAACTGTAGCACTAATTATTTACTAGAGATTATACCTCCGCGTAAGCGCGGGGTTGCTTTTTGATTAATTATCATTTATATATTTTAAAAAAATATGTTTCTATTGTTTTTTCTTTGTTGTTCTGTATAATATTTGAGTTCTGTAATAGATGCTACTGTTGTCTTTTTCTAAAATGTTTTACTTCTAATTTTTCCAAAGATTCGACAACTATTTCTATGATCTGGTAGTATTTGTATAAATAGTTATTATTTTTCTAGTACCAAAAAACGGTTGTTTAGTGAATTCATAACTTTTTCTAATTACCAACGACTTTTTGATTTTCTAACAACTCGTCAAAGTTCTTATTAATATCATCTCAACCCATGTCCACCTTTTAACCACACTCAACCACCGTTTCAATCACTTTTTGAACCGTTCTCTTTGTCGTTTCTCATGTATCTTTGATAGTGTCTATAGTTTTCTCTCCAACATTTTAGAGTTTCCATATCATGTCTTTGTACTCTCAACCTTTCTTGGTTCACATATAATAATATTGTAACATATTGATTCCCAACCTAGTTCAAAACTATACACTTTATTTTTCATCTTTATGCTTCGATTACTTGAGAGTTATAAAATAATGATTTGAGTTTGTAACATTATCTTTAACATAAAAAATGTTTTTTTAACTGCATTACATCCTAAAACTTGTCATGTGTATTTTTTGTTGAAAAATGAATCTTTTTATTTCTATTATAAACCTTTTCAAAAAATTTATATACAGTAACAAACAGACCATATACATTTATATACAACTAAAAAATTGCAATACACATATACAAACAACTATATTAGTAGAGCCGTACGAATCTTAACAATTTCCATAAGCGAATAAATAAAAAATGCCTTCATTCGTAAAAAAAATATCCTTATAAGCAAAAACAATAAAATGAAAATCAATAAACTAAATTATAATTTTAAAACATAATTTTTTTCTTTTCTTTTCTACAAAATCATTGACCAAACTTTTAAAATCAATGTTTTTTAGCAGTTATATTTTGATCGACAAAATAGCTAGATCACTTAATTTTTCTGTGATATAGTCAAACAAAGATAAAAAAAAAAACTTCAGCTTCAACTATGAAAAACTCTTCAGCTTTTCAGTAAATGAATACTAACGTGGATAAAAACTGTTTAGAGAATAACAGAATAATTATAAGAAGAAAAATAAAAAAATGAGTTTATCCGAATTAATTGTAACTAATTAGAGTCTTTGAAAAATCCCTAATATATTAAAACAGAATGCACTATAAAAACAACATTTATCTCATGTATTATTAACAAGAATGTCATTGCTTAGGTGTCATCATTAGGTTCACTGTCAAGGGGTTTAACAATTAAGTCATAAGTTACTAGAGAATTTACATGGATGCAATTGCATATTATGTAAATAATCAAATATGTATTATTCAACTAATCATATATATAACTATTAATAAAAAATTATCATTCTCTTTCTTTAATTGGCAATTACGAAAATAAGTAAATAAGAAATATATGGGATTTAATTAATGTCTATCATAATAATTTTTTAAAAAATCATTATATATCTCCTATTGTTTAACTTTATTTTTTAAAATAATTTGAATCAAAATATAAAAAATCTAATGAAGAAAATCTTAAAGTTTTTCTGTATATGCTATAATTTGAATTTTTAAAAACAATAATAATCACTAAAACTGTTAAAATTCTCATATTGGATATGTTATTGACTTATTGTGTGGAGGTGTAGAAATATATTATAAAAAATAGATGATATGCAATCATATGAGTAGAAAACCTCATTTAGTAGGTATCTAAATATAAATTGTTCTTTTATATTCGATTTATATGATATTTAATTAAACTATATAATTAAATCGAATAAAATTATTTTTTATAAATATTTTATTTTAATCAAAATTTTGAATATTACTCTATCCGTTTCAACTTTCAATATAAAATTAATTATATTTTTGTTATTTTGACAATTTGGATTTTGCAGATTATTTTCTTCTTGGTTATATTGTTTTGGAATTATAATAAAACGTGTTTAAGTTTTCAAAGAAAAAAATAGTTTTAATTCGAACATAAAACTTCTTATCTTATTGTAGTCATTTGGGTTTTATGTATCTTGATTAAATTTATCATATTAAATCTATGGCTACGGTTAAAACTTTAATTTGTTTAATTTTTTACAAAAATGGTTTAAGATACTTAATTTCCACACTATAAACGAACACAAGAACCAAACTAAAGTAAAAATCCGTCGCATAAAATTTTGAAATAGATAAATATACATCTTTTTAATAAAATACATTTAGAAACCATCACTCCGTGCAGTGCGCGGGTCCAACCCTAATCTTTATTACTACTTGTCGATGTTCAGTGGAAGGAAGAAGAAAGTTGCGTTGCTTACTTGTTTTTTTACCTAATTTTTTTATTATTTCTACTTTTTTTACTTAGTTATATTTATTGTAAACTTAAACCCATATATATTTTTATAATATTAGCATATAGACAATCATATGTATGATAACGTAAAAACAATGACAATGACTGATGAGGTCATCGACCCAACCCCAGGCCAAGCTGAGTTGCCAACGCTTAGAGAGGGGACAATGACACGTTCAAGGACTAGGAGCTTGCGTGAGAAGTTCAATCTAGCCGTAGAGAGAATCCTAGGATCAACCGAACAAGATCTTACCGAGATAAGGCACCAAGGTATGATCTCTTTTGATCCAGGTCAAGGAGCTCAAGATCTCAACAATGCCGTGGAATTCAAGCTTGTACCAGAGCAAGAAGATGGAACTAAAGACTTAGAGAAGACCGAAGAGGCGCCGAGGAGCTCTCAAGAGAACAAGAACGCCGAAGGACCTACGAAGACTCCAACGGCTCAAGATTAGGAATACTTGTCTCATCCTTGGCCGTTACTGCGAGAACACAAGGTATATTCAGTTATAATGTTTCATGCAGGTACACCAGCAGCCCCCGCCTGATCACGACTCACGTCCAAGGCGAGAGAAGAAGAAGATTAAAGACTTGTCGTTTTTCTTTATTAGCTAGTTTCCTTATTTGGTTTAAGAACATTGGCTGTGCCGTTTTGTTTCCGTTTTGTCTCTTGCTTGTCGTTTTTTTGATGCTTTCCTTTTATTGCTTAATTCGACCCTAGAAGGTCAAGCTGAAGGACTCTTTATAAAGTCCCACTGCAGCATTGTAGCCGTCACATTTTTGCTTATCAATAAAATACCCCCTTTCTTTCAAGAGTGTTCTTGCGAGATTGTACTTCCTTTTGCTTATCCGAGAGTGATTCTCCTTTGAGATGAGGTTATAGCTGTATCAGAGATCCTTTTCCATCGATCTTTGTGGTGCCATCGATCCCCCCATCACTTCCCACTCCATAGATCTCACAAGAGAGAGCGCAGGCCAGCTTGTTTGATCACCATCCGACCGTTGTGGGATTCAAACTCGTTTGGATCATACACCATCTGGTATCAGAGCCTAAGGCTCCTATATCCGGTGATATCAATCTACCCCTTTTCGTTTTCATTGCATCTCGTTTTCATTTCATCTCGTTTTCACCTATAAAAAAAAAAAAAAAGTTTAGTTACCTACAAGCTTAGTCTGTCAAAGTTGTTCTACCAATTGGATCCCTTTGGTATTGCGATTTGTCCACCTTATTGCATCTTGTTATTTCTATTTTAGCATTAAAGAAAACCAAAAAAAAAAATAAAAAAAAAAATAATAATAATAAAAAGTTTAGCTTGCTCATTCCATATATTGTGGTATCTTTGATTAATTGTTGTTTTTGTTGCATTGCAGAGACCTTCGACAATCAAAAGAGATTAACATGGGAGAAGAAGCCGCAAATCCACAAGGAGAGCTCATGCAGATGCTAGCTGCGATGAGAGAGGAGATGAGGAACATGAGAGCAGAGTTTGGTGAGCGTGTAGGCCGTTTAGAGCAGCATCCACCTCCTGTCCAACCAGCTGCCCCACCTCCTGCTTCGAGAGCCAGAGAGGGAAACTTACAACCACCGGATGAAGATATGCCTCACCTTGAAGAGGATATTCCGCCTGACCCATTACATTACCAGCAACCGAGAGCTCATGATCCGTTGCGGAGGCAGAACGCGAGAGGAGAGGAGCCGAGAGAAGGCAACTCCGAGATAAGACTAACCCCTACCACTTTTGCAGGAAAATCAAGTCCCGACGTTTACTTGGATTGGGAGAGGCGATTGGAGTACATTTTCGAGTGTTATGGCTATGGAGACCGCAAGAAGGTAGCCTTAGCAGCTGCACAACTCACGGATAATGCCATATCCTGGTGGGATCGAAATGTAGCGGAGAGAAGGAGAAACCGCTTTGCACCAGTCACTACTTGGCGTGACATGAAATTCTTGTTGAGGTCTAGATACGGTCCTGATCATTATCACCGTGACTTACAGAAACGTTTTAGAAAACTTACGCAGGGAGCTAGGACCGTTGATGACTACTTCGAAGAATTTGAAAAGCTCATGAACCTGTTGGAGCTAGAAGAATCAGAGGAGGCCTTGATGGCTCAGTTCATAGACGGTTCACAGGAGCGCATAGCCCGTAAGGTGGAGAGGACCCAATACAGGGGCATGCACGAACTTTTACATCTGTCTGTGCAGGTTGAGCAGCAAATCAAGCGCAAGAACTCCGTAACAAACCGAAACAGAACTCCACAAAATTGGAATGCAAGTAGCTCAAAGCCACCAGATAAAGGAAAAGCAGTGGAAATAGAGTCTCGCTTCACGAGCAAGTCTACTGAACCTCCTAAAACCAACAGACCAGAACAAGGTAAGTACCCTAACGCCTCAAGATCTCGTGAAGTAATATGTTTTAAATGTCAGGGGCGAGGCCACATGTCAAGAGAATGCCCAAACCAGCGAGCTATGATCATCACAGCTAGTGGAGATTATGAGTCTCAAGATGAAGCCGAGGTTGAGGATCCTATTGAATCCGGAGAAGAAGTGGAGTATCCTGACACCGGAGATCTCTTGGTCACTAGGCGAGTACTTAGTGTCTTTGTCAATCCGGAGGAGAAGCTACAATGCGAAAATCTTTTCCACACTAGATGCACCGTTAAGAACAAGGTATGTAATTTAGTTATTGACGGAGGCTCTTGTACTAACGTGGTTAGTGAGGTTATGGTTGCTAAGCTAGGTATTGAGACTACCAAGCATCCTCGACCGTACAAACTCCAATGGCTAGACAACACTACCGTGATCAAGGTGTCAAGACAAGCCGTTGTACCTTTTAGTGTTGGTAAGTACCAAGATCAAGTACTGTGCGACGTTGCCCCGATGTACGCTGGACATCTCTTACTGGGCAGGCCGTGGCAATATGATCGAGCTACCCTCCACAATGGTAGAACCAACTACTATTCGTTCACTCACAATGACCGTAAGTATAACCTTGCACCACTCACTCCTTATGAGGTCCATGAGTTACAAACTCGGATGGATAAGGAGCGCCAGGTAAGTAAGACCAACCTTGTTGTCACTTCCAATATGATCTCTAAAACTTTAAGTGCCAAAGGCACTGTGTTACTAATGATCTACAAAGAGTGTCTAAACACAGGAGCTAAGGAAACCGAGGTTCCCACAGAAGTACAAGCCGTACTAGATCATTTCAAAGATGTCTTCCCTGATGACATACCACCTGGTTTACCTCCTATTCGTGGTATTGAACACCAAATCGACCTTGTTCCTGGCTCAGCTCTTCCTAACAAGCCAGCTTACCGAATGAATCCTGAAGAGAGTAAGGAACTTGAGAAGCAAGTAAGGGAGCTCATGGAGAAAGGTTACATCCGGGAGAGCCTAAGCCCATGCGCAGTGCCGGTTCTTTTGGTTCCAAAGAAGGATGGCACATGGAGGATGTGTGTTGACTGCCGTGCCATCAACAACATCACCATCAAATACCGACATCCCATCCCACGCCTTGATGACATGCTAGACGAGTTGAGTGGAGCCACTATCTTTTCCAAAGTTGATCTCAAGAGCGGGTACCACCAAGTGAGGATGCGAGAAGGAGACAAATGGAAGACTGCCTTGAAAACGAAACAAGGACTTTATGAGTGGTTAGTTATGCCTTTTGGCCTAACCAATGCGCCCAGCACCTTCATGAGGCTCATGAACCAGGTTCTAAGAATGTTCATTGGTAAATTTGTTGTGGTATACTTCGATGATATCCTTGTCTACAGCAAATGCTTACTTGATCATGTTATGCACTTAGAGCTTGTTTTACAATCACTTCGCAAGGAAGGTCTATATGCCAACCTTAAGAAGTGCTCCTTTTGTACTAATAAACTTGTCTTTTTAGGCTTTGTTGTTAGTGAGCAGGGGCTACAAGTAGATGAGGAGAAGATAAAAGCCATACAAGACTGGCCTACGCCGTCTACTATTGGCCATGTTAGGAGTTTTCATGGGTTGGCTAGCTTCTACCGGCGATTTGTGAGAGATTTCAGTACAGTAGCTGCCCCACTTACTGCTGTTATCAAAAAGAACACACCGTTCATATGGGGGGAAGCTCAAGACGCTGCTTTCAAAACCTTGAAGGAGCGACTTACACAAGCTCCTGTTCTTGCTTTACCGGACTTTGAGGTCATGTTTGAAGTTGAATGTGACGCCTCTGGCTTGGGTTTAGGCGCTGTGTTGCAACAAAGAGGGAGACCAGTGGCTTACTTCAGTGAAAAACTGATTGGAGCTGCACTTAACTACCCCACATACGATAAGGAGCTGTATGCGCTGGTTAGAGCTCTAGAAACATGGCAACACTACTTGCTGTCCAAGGAGTTTGTCATACATACTGACCACGAGACACTTAAGCACCTGAGAGGTCAAACGTCATTAAAGAGGAGGCATGCTAAGTGGCTGGAGTTCATAGAGACATTCCCGTATGTTATAAAGTACAAGAAGGGAAAAGAAAACATTGTTGCCGACGCCTTGTCAAGAAGGCATGCTCTTATTTCCACAATGGAGGCCAAAGTGCTTGGATTTGAGCACATCAAAGACCTATACCTCTCTGATCCTGACTTTGCCGAGAGCTACAAGGAGAGTGGTAAGGGAGCTTATGGTTCATTTTATATTTTTGATGGGTTTCTTTTCAGGGATAAGAGGTTGTGCATACCCCAAGGCTCTATTCGAGAGCTATTGCTGACCGAGGCCCATGGTGGCGGACTCATGGGACACTTCGGTGTAGATAAGACCCTAGCCGTGTTGGTGGATCACTTTTTCTGGCCCCATTTGAAGAAAGACGTGGAGAGATTCTGTTCCCGCTGTATCACATGCCGCAAGGCTAAGTCCAAGTTACATCCTCATGGTCTATACACTCCATTACCTATTCCTACCTCCCCATGGGTAGATATCTCGATGGACTTTGTATTAGGCTTACCAAAGATCAGGCACAAGGATTCAATCTTTGTTGTAGTAGATCGTTTCTCCAAGATGGCACACTTTATTCCTTGTGCTAAGGTGAATGATGCCACACAAACAGCCGACTTGTTCTTTAAGGAGGTGGTGCGTCTTCATGGCATACCAAGGACCATAGTGTCGGATAGAGACTCCAAATTTCTCAGCCATTTCTGGAAAACACTTTGGAAGAAGTTAGGTACAAAGTTATTGTTCTCCACTACTTGTCATCCTCAAACCGATGGGCAAACAGAAGTGGTAAACCGTACTCTCTCCACTCTACTTAGAGCTACTATTGGTAAAAATTTAAAGACTTGGTTAGATTGCATTCCATTTGTTGAATTTGCTTATAACCATGCTACTCACAGTGCTACTAAGTTTTCTCCTTTTGAAGTTGTATGGATTTAACCCCTTGACGCCACTAGACTTGACACCATTACCTCAAGCGGAGCAAGTTAACTTAGATGGTTTGAACAAGGGAGAGTTCATCAAGAAGCTGCACCAGAAGGCTAAGGAGAATGTAGAGAAGAAGACGGAGGATTATAAGAGGAGAGCCGATAAGGGACACAAGAAACTCACCTTTGAACCTGGAGAATGGGTCTGGTTGCACTTACGGCCGGAGAGGTTTCCTCAGAGGAGGAGTTCTAAGCTTTCACCGAGACGAGATGGGCCATTCCGAGTCCTAGAAAAGATCAATGACAACGCTTATAAGCTGGAATTACCGAGTGAGTTTAACATTTCACATAGTTTTAATGTTGCTGATCTATCTCCCTTTGATGTTGAGGAAACAGTTTTGAGGCCAAAACCTGTTGAAGAGGGAGGGAATGATGAGGTCATCGACCCAACCCCAGGCCAAGCTGAGTTGCCAACGCTTAGAGAGGGGACAATGACACGTTCAAGGACTAGGAGCTTGCGTGAGAAGTTCAATCTAGCCGTAGAGAGAATCCTAGGATCAACCGAACAAGATCTTACCGAGATAAGGCACCAAGGTATGATCTCTTTTGATCCAGGTCAAGGAGCTCAAGATCTTAACAATGCCGTGGAATTCAAGCTTGTACCAGAGCAAGAAGATGGAACTAAAGACTTAGAGAAGACCGAAGAGGCGCCGAGGAGCTCTCAAGAGAACAAGAACGCCGAAGGACCTACGAAGACTCCAACGGCTCAAGATCAGGAATACTTGTCTCATCCTTGGCCGTTACTGCGAGAACACAAGGTATATTCAGTTATAATGTTTCATGCAGGTACACCAGCAGCCCCCGCCTGATCACGACTCACGTCCAAGGCGAGAGAAGAAGAAGATTAAAGACTTGTCGTTTTTCTTTATTAGCTAGTTTCCTTATTTGGTTTAAGAACATTGGCTGTGCCGTTTTGTTTCCGTTTTGTCTCTTGCTTGTCGTTTTTTTTATGCTTTCCTTTTATTGCTTAATTCGACCCTAGAAGGTCAAGCTGAAGGACTCTTTATAAAGTCCCACTGCAGCATTGTAGCCATCACGTTTTTGCTTATCAATAAAATACCCCCTTTCTTTCAAGAGTGTTCTTGCGAGATTGTACTTTCTTTTGCTTATCCGAGAGTGATTCTCCTTTGAGCTGAGGTTATAGCTGTATCAGAGATCCTTTTCCATCGATCTTTGTGGTGCCATCGATCCCCCCATCACTTCCCACTCCATAGATCTCACAAGAGAGAGCGCAGGCCAGCTTGTTTGATCACCATCCGACCGTTGTGGGATTCAAACTCGTTTGGATCTTACACCAATGACTAACCTCAATCAGTGTAATTTGCCAAATTGAATTTCACGCGGACAATTATTTAAGGTACATAAGGAAAAAGAAAACAAGAAGACACCTAGAAAAATTACAGCCAACCACTGAAACGAAACTAGAAGACACAATTAGGGACTCTAATTGTCTCTTAATTGTCATTTAGGGTGGTTTGTTATGAGTAGAAGCAGCTGTCCCACTGTAATAGTGGCCGTGTATCAATATGGAAAAAAAAAACAAATTCAATCCAAAATAAAAACACAATTTACCTCGTAAGATGAGCTCATTTAACAGAACAAAGTCAACAGTAATATCTCTCCTCTACAAACAAGAGCGTGGGGTTAGTTCGGGCAACATTAGTGGCGAAATATATTCATTGTCAAAGCCCAGTAACTCGTTTTAGGGCTAGGCACAAGTACTTGATATTTGTTATGATACTCGTTACTTGCTCTATACTTAACCCGTCAAAGCGAGTATTTGCCTTGAACAATGCAAGTATCAAGTCGATTTTATAAATTACTTGTAAGTACAAAGCAAGTATCAAGTTTTCAAAAAAAAATCAATACCCGCTTTGTACAAATATTTTATATTTACAGTTTTTTTAGTATTTTTTTTCACATATAATAGAAAAAATAAAAAAAAATTCTATAAATAAGAGAACCATTCTCATTAGTTGCCAATAACAAAGGTTTTTAAAAACTCACATTACAAATATTAAGATTTTTAATGGATTTTTTCTAATTATGACCCAAAATTATAAAAGTTTTACATTTGTTTTTGTGTTTTTACACGTAACAAGGCAAAACAAGTAACCCGAAAGTAACAAAAATATTGACAAGTACTTGAAGTAGCAAGTACTTGCACAAGACAAGTCAAGTAGCAAGTCGAAATTTTAAATATTTATACAAAGTGGGTCAAATAGCAAGTACACCGAAAATGACAAGTACTTGCCCCGTGCCCACCCCTACAAGTCACAAGGCAAGTAACTTGCAAGCCGGTCAAATTTTGGCAAGTACTCGTAGTGACAAGTACTTGTCAAGTACAAGGCAAGTACAAGTCGAAATTTGTGGATTTTGAACAAAGCAAGTCTGGTCACAAATACACCAAAAAGTCTGGGTACTTGCCCCGTACATGCCCAGGCCTAACTAGTTTGTTGAATAACTAATTAGCCTGAACAATATGGCTATCTAGTGCAAATTCTCGATAAACTAATAACTAGTTCCTTCTATTATCATGGTAGTTTTTGTACAGATGTAGTAAAAGACTAGTCTCACCTTTTCTTTTATGTATGTGTCACCATGTCGACACCACAATAGTTCTTTAAGACTCCAAAAAGAATTCTTTTCCATCAGAAAAATATTACAAGGACATACTTTTCGTTATTTTGTTGAGTTAGGTAGGCTTCCAATTTGAAAAAAATAAGAAATAAAAAGGTAGGCTTCCAATTATACAGTCCAATTCGGAGGTTGGTGAAGCTTCACTAATAACAAAAGTCTCTAATCTATCTACCACATGGATATTTCTCCAAAACGTGATTTTACTCTTACTCACTTCTTCTAATATTTAATTTCTTTCTATTCAACATTCCTCTCTTCTCTATACATATAATCGTTTTAATGTTCAACATGGCAAAGAAATACTTATTTTTTAAATATTGAGTTCGTCACAAAGTTGTGTTTCGCCAACTATTTTTTTTTATAACTGAGTAGATATTAGTCGAAAGAGACCGTTTTCTTCTTTGTTTACTTATAACTTTATATGTAAAGTAAACAAAACGCACGTAGAAAGGACTTCTAACTTCTAAGGTATCGGCTTTGCGATGTGATTAAGAAATTTGACCTCAGATCTTGCTACTAACACCACTACGCACACTACTACAACACCACAAAATCAATTGTCAATATCAGAAGACGAATCTAACCCTCACCGACTCACTAAAATACAAAACCACCTACTCTCTTCCCCCACCAACATGGCCCATGTTATGCTATTCATTCGTTTCTTGATGAATATTTTTTTTTTTTTTTTTTTTGATGAATATTTTTGTTAAGACGCGATGAATATTCGTTTCTTGATGAATATTTTTGTTAAGACGCGATGACATAATAATAAAAAGTTTCTCTCATACACTCCTACTACAACAACTACTTTGGATACTGCCTAGTTGTTTGCTAAAAAAAAGCTTCGAGGCGATTATACCAAATATTCCCGGGAACTATGTTTGTTTACGAAAATGTGTGTTTCATGACATAAAAGATACTAATGTTTTTTCTTAAATTATTTTATTTTTATTGATAACATGTATTATATAGATCTGAATATACGTGACGACATAATAATAATAATAATAATAATAATAATAATAATAATAATAATAATAATAATAATAATAATAATAATAATAATAAACTCCTATGCTTAAAAAAAAATGTTATGAACTAGAATTCCAAACTTAGAACACCCGTATTGTAGAGCTAAAAAGAGTTCTGGAAAAAAATAAAAATAAAAATAATTAGTGACATGGTATATGCATGTGGCGAGATTGGGCGTGAAACGATTTTCCAAGACAAGTCGATGAATTCGACTCTCTGACACAATGTGCCATGTGGCACAATATGATTGAATGTTAAATTTTTTTTTTTTTTGAAAATGTTTTTTTCCTCGAAAAACGTTTTTTATTACTAAAAAAAGTTTAAAGCTCTCCTGCAATGCGGGTGCTTTTAGCAGTGAAACGAAGAGTGGGTTATTTAAAATTAGCAGTGCAACTTATGTACCAAGTTTTTTACTCATTCTGTTTTATAATAAGTATCGTTTAAAGTTTTTACACATATATTAAGAAAATATATTAAAATTTCTACAATATCCTTAATTAATATACTAAATAAATTAAGTCTTTTGTTAATTGATTAAATGAATGAGAAAAAACTGAAAATTTATAGATAATTATGTATTGGAAACCTAAAACGACAATTATTTTAAAACAAAAAAATAAATCTAAAACGACAATTATTGTGAAACGGATGAAGTATTAGAATTTAGCAAAAAAAAAAAAATTATTATTAAACCTAATAAGTTAAATGTACGGGTCACCCAATTAGGGTGGGACATTGGTCTCGCGTTAAAGGTAAAATGCCTCGCTGAATTCAAAACCATAGGCCCTCAAAGCCTTTCTCTAATTTTGTTTTTGTTTTTTGGAAACATTTTTTTTTCTAAAATTATCACTGAAATCATAAAAAAAATAAACTTTAGCCCAACAAAGAGGTAAAAACAAACAGCAAAAAAATTGCTCTTTTTTAACAAAGACGTCAAAGAAAAAAGCAGTTTAATTTGTGTTCGTAAATTGTCTACGGGAAAAACCCTTAAAAAAACCTGAACTAATTTTCATTTGCTTTAAAAAACCACGAACTTTTAACGTTGCCAGAAAAAAACCCAATTTATTTTTCATTGTCATTTTAATTCACAGAAATTTAAAAATCGAAAATTTGATAAAACGTTTTAGTAAACGCTTAATTTTTAAACGCTGTTATTAAATTGGCGATTACATTAATTAAAACGTTCTCATGCATTTCATCGAACACCTTCCGTGCTAAATAGCTGACTATCCGTTTATCCGATTTCTTCAAAATTCCAGCCGGAGAAGTCGCCGGAGATCCTGAGACGCCGAATCATCCACGGTTAAAACAACGACCTGGCTTTTCGCATTCCTCCTCGAGAACGACGGCAAAGGCAGCGAGCTCGGCGCCGGAGAAACAACGAAAGTCGAAGATCCGGCGTAAATATCGTCGGCAGAGAACTCAGGTGGATTTTTACCAGAAGATCTTCGAGCCTTGATGTTTGAATACGAATCGAAAGACTCTCCTCTTCTCCGAACGACGTCCTTCACCGTCGTTCTGAACTCATAGGAGCCGAATCGTCTCCTTTGGTCAGGTCGGAGAGGCGGCCTCCGGTGAATATGATTTCTCTGGGGGTGAAAAATTGTCGCCGGAGGATCTCTAATCCGGTCAACCAAACAATTTTGAGGCCGGATTATTTCAGTTCCCATCGCAGATTTCTTCTGGGGCCAAAAAAAGAAGAAGAAATCGTTGAGGAGGAAGAAGAAAAAGGTAAAATGGTCCTTTTCTTCTCGGAGAAAGAGGATGAGAGCTTGAGGATTCTGCCGTAGAGAAAGAGAGTGGCGGTTTCGTCGGGGAGTGTGGTACGGAGAGTGTAGGCGTGGAGTTGCTTGAGCTGAGACATGGTTGTGCATGTTTCGGATAAGGAGAGAATATGTCGGTGGTTACCGGCGGCGGCGGAGAATGAAGGAGGTCCGGTAGAGGTAGTGGTTGCAGGTGGAATTTGAGGAGGAGACGATGGGTGGAGCAAAAGACCGATAGACATTGGGATAATGTTGCAAAATTAAGGTATTCGTGGTTAATTAATGTAATCGCCAATTTAATAACAGCGTTTAAAAATTAAGCGTTTACTAAAACGTTTTATCAAATTTTCGATTTTTGAATTTCTGTGAATTAAAATGATAATGAAAAATAAATTGGGTTTTTTTCTGACAACGTTAAAAGTTCGTGGTTTTTTAAAGCAAATGAAAATTAGTTTAGGTTTTTTTAAGGGTTTTTCCCATTGTCTACCAACAATTTCAATTCGTGTCAAATACAAAATAATCGGAGACGAGAGTTACCAAAACAACCTTAAAAACAGTCAAACCTTAATCATGATTATAGTTAAAAGAAAAAAATTGGTAAGAGGATAAAATAGTCAAAACACACTCGTTACTTCTCCTACCACACACACCTAACCAACCAACACCAAATTTAGCTATCAGGGTCAAAACCGTAATTATCGCACACTACTTCTCCGCTTTTAAACCCAACCGCCTTCCTTCCACTTCTCTCCCATTTCCTACTCTCTCCGATCTCAGATCTCTCTCTCTCTCTCTCTCTCCCTCCGACCTCAGGGCTCTCGTTACCATATTTTCAGAGATGGATCCAGTCTCATCCTGGGGAAACACCTCCCTCATCACCGTCGATCCAGAGATCCACGACCTCATCGAGAAAGAGAAGCGTCGGCAATGTCGCGGAATCGAACTCATCGCCTCCGAGAACTTCACCTCCTTCGCCGTCATCGAGGCTCTCGGAAGCGCGCTCACCAACAAATACTCAGAAGGTATGCCTGGCAACCGTTACTACGGAGGCAACGAGTTCATCGACCAGATCGAGATGCTCTGCCAATCACGCGCTCTCGAAGCCTTCCGTCTAGATGCGGCATCGTGGGGGGTCAATGTCCAGCCTTACTCCGGATCTCCGGCGAATTTCGCCGCCTACACAGCCTTGCTTCAGCCTCACGATCGTATCATGGGGCTTGATCTACCTTCAGGTGGTCATCTCACTCATGGATACTATACCTCCGGTGGGAAGAAGATCTCTGCCACTTCGATCTACTTTGAGAGCCTTCCGTACAAGGTGAACTTCACCACCGGTTACATTGATTACGATAAGCTCGAGGAGAAGGCGTTGGATTTCAGGCCTAAGTTGCTCATCTGTGGTGGTAGTGCGTACCCTAGGGATTGGGATTACGCTAGATTGAGAGCTATTGCTGACAAAGTTGGAGCTCTTTTGCTCTGTGACATGGCTCACATCAGTGGTCTCGTTGCTGCTCAGGTATATTTCGTGCTCTCATTTGATTCGATCTTCTTCTTCGTGTATCTTTTCCTTTCGTTAGATCTGGTTTTTGTTTAGCGTCTTGAATTGTGTAGAGCGAAGATCTGAAATTTGTGGAACTCTGACACTGGCTCAATTACACAATATACACTCTGATATCTGTCTGCATTCATCACTCTCACTTATCTTATACCATCTTGTTCAAATTTGTCTGCATTCATGTTTTAAATCTAGTGTTTTTAGGGTGTATTATCGACTGTGCTTTGTTCCGATGACATTGTTAAAAAAGTTTGATTATTTTAAGCCTGATCAAGTGCGGTGACTACTCTAATGATAGTTGCAAAGGTTGAGTTTTGTGCATATTGATTACAGAACTAATTGATTTTTATTCATGTTTACAGGAAGCTGCAAACCCATTTGAGTTCTGTGACGTTGTGACAACCACAACCCACAAGAGTTTGAGGGGTCCAAGAGCCGGTATGATCTTCTACAGGAAGGGACCAAAACCACCAAAGAAGGGACAACCAGAGGGTGCAGTCTACGACTTTGAGGACAAAATCAACTTTGCTGTCTTCCCTGCGCTTCAAGGTGGTCCTCACAACCACCAGATCGGTGCTTTAGCTGTTGCGTTGAAGCAGGCTAATACTCCTGGTTTCAAGGTGTATGCAAAACAGGTGAGAGCCAATGCTGTTGCCCTTGCAAACTTCCTAATGGCCAAGGGATACAGTATCGTAACCAATGGAACCGAGAACCACCTTGTTCTCTGGGATCTTCGTCCTCTTGGATTGACCGGTTAGTGAATATTATTAAAAAAAAACAACCTTTTGAGATTCTATGTTATATGGAACTAGTCCTGATGTTATATATTTATGTTTCTCTGCTTGTGCCAGGTAACAAGGTTGAGAAGCTCTGTGATCTGTGCAACATTACTTTGAACAAGAACGCTGTATTTGGAGACAGTAGTGCTCTTGCTCCTGGAGGTGTAAGAATCGGTAAGAGAGTGGAATTGATCGAAATCGAGTTGTTCTTGACAATGGCTATGGATCTTAATGATTATGCGGGTTTTTGTAGGTACACCGGCGATGACATCTCGAGGATTGGTGGAGAAGGACTTTGAGAAGATAGGAGAGTTCTTGAGCAGAGCAGTGACACTGACATTGAACATCCAGAAGGAGCACGGGAAGCTGTTGAAGGACTTTAACAAGGGTTTGGTGAACAACAAGGAGATCGAGGATCTGAAGGCTGATGTCGAGAAGTTCTCGGCTTCTTATGAGATGCCTGGATTTCTCATGACCGAGATGAAGTACAAGGATTAGAGAGATCCTTGTCTTTTTCTCTCTCTCTATCTAATGAAGAGCAATCTTCTTTTTATCTACGTATTATATGCTTTTGTAGGGTCGCCTCTTGGTGGAATTCACAAGGCGAAGATATGACGAAACAGATAGTAAAAAAAAAAAGGGTTTTCTTGAGTTATTTCTTCATGCTTTTTTTATTTTGGGTTTTCTTATTGAAATTGTTGTATTTTGTTGGCTTTATAATAATATCAGCGAGTTTTTCTTTCCTCTGGTTTGATTTAAAAAGTGTGTTTGTTCGTAAAGTTTACGACGGGTAAAAGAAAATTATCTAGAAAAATTGTGTATAAAAGCTTTTGTACCATATGTGGTAAGAATCACAAAATATTGGTTAATCTGAATGTCAAACCAAAACTTCATTATCTACAACGAAAAAGTGTAATACCTGGACCAATTCAACAATCTAGAAAAGTTTAATTGGAATTGCAAATGATCTAATTCTCAACCTGAATCATTATTGCATCATGTCTTCTGATCACTGTAACTCACTGTATAATCGAGTGAAACCATTTCCTTAGTTAGTATCGGCTAGAGCTCTGGTCAGAGTTTTAATGGCCTCTACATTAACCTTATTTAAACACTAAAGATCATTTCGCCTTTTTTGGTTGTTTCGTCATAATTCACCGCGATTCGATTCGTATCCCGGCTCCCTCCAAACTCCAAAATGTCGTCGAGTTGGGAGGACGACGAGGATTTTACGGAAGAGCAGCTTCTCGCTATTGACGCCATCGAAGCATCCTATATCTCTCGTTCTTCTTCTTCTTCTTCCTCTTCCTCTTCCGTTACTCCGATCGTACGGACACCGACCTCCTCCGGCTATGGTAACGAGAATCCAAATCAAATCCGTCGCCAATTGCCCCGTTCCATCACTTCTCCCACACCTTCCAAGCGATTTCCTCTCTCTCGTTGCAGAGGTAGTAAAATAGTTAAAAATCCCTAAATCAACGCTCCTCCTCTTGATTCATCACTCCATTTCCAATTTGTTCCTGGTTATCTCACTCTCACATCTGATTCGTAGTTCCAGTTACATGTTTTTTCCTTTTTTTTCTCAATTGTCACTATCTCAATGTATAAGAATTGTTCGTGCCCTAATCTATATAAATTAAGGTTTTTTTTTTCACCTACATTGTTGTTGTTATTCATAATTCTGTAACAAAGAAACTTTATCATTGTGATTTATTAACGTTTCTGTACTGATTTCTTTGCAGCTAAGAATTTTCCAGCGATGAGATTTGGTGGTAGAATATTGTACAGCAAGACTGCTAATGAGGTCGATAAGAGAGCAATGCAGCTTCTAAAGGCTCTTGAAACCAAGAGAGGTCAATCTGGAAAAGCTATTGTTGGCTTTGATATCGAATGGAGACCAAGTTTCAGAAAAGGTATTTATGTTGTTAAGCATCGTTTTTTCTTTCTTTTATCTCCATTTTTGTGTTGTTATTTGATTCGTGCTATTAGGGTCTTATTCTTTGCTCATTATAATGAGAAACTAATGCTGATTCGCGGAGATTCGGGTTTGTTCAGGTGTTCTTCCGGGGAAGGTTGCAGTTGTTCAGATATGTGTAGATAATAATTATTGTGATGTGATGCACATTATCCATTCTGGTATCCCACAGAGTCTTCAGCATCTTATTGAGGATTCAACACTTGTAAAGGTTTGATCAAAAAGTTTCTGTTGTACGCCATTGCCATGTATGCGCAACTTCTGATATGTTTACAGGTAGGTATTGGAATTGATGGTGACTCTGTGAAGCTTTTCCATGACCATGGAGTGTCCATCAAAGATGTCGAAGATCTTTCGGATTTAGCCAACAGAAAAATTGGAGGAGATTCGAAAAAATGGGGACTTGCGTCACTAACTGAGACACTTGTTTGCAAAGAGGTATCTGTTATCCATTCTCATTTGGTTTATTTTAAAAGCTTGATTTTGAATTTTAGCAACTTTTGGAATCCTTTTGCAGCTTCTGAAGCCGAACAGAATCAGGCTCGGAAACTGGGAAGCCTATCCTCTGTCAAAGAAGCAGTTAGAATACGCAGCAACTGATGCTTATGCTTCATGGCATCTTTACGAGGTAACAACAAAGAAACACCAGCTTCTCATATGCAACGACCTCGGAGTAAATGATTATAATGCTCTTAACTTGTCAAAACCCGGAGCTTGTCTTTAATTAAGTAAGAAGCTAATGAAGAGTATTGTTACATCTAATTAGGTTCTAAAGGACCTTCCTGATGCTGTCAATGACTCATAACGTGAAGGAGGATGCTTAAAGGTTTGCCTGTAAGTGTAACCCCTCCAAAGAGTTTGAATCAAATGATATGCTACTATTTTCTCCACTAGATGCACTTCTTATGGGACTTGCTAAAGGATATTTGAACATTTTATCTAGTTGCAGTCCATTTTATCGGTAATCATGCTCGGCTTAAATGTATCTGTGGCATATGGTTGATACACCTATGTGACCATGAATATCCAGAAAAATTTTAAACCAAAGCAACCATAAGTCTCTTAACCATAAACACATAACAATTACCATAAATGGAGCCATATAAACCTGTTCATTCATCCCTGACACGGCTGCTTCAGCTTCAGCTTCAGGGACAGAGACACTCAGAGCCATCTTAAAAAAAAAAAAAAAAAAATAATCCCTAGATGCAACCTTTTAATGGGATATGCAAAGGACTTTTGAACAATGTATCTATTTCTAGTCCCTTTGATTGGCACTCATGCTCGGCTTTTAAGCGTCCCACTAGGCCACTACTACTTCCCCACCAATTTATGATGGATTGGAATTTTGTTTTGAACAATATATCTAATTTCTGCCATGAAATACGGTCAGAAATTTTTTACCGACTTCCATAAAAAATCAATGAAAAAATTGTTACCAGTATAGTCGGTAAAAAATAGGTCAGATTAATGGTTCAGGATCATCAATTTTTTATTAAAAAATTGCACGAGCATGTGTTATTTTAGATTAATAGTTGTAGGACATAAAATTTGAAACCTACAGTTTAAAAAAAAAAAAAAATTTCAATTGACATTGGTTTATGTTATATAATGAACCATTAACCACACATATATATTGAAAAAAAATTGTTTACAAGGGCCATCTTTTTTTTTTTTTTTTTTTTTTTTTGACTTGGATTACCATTTCTGTTGAACCGAGGCTGGTTACAATCATAATCACGAAACAATAAAAAAATCAACACGACTTTCCGCAGGAAGGACTAGGAGCACTACCAACTTTAGGAATAGCGCGTCTGGTGTATGGAGATCGGTAAAATTCGTGAGATTCATTACAAATAGACTCGCACGCCTTCATGCAATAATACTGATCATGAAGCTTAGGCATGCATTTTTTGGTGTAACAATTGTTGCTGCACCACATTGGCTCCCCTTCGGTGCTCCGTAACGATTTGTTTTTATCGGACTTCTTTGGAGATATCTTTATCTCCTCACTGTTCAAGCACAATGTCATGTTCAATAACATAACCACAACTATAATCAATATTACCATTTTCTCGTTGATTCCTTCTGCACCCATATCTCTTGCTTGAACAACTGATTTTTTATTTTTATTTTTAACTATATATTTGTTTTCTTGTTTTAAGGAAATAGGAATCTATTGTGATTTGCATTTGGTGAGGTTTTTTGAGAGAATATATACAAGTGTATTTGTAGTTTTTTTTTGTTGTTAGAAAAGTGTTTGTAGTTACGGTATCTATTTTAAGGTTTTTTTAGTTTTAACTGATTTCTTTGACCTTTGTCTTCGTGTCTGAGTATTTTGAATCTTTGACCTTAGCATAGCCTCTTTTTGCCTTATAATAAAATAATAAGACTGGCAAACAGCTAATTGTTCTGATTTACAGAGAGTATTATTAATTCATTGCTTTACACCAATTTTTGTTACGTTCTTCTTGGATCCTAAATTAAGCTGTCTACTCGTTTCAACTAAATTAATATGTACAAGTTTAAATTCATTATGATGTTATGCACAGTAAATAATCATTTACATCAGAACTATGTTATGTGAACATGTCCGAGAAAGACTCAAACATCTTAATCGATATATACTCATGGTCGGCTTTAACTGTCCCATTGATATTTGGTTAACACGTATGACATAGACTAATGTCATGATGGGCTTAAACACACAAATTATATCTTGATTAAGTTTGTTGATTTGAATGAGTACTACCGGCGTCAATATTTGAGAAAACACTTCTCATACTCTTTATTAAATAAGATCCCATAAACACAAATCACAAGGCCTTGATACATATAGCGAGGAATTTTTTGGAAAACGAAATAAAAACCAAAGCACAAATCATGAAAGAAACAAACCCTTGAAAGCAAAGAAGTTATATATCGATCTCAACAAGGAAACCGAAGCTGACACCGGAAACACACATAAAAGCAAGCACATGAATGTTTTCGACGTATGTTTTTGTTTTGTATCACACATATCCGCCATAACCAGAACCTCCTTGTGTTATCTGTGTCGCTGTAGCATTAGCAAGACTCACTTTCACTCTACGACCATCCAACTCCTGAAAATTCAAAACCAAAGCAATCACATAAGTTTGACCATATAGATTTACATATAAAAATGGAGCCATCCATACCTGATCATTCATCCCTGAAATCGCAGCTTCGGCTTCATCATTAGTGGAGAAAGTGACATATCCAAAACCCCTGGACCTCCCTGTGTCTCTGTCTCTCATGACGATTGCTGTGCAAAGAACAAATAAAAACTAATGAGAAACTTACAAACCAACACACTCAACAAGATAAACAAGTAGCTATAGGTAGCAGTTTCTTGAATGGTGGGTGATCCAATTAAAGACTTACCATCTAGAATAGTACCGTAAGCAGAAAACGCTTGCCTCAAGGTATCATCCGTAGTGTTCCATGAGAGATCTGAAGCAATCAAAAGATATAGTAACAAAGCGTTTCAAATCACAATACTTAGCAAAAGCAAATTTGAAAATGAAACATGTCAGAGTTATATAAGAAAGAAATTATTACTTCCCACGTAAACCTTGGAAGACATGTATCGAAATCTTGAACAGACAGATCTTGGTCCAAGTTAGGCTTAATTATACACAGAAAGAGGGAGTAGAATTTAATAACAATAATTAACAAAGAGAAAAAAAATCAACTAAATAGTGAAGCAAAAATTTAAAACAATACAAAGCTAAGAAGGAGAAAATGAAGTAGAAGTGTACTTGGTGGATAGAAGAACTGAATAATAGGTGGACTGGAAGGAGCCATGTGAGAAGGTTTAAATAGAGGCTAATTGGGTTTAGTATCTTTATTATTTTCAGGTCTCAATTGATTTTAAAATCAACCAGGTGGAAACCGTGGAATTATTAATTAATTTACAGCGAAGTACACGCGGTTGCTTATAATGTATTGCTTGACTATGATAACTTATTTTAATTAGGGTTGTTTTGAACGAGGTATGTACTATATAATTAAAGGAAATTGTACAAATTAACCTCAGATAATTTTTAAATTAAGTGACAAAAACTTACATCACCTTTATCACTATACTGTTCATGTTTAAAATACAACTTTCTCCTTGCTTTATGTTTGTTTGATTCTCTCCAACTAATCGATGAAAAGAAAGAAGAAATAGAAAAAAGAAGAAAGAAGAGGAAGAAGAAGAAGAAGAAGAAGAAGAGAAAGAAGAACGAAGAAAAAGAATATAATATTGGCAATGGTAACATTGATAATGGTGGTGATAATACCAAAGTAACTTTTAAAGTTAACAGAGTTAGCAAATCAGTAATTCATATTTTCAAGAAATGATAACAAGATTAGAACGATAATTATAACGATAACAAAGTTAGCAAATTAATAACTCATATTTTTGTGAAATGATAACGAGATTACCAGAATGATTATAACGATAACAAAATTAAAACAATAATTTTAAAATGTGATAACTATTTTAACATGAAAATTTCATTATTTATTATATGATAACAAGGTTCACAATATGCTAACTGCATTAGCGTGTTAACATCATTGTTATCTTTTATATTTTCTGATGATAAATAGTGTTCACCGATCTTAGATGAACAATATCGATGGTGGTTGTTTGGATAAGGAACAGTGGTGTCAAATTGTTTTATAGGAAAATGAGTTTGCAACACAATGACACTTTCTGTAATTATTAAAAATAAAAAGGATATTTTGGTTTTAATTTTGTTTCTCTCTCTTATTTCACCTAATTTCTAATTATTTGCTCTTAGTTTTTAATTTTCTTATTATCTGAGTATATTCACTAAATTCACCCATTAATTAATTTGTAATAGAGGTATCCCTCTGGTGATTCGTTTTTAGGATTTTGACTCTTTCTTATGTTTATCAAAATAGTTGAATCATCAAAATATATTGAAAGTGAAGGATATACGCATATAAATTCTAACTCAAAAAGGAATTTAAATGACTAGTTTTCTGTATATATTATACTATTAGAAAGAAAAAAACAGCAAAAAAATTATTATTAACGTTTCCACTTTATGTATATAATAATCTGGATTGGGTTCAGGAACATGCCTATATTAACAGAAAAAAGTAGCCATATCGCCTATAAAATCTTTTTTTTATAAATGAAACCGAGAGAGAGGCATATATTTACCAGTATTTTATCTTTGTGGTTTATTGGTATAAAATGATTTTGTTTTTGTTAGGTTTATCTTTTTGAATTCACATCCCCACCCCTATCGTAAAGCTAATCATTGTCTTTTATTGTAACAAAATCCAACTAATCAATACTATATAGGGTCAGTTTCAAAAATAACCCAAGAATTGGAGTCAATTGCAAAAATAACACCCATTACAAAATATGATTTTTTTTACCTTCTTCACCCTTCTCTTATTAATTTAATAACGAAAATGCTATAACTTTTCTCCGTGAAGTCTAACTGTGAAGTCTAACTATAAAATCAAATGTCTAAAAAAACCTCATCTTCTTGACTTATTCACGAAAATGCCATCACCATCAATTCATCCAACAACCAAGATCAACCGAAATCAAGCTTTGAATGCATGATTTCCTCTTCAAACATATCTACAAACTCATTATATCATCTCATCAACTTATATTCTTGAATTTCTTCTCCATTTTCACCCAAAAACTCACCTTTTCATCTTTTCAAAGTTTACGTTCTTAGATCTTGCCATTGTCGGTGTGAGAGATCATTCTAACGGTTGGAGAAGTTTGCTAAAGCTCTAAATCGGATTTATTGGTCTTGAACGTAACTTAAGATCACGGCAAGGTAAAAATCCGGTCGATTTAAATGAATTTCACATATTTGTAGCAAAGTAGACTTCACAATGAAGTCTACTGGTCAACGAATAGGTTAGTTTTGCAATTGACTTTCACAAAATTTTGGTGAGTAGACTTCATTGTGAAGTCTACTTCGAAATCCTTTGAAAACAAAAAAATACGGGGTAGACTTCATTATGAAGTCTAACTGTGAAGTCTATCTATGAAGTCTCATAGGTTAGTTTTTGCAATCGATCAACCAAATAATTTTTTTGTGAAGTCTATCCGTGAAGTCTACTGAGTAAACAAGGTTAGTTTTGCAATTGACTTTCGTTTGACTTTTGGGGAAGTCTAACTGTGAAGTCTATTTAGGCCGATTGAACTTCAAAATGAAGTCTACTCACGAGTAGACTTCATTGTGAAGTCTATTACGCGATAGACTTCCGATTGAAGTCTACTGGTCAACGTTTATCGAAATAGACTTCACGGTGAAGTCTACCTCCAAAGTCAAAACATTTCAATTAATTGCAAAACTAACCCGTCTGAAGTCTAATTATTGGCGTAGAATTCACAGTTAGACTTCACAACAGAGTTAGACTTCATTTTGAAGTCTAATCGGCCTAAATAGACTTCACAGTTAAATTTCCCCAAAAGTCAAACGAAAGTCAATTGCAAAACTAACCTTTTTTACTCAGTAGACTTCACGGATAGACTTCACGAAAAACGTATTTGGTTGATATATTGCAAAACTAACCTGTTAGACTTCACAAATAGACTTCACGGTTAGACTTCACAGATAGACTTCACGGTTAGACTTCATAGATAGACTTCAGAGTTAGACTTCATAATGAAGTCTAATATTGAATGTTTTTTTTAAAAACGCATTTTTGGAAAATATATAATTAATTTCTAAGATTTTCTTGAACAATTATTTGTATTAGTCTGTTTAGTTGCTTGTGTGTGAGTTTGACATGCTTATTCGTTATATACAACGTGAAAATGGTTTTCTTGTTTGATTAGCACTTTAGACATTACCAAGTAGACTTCACAGTGAAGTCTATCTGTGAAGTCTATGTGTGAAGTCTAACTGCGAAGTCTACCCATGTTTTTTCCTTAACATTTCTAACGTGGTTGATATTTGTTTACTTGCAGATAATGGTGTACATTGCTTCTGTTTATGGAGAATGGGTAAGAAAGGACAATATGTCATGGCATTTTGAGGTTGATCATCGCAAAGGAGGTCAAATGTTCTCATTGACAGATGGTTGTACACATGATGAGCTTGTTCAAATGGCCTTAGATGATTATTCGGTGAGCATGAACGGACATCGTCTGGATTTATCATATCCATTACCAGATGCATTCAGTCAGCAATTGCCTATTGATTCTCCTCCTATGTTTGTCACAAATGACAGACAAGTCCAAAGCTTGATCCAGCTAAGTAGAACTCATGTTGTACGACTTTGTGTCTCTAGCCAAGGGAAGGATCAAGACCACGTTGATGGACCTAAGACTAAAAACCAGGATGAAGAGTTCGATGAAGAATGGGCCGCGGACTCAGATGAAGCTTCTGAAGAAGGACTATATTCGGGTTGTGATGATGAGGGTGATACAAGGGAAAAAGCTTATGATGTGCACGATGATACTCACGCGGACTATAGTGAGTACGGTAAAGTGAAAGATGAAGACGTGTGTGAGACGAAAATTCCTTTCGATGATGCCCGTCTTAGAGGGCGTCTTCGTCGTCAGCGTAGACGGACGGATAATTGGGAAGACAATATCTATGAGCACCAGAGTTTTGACAGCAAGGCAGAACTTCTGTCTGAGTTGCGTTTGACGGCGGTGATGCTAAGATTCACGTTCAGAGTAGATAAGTCTACTACATAACTGTTTGTAGCCAAATGCAAAGTGGCTGGATGCGCTTGGATGGTTAGAGCGGCTGTCAAGAACGAAGCCACTACGTTTTGGGTGACAAAGTACATGAAGTCGCATACATGTTCTGAGTCTGACCGAGTAGGTAAGCGTAGACGCTGTATAGCGAACTATATTGGACATCTATTTGTCGAGCGGGTCGGAATCATCGACGGAATTGTGTCGCAACACATCAGAGACTCAATGAGGGTTATGTTTGGAATGAAGTTCAACTATACTGCTTCGTACAGAGCTCTTAAACACGCTCAAGAATTGGTGTGGGGAACAGCAGAAGATGGATACGCGAATCTGCCTTCTTACTTGCAAAGAATTAAGGAAGCAAACCCGGGAAGTGTGACTGACTTGGTGTGCGACTCAATGGACCATTTCAAGTACTGTTTTATATCTTTCGGAGCTTCAATAGCTGGCTTTCAGTATTTGAGGAGAGTGATTGTGGTGGATGGGACTCATCTTACTGGAAAGTATGGGGGAGTTCTACTTGTCGCTGCCGGACAGGACGGCAACTTTCAAATATTCCCATTAGCTTTTGCGATTGTTGATACTGAGGATAATGAATCATGGGAATGGTTTTTCAACAAGCTTCGAGATTATTTTACGCATCTTTTTCCAATGGCTATAGTCTCTGACCGGCACCATTCCATAGCTAGGGCATGTGGAATCGTTCTACCTAGGGCATCAAGAGGTATATGCTACTATCATCTACATGGTAAAATAGTAAAGAATTTCCATGCAAAGGACATCATGTATATGGTTAAAGGTGCTGCGTATGCCCATACGGTTCCCGAATATGACCGCTACATGGACCTCATACGAGCTTCAAAACCTGAGCTAGCAGATTACTTAGACGAAGCAGATCCTCAATTATGGTCAAGAGTTCATTTTCCCGGTGATAGATACAATATAAAGACGAGCAACATCGCGGAATCTATTAATGCGGCGGTTAAGAAGGCAAATGGATTTCCCATTCCGATGCTTTTGGAGTTTATTAGGGAGAAGCTTGGTAGATGGTTTAACAGCCGGCGTGAAGATGCATTGAGTCTCACTACCGCCCACAGTAGAGGAGTTGAGTACATATTAGCCATACGTTCACACTACGCGGAAAGTATGATCGTGGAACGCATAGACAACTGGCATTTTCACGTCAAGGGCGGAAAACGAGATTGCAATGTTGACTTGGAACAAAGAACGTGCTCATGTTGTGTGTATAACATTGAGAAAATTCCTTGCTCTCATGTTATTCCAGCTGCAGCGGAAGCTAACGTACATATGTCCTATTACGTGTGCGGCACTCATTCGAAGAACTCCTTGTACTCGACATACGCGCATCCAATTTACCTTAAATCGGGATGTGACTCTGACGTCAAGAAACAACTATGTTTGCCTCCCGTAGGTAAGATCCTTCCTGGTAGGAAGAAGAAATCACGGTGGCAACCTTGGCTAGAAATGTTTAGGAAGAAAAACACTAAACCAAGGAAAATGCATAGGAAGTACAGCTGCTCCAAGTGCGGGGAACCGGGACATACTCGCCCTAACTGTGTAAGCTTTTTGTCTACTGTCCTGGTTTGTACCCCCCATCGACAGATATTGACAATTTCCCGTTTATATATCCTACAGGTCGCTGAAGACTGATATGGCCTTACGGAAGTCTACCTTTGAAGTAAACCCATGAATTCTATTTAGCGGATATCACTTGAAGTCTATATGTGTTGTTTTTAAAAATATGATGTGGGAACACTTGAATATGTGTTATTTTCAAACTCTGAAGTCTAATTCTGAAGTCTAACTCTGAAGTCTAACTCTGAAGGTAGGTAAAATGGAGCTTTTGGAGCTTGAATGCTTGTTATATTTGAAAATATGAAGTCTAACTGTGAAGTCGAACTATGAAGTCTAACCGTGAAGTCTATCTGTGAAGTCTAACCGTGAAGTCTATCTGTGAAGTCTAATATTATTTCAGAATTGAACCGTTTTAGGTAGCTAAAATGGAGCTTTTGGAGCTTGAATGCTTGTTATAATTGAAAATGTGAAGTCTATCTGTGAAGTCTAACCGTGATGTCTATCTGTGAAGTCTAACCGTGAAGTCTATCTGTGAAGTCTAATATTATTTCAGAATTGAACCGTTTTAGGTAGCTAAAATGGAGCTTTTGGAGCTTGAATGCTTGTTATAATTGAAAATGTGAAGTCTATCTGTGAAGTCTAACCGTGAAGTCTATCTGTGAAGTCTAACCGTGAAGTCTATCTGTGAAGTCTAATATTATTTCAGAATTGAACAATACTTGTAATGCAAAAGGAACAATACAATACCTGAAATGTTTGATACTTCATAATACAATACAATACCTGAAATGTTTGATAGGTTACAAAAAAATAATTAGCCTAACCCTATCACTAGGTACAAAAGAGCATAGCATACGGGTTGCAAAAATAAACCCGCATAATGCCGTTAAATTAGAGTCTACTATATACCATAAATACAACCTGACAATCATCATTACTCATCATATAAGTCAAAACCTTCCCAGTCATCGTTATCTATGGGTCCGCGACATTGGACCTCGCTGAACAAATCAGATGCAATCTTCTCCCTCATCGATGGGACATTTTGTGGGCGCAAGGATGTTGGAAAGGTGTCATATCCAAGTGAGAGACACTCTATGTACTTCAAGACAAACACACCGCAATCTCCACCATTATCTTGGTGTGGCACACCTTTTGTCGGACGGTCGATCATGAATTTATCCTTCGGGAAGCGATGTTTGTCTTCGCTCAGAGTCGCCTCGTTAAGAAGGTGCGGGATCATCACAGCATACGGTTCCACCACTTTAGTGATCTCAGCTTTCCTGATGGTACTCGGTAGACTGTCGTATACCACAATGTGCCCCTTTGGTATGGAGATATGCAGGGCGACCCAATGCGTCTGTCTTACACTCCGGAGAATGTATATATCTTCGATATCAACTCCCCAGCGCTTGTTGGTCGCGCAGTAGCTCGATTTCCTACCATAGTAATAGTCCAGCGCCAAAGCAGGCAGAAGCTGGCATGTTTCAAACCTGGGCCAGTCTCTCTCCCAATATTGGGGGACCTTACTATCCAAGAAGCATATCCGGTCACTCCTAAACCATTCTGGATGCTGTTGCAGCCGAGTATTCATCATTCTGACCCAAGCATCCACGTGCTACATTCAGAAAAATACATTGTTAGACAGTGAAGTCAATACAGTTAAGTCTATCTGTGAAGTCTATCTGTGAAGTCTAACCGTGAAGTCTAACTCTGAACCCTAAATGTGAAGTCTAAATGTGATAAATCCTACATTTACAGTCTAAATGTGAAGTCTATCTAGCTGTGAAGTCTAACTGTGAAGTCTAAATGTGATAATCCCGCACATTTACAGTCTAAATGTGAAGTCTATCTGTGAAATCTATCTGTGAAGTCTAACCGTGAAGTCTAACTCTGAACCCTAAATGTGAAGTCTAAATGTGATAAATCCTACATTTACAGTCTAAATGTGAAGTCTATCCGTGAAGTCTAACTGTGAAGTCTAATGCAGAAGTATAATTGTTAAGTCTAATGCAGAAGTCTTACCGTATCTCTAAGCCACTCTTCCGTTGTAAGCAACAGAAACCACCATGACCAGATTGGGAACTGGTCCGCATCCGGTTTGACAGTCGGATGCCCCCTGAAATAGTGAGAAGTTCTTTAGTAACAGTCGTAATTTATCACAGCATACAGGATCACGTTTTAGGAGACTCACGGTAATGTGGCCAAGTAGTCCAACATTGGCCTCTTTTCTTCCTCTACCGCTACAGCGAATAGATCATATCCACCAGGTGTTGTCTTCGCTTTAGGGATAGGCTTGCTCGCCGGTGGTGTCTTCGCTTTAGGGATGAACGGAGGTGGTGTACTCGCTTTAGGGAGCTCAGGTGGATCCGGCTTGTTAGGGATAAGGAGCTCAGGTGGATCCTTATTGTTAGGGATAATCCTCTTAACTGTGCTGTTCCCTTCAAAATCACCTTGCTGTGAGGGCGCAAGTTTCCTCGTTCTCGCATTTCTGGCTCGTGCGGCAATATTTTCAGTCCGGATTCGAGTTTCTTGCTTCCTTTTCTCCTCGGCATCATCCGCGGCAGTTGGGATATGTGTTCGAACAAAATGGCATTCCGAATCCTCATTGCCAACACTCTCGCAAGGAACCTTCTCCGCCTCATCGCCATCTATCTGAACAATTGGTAAACACAATGCGGCTTAATTATAGTAGGAAGTCTTCTACTCTTACGCCTATGATTGTTATCACATTTAGAAGTTTGCGGGGAATGAACGGGACTAACCGGACCACCGGTTTGATCCTGCTTGAGATTGGCATCGTTAGACTTCACATGCTCTTCAGCCGCTGGATGCCTCAGCTTCTCGAGAAGGCTCCCCATCGCAACCACCTCCGTAGTGAGGATTTGAATCTTCTCATCGCACCTTTCAAACCCAAGCTTCAGCTCGGCAAAGTGCTGTTTGGAGAACCGATCAAACAGCTCCACTATCTTCGCCTCTAGACTCTTCCACCCATCACCAGAGGGCTCCACGGATGGATAACCAGACGTCCGACCCCTTTTATGAAGACTGAATGCTTCATAATCATCATCGGCAACGCTATCATGGAGTCTCTTCAAGCCAGAAGACTTCTCAACATTCTCTGACTTCGCAGACTTCCCTGACTTCACGGTCTTTGCCATGTATAACCCAATCGTGGCCCAATCAGCTGGTTTCCAGATCCATGGTCCACCAAATTCACCATACAGAGCCTTGAGGATGTTGTCAACCTTCCAGTCCTCTACATCGTTGTCCCAAAGTGGGTACATCTCTTCCCTATCCACCATTGTCATGTGATTGAACACAGTCTGTAAATGAAAATTATTAAAAACAGGTCAAGGAAATGCAAACAGAATATATGCAAACATAATATATGAAGTCTAATTCTGAAGTCTAATTATGAAGTCTAATTATGAAGTCTAATTCTGAAGTCTAATGCAAACAGAATATATGCAAACAATACTAGGCAAGGGATTACCTGTTTCTTCACGTTTTCTATAACATATCGCTTCCCTTTGATTCCGTTGAATGCCAGCAGCGGTGGCTCAGGATTATTAGGCCTCGGATCATCGTTGTCTTGTCCGAATTGTGGCATAGCATGGTACGCCCACACTTGCAAAACTTCAGCAAACCCGTCCAGAGTATATGGTTTGGTCTGATCTACCCTCTTTACAGACTTGATGAGGGTCTTGAAAGCTACTCGCCCCCATGGGTAACTTTCAAATCTGTCTAAGTCCATAACTAGACTAGCCAGTTACACTCGTGTATGGGTGCTGGGTTTGCGAGCATGAACAAAGCCAGCGTATATGGCCAAATAAGCCAACCTCAGCCTATCCTCTCTGCTCCAATTTCTAGCATTTCTGCACGCTGCTAGAAGGTTTTCAATGCTCGGACCAACCTTGGTATTCACACCAAGCTTCTGCCAGAAAGCTATCATATCGTCTGTCTCAACTGTCTCGGGCCTCGTCAATGCTTCTTTATATTCACAGTTGAGCCCGGTGATATGTTCGAACTCGTGCAATGAAAAACGCAGTGGGTGTACACCCACGACACTCCATATCTCAAACTTCTTATCGCATTCTACGCCCATAGCGAGCAGACTTTGCACAACCTTCGAGCTTGGAAGAGGACACCGAGCTTGGAACTCTCAAGCTCACTCCATTCATCCTCTGTCAGTAGAAGATGCAATTTCGCCCACAACTCACTGTTCTTGCTGAAATAACCAATGCTTCGGTCATATTCCGGTTCTTCTCCTTCTGTGAAAAACCTCCTGGGAAATATAACCGGCTCCATCCTGTAAACACAGTTTAAACATGGAGAAGCATATTAGATGTAAAGGAAAAAAACAGGGAGACAATAGCAAATTTATGAAGTCTAACAGTTTAAGTCTAACTATGAAGTCTAATTCTGAAGTCTAATTCTGAAGTCTAACTCTGAAGTCTAACTCTGAAGTCTAACTCTGAAGGTATGAAGTCTAACTATGTAGTCTAACTACGAAGTCTAAATAGAAAGTCTAATTTATAAGCCGCCCTAATTTCA
This sequence comes from Erythrophleum ivorense, assembly GCA_026724425.1. NCBI lineage: Eukaryota > Viridiplantae > Streptophyta > Magnoliopsida > Fabales > Fabaceae > Erythrophleum > Erythrophleum ivorense. Next base: position 2,056,309 of record JAIUCV010000084.1, read on the forward strand.
TACGTAAACAGCCGGCAAAGCGCAAGGGAAAGAGTTCTTTACCTACTAAAAAACGTGGAACGGGTATATGCAGACCTGCGACAGAATACAATCGTTTAGACGAGTGTTAGATGGAGGTATAGAGATAGAAAATAGTCAAAGAGGGAGAACTCACCACCGGCAAAAAGCGAAGGTTTAGGTCGTTCGATTACACAGGTGCAAAACCACGGCCAGCGGAAACCACGGCGGCGGTCGAGTTCAAAACGGAGAAACTGAGTGAGTATAACGGGAATATAGGGAAAGTGACTTGTATCAAGATAGATAGATGAATAGGACTTACAGAAGTATACTTGAGAGAAGGAAGATGTGCGGCGGTGGCGACAATGGTGGATCTGTCTGACTTCGACAGCGAAGGAGATCGACGGGGAATGGGAGAGATAGAACGAGACGGAGCGGACGGATTTGCAAATTGCCTATTCGAGAGAGATAGAGAACGGAACGGAACGGACGGATGTGAAAATGAAAGTGAATTGTGAAATGTGAAAGTGAAACCCTAATTTTGGGTTAGTAATTCGTGAGATTGTGATTACCGGTTAAATCTCGATTGTGGCCGGTTAAAATTTTATTATACCCAATTCGACCAACCATTGAACAATTAATATGCCGGTTTTAACTATGAAGTCTAACGGTGAAGTCTAAATGTGAAGTCTAACTGTGAAGTCTAACTATGAAGTCTAATAATGAAGTCTAACTAACCCTAATATTCCGCTTCCCGCCTAAATATTTCGTTTCCCCCCTGTTTTTTTTTTTAGTTTCATACTTCATAATGAAGTCTAACTGTGAAGTCTAACTGTGAAGTCTAACTATAAACTCTAGTAATGAAGTCTAACTGACCCTTATATGGATTCATTTTTATACAATTTTATTTTTCATAGATGATAAATGTTTACATCTTATTTATGTATAAATTTTTTTAATCAAAAGAATTTGCTACAATTTTATTATTTAAATTTAAGTTGTGATTATTAAGTAGACTACAACACGAAGTCTAACCGTGAAGTCTAACTGTGAAGTCTAACTATGAAGTCTACTTATGAAGTCTAACTAACCCTTATTTCCGCTTCCCGCCAAAATATTTCGTTTCCCCCCTGTTTTTTTTGGGTTTCATACTCTTCATAACGAAGTCTAACTGTGAAGTCTAACTAACCCTAAACCCTAAATCGAATTTTTAAGAAAAAACTTCTAGTAAACTGATGTCTCCGCATTTTGTCTCTTTTAAGCTCATGTTTCCCTTAGATTTTCTCCTATTTTAGCCCATATCTTCAGCATTTTAATATAGATCTCATGCATTATGCTAATACATAGCATTTAGGACATGCATTGCATATTTCGTGCATATGGGAGTTGTATCAGGTGCTTTTGAGTGAAAAATGAGGAGGTTTGGAATCAAGAGGTAGAAGCATGGAGTTCAGAGAGCAAACGGGATATGAAACGGGATGAAGAACCTGTTTGACGAAGAAAAGCTGTGCGAGTTAAGAAGAAGAGAAAGTCAATTTAAGTTAGTTGACGTGAAGGGTGCCCTTGTTTTCCAAGCTCCCACTATATAAGACCTTATAAACTCATTTTCACTGCAGCTTTTGGGCAGAGATCGAATCTGAAAACAAAAATCAGAAACTCTTCCACTTTTTGTAGATTCACTTGAATATTCCTTTTGTAACTTTTGGATCTTTCTTCTTAAATTTCAATTAAGTTAAAGTTATTTTCTTTTCTTGCTTTATCCTCTTCTCACCTCACGCTTCTTGCTCTGTCGTGAAATGAAACTCCTCTCCTTAAAAGGAATTTGGGGTTTCTACATGAAGAGTGAGTGAGCTATCTTGGGTCTTGAGGGATGAGGTAGATTAGGAGAAATTGGGGTCGATTTTGCTTCTAGAGGTGTTTAAATTCTTCCAAAAGTCTTTCTTTGTTGGGTTTTCTTAATGCTAGGTCTTTCTTGATCAATTAGATCTTGATTTTAGACATTTCCTTCATCAAAAGTGTTTGGAAATTGTTGGACCCAACCAACAAGGAGATTTGCTTGTCTAACCCACGATGGTGGTTGTTTAGAGGGCTTATCGGTTTAGGAGAATTGTTTCTTAAGGCTGGCTTTTCTTGAATTCACTAACCAAAAGTTAGCTCCTTTGATTTCAAGTTTTGCTTTGTGGTTTTCACCATGAAAGTGGGTTAACCTTGTTTTATGAATTCTCCTCCTAAGACTTAGCTCTTAATTGAGTGTTTCTAGACACCCTTGTTGACCCCTAAAACCTTGTAATCGATAACCTCATCCCAAGACCTTTCCTTTATTGTCAAAGTTTGCTCCTTGTCTTTTCTTGATTTCGGAGTTACTGTTCACTTCGAAGTTACTGTTCATTTCGCAATTTATTGATTTCAATTTGCTGTTCTTCTATTTATTGCTTACTTTTAGTTTATTTACTTCTTGATTTGAAACCACAAAAACCCATTGCTCTTGACTTGTTGAACTTCTTGTATTCGAAATTGTCTTATCATTCTCCATTTTGGATTGACTCTCAAGACCACAATGACATGAGTGGGATTGGTATTTGAAACCATACAAAAATCCTTGTTTCATAAATGTTAATTATGTTTACATAATCGCAATTAACATTATAAAGTACGAATTCATGACCTCTAAATCGTTAAACGAACCATAAACATTTTGTTTTTTGCAAAATTCTCTCAACCCTAACAATGACAATGATAAACCCTATACATTAAACCTCAAGCACTAAGCTTGGTGATGGTTTACTCATGAAACTTATAAATTGATTCATTTTCAAGAAATATTATTTTACATAGACAGAAGTTGTGTTTATTTAAATTATCCATAAAATTTTTTTTCAAAATTATTTTTTATCGGTTTTAAACTTTAAATTTAAGATTTTGTTATTTGGTAGACTTCATGAGTAGACTTCACACAAATGTCTAACTGTGAAGTCTAACTATGAAGTCTACTTATGAAGTTTAACTAACCCTTATTTCCGCTTTCCGCCAAAATATTTCGTTTCCCCCCTGTTTTTTTTTGGGTTTCATACATCATAAAGAAGTCTAACTGTGAAGTCTAACTAACCCTAAACCCTAAATCGAATTTTTAAGAAAAAACTTCTAGTAAACGTTAATTATGTTTACATAATCGCAATTAACATTATAAAGTACGAATTCATGACCTCTAAATCGTTAAACGAACCACAAACATTTTGTTTTTTGCAAAATTCTCTCAACCCTAACAATGACAATGATAAATCCTATACATTAAACCTCATGCACTAAGCTTGGTGATGGTTTACTCATGAAACTTATAAATTGATTCATTTTCATGAAATATTATTTTACATAGATAGAAGTTGTGTTTATTTAAATTATCCATAAAATTTTTTCAAAATTATTCTTTATCGGTTTTAAACTTTAAATTTAAGATTTTGTTATTTGGTAGACTTCATGAGTAGACTTCACACAAATGTCTAACTGTGAAGTCTAACTATGAAGTCTAACTAACCCTTATTTCCGCTTTCCGCCAAAATATTTCGTTTCCCCCCCTGTTTTTTTTTGGGTTTCATACATCATAAAGAAGTCTAACTGTGAAGTCTAACTAACCCTAAACCCTAAATCGAATTTTTAAGAAAAAACTTCTAGTAAACGTTAATTATGTTTACATAATCGCAATTAACATTATAAAGTACGAATTCATGACCTCTAAATCGTTAAACGAACCACAAACATTTTGTTTTTTACAAAATTCTCTCAACCCTAACAATGACAATGATAAACCCTATACATTAAACCTCAAGCATTAAGCTTGGTGATGGTTTACTCATGAAACTTATAAATTGATTCATTTTCATGAAATATTATTTTACATAGATAGAAGTTGTGTTTATTTAAATTATCCATAATTGTTTTTTTCAAAATTATTTTTTATCGATTTTAAACTTTAAATTTAAGATTTTGTTATTCGGTAGACTTCATGAGTAGACTTCATACAAATTTCTAACCGTATTTTAACATAATTTGTCTTACTTGATTTAAATTGATTAATTTCTTTGCATATTATTTTATATGGATTGTAATTGTCTGTGTTAAATTTATGTGTAAATAAGTTTATCAAAATATTTTTTATAAATTTTAAACTTTAAATTTAAGATTTTATTATATAGTAGACTTCACAGTTAGACTTCATAGTTAGACTTCACAGTTAGACTTCACAGTTAGACTTCATGGGTAGACTTCAGAGTTAGACTTCAGAGTTAGACTTCATACGGGGTATAACAGTCAAAAGGTTAGCGTTTTTTTCTTTGTTCAGAAGGGTGAAGTTTGTAATTTGGCAACTCCAAAAGATTAGTTTTGACATAAGTGCAATAGAGGATCTATTTTTGCATTTCAAATCAAATTGTGGTTTATATGAGGCAATTCCCTCTACTATATATAATAATATCGATATGTTAGTGTTGGAACGTGACAGTGACTCAATGGAACTATTCCATGGCAATGAAGTATCTATCAAAGATGTCCTTATCGTTTGAAGACGCATGCCAATGGCGATATGATAAAGACATGAGGTGAATCAAATTAAACGAGTATATATATATATATATACGTGAATTGAATGTAAACTTTATTTAAAATGAAAAAACAAACGTTTTTACATCAAGCACAACACTGTATTATAATTTTTTTTTTTTTTAGCTTGACAGAGAAGAATATAGGTGGTAATAATAACATTGTTAGAGTATGTAACTGAGGCTGGTTACACATATATAATCATAATCATGAAAGAATCAAAAATCAACACGATTCTCCGCTGGAAGGACTTGGAGCAGATTGGAAATAGTGTGTTCGATGTATGCAGATTGGAAATATTGTGTTCGATGTATGCAGATTGGAAATATTCACGACGCCTATTACAATAACTAGGGATTGAATCCCGGCGGGGTTGTTTGCCCGAATTTTTATTTTATTTGTTACTTTATATTTTTGTCCATGAGTTGTTATGTGATTTTGTACTTTTGTATATAATAATTATATTTTCTTAACAACATTCTAACTACAGTAGAGCCTCTATAAAGTAATACTCGATAAAGTAATAATCTCTATAAGATAATAAATTTCTCCGATCCCAACTCGGGCCAGTGTAAAAATAAGCAATATGCGATAAGATGATAAGATAATAATATTTTTGAAACTCCTATGTAAAAGTATAAACCCAATAATAAGTTAAAGTAATAATTATATAAAACTATACATATATGCTAAAGAAAGTTTATTAAACTATAAATTTAAGTTTACCTCTAACTTTTTTTATATGCATATAAAATTGTGAAATATTTTATAAACACAATAATTATTCGTGCATCAAACTTTATATAAATATATTCAAATAAGCTAATAATAAATGTTTTATTACGATATCTAAAAATCTTAATCATAATTTCAAATTTATGCATGTCATATTAACAAATAAGTTTTTTTTTTCTAAATTCTTAATACATTATTATATAGAGAATAATTTTCGAATATTATAAATAAGAAAATATGTATCTATAAGTTAACAAATTATAATTTCGATAAAGTAATACCTCTATAAGATAATAAATTTTCAAAGTCCCAACATTATTACTTTATAGAGGTTTGCCAAAAAATTTCTCTTCCTTGCCTAATAGTTCTTTGCCGCCACTTTGTTTTATAAATTTCAACATAAAGTTGTATGTTATATTTTAAAGTATTTATCGCTTTTTGTAAATTTTCGATATTGGTTTGGTTTAAATGCCTGCCATTTGTCACTTTCAAAATCCTTTATTTGTAACTTTTAAAGTCCTTCATATAGGTGTATGTTATATCTTGAAGTTTTTCTATGCGTTTTATCGTAGTTTTCGACATTTTATTTGTTAAGATTTCGGTAATTTTTATTTTTTATAGTCCTTCATTTGCAATTTTAAAAGTCCTTATATAGGTGTATGTTATATCTTACAGTTTTGGTTTGCGTTATATTGTAGTTTTTGAGATTGTGTTTGTTTAAATTTCGGCCATTTCTAACTTTTAAACATACTTTCTTGGGAAAATTAGCTAAATAGGCCAAATTAGTTAGGGTGTTGTGGAACTACACATTTTTTAATTTTTGGATTCTAATGACTAAAAACACTACAACAAAATTATTAAAAATAAAATTACACTTAACACTATAAGAAAACAGCGATGTTGCGACGGAATTTTGCGATGGAAAATTTCCGTCGCAAATTTGCGACGACTTTGCGACGGATTTGCGACGGTTTTGCGACGGACTAAGAAGCCATCGCAAATCCGTCGCAAGTTTGCGATGGAAATTATTCCGTCGCAAATTTGCGACGGTCTTGCGATGGAAATGCGATGGAAACTGAAGTCATCGCAATTCCATCGCAAATTTGCGACGATTTTGCGATGGAAACCTAAAAATTAAACAGGCCATCGCAATTCCGTCGCAAACTTGCGATGGAATTGCGATGACTTCAGTTTCCATCGCATTTCCATCGCAAGACCGTCGCAAATTTGCGACGGAATAATTTCCATCGCAAACTTGCGACGGATTTGCGATGGAAACCTAAAAATTAAACATTCCATCGCAATTCCGTCGCAAAATATATTGGATAGTTGTAGTGAAGATGGGAATTTATATCCGAGAGTGAGAGATAACCCACTGAGGTGTATTAGGTATGACGTTGATAAACGGAGGATACGATAAGCGCTTATCGTATCCTCCGTTTATCAAAGTCATACCTAATACACCTCAGTGGGTTATCTCACACTCTCGGATATAAATCCCCATCTTCTCTACAACTATCCAACAACATCATATAGGGACGATCCATTTTGGAATCCCAACCATCATTACCATTGGTAGCACAAGAAATCGGTTACAAGTTGGAGAGAATATCAGTTTGCTCAGCATTAACCATCGATCGCAATATATCCTCCAATAGATTTATATATATACCCCAAGACGATTCACCATCATCCCTTTTATCCCCTGTTGATCCTCCCTGGAAATTGGATAATTAGGAAGAGATCAACGTACCGTCATCCTTCTTAATTATCTCATGTCCAGAGAGAATCAACATGGGGTAAAAAGGATGATGGTGGATTTTCTTAGGGTAAAAAAGAAAATCCACCGTAGGATAAAAAAGATGATTGTATTTGTGTTTTTTTTTTGGCCTCTCTCTTATTTTCTTCTTTTTCTCTTCTTTTGTATTGGTGTGAATTGTGACGTGAGTTCGTCGGGTATTTATAGAATCAGAAATTTGTTTGCGATGGATTTGCGACGGAAAAGTTCAATCGCAATAAACGATGATGGAGGCGTTGCACCTGTTTATAGGCATGTTGTCCCCAGCATCTTCAAAGAAATAGGCAGACTTGCTGGAAAGTTGAAGGAAAAATCGTGGGACCATGAAGATTTGAGTGCGGCTCACAAATACATATTACGTAATCTGGATGAAGTGCACCAATTTGAGAGGTAACCTAATTTGATCATATGTATATATATATATTTGTATATATATATATACATATATATAACTCGAGATTTTTGTGCAGCATATTTGATAATCTGATGCGCCAGGAATACCCTGATTTATAAGAGCATGAGTATGAGTTTCTTAAAGAACGTGACTTAGCTGGATGGTTAAAATTATATGTAAGTGCTATTCAATTTAGTGATATATATATAAACTAAAACCTAACACTATATATATTTAATGTGTGTGAGTGTACCATTTGTTTTTATATAGGTGAGAAACGGCTATCATCGGGGACAAATACCATTGTGGCTGCATGAGATTGTGAACTCTCCAATAGGAAAGATCACTAAAGCACCAATGTATTGTACCCGCGGGTACATTTTCCATACGTACAAGCATGGCATGAGGAAGTCGACCGCAAATTATGGTATTCATGTCCCGGGCGAAACAGAATTCTATGGAGTTTTGCAAGAGATCATCGAGGTCACATACCCAGGAATCATCAACTTGAAATATATTATGTTTAAATGTGATTGGTATGATCCGACATCAGGTCGAGGTGTTCGCATAAATGAGACGGTAGGTATCACCGATGTAAATGCAAACCGTAAATATTCCAAGTTCGAACCCTTCATCCTTGCATCGCAGGCAGAGCAAGTGTGTTTCATTCCTTATCCTCGACTCAGGCAAAGACGGGAGACTTGGTTATCGGTCATAAAGGTCAACCCAAGAGGTTATGTATTTGGTTTAGACGATGAAGTGGCCATGCAGCATGACAGAGTTGCAGAAGTTTCAAACCCGATCGAATCCACTGAATATATCATACATGTTGACCCCGAGAACAGAGAAGTTGAAGACATCGTTGACGATTCAAGTGAAGATGGAGAAGCCGATGAATTCGAAGAGTCTGCGACTGATGAAGAAGAACGGGAGCACAGTGAAAAATCTTACGTATCTGAAAAAGACGATGAAAATGACGATGAAAATGACTTTGATTAATTTTGAGGTTTTTCTTTGTATTTTACGTTGTCTGTATTGTGAATTGTGATGAATTTGTATTTCCGTCACGAAATTATCATTGTCACTTGATGACGGAACTTCTGTTCACCGTACACTCTTCCACCGACTTCCTAAGAAACCCCAATTCCTCTCCTTTTTCTTCGATTTTCCGCCGTCATCAGCTTTCATCACTAAATCACCTTATTCAAGTGGTTGAAGCAGCGGAAGCTCGGGTTTGTGATTTAGTGATGAAAGCTGATGAATTTAAGAGGCAAATCGATGGAAAAGGAGAGGAATTGGGCTTTCTTAGGAAGTCGGTGGAAGAGTGTACGGTAAACAGAAGCGCCGTCATCAAGTGACAATGATATTTTGCGACGGAATTGCGATGGAAACGGTACATTTTTGGTTTCCATCGCAATTCCATCGCAACATTGCGACGGAATTACGATGGAATATAAAATTATTTGGTTTCCATCGCAACATTGCGACGAAATTACGATGGAATATAAAATTATTTGGTTTCTATCGCAATTCCGTCGCAAGTTTGCGACGGAATTGCGATGCAATATGTATTTTTTGGATTTCCATCGCAATTCCATCGCAACCTTGCGACGGAATTGCGATGGAATATGTAATTTTTGGATTTCCATCGCAATTCCATCGCAACCTTGCGACGGAATTGCGATGGAAATCCAAAAATTACAGTTTTAGGGTTTAGGGTTTAGGGTTTCGGGATTTTCGTATAACAAGGGCAATATAATCTTATTTTGTACTGTATAATTGAACCCAAAAAGTTTTTTACTAAATAAAATAGGTTTCTCTTGAACTCCGTACATATCGAGCTCATTGAAGCTTACGACGTATATAACATTACAAACGGTTTTGTTGAAACATCGACCATATATATATATATACGTATGAATGTTCAATATCTATATTAATATTCAAATTCATCTACTAATAAGCATATATATTTAATATCTACAACCCTTATTACTCCGTAGTCAAAACAATAAACCCTAAACCCTAAACCTAAGTTTCCATCGCAAATCCCTCGCAATTTTGCGACGGAATTGCGATGGAATGGGGCATTTCCATCGCAATGCCGTCGCAATATTTAGGGTTTCCAAGATTAATTCCCTCGCAATTCCGTCGCAATTTTTAGGATTTGCGACGGAAATGCCCCATTCCATCGCAATTCCGTCGCAATTTTTAGGGTTTCCGACATAAATTCCGTCGCAATTCCGTCGCAATTTTTAGGATTTGCGATGGATTTGCGACGGAAATGCTCCATTCCATCGCAATTCCGTCGCAATTTTTAGGGTTTCCGACATAAATTCCGTCGCAATTCCGTCGCAATTTTTAGGATTTGCGATGGATTTGCGACGGAAATGCTCCATTCCATCTTAATTCCGTCGCAATTTTTAGGGTTTCCGACATAAATTCCGTCGCAATTCCTTCGCAAGGAATTTAATTTCTATATATATTAGATCTCGGGTTTGAGCTTCGCTTAAACCGACCCTCCCGACTATAACACAGCCGACGGATTTTCTCGATCTCTTCTTCTCGATCTCTTCTTCTTTCGCGACCCCTCCGACCCCCTCCGAACACCGCCACCGCCGAGCTTCCGCCGCTCCCAGTCACCCGACGCCGCCGCCTCTCTGTTCGTCCAGTCACCCGACGCCGCCGCCGCCGAGCTCGTCCAGCCATCCAGCCATCCGCCGCCTCTCTGTTCGTCCAGTCACCCGACGCCGCCGCCGCCGAGCTCGTCCAGCCATCCAGCCATCCGCCGCCTCTCTGTTCGTCCAGCCATCCAGCCATCCTCTCTTCTTCTTAATTGGTAATTTTTATCTTTTTTTTTCCTGATTTTGCTAGATGATTATAGCAATTAAAATTGAAAAAATTTAGTATTCAAACCAAATTTTTAGATTTGGTTAGATAATTAAATCGAAATTTTTAGAAATGTTAGATTGTTAGATTGCTAGAATTAGTTTGTTAGATTGTTAGATAATTAAATTTGATTAGTTATATTATTTAGAATTTTAGAATGTGATTAGTTAGATAATTAGTTTAGGTTAGATTGTTGATTAGTTTGTTAGATTGTTAGATAATTAAATTAGATTAGTTTTAGAATTTAGAATTTTAGAATGTGATTATATTACTAATGTGATTATATGTGATAGATTGTTTGGAAATGTGATTATATTAGTTTTAGAATTTAGAATTTTCCTAACTATTTAAGTTTCTTAACTATTTAAGTTTCTAGAATTTAAATGATTAGTTTAGTTATGTGATTAAATTAGTTTTGTGATTATTAGTTGGTTATGTGATTAAATTAGTTAGATGATTTTTAGTTTTTGATTTCTAGATTTTGGTTTTTGAATTTTTGGTTTTTGATTTTGTTGTAGATTTTAGTTTTTTGGTATAATATAAAAAATGCGAATTATTATTTTAAGTTTCCAATTATTTTTGTTACTTCTAATTTTATCTTTTTAATTTATTGCAGATGGATCAAGAAAACAGTTACAGAGAGTTTCTGAATCGGAGTGGATCCGAGGGTTCCGGCGGATCCGGGGGTAGGGGCGGATCCGGGGGTCAGGGAGGAACCCCCCGTGTTGGTTTCCGGGCCCACAGCAGTCGGCATGGAGGTTCCGGGGGTTCGAGGGCCCGAACTAGTAGTTCCCATGGTTCTACGGGACAGGAGCAGCACCAGCCGACACGGTCTCGGTCTCCGTCCCCACCTCGTCCTGCAGCCCAAATTGAGGCCGCGATTGAGGCCGGTAGAGCCCCATTTTATGCGGCTATTCGGGAAATTTTGGATGAGCCCGGTCATGAGCTCCTCCCTCGTCTTCATCCACACCGCCCACCGAGAGCATTTTGGTATATAATTTTTAATTTTTGTTAGTTTTTGTTTTATTTTATATTGTATATTTTATAACGTTAAAGTGTATTGTTTTTTTTTTCAGGTTCACTCATGATTCATCCGTCGCCTCAGCAGTTACAGAAATCTTTGAAAAAGATTACCAAGATGCTTTTGGCCGGTGGAAGGATGTGAAGGAATCCGCTCTCCAACGCTGGTTTTGTACTTTGGCTGTAAGTATAATGTTAATTTCTATTTACTTTTTAAAAATATTTTCTTATTGCTGATTTCTAACATTTTATTATTGTTTTTTTTTTTTTTTGTTTAAGCACACGTATCACTGGGATTCTGCCATCACCGCTACTGTTTACAAGGAGTTTATGGCCAAAGTCCATGATCGGTTGCCCGATATGGTGTCTCGGTGGAAGAAGTTGTGGCTCGCCAAGGGAGATGCTGCCAAGCCACTACACTTTAGCCCTGACGTGTGGAAGGGCTTGGTTGCATATTGGAAGGATCCTGATCACCTGAGACGGAGTGACAGCAGCAAATCCGCTCGGGCGAAGAGCAGCAGCAAATCTACACATCGATCCGGCCGAACTTCATTCCTTCGTCGCGGCGAAATCCTTGTAAGTTTTTTTAAATTATTTTAAAATTTTTTTTTTTTTTTAATATTTAATTTTTTTTATCAAATCAAAATTATTTTTATCTTATAGGCCGAGCAACGAGGGGATTCCGAGATGGATTGGCTGGCAGTTCTCGAGGAGGTGAAGCGGAAACCGGATGGCACTTTCCTCGATGTTGAGTCTGAGGAGCTCTACAATGATGTCAACTCGAAACTACAAGAGTTGACTCAGAATGATGATCCGGCGAGTATCGCTTCCGCTTCTTCTGTGGCCATGAAGAACAAGATTTTTATTCAGGTATATTTGTATAATATTGTTTAAATTATTTTCATTCTTATGTATTTTGTTGGTTTTTTAATTCTATTGTTTTTTTTTTTTTTAGTCCGCTCCCCGTAGAAAGGGGAAGATTTGGGGGGGTTCTCTAACCTCCCAAATCGATACTGCCAGCGGTTCCGCTTCAATTCGGCTCCAAGATTCCCTCGAGGTTGCTCAGTTGCAGGATAAATTGATTGCAACACAGTCAGAATTGGAAGCAACAAAGTCGAAGGTTGAGTCGTTCGAGGAGGTGTTCGATTACTTAGGCGCCTCGGATCCCAAGCTCAGGGAGATTTTGGCCCGGATGCGTCCAAACCAGCAGCAACCCGAGGGCGAACCGAGCGGACCGGATCAGACCAGAACCAGCGGACAATCTCCGGAATTTTTGTTCTTTTTAATGTTATTTATGAATATTTTTAATGTTTTTATTGATATTTGAACAAAAAAAATTTTATCTGATTTTCGTTTTTATAATTATAATTATTTATTATTAAAAAAAAAATTTAAAAAAACAATTTAATAACTGAAAAATTAAAAAAAAAAAAAATTTAAAAAATTATTAATTGCGATGGAAATGCTCCGTCGCAAACCTGCGACGGAGCATTTTCCATCGCAAACCTTCCGTCGCAATTTTGCGAGGGATTTGCGACGGAACCTTCATTGCGACGAACAAATTGCGACGGAAATGCTTTCCTCGCAATTCCGTCGCAAAGGGCTATTTGCGACGGAATTGCGACGTAAGTTTCCGTCGCAAATTGCCTATATTTCTTGTAGTGTAAAAAGTAAAGAATCATGGTTATTTTATGTTAAACTATTTTTTAAAAAAATATGTGTTTTTTGTTAACATATTGTATAACTTACCTCTTTTAGTAGTCATATTCTGGCTTGCCTCATCTAAATGTCAAAACTAGCTTTTGTAGAAGACGTGTTCTGACTTACCCTGCGTAGAAAACTCTTCTATATAATATTGATTACTAATCTGCCTAACGTAATATATGTAATCTGAGTTACGTAATTTAGAATACAAATCTAGCTACTCTAGAAAACCATTTTAGCTGACCTAATATGCAACACCTTCTTGGTTTACCTAATCTAGGATACGTATTCTGGCTCCTTTCCAATTAAAAAAACCCTAGATCTAAGCATCTTTATTTCGTGTTCTCTCTTTTGAACTCTTAATCTTGACATTGAGTGATGGATATGCTGCAGATCTACACGGTTTGTGGTGTATGGAAATCAATTCGCAATAATTGAGAATTCATTGTTGATAAAGAGAGATGTGGTCGGATGATTTCGTTTGAATCTGATACAACTCTTGAAGAGCTAAAACTTATGGTTTCAGAAGACTATGTCTTGGAGCATAGTATAGTTGATATGGAAATCAGCTATTTGCCTCATGATTTGGTTGGGTAGTTCAAATCTCCTCCGGTGATTGTATCAAACAATCGACAATTGAAAAGTTTGATTGTTTATTTGAGTAAAGAGAAAGGAGTTCGATTGTGTGTGACATTGAAGACTAGTTCCGGTGACATCAGAAAGAGTAGAGTGACCATCGATTTGAATGAGAAACCACAAGATCCAATTTATGAAGATGATGACGTTAATCTTTCAAAACTGCCAAGAAGATGTGCGAGTAAGAGAAAACAGAGTGATGGTTTCCAACGTGATCATCATGGTGACGAAGTTATACACAATGAGGAGGGTAATTGTGGTTGATGCAACATTTTTAAAGAGCAAATACAGAGGAGTTCTTCTAGTTGCCACATCTGTTGATGGGAACTCAAATTTATATCCAATTACTTTTGGGATCGCTGATTCAGAGAATTCTCTTTCTTGGAATTGGTTTTTTACGCAACTAAAGGTTGTTATCAAGGATGAACAAGGCTTGACTTTTGTGTCAGATAGAAATGTCAGCCTTGTTGAGAAACTTGCCAAAGTCTATCCATTGTCTAGTCACAGAATTTGTATCCACCACTTGCTGAGTAATGTGGTTAAACATTTCAATCCACCAGGATTGGCTGCCCTGATTGAAAAAGCTTCAAACGCTTATAGAGTTTTTGATATTGAGAAGTTGTACCACAAGATTTGCAACATGGGTCCACTTATTCGAAAATACCTTGAGGAAGCTGATGTTAAAAAATGAGCTCGTTGTCATTTTCCGGGTTAAAGGTTTGACATTCGAACCAACAATCCAGCTGAATCGATTAATTCAGCTTTGCGATCACCTAGAGAGTATCCGATGACTCCTCTGTTGGATGAAATCAGGGAGATGTTAACCCGATGGTTTCACAAACGTAGAGCAAAAAGCGCAAAGCATACTGATCCTTTAACGAAGAAAGTGGAAAAAGAAGTTTGCTAGAAGGACATAAAAGGCAAAGTACTTGATTGCTAGAAGGACAGAAAAGGCAGAGATAGAGCAAATTAAATTGATTATTAGTTTTCTAATTTTTTAATATATACTTATATTAAAATAAAGCCTAAATACCCAAATTAAAATAAAAAAGGTGTAATTCCACAACACCCTAATTAATTTGACCTATTTATCTAATTTTCCCTAATTTCTTCACATTTGCACCCCAAAAAATAAAATAATTTCTTTCCTTTTTATGAGCAGTTTGTTTGGGCCGCTTCGTGAAATTTTTTAGTATATCTGATGTTGTAACTTCATTTTTTCCTCCATCTAATTTATGGGACTAATAATTTTTTTTTCCCTTGTCGCGATCCTAGAGAAGCAAGTGAGATGTGTTCCGATGAAGATTTGAGCAAATGTGAAACTGCCTCATTCTCTATAAAATATAACATACAGTGAGATGGTGTTTTAAGTATGAGCTCACCTACAGTGAGAACTGAGAAGTATCACAGGCCCATGAAATTAAAAACAAAATTGCAAACGGGTGTGTATCATTCTGTGGGACTACTCACGTCCGCGTCTGTGGCCTGTGGGTAAATTGAACTTTCTTGTTTTTGGAGCTTGGTTCCTTGTCCTTCATGTTAAACGGAGGTCCTCAAGGCATAACCGTCTCTGGAGTTGTTGGCAAGTCCGGTTTCATTTGGAGAGTTCCCTTGTCTTTGGAATTTCTTGCCTTCTTCTTCATGTAATCTGAGTTTTTCCAGGAGTGACGGTCTCCGATGCTGGAGTGTATCCCCTCATCATTGCTTACTTCCTGCAACCAATTTACTTCAGTTACATATATATTGACATTAAAGTACTAAACGACTCAATTACTTGTCTACTCGTTTCAAATAAATTAATGTACAAGTTTTAATCCATTATGATGTCATGCACAATATGCAAAGTAATTTTTATCAAAAAAAAAACAATATGCAAAGTAATTAACCCAGTTAAACAAATATACAACGATATGATGATTGATATATTTAAGGGAGAATTGAGTGAATATCGTTGGATAAGAGAAAAACGAAGAATACAGCGGTAATCTTTAGTATTTAGAACAATACATATGTCAGGAGGCGATTCTGCCGGATCTGCCCCTATAGCCAAAAGCGACGTGAGTTGAGTGTTTTGAGTGTTGTCATCATGTTACCGTGCTAAGCCATCGTGCGTTACCGTGCTAAGCCATCGTGCGTTACCGTGACAACACAGTGCTAAGCCATAATGCGTTACCGTGCTAAGCCATCGTGCGTTACCGTGACAACACAGTGTTTTCGAAAGTTCCCCGACACCCTAAACCCTAAACCCTAAACCTTGAACCCCTCCCCCCCCAAAAAAACTAAACCCTAACTCATATAGCCTAAACCCTATCCACACCCCGCCTACACTAAACCCTAAACCCCAAAGGCTCAACCCAAACATGTATTACAACAGCAGTTAACATGTCGTCATATAGTTATCATGCTAATGTATATGTATTACTCGTAAGTTCAGGTTAGCGTGGTAACATGTAAGTTACCATGATAATTCGGTGTTGTTAACATACTAACATGTATTACCATGCTATGTTAGCGTGGTAGCGTGTTGCTAAGCCAATCTGTGTGTGCAATTATCAATCTCTGTGTGGGCCCACGATATATTCAGACAGATATCCCAACACAAGTAGGCGCCTATATGTAGGCCTGTTTTTGTCTTTCAATATGGGAACAGTACATGAACAGTGCGGTAAAAATCTGACAGAATTGGCGACTTAATTAGCGTGTTATCCATGTATATTTGTTGCAATTTCCCTATATTTAAAGAATAATATATTTCACAAGATATTAATCCTAATCTTCTGAAGGAATTCAACCCCTAAATATGCTAATGTGTTTCATGTGCACTTGCAAAAATATTTTAGATTAATAAAAACCTTATACCCATCACTCACTACAAGAAAACATGGTCTATTCCGACCGAATTTCCGACCCCCAGCATCGGTCGGAAATATTTCCGACGGTTTCTTAACTATTTTCTGACAGATTTTGTTTTGGTTATAATTTGGCCGGAAATCTCCGACGGATTTAAGGGGTCGAGAATCCGTCAGAAAATTCCGACCGATTCCCGACGGTTAATATAACCGTTTGAAATACGGTCGGATATCGGTCGGAAATCAGTCGATGGTTTGGTACCGTTGAAAATCGTCGGATATTAGTCGGCAATCAGTCGGAAAATCTAGCCGTTTTTAGCCGTTTGAAAATCGGTCGGAAGTCGGTCGGAAATCCGTCTGAAATTATTTGAAAATTGGTTATATAAATCAGCCACTCCTTTCCAGATCTAGGAACGGAAAAACATCTAAAAATCAGAAAATGTCTTCAAACAATGCTAATTTTCGAGCTTGGATGTATAATAATCAGTGGGATTCAAATACCGGATTAGTTACAAAAGAGTTTGCGGATGGACTCACGAAATTCATGCGATTTGCGTCACAACAAGAGATATGCTTGCAAAATGGTAAGATGTTCTGTCCATGCCCTCGTTGTGATAATAATAAATTTATTGTTGTAGATAGGGTGTGGAAACACTTGTATGAGCGAGGGTTTAGGCCGAATTACAAAGTCTGGTACTCTCACGGAGAAATAGATTCAATGGAGGAACCTAGTTGTAGTGAATATAGTGCCGAGAGGTTAGAGGAAGCTGGAATGATAGGAGAAGATATAGATACATCTCAAATGGTAAACGATGCATTTCGTGAAAACATTCCATCGTTTACAGAAAATGAAATTGGTGTAGAGGAACCAAATTTAGAAGCGAGGAGGTTTTATGATATGTTAAATGCGGCCAAGCATCCGATATATCAAGGTTGTAAGGAGGGTCATTCGCCTTTGTCAGCTGCAACTAGGGTGATGCAAATGAAAACGGATTTCAATATGTCAGAGGATTGTATTGATGCGTGGGCTGATTATATCAAAGACTACATGCCAGAAGACAACTTGCATCCAGCTTCGTACTATGCAGTAGAGAAACTGGTTTCGGGTTTGGGTATGCCGTATCAGATGATCGACGTTTGCATCGACAATTGTATGATTTACTGGAGAGAGGACGCACATCACTTGTGTTGTAAATTTTGTCGCAAACCCCGTTTCCGAGAGACCAGTGGAAGAGTTCCCTTACCATATAAGCGGATGTGGTATTTACCGTTAACTGAACGGTTGAAAAGGCTATACCAATCTCTTCGTACTGCGGGTCCTATGAGATGGCATGCCGAACATTCTAACGAAGGAGAAATTGCGCATCCATCAGATGCAAAGGCATGGAAACACTTTCAAGAAGTGTATCCTCGTTTTGCGTCCGAGAGTAGAAACGTCTACCTTGGGTTATGCACTGATCGCTTCAACCCATTTGGAAAGCATGGGAGGCAGTATTCATTGTGGCCAGTCATTGTCACACCTTACAATTTACCACCATCTTTGTGCATGAAACGAGAGTTTTTGTTCCTCACCATCCTTGTTCCGGGTCCAGAACATCCTAAGGGGTCACTTGATGTGTTCTTGCAACCTTTGATTTACGAGTTACAGGAGTTATGGGAGCATGGTGTCCAAGCCTTTGATATTTCGTGCCAGCAAAATTTTAGGATGCACGCTGCCCTTATGTGGATCATAAGCGATTTTCCTGCGTATGGAATGCTATCTGGGTGGTCAACACATGGAAGGTTATCATGTCCGTATTGTCAGGATAATACTGATGCATTCCAATTGAAACATGGAAGGAAGACAAGTTGGTTTGATTGTCATAGACGGTTTCTTCCAAGTAATCATGAGTACCGATGGAGCAAGACAAAGTTTACGAAGAACAAAGTTGTTTGGGATGCTCCACCACCAGAGTTAGACGGTAAGTATATGTTGGACCAGCTAAGAGATTTTGATGTAGATAGGACTACATATTGCGGTGGAAGTGGATATGTTCGTGTTAAAGGTTGTGGCGAGTTTCACAACTGGCACAAAAAGAGTATTTTCTGGGATTTGCCATATTGGAAGGACCAACTACTTAGGCACAATCTAGATGTCATGCACATCGAGAAGAACTTCTTCGACAACATCATGAACACGGTGTTAAATGTCAAAGGCAAGACGAAAGATAATTTGAAGTCAAGATTAGATTTGCTTGCTATATGTGTGTGTGATGAGCTGCATGTCATGACAAACGGAAAAGGCCCCAGCCCTATTTTCAGATTAGAGGCGGCTGCAAAGGATGAGTTCTTTCAGTGGGTTATCCACAATGTAAAATTCCCTGATGGATATGTTTCAAACCTACGAAACTGTGTAGACAGTCAAGAAGGCCGTTTAAGTGGAATGAAAAGTCATGACTGTCATGTTTTCATGCAAAGACTACTTCCATTCGCATTTGCAAAACTCTTACCTAAAACAGTGCATGAAGCTATTGCAGGTATTAATCTTTTATTTGACTAGTCAATTGTTTTAAACATATATATATATATTAATATTATGTTATTGTAATTGCAGGAATAAGTGCTTTCTTTCGGGACCTATGCACGAGATCACTTACAGCTGATGGGATCCAACATTTGGAGGATAAAATTCCAGTTCTTCTTTGCAATCTTGAACAAATATTTCCACCATCTTTCTTTGATGTAATGGAGCATCTTCCAATTCATTTACCCCGAGAGGCGGCACTTGGTGGCCCGGTTCAGTATAGGTGGATGTATCCGTACGAGCGTTTCATGTTTCATCTCAAAAAGAAGGTAAAAAATTTAAGCAAAGTGGAGGGTTCGATTGTCGCTCAATGCATTAACGAAGAAATATCAAACTTTTCATCTCACTACTTCGCACCACAAGTCCAAACAAAAAGTAGAAAACCGGGTCGCAATGATGATGGAGGAGAGAAACCAGATTACCCTACCCATGTACCAGATATTTTTGCACAAATCGGACGTTTAAGTGGAAATCAGAGGAAACGGTGGCTAACTGCTGAGGAGAAAACACACTTGCATACATATATTCTTCTCAATTGTGAGAATAAGTACTTATTCCAAATATTTCTATTTTCATCCACAACTTGGCAATCAACACGTGTGAAAATAGCCTTCAATCCTTCATATCACAACTGACTGATACTAGTATTAGATTGTGTTTCAATTCTTCAGACGTAGTACACATTAATCAGTTGAGGTTTGATTTTATCTTCCAACTTCTAGAATCTTTCCTTGGCGTCCATCTCGGAAAGTGTTATTTTCCGGGAACATCCACGGTCAAACTACATAAGAATTTTGGGAAGTTGCGCCAAATTCTTTCTAGTAAAATAATAAAAAAAAATTAATTAGAAAATCTCAAGAGCCCCAAGATTTATAAGAGACGCATCATCACTCTCTGCCTCCAAAGTTTTCATTTAACCTAAAAGAAAATGTCGTCAAGTTGGAACGACGAAGATGCGGGCCACCCATTGCCCCGTTCCATCTCTTATTCCGGAGGTAAATAAATACTCAAAATCCCAAATCAACAGTCCTCTTTTGTTCATCACTCCTTAATGGATCTTTATCTATTGGATTTTTGAATTTCCTTGTCTTGTTGCTTAGTAACTTATGTGATCTTTAGATCAGTTTGTTTCTGGTGGTCTCATTTCTCCTCTGATTCGATTTCCACGTTCTTGTTTTCTCAATTGAAAACATACCCTAATCCATATATGTGATGATTATGTGGCAAAGCAACTTATCCTTTTGTTGCAGTAAAATCTACAAAGTTTCCAGCGATGAGGTTTGGTGGTAGAATTTTTTATAGCAAGACTGCTAGTGAGGTTGATATGCGAGCAACGCAGCTTCTCAGAGATCTTGAAACCAAGAGAGATGAATCTGGAAGTGCTATTGTTGGCTTTGATGTTGAGTGGAGACCAAATTTTACGAAAGGTTTTGTCTTAAGCATCATTTTGTTTCTTTTTTCTTTTTCTTTTTTTGATTTGTCTGTTTGCAAGTTTAATCTGTTTTGATTGCAGTTTTTTAATTCTTTTCATGCTACTATTATATAGAAAAATCTTTTTAGTTCTGTTGTAATGAGTAATGACAGTCGCTTGATTATATAATAACAATATGTCAATATGGCATATATAGTAGTTTCGGTTGATATCATATAACAACAGTACGAATAAGTTCGATTCATGATGTTTGCTAGTATGTTCATTATCTCGCAAGCACAAAATTAAGATTTTGATGACAATATTTTTAGTCGTTTAGGTGCTATCCCAAGTAAGGTTGCAGTTGTCCAGATATGTGTAGATAATGATTATTGCGATGTTATGCACATTATCCATTCTGGTATCCCACAAAGTCTCAAACATATTATTGAGGATTCAACACTTGTGAAGGTTTGTTTAATATTTTTATTAAGTCAAATGTTTTTGGTTTTACGCCATGGATATAGTTAATTTTGATATGTATATAGGTAGGTGTTGGGATTGACGATGACTCTGCGAAGCTTTTCCGTGACCATGGAGTGTCTATCAAAGATGTCGAAGATCTTTCTGATTTAGCCAACAAAAAACTTGGTGGAAATTCGAAGAAATGGGGTCTTGCCTCGCTATCTAAGACACTTGTTTGCAAAGAGGTATAATCTGTTACCCACTTTTTCCGGTTGATTTGAATTATGAGAATGTTAGTGAGAACTGCATTTATCATTTTCCGATCTCCGTAAACAAATACTCTTCTGTTTTTGTCGATATTGGTTATTTAGTAACAATCTGTTACTTTGCAGGTCTTGAAGCCATACAGCATAAGGCTCGGAAACTGGGAAGCCTATCCTCTGTCAAAGAAGCAGTTAGAATACGCAGCAACCGATGCTTATGCTTCATGGTATCTTTACCAGGTAACACGACAAACAAAACCCACTTTTTGCATGTAACTTGCTGGACAAGGCATGTCTTTTTGGTGAGTAAGAACCTAACGGAGATCATTGTTTGTTACATTGCGTCTGCTTAGGTTCTAAAGGACCTTCCTGATGCCGTCAATTCCTCATAATTTGAAGGACGGAGCTTATATGTTGGCCTATAATAAAACAACGAGTTAAGTCTTTGTAATAATGGTATTAAATTATGTGATAGTCCACTAGATGCATTTCCTTTGGGTATGCAATGGATATTGGAACATTGTATCTGGTTGCAATCTTTTAATCGGCACTCATGGTCGGCTTTAAACGTTCCTCTGGAAAGATCGATCTTTTTTTTTTTGGGCTTATGACTCCGGGCACTTCAACATGTTTCTCCTTGGAAACTGGTTGCATTATTTTCTGTTTAATAATAATAGATGAAGTACTCTATAAGAAGTAAAGTAGAAGTTTTTATTAAGCACCATTAAAGAGCACCATTATTGAGCACCCAAACCACCTATGAAAGGATGCTACGAGAAAGAGGAAAATTGGTCGCATCTTGGTATTGTATAGCTAGAAAAGCAGCTAGAACAAACAAGTATGCCTCAATTGTTTAATACTACTTTTTAAGATCGGCTGAATTTTATAACTTAATTTGAATGACTGAGATAAATCATCAGATATGTTAGCTCTTTATCCTATGTTGATTGTTCTATTCCGGTGTGGGTAACCACACCACCTCAAGTTTGAGTAATAAAATAGCCTTTTGTTGGTAAAAAAAAAAAAAAAAATCATCAGATATTCTATTGATTACAATATAAAAAATGGTTTATTTCACATAATGAATTACATATATATATTCTTTTATTGCGAAATTTGTTGTCTACAAACAGCCACCTTTGTTTTGGTCTCCGACTTATGAACCGAGGCTGGTTACACATATATGATTATAATCATAATCACGAAACAATAAAAAAATCAACACGATTTTCCGCAGGAAGGACTAGGAGCAGTACCAACTTTAGGAATAGCGCGTCTGGTGTATGGAGATCGGTAAAATTCGTGAGATTCATTACAAATAGACTCGCACGCCTTCATGCAATAATACTGATCATGAAACTTAGGCATGCATTTTTTGGTGTAACAATTGTTGCTGCACCACATTGGCTCCCCTTCGGTGCTCCGTAACGATTTGTTTCTGTCGGACTTCTTTGGAGATATCTTTATCTCCTCACTGTTCAAGCACAATGTCATGTTCAATAACATAACCACAACTATAATCAATATTACCATTTTCTCGTTGATTCCTTTTGCACCCATAATATCTCTTGTTTGAACAATTGACTTTTTTTTTTTTACTATTTATTTGTTTTCTTGTTTTAAGGAAATAGGAATCTATTGTGATTTGCATTGGTGGGGTTTTTTGAGAGAATTTATACAAGTGTATTTGTAGTTACGGTATCTATTTTAAGGTTTTTCAGTTTTAACTGTTTTCTTTGACCTTTGTCTTCGTGTCTGAGTAACAAATCACCTTTGATATTTGACCGTAGTATTATAGCCTCTTATCTGCTTTATAATTTCGTAGTAAGACTGTCAAACAGCTAATTGTTCTGATTTACACAGAGTATTAATTAATTCATTGCTTTACACCGATTTTGTTATGTTTTTGTTGGATACTGAATTAAGCTGTCTACTCGTTTCAACTAAAATATAATATGTACAAGTTTTAATTCATTGCAGTTGTCCAGATATGTGTAGATAATTATTTACACAGAGTATTAATCATTGCTTTACACCAATTTTGTTATATCTGGTTATATTCTTTTTGGATCCTAAGCTCTAAAAAACTTTGGGAAAAAAAAATCTTTACGACATTAAGTTACATAATAATTTAGAAGAGTGAAACATTCTCAGGAACCAATCATATTTATGCGAAGCGAGAATACCGATGGTGAGACCACAGAACACACCAGGTACGTAGGCTATTGCAGCTGCAATCCAGCTCAATGCTTGACCTTCTTCTTCTTCTTCATTTTCTTCATCTTGCTCTTGTTCTGTTGCTTCTTCTTTTTCTTTTCTGCCGCACGTTTCTTGAAGAGGAGCACCGCAGAGTCCGGGATTCTCAGCAAATGAAGAACTGTTCTGGCTTTGAATCTGAGTGCCTTGCGGTATTGGACCTCCGAGCCTGTTGTAAGAGAAGTTCATCCGCTCTAGAAACGTGAGCTTCCCGAGCTCTGGTGGAATTTGGCCGGATAATCGGTTTTGAGATAGATCCAATGATTCGAGATTGGTCAAGTTCGCAAGAGATGATGGAATATGGCGAGTGAAAGCGTTGTTTGACACGTTGAGCACAATCAGTTCTTTCAGTAAACCAATGGATTCCGGAATATCTCCTTGGAATCTGTTTCCAGAGACATCGATGGTTTTGTAGACTGTGAAACCACTCCCAACCAGCTCCATCTTCAATCCTTTGTTCGTTAGGCCCACCGATTGATGATGGCTCACCGAGACACGTTGTGGATACCTAATCGGCAAATATTCTGACATCGCACTCCAACCAGCAAAGATTCGCAGTTTGGGGAAACTCATAGATTCTCCAAGATAAGATATTGGCCCGTGGAACTGGTTAGAACGAAGGACAAGAATCTGAAAATCAGGCAACAACCTCAACCAGAAAGGAAACGTATCACTGAACATGTTGTATTCCACGTTCAGAAACTCCAGTTGAGTGCAATTTCTCAAAGACTTGGGAAGTTCTCCTGAGAAATGGTTGCGACCAACATCAAGTGATCTCAAGTAAACACTGATAGATTTCTCTGGAAGAATACCAGAGAGACTGTTGTTCCGCAGATGCAAGACCGAAAGACTAGTATTGAAATTCTCGAAACACAGAGGAATAGAACCGCTGAAGTTGTTGTTTGAAAAAACAAGTACACGAAGATGAACCAATTCGCATAATTCCATAGGAATCTCTCCTGAAATCCCATTTTCGGAGCCTAAGAAGCCCTCTAAGGACTTTGGTAATAGAGGAAGAAGATCCTGAAAATTGTTGGAACTTGTATCAAATAAGAATAAGTTGTCACTTTTTTGAATGACATCCGCTGAAGGAATTCTGAGAAATGTTTACAAACCACAACCTCGGCAGACTCCATAACCACTCTGGTACTTGGCCTTAAATTCTATTGGTAGAAATGTCTAAATAAATCAGTTCGGTTTGGTTTTGTAGAAACTTGGGAAACTCAGAAATATTGCAGGATGATAAATCCAAGATCCGTATGGGTGAGGGAAGATGGAGACTTGACCTGATCTTCAAATTATTCCCTGAAAGATCTAGATAATCAAGTGACATAAGATGTGAGAAAACACTCAAGTCGACCATGCTACTTGTATTCAGAGAAGAGAGACGAAGTGCAACAAGCGACTTGATATGCAGGAAGATGGTGAAATCAACCACGCCCATCCGTGTGTTCCAAAAAGAGAGATCAAGAAACGTGAGCCCGACTAGTTTGAATATAGAAAACGGGATTGGCCCACTGAAATTGTTATCTCCAAGGGATAAACTTTCAAGTGTAGATGGTGAAGAGATATTCCCAATCTCAAGAGGATCGCTGAAGTCGTTACTTCCCATTGCAAGGTTGATCAATGAAGGGATCATGAAGAGAGACGACGGAACAGATCCATGAAATGAATTTTTCTCTATAGAAAAAGACTCCAATTTAGAAAGCCTACTCATGTTAGATGGGAGCATACCTTGGAACCGGTTAGAACCAAGGTCGATGAAGGTGAGCTCGCTCAAATTGAGTAGCGGAAGAGGAAAGTTACCACCGAGCTTGTTGTTGTCAAGACGCAACTCTGTTAGTTGGTTTCGGTTGCCCATCGAATCTGGTAGCTCGCCGGTGAAACCATTAGCAGAAAGACCAAGAGTAGTGAGATGAGAAAGATTTCCGAGTGAAGAAGGAATCTTTCCAAATAGACTGCAACGGGCAAGACTCAAAGCCCTCAAATATTTGAGGCTGCTGATGGAATCCGGTAGCATACCATAAAGATTAGTATTGTTGTCAAGATTCAGACTCCGGAGATGTTGTAGTCTAAACAGACTACTGTTTGATCTCAAAGGGCCATTGAGAAAACTGTCTTCGAGGTCTAACTCCACCACCATACCCTTCTTAGGATCACAAGAGACACCATCCCAAGAACAGCAATCAGTGTTGTTCCTCCACGTCGTTGTCGTCTGACCAGCGGCCGTCCTATCAAAATGGAATTCACTCTTGAACTCCATAAGAGCATCTCTCTGGTCTGGACGACACAAGTGCCTTGCCGGAGAAGCAAAAACAACCACCGAGTTGAAAAGGGAGAAGATTAAACACAAGCTCCATATTATCATCATCATCTTCCTCTTACTACAGGAATGCATCATATTTTCACTCCGTTGTTTTTTTTTTTTTTTTTTTTGGGTTCTTGTGCTGTGAAACAAGTGATGTTGGTGACTCTAGATAGGGATTTATCTTTTAAATTTGTGGAGTGAATGAAAGCTTGACTTACCAAGTCTCTTGTGAAAAGACTAATCGATGAATGGTCCACAAATTTAAGTCTCCTCTTGTTAGAAAAGTAATCCTAAGAAATTGAAAATTCGTTAACACTAAGCTACAAATGCAATATTCCTTGTCGTGTGGTGTGGTTAATTGCTGAAACGTTATGCAGCCTGAAGATTCCTTTGATTTTTCAAAAACTGCAGACGCGATTTCTCTGCCGTGTGGTATGTGTTTAATCGTTCAAACGCAATATTCTCCATCTCTGTCGTCACTATTTTTTCTATGTTTTTGCTTATTCTTATCTCCTCCTTCCCAGGAATCATGATCAGCTTAAAGTTAGGCAGATTATTACAAAAAAGTGTGATTTCAGATCAACCTTAAAATGATGTTACTCTAACAAGATATCAGATATCTGCCATACATAATTTATATACAAAACCAAAGTTTTTTTGAGACTCAACTCTTGATTATAAACGACAGAGTTTTCCATGAAGCATCTGACAAAGGACTAGAAACATTAGATCGATAACAGAGAGATCATAAACCAAAATTACTAATTGATTTATAGCAATTATGGTGATTATGTCTTAGACACTCACGATTTTCATCTAAATCAAACGGATCGAGAAATCCTTAAGAAACCCATCAACAAGAGCACAAATTTCTGAAACAGAAGCGAACCCAAAAGCAGAAATACCCAAATACTAATCGAACGAACAGAGATGATTCTTTT
This sequence comes from Erythrophleum ivorense, assembly GCA_026724425.1. Taxonomy (NCBI): domain Eukaryota; kingdom Viridiplantae; phylum Streptophyta; class Magnoliopsida; order Fabales; family Fabaceae; genus Erythrophleum; species Erythrophleum ivorense. Next base: position 2,083,131 of record JAIUCV010000084.1, read on the forward strand.
GTAGCGATTTCACCTGCCAGCGGCAGCGACGGGGACAAATCGTTCTCTCTCTAGCGTTTCTCCTTGCGACGAACATACTTTGACAGAATTTCAATTATGCCCCTATATTTCTCAGGTTATTCGATTAATGCCTCAAGCTTTGTGTTATGACAAATTATTCCATACTCTGTTTTCATTTATAACCCAAGTCCAAACCAATTCAACCTGTAATTTACAGACACATGATCAGAGAACTCTTGTTGTTCAATCTTTCATTACAAGTTTCCTTTCAAAATCTAACCTTTCAGAATCTTAAAGCATATACCTGATGTATATATCAACAAAAAAGAAAATTTTGAAAAGAAACAAATATATAAAAGACCAAAGAAACAAGACTTCCTTTGACGTTAAGACAACATGTAACGATTTGTCTGTAAACACCGTTTTACGAAAGTAGATTAAAATACTATTAATTTAAAACCGACATGAAGATATATATATATAATAGATATCATCAAGCTAATGATGCTTAATTAAATAACAAACAAACGTTGAGATAGTTGTTACAAAAGTTTCATGATTTATTATTCTTGCAAATGAAATCAAGTAAAAGAGTTAAGGATCCTCAGGAACCAATCATGTTTATATGAAGCGAGAATGTGACCGATGGTGAGACCACAGAACACACCAGGTACGTAGGCTATTGCAGCTGCAATCCAGCTCAATGCTTGACCTTCTTCTTCTTCTTCATTTTCTTCATCTTGCTCTTGTTCTGTTGCTTCTTCTTTTTCTTTTCTGCCGCACGTTTCTTGAAGAGGAGCACCGCAGAGTCCGGGATTCTCAACAAATGAAGAACTGTTCTGGCTTTGAATCTGAGTGCCTTGCGGTATTGGACCTTCGAGCCTGTTGTAAGAGAAGTTCATCCGCCCTAGAAACGTGAGCTTCCCGAGCTCTGGTGGAATTTGGCCGGATAATCGGTTTTGAGATAGATCCAATGATTCGAGATTGGTCAAGTTCGCCAGAGATGATGGAATATGACCAGTGAAGGCGTTGTTTGACATGTTGAGCACAATCAGTTCCTTGAGTAAACCGATGGACTCGGGAATATCTCCTTTGAGTCTGTTTCCGGAGAGATCGATGGTTTTGTACATTGTGAAAACGCTACCAACCAGCTCTATCTTCATTCCTTTGTTCGTTAGGCCCACCGATTGATGATGGCCCACTGAGACACGTTGTGGATACCTAATCGACAAATAATCTACCAATGATGACAATGCACTCCAACCAGCAAAATAATTTGATGGCAAGACTCCAGTGAAGCGATTTTCCGAAATTTCAAAGATCCGCAGTCTGGGGAAACTCATAGATTCTCCAAGATAAGATACTGGCCCGTGGAACTGGTTAGAACGAAGGACAAGAATCTGAAAATCAGGCAACAACCTCAACCAGAAAGGAAACGTATCACTGAAGTGGTTGTATTCCACATTCAGAAACTCCAGTTGGGTGCAATTTCTCAAAGACTTGGGAAGTTCTCCTGAGAAATGGTTGCGACCAACATCAAGTGATCTCAAGTATAAACTGATAGATTCCTCTGGAAGAGTGCCAGAGAGACTGTTGTTCCGAAGATGCAAGACCGAAAGACTAGTATTGAAATTCTTGAAACACAGAGGAATAGAACCGCTGAAGTTGTTGTTTGATAAAACAATTGTATGCAGATTAACCATTTCACATAAAGCCCTAGGAATCTCTCCCGAAAACCGATTGTCGAAGCCTATAATGTACATCACCGAGGGTGGTAACAAAGGAAATGGATCCTTGAATGTGTTGGAACTTATATCAAGCACTAATAATATCTTTGCACTTCTTTGAATGATATCCGCTGATCCTTCAAAACCACTCAAGGAATTCTGAGAAATGTTTACATACCACAACGTTGGCAGTCTCCATAACCACTCTGGCACTTGACCTTCAATTCTGTTGGCAGAGATGTCAAAATACGCCAATCCAATTTGGTTCTGTAGAAACTTCGGAAACTCAGAAATATTGCAGGATGATAACATTCGTTTATCATGCGTTTCCGCCCGCTAGTTTCGTTATGAAAAGAAGAGAGGGTCAGACAATGTTTGTTATCTATGTGAATTGTTACATTTTGTCTCTTGAAGTTTAGTAAGTCAATGATTTCAGCGTCGTACATGCTATTATGATGTCCATTCAATGATTAAAAGAAATAAAACTGAGAGTTTTAACTTTTTAACTTATTTAAAATTTGGGAATTATTTACTGTTGAATATTTAGACCTGCAAACTTTTTGTGATGAAAAATCTAAAAAAGTAACCACTCTTAATTAAATAGTTAAAACCTCTGTTTGCATAGTGTTCAATCACTATGTCTATGTTATATTCTAAGGCAATATGTATTGCTCCAATTTAGAGAAGGGAGCAGTGATTGAAATGTAAATTTGTGTTTTTTTTACCTCTTTGTTGTCTCCAAGTTCATAGCCACACTGAAGAACATGTAAAAACATGTTAATACTATCAAGGTCTTGTTGTTATTACCTTGTTCATTTTCAATGGTCTATGATGAAAATCCATGCATGGAAGTATTTAAACTGGTTCATCCCTGTACACAGAGAGAGACACTTAGTTAAAAAGCAAAGAGAGAGTAATAACCATAGAGATGGCTCAAGAAAAAACTGAAAACGTACAGTAAAAGAACCCATTAAAGAGCAAACCCCAACATATACTATCATATAACGCAGTTTGTAGTAGAAGATCAGACAAGCACCACATTCAAGCAATAAAACATGCATGTTTCAGTTCCAATTAGAGAATCTATGTTGTTTGAGCCAAAACAATGACACCTTTATAGCTCTATACCTGGTTCAGTAACAAAGTGCCTTACTTGCTTGACTGAAAACAATCGTTATAGATCCAACAACACTGAGGACACAGCCAAGTATTCTTAGAATTAAGCAGATTATTACAAAAGTGTGATTTCAGATCAATCCAATGATGTTACTTTAGCTTGCAAGACATATATCATATATCTGGTAATCTGGTATACACAAACATGATGTCTTAACATAAAACTGAAGATATCATATTATAAACGACAGAGTTCTCCATGAACCATCTAAGAAAAGACTCACTACAAGAAATATACCCGATTTGCGACGGAATATATCGTCGCAATTCCGTCGCAAATCCTCATTTGCGATGGATTTGCGAAAAACTCGGTTCCGTCGCAAATCTTTCATCGCAATTACGTATCGGTCGCAAATCCGTCGCAAGTTTGCGATGGAAACAATTCCGTCGCAAATTTGCGACGGAAATATTTCCATCGCAAACTTGCGATGGAAACTTGTCCTTCGCAAATTTGCGACTAATTTGCGACGGAGTGTTCCGTCGCAAATTTGCGAGGGAAGTGATCCGTCGCAAATTTGCGAAGTTTTTGCGAGGAATCGTAATTTTCGCAAATTTGCGATGGATTTGCGATGGAAATTATTCCATCGCAAACTTGCGACGGATTATTTTGTCATCGCGAATCCGTCGCAGATCTTATATTTTTTATTTTTTTTTTTAAATTTTTTGACGGAAAAAATATTATAAAAAATAAATAAATAATTCGAAATATATTAAAATTTAGTTCAAATATAATTCAAAATGCGGGAAAAAACGAAATTCAAACGTAAACTAAAAAACAGTTCAAACATAAACTAAAAATTCTCAGACGGGCCTGATGGGTCTGATGGATCTTCTCCGTTGGTTCCCCCGGTTTCCCCCTGGACCTGCTGCTGCTCTGGATATAGACGGCTCATAATCTCCTTGAGCTTAGGATCCGTGGAGCCCAAGTAGTCGAACATCTCTTGGAACACCTCCACCTTCGTCTTCGTTGCAGTCAATTCATCCTGCAACCGAGCAACCTCGTCGTGATCCTGGAACCGACTAGAAGCGGAACCGCGAACAGAACCGCTCCTAGTATCGATTTGGGATTGAAGAGAACCAACCCCTCTAATTCTCCCCTTTTTACGGGGAGCGATCTAAAAAAAAAACAAAAATACTTAGTAAGTAAACAAATATATAACTTAAAATAGATATGGATTGAAATAAAAATTTGAAAAATACTTACGTCAACAAAAACCTTGTTCCTCATGGCGGTAGAAGGCTCAGCAGAACCAGAAGCAATGCTCTCCTGAGTCATTTCATGAACCTTCGAACTAACGTCGTTGTAAAGCTCCTCGGAATCTTCGTCCATGAAAGACCCATCCGGGTTCCGCTTTGTGAGAGCGAGAACCGCCAGCAAATCCGTCTCTGATTCTCCATTTGACTCGGCCTTCAAAATTAATTTTGAATTGATAAATTAAAATAACTAAAAATAAATTAAATACCTCATAATATAAATAAATAATAATTAGAAAATAAAAACACTTACGAGCATTCGGCCTCGGGCTCTGTATGAAAGTCGACCGGATCGATGCGTAGAGTTCTTACTCATCGATCGAGTTGCCTTGCTGTTGGTGCTCCTAGTCTGGTGATCAGGGTCCAGCCAAAATGCTACTAAACCAGCCCAAACGTCTGTGCTGAACCCGGCAGGCATGGCAGCATCTCCCTTTTTACGCCAAGCCTGCTTCCACCGTGATACCATATCAGGCAACCGCTGTTTGACTTTGTTCTTGAACTCCTGGTAAACCACCTCGGTAATGCCAGCGTCCCAATGATACTTCCGCTTCAACAACAAAAACAAAGAATAATAAAATAATATTAGATGAAAAGCAATGAATAAGATTTTTAAATAGGAAATTAAACACATAATGAAACTTACAGCGAATGTACCGAACCAACGAATGATGTCGGCCTCCTGTACATCTGACCACCGACCATAAGGTTCTTTGTAATCTCTTTCAAAGATTTCCGTGACCGAAGAGGCGACGGACGGATCATCAGTGAACCTCAAAAAACAAAAAACAAAACATTAGAATTTATATTTATAAATGTAAAATATTAAATAAAACAAAAGCTAAATAAAAATAAAAATTATTTACCAAAAAGTGTTCGGCGGACGGAGTGGATGAAGATGAGGAAGTAAATGATGACCAGGCTCATATAAAATGTCTCTAATGTCTGCATAGAAGGCGTCTAAGTGGCCGGGAATCCTGGCATGATCTCCGTCCGCCGGAAAATGTGGTGGTGACTGGTGAGCGGGTGGAGATGGAGACCGTGGCGGGTGCTGCGCCCGCTGCCCTGTAGAAGCGTGGGAGCTAGAAGTAAACCCACCACTCGGACGAACGGCACGTGAAGCAGCACGAGCACCGTGGGAAGCAGTACGACCACCGTGGGAAGAAGCACGACCACCGTGGGAAGTAGCACGACCACCGTGGGAAGCTCCACGACCACTGTTGGAAGCAGTACGACCACCACCACGGGTCGGACCACCTCCTCCCTGATCCACGAAATCCATGTAACAGTTGTTTGGATCACTCATCTGCCATATATTAAAAATAATAATAAAGGAAGTTAGAATAAAAAAAATAAGAAAAAGTAAAAATCTATGTAAAAATTATTATGCAAAAACTATTCTAATAATCTCATAATTATGTAAATACTCCAAAACTTATTCTAATAACCTAACAAATCTTAACTGCGCAACAATTTTTAACAATTTGTTAGATTTATAACATTGTAACAACTTTTAAAAAATTAATTCTAACAAATCTTAACTTTGTAACAATTTAAAAAAAAAAAATTAATTCTAAAATCTTAACTTTGAAACAATTTATACTAAAATCATTCTAACAATCTTAACTTTCTAACAATTTTTAACTATTACAAATCAATACTAAAATCATTATAACAATCTTAACTTTCTAACAATTTCTAACTATTACAAATCAATACTAAAATAATACTAAGAATTTTTAAAAATGCAATTCCAATCTAAAATTCAAAATTATCTATTCTAAAACTAATCTAACAACCTAGCAAATTAAATTAAAGGAACAAAATAAAGAGGAAAAAAGATGAAAAATAATTAACAAGTTTAGCAAAATTATCACAAATCGAAATCAAAATTCTTAACTATTTAGCAACATCTTGTAATATAATTTTCAGTCTTATACAATATTTTAGTTTCAAATTAATTAAAACAATACTAGGATCTAACATTTGAAATCTTAGAACTAAAATTCTCTACCCTAATGGATCTAATTACCGCAAATCTTAGAACTAAAATTCTCTACCCTAATGAAATCTTAGAACTAAATCTTTGAAACAATACTAGGATCTAATTACCGCAAATGGTCGGTGGCTGAGTAAGGACGGCGGCGGAGTGAAGAAGTCGCCGGTGGCGCGGTTCCTCGGCGGAAGAGAGGCGGCGGCGGCGGCGGCAGTGGCGGCGAGGCGGATCTGCGGGATCCGAGAGAAACGGCGGTAGAGAGAAGACCGGAAGGAGAGAAGACCGTCGGCGCGGCGAGGCGGATCTTCGGCGGCGGCGAGGCGGATCTGCGGGCGAGGCAAAGACGGATCTTCGGCGGCGGCGAGGCGGATCTGCGGGATCCGAGAGAAACGGCGGTAGAGAAAAGACCGGAAGGAGAGAAGACCGTCGGCGCGGCGAGGCGGATCTTCGGCGGCGGCGAGGCGGATCTGCGGGCGAGGCAAAGACGGATCTTCGGCGGCGGCGAGGCGGATCTGCGGGATCCGAGAGAAACGGCGGTAGAGAGAAGACCGGAAGGAGAGAAGACCGTCAGCGCGGCGAGGCGGATCTTCGGCGGCGGCGAGGCGGATCTGCGGGCGAGGCAAAGACGGCGAGAGAGGGAGTAGCACGGCGGCGGGAAGAGATGGCGGCGTCGGAGCTGCGATAAAACGGAGAAATCCGGGGAGAAGAAGAAGACGGCGGAAGCGCGGAGAGAAGAAGAGAAACGAAGGGGAGAAGAAAAAAATGGGTTGAGTTTTCGCGGACTATATATATAGATTTTATTCCGTCGCAAATCCATCGCAACATTGCGATGGATTTGCGATGGACACGTGACCGAATTAGGGTTTCCTAACTTTGCCATCGCAAATCCATCGCAATGTTGCGATGGATTTGCGATGGAAAACACTTTCTATCGCAAATCCATCGCAATTCCGTCGCAATATTGCGATGGCTTTGCGATTGAGACGTGAGCGAATTAGGGTTTCCTTTCCTTTTTCTCGCAATTCCATCGCAATTCCATCGCAATATTGCGATGGAATTGCGATGGCAAAGTTAGTTTTAGGGTTTCGGGTTTAGAGACCTGACTACGGACTAACAAGGGTCATAGATATTGAATATATATGCTTATTAGTACGTAAATATGAAAGTTATAATGGATATTGAACATTCCTACATATATACGTGTATGGTCATTGTTACAGCAAAACCGTATATAAGTCTCAATGAGCTTGATATGTGCGGAGTTAAAGAGAAACCTATTTTTATTTAGAAAAAGCTTTTAGTGTTGAATTATACAGTACAAAATAAGATTGTATTACCCAAAACTCTTGTTATACGAAAAATAGAAAACCCTAAACCCTAAAACTTGGGTTTCCCTCGCAAATCCGTCGCAAATTTGCGATGGAATTGCGATGGATTTGCGAGGGAAACCAAAAAGTAAAACAAGCCATCGCAATTCCGTCGCAATGTTGCGATGGAATTGCGATGGAAACACTAAAATTTTACATTCCTTCGCAAATCCATCGCAAAATTGCGACGGATTTGCGATGGAAACCGAAAAGTTAAACAATCCATCGCAATGCCGTCGCAAGGTTGCGATGGAATTGCGAGGGATTCTTAAATTTTAGTGTTTCCGTCCCATTTCTACCGTAAGTTAAGTTATCCGGAGACAAGAAAAATGGATGGTCAAAAAAGTTATCCTGAAATGACTTTTGTGTAGTCTTGTAAGTAAAAAGTGACAATGCTACTTTTTAAAACAATCGGAACCACCGTAAAAGAATAATGTTTGTACGTCGGAAATACAAATTCATCGCAATTTAAAATACAGACAACTTAAAATACAAAGAAAAACCTTAAAATTAATCAAAGTCATTTTCACCGTCATTTTCAGATACGTAAGAGTTTTCACTATGCTCCCGTTCATCGTCATCAGTAGGAGGCTCATCGAATTCATCAGACTCTCCATCTTCAGTTGAATCGTCGATGACGTCTTCGATTTCTATGTTCTCGGGATCAACGTGCATGATATTGTCAGTGGATTCAATCGGGTTTGATACTTCTGCAACTCTGTCATGCTGCATAGCCACATCATCATCTAAACCAAATACATAACCTCTTGGATTGACCTTTATGACCGATAACCAAGTCTCCCGTTTTTGCCTAACTCGAGGATAAGGAATGAAACACACTTGCTCTGCCTGCGATGCAAGGATGAATGGTTCGAACTTGGAAAATTTCCGGTTTGCATTTACGTCGGTGACACCTACCGTCTCGTTTCTGCGAACTCCTCGATCAAGTGTCGGATCATACCAATCACATTTAAAAAGAATACATTTCAAGTTGATAATTCCTGGGTATGTGACCTCGATGATCTCTTGCAAAACTCCATAGAATTCTGTTTCGCCCGGGACATGAATACCGTAATTCGCGGTCGACTTCCGCATGCCATGCTTGTACGTATGGAATACGTATCCGCGAGTGCAATACATTGGTGCTGTAGTGATCTTTCCTATTGGTTCGTTCACAATCTCATGCAGCCATAGCGGTATTTGATCCGGATGATACCCTTTTCTCACCTATATTAACCAAATGGTACAATGAATTGAAACACATTAATTGTATATATAGTGTTACATATAAGTTTATATATCATTAATTAAATTGAAGAGGGCCGGGATGACTTACATAGAATTGTAACCATCCAGCAAAGTCACGTTCTTTCAAGAACTCATACTCGTTTTCTTGTAAATCAGGGTATGTTTGGCGCATCTGATTGTCAAATATGCTGCACCAGAAATTAATTATAAAGTTATACAAACATAATTATATATGAATACGTAATAATTGACAAATAATTAATTATAAAAGTTACCTCTCAAATTGATGCACTTCCTCCAGATTACGCAATATGTAATTGTGAGCCGCACTCCAATGTTTATGGTCCCACGATTTTTCCTTCAACTTTCCAGCAAGTCTGCCTATTTCTTTGAAGATGTTAGGGACATCATGCCTATATACAGGTGCAACGCCTCCATCATCGTATCGTTTCGTAGCGGTTCTTCTCGTTCTCACATTTGGGTTAAAATAGTAAGACGCGAAGTTAGATGTTTCGTCTGTCAAACTTCCTTGTACAATAGATCCCTCAACTTTTGCAAGGTTTTTGGCCTTTCCCTTCAAGTGTCCCATAAATCGCTCGAACGGATACATCCACCTGAATTGAACAGGCCCTCCAAGAGCCGCCTCATATGGCAAATGTACCGGTAGGTGTTCCATCACGTCGAAGAACGACGGAGGGAAAATCATTTCCATGTTACATAGCAAGATAGAAATGTTTTTTTTGTAACTTCTCTACTCCGTCTTCTGTCAGTGTTCGCGTGCACAAATCTCGGAAAAACGCCCCAATACCTTTAATATATATATATACACAATAAACAAATTAGTAAAAACATATTTAATTAATTATATATGTACATAAACTCAATAACAAGAAATGTGAATACTTGTTTACCTGCAATTGCTTCGTGGACATGAGACGGCAACAGTTCTTGTAACGCAAATGGTAGTAACCGCTGCATGAAAACATGACAATCGTGGCTCTTCATACCAGAAAATTTTTGCCCTTGCTCAATACATCGTGAGAACTTGGAAACGTATCCATCCGGAAATTTAACATCTGAGGCTACCCAGTCAAAGAGAGCTCTCTTCGCATCCGCAGACAACCGAAAGCTCGAAATTGGCTGTTTGCCGTCTCTGGAAATCTCCAACTCGCTTCTTTTGCATATTTGTGCTAAGTCCAGCCTTGATTTCATATTGTCTTTACTTTTTCCTTGGACATTCAAAATGGTATGCATGATGTTATCGAAAAAATTCTTCTCGATATGCATAACGTCAAGATTATGTCGCAAAAGATGATCCTTCCAATACGGCAGTTCCCAGAATATACTCTTTTTGTGCCAATTGTGCTCCCTAAGATATCCGTCAGGCATGTTTGCATTAGAATGCCAATTGCCCCCACGTTTGCATGTTTCCTCACCGCCATAATAATCGATTTGGTCAAGCAAATATTTTCCTGAAAGATAATCCGGAGGGGGATAACGGACAACCTTATTCTTCGTAAATAAATTCTTGTTCTTTCGGTACCTATGATTGATAGGAAGAAAACGACGGTGACAATCAAACCAACATGGTTTTCTTCCATGCCTCAGCTGAAATGCTTCCGAACTATTCAGACAGTGTGGACACGATAGTCTTCCGTGCGTAGTCCACCCCGACAACATTCCATACGCTGGAAAGTCACTAATCGTCCACAATAATACTGCGCGCATGTTGAAGTTCTGTTGCTGCGAGTAATCAAAGGTGCAGACTCCTGAGTACCACAGCTGTTTCAACTTATCAATCAAAGGCTGCAGAAATATATCCAGGGATCGCTTCGGATGCTTAGGACCTGGCACTAAAATAGTTAAGAACAAAAATTCTCGCTGCATGCACATTGTTGGCGGAAGATTATATGGCGTCAATATGACAGGCCATAACGAATATTGTCTCCCTGACATACCAAATGGACTAAATCCGTCCGTGCATAGACCTAGATAAACATTTCTGGACTCGTTAGCAAAGTTTGGATGTACCGACTGAAAGTGTTTCCACGCCTTTGCATCTGAGGGATGTGTAATCTCTCCATGATGTGTGGAATGTTCTGCATGCCATCTCATTGACGCTGACGTCATCTCCGATTGGTATAACCGTTTCAATCTTTCAGTGATTGGCAAATACCACATACGTTGGTAAGGGACCCGCCTCCTTCCACTAGTAGGTTTGTATCTCGGCTTCCCACAAAATCGACATTCCTGCAGCTTATCATCATCTTTCCAGAAAATCATGCAATTGTCAATGCATACATCAATCATTTGATAAGGTAACCCAAGACCAGCAACCAACTTCTGTATTTCATAGTAATTACCAGCAGAAAGATTATCTTCTGGTAAATACTCTTGAAATAGTCCAGCCCACTTATCCAGGTTACTTTCGCTGCTGTTATCTTCACTTTTAATTGTCATCATCCTAGCTGCTAGTGACAATCTAGAAAGTCCCTCTCTACACCCATCATAGAGTGGTTGATTTGCAGAGTCTAACATATCATAAAACTTTTTTGCTTCAGTGTTGGGTTCTTCCAATAAATCTTCCATAGGATTATCAGCAAAAACAGTTGTAGTTTCATGAAATGCATCCGTAACCATATCATGAAACCTATTCCCCTGCTGATATTCTATATCATTTCCCGAATTATCATGATCATGGCCATAATCATAACTAGCGTTATAATAATTTTGTTCCTCAACCCCACGACTCGAACCACTATTTCCCGCATCATGATGAATAGTATTATAATGACCTTCCCCATGAAAATACCACACATAATAGTTTGGTAGAAATCCTCTATTAAATACATGTGCTTTTGAAGTATCAATAGCGACATATTTTTTGTTCCTACATTTCTGACAGGGACAAAATATTTTACCGGTTTGCAAAGCCTCTGGTTGGTTTTGCGCTTGGTTAAAGAATCCTTGTAATCCTTCAAAAAACTCGGTCGTCACTTCGCCGGTCTCTGGATCTTTTTGATTGTACATCCAGCTTCGTAACTCATATAATCCGTAACTCATTTTTTTGTTTTCTCTCTTTTTTTTTTCCTCTTATCTCTTTCTTTGTTTGTCGAAACTTACGTTGCGACGTTGGCTATTTATAGATTGGAGAAAGTTTTTTGCTACGGAATTGCGATGGATTTGCGATGGGCATTTTGCGATGGATTTGCGATGGATTCATATTTGCGACGGAATTGCGACTGACTTGCGACGGACTTGCGACGGAGCTAGTCCATCACAATAAGTTAGGTGAAATTCATTTAACACGTGCGTACCTAACCCCCCGCATGTCGGCCAACTACTTTTCCTCGCAATTCCATCGCAAATTTGCGACGGATTTGCGACGAGATAATTTGCGACGGAACAAATTCAACGCAAATCCGTCGCAATTTTGCGACGGAATGATTCCATCGCAAAAGCCTCGCAAACTTGCGACGGAATTGCGATGGTTTTAAGTATAATCGCAAATCCGTCGCAAGTCCCTCACAAATTTGCGACGGAAATATTTCCATCGCAAACTTGCGAGGGCATTGCGATAGATTATCAATACGTCGCAATGTCGTCGCAAAGCCGTCGTAAAATCATCGCAAATTTGCGACGGAAATTTTCCGTCGCAAAGTTCCGTCGCAAGGAGCCTGTTTTCTTGTAGTGACTAGTATATTTACAACATTAAGATACTATCAATTAAAAAACCGACATGGAGATTATTATATATATATGTGTAGATATCATCAGGCAACCGATGCTTCGTTAAGAAACAAACACACGTTGAGAAAGATGTTACAAAAGTTTATTGATTTTTATCTTGCAAGTGAAATCAAGTAAAAGAGTTAAGGATCCTCATGAACCAATCATGTTTATATGAAGCGAGAATGTGACCGATGGTGAGACCACAGAACACACCAGGTACGTAGGCTATTGCAGCTGCAATCCAGCTAAATGCTTGACCTTCTTCTTCTTCCTTTTCTTCATCTTGCTCTTGTTCTGTTGCTTCTTCTTTTTCTTTTCTGCCGCACGTTTCTTGAAGAGGAGCACCGCAGAGTCCGGGATTCTCAACAAATGAAGAACTGTTCTGGCTTTGAATCTGAGTGCCTTGCGGTATTGGACCTTCGAGCCTGTTGTAAGAGAAGTTCATCCGCCCTAGAAACGTGAGCTTCCCGAGCTCTGGTGGAATTTGGCCGGATAATCGGTTTTGAGATAGATCCAATGATTCGAGATTGCTCAAGTTCGCCAGTGAGGATGGAATACGGCCAGTGAAAGCGTTGTTTGACATGTTGAGCACAATCAGTTCCTTGAGTAAACCTATGGATTCCGGAATATCTCCTTGGAATCTGTTTCCGGAGACGTCAATGGTTTTGTAGATTGTGAAACCATCCGAACCAGCTCCATATTCATTCCTTTGTTCGTTAGGCCCAACGATTGATGATAGTATAATGAGTCACGTCCTAAGTGTAGAACGTCTACGAGCGATGACATTGCACTCCAAGCTGCAAAGTAATCTGATGGCAAGACTCCAGTGAAGCGATTTTCCGAAATGTCAAAGATCCGCAGTCTGGGAAAACTCAAAGATTCTCCAAGAGAAGATATTGGCCCGTGGAACTTGTTAGAACCAAGGACAAGATTCTGCAAATCAGGCAACAATCTCACCCAAAAAGGAAACGTGTCATTGAACATGTTGTCTTCCACGTTCAGAAACTCGAGTTGAGTGCAATTTCTCAAAGACTTGGGAAGTTTTCCTGATAACCGGTTGTGACCAACATCAAGTGATCTCAAGGCAACACTGATAGATTCCTCTGGAAAAACACCAGAGAGCAAGCCCGGATCGATGAAAACGTGGGCCCTGTGTCCAGCTAACTTTTTTTTAAACACATTCTATTACAAAAATACTCTTGTAATTTTGTGTCCTATTTTATAATTTTTTAGAAAAATTAGGCCCTAAAATCTAAAGAAAATGTGACTAAAATTAAATGGGCCATGAGACATATCCACGAGTAGCATTGTAACACCGAGGAATGGATCTGCTGAAGTTGTTTGATAAGACAAGTATACGAAGATGAACCTATTCGCATAATTCCATAGGAATCTCTCCTGAAATCCCATTTTCGGAGCCGAAAAAGTGCAACAAAGACTTTGGTAATAGAGGAAGATCCTTGAAAATGTTGGAACTTATATCAAGTACCAAGTAGTTTTCACTTGTTTGCATATCATCCGCTGAACCTTCAAAACCACTGAAAGAATTCTGAGAAATGTTTACGTACCACAACTCTGGCAGACTCCATAACCACTCTGGTACTTGGCCTTCAATTCGATTGGTAGAAATGTCTAAACGCCCCAATCTGGTTTGGTTTTGTAGAAATTTGGGAAACTCAGAAATATTGCAGGATGATAAAGCCAAGTCTTCTATGGATGAAGGAAAGACTGAGAGTTTCACTGATCTTCAAATTATTCCCTGAAAGATTCAACTCTCCAAGTGACATGAGATCTGAGAAAAGACTCAAGTCGACCATGCTACTTGTATTCAGATAGGAGAGACGAAGTTTCTCAAGTGACTTTAGATGAAGGAAGATGTTGAAATCGACCATGCCTCTTCCTGTGTTCCAAAAAGAAAGATCAAGAAACGTGAGCCCGACTAGTTTTGATATAGATCTCGAGATTGGCCCACTGAAATTGGTCAGCAGCAAGCCTGAAAGATTCCTTTGATTACTTCGAAACTGCAGACACAATTTCTTAGCCGTGTGGTGTAAGACTTTGTTCTCTGTTTATTTCTCTTTTCACACTCTTTTAATTAGGCCTGGGCACAGGGCAAGGACCCGGATTTTTTGGTGTACTTGTGACTCACTTGCCTTGTTCAAAATCCACAAATTTCGACTTGTACTTGCCTTGTACTTGACAAGTACTTGCCACTACGGGTACTTGCCAAAATTTGACCGGCTTGCAAGTTACTTGCCTTGCCTTGTGACTTGTAGGAGTGGACACGGGGCAAGTACTTCCATTTTCGGTGTACTTGCTATTTGACCCACTTTATACAAATATTTAAAATTTCGACTTGCTACTTGACTTGCCTTGTGCAAGTACTAGCTACTTCAAGTACTTGTCAATATTTTTGTTACTTACGAGTTACTTGTCTTGCTTGTTACGTGTAAAAACACAAAAACAAATGTGAAAATTTTACAATTTTGGGCCATAATTAGAAAAAATCCATTAAAAATCTTAGTATTTGTAATGTGAGTTTTTAAAAACCTTTTTTATTGGCAACTAAGGAGAATGGTTCTCTTATTTATAGAAAAAATCTTTATTTTTTCTATTATATGTGAAAAAATACTAAAAAAATGTAAATATAAAATATTTGTACAAGGCGGGTCATAAAAGGCGGGTATTGATTTTTTTTTTGAAGACTTGATACTTGCCTTGTACTTGCAAGTAATTTATAAAAACGACTTGATACTTACCTTGTTCGGTTTGGCGTGTTATGTACGGAGCAAGTAACAAGTATCGAGCACTTGGGCCCAGCCCTACTTTTAATGAGTCGCTACGAGAGTTACAGTGAAAGTTATTGATAAACCCTCTATACAAAAACAAATCTTTGCTTTGTAAAATCTCTAAATCAGCAAACAGTGACCTGTGAGTTGTAAGTGGAGGTCGGGTTATCATTTTCTTGGTTTATTTTTTTTTTTAAATGCCACAAATACTAAATAGTTTAAACATGCGTAGTCAAAAACAGATTGACCCAAATCGAGAAACGAGAGATGCTACTTGAATCAGAGTTATGAAACGGTTATTGTGAATAATGAAATTCAACATTTCATGAGGGTAGAAAACTATCGAATCGATAAACGAATTTAAACGCACCTAATAGAGGCAATATAAAATATTAAACCAAATTGGTTAACCCAAGAAAAAAAAAAAGAGAGTAATAGAGCTTTTCAACAAAAGCCATTCAGGTTTTGTACTAACACAAGATTCAATTGAAGTAACCAAACTAAACAGAAAACCATTAATAAACTCGCAGCTCCTCTGTTTAGTAACCACCACCATCACCACCTCCTCCATAGCCACCACCTCCATAGCCACCACCTCCTCCTCCGTAGCCACCACCTCCGTATCCTCCACCACCACCACCATATGCCCGGGGAGCACTTGGTCTATCGTTTGCAACATTCACTCGGATGTTACGACCATTCAGATCCTGAAATTACCAAAACAGAGACACATTAAATTAACCATTATACAGAGACAATATACGAAACAGAGACAACCAACCATACAAGAGACAAACCTTTCCGTCCATCTCAGAAATGGCAGCATTCGCAGCGGTTTCATCACTGAAGTTGACAAATCCAAAACCCCTTGACCTTCCTGATTCTCTATCGACGATGACTTTAGCTGCACAATTCCAACAAAAAAAAGGGAACTTTGTTCATCTCCAGAGACCAAAACTCTTGCATACTTACAATCTAT
The DNA here is from genome assembly GCA_026724425.1 of Erythrophleum ivorense. Taxonomy (NCBI): domain Eukaryota; kingdom Viridiplantae; phylum Streptophyta; class Magnoliopsida; order Fabales; family Fabaceae; genus Erythrophleum; species Erythrophleum ivorense. The sequence goes on from JAIUCV010000084.1 coordinate 2,099,396, forward strand.
GGAAACAATTAAACAGCTCACAGCTTACCATCAACCACTTCACCGAAGTGAGCAAAAGCATCCCTCAATGATTGGTCATCAGTACCCCATGAGAGACCTGGAACCAAATCAATATCACAAATCTCAGTACTGGTTAAACCAATTCGAAAGGGAAAAATCTTTCGAATCTCATAAGATGAAAGACAAGATTTTCTCTTACCTCCGACGAAAAGCTTGGTAGACATCATCCGGAGAGATCCGAGCATAGACGTAACCGAACCATTTCCGGCCTGAGAAAGACATCCTTGTCTCAATAGACCACCGAGTTTGTTGGAGAAAGCCATTTCTAAAAACGTGGAAAACCCACAAATTCACTTCAATTAAACCGTAACAAAGCAAGGAACCTAAAACCCTTGGGAGAGTGTAAATCATAATCAATCTCAAACATATTTCACAACGAGAACAAAGCATTGGTTATCGAACTGCGCAGATCTGGATTCTACTAATTTCAAAGCTCCTGATCCATTACAAATGAATCGAAACAAAAAGTACAGAGAGACTCAATCGAACGAAACTACAATGAGATCTACAAATCAAAAAGCGATATAAAGCGAACGAGGAAGAAGAGGATCGAGAAAACAGAGTAAGAGCAGTACCTGAATAAAGCTTCGAAACTAGGGTTTTGAGAACTGAGAGAGAGAGGCAGAGGGAATGGGAGAATGAAGCCAAGGCGTAGGGTTTAAGGGGGTATATATACAAAGGTCACCAAAAAAATATCTCATTTTCTTTTAAAGATTTTTTCTCGCCAAAAAAATAATCTGCTGCGTGTCGGTGTAGTGAGTTAGTGTGTACTAGTGGTCAAATACTTTACACGTGAGTAAATCAGCCTTTGTAATTCGAATCTTCCTTTTTAGTGTACGATACTACGATGTGGTCGATGTAGAAGAATAATCTTTCGGACTTATCCCATTTTTGGTTTTTCAAAGTTTCGGGTCTATTTTAACTGATTTATTGTTTTAAAAAGGGACTTTTATATTGGGCCTTAGAAACCCATATTTTAGTTTGGGCTTGGTCGTAGTATTATAAATAAGTTGATGCGCCATGGAAGAGAATGTTTTTGACACAAACAACAAAACACATAAATAGTAACAAATACTCAATACATAACATAGTTACATTTTGCCGATGACTTTCATACATAATTACATTTGGCCAATATTTTTTGTGGATATTTCATAAATTTTTAATGGTTTGTTACCTGACTTATACTTGGCATGTGCCGTAACTTGGTATAGGGGTGATAAGACTTGTTCTAGGTAAAGGATGGGGTTAAGACTTTCGTATTAAAAGGTAAGATGATCGGCAAATTACACAAATGAACTCCGCTTAGGACGATCTCGAGTGACTAAACGGAGTGTTCGGCAGAATGGCGAAATAATGTACAAGGAGCTTGGTGATCGGTTGATTGACGAACTCGACGTGGATCGTGAGTTCGGCGGTCAATCGATTGACTAATTTTCGTCTTGCGTCAGGGAGGTCGGCATGGTATTTTAGTAAGTACTGTTCTCTTTGATTTTCCAACTAACTTTCCGAGGAAGAGTTAATGCGCTATTTATAGCAAAAGATAATTTCGCTCGGCGGGCCTGAAAAAGGCTGACGGGCTTCGACTGTGATGGGCCTTCGTCGACATGGGCCGGCCCAGTTGGAGGGGTGCTAAGCCCACCTCCAACAATGCCCCCCCCCCTTTTTCTGTAGTCGAGCACTGCTGCGAAGACTGCTCGAAGCGTCGTGGAAAAGAAGCTGGGTCGGCGTTTGGAAGAGGAAGGCCACGTGTCGCTCATGCAATCGGCATCTTCTGGTGGAGAGTCGTGTCTGTCGGCGAGTCATCTTTCCGTCTCTTCATCTTCCGAGCATTTTTTCTATAAAAGGCCCTTCCTGCTCCGCTTCTTCTCAATTTTCGTCTGCTGTGAAGGTACAATTTCTCTCTCTAGCTTTCTCTGCCTTCTCTCTAGATTTGAGTTATTTTTGCCGATCTATATTAGCCGTCGATATTTTTAGTTGCCGATCGTTGATAATGAGGATCGAGTCCGACCAATCTTCTACTTCTCTTCATGATTCCTACAATACGGGATCGGATGAATCTTTGCTGGAGACGAGTTCAAGTTCTTCGGCGGATTTCGGCAGCCAATCCGGTGTTGTGCCGACCTCTGGTGGCGATTTGTCGGCCACACCCACCCAGTCGCCGATCGCTAATATAGTTACGCTGAGCTTGATGGATTCACCGGACTCGATAGATCACGTGCCGATTTCGGTCAGACGCACATCGCTCGTTTCGGAGCGTACGGCTCTTCCCGAAGGATTTGCGGATCTCTACCCGTCGGAAGTCGGCCCCTCGATGCCGATCGTGCCCTCGAAGAGAAAAGAGATGGCCGATGCCCGTAGAAAGATGAAAGCCGTGGGGCCCAAAAGGGCCAAGGCAGTGAACGTGCCGAGAGCTTTGATCGGCAAAAAGGGTAGAAAAGCTAAAGTTCCGGGATCGCCGTCTGAAAAGAAGAGTACTCAGCCGCCGCCTCGCGATTTAAGGAAGCTCGGCAGGACGTTGTACACAGAGAAAGATCTGAGGGAAATCCGTCAGTACAATAGCCGAACTCCGGGCTTGGCTATTCGTCTTCCTGAGGAAGATGAGCGTCCGTGGAAGGCGCCGCCGGGCTGGTTTACCGCGCCGCCGGGCTGGTTTACGGGAAGAGTGGAGCTGATCACTCCGACTCTTCCAGATATGTCGGATGAAGAAGGAGATGCCCCTACTTCGGGCGAGCAAGCGATCATCCCTTACGTTGCCTCGGCAGCTCGCGAGGTAGCTGCCGAGGCAGTGTCGCCAGGTGGTGACAGGAAGAGGAGGAGGGTGACGCCTTCGGAGGAGGCGGTTTCTACGAAGCAGCTGGCCACCGATGTCGGAGCGTTGGATGCTGCTGCGATGGAGAATGCTGCGGCAGTTGAGGAGGCGGTTGCCGAAGAAGGAAACGAAGGTCTGACTCGGCGGGAGGACTATGAATACTCGTTCAAGTACGAGTATGAAGGGAGGATTCCACTGTTGGAGAGCAACCGGGCCTGCGGTCAGCTATATCACGAGATTCAGCCGACCACAGTTGCGGACCCGATCAGCATCGTTTCTCCAGACGAGAAACGTCTTTTCAAGGAGATGGCTCATCATTCCTTTCAGGTTTGCCGAACAGTTTTCCTATCGATTTGGTTTGTGTGTCGGGTTTTATCCTCATTTTGTGCGTCGGGTTTTATCCTCAGGCCATTGCTTCGACGAACACTTTGCTCGACTATCATCGTCGGCAGTTAAAAAAGGCCGTTACTGAAGGGGGTGACGATCTGTCATTGGAGAGGAGTCGGGCTGACGGTTTGGAGAAGAAGGTAGCTGTACTTACCGAGAAGCTCTCTCAGTTAGAGAATGAGGATGCGGGCCGCGTCACCGAGCTCGCCGATGCTCATACAGTGATCGAGGCTCTCAAGGCCCAATGTGGTCGTTTGGAGAAGAAGAATGCCGATCTTGAACGGGAGCAGCGGGAAAGGAGTCTGAGGGTCCGTGACCTCAGGTCCAGGAAGATTCGGGAGACCAAGTCGGCGCTGCTGACGATGTTTCAGGATCGGCTGGACAAGATGTGGAAGTATTCGAGGACGAAGCGAGAGTGCAGCCGTACATAATGGTTCTTAATCAAGCCACGGCCTTGCTTGATTCGTATTCTTCTTTGGCAGATATCGGCATAGTTGTTCCTCCAGAGTTGGTGGAGAAGTGCCGATCCGATGTCGAGCTTTATACGAAGCAGATCGAGGGTGAGAACGTGGTAACGAGGGATGAGCTCGATCTTGACTTCGAATCGCTTCGAGACTTGGTTGCCGCTATGGATCGTGGTACCCCAGCGCAGTTCCCTCCTAGTGTTTCTTCTTAATTTTATGTTGTTTTAAGTCGTGTTCGGCCGATCGGCCTTGTAACTTAATTGTTGGAACTTTTTAATAAATTTGGTTTCGGCAAGTTTTAGTGTTTAATGTGTCAATCTGCCGTGTGGCCGAGCTTTGATGTATCTGCAAACGTTGTTTTTACGCTAAGTATCGAGAAATCGTGGCTCGTGTGGCCATGACGTTCGTGCGGAACGTGCTTTGTTGCGAGGTCGGGCTCGGCTTTTACTTCTTCTTTGAGACTTAGTTTTTTACGATAAGTGTCGACGAAGCATGACTCGCGTGGCCGAGCCATGACGTTCGTGTGGAACGTGTTGTTTTGCGAGGTCGAGCTCGGTTTTTTGTTTTTTTTTTGAATTGAAAATGGCGATCGTTTTATTGAGATATAGCTGAGCCCTCTATTTATGCAGAGGGTTGCCTACGTACCCGCGAGGGATCAAGCCGATCGTAGTTCGTGGTACATCAGTTCATTTGTTTAACTAATAGTAGAATCGTTTGAGGTTCATCGAGTTCCAAGATCTAGGGATTTCGGTGCCGGACGTGGTGACGAGCTGATAAACTCCAGGTTTGACGATGTTAACGACGATGTACGGCCCCTCCCAGTTGGCGCCGAGCTTGCCTGCATTCTCTTCCCGCGTATTTTCGAACACCTTCCGTAGAACGAGGTCGCCCTCGGCGAAGTGGCGGCCGAACGTTTTTTTGTTATAGTATTTAGCCGCCAACTGTTGGTAATTTTGGATGCGGAGCAGCGCTTGGTCGCGCGAGCCTTCTGCAAAGTCAAGCGAATCTTTGATCATGTGGTTGTTGAGCTCGGGATCGTTCGGCAGATGGGATCGGCGGAGGCTAGGTACCGTTGCTTCGGCTGGTGACATTGCTTCGACGCCGTGCGATAGTGAGAAAGGAGTTTGATTTGTCGATCGGCGGGGTGTTGTACGATGCGACCATAGTACCCCATCGACTTCGTCGGCCCAAGCACCCTTCTTAGCTTCTAAACGTTTTTTCAGTCCGGCCAAGATGGTTTTGTTCGTCGCCTCGGCTTGGCCGTTCCCTTGTGGATACCGTGGTTTTGATTTACTGAGCCTTATGTTCCACTTTGCGCAGAAACATTCGACGATCGCCGAGGTGAACTGTGTGCCGTTGTCTATTACGATCTCGTAGGGTTGTCCGTGTCGGCAGATGATGTTCTTCCAGATAAATTTTTTAACGTCTTCGGCGTGGACGTTGGCGTAAGACTCGGCTTCCACCCATTTGGTGAAGTAATCGGTGACGATGAGGAGGAATCGCTTCTGACGAGATCGAGGTAGCGGTCCGACTATGTCCACTGCCCATCGCATGAACGGATACGGTGTTGTAGACGTGGTGAGCTCCTCTGTAGGCCTGTGGATGATCGGCGCATGTCTTTGGCAAGGCTCGCACTTGTTCGCAAAATTTTCGCATTCTGCTATCATGGTCGGCCAGAAGTGTACGTTCTTTTTGATCTTCATGGCGATAGATCGGCCTCCTGTGTGGTTGCCGCCTGCGCCGGAGTGTGTCTCCTCCATTATCGACCATGTTTCGGCTCCGGCTATGCAACGTAGAAGGGGACCGAACGCGCTTCTTCGGTAAAGGCTGTCGTCGAGCATGCTGTAATGGGCGCATCGGGCATTGAGGCGACGGGCTGCCCATCGATCGGTCGGCACAGTTCCGTCGCTGATATAGAGTTTGATCTCGTCCCTCCAATCTACTGGCCGAATTATCTGTTCGGCGTCCATGGGCTCGTTAACTTCCTCGGCATCGTCGATGCCAGGCTTGAGAGCGACGATCGCCATGGTTGAGTCGTTGAGATCGATCTCAATGCTGGGTCGGTTGATACTTTCAACGGGTATTACTCGTCTTAAGTCGGGTCGGACGTGGAGGCGAGGGCAGCAAGCGCGTCTGCGGACGAATTATCACTGCGAGGAATTTTGGTAAGGGCGAACGTTTCAAACTCGTTGGCGAGCTGCCGGACCAAAGTTAGGTAAGCGTCCATGCGGTCGTTCTTGGCGGTGTATTCTCCGCTGTACTGATTGGCGACGAGCTGTGAATCACAATATGCCTGGATATTTTTCGCGCCCATTTCCTTTGCCAGACGTAGGCCGGCGAGCAGCGCTTCGTATTCGGCCTCGTTGTTGGATGCCGAGAAAGCAAGGCGGAATGATTGCTCGAGAATTTCGCCTGTCGGAGATTCCAAGCGGATGCCGATTCCGGAACCGTTGCGAGAGGACGAGCCATCCGCGTGTAAGCTCCAACTCTTCGGTGTACTGGGGTCGGCGGAGAGCATTTCTGGTGGGAGCTCGATGAGAAAATCGGCGAGGACCTGGGATTTGGCGCACGTTCGGTTCCGATACTCGATGACGTACTCGCTTAGTTCGACCGCCAAGTTCGCTATTCTGCCGGATTGCGTTGGGCTGTGCAAGATCGTTCGGAGGGGTAGATTTGTCAGGATGATCACTGAGTGGGACTGGAAATACGGCCGAAGCTTACGGGCCGATGTGACGACGGAGAGGACGAGCTTCTCCAGTGTTGGGTATCGCGTTTCGGTGTCATCGAGGGTTTTGCTGATATAGAAGATCGGCTTTTGTTCGCCTCGATCTTCTCAGACGAGTACGCTGCTGACTGCCGATCTTGACATCGATATGTAGAGATAGAGTGTTTCGCCCGGTTCGGGTTTGGAGAGGACCAGAGGGGTCGAGAGATAGTGTTTCAACTCCTGGAAAGCGTCTTCGCACTGGGCGTCCCACTCGAAACGCTTGTTTCCTCTCAGTAATTGGTAGAAGGGTAGGCACTTGTCCGTCGATCTGGAGATAAAGCGATTGAGAGCCGCGATTCGGCCGGTCAAACGTTGGACTTCGCGCGTGTTCTTCGGTGATGGCAGGTCGAGGACCGCTTTTATTTTTTGGGGGTTGGCCTCGATGCCTCGCTTGGTGACGATGTAGCCTAGGAATTCACCCGATGTGACTGCGAAGGTGCATTTGGTGTGGTTGAGTTTCATGCCGTGCTCGTTCAGACTGCGGAAACATGTTCGGAGATGTTCGATATGCTCTTCGGCGTGTCGCGACTTGACAAGCATGTCGTCGATGTAAACTTCCATCGTTTTTCCCAGTTGATCGGCGAACATCTTGTTTACGAGGCGTTGGTAGGTCGCTCCGGCATTTTTTAAACCGAACGGCATTACTCTGTAGCAATAGGTTCCTCGGTCGGTTATGAACGCCGTTTTCTCGCGATCGTCCGGTTGCATTTGAATTTGATTGTATCCCGAGAAAGCGTCCATGAATGATAGCAGTTCGTTGCCGGCAGTCGCTTCGACGAGCCGATCTATATGCGGCAGGGGGTAGCTATCTTTCGGATATGCTTTGTTGAGATCGGTGAAATCGACGCAGACGCGCCACTTGCTGCTCTTCTTCTTGACCACGACTGGGTTCGCCAACCATTCGGGATAGTGTACTTCCACTATTGATCCTGCCTTCGATAGCCGTTCGACCTCCTCGTTGACGGCTTTTGCTCTGTCTTGGCCCAATTTTCTTCTTTTTTGTTTGATCGGTTTGTACGTTGGGTCGACGTTTAGCTCTTGGTTAGTTATGTCGGGATTGATGCTGACCATGTCCTCGGTGCTCCAGGCGAAGGTCGAAGCGTTTCGATGCAAGAAGGTCAACAGTTCGCCGCGTAGATTAGTGCCGATCTCCGTTCCGATACCGACGCAGCGGGTCGAGTCGCTTGGATCGATGTTTTCCTGGACGACGAGCTCGCGCGGTGGCTCGCTTTGCGATGGTAGTTCGGTGCAGATGGTTGCGGCTGATTGGGTGATGACATAGGCGTGGGACGAGTGTCGCAGCTTGTGTTCGGCAACGAAACAGATTCGGGACATCTCTTGGCTCCCTCGCACTGTGACCGGTCCGTCCGGAGTTGGGAACTTCATTCATTAGTGGTATGTGGACGGGGTCGCCTTCATCGCGTGCAGCCAAGGCGTTCCCATGATTGCGTTGTAGATGACCGGTTTGTCGACGACCACGAATTTGACGATCTTGGTTACTCGGCCTACACGGACAGGCTGTTTGATCGTCCCGACCGTCATTTTCGTCTCTCCTGAGAAGCCGGTCAGAGGTTTTTTGTTCGGCTTTACCCTGTAGCCTTGCAACTCCATCTTGCGCAGTGTTTCCTCAAAAATTAAGTCGACGGTGCTCCCGGTGTCGATTAATATTCGGCTCACGTCGCAGTCGCCGATCATGAGTTCGATTACCAGTGGGTCGTTGTGAGGCGTATGTAGGCCTTGCGTGTCTGACTCTCGGAAGATGATGCTGCTAGCTTCGTCCTGTTCGCTTCCGATGTTTTGTGTCCACTGTTGTGCTGTTACGGTTTTGCGGCCGTATTCTTTGATCGATCGGACTGAGTCATTTCAGGTCGGCAGGCCCCCCATGATCATGTTAATTCTTCTTCGTGGGGGCGGTGGTGGCGTAGAGCGGGAGTAGCTCTCTTCGTGGTTTCTTTTTTGTGGTTCCGGCCCTCGAGGATGATTTCTCGGTTTTCATTTTCGACGGGTTGTCTCTCTCGGCGATCTTCGGCGTTGTGATAGCCAATCTCCCGGGTCTGCTGGGAGGAGGAACGGCTCGGCTCTCCTATCTCGCCTCTGGTGAACTTGCCGAGCAGATATTCCTGGAGGTGTCTACACTGGGCCGTTGCGTGACCTGGTTTTTTATGAAATTCGCAGAAGGGTTGGTTCGGCCTGGGATCGTCCTTCCGGACGTACTTGTTCCATGGTTGGCTTGATTTGCTTGGGCGGTCGCTTCCGCTCGGTCGATCGTTCCCGCTCGATCGATCGTTCCCGCTCGATCGATCGTTTCCGACATAGCAGTTTGTCGGTCTCTTCTCATTGTGTTGGTAGCTTTTGTCGTAGTGCTGCCGAGGTTCGTAGTAATCCTCCCTTGTTTTTTTTTTGGTAGGCGGCGCCTTAGTCGGAGTGTGGATTTTGTCCAAAACGATTCTTTCCTCCTCCATTTCGATGAAAATGTTCGCTCGGCACAGAGCATCCTCTAGGGTACGCAGTTCGTTTAATTTGAGGTCGTAGCGGAAAGCCGACTCGTACCAGAGTCCTTTTATCAACGCCGGTAGCGTTTCCACGGTGGTCGCTGTGAGCCGTGAGTCGACGTTTTTGAACCTGTCGATGAACGATCGTAGTGATTCTTTCGGCCCTTGGGTTAGTGCCCATAGGTCGGCGCACGATGTTCCTTGCCGGATATACATCGAATACTGTTTGAGGAAGGCGGTGGTCAACTGATGATAGCTATCGATCGAGTTGGCTCGCAGTCTGGAGAACCAGGTCAGGGCCGATCCGGAGAGGTTCTCGACGAAAAGTTGACAGAAACCGGCGTCTCGCTCTTCATCGGAGAAACGGGTTCGTCCCATTGCGATGCAAAATACGGTCAGGTATTGCCGCGGGTCTGTCTTGCCTTCGTATGCCGAGATCTTTAGTTTTCCCGGGTGGTGTACTACCGCTCAGGCAATTCGTTCGGTAAATGGTATGTTATGTGCCTCGCGTAGGACTCGATCTATTTCGGGGGCCGAGCTAGTGGCCTGGTGGATTTGGGAACTCATGTGGTATAGTTGGTCTTTCATTCTTTCTATTTCGGCGTCGTGCCCGCCTTGTGCGGCGTGGTGCTGTGGATACGAGATCGGACGTGGATCGTTCGTCCTTATGAGATTGGTTGGCGGGGTCGGATTATCGTAGGCGAGTGTTCTTTGGGTCGGCAATGGACGAGGAGTGTGCTGGGACTCTGGTGAGGCCTGTGACGCTTGGAGCTCGGTAATTCGGTTTTGGCTGGCTAGTTGGGCGGCGAATAGACTGTTGAAACGATGGTCGGTTCCTTTGGCGAAATCGTCGAACCTTGTGAGTAAGGCGTGGAGAAGAGTCGCGGTTTCTGGGTTTTCGGACGACAGTTCTGGTTGGTTTCCCGAACGTGTTGGTGGTGTCGGAGGGCGTTGTTCAAGCTCTCCGCGTGCAGCGCCCGTTTGGTTGATCGGTCCAATGAAAGGGAGTGCCGAGGTTGGTGCCGAGTCGACGGTCATGCTTTGAGTTGGTGGGTGGAGAGCTGCGTTGGGTTCCGTTGACATCCCGCTTTTAGTTTGAGATCGGCGAGCTTGTAAAGAATGACCTGTTCAGCGAATGGCCGATCTATCTTTGTGTAGAGAAAGTCTTTGCCCCACGATGGGCGCCAATTGTTGGTATAGGGGTGATAAGACTTGTTCTAGGTAAAGGATGGGGCTAAGACTTTCGTATTAAAAGGTAAGATGATCGACAAATTACACAAATGAGCTCGGCTTAGGACGATCTCGAGTGACTAAACGGAGTGTTCGGCAGAATGGCGAAATAATGTACAAGGAGCTTGGTGATCGGTTGATTGACGAACTCGACGTGGATCGTGAGTTCGGCGGTCAATCGATTGACTAATTTTCGTCTTGCGACAGGGAGGTCGGCAGGGTATTTTAGTAAGTATTGTTCTCTTTGATTTTCCAACTAACTTTCCGAGGAAGAGTTAATGCGCTATTTATAACAAAAGATAATTTCGCTCGGCAGGCCTGAAAAAGGCTGACGGGCTTCGACTGTGATGGGCCTTCGTCGACATGGGCCGGCCCAGTTGGAGGGGTGCTAAGCCCACCTCCAACAGTAACCCATAATCAGATGTATCATCATCTAGTTTTGCATATATCTTTTGTAGAGAAATTTACATGTTTTTATTGAATAACATATCGTTCTTTGATTTCCACAAGATAGAAAAGGAGAATTTTGGTCATTCTTATGTGCTCGCATAGTTGCTTTCTAATGAAGATGAGGCAGTACTACTGCAGACTGCAGTAGGCCAATGTTTGTACAAGGTCAATGGAAGTGTGTTGCTACCCTGTTCGCAAGAGGTTGGCGATTCACGTCACCGTTTTGACGAAAGCGCCACAATATGTTCGCTTTGTTAGTTGTTTGCATTACGATTTACGAGCGGCATGTATAGAACGTCACATAAATGATCATAACATGATAACGTTTCTTTATATCCGAAGAGATTATCATGAGAAATAGAGATTGTGTAACTCATAATTTGCATTGACATGCTCTCACGATGTACATGATCAGGTTCATCATAATCATCTCAAAATTGAACTTATTAATGTTAACTATGTAATCAAACACTAATAATAATTAAAAAAAAAAAAAAAAAAAGAAGAGCCGCCTATTTATAAATCCTTCCAAAGATTCCACACTACTTTATGCATGGACCAGGAGCATGTACATGAGAATTGTGGTTGCAGATAAAACCATGAACATTTATTTATACAACATTTGACATTGGAATTTATATTGCAAAAGAACAACAACAACAAAAAATAGTTATCATTGACGGTGATGTACTGATGTGCATAGTGATCCAACCATATTTTCAAAAAGTTGTTCCTCGGTTGTAACATACAAACCAGTCTAATTATACGTTACTGGTCTTGTGATTTATGGAGTCATATACGAAATATATAGAATATATTTAAATTATTAGTCTTAAGCAAATATATGAATCATCTTATTCTCTAATTTGGTGGAATGCAAGAAGAATGACCGAAAGGTAGTAACTCACATTTTTCATTTGTCTTCGAATTGTAACATAATTCAGTAAACTCATTTCGACATTTTAAATCGTTCCAACTCCCAACCCACCAAAATACTTTAGTTATTATGATATTATCTTCCACTACACTTTCTATTTCTTTATCACATTAACATATACTTTGTTAAAGTCAATTCAAATGTTTCATCTTAATGTCGTCCGGCTTATACGACAGTGGATCGTGTTTTCTTGAAAAGCATGCACAAATAATAGAGCTATGGATGGAGTAATATGTTTTGAAAGTCAAAATAGTTATGATTTGCTCTGTTTTTTTTTTATAAATATCAATTTTTTTTTTTAGGGTCAAAATCAAATTTTATTATTTGTTTTTCTTTTGAAAGAATTGGATATCCAGATTTAGATTTTTTTATAAAATATGTGGGTATTTGCGGATATCTAATATGTTCCATTCAATACAAATAAAAATGAAAAAAACATACCCTTATATTTTATGAAAAACACATAACTTTTTATTTATCTTATACAGAATTTCGAATATCAAATCTAATAGTAGATAATTACTTGTCTAGCCATGCACACACAATTAATATCACTGTGCGAAACAAAATAAAAAACCAGAACATAAATTTCTGGCCGAAAATTAAAATACCTATGCAAATGTGTGTGGGATAAGAAAAGAAAAAAAGATTGTAACATTAATTAGACTCGCGTAAGAAGTCAAAAAAGTCCCTGTCTTGCTTCACAATCTTCTTAAGTTCTCCTATTCAGTATTAACAACCATGTAGAGTGGTCCTTGTTGGTTTTTTTAAAAATCGATATCATCAACTTTCACGGATATCATAAATAACGTTCAACCAATTTTAATTTATGTGGCATTTCTTTATTTGTTTAGATCCTTTTCATTATTTATTTACATAATCATTCCCAAAGGAAGCCCATTTAGCCCAATGGTTGGGTTAAGGGTTCATTAATGCTTCTACACTAGGAGATCTGTGGTTCACGAAATTGTTCGTTGCAGAATTAAACTTGACGAAGACTATACGAGCCCACTCCACTAATATATATCTCTTATACCACATATAAATAGGTGTTTTAAATTCTTAATTTTGACGTCAAAAAAAAAATAGGTGTTTTAAGGAGCCTTTGGGAGATCTATCCCATAACAACACAAACAAGAAGTTGGTTATACGTGCATGTACACAAATCAATCTTTTACAAAAAAAACTTGTTAAAGCGTTAGTTTGGCATTCCATCTAAGTAACTTTTAAGCGTACTTATTTATCTGTGAATATTCTAGTGTTAGGGAAAACGGCCAATTCATACCTCAACTAAAATTAGAGGTTTCATTTCGTACCTCAACTAAAAAAGTGTATCAATACATACCCCAACTACAATAAATCATCCGTTTCATATCCAAACTAATCATCTCGTGACTAAAATGTGCATTGACTAACGGAGTTTTGGTCAACGATGATTTTCCGTTAACGGAGTTGAGTCAGCAAGACACGTCATTTGCCCCGTTGGAACGGGATACAAAACGACGATGTTTTGACGAAATCAAAAATCAAATTGTTAAGCCCGGTTTAGAGCAGATTTCGGTTTAATTTCGGTTGGATTTCGGTTTGGTTAAATTGAATTGACGAATCGTCGTCGTTTTGGAAGCAGTTCAAAAATAAAAAGCGAATCTGGTTTTTAACGGTTTAATGTCGATTTCGGGTTTAAATCAACGAAATAAATTTGTTTTAATTCAAACCAACCCATGACAAAATGACGTCGTTTCATTCTGGGAAAGTAAACTCTTTTTCGAGTTTGTCTCGAGTGTTGTCGCGAGTGAGAGAGAAAGAAAGGGGTTTGGAGAAATCGAATTGGGGAAAACTCAGTTGGGGAATTCACGAATTATGTTCTTGAGAGGAATCAAAGGACACGAATTGAAGAGTGCTGCATCCGATTCCTGTAGAGCGAATCAATTTCTACAAAATGAGGTAAGCGAAAGTTAGGGTTTTAAGAAATTTTTGTTTTCATTGTGAATGTGATTTATAATTGTTTAATCGTTTGTAATATAAAATTTTAGTGTAATCTATAGTTTATTAACGCTTTAAATTGTTTATTGTTAGCAGTGATGATGTTTCGTTCATCATATATTACGGTGGAAATTTCAGACTTTCGAAGATGGCAAACTGGTTTACAACGGTGGTCTCGGACATGACCTCGTTTCACCGGCAAAATCTTTGTTTCAAGAGTTACCGGTGAGTCTCTATGGACAGAGACTGTGGTACAAATTTCCATTTGAAGATTTCAAAGACCTTAAGATATTTTGTGGTGATGGTAATGAAACTTTTGAGAGGATGTGTGAGACATTTAAGTGGACTAGTTTGATTGAAATCTATACGGAGGCTGATGAAGATGACGATGGCAATCATGTTAATGAGGCAGGAGATGATCATAATGAGCAAAGAGGATACGAGCGTAATGAGGAAAATGGACCTGAGCAGAATGAGGAAACAGGAGCAGATAATGGTAGAGAGGAAAACCATATGTGCGAGGAAGAAGCTCGAGTTGAAGATTTGGTCTCTGCATTTGTTGATGAGGAGGAAAATGATGATTATTATCAACGGATACCTCCTACATCAGACGGTGAAGGAGGAGAAATTCTGAGGTGTCCATATGATAGATGGAGAAGAGGAAGTGGAGAAATTAAGATTACTCAAGTGTTTGAAGCGTTAAAAAATTCAGAGAGGCTGTGCTTGAGTATGCATTAAAAGGAGGTTGGAATGTCAAGTTTAGTAGGTGGGGTTCTCTGAATTTTGATGCTGTGTGTGGTGTCAAGAAGTGCGACTAGAGAATCTATTGCTCTTATGAGAGATCAGTTTCTATGTGGATGATTAAGACGTTCCAAGATGTTCATACATGTTATCCAGATGGTCGATGCCGGATTTTGTCACAACAAGTAATCTGCGACATGTTCATTAACAAGCTGAGACACGATCCACTATTGAAGCCTGTCGATATGCAACAAAAAATTCATGACCTTTACGATATAGGTCCTTCACATAATCAATGTAGGAAGGCGGAGAAGAAAGCTTTGGAACTCATTGAAGCCAAATTCGATGAACAATATTCTCGGATGAAAGACTACCGAGATGAACTTAAAGAGTAAGTTGAACTTCTGTTTCTTTTTTCTCTATTGTTTACAGAACATAAAAGAACATAAAGTGTACTTGTGTTTTTTTTTTTCTGTATTGACAAATTTTCGTTATTGTTTCTCAGGAGAAACAAAACCTCCACAATTGAGGTTAGGACGGTAACAAACGCAATGGGTCGTGAAGTTTTTGATAGCTTCTACATGTGTTTCTCGGGACTACGTGACACATGGAAAGACCACATGCGTCCAATTTTTGGAATAGATGGTTGTTTTCTCAAGTCCGACATCAAAGGACAACTCTTAGCAGCAGTTGGTAGAGACGCCAACAATCACATATACCCTTTTGCATGGGCAATAGTTCAAGTGGAGAACACCGAGAGTTGGTTGTGGTTCATTCGTCACCTAAAAAACGACTTGGGTTTAGGGAATGGAGATGGCTTCACTGTCATATCGGATAGGCAAAAGGCATATTGACTACTCATTTTTGTTTATGCTTGATAAAAGTTTGGGAAATGTCTTCTTCATGAGATGTGGTTTCCTCTATTTCCAGGGATTACTCAATGATGTGAACGAAGAATTACCTTAAATTGAACACAGAATGTGTGCGAGACACATATACGGTGATATGAAGAAGGCCCATTCTAAGAAGCCTCAGATGAAATCCAAGTTCTGGGCCATGTTTCATAGTTTCAATGAAGGAGATTTTAACAAAAATCTTGCAGAAATGAAGAAATATGATGTCGGTGTACACGAGGCTTTCATGAGTATGAATCCAAGAAACTGTAGCCATGCATTCTTTAAGACCACTTCCACTTGTGAGGATGCACTCAATAACTTCTCTGAGTCTTACAACAGTACACTTGAGAAGGCAAGAGCAATGCCATTGATTCAATGTTTGGAGATGATGAGGAGACAGGCAATGGTGAGGATAGCGGCTAGGAGGAAGAAAATTGAGAAGCATAAGCCCAAACACAGTAAGAAGGTTGCTCTTATGATTGCAGAAGAAGAGAAAATAGTAAAAACGCTGAGGACAGTCCCTGGACGGCCTGGAATGTTTGAAGTGGTTGAGGGTGGTCAAGGACATGCTGTTTATATGAAAAACAAGACATGCAGATGTAGGATATGGGATTTAACAAGGATTCCATGTCGCCCCGCCCTTGCGTGTTGTGTTTAACTACCCGGACAAAGACAGCATAGAAGAGTTGATCTTTGATGCTTACTTGACTACTAAGTGGCTGCAGAACTACATTGAGTCAATTGGTCCAGTAAATGGAATGAAGTTTTTGAAAGAAAGTGGAGAAACCATCCTTGAGGCGCCAGTAAGAGAGGTAGAAAAGGGTCGGAAAAAAAATCCTGTGAAAAGGATCCAGGCTGTTACTGAGTCACCAACTAAAGGGAAGAAGGTGACAAACCATGGCCGAGACATGAGTTGTTATCGCTGTGGTCTAGATGCGCACAACTCTAGCAAATGTCCTAACTCAGGTGTCCCATTTAAGCCTAGACCACCAAAGAAGGCGAAAACAGGTGACCCTCAGTCTGTTGATTGTTGTGAAGATGTTAGTCAAATACCAAAAAAGGAAGAAAGCCACGAAATTCCAAAAAGAGTAATACAACACCCGAATTTGCTGAGTCTCAGGATATTGCAGGTCCAAGTCAGCCATCTCAGTCATTTGACGAGTGGGAAAGGTATTTTTGATCTTAGGTTCTTGTCTTCCTTTCCATTTTATGCGTTTGATGTTGTATGTTGATGATAGTTTTGCAGGTTTAAATTGATTCTGCTTGATTGTTGTTTTGTTGTTTTCTGCAAAACTTGATAGTTGTTTTGTTGTTTTGTTGTTTTCATTGATGCAGATGACCCAATTGAGGACTTGTCAATTTGTTGTTGCAGTTTTTTTTTTTTTTGGGTTATTAAGTAGACCGTGCTTATTTGGGAAAATGTTACATTTGTTTTGGCTTATTGTATGGTTTATACACTTGACGGCATTTTGGTTATTGTTTTGATTCAAGACATATTTGCATTTTGGTGATTGTTTTATTTCGAATTGCTTCCAAAACGACGACGATTCGTCAATTCAATTTAACCAAACCGAAATCTGCTCTAAACTGGGCTTAACCAATTTGAGTTTCGATTTTGTCAAAACGTCGTCGTTTTGTATTCCGTTCTAATGGGGTAAATTACGTGTTTTGCTGACTCGGCTCCGTTAATGGAAAATCATCATTGACCAAAATTCCGTTAGTCAATGCATGTTTTGGCCACAAAATAATTAATTTGGGTATGAAATAAATAATTTATTGTAGTTAGAATATATATTGATACACATTTTTAGTTGAGATACGAAATATAACCTCTGATTTTAGTTGAGACATGAATTGATCGTCTTTCCTCTAGTGTTATTAAATCCTTTTTCGTCAGAATCATGTTGTGATGCGTTTAGGCCCTGTAACAAAAAAAAATGTTGTAATGCGTTGAATGTATTAAACTTGGCGCCTAGATCTACAAACCTATGGCTTTTAGGTCGGCCACTTGGCTGATTTGCTTTAAATTACTGCATGTGGCCAGTTTCAAAAGTTTAAATAAATAGACACGGGACACGAGCTGGATACATACATATATACTATAATCGAATCAAATATACTACTTCAACCAGATTGATTTGAAAGAATAAATGGTAGAACTACAGCTCAAACCAATTTAGGCAGAGACGAATGTCCCACTGTAACATGTCCAATACATCCATTCACGCCACAAACAAACTCCGTTGAAGCAAATTTCAACTATTTATCTTGACAAAAAAAAAGAAGGTTCTGTTGTTTCTTTTGAACCATATTTCTCTAAAAATCTAGACTGCAAAAGATATAAGTAAACAAACTCTCGCTACAGGGTAAGGGGCTAAGGGCGAAGAACAAATATGTAGTCAAAATTAACGAAAAGGCGGTCACCAAATAAAACCGAAAACCATGAGAAAGAATTACGAAAAATATATATTTAGTCAAATCGAGTAGACAGTGCATTAAATCATTCCAGCTAACCAATAATTATAGTCCTTGAAATCTAAAGGTTTTACTTGAAGTAGAAACAAATGAAAAGATTGCAAACGTCTATTGTTTAGCAAAAGATTGCCTAAATCCCTTTCTTAACATGGTAGGGAAATTCTACACCGAAATCTGCATTAATTTATTGTCTTATGAAAAGATTAGATAGATATTCTTTTTGTTTTAGTTGCCTAAAAAAGTTATCCATAATTAAAATGATAACTAGAATTTTGATCTAGATCCATGACGTGTTCAACATTTGCATACATTTAGGACCTTGTTCTGCATGGTTTTGTGTATAGTTGAGTCTCATTTATTGCCACTTAGTGTATGTTTCATCCACTTAGGAGCATTTAGTCCTTAGGAAAGCATTTTGCATTTTCATTGCATTTGAAGTGTGTTTTGCAGATGAAAAGAGCTGTAAGCAGAGGAGACGTGCATAGGTGGTGGCCAGAGACAAACGGGATGCAGATCGGAGCTAAGGCGCATTCGGAGAAGGTTGCAGAACAGAGGACTTGAGCATGAGAAACAGAGTACTTGAGCAGTCTGACCAAGACCCGTGAAACGAGCAAAGTCAGAACCAGTGCGTTGACTGAGGGACCCCTCCTCTCTGTTACTATATAAATCTTGAAACCTAGTTGCAGAGCGACAACTTTTCCCTTTTGGCAGCCGATTCTTTTTCTTTGTAAGAAAAGGATATTTTTCAAGAATCTTTAGCAAGCTTTTGTAAAACCTTTATGTTAAGAAGTTTTAAGTAATTAATCTCGTTTTTATGATGATTTCGAGTCTTCTCATTCCCTTCTTCTTTGATTTCGGAATGAGTAGCGAGTAGTTTCGTTGAGATTTCAAGGATGAGATAAGCAAGTTGCCGCTTTAGTCCCTTTGTTGCTCTGTTCTTATCCCGCTTGATCATCTTTTCCTTTGCTAGAGTTTAGCCATCTTAGTTCCTCTTTGATCATTTGGGGCTAAGAATCTAGACTAGCACGCCCATAAGGTGATTGCGTTTTTAAGAGAGCTAGCTAAGGAGAGAAACACGTCCAACCTAAGAGATTGGTTGTTGGGGTGTTTCTTATGTTGAACTAGATTAAAATCTTGATTAAGCCTACTCCTTTGGCTTCACTAACGAGAGTTAGGTTCGGGTCCAATTGAGTAGAGTGACTTGTCCATGAGAGTGGCTTGTTTACCAAAAATCTGAGCATAAAGATTGATTCTTGCATAGATAAGAACTAGAGTTTTCGGGCTAAGGCGATCTTGACCAAGTCTCATCCAAGGAATCTCATTTCTTTAATTTTCACTCCAAGTTTGCTTCTTTGCGCCATTTTAATATCTGTCTTTCATTTAAGTCGTTATTTCCTATTGCAAAACCTTCAAACTCTTGATTTCACTTGAAGTTTAGCTTTTCTTTGCATTCCTCTTAGCATAAGCTTCCATTTGGATTGATACCTAAAGTTCTACAATGATATGAGTGGGCTTTGGAGTAGTTGATTTACGAAAAAAAGCTGTTATCAACTTGGCGTCGTTGCCGATTGGAAGATTTCGTGCATTAGGATTTAAGAATAGCTCTCGATCAAGTATTTTTCTTTACATTCCCAAACAAATCACTCACCTTCCCCCTTGTCTACTCTTTTTGCCCACAGGTGCATGCAAACGCGATCAAAAGGGCGAGACAACTTGTTGGGAATTCGTGATTTGCAACAGGCTGAGCGTGTAAAGCGTACACGGACTCACCCACCCGCTGCACCGCAGCAAATTAACGATATGGCTGACCCACCCCATGCAGCCGCTATCCCAACCGGAAACAATGACCAAGGAGGTCCGCAACATCCTCTCCATCCTTTGCGACCTCCCCGAAATATAGGTGCTGGCGATGCGCCGAACACCCACATGAACCGTCAAGGGATCGTACCCCCGAATGTCCAAAACCACAACTTTGAGATCAAACTCGGCTTGGTCCAGATGATTCAGAACAAAATATATCATGCCCTACCTGCTGAAGACCCTCTAGACCACCTTGATGAATTCGACAGAGCATGCGGCTTGTGCAAGCTTAATGGTGTGAGTGAGGATGCCCTGAAACTGCGGTTATTTCCCTTCTCACTCAGCGGGAAAGCACATCAATGGGAAAAAGGTCTTCCGCAAGGCTCCATTACCTCATGGGACCAATGCAAGAAAGCTTTCTTAGCCAAATTCTTCTCCACAACCAGGACCGCAAAGCTGAGAAACGACATATCCAGCTTCAACCAGATGAACGGGGAAACCTTTTGCGAAGTCTGGGAACGCTTTAAGAGCTACACCACGCAGTGCCCCCACCATGGTTACTCCACTGAGTCCCTTTTGAGTACCCTATACAGAGGCGTTCTGCCCAAGTATAGACAGATGCTGGACACAGCAAGCCAAGGGAACTTCCTAGGAACGCATGTCGGTGATGGACTCACCCTGGTGAAAAATTTGGCAATGAGTGACGGTAATTATAATGAAGCGTACGACCGGACAGCCAGACCTTCGATGGAGACTGAGGAGAAACACAAGCGGGACCTCAAGACTCTCAACGATAAGCTGGACAAGCTTCTCCTAGGACAGCAAACGCAAACGGTCCACCTGGTTGAGGAGGCCGCTACTGCCCCAGACGAGCCATTCTTAACAGAGGAAATGAACTACGTAAACAACCAAGGCGGCTACAACTACCGCAACAACCCCAACCTGTCGTACAGGAGCACCAACGTCGAAAACCCACAAGATCAGGTCTACCCACCCCCGGTCCACCCGTCTGGTCCGACCAAGCCATTCGTACCTTTCAAACCGCAAGGCGGTTTTGTGAAAAACCAGTACTACGGGAACCAAGGCAGCTACCCACCTAAGCAACCCTCTGCACCACCTGTTTTTGGGGGACAACAAGGCCAAGGAAGCAATAGCAACACCCAGGAACCGAATGTACGGCAGATGCTCCAGCAAATTCTACAGGGACAATCTTCAGGAGCTCTCGACATGAGCAAAAAGTTTGTCGAGGTAAACAACAGAGTTGACATGTCCTACAATGACCTCAACTCCAAGCTAGAGACATTGTCGGGACGAATTCAGCAGCTCGAGAGTAAGGGCGCACCATCTTCTTCAAAGCCGCTTGGCCAACTCCCTGGAAAAGCCGTCGACAACCCCAAGGAGTATTGCAATGCAGTTTTCTCTACTAAAGATTGTGTAGCTGGAAATGGAGAAAATAAGAGAGCTATAGAAGAACTATATAAGCTTCTCCATGGTACAAGTGACGAGCTTTCAGGGAAAGCAGTAGCCAACCCAAAGAAGTATGCCAACGCAATCACATTGAGAAGTGGAAGAGAGCTCCCACCAAGAGTTACACCAGTGCAACTCAATGTGGACATTGAAGACCAAAATGAGGAGATTGCCATCGAAAATGACATTTCTGAACCAGCAGTTGAGGAAAAGACACCAGCTGAGCTAACTAGAGAGAAGGGACCGAGCAAGACGAAGGAAACTCCTTTTGTGCCACCTCCTTATAAACCCCAACTTCCTTTTCCTAGTCGTTTTAAAAAGCAGCAGTTAGAGAAACTTAAAGCATTGTTTGTTAAACAAATGAAAGATATTGAGATCAAAATGCCCCTTCTCGACGCCTTTATGCTTGTTCCTCCATATCAGAAACTCCTCAAAGATGCTGTCCTGGAGAGAAAAAAAGAGCTGCAAGGGATGGTCTTGTTGACACATGAGTGTAGCGCAATCATCCAGAGGAAGGTTGTGCAGAAGAAGCTTGAGGACCCAGGAAGCTTCACCCTCCCTTGCTTTTTGGGACCATTAGCTTTCAACAGTTGCATGTGCGACCTAGGAGCTAGTGTATCGCTAATGCCATTATCAGTCGCCAAGAAGCTTGGTTTTGAGAAGTACAAGGATTGCAAAATCTCGTTGGTCTTGGCTGATAGGTCAATACAGCAACCAGTGGGGATGCTTGAGGACTTGCCTGTGCGCATAGAAAATGTTGAGATACCTACCGATTTTGTAGTCCTGGAGATAGATGAAGAACCCAAGGACCCTTTGATCTTGGGTAGACCATTTTTGGCAACTGCTGGAGCTGTCATTGACGTCAAGAAGGGCAAGATTGAGCTGAACGTTGGGAAAGACTTCAAGTTTAACTTCGACATCAAGAATGTGATGAGGAAGCCGACTATTGGGGGCCAACTTTTCTGGGTAGAAACACTAGATCAATTGGCACACGGATACCTTGAGGAGCTTGCCATAGGGGCTCAACTTCAACTCACCTTGACCAACGAGCTTGAGGAGAAGAGTTACTTTAACACAGGAACTCTTGAGTATGCTAGACTCCTGGACTCTCACAAAAGAAGAACTGATGGTAGAGTGTTTGAGAACATCTTGGGGTCTACGCGTAGAATTGAGGAAGTTCATGAGTTCCCCTTGGCCTACGTTCTCCTGCCCAACGAAGAGCTGACAGACATCAGTAAAAAGCGAAACCTCGAGTTTGATGTTCCTTCTGACGCTCCCTACGATCTAGATCCAGGAGCTCATCAGCTAGCAGATTGGGACACCGAGCCAGAGCATGTGAGCGAGGAAGTTGACGGCCCAAACCACGATGAGCTCCCTGAAGAGTACATTGATAGAGAGCGCATCAACCTGCTCTCGAAATGGAACAAGTGGCAGCACAAGACGACCAAGAAGCTCCTCAAGACCGTAACAGCAACGGTGGAACAGCTCAAGGACGTCTCAGATTTGAAAGACAGAGCAACCCCCCCTCCTCAATCAAGAGCAGATCCATCTGGCCGGAAGAAGAAGAAGGCGTCTAAGCCACCACCCGTCTCTGTCTCCCGGGATGATACCACATCATGCTCCTCAAGCGATTAGCGGTATCCACTCCAAAACTGTAAATAACATGCATTTTTCTTTTTCTTTTCATTTCCCTTTTTCTTTGATTTTCTCCTCTTCCTTTTTATCACACAAGGGACCGTGTGAATTAAGTGTGGGGGAGAGGGTCAATGGTACTTGACGAAGTGATTTGTGTTCTTATTTTATTTTAGCATACTTGAGTCTCATGCATTTGCATCATGTAGAAAATTAGGATAAAATTTTCAAAATTTGCATTTAGTCTAAGTTCATTTCATTTAGTATTTGAGCAATCCTTGGTTAAGTTGAACAGTTGAATTGCGGGATTAGCTCATTGACCTAGTTTTAAGTTCTCTGGCGCAAATTGTTTGAGGTTGAAGTTATGGTAGAACCGCATCACTTGAGCGCATCTTGGTCATTTTGGTAAAACCGAATGCATTGCTTTGATTTGAATCCACTCCTTGCTCAAGAGAACCTTAATCTGATTTTAAATTATCATGCTCATGCCTGTCTAGTTTGCTCGTGGATTATACATACTTGAATCATCTTTACATATTGTTTCTCCATCTCTGTTGATTCAAGTAGAAATCCCCTCCCTTAACCAACCCTTTCCTTCAAGCTGAATGTTATTCTTGTGTGTTGTGAGGCCTCTTGGTGAAAGCTTGGCATAAAGTGTTAGGTCTTGAACCGACAAGGATAGGTGATCATGTAGATTCTGGTCCACGCTTTTTGGGCCAGACTAGGCTAAGATCGGGTTTGGGAATTCATCTTGGGTCGGGGTCTTGAGAAGAAAAAGAAAGTCTTGAGTAAAAAAGGGCAGCGAGAGTATTAAGGTTGATAGAGCTTGGTCTATGTATGTATAAGTTTAGCCCCCATCATAAAAAAAAAAAAAAAAAGAAGAGAATAAAAGAAAAGATGGGTTAGAGCATAAATGAAAAAAAAAATCTAGACCATGTCTCGTGTGTATTGTTGTTAGATGCCTTTGAAAAGTTTTTCTTAGCTGCCCAAGCAGAAAGCTCTTGATAAAAGCAAATTAAAGAAAGTCAAATTCAGGAAAAAGGGTAGAAATAGGAGGGCTTTGAGTTGTTCTTCATTTGGGGTTTGGGATTCAGTTGTGATACAAAGGGTAGATGATCATTTGTCCTTGTACTCATCAGTTGGTTCTCGCCTTTAGCATTATGCCGAAGCTCGTTCACTTTATTTTGAGAGAACCCTTTCCTGTTTCGTTTGATTTGAGCGCATATTGTTCACATTTGCTCTTTCTTTTCTTAGCCAAACGGGCATGCTTGACTTGCATGAGTTTTGATTCACGGTTTTTACGCTTTTAATGAATGTCAAAAGGAGTGGAGGATTTGAACGCATGTTTAGGTTAAGCTAGATGCATTCGATCGCGTTTGAGTGGTGCAGGTAAGGATTTTGAAAAAGAGAACGTCATTTGCGCTTTAGACCTTGGAACTAGGTTGTTGATCTGATCCCTCTTATCGGCTTTCGCCAGACCGGTTTGTTCAAGTCGACACTCTCGCATTTGGTTTGCGTTTGCTTGAGGGCAAGCAAAGACTAAGTGTGGAGGTGTTGATGTGTTCAACATTTGCATACATTTAGGACCTTGTTCTGCATGGTTTTGTGTATAGTTGAGTCTCATTTATTGCCACTTAGTGTATGTTTCATCCACTTAGGAGCATTTAGTCCTTAGGAAAGCATTTTGCATTTCCATTGCATTTGGAGTGTGTTTTGCAGGTGAAAAGAGCTGTAAGCAGAGGAGACGTGCAGAGGTGGTGGCCAGAGACAAACGGGATGCAGATCGGAGCTAAGGCGCATTCGGAGAAGGTTGCAGAACAGAGGACTTGAGCACGAGAAACAGAGTACTTGAGCAGCGCCTGACCAAGACCCGTGGAACGAGCAAAGTCAGAACCAGTGCGTTGACTGAGGGACCCCTCCTCTCTATTACTATATAAATCTTGAAACCTAGTTGCAGAGAGACAACTTTTCCCTTTTGGCAGCCGATTCTTTTTCTTTGTAAGAAAAGGATATTTTTCAAGAATCTTTGGCAAGCTTTTGTAAAACCTTTATGTTAAGAAGTTTTAAGTAATTAATCTCGTTTTTATGATGATTTCGAGTCTTCTCATTTCCTTCTTCTTTGATTTCGGAATGAGTAGCGAGTAGTTTCGTTGAGATTTCAAGGATGAGATAAGCAAGTTGCCGCTTTAGTCCCTTTGTTGCTCTGTTCTTATCCCGCTTGATCATCTTTTCCTTTGCTAGAGTTTAGCCATCTTAGTTCCTCTTTGATCATTTGGGGCTAAGAATCTAGACTAGCACACCCATAAGGTGTTTGCGTTTTTGTCTAAGAGAGCTAGCTAAGGAGAGAAACACGTCCAACCTAAGAGATTGGTTGTTGGGGTGTTTCTTATGTTGAACTAGATTAGAATCTTGATTAAGCCTACTCCTTTGGCTTCACTAACGAGAGTTAGGTTTGGGTCCAATTGAGTAGAGTGACTTGTCCATGAGAGTGGCTTGTTTACCAAAAATCTGAGCATAAAGATTGATTCTTGCATAGATAAGAACTAGAGTTTTCGGGCTAAGGCGATCTTGACCAAGTCTCAACCAAGGAATCTCTTTTCTTTAATTTTCACTCCAAGTTTGCTTCTTTGCGCCATTTTAATATATGTCTTTCATTTAAGTCGTTATTTCCTATTGCAAAACCTTCAAACTCTTGATTTCATTTGAAGTTTAGTTTTTCTTTGCATTTCTCTTAGCATAAGCTTCCATTTGGATTGATACCTAACGTTCTACAATGATATGAGTGGGCTTTGGAGTAGTTGATTTACGAAAAAAACTGTTATCAATCCACAAAATAAATTATGAATCATTGGGTCCATCATGAACTAGTTAACAATGATAGAATCTGACAAATCAATTTAAGTAGATTAACATAAGATAAATGAACAATTTATTAACAAATTAACCCATACATTGTAACGAAGAATCATAAGATTTGATTAACCGTCTAATTCATTTCGATAAATTAATTCGTATATATAATTTTTGTTAAATTAATCAAATATGTCAATCTTACTATAAGAAAACCAAGAAGGTGGGTGTCCAATTTTCATATGTTCATACAATCTTAATAATAGTTTTTCCCCCATCTAACCACAAAATATGGTACTATAGTTTGATTTTCAGAAAGTGAAATCACAATTTGTTCTATTTAAAGTTTCAATAATTTTTTATTCTTGCTCTTAAGTTTTAACCTTTTTTTTTTTTTTTGAAGAAAAGCTTTTAATTAACTTGTTATCCACGTGAATGTTTGTTTTGTTCCGCATTTCACGGTCGATGGTTCGGTTGGAGGCTCTTGCAATCATCCGGATTCCGAATAATCAGAAATACCACCAAGTACAAAAAAAAAAAAAAAAAAATCCCATCGTCCCTATCCCCCAAACATCAGCATCAACATATTTATATAGACCAACATCATAAATTGCTGTAGTATTAGTAAATAAAAGATATCCAACCATATTTCAGTCAAATATATACATAAATAATATTAATCACGAAGAAATACAAATCTCCAATATAAATTAAATATAGGTCTAATTACTAAAATTCACGTGATGTATATATATATATATATCAACCATTTAAAGAACAAAATAATAAATATCATTAACGTAATTCATATTTTCAGTCGATCTATTTTGGCAGTACATGCACCTTTATTTGAAAATGCAGAATTAAAAGGAGATTTAGGGTTTACCTTCTATGTTCAAATAGGTGAACTTGATCTGAATAGGGTTACTAAAAGTAGAATTTGGGATGATTCTTAAAATTTTCAATATCCATTATTGTTATTGGTTAATAGATTTTGACATTTTTATTAAAATCTATTGTTATTAGTTTGATGACTTTTAAAATCCATACAAAATATATTGTTATTGGGAGATGAATTTTAAACAAATTAATTCATGAAACAAAACTTTCAAAATACTAGCTATAACCTTTAGATTTTCAAAGTCCATTACAATAAAATATTTTGATTGATTTTCTAAATTTACATATTCTTTTTAAATCTAACAAAAACTCTATATAAATTTAACAATTATATTAACTTTTAAAATCTTTAAAATCCACACAAATTATACTTCCAATAACCCCTAAGTACTAAGTGAGGATTCCGCCTTGGTCGCCGGTAGTGTTCTGTGTAGTTTGCCGGTTTTTTTCAGTTTTACTCGACGGTGTCGTCTCCGTGTGGTCTCCGCCAGTAGAATTAGGTTTTTAATGAAGAGATAAAAAAAAAAAAGTCGTAAAATAAGAAAGGTGAAAACCGTGAAATACGATAGATCATACTCCTTTGATTGAATGCGTAAAATAAGAAGGCAAGTTGATCTTTACACTCTTCCATAATGTGTTATAGTTTAACTCATATGATTGAATAAGTTGCCATAATGTGTCTTGACGTAAATGACCAGAATTTGATCCCTTTGAACATATACAATATAAAAAGTATGAACCACGAATTTGATCCCTTTGAACATATACATATCAACAGAAAAAGAAAAGTCAATTAATTAAACGGTTTCACCTACTCGTTACATAACAAGTTAACACCATCATCAATCTTCTCTCCTCTATATATACACAAGAGCGTCATCACCTACAAATATATATTACACAGCAGAGAGAGAGAGAGAGAGAGAGAGAGAGAGAGAGAGAGAGAGAGAGAGAGAGAGAGAGAGAGAGAGAGAGAGAGAGAGAGAGAGAGAGAGAGAGAGAGAGAGAGAGAGAGCAAAAAGAAGTCGAAGCAAAGAAAATTTTCATATAATTTATGCTAATAAGTTTGCATACATATAATCGACTAGCATATCATATACCAACTCCACAATTTTTTTTCTTTTGCCAAAAAATATCAACTCAACCTCACTGAGCCATTATGGGTCGATCTCAAGGACATGTACGGGGTCCGATTTACAACATCCGGTTATCGACTGTGGGTGCAACCCGACCATCAGAGACCGGTACGACCCACGAACCAACCGGTTTAGACCTAGCCATGAAGCTCCATTACCTCACGGCGGCTTACATTTACTCGTCCGAGACAGCACGTGACTTGACCGTAGCACACGTGAAAGAGGCTATGTTCGTGCTCTTCGACCAGATCGCTTGGACCACCGGAAGGTTCTGGCGGAGAGACTCCGGCCGTCCGTACATCAAGTGCAACGACTCTGGCACGCGTTTCGTGGAAGGTGAATGCGATCTTACGGTCGAAGAGTTGCTCAGTAAACCGGACCCGTCAGTTGATGAGTTTCTGGTTTACCATAAACCCATTGGACCGGAGTTGCCTTTCTCTCCTTTAATCTATGTTCAGGTAATTTCACTACAAACAAGTGTCACTTGTTGAGTTTGACTATATATCTAGAATAGTTATAAGATATCGTAAAGTTTTTTTTTTTTTTTTTGAGAAAGGGTGATGGTATTGTAAATTTTAATCTTTAATACTGTTTATAGCTAACAAAAAATACTTTATTAAAGTTTTCTGTTTGAAGTGTTTTTATATATATTGCCTTCATTGAGTGTTTTTTCTCACAATTGACATTCGATAATAGAATTAATCCCGTAACTTTAAAAAGTAAAACAAAAAAATTATGTTTTATATAAATATTTTATTTCATAATAAATGCCATTTTATATTTTTAATGCTATATTATGATATTTTTTTAGTTTATATATCCCTACTATTTACTTTTTTATTAATTAATAAGATCAAATTATATACTAGTATATTAAAAAGGGTCAAACAGAAAATCTTATTATTTTCTTAGTACAATATTTATATACACTATTTTTTTTTAAAACCTTAGACAACAAGTGAAACGGAATTGATACTCCGTACTGATTGTATCTGATCTTTTAACAAAGGCAATTATTAGGTAAACAGGATTAGAAATTCTATTTATAGGGTTCACTTTATATGTCCAAATCGAGAAAGATAAAATATAGAATCATTTAATGTATGACCTGTGTCATAAGTGAAATTTAATACAGGAAAGAAACACCTGACCGCGGTCCATTATTAGTTTGCATGGAAAAACATTGCCTCGTTAAAACGATAGTAGTTGCCAAAATTTAATACTCTCTCTCTATTATATATAAGTAGTTTTAGAAGAATTATAAAAATTAAAGAAAATTTTTTTCTTCAAAAATATCATTTAATATATATAAGTTAAATATAAATCAACTGATCATAATAAAAAGGCATAAAAACTACACAACTTAATTAGTCACAAAATATTCAATAAAAATAAAAATTTACTAAAAAAATCAAATTGTTTATACATTTTAAAATAAACTTTCCTAAAATCTATATATATATAAAGTTAAATATGCTCTCTTCTCATAATGCCACATCATCTTTAAAAATGCCTAAAAATTTGACACATCAACACTTTATTTATTAATTTTAAATTATTTTATTTGATTAATTATGTTTTATATTGTTATACTTTAATTCTCATAATAATTACCATCCCATAATAGTGCATAGGTAGAATTTGAAAAGACATTTCTTTTGTGATGAAAAAATAATTTATATAGAACATAACCTTCTATTATTTGATATAACAATTGAACACAAACAATAAAAAAAGCACTATTCCATTAACTATTTTACTTTTTAAATAAGTTTAGAAGAAAATTTAAAATATCGAATTGTTTTTTCGAAAAGAGAATCACAAATAATTTTGGAGGTAAATGTGATATTTTAGTAAAAGTGAAAAGAAGAGAAACTTGATCCTATATGTAAATTGTAAGATATAAGCATATTTAAAATTAATTTATATATAACTTTCTATTATTTTGACAATAGAAACAAAACAATCAAATTATTCCACCAATTATTTTGCTTTTAAAATAAGTTTAGAAAAAAATTTAAAATGTCGAATTATTTTTTTCGAAATAAGAATTACAAATCATTTTGGATGGCGAATATGGTCACATATGAGTTCAGTAAAGATGAAATGAAGAAAGTCTAGATCTTAAAAGTAAATTGTAGCATGTTGGATTAAACAATACTCTTTAAAAAAATTATATTTAATTAAATCGGGACAAAATTTTGTAAGAAGTTTAATATGACATGTTGATGAGAGAGAGAGAAAGAAAATGCAATAGGCATGTACATTTTAGAGACGGTTCTAAAATTTACGGTTCGAAACAAGAACGAGTTAAAAAATTCAAGAATTTAAATATAATATTTTAAAAAAAAAATTAAGCAGCTCATTTGGATACCATATGTCTTACTGTTCTTTTTTCTTTCACATGATCTTTAAATAAAACAAATAATTTCAAAAATAAAATTATTTTAACGGATTCGAGAATGGAACGAAAAATTCATAATGAAAAAAGGAAGGGACGGAAAAGCCTTTTGAAAAACTATTAAAAACAACAAAATAAAAACTAAAGAAATAAATATAAATACAAAATAATATTAACAAATATAATAAGCCGTTCCCCACCTAGTTGCTTATATAATTAGAACAGAGCGAGTAAATGCATTCTCAGCGGTGAGATGTGAGAGGGTATCTCAATAATTAAAGAATTGATAAAAAAAAAAAAAAAAAAAAAAAAAGAGAGAGACAAAATAATGAGTAAAGAAATAGAAATGTCTCTCTACTCAACAAAAAAAAGTTGAGATACTTTTCTCCACTTGTTATGTTTTGATTAGTTAAACTCTCATTTCGATTTAAAAATTAATTTATTAATTAAAATATATTAAAACAATTGATATTTAATATTTGAGATACCATTGTATTAATATTGGGCTAGATTAGTAACTAAAAAATGATTACAGACGGTCAAACCATTGTATTCAGAATTTATGGTCTGTCGACAAAAATAAAACCGGTTTTTATTTTTGTCAGATCAAACCGAAACTAAAAATAAATATACGGTTTTATCTCGGTTTTGTTTCCGCAGATGACCCGGTTTAAGTGCGGAGGATTAGCTTTGGGCTTTAGCTGGGCCAATATAATGGGAGATTCATTCTCTTTACTCTATGCCTTTAGCTTATGGGCTAAGGCCATTTCCGGGGGAAAGATCTATATCCCAAAAACCTCTAATGGAGACAGAAGGTTTTGGAGCCTAAACCCGAAGGTGAAAGATCTGAATTCAATCAAACGGGTCGACCCGGTGGGAGATCTCTGGGTCACTCCCAACGACAAGAAAATGGCAAATTACTGTTTTAATCTCTCTGTCGCCGAACAGATATTACCACATTTTCCGGCGAACGGAGATGGTTATTTTCCGGTGTTCGAGATTCTGGCCGGGATTATATGGAAATGCATAGCTAAGGTTAGGGAAGAGCAAGAGCCTGTAACTGTTACGATCATCAGAAAGGATTCGAACGATTTGAAACCTAGAGGGATTCGAAACAGTCAGATGATTAGCTCCGTCCACGTGAATTTTCCGGTGGCGGAAGCGAATGTGGAGGAATTGGTGAAGTGTATCGAGAAAGCGACGGACGAGAGATGTGGAATCGACGAGATCGGAGAGAGCTGCGATGGGAATTTGGATTTCGTTGTTTACGGAGCGAAATTGACGTTTATGGATCTGAGCGAAGTTGATTTGTATGAGGCGAAAGTGAAAGATAAGTCGCCGGAATCAGTGTACTGTAATGTCGAGGGGGTCGGGGAGGAGGGATTGGTTGTTGTTTTTCCGGCGGCGAATTCGGAGGAGAGGGTTGTGACGATGACGTTGCCGGAGGAGGAGATGGAGAGGGTAAAATCGGAATTTAAGAAGTGTGGTTTGATGATCGCGCCGCCGTGCGAAATCAACGGCTAAAATAAGTAATCATCAAGAGATGATGAATGTTGTTTTCTTTTGTTTTTAGCTTTTATTGTGTGCTGCCGAATTATCAGCTACGTACGTGAGTTATAAACCTTAAATAACTTATGCAAGGGCCCGTTTGTTTCTGCATGTAATATGAGTTGCATCCAAAATTATTGGATCTTATGAAGAATAAAGTTGAATGTTTTCACCATATGGGAATTTCGATGGAGGTTGAGAGGATTTGTGATGAAAAAGAAGGAGAAAAGATCCAACGTAATTTCTACTTCTGTTTATAACTCAACATTCAATTTTCAGTCGTAAGATGAAGCTTTATATACTAAGACTTCAAACCAGAGTTTTTGTCACATTAACAATCACTCACAAACCTTGCAATCGGATCTTTCCATTGCAAAGTAATAAACACTTAAAACACCACAAGCAAAAAAAAAAAAAAAACTTATTGAGTGATTAGGGTTTTAAATGTGCTTGCCGATTGGCACTGCACACAAAAAGAGTATATATACACATCTATACAGACTCTTTAAGGATTTTTAATGCTAAGCTTTCTATATTACAAGTTCGGACCAATAAACTATACATTAAGGAGGCGAGATTTTGGTTTTGTGTGTTAAGAAGAAGAATCTTCAGACGTGTGATGTTGACGGCGCATTCTAGCAGCCCAAGACATTGTGTTGTTGTCTCTATGACTGCTTCTTCTCTTCAGCCCTGAGAGCTGAGTTTGCCATTTTTTCTTCCACTCACTCTTCTCTTCCACCACTTCCTGATTTCACAAACAATCACCAAAACTCAAATCAATTCTGGATTGTACAAACGGTTTAGTTCAACATTTTTGGACCATGAGCATGATTGTTAAACATATAATTGGGTTCTATAGGATCATTGATTCATGTAGGGTGAAAGAAGAAGAAATACAGTCTCAACTTGACAATGTCAACATTCTCTATTCCACTACTTTCAAACTTATCCGATCTTTATTAAAATCCGACAACTTTTTATTTTTGTAAAAGAATACCGACAATTTTTCATCATATAATTCACATATGGGTCAATTTTTGGGACCATGATAACAAACAAAGGGTCAGTTTTGGCGACAGTGATGCACATAATGTTCTCGAATCTTTCGGTAAATCTTAGGTACTGAAAAGAAAAAATGTACAGAAATTTTGTGGATAATACTGAATAGTATTTGTCCGTATATACACAGAAATATCCTAATCAATAATATCAACACATCGCTGGGATAAATTATCGAGTGTGACATAATTAAATTTTCTGTCTACTCTACTCTTAAAATTTTCTAAACCATAAAGCTAAACACCGGTCCTCATTTTTTTTTATTTTCTGATTATTACACAAATTACCAAAATTAATTAATTAAGGAAAGTGTTAATTTTTCTGATTATATTACCTCATCGTATCGATTCCGGCGACGACCGGCGAAAGAAAATGAGAATCCCATCGATAAATCTCTGTCGTATAGAAGTCTCCGACGAGGATCGGAGAGAGTCTCGTAAGCTTCTTGGACCCTAATGAACCGATCTGTGTATTCCTCGACCCGATCCGGCGGCGAAACATCGGGATGATATTTTCGAGCTAGCTGTTTATACGCTTGTTTGATTTCCGGGAGAGTAACGGATTCGGTGACGCCGAGAAGATCGTAGAAACTTAAATCCTCCGATTGTTTGACCGGGTCGTCATGGATGAGCCGGGCTTGGATCCGGGTTGATAAGAATCGGGTTCGGGTCGGGTAAGAGAGGGAAGTGGAAGGGAACGAAGCGGGTAGAGAGGAGATTGGTCGTTTGTAGAGGAATGGGTAGTAATCGGTAGCGAGAATGGCTGATCCTTTGTAAGAACACTTCATTGTGTCGATTCAAGGTTTTGATTTTTTGGTGTTCTTTGGAAAATTGAGTCTTATAGTAAGAAAATGAGGAGAGGAAGGTAGATGAAACAGTTGAAGAGTCCTAGTTTTGTGGATTTTAAAGGGTAGTACTGGTATTTTATATAATAATAAAATAAAATATAGTCGTCGTTTTGTGACTCAAATTTTCGGAAGGAATTTAAATAAAATAATTAATTCTTTGAGTTTCATTCTTCTGTATTTTTAGAAAATAGTTCCGAGGATGGCAAAAAGAATGAAAAAAAAAAACAAAATAGATCTAAAAACAAAGGGCTTAGTCCTTTATTAGGCCTGGGCAAATTATCCGTTATATTTGATTCGATCCGTTATTTGGTTCGATTCGATTCGAAAAATCTGGATAATCGTAACTCTTCGAATCAAAACAAATACTAAAAATCAATATCGTTAAAAACGAAACAAATCACAAATACTAAAATTTTTAAAGCCGGATATCCGCTCTGATCTATTATACATATATATTTATATATTATACGTATATATGTTATGTATGTTAAAAGTTACATATATAAATTGGATAATTATTATATCTATATATATGTTTTATAAATTTATATTCATAAAATTGACTATTTAAACACTAAAATTTTTAAAAATCAAAAGTAAATAATTTTTTTTAATTAAAATTGTAATTTTTTGTGTTAAATTTTGATTTTTCTGAAAAAAAAATTAAAAATATATTTTTTTAATATTTACGAAGCGGATCGGATATCCGATAAAATATTCGAATTTCACGGATATCCGATCGGTTAACAACGGAGCGGATACGGATCACAAAATCAAATATCCGGATGGAGTGGAGCGGATCGCGTATACCTTCAAAATCCTGGATATCCGCTCCGTGCCCACCCCTGTCTTTATATATTAAATCACAAGTTACTCAACAAAATCATGATTGATGATGTGTCAAGTTTAACTAAAAAAAATGCTAATTATCTCTAATCCCTTCCACGTCACAATTAACAATTATAAACATGTTTATATAATGAGAAGTCTTCAGATGGGCTGATTATCCATTTTAAATGGTGCTAAACGAAATTATATTGGCCCAATAAGCAAATAAACCACGATGAAGATTTCTAAACTTCCACCACTTTACTCAATTCTTCTTCTACCATAGAAAGTAAAACAAATCCTTAATTTTTCGATTCTAACTTCCCATTCTCACAATCGTGATCTTGGAGCAAGAAACCATTATCTTAAATTCATTTTCTCACTCAGTTCCCATATTTTCTCGTCTTCTTCGATCCTTCATCATATTCAGTTCATCTGATTTTTTCTCTGTTTGGATTTTCAATTTTAACCACAATCTCAACCTATATTCGAAGCCATGATCTCAAAATCATGCTACGATCGTAAAATCAGTTTCAATTCTCATCATCTTTTGACAAATCAATATCTTTCTGGGTTTTTCATTGTTCTTATTTTTTCATATTCAAAATTTCTACAACTTAATCTCTTCAATTTCGTCAATCCGTTTCTGATTAACTACTTCATTCCGTTAAAGAATCTCATTTGTTCTTTCTCATCTCTCTCTGTTTACGTTCATCGACTTTGCTCAAGGCTCTAACTCACATGTTTGTTACGCTTCTAAATCAAAATGTGTAATTTTTTTTTATCTCTTTTACCAATTGAAACTGATTATTCCATCTTTTCTTTTTTCAGTTTAATCATGCCATTTGAATTATACTCCTATTTCTCAACTCAATTCTTTGAAAAAAGAATGGAAAATTAGAGCTTTGATGTCTCGAGTTTGGGATTTATGAAGTATATAAAAGCTTTTTTTTTTTTTAAGAAGTATGTGTAAAAAAATAATTAGAACTAAGTTTCGATTGCAATGGTTTTGTCTTGCGGATTAAAATCCCAAAAACAATCCATATTCCTCAATTACGCTATCTCATTCCTCTGTACAGTTTTGTCTCCGCGGAGCTTCAGATTGCTTCATCAGAACCGGTTTAAGGAGATTCGAAGACTTCAGAGTAAGAAGAGCCATAAAGAGAAAAGAGGAGGAGAAAGATAGA
This sequence comes from Erythrophleum ivorense, assembly GCA_026724425.1. Lineage (NCBI taxonomy): Eukaryota > Viridiplantae > Streptophyta > Magnoliopsida > Fabales > Fabaceae > Erythrophleum > Erythrophleum ivorense. Next base: position 2,134,745 of record JAIUCV010000084.1, read on the forward strand.
AAAAAATCAGAGGAAGGGCTTTTGATCAAAGGTAAAAAACACTTCCAGTAATTCACTATATAGTTTTAAAACTTTGTTGGAACTACGACAATGTCTTTCTCTTTTTTTTTCATGCTTTTTTTTTTTTTGTCTTTCTCTCATCTCTTCAATGTCTTAACTCTGTTTCATATTCGATATCACTTCAAATTTATCGAACCATTTTTCATTTTCTCAGATTCGTCATCACTATTATTGTCTCTTATCTCGAATTATTGTCTCTATTATACCTTTCTTCTGTTCACCGACTATCGCCAACTCTATCGTTAAAGGTTTCTTACGATTTCTCTTTCATACAAAAGCTCTAAATGTTTTTATCATTCACTTACTGTATGATTATTTCTTCATGTTTCAGGTTAATCATGTTACTCCTGTGCCACAGCTCAATTCTTAGAAAAAAGAATGAAAAATTAGAGTTTTGGTGTCTCAAATTTGGGATTACTAGAATTAGGCCGCGGTGTATATATATATTTTTTTGTTATTTATATAAATATTTTTTTACATTGATAAAATAAACTCTATTTTATACTACTTAATTAAAAATAAAATTATCAACATTTTCATGATTTATTTAATAATATACTAATTTATTTGATTTTCAAAATATATTCAACCTCGTGTTTGAAGTAAATTTCTACTATACTATATTATATGTATGTTGTTCCATTATAAAATAAGTCTATCAAGCCGGTCAAATTCATCAATTAAATATGTTCTATACAAATTACAAGTTTTATTTTACCCGCTTTGGCCTAACCCGCAAACTTTTTGGCCCTTCCTTTACTTGAGTTTGTGAATATCTTCGGATCACCCAGAAATATTGAAATACAAATAATAAAAATAAATGATATGTAGTTTTAACAACAACAAAAATTAATATTATAAAACGTAAATATTCTGTTTTGTATTATTAATTATTTACTTACAGAAAATATTTAATAGTATATTTGAAATTTATCTAATAAAATATAATTTAGTTAGATTTGTATATTTTACAATAACCTAGTATTTTGTGATTAATATCTACTCAACTATATTTTTTGTTTATACACGTTCATTTGATAAATTCTGGTGAAAAAAATAAAAAATAAAAAGAATTTGTAATAGTTTGGAAACCACCTATAATATCTTGCTACTTTATTTCTTATTTGTTGGGATTTGTTTTGCAACTTTTTAGCTTTGTTTCATATAGTTTTTCTGAGGTATTTTTTCAATTTATCTGGCTTTGTTTAGTTACTTGGGATATCAATAAAATTTCTAATTCGAAAATCCCTTGTTTTGTTGGGTATTTTCAATTTATCAACTTTTTACTTGGGTATTTTGTTTTGTTTCCATAATTTCAAATTCCCTTGTCTTGTTTATTTCCTCTTTGTGAGCTGCAGGTTGTCTTGCTTTGATGATGTTACACACCACTTGTTCGTTTTTTATTGCCATCAGCAGTCACCTGACCTCCACAACCCTCAATTGCCATGAGCAGAAGTCTATTCGATTGAATGGGAAGAACAAAAGAGTATAAAGAATTTGTACAATAGATATATTTCTTTAGTGGGTCTTTGTATAAGCTTCATCGGTTCGTCCTTGCTAAACCCAAAAAATCCGTCATCAAGCAAACAAAACCGAGTTAGAGGGAAACAGATCAACACTTAATAGAATCGTAAATCTTACAGATCTCTTATTTGGAGTACTACAATAATCAAAAGATTCAACTCACGGAGAGAAAGACGTTGATCCTTAGATAATATTCCTCCATCTTCATATTCAGCGTCACTACAGCCAACCTCTTCCTCCTCTTTCTCTCGCCAGCGCTTCTTTTCTCCGGAGGAAAATTCCGGATTTGTGATTTATCACAAAGTGAGTGTTGTTGTAAGCTTGAAATAGCTTGGGAGTCAAGCTAAGTATATTTAGGAGTTATCTAAATATACATATAAGAGAATTTAGGAGTTATCTAAATTGTAAGTTTACCTAATTAGTTTAGGAAACTATCTATGTCTTTCTCTGTATAAGGAGATGTCAAAGTTGTGGCATAACTTAAGAGAGATTAAGAGCTTAAGGTTTTGAGTTATTTTCCTTGAGTTAAATAAGAGAGTTATTCTTATTCCTTGTGTGTGTGTGTTCGTGATTCTATAATTGGTAGCAGAGCCATCAAAGGAAGAGACGTCCTAATGAGTGGTTCGAAGGAAAAGGATGGTGAGGAATCATCCACGGAGATTGAACCCTACGCTAAGATAGCTGATAATTTAATGATGCACGAGGTGGTGTATTTAAACGAGAAGAAGGTTAAACCTAGTATCTTTGAGGCAGATCAAGACACAGTGAACGTGTGGTATCTTGATAATGGTGCAAGTAATCACATGAGTGGAAATCGAAGTTTCTTTGCTGATCTTGATGAAACAGTTACGGGACAGGTGCGATTTGGAGATGATTCCCGTATCGAGATAAAAGGGAAAGGTTTTGTTCGGTTCATGTTCCAAGATGGCAAAGAGAAGATTCTGAAAGCTCTAAAGAATGTCTATTTCATACCGGATTTGAAAAGCAATATTGTAAGCCTTGGTCAGGCCACAGAAGCAGGATGTGAAGTGCGGATGAAAGAAGATTTACTCATGCTCTATGATCGTTTCGGTCAATTACTGGTGAGAACGAAAAGATCAAGAAATCGTTTGTACAAAGTGATATTGGAAGTCGAAAGCATCAAGTGCTTACAGCTAACCTCAAGTGTAGAATCAAGCATGTGGCATGCACGTTTGGGCCACATTAGCGTCGAGACGATGAAGATGATGATCAAAGAAGAGTTAGTGACTGGTATACCGATGATCACATGCGAGAAAGAAACTTGTGCGTCATGTCTACTTGGAAAGCAGACAAGACAACCTTTCCCACAAGCAACCTCATACCGAGCCACTCAAGCTCTCGAGCTCATCCATGGAGACCTCTGTGGACCCATCACACCGTCCACACCGGCTCAAAGACGCTATGTATTTGTACTCATAGACGACTACTCACGCTACATGTGGATAAGCTTGTTGAAGGAGAAGAGTGAAGCGTTTGAGAGGTTCAAGAAGTTTAAGATCCTTGTTGAACAAGAAACGAGAGCTAAGATCGAAACACTACGAACGGATAGAGGTGGAGAGTTTGTATCCCTCGAGTTTCAAGCTTACTGTGATAAGTATGGAATCAAAAGACATTTGACTGCACCATATTCACCCCAGCAGAACGGAGTAGTAGAAAGACGAAATCGGACTTTGATGGAGATGACTAGGAGTATCTTGAAGCACATGAACCTACCAAACTATTTGTGGGGTGAGGCCGTGAGACATGCTGCTTATCTAATCAACAGAGTTGCGACAAGATCACTAGTCAAAACGACACCATACGAGATGCTAAAGGGGAAGAAACCAAATCTTGATCATCTTAGAGTTTTTGGATGTATTGGCTATACAAGAACAGAGGCTGCTGGAAGGAGAAAGCTAGATGATAGATCAAGAGTGTTGGTGCATCTAGGAACAGAACCTGGTTCTAAAGCGTATCGATTACTTGATCCCACAAGCAAGAAAATAATCGTGAGTCGTGACGTAATATTTGATGAAAGTAAGAGTTGGAGCTGGAAGGATCGTGCATATGATAAGGAGAATTATGAGAATCCTGGAATGTTTAGCATTCATCTTGGCGAGTTCGGTAACAGAGGAGTAAGGGAGATTGAATCAGTGTCAGATGGAGAGGAAGAAACACACGCCACTCGAGAGATGAGTGAAGGCGTGACAAACGAAGAACCAGGAGGAATCGAAGAAGAAAGCTTTGATAGTGAAGAAGAAAATAACGAAGATGAAGCACAAGAATCACAGCCACAGTTGAGAAGATCAACAAGACCAAGCGTGAAGCCAGCATACCTGAAGGATTATGTTTTGTTTGCAGAAACAGAGTGTGAAAGGCTGTTGATTCTTATAAACGAAGAACCGTGGGATTACAATGAAGCAAAAGAGTCGAAAGAGTGGATATTAGCGTGTGAGGATGAAATTGCTTCAATAATCAAGAACAAGTGTTGGGATTTAGTTGACCTACCGGCTGGAGCAAAACCGATTGGTTTAAAATGGATTTTCAAATTGAAGCGTAAGCCCGATGGAAGCATTAACAAACACAAAGCCAGACTTGTCGCAAAGGGCTATGTTCAAAGAGAGGGTATTGATTACGACGAAGTGTTTGCTCCAGTGGCTCGTATCGAAACTATCCGACTTCTCATTGCATTGGCGGCTTCAAAAAGTTGGGAGGTACATCATCTTGATGTCAAGACCGCGTTCCTTCATGGAGACCTAAAGGAAGAAGTGTATGTCAATCAACCAGATGGATTTGAAATCAAAGGAAGTGAGAATAAAGTATACAAGCTAAAGAAGGCTCTCTACGGGTTGAAACAAGCTCCACGAGCGTGGAATGAGAAGCTAAACAAGATTCTCAAGGAGTTGAACTTTGTCAAGTGTTCAAAAGAGCCATCCCTTTATCGAAAGAAAGAGAAGGAGCATCTTCTTGTTGTTGATGTGTACGTAGATGACTTGCTGGTAACAGGATCTGACATGAAGATGATAGTTGGTTTCAAGGAAGAAATGGCTACAAAATTCGAGATGAGTGATCTCGGGTTACTAACTTATTATCTTGGTATTGAAGTGATCAGGAGTAAGAATGGAGTAACGCTATCACAAGAAAGGTATGCATCTAAAATTCTTGAAGAAGCCGGAATGAGTGAATGTAATGCTTCTCAAGTGCCAATGGATCAAAATTTGAGGCTATCAAAGGGACAAGAAGAAGAACGGATTAACGAGAAAGAGTATAGGAGGAGCTTTATTGGAGTTAAAGACATAAGAGAAGAAGATTTCAAGCTTAAGGGGGAGAATGTTGTTGTAAGCTTGAAATAGCTTGGGAGTCAAGCTAAGTATATTTAGGAGTTATCTAAATATACATATAAGAGAATTTAGGAGTTATCTAAATTGTAAGTTTACCTAATTAGTTTAGGAAACTATCTATGTCTTTCTCTATATAAGGAGATGTCAAAGTTGTGGCATAACTTAAGAGAGATTAAGAGCTTAAGGTTTTGAGTTATTTTCCTTGAGTTAAATAAGAGAGTTATTCTTATTCCTTGTGTGTGTGTGTTCGTGATTCTATAGTGAGAACATTCTACATGAAGATGGATTCAGAAATTGATAATGATCAAAAATCTTCCTCATTTGATTTAAGAGACCCAGAGACGAAGAAAAATCCCGGGAAGCTGATATAGAAGAAGACAAATAACTAATCGATCGGAGGTAATTTTCGTTGGAGCCAAGAGGAAGAGAGGGATGGGAGATGTCTTGGGTTGAATAGAGAAAGAGAGAGAATAACGAAACGAAAAGATGGGATTCGATATAAAAATGCAGGAGATGATTGAGGTGAATCAAGAGAGAACAGAAATCGCAAACGATAGAAGAAAATATGGGATTCGAGGAGATTTCTTCTGGGAATGAATCTGGTTTCGTTGTCGAAGAAGAACGAAAATTTCGAGGAAGAAGAAGAATGCTACGAAACCTGATGGTGAATCAAAATAAATAAACCAAACCGAGTATAAAACGTGGCAAGAAAACTGGAAAATAAGCTGACTGGTATTATTTAGAATGTTTTGATTGGTTATACGTTTTAAATGATTTGTCAGCTTCTCCCTGCACGAAAATGCTGATGTGTCAGTCCCTGGAACAACTGAAGGGTTTTATGTATTGAATTGTCCCAAAGATAAATCTGGCATATGAACAAGAAGTGCAGGTCGTTTTCCATCATTTTTTTTGTTGGTTTCATGTGTCTTTCATGGTATGAATATATTTAAAATCAATTGTTTATTTCGTATGGTGAAGTTCCTTCGAAGCTCATTGCTTTAGAAGGAATAAATATTGCATGGAAGATTTGTGTGCATGGTAGCGAGAAAAATAAGAGCCAGTCCAGTCTCAAAGTGGTAAAACTCACTGAAAGCCTCGAAATTATTCGGTAGTTTGAGGATAATATCTTCTTGATGGTAGGTTTCTCAAGCACTTTTTATTTGTAGCACCATCTTTTTGGATTATATATCACTAACCAAACTTTTTATACAGATTTTAGGATCTACACATTCAGAAATGCCTATATTTTCAAGCACATCTACTGCATTTCAGGTTATTTATGTCTATTTAGTTTAACAGTTGTATCTAATGTTATCGATTTGAATGTTATCCTAAACCAGTTTTTTTTCATGGGTAATATTTCTTTTCAACATTCACTCAGTTTTCCTGATACTCCATCAACAAAAAAAACAACGTGATGACATAATAGAAGAAAAGGGAGTTCAAGAATCATCAACCAAGCTTGAGGCAATGGAAAAGAGGCTAAGGTTTATAGAAAAATACAAAACGTGAAGAAGGAAAGGCAAAGACGCTAACAAAAAGTAATCTCCAACATGATTCTGTTTTCTTTTTAAGAACAAACGTTCACTTTATCATCTTTTCTCGATGACATGTTTTCTGCTTTGAATCATTCTATATTTCATGTAATTTTTATTTCCTTACCATCTCTATATTCTCTAGAAAACAAATCATCCAAGTACTTTGTGAAATTAAATTTTGTTTTAACGTACCTTAAGTTTACAAATACACGATTGAAGTAACAGAGAAGTCAGCATCACTAAGAAAATCAACATGTCAATAGAGAATAAATAGATATCCTATTAAATGTTTGAACTATATGGTGGGCTACACATAATGTCAAAGGCTATAATCTCAGAAGTATACACGACTTTATGTTATTGTTTAAAAAAAAATTATACATGTACAAGAGAGAAAGATTTTGGAAAGTTATAATACATCCATAACTTCCACTATCTTTCAAAACTGTATGAACGAAAGTTACACTTTCTCGACTACTAAATCACTTATTCCTATATTTCATGAATGATAGTTTCTGCTACTTGAAAAATCTTCAAACGCATCCATTATAAAAAAAAGGATTCTAAAAGCTCTTTCCTCTCCTTATCTTATATCTTGCTAAGTTGCTATGGTAGCAAAATAATAACGTCAGAAACTCGACCCCGACCCCGAGGCAGCGACTTCACCTTCTATAGCATCATTTCGTAATAATGGAAAATGTTAACAATACCCAAATTCGTGATTTAAAAAGAATATTTTAACCTCTAGCTTAACAGAATCAAAATTAAACTTGATTTTGTATTAGTTGATCTAGAATCGGGAGGGAAAACTTGCAATTTGGAAACTGTATAGTTCGACGGATGATTGAAACATCTCCATTGACATGATTTGGTCATGAACTATAGTCATTTGTTGTTCCATTAATGAACTATATGTTAATTAATTGAAATATCAAAGGTGATGTAATCGGCTAGCTGTTTGAATATAAGAAACAAAATAGGATTAGGAACGAGGAAGGAAGAAAATTTTGAAAAACAGAGAATTAAGAGAGTAGAAGGACGCTAGAGAAGAATTTCGAAAGACGACTGTGGCGATGAATTATTAACTTTGTAATGTATTAGATGTTTTTTTTATTAGGCCTTTTGAGGGCCATTATTAAAACTTTATGATATCTACAAATCAGCTGTTTATTTATGTTTTATGGACTTTTAATTTGAAAAATTGGGCTTTATATTTTGTTCTCATTACTTCATTGATGTAATCGGCTAGCTGTTTTATGACAAAACTATTTAAACTAAATAGAAATTGTCCCGTACGCACGGGGCGGACATACTAGTTACATTTAAAGCTCAAATCCTCTTATTGTTGATCAACTATTTCACTCAAGATAAAAAATTTGGTAATTTAATCAAGAAGTTACATAAAAGTTATGTAAATATTGTTGGCCAACCATTTCACTAAAATAACAGTTTGGTAGTAATGCTGTCGAAAAAAAAAAAAAAAAATTTGGTAATGTTATCAAGAAATTTAGCGATAACAACTTATACAACAATACGTTATACTTTAACTGCCTAATGATTTCACACAAAGGGTCCTTAGCTCAGTGGTAGAGCAATTGACTGCAGATCAATAGGTCACCGGTTCGAATCCGGTAGGGCCCTTTTTTTTATTCTTTAAAGTTGTTATATGGAGTTATGGACTACTTGTGACTTGTCTGATCTGACGGTCTTAATGCATTGTTACAAACTAATGTCACGGATTGATGACGTGTCATACGATTAAAGATCGCCAATATTTGTTTGTTTCTTTTTCGTAAAGAGAAAATTTACCCGCTCTGGTTTTGGTACGGAACGAAGACTGAAATTTTGTATTTTCACAAAACTGGAGAAACTTAATCGATTGAAACTAGGCCAAACAAACATAAAAGAATTGAGAATTGTATTTGATTTTCATTTTATCAATCCACAGTTGGCTACAGAAAACCCTAATTACAAACCAAATCGAAACAACACAGAGAAAGTAAATCTAAAAAACCAACACCAAAAGAATCAAAAATCAAAGATCAAAAGGAACTTTTAACCACCGAATCCATAGAGAGTGCGTCCTTGTCTCTTCAACGCATACACAACATCCATAGCAGTAACCGTCTTCCTCCTCGCGTGCTCAGTGTAAGTCACAGCGTCTCTGATGACATTCTCGAGAAAGATCTTCAAAACTCCTCTTGTTTCTTCGTATATCAAACCGCTGATTCTCTTCACGCCTCCTCTGCGAGCAAGACGCCTAATCGCCGGCTTCGTGATTCCTTGAATGTTGTCTCTCAAGACTTTCCTGTGCCTCTTCGCTCCTCCCTTACCCAATCCTTTTCCTCCTTTTCCCCTTCCTGACATTTTTACTGGGTTTCTATAAAATCTGGAGATTGGGAAATCAGATGATTGAAGTATTTTTAGTTTCAGATGATGTTGATAGATCTGAGAAAGGGATATTGAGCTTTATAAAGAGGACGCCGATCACAGGAAATAAAATACTGGCCGTTGGATTCATTTTTTATTGGACGGTTAGAGATGTCGATCCGGGGGACTGTATAGGAAGGAATATGAAGCGTTGATTATTATTGAATCAACGGTGATAACACTGCTCCTGGAATAATCATGTTTCAGGGATTGTGCTTTTTTGGTATTTCCTTACCAATTTTCGTATTCGGTTTACCAATTTTTTTGGATTCGTATTCGGGTTTGAGTTTCAGGTAAAAATCCCACATTACATGGCTAGGGTTAGGTCTGTGAGGGCAAAGTCCAGATATTTTGGATATCAAAAATTACTACCTAAAGTATATCCGTAAAATTAGGAGTCGGTAATAACGAATAATGGTGTTAAAATCACTACCCAAACAGATAATTTTGTAAATGAAATAAATATTCGGATAATTTGTATGTCTATACTAATAAATCAGAGGCACTTCTAGTTGCTGCTATTTTTAATGAAGATTATCCAGGTTGTTTTGATATTTTTTCTTCCAAAAACATTAATGGGTATTGTTCAATAAAGAATAGATGTGGAAATGTCATACTCGACCGCATTAGAGAAAAGCATCGAATTGTTGATGATGTGCACGGTAACCCAAAAAAGAAATGTGTTATCAGATGATCTATTCTTATTTTACATGTTAGCGAATATTAATTTTGGTATTGTAACAAAGGTAGAGCTAGATGAAAATAAAATGTTTAAATATTGTTTCACTGTTTTAGGAGCTAGCATTAAAGAGTTTTCAGGTAATGGAAACAAGTAATCATTAGATGATGCAACTTCTCTCAGGACATCATATTCAAAGGTGTTTGTTTTTGCCAAAGCTCAAAATCCTAATAATTATCATTATTCCATTACACAAGTTAGGAGTTTGGGATAATTGATTGCAAAAATCACACAAGTTAGGAATAAAAATTTTAAATGCGCAAGACCATTATACCAAATGGTTGTGACTTTTGAGTTAGTTCTGACCGACACTAAAACATTATCAAACCAGTAGGAGAAATGTTCTTTTATGCTCAACATAGATATTACTCTAATTAGTATATATTGAGGGATCGTTTGGTTAAAAAGTAAAATTGACGGTGTCTTAACCCATTTTTCCCACAAATCCATTTACCAATAACTTTCCTTAATTACTGTGAGTGGTGAGATTGGTGACTTTTATATGTGGTTTAATGGTTAGGACGAGGTCGGATCTTTCGTATTAAAGGTTGGAAAAAGATCGAACTACAATTCGACGCAAGAAGAGAGGAAGTCGGGAAGGAGATAGGAGATAGGAGATGTTGTTATATTTATAGCTGCACCTTGTGAGAGGTTGCCTACGTACCCTCCGAAGAAGGATCAAGCCATTCGTAGTTCGTCATGGGAGAACTGATGCTCGTCTGGGAGAGCTGTTGTTCGTCCGGGAGAGCTGATGTTCGTCTGGGAGAACTGATGCTCGTCTGGGAGAACTGATGTTCGTCTGGGAGAGCTGATGTTCGTCTGGGAGAACTGGTGCTCGTCTGGGAGAGCTGATGTTTGTCTGGGAGAACTGATGCTCGTCTGGGAGAGCTGTTGTTCGTCTGGGAGAACTGATGCTCGTCTGGGAGAGCTGATGTTCGTCTGGGAGAACTGATGCTCGTCTGGGAGAACTGATGCTGGACAATCTGCCTAGCTAAAAAAGGAACTAAGCTCTTTAAGTTATTTTTTGGAGAAAAAATATCCCAGTCCCCTTGGCTTCAGAGAGGGCATCCCTTATTTATAGGTGTGGGTAGTGGGCCAAAGACTTTATTTAATAATGTAAATGGGCCTATCTTGATTCATGTTGGGCTAATAATGGGGGGTGACAAACCCACCACTAACAGTAAGCCCCCCCCCCCCAAGTTCGCCGAAAAGAGGTGAGCGAGTTCGGCGAATATTAAGAAAAATTTTAGCTCGGCATGAACCAAGATAGGTCTTCATCATGTGTAAGAATGGACTCGGCTGAGAATGTAGTGCGAGCATGAATTTGACTCGGCCTCATGATGCTCGAGTGATGGAGGCTTACTCTGCTTGGCTTAACTTGTTTTGGTATGCGAGACTAGGCTCGGCTTGGAATGTTTTCGTTGCGAGCATGAGCTCGGATTTCTCTGTCGGTTTTGTTGCGAGCATGAGCTTGGCTTATTATGGGTGCGAGCGTGTGCTCGACTTATCCTCTTTTAGTGCAAGCATGAGCTCGGCTTATTTTGGGTGCGAGCGTTAGCTCGGCTTATCCTCTTTTAGTGCAAGCATGAGCTCGGCCTATTTTGGGTGCGAGCGTATGCTCGGCTTATCCTCTTTTAGTGCAAGCATGAGCTCGGCTTATTATGGGTGCGAGCGTGTGCTCGACTTATCCTCTTTTAGTGCAAGCATGAGCTCGGCTTATTTTGGGTGCGAGCGTATGCTCGGCTTATCCTCTTTTAGTGCAAGGCTTATGAGCTCGGCTTATTATGGGTGCGAGCGTGTGCTCGACTTATCCTCTTTTAGTGCAAGGCTTATGATGCTCGCGGAGACTTACACTGCTCGACTTGGCTTACTTTTTGTCCTAAGCCTGTGATTTAGATCCCACGGAGCGCCCGGATTACGTGATCGTATTGTTCATGACTTAGGAGGGGTGTGGGTCGGAACCCGGCTTAAAGATCTAGGTGCGAAAACTGGTTCGGCTTACCCTGTATATAAAATGCGAGACTGGGCTCGGCTTATAGTCGACGAGCTGACGCTCGAAGACGTGGATTATTTCACCACTACACTCGTGGAGCGTGAATCGAGTGTTTGGCCAGAACACCGATGTAATTTTATACAAAAGGATCTGTGTGAAGTGTAGTCGATATGACACGAGCTGACACCCAAGAAATAAAAGCAAGTATTTTTGAACAAAATGAGTATCGAAAGTTATTTGAAAACTTATCTTGATTACGATGTTGTTGCGGCCATGTTATTATCGAGCTGCGAACTTCATGCATTTAGAAGGAGGGGCGTGTTCGGCATGCGGTTTAGTTGCTGGTGGAGGCGATGAGCTTGGTGGACGAGTTGAATGCCCTTCTCTATCTTGCGGTCCTGACATGTTCGATCTAGCTTCCAGGTTGTAGAAAGAAATCCCATGCTCCCCACAGACGGCGCCAAATGTGAGTGGTGAGATTGGTGACTTTTATATGTGGTTTAATGGTTAGGACGAGGTCGGATCTTTCGTATTAAAGGTTGGAAAAAGATCGAACTACAATTCGACGCAAGAAGAGAGGAAGTCGGGAAGGAGATAGGAGATAGGAGATGTTGTTATATTTATAGCTGCACCTTGTGAGAGGTTGCCTACGTACCCTCCGAAGAAGGATCAAACCATTCGTAGTTCGTCATGGGAGAACTGATGCTCGTCTGGGAGAGCTGTTGTTCGTCTGGGAGAACTGATGCTCGTCTGGGAGAGCTGATGTTCGTCTGGGAGAGCTGGTGCTCGTCTGGGAGAGCTGATGTTCGTCTGGGAGAACTGATGCTCGTCTGGGAGAGCTGTTGTTCGTCTGGGAGAACTAATGCTCGTCTGGGAGAGCTGATATTCGTCTGGGAGAACTGATGCTCGTCTGGGAGAACTGATGCTGGGCAATCTGCCTAGCTAAAAAAGGAACTAAGCTCTTTAAGTTATTTTTTGGAGAAAAAATATCCCAGTCCCCTTGGCTTCAGAGAGGGCATCCCTTATTTATAGGTGTGGGTAGTGGGCCAAAGACTTTATTTAATAATGTAAATGGGCCTATCTTGATTCATGTTGGGCTAATAATGGGGGGTGACAAACCCACCACTAACAATTACTGTCGGATATTCACCTAGTTTACTACGACATAAAAACAATTGATTGATATAGAAACATTAAACAAAGCGAACTGATTTATAGATTTATAGATTTTTAAGAATTGTTAAAAATTTCAGAAATCTTTGTTATTGATTTATAGATTCTAACAAATTTACTAAAATATGTTGTTATTGGTTTGGTGATTTTTAAAATTCATACACAATGCGTTGTTATTCAAAAAGTTTGTGTTTTAATGATTTAATGAATCCATTAAAATCCTTGTTATTGGAATATAGATTTTAAACAATTTAACTCATGAAACAAGATTTCTCAAATACTACATGTAACCATTAGATTCTCAAAATCTATTATAATAAAATATTTTGATTGATTTTCTAAATACACAAATTCTCACCAAATCTAACATAAACTCTTTATAAATTTAACAATTTTCTTAATTTTTAAAATCAATCAACTCTATAGAAATTCATCTCCCAATAACCTCCATAAATTTATTCTTGAAAATCCTGTTTCCAAAAGAAATCAATAATCACATGCACTGTACAACATCTTTACGCTAGGAAGTGGGAACAATCCAAATGGTACGGATGCAATCACCTGAAATGAATAACCAGTTTTTTTTTTTTTTCGACAATAACCAGTTAATCGGTTAAACTCAGTTTAGTACGGTTTAATTTGGTTTTCTAAACCCTCTCTACTAGAACATCTCGGAACTCCAAATGATCAAGCTTCTTAGGTCGACTGTAGTTCTTCAACAAGAGAGAGCAACATACAACACTAACGGAAGAAGCCGCCATTGCAGCATCCACGGAGGTAACCTGAAACGGGTCAACGGGTAAAGCACTCCCGCAGCGATCGGTATGCCCATTAGGTTATACCCGAGAGCCCAAACGTAGTTGAGACGGATTCTTGAGAAGGTTTTCCTTGAAAGATCAATGGCTGTGATCACATCTTCTAAGTTGCTTTTCATCAGAACTATGTCAGCTGCTTCTATGGCAATGTCGGTCCCTGCACCTATAGCCATTCCTACGTCCGCTGCCACCAGAGCCGGTGAGTCATTGATTCCGTCACCCACCATTGCCACAACATGACCCGCAGCCTAAGAAAAAAACTCATTGATTTATCAAACTTCTTATCTTTATTTTAAAGTTTTAGTGTGGAGTAAATAATGTTACCTGTAATTCTCTAATTTTCTCTGCTTTTTGCTCGGGTTTAGCTTCTGCGATAACAGAGTCGATACCGACTTGTCTAGCAATAGAACTTGCAGTTCCCCAGTTGTCACCAGTAACCATTATGCTCATTATTTTCATGGATTTAAGAATGGAGATGGCTTCTCGAGCACTTGGTTTTAGAGGATCCGAAACAGCCATAAATCCAACCAGTTCACAGTTTATAGAGACAAGAATCCCGGTCTGAGCCATCTCTTCAGCTTCTGCTAGCAACTCTTCAGCATCATCTAGAATAGTAACTCCATGATCAGACATAAGGTTTTTGTTTCCCACAATAACCTCTCTTTCTTTAATGGTTGCCTTCACTCCTTTTCCTGGGATAGACACAAAATCACAGGCTTCAAGCCACGCAGGATTCTCTTCGTCATCTTTAAATTTCTTAGCGTACTCAACAATGGCCTTTGCTAATGGATGTTGACTGTTTACCTGATAAAATGCATGGTAGTATCATAGTGATATTAGGTTACTTATAGTTTGGAAATTCAACACCGTATAAATATATTGTATGAATGTTCAATGGAGTTTGTCTACAAGTAGAGCCTGTAACACCAGTACATATCTTGATTTTCAGTCACCTTTAAACAATTTTTTATTTTTTTTATGCATAGTGTAACCGTCAAAAAAAATAAAAAATTGCATGCATGTCCGATGATTAGAAGAAACTACCTCAATTGCGGCAACAAGTTCATAGAACTCTCGAAGCTCCACGGTTTTCAGGAGTTTGGTTTTAACAACCACTGGCTTCCCCATCGTGAGAGTTCCTGTCTTGTCAAAGACAATGCAATTTACCTACAACGTCAATGAGACTTTTAGGTTCCATCACTTCAGAACAAAGAAAAAATGGTCTACATAGCACAATCAGAGCAGGCCCTAAGTTTTGTTTTACAATATTAAGTTTCGAACTAATTCATGTTCTCTTAGAAAGATTTTTATTATAATTTTGCCACTAGAGTAAAGAGATTTTTTGAAATTTAAGAAGCGTAATTACTTATAAAAATGAGGCATGCAAGCATAGTCTTGCCCAGCTTGGACTCATAGTAGGACCTGCATGGCTGCATACAATATAATAAGGGATCCTATACGCTTAACAAGTAACTGCGCGCGCACTAACCTTGTATGCTCTTTCTAGGGCTTGACCACCCTTTATCAGCACGCATTGGGATGCACCAACCCCAGTACCAACCATAACAGCGGTTGGAGTAGCCAGCCCTAAAGCACATGGACATGCTATGACCATGACAGAGATCCCAAACTGAAGAGCTAGCTCGAAGCTATCTATTGAAGAAGGTATCTGTGCGAGCCGAAACTTGCGCAATATTATTTAGTTCGTTTTTAGGGAGAGCCGAGGAATTCTATTGATTAAACACGAAGAGGACGAGCCAAAGTTGGTTTTATTATTAGCTGTTATGCGAGCTATGAAATTTATGGCGTATGCCTTTGCTATGGGTAAAAAGTCATCCCTAAAACAGTTAACGTCGATTCCTATTTATAAGAGAATAGGAACCGACTTTACAAGATTTAAGTAAATTTTCCATTATGAAACTTTCCATTTCTGCTCGCGCCGACTTATGTTTATGGAAAACTTCGAACATGGGCTTTCTTCGATGGGCCTCGGCTCGAATCGCTATGCTGGATGTTGGCTCGACCCATCGATAGGTTTCTTCCCGATTTTCTGGTTTAGTCGACGGTTCGGCCCGCCTAGCCTTGATCACGCCGGTTCGAATGATAATGTGATGGAGGGAAATCTGACCCCAACAATTTGCCCCCAGCTCGCTAGTCTTATGTATAAGAGTGGCGAGCTATAAGTTTATCAGAAAAACATTGTCATTCGAACCGGGCCGTCGACGTATTCGGCTCGTCTTTCTGAGAGAATCTGGTTCGTCTTTCTTCTAAACGATGTCGTAGAATTATTATTTTAATCGGTCGTGGAATCCGAAGCGTCTCGGGGCCCGCTGATTTCGGCGGAAACCCTAGAAATCGGGCGGGAACTAGGTCGTGTCGTTTCGCCTTCCCGAACCGACGCGCCCACGCGCCAAGACTTCTATAAATATCGGAATCCGGAGCCCATTTTTCGCATCTCGCTCTCTCTCCAAATCAAGAAAAAAGGTAGAACTCTCTTTCTCTCTCTAGCTTTTTCTTTTCCTATTCTCGAATTTCGCAGTGTTCTTTGTTCGCTCCGCCGGTGTGAATCGTTTTGCATCGCGATCTTCAAACTTTCCGATTGCTCTTTAAGTTCTCCGATTCATCTTCTTCCGAGCCAAATATGTCTTCAAGCAATCGCACTCCTTCGGTCGGCGTTGATCATTCTGAGGATTGCTCCAATAATTCGAACGATTCGGAGATCTCGGTTCGCTGCTCGTCTTCTTCCTCCGAGCCATCCGATTCGGTGGGATCTCACAATTCCTTCACCCCGCAGGGTCGGAAAGTAGTTAATTCGCCTCGATCTGAAGAAGGAAATCAATCTGTCAGGGTCGCCGAGACCGCTGAAGTTAATGTATTGCTGAGCGAGCCGTCAGTCCTTCATCGTGATGGTTCAAATGGAGCATCCGAGCCAATCTTGGATGAAGGGAACGAGCTGGCCCTTCTTCGCGCCGAGGCGGAATTTGTTGAGGATCAATCGGCTCGCCCCGGAATGGCACTTGACCCAGTATATAATCCTGAGGAGATCAAAATCGAACAGATGATGCCTGAAGGGGCGATCGGAGATATCCTCGGGCCATTTAACCCCAAGCCTCCTCAATTTCCGAGGAGAACCCTTCTGGATGACGTGTCTCTTGACCATCTCTTATCTAGTGCCTTCGGTGCCGGCTCGTCAACGGGAGTGAGGAAATGCTCCTCGAAGAAACGGGTCTCGAGGAAAATTACACACAGGAGAGCCGCGAAGAAGACCGTTCCAAATCCTCCTGGGTCGACGCTTTGCACCGGATCGTCTCTGGAAACACTTCGTCGGTGTTTTCACATATCAGAGGGAGTCGAACTTTTTCTGCCGGCGAGCCATCAAAGAGCTGATGATCCTCCCCCGGGGTGTCTGACGCTCTATGAGAGCTTCTTCTATGGCTGCTTCCTATGGTTTCCAATCCCGAGCCTGATCCTGCGCTATTTGAGAAAGTATGGGCTCGCCATTGGCCAGATCATGCCGCGAGGTCTCCGTCATCTGATCGGGCTGATCGTCCGCAGTTTTGAAACCGGCATCTCGATCGGGATCCATCACCTTCAGAATCTTCTGGAAATTCGAGCCGGATCGAAGAAATCGCTCCGATACTACATTTCTTGTAAGAAGAATCGGAGGATCATCGATGGTTTTCCCAACAAAGACAGTGGTTGGGAAAATTACTTTTTCTTCGTCCCAATATGTGGGGCGACTGTTGGGAGCGTTCCCAGGAAATTTGTCAGGCAGAACTGGCAGCCAATCGGTAGCCGCACCGAAAAACAATCATCGTTTTTGTTTGTATGGATCGTTTCTAACTTTTTTTGTTCATTTTGCAGTTCGACGAGCCGTATTCCGTCTTCCCAGAGATTTTTCAGAGGCCGTAGAACACTTTCGCGCGAGGAAAACCAATTGGGAGAGAGACTTTTCCTTAGAGCGAGTAGAAAGGGCTCGAGCACGAGCTTACGATTCCTTTGATGACTCAGACAGCTCGGACGAAGAAATCCCCGAACTCCCCGAGCCCTCAGACGACGAAATGGAGAAGAAAACCATCCGGCAACGACTCCAGGAAAAGAGGGACGAAGAAAATCGCGCAAAAGCCGAGGAAGCAGCTCGCGCTAAGGCCGCGGGGGCGGCCGCGAAATTCAAAGCTGAGGGTAAGCGGACTACGGTGCCGAGCCCTCCAAAAAAGGGTCCGCGAAGCGAAGGGCCCATAAATCTTGGAAAGGCCGTGAAGCGCGCCAAGGAGGCCATGGCTTCGAAGAAAAAGGGTCCTGCTGCGGCCTCCTCTTCGGGTCGTTCGGATGCGTCCAGAGATTCGGGAGCTCTGGTTCTCAATCGGAAAACAAAGAAGGTTTCCGAACCCGCCAGCGCGCCAACGATGAACACGCCTTCTGAAGCGGGAGGGAAGAAGAGAGCCGCGCCCGTAGGGCTCAAGGAGAAGGCTTCGAAGAAAGCCAAAGAAGACGTTCCCCTCTGCCTGCTCGCTGGTCCTACTCAAACTCAGCTTCTTCAAAGAGCCGAGGCGGCCAGATTTCTTGCGAACAGTACCTCTACGGTTCGTCTCCCTCCCCCTGATACTCTGTTGGAGAGCGAGGTTTACGGAGAGGCGGCCGTTAAACTTTTTTCGGTGGGTCTTCTCTCTTTTCAAAAGATGAAGAAAGTGTTCGTACATCAACTCATATATGTATTTTTGTTTCAGTTCGCGGAATCCTTCAATGGCATAGTGGCGGGCTACGAAGCTAGAGCTCGCTCCGATCGGTCGGCTCTTGACGATCTTCAACGGACAATCGACGACCTGAAACGGCTACACGAGGTTTCAGAGAGGGGCCACGCCGAAGAATTGGCTCGGGCTAAAGAGGAGATCGCCAAGATCCAACGTGAAGCGGAGGTTCACAGGGAAAACGCTATCAAGATGGCTGACACGAATCTTAGGATCGCGGAGAGGACTAAGTCCTTCGAAGCCAAGGTCAGCTCGCTGCAGGAGCTAGTGCAGGCCAAGGATGCTCTTCTCGAGGCTGAGGTTAGGAGGGTGAGGTCCGAAGTGGATAGTCGGTACGCCTCCCTACTCGAGACGGTTAAATCCGACGCGGAAGGACTTAAGGAGGTGTTCTCCCGAGCCATTTATCTCGCTCAGGCGCAGGGTAACATCGAGTTGATCGGTGATATTCGAAGCGCGAACCCTCCTGATCTGGAAGTCGAGCTCGCTGGACATGAAGAGCATGTTGCTTCTGACCCCAAGGCTGGCGAGGAGGCCGACGCGCTGCTCGCGAAAATGATCGACCGCCTCGCCGTATCCATGGCCTCTTCTAATCCGCCCGAGGTACATCTCAGAGATGAGAAGGTTACCTGGTCAGATAGGGTTGAGATCGGGGTGTATTCGCAGTATGGTACTAACTTTGGTTCCTCTATCTTTCAGAACGAAGTCGAGCCGATGATGATCCCTGACCCGTCTTCAGTTGAAGGAACTTTGGAACCGCTGAGCCAAGCTATTGCTGGCGTTCAGGGAGGGTCGGATCAAGCACTTGGTGAGCCAGATTCGAGACCCATGGGTGCTACCGAAGAAGCTCCTGCTGCCGTTTAGGGAATTCCCGAACTATTTCTGTTTTTCTTTTGGATTTTTGAACATGGTGCCTGGAAGGCTTTATCCGTTTTGGTTGTAAATAGTGCCTGGATGGCTTTATCCTTTCACTAACTCGTGTAATGAAAGTATATTCGAGTCGTTTGGCGAGATCGATCATAATTCAAAGCTTTAGACTTAGCTCTTTTAAAGCCGCTTTTACTGATGTTGTGTCGAGCCGTTTTTTGTATCGGGTTCAAGAGGATTTGTTCCAACTTTTACCGTGTTTCAATGGCGATGAACTAAAAATTCTTAACCAATGTCACCGCGAGGCGTTTCTGTATATTGGGTTTATGCCAACTAGTTTCTATTTTTTTTCGCGTCTCCATAAATCAATGAGTTACGAACCGAAATAGTGGCGATTAAATATTGAACCAAAAGTCGTAATGAACCGTTTGGGTTTCTGATCTATTTGCTCCAGTTTTTTCCGCGTCCTTATCTATTAGTAATTAGCGGGTCGGGACAAATGATGAATGATCAATTTGTATAGCGCGCGCATGATATAATGTTAAGGTTAGATGATTAAGATCGGATGCTATGTTCAAAAAATCGGCCGATTTGACGATTAATCGGCCGTTTAATCGCTAATCGGGTGCTGACCGAGTCGATTTTCCCTAATCGTTACCACAAACCGGTCAACCGTGGTTTGACTGGTTTGACCGATTAATTGCAAAAAATTGACCGATTAATCAGAAATTTTTGGGGGTCATTAAAAAATTGAAACCCATTTACTTTATTATGCTTTGCCATGTGTTAAAAAAAATGAATTTGGCCCAAAATAAGATGAACAATTAGTAAATTACCATCTTTTAGTCCACATTTATGGACAACTTGATCATTGAGGAACATAAAGATGAAAAATTAGTAAATTACCATCCTTTAGTTATTTTTTTGTATGTTCTCTATATGATCAAGACTATTTTTACCTTTGTTATTATATGTGAATTGATAAAAAAACTTAATATAATCTTTTGTATGAGTTTATGATTTTGGTATTAATGTTTTATATATATAATTTTTAAAATATATTAAAATATAGTAAAAATTCTACCCCGATTAATCTCCGATTTATCACCGATTTTTGAAAAATCGCTAATCGGTGACCGACCGCCTGGTTAGCGATTAACGAAATCTTGAACATAGATCGGATGTTGTGGCCAACAACACCCGGCTCGGAATAGATTGAGAATGTATTCCGATTTGTATCCAAAGGCGTAGATGGTTTGATTATGTCGACAAACTGAAGTAATAAAAACTTGAATTTTTATTAGCTATCACGTTTTAGCGGCGAACCGCGTTACAAAAAGATTTTTATTGACCAGTCGTGTTGACGGCGAGCCGTGTTACGAGGGACAAAAATGCGTTTAACGGCGAACCGTGTTGTAAGCTAACAATGCGTTTAACGGCGAACCGTGTTGCGCGAAAGGGAGTGTATATGTACACGTACCCACTCCCCCCCCCCTTTTTTTGGAGGGGGGGCAACTGAATCCACTCGAAAGTGAACTGCCTACGTACCCCTTGCGGGGATCAAGTCACGCGTAGTTCTAGGTAATGGCGCGCCGCGCCTTACTGATAATATCTCTTGAGGTGCATCACGTTCCATGGTTTCGAGATTGCTTCGCCGGCCATGTTTTCGAGTCAATATGCTCCGGGACGAACCATTTCAATGATCTTGTAAGGGCCCTCCCAGTTTGCATCTAACTTTCCGGCATTCCGTTCATCGGTGTTCTGGAATACTTTCCTGAGAATCAGGTCGCCTTCTCTAAATCTTCGGGGACGGACATTGAAGTTGTAGTATTTAGCGACGGCTTGTTGATAGTTTTGGATGCGAACAAGTGCTTGGTCGCGTCGTTCGTTGATTAGATCCAGCTCGTCTAGTAGCATCAGGTGATTATAGCCCTCTTGCTCTGGTAACAGCCAGCGACGAACTCCGGGAAAATGTACTTCTGGTGGGATTACACATTCCATTCCGTAGACAAGTGTGAATGGCGTTTCGCCGGTGGCTCGTCTCGGGGTTGTTCGATGAGACCAAAGGACTCCTTCCAGTTCATCTGCCCAGCGGCCTTTTTTAGCGTCGAGCCATTTTTTGAGTCCATCTAGAATCGTCTTGTTAGTTGCTTCGGCTTAACCATTCCCTTGCGGGTAGCGAGGCGTCGACTTGCTAAGGCGGATCTTCCATTTGTCGCAGAAGTTTTGAAATCGAGCCGATATAAACTGCGAGCCATTGTCCATGACAATTTCGTAAGGGATACTGTGCCGACAGATGATGTTCTTCCAAATGAATTGCTCAACTTGGGTGTCTTTTATGCTTGCGTAGGATTCAGCCTCGACCCATTTAGAGAAGTAGTCGGTTATGACTAGCAAAAACCTTTTTTGCTTCGATTTATGCAGTGGTCCGACAATATCCATTGACCACCTCATGAATGGATATGGTGCGGAAATAGAAAATAACAGCTCGGCCGGCTGATGTATCGTTGGAGCATGACGTTGGCATTTCTCACATTTCCGTGAGTATTTTTCGCAGTCGCTGATCATCGTTGGCCAAAAATAGCCGTGCCGTTTGATTTTGATAGCGAGGGCTCGTCCTCCGGAATGATTTCCACATGATCCACTGTGAACTTCTTTCATTATATCTCTCGCCTTTTTTCCTTCTACGCACGCGAGCAGCGGTCCTGAAAACCTCCATCGGAATACGGCGTCGCGTATCAGAATGTATCGCGCTGCTTGAGCTTTCAGCTTGCGAGCCGCCCACTTATCCGCTTGTACTTCTCTATCGGCTATGTATACACGGATCGGAGCGAGCCACTCTTTGTCACAACCGTACTCCGTATCTTCCTCGATGTCCATATCCGCGGGCTGATCGCCGTCGGGTATACCATTATCGCCCGGCTCGTCTGTGACAACGGTCATTAGGACTTTAGGCTCGTCAATGTCGATATTGGGATGTTCGATAAACTCTACGGGAATTATCCTTTTCAAGTTAGGATCGGAGGTCGAGGCCAGCGATGCCAGAGCGTCGGCTTGAGTATTGTCTCCACGCGGTATCTTCTCCAACGCAAATTTTTTGAACTGTCCGGCTAGATTCTTGACTACTTCGAGGTAGGCTTCCATTCTTTTGTCTTTTGTAGCGTACTCTCCACTAAATTGGCTCGCGACGAGCTAGGAATCACAGTAAGCATGTATGTTTCGAATTCCAATTCCGAGCGCCAACTTTAATCCAGCTATTAACGCTTCGTACTCTGCCTCGTTGTTTGACGCGCCGAAATTCAGACGAAGAGATCGTTCCAAGATTTCGCCTGTCGGGGAGGTGAGTCGAATTCCGACTCCAGCGCCTTGCTTTGACGACGAGCCATCAACATGAAGTAGCCAGTCAGCGGGAAGACTCGGTTCGCCGCTGGTGGCGATTGGCAACTCGATTAAAAAGTCAGCCAAAACTTGTGACTTTGCGCTCGTTCGATTTCGATACTCGATATCGTATTTGCTCAGCTCGATTGCCCACTTCGCCAGTCTTCCTGATTGGTTCGGGCTATGTAAGATCATCCGCAGTGGTAGTGCTGTCTAGACTATGACTGAATGGGATTGGAAATACGGGCGTAATTTCCGAGCCGACATGACGACTGCTAGCGCGAATTTCTCAGTCTGTGGGTATCTTGTTTCTGCGTCGGTTAGGCTTTGACGCACGTAAAAAACCGGTTTTTGGGCTCTGCGGTCTTCGCGGATTAGGACTCCACTGACTGCTGTTAAAGACACCGCGACGTAGAGATATAGTGGCTCTCCGTCCTCCGGCTTCGCTAGTATTGAGGGGCTCGCCAGATAAGACTTCAGCTCGAGGAAGGCTTCTTCACATTTTGCTGTCCATTCAAACTTCTTGTTTCCTCGGAGAGTATCATAGAAAGGAAGGCACTTGTCTGTGGATCGTGAGATAAAACGGTTGAGTGCGGCGATACGTCCGGTTAGTTGTTAAATTTGCCTCTTCGTTTCTGGCGATGGCATTTTGATCAGGGCTTGAATCTGTTTAGGGTTCTCCTCGATGCCTCGCTGAGTTACCAGATAACCCAGGAATTCTCCAGATGTCACGGCGAAGCGACACTTGGTCGGATTCAACTTCATATTGTATGAGTTCAGTTGCTCGAAGCATTCGCGGAGATGCGTCACATGATTTTCCTTCTTCAGGGACTTTACTAGCATGTCGTCGATGTATACTTCCTTCGTTTTTCCTAGCTGGGAAGCGAACGTTTTGTTCACGAGCCGTTGATACGTCGCTCATGCGTTCTTGAGTCCGAATGGCATTACTTGATAGCAATAGATGCCTCGTTCCGCTTGGAAAGCTGTTTTTTCTCGATCGTCGGGGTTCATCTTAATATGGTTGTAACCTGAGAAAGCGTCCATGAAGGTTAACAGCTCGTTTCCTGCAGTCGCTTCTACGAGGCGGTCGATATGAGGGATCGGAAAGCTGTCCTTTGGGCACGCCTTATTCAGATATGTAAAGTCTATGCATACTCGCCATTTCCCATTCTTCTTTTTGACCACGACCGGATTCGCGAGCCATTCGGGGTATTTGGCTTCGACGATCGAGCCCACTTTCAACAGACGCTCCACTTCGTCGTTCACGGCCTTTTGACGCTCGTGCCCTAACTTTCGTCGCTTCTGTTTGACTGATTTAAATGTCGGATCGACGTTTAGCTCGTGACAAGCGACATTGATATCTACCCCCGGCATATCTTCTGCCGTCCAAGCGAAGGTGCTGATGTTCTCTTTTAAGAAAGAAATCAGTTCTTTTTGGATCGCTTCCTCCAAGTTCGCTCCAATTTCCACACATCTTTATGGGTTCTGTTCGTCAATACACACAGAGATTACAGCTTCGCAGGTTGGTTCCACGATGACGGTTTCCTCGCCTTCGACTAGCATATTTTGAGCAAGCTGGCTGTTCGTCGGCTCGCCGTCATTTGTTATATGTAATTGCTATAAGAGGTTAGCTAGGTCGTTCGCCGTCTCTCGGCTCGTCTTGACCTTCTTTCTGTTCGCTTCTGGGAGTAGTTTAGGCAGAGGATTCCGAAGTTTTTGCTCCGTCATGAAGCATATTCTTGACTCCTTTTGCGAACCGAGTATGGTTTTTACTCCAGATGGAGTGGGAAACTTGATGCACAGATGATACGTAGATGGTACGGCTCGCATCGAATTTATCCACGGCGTACCCATGATGATGTTGTAGATTGGCGGGTTATCCGAGACGGAGAAACGAACCATTTTGGTTATTCCGCCAGCTTCGACCGGAAGCGTGATCGTTCCCATTGACATTGTCGTCTCGCCTCCGAACCCTGTTAATGGCTTCGGTGTCGACCTTACGTCAGATAGATCGATCCCCATTCGCTCAAAGGTTCCTTTGTAAATTATGTCGACCGTGCTCCCTGTGTCGATGAGGATCCGAGCTACGTCGAAGTTTCCCACGGCTAGCATGATTACGAGGGGGTCGTCGTGCGGTTTATCGATGCCGATAACTTCATTCTCCGTGAAGGTGATTTCGGCGTTTGGCAACTTCGGGGGTTCGTACCAGTTGACCGCTGCGTCGGCTCGTCGTTGAAAGGCTTTGATTGACGACACGGTGTCTGGGCAGTATTGCTAGCCGCCCATTATGAGGTGAATTCTTCTTCGAGCGCCACCTTGATCGTCGGAGTCCTTCCGTCTTCCGCGCTTTGGTTGATCGATCGGTCGATCTGATTTCTCCGGTCGTTCTCTCGGTTCGGGTCGCTCCAGATCCTCCAATTTTAAGTCGCCTTTCAGTTCTCCGCTAAGCAGCTTCTTCGCGAGCTCCGCTCCTAGATGGCGGCACTTCTCGGTAGAATGGCCGTAGCATTGGTGAAACTCGCAGTAGGCTTTGTCGTCGTAGTTCGGTGAGCTTTGGTTCCTCACCCATGTGTTGCTTTTTAGCGCTTTTCCCCTTCTAGTGCCTATTTGGGTTACGAAGTCCGACTGTTGGCTCGTCTCCACTTGGTAGTTATGCGCCCCAGACAGGTTCCGCCCTTCGTGATACACGTATCCGCCTCGCTGGTTGTGGCGCTTCTGACTAGTCTGCGGCTGCGCTGCTGGTGGCGGTCTAGCTGTTGCCTTGGATGAACTGTGGAGTGCGGTCAACACTTTCATATCTTCTTCTTCTGCCACGAATGCCACGGATCGATGGATTGCGTTGGCGATCGACTTAGGTTTATTGAGGGCGAGCTCTTTTCGGAAATCCGACTGGAACCACAACCCCTTTTTGAGTGAATCGACGGCAATTTCGTCGTTAATTGTTCCTTCCTTTGACATAGTCGTTTTGAATCGCTCCATGAAGCTACGAAGCGATTCTTCTTCTCCTTGGACCATATTCCACAGATTAATCGCCGAGGCTGATTTCTCTATAAACATAGAGTATTGTTTAAGGAAGAGAGCCGTTAGCTGCTGGAAGTTTTCAATCGAATTTGACTCGAGGTTTAAGAACCAGTCCAGGGCCGCGCCCTTCAGATACTCAGCGAATAACAGGCAGAATCCAGCATCCTTTTCTTCCGCGCTTCTGAATGCAGCTCGACTCAATGCGACCCGAAACGCGTTAATATGATCCTTAGGATTGGTCGAGCCATCATACTTCTGGATGCTCAATTTCTCTGGGTCGATTACCTTGGCGTTAATTATCCGAGCCGAGAAAGGTGTATGTTCCGCGTCCTCGCATATTTGAGCGATCTCTGGCGCTGAGCTGAGTGCTCTGTGGATTTGAGATCGAAGCTGCTTTGCCTCGTTATCAGATCTTTCAAGGCGAGCCCGAATTTCGGCCAATTCGTCTCGGCTCATATTCAGTTCTTTGCTAGGAGTATTTCTCCTTGAGGAGCTCGGGCCTCGCGGCAGCCGATCCTTGCTTCGAGTACCGTGGGGAGTTGGTGTCCGTTTCTCGAGTAGGAGACGCGTAATGGCTTCCGCAAACGTTTCGGAAGAGGGTATAGTAGGCGAGACGTCCGTGCTCCGTTCGGCAATCTTAGTTGGTTGATTCAGATCGTCAATCAAGTCGCTCGGGGCGGATTCGCCTTGACTTGATAGTATCTGCCTGAGCATCTCGGCCAGTGATTCCGGGGTGATATCGCTGGGGATCTGGTCTCCCAGGTTGAGTCGTATCGGGTTAATTGGTTGAGTATCCTTGCGCTTTGTGTTCTGCTTCTTTCCGCGGAGACGTGGTGGCGAATCATCTGGCTCGGAACTTGTCTCGCTTTGCTCGGGCGTTTTTTCTTCTTCTTCTTCTCCCTCCGTTTCATCGGTTGGGGACTCGAAGGCCAGATTCTTCGGGTCGAGTTTCTTTCGTTGCCTGGCGTCTCGTTCTTCTCTTTCCTTTAGTTGGGTGCGTAGATTTTCGAGCTCTTGAGTCAACGTGCTGTTCAAGGCTCCTTGCTCTTCAGTTTGTTTTTTCAGGGCAGCGATTGTCTCTGTTTCCGTTTGGCTTGCCGCCGCGCCTCCTTCGCGTTGCTGACCGGTTGGGTCGGTCTCGTCCAGGTTTATATCCGTCATCCTGCTTCGTATTCCTTGTGTATGAATTCTCTTCTGCCCCTCCTTCTAGCGCCAAATTGTGCGAGCCGAAACTTGCGCAATATTATTTAGTTCGTTTTTAGGGAGAGCCGAGGAATTCTATTGATTAAACACGAAGAGGACGAGCCAAAGTTGGTTTTATTATTAGCTGTTATGCGAGCTATGAAATTTATGGCGTATGCCTTTGCTATGGGTAAAAAGTCATCCCTAAAACAGTTAACGTCGATTCCTATTTATAAGAGAATAGGAACTGACTTTACAAGATTTAAGTAAATTTTCCATTATGAAACTTTCCATTTCTGCTCGCGCCGACTTATGTTTATGGAAAACTTCGAACATGGGCTTTCTTCGATGGGCCTCGGCTCGAATCGCTATACTGGATGTTGGCTCGACCCATTGATAGGTTTCTTCCCGATTTTCTGGTTTAGTCGACGGTTCGGCCCGACTAGCCTTGATCACGCCGGTTCGAATGATAATGTGATGGAGGGAAATCTGACCCCAACAGTATCCAAGATGCGGGGTACCAGTGCAGTTTCCCAGCTAGAAACCAAGCAAGCCAAGTTGAGAACGATAGAAAAATCACCTGCATTATTATAACCCAATGAGTAAGTGATAAAATGTGTATATGCAAATCTCCCACATAAGGGAAACAAACGAACGCCTTCGAACACCGCTAACAATGGTATCTCAACATGAGTTTCTCACAAAATAGAAAACAATATTTTATTGAGTGAGTGATGGCAAAAGTTACTCAAAAGTTTCTCAAAGTTACTCAAATTCAAGGACAACAAAACTCTTAAACTAGCTTTTGTGGGCAATTGGTTTGTGCCCAAAAAATAAAACAGTGTGCATATAAGAGCACGTGTATTGAAATTTTCTTACATATATCTCTCACATTTGAAAGAGTAATATTTTATTGAATGAATTTTCAAATAGTGGAGAAACTAGGGGATGTATTGAAATTGAGATTTGAAATGATTTAGGGTGATTTGTATTAAAATAACAAATCTAGTGTTATTCAAATTTGAATTCTAAAAATCTTCTAAAATTCAGTGTTATTGAACTTGTGATTTTAAAATCCACTGTTATTGGAAATATCTTTAAAAGTGGATTTTTAAAATTAGATTTGATTTTTAGAGTGATTTGGTGAGATTTCCTTGTTAAAAAAAAAGAAAATTGTGAATGTACCCCAAAAAAGCTTCTCTTGTCCTTTTACTCCTTTTTTTACTTTGGTCATTTTTTGCCAAGATTACCCTTTTAATATAATTAAAAACTTATACTAAACTCTTTTACAAATTAACAAAATTTATAAAATTCATAAAAATAACCTAAAAACTGTTTAAAAAATTTGAACATTTTTAAAATTGGTTTTCATGTTCAGAAAATTATTAGAAGTTTGGTTCTACCAATCTCTAAACTCAAAGTAGAATACGTAGTTATTCGGAAGTCTAATGGCTGTAGAATTCAGAATCTACAGCTAGCTCATACTTCTACCAAAATCAGAATTCGATATCTATCAAATACTATACGCTCTACCGTTTGGTAGAATTTGCTCCCAATATATTCTACAGAATACACTATCTTCTGCTAATAGTGGATTTCAAGTTTTACGCTAAACATAGTAGTAAACGCTAAAAAAAAAGCTTTAGATGAAGGAAATTATAATATTAAAAAATAGTAGTAAAAGCTGTTAATTTTGATTTTTGACAATTTTTCTCAAATTTGTAATTAATTAAAATATTCAAAAGCTTTTTACATCTCATATCGCAAAGGCCGAAAGGTCAGAAAATGTTTTTACAAAGGGAAAAGACTTGCTTTAGCATAGATGGTATAGATGGTTCATCGTCACTTTCACTGGTTTTCTTATATTAATGAAATAAGAGTTACAGAGAAGACAACAGTTCAGAACCATTACAGCCAACAAAAACAAAAGTTTTAAAAGGAAGAATCTACCAATGTAGATGTAAAGAGCATAAAGAGAAGAGAGTGAGTCTTCAATAAGGAATAAATAGATCGGGACCATTCTTGGAAAACCAAAGTACCTCTTTCTTATCCCAAAAGAGACATTGCTCTACATTTGTCTTCCACCGTACGGAGGACCAAGTTTAATACCTTCCTGAAAGGAAGCGTTACTCCATCATGTAGTCTCTTATTTCTTTCCCGAAACAGAGATAGATAGAGAAATGGATTGTGGAATACTGGATTCATTGGCACTTATAGTCTGTAAGATCAAATCACTCTCAAATGTTGAATGTCTTAAAATTATTTTGTTTTTTTTTTTTTCCAAGACGAAACTTGACTTTGTGGAGCATTCATACTGATATTAATAATCTTTGTGGAAAATATCTCATCTTTCTGCGCAATTAGTCTTTCACAGGAGACTTTTCAAGCCAAGCTTTAATTTTGTTTTTTTTCCACATATGTAAAAAAACAATCCAATGATTCTAGTCTTCAACATCACTCGTTTCACAGCAAAAAAAAAAAGCAAAGAAACAAAAGAAAAAAAATATGATGCATTATTGTAGTGAGGGGAAGATGATGAAGATAATATGGAGCTTGTGTTTAATCTTCTCTCTTTTTGACTCAATATTTGTTTTTGCATCTCCTGCTAAGCACTTGTGTCTTCGAGACCAGAAAGATGCTCTGTGGGAGTTCAAGAGCGAGTTTTATGTCCAAAAGCCTGATTGGATGGAGTCTGATGCGAAGACGACGACAGAGAAGTGGAAGAACAACACTGATTGCTGTTCTTGGGATGGTGTCTCTTGTGATCCTAACACCGGTAAGGTCGTTGAGTTATTCCTCTGGGCTAGTTTTCTCAATGGCCCTCTGAGATCTAATAGTAGTTTGTTTAGACTACAACACCTTCAGAGCCTTGAAATTGGCTCGAATAATCTTTCGGGTATTCTACCAAGTTCCATCAGCAACCTCAAATATTTGAAAGTTTTGAAACTCGGTGGTTGCGATATGTTTGGAAAGATTCCTTCTTCACTCGGAAATCTTTCTCATCTCACTAATCTTGATCTTTCTGGAAATGATTTCACCGGTGAGCTACCAGATTCGATTGGCAGCTTAACTCAACTAACAGAGCTGCAACTTGCAGTGGCCAAGCACAGTGGGAACTTTCCTCTTCAGCTACTCAATTTGAGTGAGCTCACTGGGATCGACCTTCGTTTTAACCAGTTCGAAGGTATGCTTCCTTCTAACATGAGCAGCCTCTCCAAGCTAGTGTCTTTTGATATAACTGGAAATTCATTTTCCGGATCTGTTCCGTCGTCTCTCTTCATGATCCCTTCGTTGATGATTCTTAGCATGGGGAAAAACGACTTCAACGGTCCTCTTGAGATTGGTAATATCTCTTCTTCACCATCTACACTTGGAAGTTTATCCCTTGAAGAAAACAGTTTCAATGGGCCAATCTCGGGATCTATATCGAAACTAGTCGGGCTCACGTTTCTTGATCTTTCTTTTTGGAACACAGAAAGAGGCATGGTTGATTTCAGCAGTTTCTTGCATCTCAAGTCACTTCAGACACTTCACCTCTCTTATCTGAATACAAGTAGCATGGTGGACTTGAGTCTTTTCTCAGATCTCATGTCACTTGGAGAGTTGAATCTTTCAGGGAATAATTTGAAGATCAGTGAAACTCTCAGTCTTCCCTCATCCATAGAAGACTTGGCTTTATCATCCTGCAATATTGCCGTGTTTCCCAAGTTTATACAAAACCAAACAAGTTTGTATTCTCTTGACATTTCTGTCAATCAAATTGAAGGTCAAGTACCAGAGTGGTTATGGAGCCTGCCAGCGTTGCGGCATGTAAACATTTCTCAGAATCTTTTCAATGGTTTTGAAGGATCAGCGGATGTTATTCAAAGAAGTGAAAAAGTAATGATTGATATAAGCTCAAACGCTTTCCAAGATCCATTTCCTTTGTTACCAAACTCTACGATATACTTTTCAGGCTCGAATAATCGGTTTTCGGGAGAGATTCCTAGGGCAATATGTGAACTGGTTAATCTGGATACACTTGTTCTATCCAACAACAACTTCAGCGGTTCTATTCCTCGGTGTTTCCAGAATTTCAATGCTAGTCTTTCGATCTTGCATCTACAGAATAACAGCCTCTCTGGTGTTTTTCCAGAGGAATCTGTCAGTGTTGCCTTGAGATCACTTGATGTTGGTCACAACCGGTTGTCGGGAAAACTCCCCAAGTCTTTGATCAAATGCACTATTCTCGAGTTTCTGAACATGGGAGACAACATGATCAATGACACGTTTCCTTTCTGGTTGAGCTTGTTGCCGAATCTACAGATTCTTGTCCTTGGTTCTAACAAGTTCCACGGGCCACTATCTTCTCTTGGAGATTCTTTAAGTTTCCCCAACCTGCGAATGTTTGACATATCGGAAAATCGCTTCACTGGAGTCTTGCCATCAGATTACTTTGCTGGTTGGAGTGCAATGTCATCGGTTGTAGACATTGTTGATAGTACGTTGTTTAAGTATGCAGGACGTAGCTCTCCATACTATCATAACTCGGTGGGTCTTACAAACAAAGGATTGAAGATGGAGCTGGTTGGGAGTGTTTTCACAATGTACAAAACCATCGACGTCTCTGGAAACAGACTCGAAGGAGATCGATATTCCGGAATCCATTGGTTTACTCAAGGAACTGATTGTGCTCAACATGTCAAACAACGATTTCACTGGCCGTATTCCATCATCGCTGGCGAACTTGAGCAATCTACAATCATTGGATCTATCTCAAAACCGATTATCCGGAGGAATCCCACCAGAGCTCGGGAAACTGACGTTTCTAGCGCGTATGAACTTCTCTCACAACAGGCTCGTAGGTCCAATACGGCAAGGCACTCAGATTCAAAGCCAGAATATTTCTTCATTCACAGAAAACCCCGGGCTCTGCGGTGCTCCTCTCCAAGAAACGTGCGGTGGAAAAGAAAAAGAAGAAGCAACAAAAGAAGAGGAAGAAGAAGATCAAACATTTAGCTGGATTGCAGCTGCTATAGGCTACGTACCTGGTGTTTTCTGTGGTCTCACCATCGGTCACATTCTCTCTTCATATAAACATGACTGGTTCGAAACTATCTTTCACTCTTTTACTTAATTAAGCATGATCACTTATAAAATCAATAAACTTTTGTAACAAGTTTCTCAACGTTTGGTTGTTACTTAACACAGCATCATTTGCCTGATTATTATATCTACATATTATGATCTTCATGTCGGTTTTAAATTAATAGAATGTTAATAAACTTTCGTAAAACGTTGTTTACAGACAAATCGTTACATGTTGTGTGAACGTCAAAGGAAGTCTTGCTTTTTGGTCATTTATATATATTTTTCTACTCTTTTCGTTGATTTTGAAAGGAAACTTGTACTGAAAGTTTGGACAAGAAGAAGAGTTCTCTGATCATGTATCTGTAAAATTATTGGTTGTATGGAATTATTTGTCATGACAAAAAGGTTGAGGCTTTAATCGAATTAGCTGAGAACTATAGGGGCATAAATGAAATTCTGTTAAAGTATGTTCGTCGCAAGGAGAAACGCTAGAGAGAGAACGATTTGTCCCCGTCGCTGCCGCTGGCAGGTGAAATCGCTACAGAAGAATCATCTCTGTTCGTTCGATTAGTATTTGGCTATTTCTGCTTTTGGGTTCGCTTCTGTTTCAGAAATTTGTGCTCTTGTTGATGGATTTCTGAAGTATTTTTGATTTAGGTGAAAAAAATCGTGGGTGTATTCGACAGAATCACCATGATTACTAGATCAATTAGTAATGTATGGGTCTCATCTTGATTAATGATTATAAATGCATAGCTTTGGTTTTTGATCTTAGTGATCTCTCTGTCATCAATTATAATGTTGATCTGAAATCACACTTTTTTGTAATAATCTGCTTAATTGACTTAAAGCTGATCCCAAGAAGAAGGTAAATAACAACAACGGAAAAAATCAGGTTACGCAATAATCAACAGCATAGGAAAAATAGTGTGAATCCAATTAAGATCCTGTTGAATTGTTTTAAGCGTTTGAACGATTGAAAAAGGTAAATAACAACAACGGAAAAATTGCGTCTGCAGTGTTTGGAAAATCAAAGGAGACTTGACTTTGTGGACCATTCATCAGTTTGTCTTTCACAAGAGACTTGTTAAGTCAAGCTTTAATTTACTCCACATGTTTTAGAGTAGAAGAAGATCAATCATTTAGCTGGATTGCAGCTGCAATAGGCTAACGTACCTGCTGTGTTCTGTGGACTCATATAAACATGACTGGCTCATGAGGACCTGTTAGTTAATTAAAGCATCACTAGGTACGAGATTGATGTAATAATAAATCAATAAACTTTTGTAATAATTTTACCAATACTTGGTTTAAATCATTACTACTTGTACTGCTGCAAATCTGCAAACCACTGTTGCTTCTTTAATATAGTCATCAGGTTATGAGTGTTAAAGCTGTGGCAGTCGCCATAGTAGTGACCATATGTTTACTTGAATATTGATTGCAAAGAAAATGGGAGGAAACCCTAACCTGAAACACAAGCAACACACATGCACACTAAAAAGGTGAAACCATTGGATCGATTATGGTGAATTGTTCACCTTCAACCACCTCCTTCTTCTACTTGTACATATACTGCTGCAAATCTGCAATCCATTGTTGCTTCCTTATTAGTCATCAGGCTATGAGTGTTAAAGCTGTGGCAGTCGCCACAGTAGTGACCATATGTTGCGTTTTGCAATTCAACTAATGGTTGCAAAAAGAACTCCCGTTCTGTTTCATCATTGCTCTCTTAGATATTAATTATTTTTTAAGGTTTACTTTTTTTTCTCCATGAGAAGACTTGACTTTGTGGGGACTTTCATAGAAATTTTATAAATATCTTTGTCGGGCGACTACTCAATTAGGCTTCACATGTGACTTTTTAAGTCAATGCTTTCATGCTTTAGTTTCCTCAATAAATATAAAAGATAAACCACTCAAGCTTTTAGTCACCACCATCATCACTAGTTCCACAGAAAAAAAATATAAAAATGATACATTCTTGTAGTGAGAGGAAGATGATAATGAAGATAATATGGAGCTTGTGTTTAATCTTTTCCCTTTCTGATTCAACACTTGTTTTTGCTTCTCCTACTAAGCACTTGTGTCGTCCAGACCAAAAGGATGCTCTCTGGGAATTCAAGAGCGAGTTCTACGTCAAAGGGTTTCATCCCGATGGGACGCCGGTCAACAAGAAGACGGAGAAGTGGAGGAACAACACTGATTGCTGTTCTTGGGATGGTGTCTCTTGTAATCCTAAGAAGGGTATGGTGGTGGAGTTAGACCTCGAAGACAGTTTTCTCAATGGCCCTTTGAGATCAAACAGTAGTCTGTTTAGACTACAACATCTCCGGAGTCTGAATCTTGACAACAATACTAATCTTTATGGTATGCTACCGGATTCCATCAGCAACCTCAAATATTTGAGGGTTTTAAGTCTTGCCCGTTGCAATCTTTTTGGAAAGATTCCTTCTTCACTCGGAAATCTTTCTCATCTCACTAATCTTGGTCTTTCTGGTAATGGTTTTACCGGCGAGCTACCAGATTCGATGGGCAACCTAAACCAACTAACAGAGTTGCGTCTTGACAACAACAAGCTCGGTGGTAACTTTCCTCTTCCGCTACTCAATTTGAGCGAGCTCACCTTGATCTACCTTGGTTCTAACCGGTTCCAAGGTATGCTCCCATCTAACATGAGTAGGCTTTCTAAATTGGAGTCTTTTTCTATAGAGAAAAATTCATTTCATGGATCTGTTCCGTCGTCTCTCTTCATGATCCCTTCAATATCTTACCTTGTAATGGGAAGTAACGACTTCAGTGGTACTCTTGAGATTGGGAATATCTCTTCACCATCTACACTTCTGGCTTTATCCCTTCCGGAAAACAATTTCAACGGGCCAATCCCGGATTCTATATCGAAACTAGTCGGGCTCTTCTATCTTGATCTCGCTTTATGGAACACGGAGAAGGGTACAGTCGATTTCAGCCTCTTCTTGCCTCTCACGTCACTTACGTTTCTTGACCTCTCTTATATTAATACAAGAAGCATGTTTGACTTGAGTCTTTTCTCAAGTTTCATGTTACTTGGTTATTTAGATCTTTCAGGGAATAATCTGAAGATCGGTGAACCTCTTAGTCTTCCCTCACCCATCGGAACCTTGGCTTTATCATCCTGCAAGATTGCTGAGTTTCCCAAGTTTCTTCAAAACCAAACCATTTTGCTTTATCTTGACATTTCTCGCAATCAAATTGAAGGTCAAGTGCCAGAGTGGCTATGGAGCCTGCCAGAGTTGCGGTACGTAAACATTTCTCAGAATTCTTTTAGTGGCTTCGAAGGATCAGCGGATGTTATTCAAAAAAGCGCGATGGTGCTGCTTGATATCAGTTCTAACGCGTTCCACGATCCGTTTCCTTTGTTACCAAACACTACAAAGTTCTTTCTAGGCTCCAATAATTGGTTTTCGGGAAAGATTCCTAGAGAAATATGCAGATTGGTTTCTCTTGAGTCGCTTGTTTTATCCAACAACAACTTCAACGGTTCCATTCCTCGGTGTTTTGAGAATCTCAACACTAATCTTTCGGTCTTGCATCTTCGGAATAACAGCCTCTCTGGTGTTTTTCCAGAGGAATCTATTAGTGCTCGCTTGAGATCACTTGATGTTGGTGGCAACAAGCTATCAGGAAAGCTTCCCAAGTCTCTGACCAATTGCACGCGTCTCGAGTTTCTGAACGTAGAAGACAACAAAATCAATGACACGTTTCCTCTCTGGTTGAGGTTTCTGCCGAATCTACAGATTCTTGTCCTTCGTTCTAACGAGTTCCACGGGCCAATCTCTTCTCCTGGAGGTTCTGTGAGTTTCCCCAAGCTGCGAATCTTTGACATTTCGGAAAACCGCTTCATTGGAGTCTTGCCATCAGATTACTTTGCAGGTTGGGGTGCAATGTCATCGTTCTTAGACATTGTAGATCGGATGCCGAGTAGGTTTGAGGGACGTGACTCTGGAAACTATCGAAACTCTGTATCTATGACGGCCAAAGGAATGAATATGGAGCTGGTTGGGAGTGGTTTCACAATCTACAAAACCATTGACGTCTCCGGAAACAGATTCCAAGGAGATATTCCGGAATCCATAGGTTTACTCAAGGAACTGATTGTGCTCAACATGTCAAACAACGCTTTCACTGGCCGTATTCCATCTTCCCTGGCGAACTTGAGCAATCTACAATCATTGGATCTATCTCAAAACCGATTATCCGGCAGAATCCCGCCAGAGCTCGGGAAACTCACGTTTCTAGCGTGGATGAACTTCTCGTACAACAAGCTTGAAGGTCCCATACCACAAGGGACTCAGATTCAAAGCCAGAATATTTCTTCATTCACAGAAAACCCCGGGCTCTGCGGTGCTCCTCTCCAAGAAACCTGTGGAAAAAAAGAAGAAGCAACAAGACAAGAGCAAGATGAAGAAAAGGAAGAAGAAGAAGATCAAGCATTGAGCTGGACTGCAGCTGCAATAGGCTACGTCCCTGGTGTGTTCTGTGGACTCACCATCGGCCATATTCTGGCTTCATATAAACATGACTGGTTCATGAGGATCCTTAACTCTTTTACTTGATTTCACTTGCAAGATAAAAATCAATAAACTTTTGTAACATCTTTCTCAACGTTTGTTTGTTTCTTAACGAAGCATCGGTTGCCTGATGATATCTACACATATATATATAATAATCTCCATGTCGGTTTTTTAATTGATAGTATCTTAATGTTGTAAATATACTAGTCTTTTCTTAGATGGTTCATGGAGAACTCTGTCGTTTATAATATGATATCTTCAGTTTTATGTTAAGACATCATGTTTGTGTATACCAGATTACCAGATATATGATATATGTCTTGCAAGCTAAAGTAACATCATTGGATTGATCTGAAATCACACTTTTGTAATAATCTGCTTAATTCTAAGAATACTTGGCTGTGTCCTCAGTGTTGTTGGATCTATAACGATTGTTTTCAGTCAAGCAAGTAAGGCACTTTGTTACTGAACCAGGTATAGAGCTATAAAGGTGTCATTGTTTTGGCTCAAACAACATAGATTCTCTAATTGGAACTGAAACATGCATGTTTTATTGCTTGAATGTGGTGCTTGTCTGATCTTCTACTACAAACTGCGTTATATGATAGTATATGTTGGGGTTTGCTCTTTAATGGGTTCTTTTACTGTACGTTTTCAGTTTTTTCTTGAGCCATCTCTATGGTTATTACTCTCTCTTTGCTTTTTAACCAAGTGTCTCTCTCTGTGTACAGGGATGAACCAGTTTAAATACTTCCATGCATGGATTTTCATCATAGACCATTGAAAATGAACAAGGTAATAACAACAAGACCTTGATAGTATTAACATGTTTTTACATGTTCTTCAGTGTGGCTATGAACTTGGAGACCACAGAGAGGTAAAAAAAACACAAATTTACATTTCAATCACTGCTCCCTTCTCTAAATTGGAGCAATACATATTGCCTTAGAATATAACATAGACATAGTGATTGAACACTATGCAAACAGAGGTTTTAACTATTTAATTAAGAGTGGTTACTTTTTTAGATTTTTCATCACAAAAAGTTTGCAGGTCTAAATATTCAACAGTAAATAATTCCCAAATTTTAAATAAGTTAAAAAGTTAAAACTCTCAGTTTTATTTCTTTTAATCATTGAATGGACATCATAATAGCATGTACGACGCTGAAATCATTGACTTACTAAACTTCAAGAGACAAAATGTAACAATTCACATAGATAACAAACATTGTCTGACTTTCTCTCTTCTTTTCATAACGAAACTAGCGGAAACGCATGATAAACGAATGTTATCGTAAGATCAAACCAGTCTTGACTTTGTCGACCATTCATCAATTAGTCTCCAACATCATTCCTTTCAAAAGACAGTCCAATGATCTAGAGTTACCAACATCATTCCTTTCACAGCAAAAGTAACCCCCCCCCCCCTACAAAAAAAAAAAAAAAAAAAAGAAAAATCAACGAAAAAAATATGATGCATTCTTGTGGTGAGAGGAAGATGATGAAGATAATATGGAGCTTGTGTTTAATCTTCTCCCTTTTTGACTCAATACTTGTTTTTGCTTCTCCTGTAAGACACTTGTGTCGTCCAGACCAGAAGGAGGCTCTTTGGGAGTTCAAGAGCGAGTTCTATGTCCAAGAGTTTTATGCTAATGGGCATACAAAGAGCTGGAGGAACAACACTGATTGCTGTTCTTGGAATGGTATCTCTTGTGATCCTAACACCGGCAAGGTCTTTGAGTTAGACCTCAGCTTCAACATACTCAATGGCCCTTTGAGATCTAATAGTAGTCTGTTTAGACTACAACATGTTCAGAGCCTGGATCTTAGTGGGAATTATCTTGCTGGTACTCTGCCAGAGTCCATCGGCAATCTCAAATATTTAAGGGTCTTGAGTCTTTCTTCTTGCAATTTCGTTGGAAAGATTCCTTCTTCACTTGAAAGTCTTTCTTATCTCACTGATCTTGATCTTTCTTTTAATGACTTCACCGGTGTTCTACCCGATTCCATCAGCAACCTCAAATATTTGAGGGTTTTGAGTCTTAGAGATTGTTTCTTCTTTGGGAATATACCTTCTTCACTCGGAAATCTTTCTTTTCTCACTGATCTTGATCTTTCTTATAATGATTTCACCGGTGAGCTACCGGATTCGATGGGCAACCTAAACCGGCTGACAAAGTTGCAACTGTTGCGGAACAAGCTCAGTGGGAAGTTTCCTCATGTGATACTTAATATGAGTGAGATCACAGAGATCAAATTTGGTTCCAATCAGTTCCAAGGTATGCTCCCGTCTAACATGAGTAGCCTCTTCAAACTTGAGGCTTTTGATATGAGTGAAAATTCATTTTCCGGATCTATTCCCTCGTCTCTTTTCATGATCCCTTCATTGATCAAGCTCGACCTGGGAAAAAACCACTTCAGCAGTCCTCTTGAGATTGGTAAAATCTCTTCTTCACCATCTAAACTTGAAGAAATGTTTCTTGGAGAAAACAATTTCAATGGACCAATCCCAGGATCTATATCAAAACTAGTCGGTCTCAAGTTTCTTAACCTCTCTTTCTGGAATACAGGGAAGGGCGTGGTTGATTTCAACATTTTCTTGCATCTCAAGTCACTTGTGGCACTTGACCTCTCCTATCTGAATACAAGTAGCATGGTCGACTTGAGTTTTCTCTCGCATCTCAAGTCCCTTGGAGACTTGAATCTCTCAGGGAATAATTTGAAGATCACTTCCACTCTCCATATTCCATCACGCATAGAAACCTTGGCATTATCATCCTGCAATATTTCTGAGTTTCCTAAGTTTCTACAGAACCAAATTGGATTGGCGTATTTTGACATCTCTGCCAACAGAATTGAAGGTCAAGTGCCAGAGTGGTTATGGAGACTGCCAACGTTGTGGTATGTAAACATTTCTCAGAATTCCTTGAGTGGTTTTGAAGGATCAGCGGATATCATTCAAAGAAGTGCAAAGATTTTATTAGTGCTTGATATAAGTTCCAACACATTCAAGGATCCATTTCCTTTGTTACCACCCTCGGTGATGTACATTATAGGCTTCGACAATCGGTTTTCGGGAGAGATTCCTAGGGCATTATGTGAAATGGTTAATCTGCATACAATTGTTTTATCAAACAACAACTTCAGCGGTTCTATTCCTCTGTGTTTCAAGAATTTCAATACTAGTCTTTCGGTCTTGCATCTTCGGAACAACAGTCTCTCTGGCACTCTTCCAGAGGAATCTATCAGTTTATACTTGAGATCACTTGATGTTGGTCGCAACCATTTCTCAGGAGAACTTCCCAAGTCTTTGAGAAATTGCACCCAACTGGAGTTTCTGAACGTGGAATACAACCAGTTCAGTGATACGTTTCCTTTCTGGTTGAGGTTGTTGCCTGATTTTCAGATTCTTGTCCTTCGTTCTAACCAGTTCCACGGGCCAATATCTTATCTTGGAGAATCTATGAGTTTCCCCAAACTGCGAATCTTTGAAATTTCCGAAAATCGCTTCACTGGAGTCTTGCCATCAAATTATTTTGCTGGTTGGAGTGCATTG
This sequence comes from Erythrophleum ivorense, assembly GCA_026724425.1. Taxonomy (NCBI): domain Eukaryota; kingdom Viridiplantae; phylum Streptophyta; class Magnoliopsida; order Fabales; family Fabaceae; genus Erythrophleum; species Erythrophleum ivorense. The sequence continues at coordinate 2,174,732 of JAIUCV010000084.1, forward strand.
TCATCATTGGTAGATTATTTGCCGATTAGGTATCCACAACGTGTCTCAGTGGGCCATCATCAATCGGTGGGCCTAACGAACAAAGGATTGAAGATGGAGCTGGTTGGTAGCGTTTTCACAATGTACAAAACCATCGATCTCTCCGGAAACAGACTCAAAGGAGATATTCCCGAGTCCATCGGTTTACTCAAGGAACTGATTGTGCTCAACATATCAAACAACGCCTTCACTGGTCATATTCCATCATCCCTGGCGAACTTGACCAATCTCGAATCATTGGATCTATCTCAAAACCGATTATCCGGCCAAATTCCACCAGAGCTCGGGAAGCTCACGTTTCTAGGGCGGATGAACTTCTCTTACAACGGGCTCGAAGGTCCAATACCGCAAGGCACTCAGATTCAAAGCCAGAACAGTTCTTCATTTGTTGAGAATCCCGGACTCTGCGGTGCTCCTCTTCAAGAAACGTGCGGCAGAAAAGAAAAAGAAGAAGCAACAGAACAAGAGCAAGATGAAGAAAATGAAGAAGAAGAAGGTCAAGCAATTAGCTGGATCGCAGCTGCAATAGGCTACGTACCTGGTGTGTTCTGTGGTCTCACCATCGGTCACATTCTCGCTTCGCATAAATATGATTGGTTCCTGAGAATCTTTCACTCTTTTACTTGATTTCACTTGCAAGAATAATAAATCATGAAACTTTTGTAACAACTATCTCAACGTTTGTTTGTTATTTAATTAAGCATCATGAGCTTGATGATATCTATTATATATATATATATCTTAATGTCGGTTTTAAATTAATAGTATTTTAAACTACTTTCGTAAAACGTTGTTTACAGACAAATCGTTACATTACATGTTGTCTTAACCAAAAGGATAAATCATCTCTTATTTGCGGATGATACTATGTTTTTCTGCAAGGCAAATGTTGGATCATGATTTATCACCTAAATCTGGCCCTTGTTAAGGCCCATTAAATGATTCTTCAAACTCTGCTTACTTGGGCTTACCTGTTTAAAGGCCCGTTCCAGTCTTCATCGAGCTACCGTATGCAAGAGCTACCGTTCAGGACTTAGTCAAGGTTATTCGGCATAATCCCAGGAAATGAGGAGTACGTGCAGCAGAAGATCCCACAAAATCCGCGCAGCAGTTAGGAGATGAGGAGTTTATATAAAGGAAGCAGGAACCAGGCAGAAGGGGTCTTTTTTGACTTATCTTTTTAGATTCGATCACTTTTAAGCTCTACGAGCTATTATTCATAGATTCATTCTCTGTAAACACTTCTTCAATCAATACAAGTCCACTTTGTTGATCTAAGCTTTATTGTTGTTTGGCTCATAGAGAGATTCTTACCTACCTATCCTTCTCATCTCTTAATTCACTCCAAATTCTTGAGTGTGGGATCTTTGTCCCACATTTTGGCGCCGACTGTGGGGAGGATAAAAGACATCTCTAACTCAGTAGCCCAATCTAAGGCTGTTAGAACACAAATGGATCCACGTACATCCACGAAAAAACCCGTTTCCGTCAACCCAGAGGAATCAAATTCCTCAAACCCGACGAAAACAACTCCCGCCGCTCAAACCGGAGCAAACCGGACTGGAACAACTCCTACGGGACTTCCACGATCGGTACCCGAATCGGATCTCGTCATTCTCACTACCGATGCACCTGCATCAACAAACCAGACCGCCGGCGCTCCGACGCCAACAGATCAAACCTCGGGTGCAAATGCAACCGCAGCCCGAAATACACCTAACAATGCCAACCCAAGCACCGGAAATTTTGCCGGGGGCAATCCGTACACCTGGGTGCGACCAGAGGCCCGATCTGACGATCACATGCAATTCAATTGGCCACGACGACCGAGATCCAATTTATTTGGGCAAACACGAGCCGATCCGAACGAAACAACAGAAATTCATCGGATGCTCAACCTCCTGCTCGAAAAAACTCAGAGCCAGGAAGCAAATTTCCAAGCCCAACTTGCTAACATTCGGGCAACTATCGAACGAACTACACCGCCGCCGTTGCACCGTAGCACGACGTTCGAACAAAGGACTGGGACGGAGAGAACTCCATTACAGGGAACTCGACTCCAATTCTCTCCAACCTCAGAGACTCCAGGTACACGAGGAACGTCTCAAACCGCTGGAACTCATGTCACTTTCGGCCCAAGACCGCCAGCCTTGGGCCCTAGCGGTTCGAGACAAGCAAGAGCTCCCAGTCCGAGGGCTCGTACTAACGAGCAATTCCCGCCACCTCCTCCTAGATCGTCCGGGGCCGGTCCACAAGCACCCTCAACCGGACACAATCAAACGCCTCCGTTTTCGTCATCGTTCGAGCACCCGCTCCCAAACGATACCTACGAAAACAGAAGCCCTCTAAGAACAGAGGAGTACGCTTTCGAGCAACAAGCTCACGCTGATCGAACCAATTACGACGATTCCGCTACCTTTCGGCAGTACGCGGAACGAAACGACGCCGAACTCAGGCGCATGAAATCTCTCATGCACTCAGCCACGAGCTCTGCACCAGACATCGATCGAGTAATCGAAGAAACCCGCCGTACTCCATTCACTGACAGAATAGCTAACGCTAGAATCAGAGACACCGGGAAAATAAGATTCCCAGAGTATGCGGGAACTACTGATCCGAGAGCCCACGTCAGAGCTTTCAGACTAGCCGTAACCAGAGCTCATTTGAGCGACTACGAAAAAGAACCGGGCTACTGCAGATTTTTTGCAGAAAACTTAACGGGTCCAGCCCTCGAGTGGTTCGCGAGTCTCGAAGGAGGCTCGATAGACAATTTCGAACAACTCGTGTCGGCTTTCCTCAAGCAATACTCCGTATTCATCGAAACTCGAACTACGGAAGCCGACCTTTGGAAATTATCGCAAGGCCCCGACGAACCACTTCGTCATTTCATAGCTCGATTCAAAGAGGTAAAAGCAAAAATAGCAAACCTCAACGAAGACGTAGCTCTCAACGCCTTGCAAAACGGACTTTGGTTCACATCAAAATACAAGCACGACCTAGCAGTCAGACCTACCAGCTCACTTGACGACGCCCTGCATAAAGCAACATTCTTCGCTCGCGCGGAAGAAGATTACTCGAGCAACGTCGAAAAATTCAAAGCCGGTTTACTCACCGCAGGACCTAATTCCCAAAAAAGAACACCAAGAAAAGAGCCGGCCGGCAAAAACATACACGCCATTGCAGCCGGCAGCTCAAACAAAAACCAACGCACAAAATTCGACAAAAGAAAATATTGTGCAAACCACAAATGCAAGGGACATTCGACCGAAGAATGTCGCAACCCGAGCTACGTTCCCAAAGACTCAAAAAACGATAGCGAGGAACAAGAACCCTCCGAGTCCGAGGATGGAAACGAGGAAACACCTCCCAAAACTCCTAAACAAAAAAAAGGGATTCAGACAAAAGCTTCCACAAAAAGAACACGGGAAACCGAGGAAAACGACTCTCCTCCTCCAGCCCTCAAACAACGAATAGACATGATCTTTGAAGACCTCGCGCAGTGCGGTGGCTCGACAAAATCAATAACCACCCCCCCACCCGCTCCAAAAAAATCCTTATGCCAACGACTAAGCGAACTCAGCCTTTGCCGGGGGGGGTACAGGGGTCTTAACCCCCAAACAAATAAACTATATCTCCGGAGGCTCAGAGTTCTGCCGCAACTCGATAAACTCGATAAAGGCTTTCCAGCGCAAAGCAGAATCGAGCTCTAAAAGAAACTCACAGCTAGACGAACCAGACACCGAGATAACATTTCGCGAAAGCGAAACACGCAACCTGGATAAACCACATGATGATGCACTTGTGATCCAACTCGATGTAGCTGGATTCGCACTATCTAGGATCATGGTCGACACCGGGAGCTCGGTAGACCTTTTGTTCTACGAAGCTTTCACTAGAATGGGATTCCTAAAATCCGCTTTATCAAACGACAAAATCCCTCTTACCGGTTTTGCCGGAGAAACAACCTACTCCCTAGGGTCAATTCAGCTCACTGTGATAGCAGGGGGAATACCAAAGCTCGTAAATTTCGTGGTTGTAGACCGACCAGCACCATACAACGCAATACTTGGCCGACCATGGATCTACACCATGAAGGCCATACCTTCAACATACCATCAATGCTTGAAATTTCCAACTCCGAAAGGAACTAAAACAATTCGGGGAGACCAAAAAAGCGCTAGAATGTGTTACATGGGCTCATTCAAACAAATTGCGAGCTCTTCCGCATAGCAATCACAGAAGGAGAACGAGCTCGCGGAAATACAAACTAAAGCATGCCGCGACCCCACCACGAGAAAACCCAACAAAAATCTACTTATGCAAGTCTCCATAGACAACAGAAACCCAGAATGCATAAACGCCCAAAACCCAGAAAGATTCGTTAACATCGGCTCGGAACTCTCCAGCTCGATTCGAAACGAACTTATCGCATTCCTAAAGGAGAACTTAAATACTTTCGCATGGGAAACGTCAGATATGCCGGGTATCAATATCGAAGTAACTTCACACGAACTAAATGTCGACCCAACATTCAAACCCATCAAACAGAAAAGACGAAAGCTCGGTCCCGAAAGGGCAAAAGCAGTAAATGATGAGGTCGATAGACTACTGAAAGTAGGATCCATCAGGGAGGTCAAATACCCCGACTGGCTCGCTAATCCAGTAGTGGTCAAAAAGAAAAATGGGAAGTGGAGAGTCTGCATCGACTTTACCGACTTAAATAAAGCATGCCCAAAAGATAGCTTCCCACTCCCGCACATCGATCGATTGGTCGAAGCAACAGCTGGTCACGAACTCCTCTCCTTCATGGATGCATTCTCCGGATACAATCAAATCCTAATGAATCCAGAAGACCAAGAGAAAACGTCCTTCATCACAGATAAAGGCACATACTGCTACAAAGTCATGCCATTCGGCCTGAAAAACGCTGGTGCCACATATCAAAGGCTAGTAAACAAAATGTTCGACAAACAGTTGGGAAAATCGATGGAAGTATACATTGACGACATGCTTGTCAAATCCTCCAAAGAAACAGACCATGTACCCCAACTCAAAGAATGCTTCGGCATCCTCAATAAATACGGAATGAAACTAAATCCAGCAAAATGCTCGTTCGGAGTAGCTTCAGGAGAATTCCTAGGCTAACTTGTAACCGAACGGGGCATTGAAGCCAACCCGAAACAAATTGCGACCTTCATCGAAATGCCGTCACCTAAGACGACTCGAGAAGTCCAAAGACTTACGGGACGAATAGCAGCCTTAAATCGGTTCATTTCGAGGTCCACAGACAAATGTCTCCCCTTTTACCAACTCTTAAAAGGCAATCGAAAGTTCCAATGGAACGGGGAGTGCGAGCAGGCATTTCAACAACTAAAATCCTATCTAACCGAACCGCCGGTTCTATCAAAACCTCTAGAAGGAGAACCACTGTATCTCTACCTCGCAGTCTCATTAGCTGCCGTTAGCGGCGTATTAGTTCGAGAAGAACAAAACGAACAAAAACCCGTCTACTATGTAAGCAAAACACTAGTAGACGCTGAAACCAGATACCCAGCGATGGAAAAACTAGCTTTGGCCCTCATCGTATCTGCGCGAAAACTGAGACCGTACTTTCAATCCCACTCCATCGTAGTCATGACATCGCACCCTCTGCGGACTATCCTTCATAGTCCAAGTGTATCAGGACGCCTAGTCAAATGGGCAATCGAACTAAGCGAGTACGATATCGAATACAGGCCTAGAACATGCGCCAAAGCACAGGTTCTAGCAGATTTCGTCGTAGAACTCACAACGCAAGCCCCCGACGAAACAGCCAGTAATAAAATTTGGAAACTCTACGTAGATGGAGCTTCATCCAAACAAGGATCCGGAGTCGGAATAAGATTAATTTCACCAACCGGCGAACTACTCGAACACTCCTTCCGACTCGGATTTGCCGCTTCCAATAATGAAGCGGAATATGAAGCCCTCATTGCGGGCTTAAGATTAGCTATCGCAATCGGAGCTCAAGAGGTCGCCGCATTTAGCGACTCACAACTCGTAACAAGCCAATACCACGGCGAGTACGAGACAAAACACGAGCGCATGGAGGCCTACCTCAAAGTGGTATGCGAATTGACCAAACAACTCGACCGCTTCGAACTAACCAGAATCCCCCGTGGAGAGAACACCTCAGCTGACGCCCTAGCGGCTCTAGCATCCACATCGGACCCATCATTAAAGAGGGTTATACCCGTCGAAGGTATCGACAAACCCAGCATCAATATAGCCACCAAATCAACTGAAGCTAGAGAAATCGCAACAGTCTCGACCAGAGCAAACGCCACAGGAGCTGATAGCCCTATCAATCCCAACATTTCGGAACTCTCGCCTTCAGAAAACGCAAGCCAGAACATAGCCCCTGCCGAAGCCGGCATTGGCGAGGAAAATAACCTCCCAAACCCCGCGATCACTGAAATCACCGATTGGGAAGACACCGAACAAAACCCAACTCCGGCCGAACAAGCTCAGTCATCGACCGAACTGGCCTACCCCGAAACAGCAGATCCCGATGGATCACTTCGGGAACGCCGCTTCATCACCGATGAGCAATTCCACGCCAGACCGGATTGGAGAGTCCCAATACTCAACTATATCCAACATGGAACCCTTCCCACTGACAAATGGGAAGCTCGAAAATTGCGAGTAAAAAGCTCGAGATACTGTGTAATGAAAGAAAAATTATACAAACGAAGCCTCATCGAACCATATCTAAAATGCGTTCACGGGCTGGAAGCACTCGCCATCATGGCGAACACACATGACGGGATATGCGGCTCCCATTCTAGCGGTCGAGCTCTCGCAAACCGAATAAAACGCTACGGTTACTTCTGGCCAACAATGCTAGCTGACTGCGACAACTACGCCGCAAAGTGCGATAAGTGCCAAAAACATGCGCCCGCAATCCATCAGCCGACCGAAAAACTCTCATCCATTACTTCACCATACCCTTTCATGAGATGGTCAATGGATATAATAGGCCCAATGATACCATCCGGAAGGAAACAATACCGATTCCTTCTGGTTCTAACAGACTTCTTCACTAAATGGATAGAAGCAAAAGCTTACTCCAATGTAGAGAACGTCGATGTTTCAGACTTCATATGGAGCAACACCATCTGTAGACACGGTCTCCCACACGAGATCGTAACAGACAACGGACCTCAATTCATTTCGCGTTCGTTCCTAACATTCTGCAAAAAATATAAAATCCGCCTGACCTTCTCAACCCCGAGATACCCAAAAGGAAATGGTCAGGCAGAAGCCGCAAATAAAACTTTGATGAACAACATCAAAAAGCGCCTCGACTCGAAAAAAGAGCTGTGGTCATACGAGCTAAACGCAGTCCTTTGGGCCTGTCGCTCTACGCCACACAAAGCCACAAACGAAACACCATTTTCTATGGTCTACGGAGTCGAAGCGGTAATTCCAGCCGAAACCATAGTAACTAGCCTCCGGAGGGACGAATGTCCCAACAATCCAGAGCTCAACGAAGAAATGCTAAGAGAAAGGCTCGACTTAATCGAAGAAAGACGAGACCAAGCCCTAGTTCGCATCCAGAACTACCAACAAGCGGCTGCTCGCTACTACGACTCAAATGTCAAGCAACGAAGATTTAAAGTCGACGATCTCGTACTACGCAAAGTATTCGAAAACACTAAAGAACCAGGTGGGAAACTAGGCATCCACTGGGAAAGCCCCTACCGCATCACCCAAATAATACGCGATGGCGTATACAGGCTCTACAACTACTCCAAAAGGAAACATGAGCCACGTCCATGGAACGCCATGAACTTAAAAAGATACTACTACTAAGTAGTACACCAATCGAACTACGTAAAGGCTTGATCCCCCGACGGGGTACGTAGGCAGCTCACCATCGAGTTCAGCCACCACCTTTTCTCAAACTCCTCCAGTTATATAATTTGTATCTTGTATCTCGGCTCTTGGCAAATATTATTTCAATTAAAGCCTCTTTTTATCGACTTATGTTTCGCCATCCCCTTACACAGCAAATTATATCCTACGAGCCGCAAAAGCTTGTCTACACAAATCAAAATTCAAAATCACAACAAAGCATGCCATCCAGCATCCAAACTATCGAACGAACTACACCGCCACCGTTGCACCGTAGTACGAACAAAGAACTGGGACCGAGAGAACTCCGATACAATGAACTCGACTCCAATTCTCTCCAGTCTCGGGAACTCCTGGCATACAGAGAACATCTCAAAGTGCCGGAAATTTATGCTTCTGGTCAACGACCTCCAGCCTCAGACTCGAGCGGTTCAGGGCAACCAGGAGCTTCCACCCCGCGACATGTTGGGGAGCAATTTCCACCACCGCCTCTAGGACCGTCCAGAACCGGCCCGCAAGTACCTCCGCGAGCCGGACCCTCCACCGGACTCACTCAAACGCCTCCGTTTTCGTCATCATTCGAGCAACCGCTCCCAAATGATAGCTACAAAAACAGAAGCCCACTATGACCAACACCAGAGGAGTATGCTTTCGAGCAACGAACTCAAGCAAATCAAACTAACTTTGGGAATTCTGCTACCTTTCGACGATATGCAGAACGAAACAATGCTGAACTCAGGCGAATGAAATCTTTCATGCACTCAGCTACGAGCTCTGCTCATGATATCGATCGAGTTCAGCTGCTAAACTATCAATACATTCACATTTGTGTACTTCGTAAAATGGAACTCAACTGTCTACAAAAACTGTCTCAATAAAACATTCATTTTATTGTTATATGTTCCTTTGTCTTCTCTCATCACAAATAATTCCAAACAAGCTCCACAGCTCGTCAAAAACAAAAGTTTGACAAAACGTATCATTATACAGTCGAACTCTCGCGAACGAATAAACACTACATAAAGATCTCTTAAAACGATCCTTTATATCGAACTCGGATCATCAGATGATCCTCCAAAACGTCTGGCCAGACTAACCTAAATGAGTTCGTCAGTTCGCTGTTCGTCCCAAAACCGAACTACCGCATAAGCAACATCTGCTCGCGGTCAAAAGGACTTAGTCTAAAACCTAATCTTCAATCTTAACTTCTTCTCTATCTTTCGCCTATTGAGCTCATCACTTCGCTCAATAGGCTGGGGGGCTATTGTTGGATCATGATTTATCACCTAAATCTGGCCCTTGTTAAGGCCCATTAAATGATTCTTCAAACTCTGCTTACTTGGGCTTACCTGTTTAAAGGCCCGTTCCAGTCTTCATCGAGCTACCGTATGCAAGAGCTACCGTTCAGGACTTAGTCAAGGTTATTCGGCATAATCCCAGGAAATGAGGAGTACGTGCAGCAGAAGATCCCACAAAATCCGCGCAGCAGTTAGGAGATGAGGAGTTTATATAAAGGAAGCAGGAACCAGGCAGAAGGGGTCTTTTTTGACTTATCTTTTTAGATTCGATCACTTTTAAGCTCTACGAGCTATTATTCATAGATTCATTCTCTGTAAACACTTCTTCAATCAATACAAGTCCACTTTGTTGATCTAAGCTTTATTGTTGTTTGGCTCATAGAGAGATTCTTACCTACCTATCCTTCTCATCTCTTAATTCACTCCAAATTCTTGAGTGTGGGATCTTTGTCCCACAGCAAATACCAAGAGTTGTAAGGAATTAAAGAAGATCATGGATAAGTATGCTGCAGTATCAGGTCAACTAATCAATTTCCAAAAGTCTGCCACCTCAAGAAACTCGCTCAAGAATAAAAAGCCTTCTTCTCATTGAGAAAGAGGGAGGAGCAGGCAAGTATTTAGAGTTACCTGAACATTTATGGAACAGTTCCCTGCAATGAATTGGAATCAACAAGTATGGAAAACTCACACTTGACCAAAATTAAAGCTTTTTCTGTGGAAAGTTTTACCGGCATTTGTTGTAGATGTGAGGAACCAGAAACCATTCTCCACAAGCTCCACTTTCAGGGCTCTTTGATTCAGCCCGAATACTGAATGTTCGAGATGGGCTAGCTTCCGCTCAACAACTCTTGACTCTCCCACCCATTGGCCTCGACAAAGGTCTCCTTTACTCTTGGATCTGTTATAGTATTTAGAAGAGTATTATACTTAGTATGTTAATCAAGGGTTTTTACCCATAGGGTATCCTAAACCCTTAACTTACTTTTTTGATGCCCATTGCCCTCTTTTTTTTCACAAAACTTGAAGGTTTAGTAATGGGCTGGTACCCTTGGTGAAAGGGTTTCAAAAGGATTATCCTAATGGGCTTAGGGTATCCTATAGTTTTTTTTTAATTATCTTTTTCTCTGCTTATCTTTGCAATTGTCGACATTCTCTGTAAGTTTCCATCTTCTTCTTCTTCTCTCAATTTCATGCTTCTATCGCGTAATTTTGATTTTCCGATTCGTTTCCATGTCCCGATCTGAACCAATTCGTTCGTAGATTTTTGATATCATCTATTGTCTTTGATTACGAGTTTTCTCTGTGAATTGATGTTAGTATTTTTCAATTTCTATGCCGATTACGGAAGATCAATTGGATTTGGGCACGACCTCGAATTTTGAATCTTCTTCTTGCAAAATTCATCATGTGAATTTATGAAATTTGCCATGGGTGATTTCGATAAAGTCGCTTTAGCTTGCAGAAGTATGTGTTGGATATGGATCAAAAGCTTTGTAACAAAGAGATTGCTGAATACTTCTTAAATTGAAAAAGAAAAGGAAATGGTCGTTTTATAGACCTTACAACAGCAAAAGCGAAAACTACTCAACTGAAACAAAACCACGAAACAGACTCTAAGCTGATCGTGTTAAAGCTCCTACAAATCAGGACGACTTGTTCTTATTGAAATATTCAAACTTAACTTAAAACACCAAAAAGACAGCGTTTTATTCTTCAATTCCTCCCCTAAACTGGAAACGCTTCCTTCCAGTTTAATCATCCTTGCAACAGACTCCCATTCTTCCTCTGAGCTTCTCAAACACTTCAAGCTTTACAGCTTTAGTCATTATGTCTGACAGTTGTTCTTCGGTAGCACAATAATCGACCACGATGACTCCATCATTCACCAATTCACGCAGAAAGTGAAACCTCACATGAATATGTTTGCTCCTCCCATGTAACACCAGATTCTTTGACAATTTGATAGTGGAACTATTGTCACAGAATAGAACGGTACCTTCTCCTTGTGGTGATCCAATTTCTTCCAGTATGTTTCTCAACCAAACAGCCTGACACGCTCCATAAGCTGCTGCGACAAACTCAGCCTCTGTTGTGGACAATGTCAATATTGGCTGCTTCTTTGAAGCCCACGAGACAGCTCCTCCTCCCAGCATGAAGACATACCCTGAAGTACTCTTGCGATCATCCATATCTCCTGCGTAATCGCTGTCCACAAAACCAACAAGTTTCTGCCCTTCTCCTTCCTTGTATCTTATACCGTAAGCCGTAGTGCCTTGTACATACCTTAGAATCCTCTTTGCAGCTAACATATGTTGCTCAGTTGGATTCTCCATGTACCTACTAACCAGATTTACAGAGTAGATCAAATCCGGTCTAGTAGCCGTGAGATACCTCAAACTTCCCACCAGTTGTTTAAACGTTGTAGGATTGACTGCTTCTCCAGCTCCTTCCTTTGACAGCTTATTACCAGGCACGATTGGATTCTTCACCGAGTTGCAATTCTCCATTCCATATTTGAGTAGTATCTCATCTGCATACTTCTGCTGATTTATGAATATGCCTTTATCATCTTGAATCACTTCAACACCCAAAAAATATTTCATCTTTCCTAAATCAGTCATCGAGAACTCCATCATCATCGAGCTCTTGAACTCTTCTAGCATTGTTGTGCAGCTGCCCGTGTAGATCAGATCATCTACATAGAGACTTACTATCAGGATATTGCCTTCCTTCCTCTTCAAGAATAGAGTATGCTCGCAATAGCACTTGTCGAATTTTTCTCTCCTGAAGTAGCCTTCAATTCGACTATACCAAGCTCTGGGCGCTTGTTTCAATCCATACAGGGCCTTCCTCAGCTTGTACACTTTGTTACTCCCTTCTTCAAAGCCCTTTGGCTGCTCGACATAGACATCCTCCCTCAAATCTCCATGCAGGAAGGCGCTTTTGACATCAAGCTGATACACATTCCAGTTATTCTCAGCAGCTAAGGAAAGAATAGACCTGATTGTGTCCCATCTTGCTACTGGCGCAAACACTTCATGAAAATCCACTCCATACTTCTGATGATAACCCTTTGCGACTAGACGTGCCTTGAACTTATCAATATCTCCTTTCTCGTTAAATTTGGTTTTGTAGACCCATTTAACACCAATAACCTTTGCCCCGTCTGGTAACTCCATCAGCTCCCACGTGTTGTTATCTTCTATGCTCTTGATCTCAGCTTCCATTGCCTTTCTCCAAACCTCTTCTCTGACAGCATCTTCAAAGCAGGTTGGATCATCTGACGCAACAAATAAACAGAAGATGTCTTCTCCTTCTTCTGTTATGAGAAAGCCTGCATTTCCTGCAATATAATCCTTCATCCACACTGGTGCTTGTCTTTGTCTTCCCCCTCTGACGAGACTCTGCTGTGGACTGTGAGGCTGAATCTCTTCTCCTTCTTCTTCTATAGCTTCTTCCTCGTCTGGTGTGTTTGTGTCTTCTTCTTCTTCTGGGATTGTGGTCTCTTCTACAGGATTCTCTTCTCCATTTTGAGGCTCCTCTACAATCTCTGCATGTTCTCCCTCGTCTGATTCTATCACCAGTTCATCCCAAGAGAGCTCAGTACTCTGCAGTTTGTCTCCCCACTCCCATCTCTTGTTCTCATCAAAGTGAACATCTCGACTCACTAAGATCCTTTTTGTCTCTGGATTGTAGAGACGATACGCTTTAGATTCCTTACTGACACCGAACATGACGCATTTTGTGCTCTTCTCGTCAAGTTTTATGCGCCTTTCATACGGTACCAACGCAAAAGCAACACATCCAAAAACTTTTAGATGATCCACCGATGGCTTGTGTTGACTCCACTTCTCTTCAGGTGTTATATCTCCTAACGCAGCTGATGGACTTCTATTCAGTATATGTACTGCATACTGAACAGCTTCAGGCCAGAAACTCCTTGGTACAGACATCTCAAGTAGCATACACCTCGTCATGTTCATGACGCTTCTGTTCTTCCTTTCTGCTACCCCGTTCTGTTGTGGCGTGTATGCGGCTGTGAGCTGTCTTTTTATTCCCATCTCCTTGCAGTAATCAATAAACGCCTTTGAGTTGTATTCACCCCCTCTATCTGTTCTCAAACAGACTAGAGTTTGTCCCAATTCTCTCTCAGCTGCAGCTCTAAACTCCTTAAAGAAGCCAAGAGCTTCTGACTTCTCTGATAAAAAGTAACTCCAGCATTTCCGGCTAAAGTCGTCTATGAAATTGAGTATATACCTCTTTCCACTCTCTGAGACAGGCGAAATAGGTCCACAGATGTCACTGTGAACTAGCTGAAGCCCTCTGGTTGAATTCCACTCACTCTTCTTTGGTATACTGTCACGATTCTGCTTCCCCTTCATACAGATTTCACAGACATTTTCAGCTTCTTCCAGGCCAGTGATTGGTAGCCCTGTCACCATTGTCTTCTCCGCTAACATCTTCAGACCTCTGTGATGTAAGTGACCAAACCTGCGATGCCACAGTTGATCTGATTTCTCTGTTACTTGCAGGCATTTGGCTTCCTCCATCTCCCTCTTTTCTCTTACGATGGCCAAGATGATAAACATTCTGTTTTTCGTCATAGCAGAATGCATGATTATCCTCTGTTGCTGTTTATGCCAAATCTCACAAGCATTATCCTCGATAATCACTCTCAATCCCTTTTCCTGCAGTTGGCCTACACTAAGTAGATTGTTCTTTAGGCCTGGAACAAAATACACCGACGAGATCAATTGAGTGAAGCCATTGATCTCAAGGCGTAGACTTCCTTTTCCTTCTACCATCATCCTACGATCATCACCGAGTTTAACATTCTGACGAAAGCTACTGTCAAACTCGATAAACCACTCCTTTGTGCCGCACATGTGGTTGCTACAACCCGAATCCAGGAACCAAACATGTTCCTCATCTCCTTTGATCATGTCAACATGCGCCATTAGAAGAATATCCTCTTCCATCTCTGCGTAATTGGCCTCCTTGTCCCACTCTGGACACTCAGACTTGTAATGTCCCATCTTCTGACATTTGTAGCACTGCACCGACGCTTTGGAGGGGCTTCCTCGACCTCTTCCTTGATAACCACCTCTGCCTCGTCCTCGAGCTGGTGATCCTCCTCTGCCTCTGCCATTATTGGGCTTCCATTGTCCTTCTATCTTAAGAGCATGTTCTTCTCCTGCATGTCTACCAAGATTTTGCTCGTGCACCATCAGGGAGCTTTGTAAACCATCAACTGTCAGTGTCTTGATGTCATTTGACTCCTCAATGGCACACACCACATACGTGAACTTTTCAATCAGGGTTCGCAAAATCTTCTCCACCACCTTAGAGTCCGGCATATCTTCTCCCAGATTTCTCATGTTGTTGGCAACCTCCATAACTCTTGAGAAATATTCGGTGATGGTTTCACCTATCTTCATCTCGAGCACTTCAAAGTCTCTGCGCAGCCTCTGCAGTTGCGCGCTTTGAACTCTCTCATTCCCTTGATACTTTCGCTTCATGGACTCCCACAGATCCTTAGACGTCTGCTTCTGAAGGATCGTTTTGAGGATCGTCTTGTCTATGGACGCAAACAAGTAGTTCTTCACTTTGTGATCGATAACAGTCTTCTCTGCTATCTCTGTCCTCTGTGGTCCAGTGAGGATCACATTTCTCTCCGCCCTTGGGATCCCTGTTTCGATTATATCCCACCACTCCTTTGATCGAAGAAGGTTCTCCATGAGCATTGCCCAATGCTCGTAGTCTCCATCAAACTTTGGCACGATCAAAGCATCCTTCTCACTCATTTTGTTTTGTGTTTTCTCTCAGGTTCGCAAAAGGCTCTGATACCACTTGTTGGATATGGATCAAAAGCTTTGTAACAAAGAGATTGCTGAATACTTCTTAAATTGAAAAAGAAAAGGAAATGGTCGTTTTATAGACCTTACAACAGCAAAAGTGAAAACTACTCAACTGAAACAAAACCACGAAACAGACTCTAAGCTGATCGTGTTAAAGCTCCTACAAATCAGGACGACTTGTTCTTATTGAAATATTCAAACTTAACTTAAAACACCAAAAAGACAGCGTTTTATTCTTCAGTATGAGTAATCTGTAATTAGCTTTAGATGTTTGAGTATTGATAGATTTATGCTCACTGAATCTGGTTGTGTGTGTTTGTGAGAAGATACATGGTGTAGAATAAGACTATATACTTAGTGAAGGGATCGGAAAATTCTTCAAAAATGGGGAATCGATGTTGAACGTGAAGTTAGGGGAAAAAAGCTTCACTATGCATCCTTGTGACTAAGTTTATTTTGAAACTGTTAATGAAAATGGAATATAGTCATTTATTAAGCCTTATGGAACAGAGCATAAATGCTTGAGATTCTGAGAAAGAAATTGTGTGTTTTGGTGTCTGATTTCTCCACAAGAACATGAACCTGAGGAAATGTTCTTCTTGAAATCGTGATTGAAATTGTAAATATTGTCTTGGTTTGGTCTTTACCGTTAAGAAATGCTGAGATTTCATCTAAATTGTAAATTGATTTCGGATCATCATGTAACTTGATGAACATTTTTTTCTAGCATAACCAAATATGATTAACATTTTATTTAACAAAATTTAAGAATAAAATTTATCACATATATAACAAAACTATTTTATAATATAAAAATTTGACAAAAAAAATCAACATAAAATATTAATGTTAATTAAGCATTAACAAATAAAAAGACAAAAAAACAGTTAGGGTATCCTTAGGTACCCTAAAACCTTGAGGGTTTTTTCTGGACTACCCTATTGGTACTAGGGTATTTTCATGACTTTCTAAACTAGGGTCTTTTATAAAAAAACTATTTCAAGATTAGGGTAGGGTAGGGTTATTTTACCCATAACAACATCCCTAATTATACTCTTTGTAATCCAATCAACTTTTATTAATAGAGTATTTAGGAGAGCATTTAGAAACTGCTAATGCTCTCTAAACTGCTCCTCCCTCCCTGCTTTGAAATGGAGCTTTTCCAAAGCATTGAGCCTTTTTTTGTTTTTTTGTCGTCTAGAATTTTATCAGAAAGAGAAAGTTACAAGGTGTTATACACCAGCCAAACTACAAACGGTGACACATATAAGTCGGCGGCAGACGAATAAAGCCCCAGAAACAAAGCCGGTGACAGACGAATAAAGCCCCGGAAACAAAGCCGGCAGCAGACGAATAAAGCCCCGGAAACAAAGCCGAGAAGGATAAACCCACGGAAGCAAAGCCCCAAACTAACATAGATAACAAAAGGAAATACTAGATTAAAAATATCGAACGAGCCTCTAAGAGGAGATCTAGTCTTGACCATAAGACCAAGGAGAACACAGCGAAACTATCTTCGGAAGGGGATAGAACAGGTCAATAACTCCGAAAGACCTTTGGAGAAACTCCTATCCACTGAGAAACAGATACCAAATTGGTGAAACATCAGAGATTCGCGCAGCAAGAGCCGGTACCTACATAGATTCCACCATATCGTAACCTCAACGAACCAACACTGGATCTACACAAGATACTCCTGACAATCCTTGGCGAAACACCATCAAGAGACCAAACCCCACAACAGAAATTCAAAAAACGATAGAAGTAAAAGATCTCCAACACTTGCATCTACCAGCTACAGAGAAGACAAAGGAAGAAAAGATGCACGATTAACAGATGGAGCCGAGATACGGTGATGATCCGAAGCACCGGCAGCAAACGAAGAAGGAGAAGAAAAACAAAAGCAAAAGATCGAGGACATGATCTGCTAACAAGGGATGTTTACAGACCAGTCACACCGAAGATCTAACAGATCCGGCACTTTCCGCTTAGCTACAGGCTAGATCCGTTCAGATCTACTCCTTTTTGCCTCAACTCTACACCAAACGAAGCACCCATCGAATCTCTATCCCAAACCTAAAACCAAACTACAAGCCAACTAAAACAGCAAAGAGGAAAGACTGACTGACGCCGACGCTATGGGAGCCGTCCGACGCCCATCCATCGAGAGAAGAAGAAACGTTTGACTATCGCCCTATTTGTCGCCGAGAGAGATAAACTCCAAAATCAAATAAAGAGCCTTTAAAATATTAAAAAATATTAAAATAATTATATTTTATTTATTTATAATGATAAAAAATCGAAAATTATATTTATATTAAATTTAAAATATTATAATTTTGAAACTTATTTTTATCATTAATGTATTATTCATAAAATAATAATTTAATAACATTAAAATTTAATAAATATAATTTAAATATGATATAATTATGAAATAATTATTAAATAATTTATAAAAAATTAGAAAAATTTTATATTATTTATAGAATATATATAATGTATTAAAATAAATATCAACATACACATTAAATATTTTAACAAAAAATTATAATAAAATAGCTCACAGCTCTACCAATCACATAAAATATATATTAGTCAAGAGCATACAGCTTCAGCACCACCCTGCTTATCTTCCATAAGCCTAATGTTCTAAATGCTTTACCAATCAAGGCCTTTGTAGCCAAACTTTAAGAACTCTTATAATTTCTAAAGGCTAATATTTTAATGAAAATCGTTGACAAAAAAAAAAAAAAAAAACAAATTAAGATATTTATTTGACATCCTTTATATACTAAATCACAAGTCACTCAACCAATCATAAGTTGACATGTGTCAAGATTAACTTAAAAAAACATTAATCACCTATTAACATAATCCATGTCACAATTTGCGGAGGAAATAATTATAACTCAATAAAACTCACAGGCTGAAAATTATAATCAAACTATTGTTGAAAATTCATATTATATGTTATTAATTCATATAAAATTGTTATAATTTCTTTTATCTCGTATGTAGTACGGGGGGAATACTAGTTAAATCATAAGTCATAACCTATCATGGAAAACCAGCATAAAATCTTAATGGTCAAACGTAGTACTACAAAAGTTGAAAGAATTCATTCAAAATTTAAATCTTCAGTTTTCACAATAAGTCCTTTATCTTTATTACTATTCAGTAAATTCCACGGGGGGAAATATCTCTAGGTAATACTACGAGGCCAAATGCAAAATACAAAGAAAGTTTGAGGGACTTGAATGTAATGGAAAATAGTTAAATAGAGAGAGTTCGAGAGACGGAGAAGGCATCGAAAGACACTTTCCCAAAAATTAGGGTTCTTGAAACTGCTTATTCGAGAGGAGAGCGATGGGTGAAGGTGAACTATCACTTGATGGTCCGAAACCAGGTGAACTATCACTTGATGGTACGAATCCAACTCGGTTACATTCTCTGTCTATTTTTCTTTATCTGATCGATTGATCAAGATCTTGGTTCTGGTTCTTGTCTTGTCTGAACAACAAGATTGGACATGGTTTGTCGAAGATGCGTTTGTGGTACATTCACCCGATGAGCCTAAACCATGGTTTAAACCATGGTATATCACGAAAACTGAGGAAGATGAGCCTAAGCTCACAACAAGGCAAGAAGTTATTCTCATGAACGAACAAATCGATGCCAGCGAGGTTCTTTTTCTTGTTCTTGTTCTTGTTCTTGTTTTATATGCTATCAGTATCAATAGAGGTTTTACAGTTTTGAAACTGATAGTTGATGTGAATTATTATGTGAATTATCGTAGGGGTTCGATATTAATTACAAGCTGTTCCGCTGCCTTTTCAACTACCATCCTGTTGTTTTAGAAGCTCATCAATTTGTTGAGCCGCCAGAAACCAATGCGGATTTGCTCAAGAGGCTGTGTGAGAAATCCATTGATGACTACAATCAAGAAAACGTGAGACAAGTTTCTGCTTTTATGTTTGTGACCATTCTTGTGTTGTTACAATCTAATTCAATGATATCTTTTGTTTTCAAGCAGAAGACGGAACTTGAATTTGTGAAGCCACTTTATGCGAATTTTCACTCGGCTTCTGGAGTAATGTTTCTCATAACATTCCAAGTGAAAGATCCTGTTGATAACCTGACAAAAGAGTTCCAAGCTAGGGTTCATTACTCTTACGTCGACAAGAGCAACTTTGTCTTCTGCAGGCCAAAACCCAGTCCAGACGGTACTCTTTTCTTTTGTAGTAAAACGATTTTGGCAACCTGTTTTGAAACTGGTTGTTGTTACTTGAGAGACTTATGGTTGGTATTTTGGATTGTTGTGGCAGTTTCGACCGACGAAGATAGCCTTGGAGATGCTGAAGAAAATCCCAAGAAACAACGGTATATTATCTATTTATCTTTTTCCCTTTCCTTTCCCTCGAGTGTGTTTGATGTGAGGAGAATCTTATCCCAGATTGTTCCTTTCAT
The DNA here is from genome assembly GCA_026724425.1 of Erythrophleum ivorense. Taxonomy (NCBI): domain Eukaryota; kingdom Viridiplantae; phylum Streptophyta; class Magnoliopsida; order Fabales; family Fabaceae; genus Erythrophleum; species Erythrophleum ivorense. The sequence continues at coordinate 2,194,293 of JAIUCV010000084.1, forward strand.
AATATTTGCAGTCTGGAATAGGAGCTTTTTATGGATGCGCCACAAAAGTCTTTGGACGTGTTCCCATCTATCTACTATGTGGCAAACTTATGACTTGGCTAAATTATCTCTTAAGTTATTTGTAATATCTTTAAGGGTTTTGTGCAAAAAAACCCTCCAACTAATTTTTTTTTGCAAATTAAACCCTCAATTATATTACGTGCAAGTCAATCACCTGAACTCCAAAGTCACCCGCAATATAGTCCCTGGCTATATTTGTCACAAAATTTAAAATGTTTTCTGCAAAAAAACCCGTGAATTATTATTTTTTTTGCAAATTTAACCTTCAACTTAAAAAACACACAAATCAAACATACAAATAAGAAGATGTCATTTTTGTAATTTTTACTCGTTACATAAAATATTCTGTAATTTTTTTTTTGCCATTTAAAATATTTTAACTATATTTATTGAAAATAATTTAAACAAAAAAAATCATCAATCTCACTTCTTTCTTTGGCCTGTACCATTACGAGTCTTTTTCTCGATTAATTTTATTGTGAGTAAATTGATTTTTTTCTTGATCTCATTAGGTTTAAAATAAGTTGTTTTGTTTGTTGATATTTATGTTTATCTTTTGGTGTATGTACAAAAAGAATTTGTGTGATTTTGAAATTAATTTATGGGGGTTTATTGGTTCATGTATTTTGATGGATTTACAAATCCTAGCTAAAATCCTCCTTTATTAGATTAATGATTTTAAAATCTTTGTCAACCCCCTCCCTCCTATTTATTCAATGGTTTCTAAATACTAAATGAAATCATTGATGTCATATAACTAGTATATTTCGAGCTGTTTGAAAAACAATGAGTGAAATGTGTCCAAAGCCAACACTAAGGGGGGTTATTGGATTGATGATTTAAGAGGATTTGTTTTTTTTTCCAAATCACCTCTTATTGGATCTAGTATTTATAAAAATCACTAACAATCCAAGGTTATTGAACTAATCATTTGTACAAATTCCTTAAAATCTCCTCTTATTGGAAAATTAGGATTTCACTAATAAAAACTGTTTTGAGGGATTTGTGAGAGATTTTCTAGTTAAAAACAAAAGAATCCAAATACCACCTTATGAGGTGAGATTTTCCAAATCCTCTTAAAACTTCATAGATTTGGATTTATCCAAATAACTCCAAATCATTGATACAATAAACCCCCCTAAATTTTTCCGACCATTTGGCGTTTTAAAAGGGTCCTAAGAAAGTCTTATAATGGGTCAATGCAATGATAATTTTGGACGGGTCACACGAACTAATTTGTTCATTCAACTTGCAGATTAATGTAATATCCCAGGCCATAACATCTTGGACCTTTTTCGGGTAAAAGGGTCTCTAAGAAAGCCTACTACCATAACCTTTCAATTTTGACCCATCGATGATTCCCTAAAACTATAATATTTTAAAATAGTAGTTTTAAAATTGAAAATTTAAAATACTATATTTTAAAATTTTAAAAAATCGATGATTTTGAAATTAATTTAGGGGGGGGAAGGGGAGGCGGGTTTGACAAAGATTTTAAAATCATTAATCTAATAAAGGGGAATTTTAGCTAGAATTTGTAAATCCATAAATATACATAAACCAATAAACTTTTCTAAATTAATTTCAAAATCACACAAATTCTTTTTGTACATACACCAAAATATAAACATAAATATCAACAAACAAAACAACTTATTTTAAACCTAATGAGATCAAGAAGAAAATCAACATGACTCGTAATGGTAGAGGCCAAAGAGAGAAGTGAGATTGATGATTTTTTTTGTTTAAATTATTTTCAATAAATATAGTTAAAATATTTTAAATGACAAAAAAAATTACAGAATATTTTATGTAACGAGTAAAAATTACAAAATGACATCTTCTTATTTGTATGTTTGATTTGTGTGTTTTTTAAGTTGAGGGTTAAATTTGCAAAAAAAATAATAGTTCGCGGGTTTTTTTTGCAGAAAATATGTTAAATTTTGTGACAAATATAGCCAGGGGCTATATTGCGGGTGACTTTGGAGTTTAGGGGATTGACTTGCACATAATATAATTGAAGGTTTAATTTGCAAAAAAAATTTAGTTGAAGGGTTTTTTTGCACAAAACCCTATCTTTAAACTGTTGTGTTCTAGTAAGCTAAGCTAACTGTGGCGAACTTACCATCTCTGAATTGTAATTTGGCTACTCTTAGTTATGTGACTTATGTCTTATTGAATATCTCTATGATTGTTGTTTTCTAGTAAGCTTGGCTGAATATGTTGATTGATGGCCTTAATGGAGCTTGATTTCTTTATCATACCTTCTCAACTGTTCAACTTTACGTCCACCTGCTACATATAATTGGTAGTGTAGTGGATCAGGTAGTGGATCAAGAGTCCATAACCAGTTATGAGCTCTTGGTGTAAGAATCATCACTACATTGCTTAGCACCTGTGAGCTCTTGGTACTGTGAGTTTGTGACTCATTTGGTACTAGCAACAATTATTATCCTGGTTTTATTGATCTGAGAACTCAGGATTCGAGCAAGTTAGTAGCTTCAGAGTATCGACCATAGACAGAATATGGCAAAACTGACCTGTAAATGTTTAGTGTAGTTATGCCAATGTAGGGAATGTAACGAGATTTAAACTAGTAGTAAAATCCCTCTCTAGGTAACAATTGCTTCCGACCAATCTCAACTTGTTACATATAATTGGTAGTGACCTTAGTTGATAAGTGGAACTTAACTTTCTTACAAATAGGGAAGTAGCCGAACTCTAATCAGAATGCTTGTAGTTTGATGAGTCTGACAATAGTTATTTGGATCCTTAGTGATTATTGAGTTTAAAAGTTTATTTGTATAATAATCAATCAGCATCCCATCTTGGTCCATTGGTTTTTAATTAAGCCTCTATAAACTTTGTTTGGATCAACCAACATATATGCTTGGTTCTACGATCATACTATGAGTCTCAATATGATTAGAAGCACAAGTATTAAAGCCTTTGATTTTGTTTAGCAATATGAATGTTTTCTACGATTTCCATACTAGGATTAGACCACTTTGATTAATATTAAAGCCAACATTGCATGACAAAAAGGCCCTCTTTGCCTCAAAGTTTGCTAAACGCTAAACAGCATAATGAAAGGTACAAGTAGCAAAAGGAAACAAAAAATCGAGAAAGCTGAGGAGCATTACAAAACAAGAACAAGTCTTTTTTTTCCCAGTGTAAGTCAATCTTCAATCCACGTACGCATCAAGAAGCTGTGATATAGAAACAAATAATAAAAGAATTTATAAACTCAGACTATAATAACACTAGTGATTTAATATTAAATTATTGGTTATTACTTACCACGGGATAAACGATGTACTTGATCAACGATGGTTTTCCATTGCGGCTAACCTCACGGATTATTTTTCCGTACCCATTTTCACCCCAAGTACGTCCGGCCGAGTTCTGAACTGACCAATAGTGCACTCCGTCAAGTGTTGTTCCGTAGCCCCTACACAGCATCATGTGGTAATCGAGATCCTCCTGTGGATCTTCCTTAGGACCCTCGTAGATACCATCCTATTTCACAAAGAAACTTACAAAATGCAAAGAGCAAAGAAACTTTGAGGACTAACCCCTTTGAATTTCGCAAAGTCTAGGTGGTGCTGTACTATGGAAATCGCCACTGGCCGTTTGTTGAGCAAAAGGATAAGATCCTTCTCAACCACTTTGCTTATCTCTTATTTGCGGATGATACTATGTTTTTCTGCAAGGCAAATACCAAGAGTTGTAAGGAATTAAAGAAGATCATGGATAAGCAACAGAACAAGAGCAAGATGAAGAAAAGGAAGAAGAAGAAGGCCAAGCATTTAGCTGGATTGCAGCTGCAATAGCCTACGTACCTGGTGTGTTCTGTGGTCTCACCATCGGCCATATTCTGAGTTCATATAAACATGAGTGGTTCCTGAGGATCCTTAACTCTTTTACTTAGTCAATCAAAGAATTATTTCCATGTCGTAATTTAAATTTAATATTTTAATGTCGTTAAGAGATCTGTTATGCAAAGTTGTATGGAGAAACAGATTTATATAATTGTTGTGAACGTATAAATTTATGTTCGTCTGAATTTGTGTTGTTTTTGTTAGAGAATAAAATATAAACTTCTGAAACAAAAACCAATAAAAGTTGAAATTCAAGGGCCTAAATTTAAAAGTTGTAAATGTTTTTAGAGTTGTATTGTGTGAGTGTGTGCGTTTTGTTTTCTAAAGTTTCCCCATATTTTCGTTACATTACAATCTCTCATTTCTCTCTGTCTCTCTTCCTTTTGCTTTCGATTTTTTTTTTCTTTTTTTCCAGATTCAGTTTCAGCAAAAACAACAAAGAACCCTAATTTTCTCATTACCTTTTACGCCTGAGACTCGTATTCTTCTTCTTCTTCCACATTGTTGATTTTTTTTTTTTTTTTTTGGTTCACGAAAATGGAACCCATGAAAAAGGTTAGATTACGATTCGAATATTCTAATGCTGATTCTAGCTCCTTGGCGTCGTTTTCTCACCCAAAGAAAAAAAAATCCCAAATTTGTTCGTTGTTGTAAATTATTGAGAAATTGCGTATGATTCGTGTAACCTTCGAGGATTGTTGGAAATGATTTTTGATTTTTAAGTCCTTGTTTGTCGTCTTCGTGTTCTTAACTTTATTTCCTAGTTTTTCAATTACTGGGGAATATTTTATTAATTCCGATGCGTCGTAATAGTTTAATGTGAGCAATATGTAACGTATAAAAGCGAGAGCTTTTTGTGTGGGTCTCAATCCCTTTTTGGGCAGAATCACAAACAATTGTAAGATTTTTCTGTTTCTTAAGGCACTGTTTGATTGATTTTTGTTTAAGAATTTGTATCTTTCCTTTGCTTGCATATCTGCGTTTAGTTTTGTCTCTCTCTCTCTCTCCGTGTATTCTTCTTGCGCCATTTGTCTGGTTATAGATTTTTCTGCCACAAGGAGTTTTTCAAAAACTCAGATTTTTATACATTTGGGGAGGGAAATCACTAAATTAATCAATAATTATTCGGAATATGTATGGGTCTTATGTTGATTCTTGATTACAAACATTATTTACTCTGATTCTTGATTATGAACATTATTTGCTTGAGTGGATATAACTCTGATTCTTCTTTGTTTGTATTTTTGTAGACGCAATAAGCTAATCTGAGAGTGGAACCTTCTTCATTAACAAACCTGAATAATCTTTAATTGTTGTATATAAGCAAAACTATTATTAAAAAAAAAAAAAAAAAAAGATTATCAAGATGGAGGAGATGTCAACAGATAATATACATGGAGTCATTTTAGCCGTGTCTTCGAGTATATTCATCGGTTCGAGCTTCATCATCAAGAAGAAAGGTCTTAAGAAGGCTGGTGTTAGCGGAGTCAGAGCAGGTTTTGATCCATTAGAGAGCTATTACTTATACTCTTACCTCTTCAAAATTTACTAATCTTGCTTTTTTTAATGGTTTCTTTGCTGTGATTAGGTGAAGGAGGGTATGGATACTTATATGAACCTTGGTGGTGGGCTGGGATGATAACAAGTAAGTTTTGTTCAATATCGCCTTAAGTGGGTTTAGGAGATTATGCTGCAAAAGTTTAAACCTGCTTGCTATCTAGCTAGAGATGTTTACATGTTTGGTAGTTTTTCAATCAGAAGCACATAACTGATGCAGACTGATTATGAGTTTTTTGTGTGGGCTAATGGGACATGTTTTGGATGTTATCACTAAGAAACGATCTCTCTCTCTTTTACCGAGATATTGTTTTTAGGCTTTGTCGAATGTGAGAGGCTTATGGTTTCCAAGGATCCTGCTTAATTTATTTTGGGCCATCATTGATTCTGTATGGCAGTAATCTGATAGCTTGGAAGAGTAACAATCATTAGATTGATTTCAAACCATCTCCAAAATCAGTTGTTAAGCTATTTCTTGAGAATAACAAGACAAACAAACAAGCAAAAGCATGAAAAATTATTGTTATGACAGAGATGGATTAACAGGATCGTGTTCCTACTTCTTACAGTGATTGTTGGGGAGATAGCTAATTTTGCAGCTTATGCATTTGCACCGGCTATTCTAGTGACACCTTTGGGAGCTCTAAGTATTATTTTCAGGTATCTGTATCCACTATGCCTTATCTCTCTCTCTCTCTTTCTCGCTGTATCTGTCGAAAGTTTCCTGAAAACAATAACCGTGTTAATGCAGCGCAGTGCTTGCACATTTTATCTTGGAAGAAAAATTGCATATGTTCGGTATACTTGGCTGCGTCCTCTGTGTTGTTGGATCTACAACAATTGTTCTACATGCTCCTCACGAGCAAGACATTGAATCAGTCAAGCAAGTATGGCACCTTGCTACTGAACCAGGTATCTATAGCTTAGCTATAAATTACAGGTCTCTATGTTTAGATTCTCTAATTGGAACTGAAAACATGTTCTGTTGCTTGAATGTTTTAACCAGGTTTCCTTTCTTACTCTGCTGTGGTCTTGGTTGTGGTGCTTGTACTGATCTTCTACTACGAGCCGCGTTATGGGAAGACGCATATGATCGTATATGTTGGGATTTGCTCTTTAATGGGTTCTCTTACTGTACGTTTTCATCTTTTTTCTTGAGCCATTTCTTTAGTTATCTCTCTCTCTCTCTCTCTTTGCTTTTAAGTAAATGTCTCTGTCTCTCTTCTATGTTAGGTTATGAGTGTTAAAGCTGTTGCAATCGCCATAAAGCTGACATTTTCCGGGATGAACCAGTTTAAGTACTTCCACGCATGGATTTTCATCATAGTAGTAACCATTTGTAGCATTTTGCAAATCAACTACTTGAACAAGGTGAATAGCAACAAGATCCTGATACTACTTTTCTTGTCAGATTCCAAAGTTTGTCCACTAACTAACCTTATCTCTGCAGGCTCTAGATAATTTCAACACCGCGGTGATATCACCTGTGTACTATGTTATGTTTACAACATTCACCATCTTAGCTAGCATGATCATGTTCAAGGTAAAGTAAAAATCTACTAACTTAAGAAGGCGGTTTTTTGGAGAGAATCGATCATCATCAACATTTTGTTTATGGTTGACCAGGATTGGGCTTCTCAGAGCGGATTGCAGATTGCGACACAGCTATGTGGCTTTGTGACCATTTTATCAGGAACCTTTCTTCTCCACAAGACAAAAGACATGGGAAACAGTGGTAGCTTACGTGGCAGCGCCACGACACACTCGCCTAGAGAGACTCCTGTCTTCATCAACTCAGGTTCCGGCCGCAGTACTAATTCCAATCTCTAGCTTTTTCAGTTTTATAATCCCACGGCTCAAATGGTAGATCATCTGAAAGGCCTAGAGATGAGGCAACACGAGTAACAGAAGCCTCAAAGAGAGCTTTTTTTTTTTATTGGGAGGTAATGGGTTTTAAAGGTATACTTTGTTTGTGGAGAGGGGAAGGGTTTAGTGAAATGATTTGTTAGGGATAATATTTGATTGATTTCTTAATGTTCTTTCTTCCCTTTCTCTTCTTTTTTTTGTTTAAGGAAAAATTTAAACACAGAACTAAGGATTACAGCTTTTTACTTTTTGTCTCTCATTTTGTAACAAGATCCAAAAAAAAATCTTTGGCACATCTTAAAACAAAGAACAATATCTTTGTTCTCTAGCCTTTTATTTTTTTTGTTTTGTTTGATTACTAATCCTCAAAGCATGTAGATAGCGTGACATTCTTGTAATGGGTCGAAACCTAAACTAGTGACATACTTTTATCATTTAAGGCCTCTATAATGTGGCAAGTGAAGGACCAGCAGTGAAGGTTCATAGTATCTTGCTGATCGGTTCTTCTCCCATAACCGAATCAGAACCAAAATCTCCAAAAATCGGTTTGGTTTAATACGTTTCAATTAAAAATCTCAGGCCAAGTTGGTAGGATTCGAACCAGTGGCGAAGCCACTTGAAGCTATATGGGTTCAATTAGTTTAAAGTTTGTTAGTATTTTAGAAAGAAATGGTAAGAAAAATATCATTGCCACCGTAAAAATACATGTTGAATCTCAACATGACCCTGGTAAATAAAAGTTCTAGATTCGAACCATGGCCTCGACCCAAAGAACAAATCCTTCCCCACTATAACTCAATCGCTAAACCGACACCACTTGGTTATTATTCTCAGGCTTTAGTTAATGAATAATGCAATGTGACCGTTAGGAATCTCAAAAGAGATATGAAGAGAAGAACCTAACTAGCCATAGCTTCAATATGTATGCCTGAAAAAAATTGAGATGTTATTTTAGTGAGTTGTAGATAAAATGGCACATGATACTGTCTTATGAAGAAGTAGTTTTTTTAATGCCATTTTCCGAACAATAGACCGGACAAAAGACCTAAAATAAGGCATCTTTTTATATATATATATCATCTTCCGTAGTGTAGATGTGATTGAAGAAGCAGACAAGTGAAGATGGGACATGAGAGTTGGGGTCAATTTTAATTGAATTTTAATACAATTTTGAACTAAAAATTGACTTTCCCTAACTAAACAAACTTCCACGACTCTTCTACTCTTTTGCCATGTGATCTTCTTCTTTCACACTTTTGGGACCATCACTAATTCAGATTACTCGCCTAAGAGCCTCTTTAAACCTTCTTTGACATCTCTACAAAACTCAAAAGGGTCTCGAGATGAGACTGGTGCCCATAAAAAATACCCCCTACGTACATTGGCCCGACCTGTTTCGTGAAAAGGAAAAATCATCATAACTTTTTTGTCTCTTGGGTTAGATATTTTGGAACTTTTGTGGATTCTAAGATATTTTGAATCGGATATTTTGAGTACTACGAGCTGTTTTGAGTTCGGTATTGTACGTAGGGCGAACAACAAAGAAACTGACATAATACTTAATGAGTTTTGGTTGGTACTTGCTATATACGATTTTACGATATTCATATCGAGTATCCTGATTTCAGACCGGATAAGAATCATATTAACGTATATGGAACAGAAAATGCTTGTGAGTAGTTTTGAAGTTTGAAATGTTGACGTCAATAAGGTCACCATTCACATATTAATTACGTAAATCACGTTAAAAATAATAATGAAAAGTCATCACAAGATCAAGACATATAACACAAAGGTTTTGTACTAGTGTTTTATCTAGAATCAACCCGCATGTATTGCATGTTGTTGACAAGAAGAAATAGTCAATATCATAGTATCAAATTAATTGGTGTTATACCTTGCATTGCCGCGTTACAACAAATTATGGTGTTAGCTATCAATGTTTTTAGTCTTATGTGTCCATTCATAAGTCTCAAAAAAAAAAAAAATCAGTCTTGGCATTGATTAGCAGCTGAAGACAGAACCAATGTAGCCATTGGCCACATGCACGAAGCCATGTAGGACACACTTTACTTCTCAACTCCCCAACATTAATTAAACTAAGCTTCGTAAAATACCAAATACTCTTAATAATCTGTTTGCCAAAAGCATGTCCTTGTAGGTCACACATGCACATATTACTAACTCATATACATAGTTTTTATTAATAAAAAAATTCTAACTTCACCAATATATATAGACCCACATTTCTCTTTGGCTCATAAACCAAACTCAAATCTTCTCTCATCAAAAACAAGATCAAGATATATCTTAACTTGAGCCATTAATTCAAAGCTTTTATCTAGTTTTTTGTTTACAATACCAGAAATGGCATTCTTGAGAAGTTTGTTTGCCACGAAGCAAATCATTCGCCGGTCTTTGACTACTGAAACATCAACTCCGAAAGGGTTCTTGGCTGTGTACGTTGGAGAAAATCTGAAGAAGAAGAGATTTCTTGTTCCGGTTTATTACTTGAATAAACCATCTTTTCAAGCTTTGTTAAGGAAAGCAGAAGAAGAGTTTGGATTTGATCATCCAACCGGTGGGTTGAGTCTACCTTGCGATGAATCTTTCTTCTTCACTGTTACTTCTAAGATTCGTTGAGCCCACACAAGAATCAAGTTGCTTAGGAGAAAAACACACATTGTAAATAACCTACAATTTTATATTGTGAAGTTGTGGAAACATACATATACAGTATACTGCTGAGAAGAATATCAAAAATAGTAATTCAATGAAAATTTATGCTTTCGATTTCCATATTTTCCTTGCTCCATATTTTAGATGCAGTCAATTATACACGCGCTTTGTATCAGCCACATTATGCATAATTAGATTACCGATTAGGCGATTATGCCCATAAGCCCATAAGAATCAAGTTGCTTAGGAGAATGACAAACACTGTAAATAAACTACAATCTTATATTGTGAAGTTGTGAAGTTCAAAAGCATAAATTATCATTGAGTTATTCAACCAAACTTTGACAATATATATAGATACTGATGAGAAGAATAACTCAACGTATAAAAAATTATCATTGAGTTATTCAACCAAAAATAAAATGACAGATTCATGTTATTCAACCAAACTTTGATAAATACTATAAAATCTGGTGTTAAAATTGGTTATAAAACTTATAAATTTCATTTAAAAACTAAAGTTGTTCAACAAGTGATATTTTTTGTGCAACAAGTTTTTATATTTTCAATGTTATAACTTATAACCAATTCCATTTCAAGTGACGTTCTCAACTGATGATTTATAAGTTTACTTTTAAGATATTCTGCAATTGAATATATTTTAAGACATTTTTTTTTATCCTATGGTGTCTTAGAAAAATTATCTAATAATATATTTTTTAAGTATAGGGTTATATGTTGACAAAAAGGGTTATCGATAATGATTCTAAACATAAAATCGTTACAACTATACTAAATTCTTCTAGATCTTAAATCCGTCTAAACATTTTTTATAAGGGGTGACCCAAACTTTTACCATCCAAACTAAATTTCTTAGAGCAAGTGTAGCCGTCAAGTAGTCCATTTATCAAAAAAAAAAATTTTAAGTGGTGAAATATAAGTAGTTAGATAATTTCACGCCTAAATTTTTTTATCTTTGACCTAAATCTACATGAAAAAGTGGAAATCATTAGCCTACTAACATTAGTTGAATCTAAACACTTGTTAAAACATCAAAATCATCACATATCGATTGTTAGATCAATTGCAGACACTTATAGTGGCAGAGCTAGAAATAATTTTCATAGGAGTCATGATGTAAAAATAAATATAATAATGGGTGCATTTGGAAGATTAAACATAAATTTATGGGGTCAAACACTAATTTTACCCAAATATTTTCCCATATTCAATCAAAATTACACTAAAAATGATATACGTATAAATGTTGTAGGAAGCCTCATGTATGCTTCCGCCACTCACTTATATCGATCCTTGTTGGATAATGGTAGTCCTTAAAAAGTACAACGCACGTACTTTGGCGCGACCTGTTTCGTGAAAAGGAAAATTCGTCATAATTGTCTCTTGGGTAGATATTTTTGGACTCTTTTAGATTCTAAGATATTTTTAATCGGATCTTTTGAGGTTTACGAGTGTTTTGAGTTGGGTATTTTAGAACGAACAACAAAGAAACTGACATGATACTTAACGAGTTTTGGTGGGTACTTACTTGCTACACGATCTCATGATATAATATCTTGATTTTAGACCTGATACGTATCAGATAAAACATATGGAACAGATAATGCTTCTGAATTCAAGTTATGCGATGTTTACGTCATTAAGTTCACCATTCCCCCATTCACATACTACTAATTACTTGAAACACGTTAAAAACAATACTAACAAGTCATCAGAAGACCTGGACATGTAAGTTAATAGTTTGTACTCGTGTTTACCGTAGTTGTTATCATCAAGTTTCAATGCGCATATACTGTGCTATTATAACTTGCACTGCCTTACAACAAAAAATTTGTACTCGCTATTAGTGTTTTTAGTGTAATGTGTACCATTCAAATGTTAAGTAAAAACAAAAAACTGTGGGGGTTTATGGCAAATTTTAAAAATGAAGCCTTAATTCATTTTTTTTTTCAAAAAATTGTGGCCCTTTTTTAGATTTTAAAAATTTAATATGTGATTTTTTTTTTACTAAAATAGGTTCAGCATGATGGAAAAAACATATACTTTTACTATTTCATATAAATATTAAATGACTTAGTTAGAAAAATTATGTGAAAAATATTTGAAAAAGAATATAGAAAAGAAAACAATCAATGCGTGGGTAATTCAAATATGAAAACTTATAAAAAAATAGGACATGAAACTGATTAATCAAAATCATTTTGTAAATAACTAATAGTAAGACTCAATACCTAAATAATAAGAGATATATAATTTTTTAAACAAATGAAATAAGTGGAAATGTGGAAGTTGGGGTCCCAAAATTAAATTTGTAAAGTGGGGGCCCTGAGGCATTTGCCTATTTTTCGCCGCCTTGAACACGGGTCACACGGCCCTGCTTTTAGGTCACACATGCACACATTACTAACTCACATACATTAGTTTATTGATAAAACCTTTCTAACTTCACCAATATATATAGACCCACATTTCCCTTTGGCTCATAAACCAAACTCAAACCTTCTCTCATAAAAAAAAAAGATATCTTAAGTTGAGCCATTCATTCAAAGGTTTTTTTCTATTTTTTGTTTCTACTACTTAAAATGGCATTCTTGAGGAGTTTTTTTGCCACTAAGAAAATCAGTCGCCAGTTTTCTACTACAGAAGCATCAACTCCGAGAGGGTTCTTGGCTGTGTACGTTGGAGAAAATCTGAAGAAGAAGAGATTTCTTGTTCCGGTTTATTACTTGAGCAAACCATCTTTCCAAGCTTTGTTGACGAAAGCAGAAGACGAGTTTGGTTTTGATCATCCAACCGGTGGTTTGAGTCTACGTTGCGATGAAGCTTTCTTCTTCAATGTTACTTCTCAGATTCGTTGAGCCCATACCAAGAATCAAGTTGTGGAGGAAAACACTCATTTTAAATCTATTACGGTTTATTTGTTAAGTTGTGGATTTATTATACTAGAAAGTGTGACCGGTGCGTTGTGAGGGTTTAATATACCATCTATTGTCATCATCACAACCAATGAACCACATCGTGAACATAATATAATCAAGGCCGATTTTGATGAAAAAAATTGTGTAGTTGTGTTCTTGACGGAAAAATGTGTCTTTTACGATAAATGATGGATAAATTTCAAAACTACTCCTCTAGGATTGTCTATTTTCAAAACTACATTTTTTTCATTGAGTAAAAGAACTCTAAAACCTAAAATATAAATCCTAAACCCAAAAATCTAACATTGAACCCTTAAAACTAAATCCTAAACCCCAAAATATAAACTCTAGTCAAAGATTAGTGAACCCAAATTTATATATTAAAATTTGAAAAAATGTAGCTTTGAAAATTAACACACTAGAAGTATAGTTTTGAAAATTAACACCCTAAAAGATGTATTTCTTAAAATTTCTCATAAATAATGGTATTTTCTTATGCGAGAAATTATGAAACCCATTTGAGAGACTTTGAGAGCATTCTCCAAATTTGTAAATTTTTTCAATATAAATGTGTTTCACCTGTGAAATAATTGAAAATGACGGTTTTATTTTTTTAGTTTAAAAGCCAAGTGTAGTGAGAAATTATTATATAAAATTATTTTTTTTGATCATGTATATTCAGTTTTGTGAACTTTTTTGTATATAAATGTGTTCTATCCATGAAATAATTTTAAGTACAATTTTTTTATTTCTTAGTTTAATAACAAAGAAATATATCTTATATGTTAAACTTATTGTTAAAATATATTTTAAATGAAAATTATACATGGTCACAGATTTTTAATAATAAAAATGGAAAGCATCTAATTATTTTGGCGAATTGTAGATTTTTTCAGGTTTAATTGTAAAATTTAATATTAGATTTTGAAAATAATTATTTTTGGCAAGTTTAAGAATATTGAAATGTGTTTGGCAATAGGAATTAGAGTAACTGAAATATGTAATAATGAAAATAATTATGTTCGGTAATAGGAATAGTAGAATTAATTAAATCAAAAAAATAAAATAGCTCAGAAAAATCATGGTGCTGACATCAGCAAAATGATCCTTCAATGTTTCTCTTTTAATATATTCAAGATTTAATATTAGATTTTTGAAATAAATATCTTTGGTAAGTTTAAGAATATTCAAATGTGTTTGAATATAGGAATTAGAGTAATCAAAATAAGTAACAATGAAAATAATTACATTTAGCAATGAATATAAGAGAATTAATTAAATTAAAAACAAAATAGCTCAGAAAAATTGTGGAAGTGACACATCATCTAAATGGTTCTCCAATTTTTCTCTTTTAATATATAGAGGGTAAGTGGAGTCCATAAAGAGGATTATTTTGCTAATGTAGACAAATTAAGAGGAGAGAAAACTCTACCATTATATATATAAGATTAATTTTATAACCAGAAAAATAATTAAAAATTTTAAACTAAAGTCTTAATATTATTGTTATATTGGATCTCTATCCGTTGGAGGTGCCTAAAATCCCTAATATATTAAAAGTGAATACATTATGAAAATAACATTTCTCTCATGTGGTATTAACAAATTTGCCATGCTGATGTGTCATCACAAGGATCACTCTCACGGGGATTTTCAAGTAGGACAAAGTTTACTAGACAATTTACATTATATGTCATTGCATATTATGTTTTATTTTGTTTATAATTATAAAGAGACTATCATTCTTTCCATTTCTTACAAATATATCATATTAATTAGTTTACTTAAATACTACATTTTCTTCTCTCATTTTTTGGATGAACTAAACTTTATAAAAACAAATAAGTTACCACATGATCGATATATTAATAAAATATATATTTTTTTCTACAGAATTGTAGTTTGAATTTTTAAAAACGTATATCAATTAATCAAATGATAAAAATATGAGTGCTTCAAAGTCCCACATTGGAAATAAAGATGCGTATCACTAGACTATTATAAAAGAAAAACAAAATAATAAAAAACCATAAGAGTAGGAAACTTAATTTAATAAGCATCTAACTTTATAAGTATTTTTTTAATATGAATTTTTTAATGGAACAATATAATTAGTATTTATAAAGTTTGATGCTTATTTAATTTTTGTAATTTTTAATGGTTTAATATGAATTTTTAATAAGCATTCAACTTTATAAGTATTTTTGGTTTAATATAATTTTTTCTAATGGAACTATATAATTAAGTACTTATAAAGTTGAATGCTTATTTAGTTTTTGTAATTTTTAATAGTTTAATATAAAATTTTGGTGGTATATTAGGACATAAATAAATACTAATTCTAAAGTTTGAAGATATAAATCATAAAGTATAAGTAATTTGAAAGTCTGAATCCTAAATTATAAGTAATTTTGGTTTAATATAGTTTTTAAAAAATGGTTTAAGATGCTAAATTTCCATATTATAAACAAAAAAAATAACTAAACAAGGTAAAAAATTCGTCGCATAAAATTTCGAGATAATTAAATAGATATCGTTTAATATAAATACAAATTCAGTAATCATCACTCTGTGCAGAGCGCGGGTCAATCCTGGTCATTTGTGTTTGTAAATTCATACTCTCTCTGTTCTCCAATAAATGACTTTTTAGAGAAAAAATTTTGTTCACAAATAAGTGGCTTCTCACAAATCAGTGCAAAAATTAATATATTTTTGTTGTTTTGATTGTTTGAATCTGTAGATTGTTTTCTTATTGGTTGAATTGTGTTGAAATTGATGATAAAATATGTTTTATTTTGAAAAAGAAAAAGTTTAATAATTTTTTAATGTGTGTGGATAAGGCTAAAATGTCACAAAAGAAGCAAGAATTAGTTGATTCCGGTCCATACCAAGTCAGATAAAAAGAAAAAATAACTTGCAATTTTATGTATCAAACCGACATTTGATCAAATTTCGATCCGGTTTGAACTTGACCGGATCTTGCTGAGTCGCCGCAAGGGCGTTTACTTAAGGTTTTACCCTAAGAAAGCTTCTTCCTCATTCTAGCCGGAAGCCGCTCTGATTCATCTTTCTCCTCTGTCTCTGATTCTTCGAGAAAACTCCGAAATTTGTCTTGTGTTCTTGTTGCTTCGCCATGGAAAACGACGGTAAGATCGGCGGCCCCAAGTTGCCGATTCCTGGCAAGAGGAATATACTAATCACCAGTGCTCTGCCTTACGTCAACAACGTGCCTCATCTCGGAAACATCATTGGATGTAAGTGAATCATACCTTTCTCTATGACTTTTACACCTATGCGTTTAAATCGTTTGCTTGTAGCCGTGTGTGTGTTTTGTGCATACTGTTTTAGACTCAGATGAAACCGTCGGGAATCAAATCCTATCGGACTCTCTCTCTTCCTCTTTTGCTTTTCTGATTGAAATTCAATTCAATCTTCTCCCCGATTCTACTTCAGTTTATGTGGACGAGTTAGATAAACCAGATGAATTTGACACACGGCTGATAAGGATAGCTATTTTCAGGTTTCTTGCTGGGTTTATGCAATTGTTTTTGTGTGTGTTTTGGTTACAGGTGTTTTGAGTGCTGATGTGTATGCTAGATACTGTCGAAACCGTGGCTACAATGCGATATATATCTGTGGGACTGATGAATATGGAACTGCAACGGAGACTAAAGCTCTGGAGGAGAATTGCACTCCAAAGGAAATCTGTGACAAGTAATGTACCTTGATTTCTCTGTTGTTCTACTACTGTGGTTGCGTAACTTTGTGATTCTATCTCTGTTTATGGTTTTATGAATTTAAATGTTTCTTGAGATAGTTTTTATCAGTGGATTTGCATTGTGTAGGTTCATGAGATGAGAGTCCCGAATCTTAATTTTTTATCCTCTTACAACTAAAGTGAAAGAAATATACACAAGTTTTCTGGAGAGACTTGCAACTGTAGATCCATGATACAGTGTCATTTCTGATGCTACCATGTTTCTTTTCTTTTGTGCATTTAGGTACCATGCCATTCATAAAGAAGTTTATGACTGGTTTGATATAAGTTTTGATAAGTTTGGGCGAACTTCATCTCCACAACAGACAGTAGTGTGCCAAGCAATTTTCAAGAAGTTGTGGGAAAAGAAGTGTCTTTCAGAGGACACCATCCAGCAGGTGAACGATTTTACACTAATGCCAGTTAGCCTTATTTGATCGGAAGAGCATCTATTTGCTCTTCTCAAGTATAAGGATCTTCATCACTCAGTTTGTGTGGTTTTAAGTCTCAAGTCTTTGTTCCCCATTGTTTCTTCAGCCTTACTGCGACACATGCAAGAAGTTCTTAGCTGACCGGCTTGTTGAGGGTTCCTGTCCAACTGAAGGCTGTAATTATGATTCTGCTCGTGGAGATCAGTGCGAGAAATGTGGAAAACTTCTGAATCCTACTGAACTCATAGATCCAAAGTGCAAGGTGAGCTATGCTTCTCTTCTTATGGCCATCATTCCGTTAAATGATCGTGTTTGTGTGGTATTATACTGCTTACAGCACTGCAATACAGTATTCACAAAGTTTAACTGGACATTGCATGCTTCTTCATGCTAGTAGAAATTTTATTTCACAAATAGCTGGTATGCTTTCTTTTCTTGTTGGTTATAAAAAAGATCCTGGGTTGAAACATGCAGTGTCCAGAGCAATGGGTAGAGATATTTTATATTGTAGAGCTATCTAATTAACTTTTATGGTGAAATACGAGGCTCAACTGCACTAGTTAATATGTGGAGACAGTTATCATATAAGAAGTTTGCAATTATAATACTCTGTGACAGTACATATTTAGTGCATATGTTTATGATTTATGATACATATTACTGGTAATGGCTAGCTTGTTCTGTTTGTCATGTGCATGGTTCATTTCTCTTCCTATCTTATTGACATTGCGAAAACTTATGGTTTATCTCTCCAACAGGTCTGTCGAACAACACCCCGAATTCGCGATACAGAACACCTGTTTCTTGAGCTTCCGTTGATGAAAGATAAGTTGGAAGAGTATATTAAGGAGACATCTGGTACCGGATATTGGAGTCAAAATGCTATTCAAACAACAAATGCATGGCTTAAGGATGGGCTTAGACATAGATGCATTACAAGGGATCTAAAGTGGGGAGTTCCTGTTCCACTTGAGAACTATAAGGAAAAAGTAAGAACTTCACTACCAACCAATCTTGTAAACGTATTAAACTACATCTACTAATTCGAATTGTGATTTCAGGTCTTCTATGTCTGGTTTGATGCTCCTATTGGGTACGTCTCAATAACGGCATGCTACACATCTGAATGGGAGAAGTGGTGGAAGAATCCTGAGAATGTGGAGCTTTATCAGTTTATGGGGAAAGACAATGTGCCATTTCACACTGTGAGTATATAACACATCCGAATTTTTATCACCAATACCGCCATTGACTTGTTTCAATGGTTTTAGTTACTTACTCTTTCTTCATATTTTTTTCTGAAATAAAACATCGAAAATAGAAAAAATACCTGCATGTTCAGTGACGAAGACTTGCTCTGTTTTGAATATGTTCGAAGAAACACACTTCTGTAATTTTTGCAATTTAGTTTTTCTGACATCCTTGTTATAGACGTCATATGTTGAATTTAAATGCTCGTAAGGTTTCCCTGACCACTTTATTGGATGTGATTTAAATTTTCTTGTTTGGTTCTCGTCTTGTCTTTTCTGAAGCTATCCTGATGGAGAAAGGTTTATCTTTGTAAATCCGATTGCCTTAACTCCCAATTTGTTGTTATGCAGGTGATGTTTCCATCTACGCAGCTTGGAACTGAAGAAAATTGGACAATGATGAAAACAATCAGTGTAACTGAATATTTAAATTACGAAGCAGGTCGGTTGACATTTCACCATGTTTTACATTAGAACTTGGAGTAGATGAGTGATTTTATGTTAAATTTTTGTCTGAGTGCTTCGATTGTTCTGTCATTCATAAATAACGAGGGCATGTTGTTTGTATTGGTTTTCAGGAAAATTCTCCAAGAGTAAAGGTGTTGGAGTGTTTGGTAATGATGTAAAAGATACAAATATCCCTGTCGAAGTATGGAGATACTACTTACTGATCAACAGGCCTGAGGTAACTGATTGCTGCTACAAAATGGAAACATTGGTTTTCTTCATTTATCATGGACACGCTGCATGCATAAGTGTATAGATGTCACCAACACTGATTGATTCTGGGGATTGGCCATCCAGGTGTCTGACACATTATTTACATGGGACGATTTGCAAGCAAAACTGACTGGCGAGTTGCTGAACAATCTAGGCAACTTTGTTAATCGAGTTCTGAGTTTTATAGCAAAGACAGGTTGGTTATTTCTTTCCGGATTTAAGTATTGGGTTATGGGTGGTAGCTGTCGAGGATTTTTAAGATTAGCATATTCATTTAAAATATGGGATGTGTTGTATTCTTTTACTGAATCTTGGACTGGCCCGATAGCGTAGAATATTCATTTCTCTTGTAAACAGTAAGAACACTTAGATGGGAAAAACTTGCCAAGATCCTGGTTACCTTCTGGTGATGCTCTTGATTATACTGGGCTGAAGACTTCTTATCTCTGTCTGGTGTTTACCCTGCCTCAATATATCTTTTACTAACTGACGTGAAGGTTATGGGTCTGTAATTCCTGATGCTCCTGGTGCTGAATCTCATACTCTAACGCAATCACTGGGTGAAAAGGTTGGAAATCTGGTGAAGCAATATGTTGAAGCCATGGAAAACGTGAGGAATATGAAATAAACCTTTGGTTTTTTTATGGCTATCTTGTTTTCAGTGCCTGGTTGTTTATCTTCTTAATAAATGTCTTTGTTAATTTGATGCAGGTTAAGCTCAAGCAAGGACTGAAAACTGCTATGAGCATTTCAAGTGAAGGGAATGGATACTTGCAGGTAATTCTTCTTTCATAACAAACTTTATATTAGCTTTATTGGCTGTTTAATCTAATCAGCTATGTTGTTTTGTCTCCTTGTAGGATAGCAAATTTTGGAAACTTTACAAGGAAGATAAACCTTCTTGTGCAATTGTTATAAGAACTGCTGCTGGTTTAGTACACACACTTGCGCAATTGTTAGAACCTTTCATGCCATCCTTCTCTCGTGAGGTTGGTTTTGTTGATTGTTATGGAAACGTAGATTCTTTTTAATTTTCGTAGAACCGACGCCAAGCTTGATTAGTGTTGTCTCTCCCTTTTTGTAGGTATTTAAACAGCTTAATATGGCCCCACATTTTTCACTCTCTGACGAGAGAGGAGAGGTGTTACTAACAAGTAGACCTTGGGAGATTCTGCCTCCCAGCCACAAGATTGGCACCCCTCAACCATTGTTCAACGAATTGGTATCTTTGATTATATCCTTAGAAATCTGGGCTTCTTGTATGTTGTAATCCCATGTAGCATTTGAATTATATCTTGTGAAATGATGTGATCACAGAAAGACGAAGAAGTGCAACAGTACAGAGAAAAGTTTGCTGGAAGTCAGGCTGATAGACGTGCTAGGGACGTAGCAGCAGCAATGGCGGACAAACTTAAGAAGACAAAACTTTCAGGTTCTATATTCTCTTTCTCAAAATGCTATTTAGCATCCTCTATAGACTTTTAATTGGTTAGATATCCCGAGCTCAGCATAGTGATTTGTGGCTCTGTAACTTGATTATGTACTGAAACTGCTGTTTTTCTCCCAGATGCTAAAAAGCAAAAGGCAGCAAAAGGTGCAGGAACATCCAAATCTCAGCCGGCTGCTGAACGTGAAATCACTATGGCAAGACTTGATATTCGAGTCGGTAAAATCCTGAAGGCTGAGAAACATCCTAAAGCAGATTCATTGTATGTGGAAGAAATCGACGTTGGGGGAGGCGAAGTTCGCACCGTTGTTAGTGGACTGGTGAAATACATTCCTCTTGAGGAAATGCAGGTTTGCACAATCTTCCCAATTCCAGTATGCATCCTTTTCTACAATCCAATTTTATCTTTCGATCTGACTTTTGTTTTCTGTACAGAACCGTATGGTTTGTGTTCTTTGCAACTTGAAGCCGGCGAAAATGAGGGAGATTATGTCACATGCAATGGTTCTTGCCGCTTCCAGTAGTGATGGCAGCAAGGTAAGATTTCACAAGAAGAGTCTCTGATCTGTTCATTAGTTCCGCTATTTTCATATCTGGTTATGGATAACATTGTTTGTTTTTTGCTTGAAAATTTCAGGTGGAGTTAGTAGAGCCTCCTGAATCTGCTAAGATTGGAGAGCGAGTTACATTCTCCGGGTTTGAAGGCGAGCCAGACGAGGTCTTAAACCCGAAGAAGAAAGTATGGGAGACACTTGTGGTGGATCTGCACACGAATGAGAATCTAGTTGCTTGCTACAAAGATTTGCCTTTCACTACATCTGCTGGTGAATGCAAGGTTTCATCCATCAGCAATGGCACAATCCGCTAAAAAGAAGCTTCCGGGAGCCATAAGTCACATCTAATATTCACCATTTCTATCTCTCTTTAAAAGGGAAACGTAACTTTTGAGACTTTGTTTATTTGAAGAATTGATTGGAAATTGGAATCAATGGTACATTTTTGGTTCTTATTGATGTTGTGAGAAACAATATTTGAAGTATAACTTTGTGTGGGCCTTTTGTGATCATGTTCGCCAGAAACACGAGTTTTTTAATATATAATTTGGGCCCGGAAGTAAAGCAACCACAACTAGAGGAGGTTTCGTTCATGTTGAGCTTTTTATTTTGAAGAATTAATTCTCTTTTTTCCATCAACGAAGGATTGATAATCACAAACATGTTTTTGTCAAACATGGTACATTTTTGGTTCTTAAAAAATGTTATCCGACGCAATAATTGAAAAACCACTTGGCAGGCCTTTATGATATTCTGCGTCAGATACACACGATCAGCTTTTATTACATTGGCCCCAAAGCAAAGAAAACAATGAATTTCGTGCTTCAGTAATCAGTATATTACAGTATTTGGCTATGTATGACATCCTTTTTATATTTTTGTAGCATATTCAGTAAATTGGTATTTTAGTTTATGTTTTCTGAAATTATGTATGTTACATTTACTTTAACAGGATGTGTAGGTCGTTTAGTCCACTCAATGAGCGAAGTTAAATAAAGATTTGTGTAGGTTACAAATAGATAGTGACAAAAATGAGTGCGACTGCATGAAACCATATATTAAAGTATACGATATTAGAGGGGCGATAAGTAGGTGAAGGTGTTTTCCATTTCTAACACGTGAGGTTTCGTTCTTTCATAAATCTTGGATGATCAAGTATTTTCATAAACTTTTTGAGATTTAAAGAGATTTATTCAAGAAGAATAACTTCGACTTCAGATATACTTTTTTGTGTGCAAACCATATTTTTATTAATATAAACTTCAAGGATACAATTAAAGAGAGATAAGTATCCATCCTCTACGATAAGACATAAAAAAATTAAGGCATATAGATTTTCATGAAAGAAGGATCACGAATTGGAGACAAAAGCGTCAACAAAATTTTCTCGGCCGAGCCGGAATGTTAAAACATAATCAACATAAAAGTGTTGTTGAAAACCAACTCTGACCTCCGAAAATCGTTAAAACATCCTGGTTAAATCTTCTGGTCCCATGAAAACCGCTACACTAGATAAAGTTGAAAGGGTTCTTCGGTATTAAGTCCGAGGAAGAGTCACCTCTCATAGAGAAGAAACATGGTGGAAATGTTCTCTCCACGGATGGAAAACAGTATGAAAGTGATATCTCCCAAAAGGAAGAAGGCAATAAACCATGATCAAGCTCGCTTATTTCAGCAAGGCTTTGGCAGAGAATTTTATATCTATGAAATTTGAATGTTCTTAGCACTTATTTTTGTTAGATTTAGTCTCTTGTTTAGGCATTTATAGTCATTTCCATGTATTTGAGTCTTGTAATTTCTTCTTGTCTTGCATTTTAAAATCTTTAGGTTGCATATCATGTGTTAGTATCTTTTTAGATGAGCCAAGAGAAGATTGAAGGCATGGAAACAAATATCAAATTATAAACCCGCCTATACACGGAACCTTAACTAGTTTTATTATATCTTTTAGCAATTAATGATCGTGCTACATGACAGTTTTTTTTATCAGAATTTGACATCTATATATTAAATATTGTTTTTTCAATTATATGAAATAAGGGGAAATTGCCAAAAATAGACCACAAATTGATTTTTTCTATTCAACTAGACCACAATTTGAAACAATTGCAAAACTAACCTTTTCTACAGTAACAGTACCTCACACTCTCTTATGAACAAACAAAAAAACGCATGCCACGATTACGATTTTAACCTCCAGACGCTGTGGTAGACAAACATGGAGATCTACATGGTAGATCTACCAGGTAGATCTACCACATAATTAAATCTTAAATTTAAATTAAAAATTTAAAAAAAAAATAATTTGACAACAAAACCTGTATGAATAATTAAAAGATAGACATTATCATCTACAAAAAATATGATTGAATACAAATGAATCATTTATAGATAAGCAAAGACATTTAGGTTAAAACATATAAATGTGTGAGGTCTACCATGTAGATCTACCAGGTAGATCTACCACATAATTAAATTTTAAATTTAAATTAAAAATTAAAAAAAAAATAATTTGACAACAAAACCTGTATGAATAATTAAAAGATAGACATTATCATCTACAAAAAATATGATTGAATACAAATGAATCATTTATAGATAAGCAAAGACATTTAGGTTAAAACATATAAATATGTGAGGTCTACCATGTAGATCTACCAGGTAGATCTACCATATAATTAAATCTTAAATTTAAATTAAAAATTAAAGAAAAAATAATTTGAAATATTTTTTTCACAAATAACGAAACAAAAGACATTTAACGTCTACTAAAAATATGATCTCAGAAAAATGCATGAATCTATAAATATCATGAATATATAGTTCATAAGGATAAGAGTTTGAGTAGATTGTTTAGGGTTGAATGGTGTAAGTTGTAGGGTTTTGAAAATTTCTAGACCAATTGTTGTTTTTGGTTTGTTATGTGATTCAATGTTCGTTTATTTGTTATCCAAACTGTAAAATGACAATAGGGCAAGCACATTGTTACAAAAAAATTTCTAAATTATTCGATTTAGTGTTTAGGGTAAAGTAGATCTACCATGTAGATCTACCAAATAATTAATTCTTAAATTTAAAATAAAAATTAAATAAAAAATAATTTGACAACGAAACCTGTATGAATAATTAAAAGATAGACATTATCATCTACAAAAAATATGATTGAATACAAATGAATCATTTATAGATAAGCAAAGACATTTAGGTTAAAACATATAAATGTGTGAGGTCTACCATGTAGATCTACCAGGTAGATCTACCAGGTAGATCTACCACATAATTAAATCTTAAATTTAAATTAAAAATTAAAGAAAAAATAATTTGACAAAAAAACCTGTATGAATAATTAAAATATAGACATTATCATCTACAAAAAATATAATTGAATACAAATGAATCATTTATAGATAAGCAAAGACATTTAGGTTAAAACATATAAATGTGTGAGGTCTACCATGTAGATCTACCAGGTAGATCTACCTGGTAGATCTACCACATAATTAAATCTTAAATTTAAATTAAAAATTAAAGAAAAAATAATTTGACAAAAACACTTGTATGAATAATTAAAATATAGACATTATCATCTACAAAAAATATAATTGAATACAAATGAATCATTTATAGATAAGCAAAGACATTTAGGTTAAAACATATAAATGTGTGAGGTCTACCATGTAGATCTACCAGGTAGATCTACCTGGTAGATCTACCACATAATTAAATCTTAAATTTAAATTAAAAATTAAAACAAAAATACTTTGAAATATTTTTTTCACAAATAACGAAATAAAAGACATTTAACGTCTACTAAAAATATGATCTCAGAAAAAGGCATGAATCTATAAATATCATGAATATATAGTTCATAAGGATAAGAGTTTGAGTAGATTGTTTAGGGTTGAATGGTGTAAGTTGTAGGGTTTTGAAAATTTCTAGACCAATTGTTGTTTTTGGTTTGTTATGCGATTCAATGTTCGTTTATTTGTTATCCAAACTGTAAAATGACAATAGGGCAAGCACATTGTTACAAAAAAATATCCAAATTATTCGATTTAGTGTTTAGGGTAAAGTAGATCTACCATGTAGATCTACCAAATAATTAATTCTTAAATTTAAAATAAAAATTAAATAAAAAATAATTTGACAACGAAACTTGTATGAATAATTAAAAGATAGACATTATCATCTACAAAAAATATGATTGAATACAAATGAATCATTTATAGATAAGCAAAGACATTTAGGTTAAAACATATAAATGTGTGAGGTCTACCATGTAGATCTACCAGGTAGATCTACCAGGTAGATCTACCACATAATTAAATCTTAAATTTAAATTAAAAATTAAAGAAAAAATAATTTGAAAAAACACTTGTATGAATAATTAAAATATAGACATTATCATCTACAAAAAATATAATTGAATACAAATGAATCATTTATAGATAAGCAAAGACATTTAGGTTAAAACATATAAATGTGTGAGGTCTACCATGTAGATCACATAATTAACCTAGCGGGAATCCCAAAATTTCAAATAGACGGTGGATTTGGGGGGGGGGGGGGATTTGAAACGTTTCGGTAAATTCGTGGTAGACCTCAGTTATAAAATAACCGGCTGAATTTGTTGTAATGAACCGTAAATTGAACACCTAAACCGAGATTAATTGTAATAACCAACCGTACAATCTGAACCGTTGTATATAATTCGATTTTTACCTTGAACTGTAAATTTTTAGGGTTTGTTAGAAGTTGAATTCGGCGCTCTCGAGAGGTGATTTTCTTCGATTTCCGTGTCCGACGCCGTTTGCTTCGACGCCGTTTGTTCCGCCGCCGTTTGCTCCGCCTCCGTTTGCTCCGCCTCCGTTTGCTCCGCCTCCGTTTGTTCAAGCAAAACTCCTCCATACTTTCCAGTTAGATGAGTCCCATCTACCACAATAACGCGTCTCAAATACTGAAATCCCAACATTGAAGCATTTAAGGATAAGAAGCAGTATTTGAATCGACTCATCTCATCACATACAATGTCAGTCACGGAGCCCGGGTTTGACTGCTTCACTCTTCTCAAGTACGAGGGCAACTTCGCGTATCCACCTTCTGGTGTTCCCCTAACGAAAAGTTTCGCAAATTTCAAAGCTCTGTAAGCAGTGGTATAATTAAGCTTAATTCCAAGCATCACCCTCATTGAGTTTGCAATATGTCTCGGGACAATTCCATCAATGATTCCAAACCGCTCTACAAAGATCTGTCCAAGATACCTTGGAGTACATCCCTTACGGAATCCGGCACGGTCCACAACAGAACATGTATGAAACTTGACATACTTTGTCACCCAGAACCTCTTTGCTTCATTCTTTATAGCAGCTCTGCACATCCACATGCATCCATCTACGAAACATTTGGCCACAAACAGCTTAGTAGTAGACTTAGAAACCTTGAAGGCGAATCTGGACACCACTGCCTTTAGACGCAAGGCAGATATGAGAGCATCCTTGCTTACATAGCTCTGATTCACATATATAGCGCCTGACCCATTTCCATTGATTCCTCCACCTTGACCATTCAAATCACCTTTGTGAAGCCTTTCCTCAAAACATTTTTTCTCCCAATCATCTTCATCTTGAACTTTCCCATACTCGCTATAGTCTGCGTCCGTGTCATCCACTTTCTTTCCTGCAAAAGCTTCATCCACATAGTCATCGTCCCCTACATCATCATCCTCTTCCTCAACTTCTTCATCTGAATTTGCATCCCAATTTATATCTGAAAGTTCCTCCTCTTCTTCATTCTCATCCTCATCGACATATCTATCCTCATCTCGCTCCTCAACTTTATCCTTGTTTCGAACAGAGATGCAAAGGCGCAGCACATGCGTTTTGCCTAACTCTATCAAGCTATGAACCTGCCCATCGTTGGTGACGTACATAGGAGGAAAGTCCGAGGGCATTTGATTGAGCATCACATCTGGCAATGGATAAGATATCTCCACCAGCTCTGCTTCCATATCCAACATATAGTCACACTGTACCATTCTCACAAGCTCCTCATGGGTACAACCATCCCGCAAGTAGAACACTCTCCCTCCTTTTCCTTTATCCACCTCAAAATGCCATGACATGTCTTCTACCATCAGCCATTTTCCATACACGGAAGCTAAACAAACCATTTTCTGCAACAAAAAAAAAAACAAACAAAACAACATAAGTAGAGCCTTAATCACACCAAATGAACATTTGAAACTCATATATAAGCAAGTAAACAAGTAAAAAAACCCAACTGTTCAAGAAAAATTTCAAAATATTAGATATATTGACCAAAAAAACGATTTACAAAATAACACATAATAGTAGACCTACAACGTAGATCTACGTCGTAGACCTCAACTGAGGTCTACTACACGTGGAGGTTAGTTTTGCAATTGATCGAGAAAAATGTTTTTTCCTGTAGACCGATGTGGAGGTCTACACCACGTGGAGGTTAGTTTTGCAATTGATCGAGAAAAATGTTTGTTGCGGTAGACCTCGTTTTGATTAGTAGACCTCTTAATTGGTCTACGGAGCAAAACGAGGTCTACCATGTAGATCTACCGCAAAAAGTAGACCTCAAAATGGTTAGTTTTCAGTTGACCCAAGTTTGACTTTCCTCTGGTAGACCTTTCCTGTAGACCTCAATTTTTTTGCGTTGACCAGATATTTTAGTAGACCTCACCTGAGGTCTACCAGACCCCGTAGACCTCACCTGAGGTCTACCAGACCCCGTAGACCTTAACGGTAGACCTTTTTTTTTGTATGTAGACCTAAGCCGTAGACCTCCAACAAACATTTTTCTCGATCAATTGCAAAACTAACCTCCACGTGGAGTAGACCTCCACATCGGTCTACAGGAAAAAACATTTTTCTCGATCAATTGCAAAACTAACCTCCACGTGTAGTAGACCTAAGTGGAGGTCTACGACTAGTTTTTTTTTTTTGCAAAGGAAATGGCAACGGTTGACCAGTAGACCTCAACTGAGGTCTACTACGTAAAGTAGACCTCAACTGAGGTCTACTAAGTCATAGTAGACCTCAACTGAGGTCTACATTCGCGGACCAAAACTGAAAATCTTAGAATTTTGGAAGAAAAGTTACATGGGCGTTGGAGAAAGGCTATTCGAGGGCTGATAACTTCGATTTAAGCCTTCAGTAACGAGCTCCGGTCGTTGCTGTAAGCTAAACAATCGGAAATGCCAAGATCCAAGATTTGAGTTTGCTTATAGAGTTTTTGGGATGAAAATGGAAGAATAAGAGTTTATGAGTTGAGAGAATGAGAAATGGTAGCTCAAAAGTGAATTTTCGGAGCATTAACAGCTCCAAATTGAGCGAAAATGGTGGTTGGCAATATTGATGATATGGCATTTTGGAAATTAAGTGTAGAAGATGAGGGGTATTTGGTCTTTATGCAGCTCTCGTAGACCTCTGTTGAGGTCTACCACTCGAAATAGTAATGGCATTCTCGTAAATAATTGGACAAAAAATAAAAAAAAATTGAAGAGGTTAGTTTTGCATTTGACTTCAATTTGTGGGGTAAAAGTGAAAACAGCCCATGAAATAATAAGAAAAAAGGAAACAAATTAAGATGTCGGTTCAGTAAAGAAAAAAGATCAACTAAGATTAGAAAAAAAATAAAGAGTAAATGTAGTTTATATAGAAATACGAGAATCGATTTTTCAGTGTTTTAAAAATTAATTTATGAGTAGCTAAAAAAGGAAATAGTAAACATAATTTAAATAAGAATAGAAAACAAAAGAATCAAAATAAATAAATAACTGTTGTTCTATTAGACTTCTCTATCAGTGAAAGATTTCGTGTTTGTATTTTGTCAGTCTGATTTTCTTTATTATGGCTGATTGGATTTTGTTTTTAACAAATAATAAAATATCAAATTATTAACTAGGCATATACGCACGGCCATAATTTAATAAGACTTTTGTATGTCATGTAGGTCCTAGCGCGTATATGCCTAGTTAATCTCTTGTGTAAATCTCTAGTAAGCATTGTTTTTGGTGTTAGTGATCTAATTGAATCATGTTAGATTTATGAGTGTTTGTCTCACATGACAAAGGAACAACAATCAACTTGTGATTGTGTCCATGATAACAAGAAAACATAACACTATAGTGAGCACTGAACCCGGATTTAAATAGGAAGGATTAGCTCACTTAAAAATAGCTAAGAAAGAGTTTAAGTGAGGATTGAGGTAAGATTGACAAGAACTACAAAGAGATTTAAGATAAATTCTCTACGTTGTTAACATTAAAGTTAAACATAAGCAAAGAAGATTAAGCTAAAGATTTTTTGATATGAGAACTTGTATCTTCTTATTTATGTATTTCGGTAGTCATTTGCAATGTACGAGTACCTGTATTTATAGGCAAAGATAGATAACTAAGGAGAGAGAGTCTAACGGCTCTATTATTTGAATGAGTCTAAAGGCTCTTTTGTGAATCTGTGACCCTTCCTTCTCTCTAACGGTCACTTGGTCACTTGTTTTCTTCTAGAAGAGTTTGTCCTTTGTCTTAGATGTGATATTCAAGAATCTTCTCTTTGTCTTGCAAGCAACTTCTCTTGTTGCACAAGCTTCAGTTGCTTGCTACACACTTCATGACTCTTTGACTTTTATAGCTTCTTCTTCACATGTTTGACCATTCTCTTGATGTCTAGATCATGCGAGATGAGCTTTCTTCTAGGCTGAGTTCATGCTTTGACACTTCTCTTCTTCTCTCTTTGGTGTGGAGATGCTTGACCTTCGCTCTATGTTTTGCATTCTCATCTCTTCACTCTAATAATATTAAATTCTAAAACTCATTAAAATGCACTAATTGCGAGGCCAAAATTTCCGTCGCAAATTGTTCCTCGCAATGACTTTTCCGTCGCAAATCCGTCGCAAATTTGCGACGGAAACGCCTCCGTCGCAAATTTGCGATGGAAATAATTCCATCGCAAAATTGCGACGGATTAACGGCGTAATTATTCAGTCGCAATTTGGCGATTGATTTGCGAGAAATTTTATTCCGTCGCAAACTTGCGATGGATATAACTCCGTCGCAATCCATCGCAAACTTGCGACGGAGTAAGGTCCATCGCAATCCGTCGCAACCATGCGACGGAATTGGTTCCGTCGCAATTTTGCGACGGATTGAATCCCGTCGCAAGTTTGCGATGGATTGATTCCGTCGCAAGTTTGCGATGGATTGATTCCGTCGCAAACGTGCGATGGAACCAATTCCGTCGCAAACTTGCGACGGAATCAATCCATCGCAAGTTTTTAATTTTTTTTATTTTCAAATTTTTTTTTTTATCAAATTGTTTTTTAAAAATAAATAAATTAATTAAAAAAATATGAAAATCAAAATTAAAATTACATTAAATTTAATTGTAATTAAAATATTAAAAGAAAATATTCATCAAATTCACAAAAAAACAATAAAACGAAAAACTAAAAATCGACGGATGGTCCGTCGTCACCCGATCCGCCGGTTCCGCTGTTTCCGCCCTCGGATTGCTGCTGGTTTTGACGCAAACGGCTCATAATCTCCTTGAGCTTCGGATCCGAGTTGCCCAAGTAGTCGAACATCTCTTCGAACGCCGCAACCTTCGTCTTCGTTGTAGTCAATTCCGTCTTTGTTGCAGTCAATTCCTCCTTCAACACAGCAACCTCGCTCGGATCCGGGAACTGACTCGAAGCCGAACCGCAAACATAACCGCTCCCAAGATCGATTTGGGATTGAAGAGAACCAACCCCCCAAATCTTCCCCTTTTTACGGGGAGCGGACTGAAAAACCAAAAAAAACATCGAAATTCAGAAGCCAACAATAGACATAAGAATAAAAATAATTTAAACTAAAAAATGATACAAATTTACCTGAAGAAAAACCTTGTTCTTCGCGGCGACGGAAGAACCAGAAGCGACGCTATCCGGATCATCATTCTGAGTCAACTCTTGCAGTTTTGAGTTAACGTCGTTGTAGAGCTCCTCAGAATCGTCATCCAGGAAAGTGCCATCCGGATTCCGTTTCGCATACGCGAGAACGGCCAGCAAATCCGTCTCTGATTCCCCTTGTTCCTCGGCCTATAAAAATAATTTTTGATTTCATAATAACGATAAGAAATTATAAATGGTACAAAAAATATTGTTAAAAAATAAATAGAAAGTTAGAAAAACTTACAAGCATTCGGCCGCGGGCTACGTAAGAAGTTCGGCCGGATCGATGTTTAGAATTTTTGCTCTTCCCTCGAGCAGACTTACT
Source organism: Erythrophleum ivorense (assembly GCA_026724425.1). NCBI lineage: Eukaryota > Viridiplantae > Streptophyta > Magnoliopsida > Fabales > Fabaceae > Erythrophleum > Erythrophleum ivorense. The sequence continues at coordinate 2,225,722 of JAIUCV010000084.1, forward strand.
GTTGTCACTCCGTTTCTGGTGATCGGGATCCAACCAGTAACCAACCAAGGCATCCCACACATTCTGATCAAAGTGAAGTGGCTTGGCAGCATCACCCTTCGCCAACCACGACTTCTTCCATCGATGTACCATATCGGGTAACCGATCATGGACTTTGGCGCAGAACTCTTGGTAAACCCTCTCGGTAATACCAGACTCCCAGTGATACTTGCGCTTGAAAAAAAAATCAAAAAACAATAATATAATGTTAGAGATTAGCAATAAGAAAATATTTTAAAAAAAAAAATAATAAATAGAAGAAACACGTACAGCAAAAGTAGAGAACCAACGTTGAAGAACGGGTTCCTTCACATCCTTCCACCGGGCAAAAGGATCTTGATAATCTTTTTCAAAGATTTCCGTAACTGCTGAAGCTACGGACGAATCATGAGAGAACCTTAAAAAGAAAACAACACTTTAACATTTTAAATTATACAATATAAAATAAAACAAAAACAAATTAAAATTAAAAATTACATACCATAAAGTTCTCGGTGGGCGGTGTGGATGAAGATGAGGGAGGAGATCATGACCGGGCTCCTCTAAAATCTCCCGCATGGCCGCATAAAATGGGGCTCTAGCGGCCTCAACCGCGGCCTCAACTGCGGCTGGCTGACGTGGTGGGGAAGAAGACCGAGACCGTACCCGCTGCTGCTGCTCCCGTCCCGTAGAACCATGGGAGCTACTAGCAGGGTTCCCGTGACTCCTCACGGGAACGGAACGAGCACCACGGGAACCCCCGGAACCAGCACGGCCCCCGGATCCTCCCTGACTCAAGAAGTCCTCGTACGTGTTTTGATGCTCCATCTGCAATAAATTAAAAAAGTAAAATACAATATTGTTACATTTTTAGTTTCTAGAAATTAAAACAATTGTAAAACTAATCTAATCACATGAACAAATTACTTATGAAAACTAAAAATTTCGATTTAATTGTCAAACAATTCCCAAAATTTATATTTAGTTATCTAACAAAATCAAAATCATTTCAAAGTTAACCCATGATTTAATCAGATTTTATTTCATTTATAAAAAACTCAACAATCTTAACAAATTCAACAAATTTCAATTTAATTATCTAACAATTCAAAAAATTTCAATGCAATTATCTAACAATTCAAAAAATTTCAATTTAATTATCTAACAATTCTAAAAATTTTGATTTAATTATGTAACAATTCTAAAAGTTTGATTTAATTATCTAACAATAATACAAATCCTTCGAATCACTTATCTAACAATTCTAAAATTTTTAATTCAATTATCTAACTAAACCAAAAATTATCTACCAAATTGAGGGAAAAAAATAACCGAAAATTTACCAAATGGGCGGTATGAGCAGAAGCGGAGAAGATGACCTGCGGCGGCGGAACGGACGAACGGAAGAACGGCGGCGGAACGGCGGCGGAACGGCGGCGGAACGGACGACCGGCGGCGGAACGGACGACCGGCGGCGGCTGGAGAACGAATCGGCGGATCTGCGGCGGAGGGCTTCACGGCTGGAGAACCACTCGGCGGCGGTGTCTGCTGGAGAGAGAGGCGGCGTCGTCTGCTGGAGAGAGAGGGGCCGGCGGCTGGAGAGAGAAACGGGGCGGCGGCTGGAGAGAGAGACGGGGCAGCGGCTGGAGAGAGAGACGGCGGCGGCGGGGGTGTCTGCTGGAGCGAGAGACGGCGGCGTCTGCTGGAGAGAGAGGGGGCGGCGGCTGGAGAGAGAAACGGGGCGGCGGCTGGAGAGAGAGACGGGGGCAGCGGCTGGAGAGAGAGACGGCGGCGGCGGCGGCGTCTGCTGGAGCGAGAGACGGGGGCGGCGGCGTCGTCTGCTGGAGCGAGAAACGTGGGCGGCGGCGGGGTCGAGAGGCTTCACGGCGAGAAGGTTGCGGAGTAAGAGAGAAGGCTGCGGGTTTTTCGGGTTGTAAAAGTCGGTTTGAGCTTCGCTCAAACCCGACGATCTGGTTATATACAAAATATCGGTCCCTCGCAAATCCATCGCAACTTTGCGATGGCTTTGCGAGGGAAATGTTGGAAAACCCTAAAATTTGCGATGGATTTGCGATGGACTGGGCTTGATCCTCGCAAATCCATCGCAAAAAATGCGATGGGATTGCGATGGAATGATTGGAAACCCTAATAGTTTTCGAATTAGGGTTATATACGTTGCCCTCGCAAGTCAATCGCAACGTTGCGATAGATTTGCGACGGAAAAGAACCATTCCATCGCAAATCCATCGCAAAATTGCGACTGATTTGCGAGGGCCATGGCCCATGCCATCGCAAATCCGTCGCAATTTTACGATGGATTTGCGATGGAAACGTACGGTTTAGGGTTTAGGGGTTAGGGTTTTGATAACGGACTAATAAGTTTGTACGTATGAAATATTTATGCTCATTAGTAGATGAATTTGAATATTTATATAGATATTGAACATTCGTAGATATATATGTACATAGTTGATGTGTTTTCACAAAACCGTTTGTAATGTTATATACGTCATAAGCTTTAGTTAGCTTGATATGTACGTAGTTGAAGAGAAATGTTTTTTATTTACTTGAAAGCTTTTAGTTTGAATTATACATCACATAAAAACATACCCTAAACACAAAACACTTGTTATAAGAAACAGCGAACACCCTAAACCCTAAATATTTAAGTTTCCATCGCAAATCCGTCGCAAACGTGCGACGGAATTGCGAAGGAAACTTAAAAATTAAAATTTCCATCGCAAATCCGTCGCAAACTTGCGATGAAATTGCGATGGAAAACAAAAAATTTAAAATTTCATCGCAAATCCATCGCAAACTTGCGACGGATTTGCGATGGATGCAAAAAATTTTGTTTTCCATCGCAAATCCATCGCAAACGTGCGACGGAATTGCGAAGGAAACTTAAAAATTAAAATTTCCATCGCAAATCCGTCGCAAACTTGCGATGAAATTGCGATGGAAAACAAAAAATTTAAAATTTCATCGCAAATCCATCGCAAACTTGCGACGGATTTGCGATGGATGCAAAAAATTTTGTTTTCCATCGCAAATCCATCGCAATTGGCCGCTAGATTTGACGTCCCCGGGTGGCTTTTTGTTCCAACCACGGCCACTGTTGTTTCCGCTATCCCCCTGATCGTTGCCGGTTCCCCAAGCTGCTTTGTTATCACTTCCCGGTTTGTCTTTGGAGTTAGAACCCCAGCTATACCAGATTCCGACAGAGGACGAATCGGTGGAAGGCTTTCTAGTGTTTGAATATATTATTTAAATCCACAATCATCATTATTGCCCCATGAAGATCCACCACCATCTTTCTTAACTCAAGAAGATCCACCGTCATACTACTTACCCCATGCATGGGGTAATTCAGAAGGATGACGGTGAATCTTTGTGAGGTAATTAGAAAGATGATGGTGGATCTTCATGGGGTAAGAATGATGACAGGTGGATTTAAATACTACATTCAAACACTAGAAAGCCTTCCACCGATTCGTCCTCTGTCGAAAACTGGTCTAGATGGGGTTTAGACTCCAATGACAAACCACGGCAATGATAACAAAGCAGCTTGGGGTTCCGGGAACGATTAGGGGGATATCGGAAACAACAGTGACGGCGGCTGGAACAAAAAGCCACCCGGTGACGTCAAATCTAGAAGAGAAGCCGTCATCAACTGGCTCGGCGTGGGGAACCATAGAGAAGACATCTGCAATCTCAAAATGTTATACGTACTGAAATGAATTTCGTGTCGATCGGCTTGTAAGTATAAAGTTTGCGATGGAGTGACAATATATATATATATGTAACATACAGTGACAATATATACAGCACATACAGTATATATAATCAAAGTTACCTCTCAAATTGGTGCACTTCATCCAGATTACGCAATATGTAATTGTGAGCCGCTCTCAAATCTTCATGGTCCCACGATTTTTCCTTCAACTTTCCAGCAAGTCTGCCTATTTCTTTGAAGATGCTGGGGACAACATGCCTATAAACAGGTGCAACGCCTCCATCATCGTATCGTTTCGTAGCGGTTCTTCTCGTTCTCACATTTGGACTAAAATAGTAAGACGCGAAGTTAGATGTTTCCTCTGTCAATGAACCTTGCACTATGGATCCCTCAACTTTTGCAAGGTTTTTAGCCTTTCCCTTCAAGTGTCCCATAAAACGCTCAAACGGATACATCCACCTGAATTGCACAGGCCCCCCGAGATCCGCCTCATATGGCAAATGTACCGTTAGGTGTTCCATCACGTCGAAGAATGAAGGAGGGAAGATTTTCTCCATGTTACACAACAAGAGAGCAATGTTTTTTTTTAACTTCTCTACCCCGTCTACTGTCAGTGTTCGCGTGCAAAGATCTCGGAAAAACGCCCCCATACCTATAATATAATATACACCATACATAATCTCCTTAAGCAAACATATATATTTAATTACGTACATAAACTCAATTAAAAGAAATGTAAATACTTGTTTAATTATTACCAGCAATTGCTTCGTGGACATGAGACGGCAATAGCTCTTGTAACGCAAACGGTAGTAGTCGCTGCATGAAAACATGGCAATCGTGGCTCTTCATACCAGAAAATTTTTGTCCTCGCTCTATACATCGTGAGAATTTGGAAACATATCCATCCGGAAATTTGACATCTGAGGCCACCCAATCAAATAGAGCTCTCTTCCCATCTGCAGACAATCGAAAACTCGGAATTGGCTGTTTGCCGTCTCTAGTAATCTCCAACTCGCTTCTTTTGCATATTTCTGCTAAGTCCAGCCTCGATTTCATATTGTCTTTACTTTTCCCTTGGACGTTCAAAATGGTATGCATGATGTTATCAAAAAAATTCTTCTCGATATGCATAACGTCAAGATTATGTCGCAAAAGGTGATCCTTCCAATATGGGAGTTCCCAGAATATACTTTTTTTGTGCCAGTTGTGTGCTTCTCCATATCCGTCAGGCATGTTTGCAGTACAATGCCAATTGCCCCCACGTTTGCATGTTTCCTCACCACCATAATAATCGATCTGATCAAGCAAATCCTGTCCCGAAAGATAATCCGGAGGGGGACCGCGGACAGCTTTATTCTTCGTAAATAAAACCTTGTTCTTTCGGTACTTGTGATTGATAGGAAGAAAACGACGGTGACAATCAAACCAACAAGGTTTTCTTCCATGCCTCAGCTGAAATGCTTCTGCCCTATTCAAACAGTGTGGACACGATAGTCTTCCGTGCGTAGTCCACCCCGACAACATTCCATACGCTGGGAAGTCACTAATCGTCCACAATAATACTGCGCGCATGTTGAAGTTTTGTTGCTGCGAGTGATCAAATGTGCAGACTCCTGAATACCACAGTTGTTTCAGCTCATCGATCAAAGGTTGCAGAAATACATCTAGGGATCGCTTCGGATGCTTTGGACCTGGCACTAAAACAGTTAAGAACAAAAATTCTCGCTGCATGCACATTGTCGGCGGAAGATTATATGGAGTCAATATGACGGGCCATAGCGAATATTGTCTCCCTGACATACCAAATGGACTAAATCCGTCTGTGCATAATCCAAGATAAACATTCCTGGACTCATTAGCAAAGTTTGAATGTACCGTCTGAAAGTGTTTCCACGCCTTTGCATCTGAGGGATGTGTTATCTCTCCATGATGTGTGGAATGTTCTGCATGCCATCTCATTGACGCTGACGTCATTTCCGATTGGTATAACCGTTTCAATCTTTCGGTGATTGGCAAGTACCACATACGTTGGTAAGGGACCCGCCTCCTTCCCATAGTGGGTTTGTATCTCGGCTTCCCACAAAATCGACATTCCTGCAGCTTATCATCATCTTTCCAGAAAATCATGCAATTGTCAATGCATACATCAATCATTTCATAAGGTAACCCAAGACCCGCAACCAACTTCTGTATTTCATAGTAATTACCAGCAGAAAGATTATCTTCCGGTAAATACTCTTGAAATAGTCCGGCCCACTTATCCATGTTACTCTCGCTGCTGTTATCCTCACTTTTAATTGTCATCATCCTAGCTGCTAGTGACAGTCTAGAAAGTCCCTCTCTACACCCATCGTAAAGTGGTTGATTTGCAGCATCTAACATATCATAAAACTTTTGTGCTTCTATGTTGGGTTCTTCCAGAATTGCTTCCGTAGGATTATCGGCAAAAGCAGGTGTAGTTTCATGAAATGCATCTGTAACCATATCATGAAATCTATTCCCTTGCTGATACCCAATATCATTTCCCAAGATATCAGGATGACCATAATCATAGCTACCGCTATAATTATGTTCTTCAACCCCTTGACTCGAACCACTATTTCCCGCTTCATAGTGAGTCGTCGGATTATAATGATTTTCACCATGAAAATACCATACATAATAGTTTGGTACAAATCCTCTATTAAATACATGTTTTTTAGCAGTATCAACAGCGATATATTTTTTGTTCCTACATTTCTCACAGGGACAAAATATTTTACCCGTTTGCATTGCCTGCGGTTGGTTTTGTGCTTGGTTAAAAAATCCATGTAATCCTTCAACAAACTCTCTCCTCACTTCGCCGGTCCCTGGATCTCTTTGATTGTACATCCAGCTTCGTAACTCATATATTCCGTAACTCATTTTTTTAGTGTTTTATTTTTTTTCCCTCTTTTTTTTTTCCCTTCTCCTCTCTCTTTCCCTCTCTTCCCTTTTTTTTTTTTTGATTTTTGATTTCGAAAGCTGAACGATTCGCTATTTATAGATTTCTGAAAAATTTTTGCTATGGATTTGCGACGGATTTGCGATGAATACGTTGCGACGGATTTGCGACGGTTTCAGTTTTGCGACGGAATTACGACTTACTTGCGACTATCTTGCGACGGATTTGCGACGGAAATATTCCATCGCAAAAAGTTAGGTAAACTCAATTAACACGTGCGCACCTAACCGATCCGCATGTCGGCCACCAACTTATCCTCGCAAATCCGTCGCAATGTTGCGACGGATTTGCGACGATAAAGTATGCGACGAAAATACCCACCCGCAAATCCGTCGCAAACTTGCGATGGAATTTTTCCATCGCCAGTCCGTCGCAATTTTGTGACGGAATTGCGACGGATTCTTATTTTCTCGCAAAGTCGTCGCAAGTACGTCGCAAAGTTGCGACGGACAAAGTTCCCTTTCAAGTTTGCGACGGATTTGCGATGGTTTCTTTTTTCGTCGCAAGTCCGACGCAAAGCCATCGCAAAATTGCGACGGAAATATTTCCGTCGCAAAGTTCCGTCGCAAAAGCGCTGTTTTCTTGTAGTGTATCTATTATTTACATTTTATGTTTTTAGGTACGTTTAAATAATAGACAGATGCGAAGTAAGAAACTCACATGTATACTAGAGATTGAAGTTGATGTTCAATAGTGGTCTAAAATAGAGATTGACATATGGTAAGTGGTCAAGTGGTAGTTGACTAGTGCATGATTCCATCTTGATGAGGATTTGTCATACTGGTCTAGGTCAAGAATCAAATTTTTTCTTATGCACCAAAAAAAATAAAAAAAATAAATATAATCAAATCTATTTGAATCCACTACTTGACCTATGAACACCTTAAATGGTAAACGTCCTTAATTTTCTGTGGACCTCAAGTAGGCTTGTCAGTCGGGCCGGCCCGCGTCCATCTGGACATGCCCATTGGGCCGTTTGATTTTACCATGCTCATGCGGGTCGGCCCGCTGCGGGTTGCGGATAAAAAACATAAGCCCAAGCCCGCCTCGCATGTTTTAACGGTTTTGCGGGCCAGCCTGCAGGATAGCAACAGACCAAGAAGGCTATAATGCGAAAGATCTATCATGGATTATTCTATTTAATCAAAAGACATGATTCCCCATGTAATCAGAATGAAAAACACAGAGATGTAAAAAGACACTAAGAAACTGGTATACAAAGTTTACAGATTAAGAGACCTTAAAAATTACCCACGATGTATGTGTTAGCTAATTGTTCATTAGTCAATTCCCCAAAATCAGTTTCTTCTAATCTCATAATATTCTATTGAATCAAAGAGACATGGTTCCCCAAAGAATAGAATAATATTACCCCGTTCAAAACTAAAAACTGTAACATGTGTTAATTTTACACAAAACTGTAATGAAACTGTAATGAGTCAAAACCAACCAAACATAAATTGTAAACAAACAAGTGTTGAACGAAATTGTAATAAAAGTTTTAACTCATTCCCAACAACCAAAAAGTTCAGCGACATAAATATTAAACGAAAGTATAAGTCTAAGAGGAAATTCAAACTGAAAATCTAAAAACCAATCCAAGAATGAACAAGAAGTTCAAAGACAGAAAATTCAAACTTAAATAACAAGTGGAAATCTGAGAAGCATCAAGAAGACAACAGTTCTAGAGACTGTAGATGGTGAAGTCGTTTTTCATCAATCATGTTTCTTATCATGAACTGTTTCTGAAGGAGGGAGATCTTCTTCACCATCATACTTTTCATCCTCTTCTACATATGGATGAAAAATTAAAGTTAGTACACATTCTAAAAGTTGTAGTTGTTCAGTTGTACTATAAAAGAAGTCGACTTCTATACTTGTAACCAATTGCGACTGCAGATTAAAGCTTGCACGTTTTTTGGAAGAAGTCGACTTCTATACTTGTTCAAAACTTTGGATCCAATGCTGAAAGATGATTCTGAAGCCACTGTTGTGATAGGAATATTAAGTAGATCAGCAACCATTGAAGCCAATTGACCATATCTTTGGGAGTTGTCTTTCCAAATATCAAGGATGTCCATGCTCGCATTACTTGTCATGTCTAGAGGCGGTTCTTCAAGATATATTTCCGGTTTAGACTTTCCACTAACAACAATATGTGTCTTGCGAAAGGTCAAGAATTTCTGAAACAAACGAAAAAACCCATAAAACTTAGTAATTTCAGTAAAAACTTAACAAGAAAAGACAAAACACTAACTATCTAAAGAAACTTACATCATAATTGCTGAAATTCTCTTTAGGTGTTCCATCATCTTCGCTATGGTCTTCACTTCGAGAATGTGTAGATGGTGAAATTATTTTCGGCTCATATGATTCAAAAAGAATCCTCATTTTATCACGCAAGCTCTCCATCTTTGCTTGATAAGGGTTGGATTCTTCAGCCACGAACAAGGGTTGCTTGGAAAAGAGATTGAAATAAGCAGCAGGGATAAGATCTGAAAGTCCCAACCTCCAAAGACGTTGTCTTGACTAAAACCCAGAAAAAAATCAAGAACAAAGGTTTCTAATTTTGTTTATTCGTAAAGGTGTTTTAGCTTGTACGATGTAACATCCGCGAACCAGAAAGTTGTGTTTAGAGTTGGTATCGGACGACATTAGGGGTTCGGGAGTCGATTACATACGCTCTTTGAGGTGCGAATCGAGGATTGACTGTACATGTTCTTGTTTGATTGTTGTACAGTTGGTTTAAGGTTCATTTATCTCGAAGAAAGTGTGTGAAAAGCTTCTGGATGCTTAGTGTCGATCGACACCAAAAGGTGTGTCGATCGACACCGGCTATCAGGGTCGATTTCCGGTTTAAGTCGATCGAATCGAGTTGGGTTGGTTTTGGTCGATGGGTGTCGACCGACACCAAGGAAGGGTGTCGATCGACACCGGTTATGGTGAAATCGACCGGTTTGATTCAAGTCGGCTGGTTTTGGGCCGGTTTGGGCGAGGGAAGCCTTAGACTCGCGATTAAAAGCTTGTGGCCGCGAGAAAAGCCACTTTTTCGAGTTAGAAAGGTTCCAGAGGAGTTTTTGAGAGAAGGAGGTGATTTCCAGAGAGTTTTGTGGAGTTTCTGAGCTAGATCGGTTGCTGTTCATCCCTATTCTTTTCCTTTCCTTCCTTCTAATCCCTTTTCAAGGTGAGTGCGTGACTGTAGGTCCGTTAATCATTAGAGGTTGTTTGATTTCGAGTTTTGGTTGTGTTCTTGAGTTGTTTATAGTGGAAATCGTGTTTTGGATTGTATTGGGGCGTTGAAAACCCTTGATTATGAGTTTGTGAATGTTGATTGCGATTTTTGTAGCTTCTGGTGTCTGGGCGTGGAGCTGGTGTCGACCGACACTCGATGAGTGTCGATCGACACTCAGAAGGCTGGCGTCGATCGACACCGACCTGGGTGTCAGGAAACGTGGGTTTCCTGACAAGTAGTTGATGTTATCGTTGTTGCATTGTTATGGTTGTTGTTTATTGTGATGTATTGTCTATTGTTTGGAGTAATTGGCCTGTAGGCAGGATGATCCACTCACTAAGTATTTATGATAATACTTATGCATCTCTATTCCAATGTGATGCAGGTAACAGCAATGTTCTTCCGCGGAAAGAGACCGAGAGAAGAGGATGATGAGATTAGGAATTTGATATTGGCGTTATTGTTGTGGTTGACAAGGAATTCTTAGGGTGTTAGTCTATTTTTAATAATGTAGCGAACCTGGTGTTTAGGTTGCTAGAGTTATTTCCTTATTAGTTATTCTTTATTGGTTATTTGTTGAACGGTTTATTTATGATTTAATAATATTGGTTTTCTTCCGCATTGTGTTGTTGAATCAGCTGTTGAGGATTAATATTTATGGGAATGTTAATATGGGCTAATTATAAAAAAAAAAAAAAAAAAGCTTGGTTGTTTCATTTTGGTATAAGAGCAAATACGGTTTTAGGACTGTTAGTGTTGAGTGGATTGGACTATGTGTTTAATTGATTATGTGAGTTAGTCAGTTAGTGGTCTAGTCTCATCCTCTCGGTCTTCCAGTTTTCCGCGGGTAAGTGAGTTGGATAGTTGTGTGTTGTGTTTTGGTTTGTATGTTGACTTTGCTCTTTTTCTGTACTTGGTGGTAGTGCAGAGAGATGGACGCAGGTCATGGTCGTGGCCGTGGTCGTGGTCGCGGTGCAGCCCGTGGGGGCAGAGGAGCTGGTCGCGGTGGGCGAGCAGCGGGTCGTGGAGGTCGGGGTGCTGGTCGTGGAGTGACAGAGGCTGAGGTTTCCGTAGAGAGTGCAGCGCCTAGTGTGGCGGCAGCGTCGGTGACACAGTCTGTTTCGTTGGCCGGTGGGGCTAACTCAGGTGCCAGTGTGGGCGCAGGAGCTGGAGCGGTTCCCGGTGGGGGCGCTGCTTTAGCTCAGGGTGAGTTGATTGTGGGGCTACTGACGCAGTTGTTGGCACGTCTACCTCAGGCAGTTCCACAGCAGGCTCCGGTTGCACCTCCAGCGGCCGGGGCACAGGGTGGTGCCGGGGCACATGTTGGTGCCGGTTTTGTTGAGCAGCAGGAGGCTGCGGTGCAGCAGGGTGTTGCAGTTGGGTTTTCGCCTTATCGTGAGATGATGAGGGAGATGCAGAGGATTGGCACGCCTACATTTGAGGGTGGTGTTACTCCAGAGCAGGCTGACGAGTGGCGTCAGAGGTTGGAGAGGAACTTCGATTCTGTTCGTTGTCCAGAGCAGTTTCAGGTCGAGTTGGCAGTGCACTACCTTGGAGGTGATGCACATTTGTGGTGGAGGTCTGTTAGGACCAGGAGAGAGGTTTGGACTTGGGTTGACTTCGTCGAGGAGTTCAACCACAAGTTTTTCCCTCAGGAGGCTCGTGACAGGCTGCAGTTGAGGTTTTTGGACTTGACTCAGGGTGAGAGGTCTGTTCGAGAGTACGATGCAGAGTTCTGCAGATTGGTGGTCTTTTCTGGTGGTGAGTTGATCAGTGAGCGGGCATTGACGTCGCGGTTTCTTCAGGGACTTCGGAGGAACATCAGGACTCAGTGCAGAGGTGGTATGTACCACACTAGAGCGGGCTTAGTGGAGTTGGCAGCGTCCATTGAGGAGGACCTGCGTGAGCCGGTGAGTACGGCAGTTGTTCCAGTTGCGGTTGCTCCTGCTACCCATCCTCGGGGCCAGCAGCAGCATCAGCAGCGCAGAGGTTATAGTTCTGGTTACGGCAGGGGCAGTAGGCCTGCGCAGGGCCAGAAGAGGAGAGCAGAGGAGATATCTGCTAGTAGCCCGAGTACGGGTGGTTGTTTTGGTTGTGGGAGTCTGGATCACAGATTTGCGACTTGCCCCAAGAGGGTGGGATCCAGAGAGACGACAGTGTGCTTCTACTGCAGGGAGCCGGGACATATCAAGACAGTGTGTCCCAAGTTGCAGCAGAGAGCAGTGGCAGCGGCGATTCAGCCGTTGGCTATTCAGTCAGCAGCGCAGGTTGCGGCGTTGCAGTCGGGTGGAGCGCCGAGAGTCTATACTTCGGCGGAGGTGGGCCAGACCAGTCAGTCAGGCCAGATCACAGGTAAAATCTTGACTCAGACTTTTAAATTCTTAAGGTAGAATTGTTGGTGTGTCTGTTTCTGTTATTTTACTGTGATAGAGTTAGAGGTTCTCAACACTTGTGGAATTGTGTAGGGACCTTGTTAGTTGGTGGATTTGAGTCTCACGTGTTGTTTGACTCGGGAGCATCTAATTGCTTCATTACTCCGGAGAGAGCTGAGAGTAGTGGTACTCGGAGTAGCGAGGGCGAGGCTTCAGGCTTTGTCAAGGTGGCCGGTGGTGGTTATTTGGCTACTTCGGGCAGAGCTAGAGCAGTTGATGTGCGTATTGCGGGGCAGTCTATGCCAGCAAATTTAGTCATCAGTCCAGTGGAGCTGTATGACGTGATTTTGGGGATGGACTGTTATCTTTATACCGAGTTCATTTGGATTGCTACAGAGGTAGAGTTGTGTTTGAGCGGGATGCAGGGAAGTTGGTTTATCAGGGAGTGAGACCGACTTCGCGGAGCATAGTGATTTCAGCTATTCAGGCAGAGCAGTTGTTAGAGCGGGGCTGCGAAGCCTATTTGGCGACGATCACTATGACAGAGTCCAGTGGTGAGGTGAGTCTGCAGGATATTCAGGTTGTCCAGGAGTTTGAGGACGTATTTCGGTCGCTGAAGGGATTGCCACCATCTCGGTCAGATCCTTTCACGATTGATTTAGAACCCGGGACAGCTCCGATATCGAAAACACCTTACAGGATGGCTCCAGCTGAGATGGCAGAGCTGAAGAAGCAGCTAGAGGACCTTTTGAGTAAAGGGTTCATCAGGCCGAGTGTTTCGCCGTGGGGAGCGCCAGTGTTGTTCGTGAAGAAGAAGGATGACAGTTTTCGGTTGTGCATTGATTACCGGGGACTTAACCGAGTCACAGTGAAGAACAGGTACCCACTTCCGAGGATCGATGAGTTGCTGGATCAGTTGAGAGGTGCTACTTTGTTCTCCAAGATTGACTTGGCATCGGGATATCATCAGATTCCGATAGATGAGGCAGATGTCCGGAAGACAGCTTTTCGGACGAGGTATGGGCATTTCGAGTTTGTGGTCATGCCTTTTGGTTTGACTAATGCGCCGGCAGCGTTCATGAGATTGATGAACGACGTGTTCAGGGAGTTTCTGGATGTGTTCGTCATTATTTTCATAGATGATATTTTGGTGTATTCGAGGAGTCCAGAGGAGCATGCGACTCATTTGAGGCTTGTGTTGGAGAAGCTTCGAGAGCATAAGCTGTATGCTAAGTTGAGCAAGTGCAGCTTTTGGCAGCGTGAGATGGGTTTTCTTGGCCATATTGTGTCTGCAGAGGGAGTTTCTGTGGATCCGGCTAAGATTGAGGCTATCAGAGATTGACCTAGACCGAGTAGTGCTACCGAGATCAGGAGTTTTCTGGGTTTAGCAGGCTACTACAGGAGATTCGTCAAGGGGTTTGCGAGCATGTCTCAGCCGATGACGAGGTTGACTGGCAAGGATGTGCCGTTTGTGTGGTCGCCGGAGTGCGAGGAGAGCTTTGGGAAGCTCAAGGAGATGTTGACTAGTACACCAGTTTTAGCATTACCCGACCCGGGGAAGCCTTATGTAGTGTACACGAATACTTCAGGTGTTGGACTTGGTTGTGTTTTGATGCAGGAGGGCAGAGTGATTGCCTATGCTTCGAGGCAGTTGCAGGGCAGTGAGCGCAACCGTCCTACACATGATCTTGAGTTGGGAGCAGTGGTTTTTGCACTCAAGATTTGGAGGTCTTATCTTTATGGTGGTAGAGTGCAGATCTTTACAGATCACAAGAGTCTACAGCATATTTTCACTCAGCCTTTGCTGAATGCGAGGCAGACGCGTTGGGTGGAGTTTCTGGCAGACTATGACCTTGATATTGTTTATCATCCAGGCAAGGCCAATTTGGTGGCAGACGCTTTGATTCGACGGAGGGTTGATTAAGATAGAGAGCGTGGCGTTGAGGCTTTGGTCAGCGAGATTAGTACATTGCGGCTTTGTGCTATTTCAGAGGAGCCTTTGGGTTTAGAGGAAGCTGATCAGGCAGACTTACTCAGTAGGATCAGAGTGGCGCAGCAGAGTGATCAGGGTTTGATTGATGCTTCGCAGGCGTCTGGTTCTGAGTATCAGGTCTCTTCGAATGGGACTATCTTGGTTCGTGGGCGAGTTTGTGTGCCCAAGGATGAGGAGTTGAGGCATGAGGTTTTGAGAGAGGCTCATTCGAGCAAGTTTTCGATTCATCCGGGTGCGACCAAGATGTACCGTGACCTCAAACGGTATTATCATTGGGTTGGGATGAAGAGAGATGTGGCTGATTGGGTTGCGAGGTGCAACACTTGTTCTTTGGTCAAGGCAGAGCATCAGGTGCCTAGTGGCGGTGGGCCGCAATATGGATATCGTGACGGTGGGTTACGGTATTGAGAGTAATAATATCTTGGAGACATGCGTATAACATAGGACTAAGAATGTGAGTTTTGAGGTCTTTGAGAGACGTTTGTGTTGGGATTCGAGGACGAATCCAGTTTAGTGGGGGAGAATTGTAACATCCGCGAACCAGAAAGTTGTGTTTAGAGTTGGTATCGGACGACATTAGGGGTTCGAGAGTCGATTACATACGCTCTTTGAGGTGCGAATCGAGGATTGACTGTACATGTTCTTGTTTGATTGTTGTACAGTTGGTTTAAGGTTCATTTATCTCGAAGAAAGTGTGTGAAAAGCTTCTGGATGCTTAGTGTCGATCGACACCAAAAGGTGTGTCGATCGACACCGGTTATCAGGGTCGATTTCCGGTTTAATTCGATCGAATCGAGTTGGGTTGGTTTTGGTCGATGGATGTCGACCGACACCAAGAAAGGGTGTCGATCGACACCGGTTATGGTGAAATCGACCGGTTTGATTCAAGTCGGCTGGTTTTGGGCCGGTTTGGGCGAGGGAAGCCCTAGACTCGCGATTAAAAGCTTGTGGCCGCGAGAAAAGCCACTTTTTCGAGTTAGAAAGGTTCCAGAGGAGTTTTTGAGAGAAGGAGGTGATTTCCAGAGAGTTTTGTGGAGTTTCTGAGCTAGATCGGTTGCTGTTCATCCCTATTCTTCTCCTTTCCTTCCTTCTAATCCCTTTTCAAGGTGAGTGCGTGACTGTAGGTCCGTTAATCATTAGAGGTTGTTTGATTTCGAGTTTTGGTTGTGTTCTTGAGTTGTTTATAGTGGAAATCGTGTTTTGGATTGTATTGGGGCGTTGAAAACCCTTGATTATGAGTTTGTGAATGTTGATTGCGATTTTTGTAGCTTCTGGTGTCTGGGCGTCGAGCTGGTGTCGACCGACACTCGATGAGTGTCGATCGACACTCAGAAGGCTGGCGTCGACACCATAGAGGTGTCGGTCGACACCGACCTGGGTGTCAGGAAACGTGGGTTTCCTGACAGGTAGTTGATGTTATCGTTGTTGCATTGTTATGGTTGTTGTTTATTGTGATGTATTGTCTATTGTTTGGCGTAATTGGCATGTAGGCAGGATGATCCACTCACTAAGTATTTATGATAATACTTACGCATCTCTATTCCAATGTGATGCAGGTAACAGCAATGTTCTTCCGCGGAAAGAGACCGAGAGAAGAGGATGATGAGATTAGGAATTTGATATTGGCGTTATTGTTGTGGTTGGCAAGGAATTCTTAGGGTGTTAGTCTATTTTTAATAATGTAGCGAACCTGGTGTTTAGGTTGCTAGAGTTATTTCCTTATTGGTTATTCTTTATTGGTTATTTGTTGAATGGTTTATTTATGATTTAATAATATTGGTTTTCTTCCGCATTGTGTTGTTGAATTAGCTGTTGATGATTAATATTTATGGGAATGTTAATCTGGGCTAATTATAAAAAAAAAAAAAGTTTGGTTGTTTCATACGAGCTTGAAAAAGAGAAAAGAAACAAAGAGAAAAATGACAAGACCAGACCATGAGCTGATCAAGGCTGAAGCCAAAGGACCTATCCATCTCGGCAACTTCTCGCTGCGTGAGGTACGGTCAATTTGCAGAATCACGCATGTTTGGTATCAATTTCGTAAGTGGTGTGAAGAAGCGGTGAAGTAATTTAGTGAAACTGGTGTTAGAAAATAGAAACGACATATTTTATCGGGTTGCCCGCCCGCCCGCTAACCTGAAGCGGGTCTGCCCGCCCATAACCTAGATCCGTATGGCCCAAGTCTGCAATTTTGCAAACATATTTTTTTGGACCCGAGCCCGCCCCGCAGTTGTCCGTATGGGCTTCGCCCGCAGACTATGGGCCCGACTGACATCTCTAAGGTCCTCAGGGATTAAACTACGGTTATAAATTTTTTTTACTATTAATGTTGTTTTCGTATATACCCGCATAAGTCCAAAACATCGAGTACTAAAAAATTCCCACTAAAAAAATATTGACTACAATGTGATCCCTAATTTCCATTAAAAAAAAAAGCTAAACAGATGATAGCATTTTAGAAAATTATCTTGCATTTGCCCCTTTGCCATCATATTACAATATGATTTTCTTAAGCAGTTTATTAAAAAAAAATTAAAGGGACGGTGGGTAGGTAACGATCATTTCCATTTCTAACACGCGAGGTTAATTAAGTAGGTATTAAACATTTGATTATAAAATTTGATTTCGGTTTAGTTCGGTTATAGTATTTGGTCTGGTTTTGGTTAAGAGTATAAGAAACGTAATTTATAATTCTATATATATAAAGGAGCTGTGCTAATTATGTACCACTCAAATTAAGTAGTAACTAATAACTAATTAAGAATGGAAGATATCATCATCGGCGTAGCGGCTCTCGCCGCGGTTCTCCTCTTCTTTCTCTTACAAAAACCGAAAACCAAACGGTACAAACTTCCTCCGGGCCCAAAGACGCTTCCGGTGATCGGAAACCTCCACCAACTTCAGAATCTAAACCCACAACGTTTCTTCGCCGGATGGGCCAAAAAATACGGACCAATATTTTCTTACAAGATAGGAAGCAAAACAATGGTGGTGATATCTTCAGCTGAGCTAGCCAAAGAGCTTCTCAAGACTCAAGATGTCAACTTCGCCGACAGGCCTCAGCACCGTGGCCAAGAGTATATGTCCTATGGCCGCCGTGACATGGCGTTTCACCACTACACACCTTATTACCGGGAGATAAGGAAGATGGGCATGAACCACTTGTTCTCACCCACACGTGTGGCATCCTTTAAGCACGTGCGTGAGGAGGAAGCTAGGACGATGATGGCAAAGATCGAAAAGGCCGCCAAGAAATCCGAACCGGTCGATATAAGCGAGCTTATGTTAACATTCACGAACTCTGTTGTGTGTAGGCAAGCGTTCGGGAAGACGTATAACGAAGATGGGGAAGAGATGAAGAGGTTTATCAAGATTCTTTATGGGACTCAGAGCGTTTTTGGGAAAGTTTTCTTCTCCGATTTCTTCCCTATTACGCGCTACGTTTTCGATGATCTGACAGGCCTCACGGCTTATATGAAAGAATGTTTCGAAAGACAAGACACTTATCTACAAGAGGTTGTCGATGAGACGCTTGATCCCAAGAGGGTCAAGCCTGAAACAGAGAGCATGATCGATCTCTTGATGGAAATTTATAGAGAACAACCATTCGCCTCCGAGTTCACTCTAGAGAATGTCAAAGCTGTGGTGATGGTACATGTCATAACATCTCTCTTTCTGTTATATACCCATTTGATCTGATTGCTTGCGTTACAAGATTTCGTTTGCTTGTGTCTCACTCTTTGTTTTGTTTTTGTGTTTCAAAAAGAATATCGTAGTGGCGGGAACGGACACGGCAGCTGCGGCGGTTGTGTGGGGTATGACGTATCTAATGAAGTACCCTAAAGTGATGAAGAAAGCTCAAGACGAAGTGAGAGATTATATGAGAGAGAAAGGGTCAACGTTTGTTACTGAAGACGACGTCAAGAACCTTCCTTACTTCAAAGCCTTGATTAAAGAAACCTTAAGGGTCGAACCAGTGATTCCTCTCGGAGTTCCTCGTTGTTGTATTCAAGACACCAATATTGCTGGCTACGACATCCCCAAGGGAACCACGGTCAATGTCAACGCGTGGGCCGTGTCACGTGACGAAAAAGAATGGGGACCGAACCCTGACGAGTTTAGACCGGAGAGGTTTTTCGAGAAGGACGTTGACTACAAAGGCACGGACTACGAGTTTATACCGTTCGGGTCGGGCCGGAGAATGTGCCCGGGGATGCGTCTTGGCACAGCGATGCTTGAGGTTCCATACGCGAACCTTCTCTACAAATTCGACTTCAAACTTCCTAATGGAATGAAACCAGAAGATATCAATATGGATGTCATGACTGGTCTCGCTATGCACAAGTCCGACCATCTCAAGCTTGTCCCCGAGAAAGTGAACAATTGACAATTCCGAGTATCACTCTGCTTGTTTGGTATAAGTACTCTGCTTCAAGCTTTTTTTTTTTTTTTCTCTCTTTAAGAGGCAGTCGTCTCTTATCTTTATATCTTTCTCTTCACATTTTCATGTGAAAGCAATCCGAAATTATGTATTTGGTGGTTCTTATAAATATTACTTAAATAACCGGAGATGACTTTTTCCATAAATTCGTCATCAACATATTGTTTACAGACACATAGTAATTATGTACAACCACGAATGAGAGTTTTAGTTTACAAAGGTAGGTAAAAAAAGAAAGCAGATGTTTTAATATGGAATAAGTATAACAAATATGTTAAAAGAAAGGAGGAAATATATATTAAAGAATGGGAAAGTTTTATTATGATGAACACTGAAAAGATTACAAAAACTCGATAGAACACTAAAACTTAATACTTAGTCTTGGCCAATACCAGTAGCAGCAAATTCGTCAATCTCTCATAGGTGACACTTTGATTGGATATATGCACACCGAATTTTTTGGTGCATGGGATCACAATGTAATCCAAAAACGATAAGAGAAGGGAACTAGAAAATCATTAGGGAAGAATGTCGAAAAGATTTTACGCCTTAAATGGAATAGACGACGTCAACCTCAAGAAGTCATACTTATACTCACTTCCATAACCACTTGGAAATGACACCTCAGTATATAAAAACATGGCTCTTGATCAAAATTCTTCATCATTGCAAGATTCTTTTGAAGAATTGTATTTTTCTTTAATCCCTATAGCAAGGATTGCATCGTCTGTTGGTTTGTTAAACGAGAGAATGTGGATTAGATATCCAAGGAGGTTGTCTTTCTCCTTCTTGTTTAGGCAGTATTCTGCATAGGGTCATTTTTTTTCTTACAAATGTAGCACCTTGTTATTTCTTGAAACCTCTTTGTTTCTTTTTATTAAAAGAATTTTCATTTATTCTGCTAGATAACTGAAGTATTTCTGTTTCATTTAAGACGTAGAATCTTTTCGACATTTTTTCATAATGTTTTTCTATAAGATTGTATTAAAAGCTGGAAGCTCGTTATGATTGACCTTTTGAGATAGTGGATCGTGTGGGAGTGATGGCCTATCTTCCTCTTTTTGATCACTTAATTAAAGGTCTTTTTATTCTTTTGCTTGTTCTTTTTTACCATTGTTGTTTTCTAGCCTCTCAAGTTCACTTTTCTGTCTATTCAGTATTTTGTGTCCTTTAAAAAAAAAAAAAAAAATCTAGCAGCGTTTTTAACTAGTGAATAATCTTAAGATTTCAGTATCAACAAAAATTCTGAGATGTTTTACAAAAAAAAAAAAAAAAAAAAAAAAAAAAAAAAAAAAAAAAAAATTCTGAGATCCAATAGAAAACATGTATAGATTTTTAATCAAACTCTACTATTTGATTTATATTAATTTCAAAATATTGATTTAGAAACTATTGCTTTCTACATGTATGTATATTAAAAATAGAAAATTATCAGCTGTAGCTTTTTGGAAATATTTTACATGTATGCATATAAGTGGGAAAATTATACTAGTAAAACAAAAGACACTAAAAGTTTTAACATTAACTAAGATGAGAGCATATTAGTTATAATTAATTCGCTTTATGCCACAAATGTACTAGGGCAAGCAGAAGATTAGATACCTCAAAAAAATACTTGGAAATCCCCTTTCAGTTGAACTCTAAAACACTTCTTTCCTCTTGTGTTTACGCTTCGAGCTAAAAAAATGCCACCAAAAATGCAACCAAAGCTCAATGTTCTGTAAGTTTATGTATGAAATAAAGTTCTGACAGGTGGCAACGTTTGAGTCACTCAATAAACGAAGTTTGTTTCTTTGCTTACGGGTAGGTGAAGGTGTTTTCCAATTCTAACACGTGAGGAAAAGTAGGTACGGGAATATGCATTTGGATATAAAATGTGATTTCGGTTAGAAGAAAAAGAAACGCAAATATTTATAATACTATTTTATCAAGTAACGGTGCTGTTTTTTTTTTTTTGTAAACACTTAAAAAGTAGTAACAACTAAGAATGAAAGATATTATTATCGGCGTGGTGGCTCTCGCAGTGGTTCTTCTCTTCTTCCTCTACCAAAAGCCAAGAACCAAACGGTACAAGCTGCCTCCGGGTCCAACGGCGCTTCCGGTGATCGGAAACCTACACCAGCTTCCGAAACATAACCCACAACGCTTCTTCTATGAATGGGGAAAAAAGTACGGTCCAATCTTATCATACAAGATAGGAAGCAGAACAATGGTGATAATATCTTCGGCTGAGCTAGCCAAAGAGCTTCTCAAGACGCAAGATGTTAACTTTGCGGACCGGCCTCCGCACCGTGGCCACGAGGTCATATCCTATGGCCGGCGCAACTTGGGAATGGGCCACTACACACCTTATTACCGGGAGATAAGGAAGATGGGCATGAACCACTTGTTCTCACCCACACGTGTCGCCACCTTTAAGCACGTGCGAGAGGAGGAGGCTAAGAGGATGATGGCTAAGATCAACAAGGCGGCAGAGATGTCCGAAGCAGTCGATATAAGTGAGCTTATGTTGACCTTCACGAACTCGGTTGTGTGTAGACAAGCGTTCGGGAAGAAGTACAATGAAGATGGAGAGGAGATGAAGAGGTTCATCCAGATTCTTTATGGCACCCAGAGCGTTTTGGGAATGGTTTTTTTCTCTGACTTTTTCCCCTACACTCGCTACATTCTCGATGATTTGACAAGCCTCACGACTTATATGAAAGAGTGTTTCAAAAGACAAGACACTTATCTTCAAGAGGTTGTCAATGAGACGCTTGATCCCAACAGGGTCAAGCCCGAAACCGATAGCATGATCGATCTCTTGATGGAGATCTACAAAGATCAATCTTTCGCCTCCGAGTTCACTATCGAGAATGTCAAAGCTGTGGTCCTGGTACGCATTTGATTTATTTTCTTGCACTACAAGTAAACGTTTGCTTGTGTTTTACTCTTCTTTTTGTTTTGTGTTTAAAAAGGATATCGTAGTGGCGGGAACGGATACGGCAGCTGCGGCGGTTGTGTGGGGGATGACGTATCTAATGAAGTACCCTAAAGTGATGAAGAAAGCTCAAGACGAAGTCAGAGATTATGTGAGAGAGAAAGGGTCAACGTTTGTTACTGAAGACGACGTCAAGAACCTTCCTTATTTCAAAGCCTTGGTTAAAGAAACCCTAAGGATCGAACCGGTGATTCCTCTCCTTATCCCTCGTTGTTGCATTCAAGACACCAAGATTGCTGGCTACGACATCCCTGCGGGGACTACGGTCAACGTCAACGCGTGGTCCCTATCACGTGATGAGAAGGAATGGGGCCCAAACCCGGACGAGTTTAGGCCCGAGAGGTTTCTTGAGAAGGAGGTTGACTTCAAAGGCACGGATTACGAGTTTATACCGTTCGGGTCAGGCCGGAGAATGTGCCCGGGGATGCGTCTTGGCACAGCGATGCTTGAGGTTCCATACGCGAACCTTCTGCTCAACTTCAACTTCAAACTTCCTAATGGAATGAAACCAGAAGATATCAATATGGATGTCATGACTGGTCTCGCTATGCACAAGTCCGACCATCTCAAGCTTGTCCCCGAGAAAGTGAACAATTGACAATTCCGAGTATTACTCTGGTGATTTGGTATATGTACTCTGCTTCAAGCTTTGTTTTCTTTCCACTGTAAGAGGCAGTCGTCTCTTATATATCTTTCTCTTCACATTTCCATGTAGGAAGCAATCGAAAAGATATGTATTTCGTGTTCTTATAATATTACTGGATTGTTTCAATAATAGAACTAAATATTGTATCTTTACTATAAAATAAACCTCATCTAGTAAAGAAGTAAACATAAAAATCTTGTTGGGTTTATAATGCTACATTGACCACGTTTTGCTGGTTGACCATGAGAATAAATAACCGGAGATGACCTACTCGGAAAAGTTCCAAAAAATTCTTCACCACAGTAAAGCTCACAGATACATAGTATATATAAATAACATACCACCAAACTCAGTTATAAACTAAATAATAACAACCACAGAAGAGGTTTTTAGTTTACAAACACACAATAGGTACAAC
Organism: Erythrophleum ivorense; assembly: GCA_026724425.1. Classification (NCBI taxonomy): domain Eukaryota; kingdom Viridiplantae; phylum Streptophyta; class Magnoliopsida; order Fabales; family Fabaceae; genus Erythrophleum; species Erythrophleum ivorense. The sequence continues at coordinate 2,248,544 of JAIUCV010000084.1, forward strand.
TACTAATAGGAGTACTTAAAACTCAGACCTTATAGATAACAATATATTACAAAAATGTTTTTTCAAAAGCTGGAAGCTCGTTACCATACCTTTTGAGATAGTGGGTCGTGTAGGAGTGGCCGCCTATCATCAAAAGCTTTTGATCACTCGTTGAAGGTCTTTTTATCTTCATTGTTCTTCTTTCCTCCCAAGCTCACTTTTCTGTCTATCCACTATTTTTGTGTTTTTTTTGTTTTAATTTTAGCAGCGTTTTTAATTAGTGAATACTTTTCTGACAGTTCACAAACGCTATACTACAAAAGTAGAAGAATGTGTTGGTACTTTCTTTTATCAAAAAAAAAGGAATGTGTTGGTCCTGGCTTCGTTTAAGCCACTCAATGAACGAAGCTTTATCTTTTCTAACGGTAGGTGAAGGTGTTTTCCAATTCGAACACGTAAGCGGAAGTACGTAAGGGAATATACATTTGGATATAAAATTAGATTTCGGTTACAGTATCTGTTTTGGTTTGGCTAAGAAGAAAAAGAAACGCTATCTATACTTCTATATATAAAGGAACTGTGTGGTTTATGCAACAACTAAGAATGACAGATATTACCATCGGCGTGGTGGCTCTCGCCGTGGTTCTTCTCTTCTTCCTCTACCAAAATCCGAAAACCAAACGGTACAAGCTGCCTCCGGGACCAACGGCGCTTCCGGTGATTGGAAACCTCCACCAGCTTCAGAAACTTAACCCACAACGCTTCTTCTATGGATGGGCCCAAAAATATGGACCAATCTTATCATACAAGATTAGCAAAACAATGGTGGTTATATCTTCGGCTGAGCTAACTATAAGAGCTTCTCAAGACGCAAGATGTCAACTTCACGGACCGGTCTCAGCACAGGAGCCACGAGGTGATATCCTATGGCCGGCGTGACATAGTATTGAGCCACTACACACCTTATTACCGTGAGATTAGGAAGATGGCAATGAACCACTTGTTCTCACTCGCACGTGTGGCCACCTTTAAGCACGTGCGGGAGGAGGAGGTTCGGAGAATGATGGTTAAGATCAACAAGGCCGCGGAGAAGTCCGAGGCAGTCGATATAAGCGAGCTTATGATGACCTTGGGGGACTCGTCTGTGTGTAGGCAAGCGTTCGGGAAGAAGTACAATGAAGATGGGGAGGAGATGAAGAGGTTCATCAAGATTGTTTATGGGATTCAAAACGTTTTGGGGAAAAAAAATTTTCCCTGATATTTTCCCCTTTACTGGCTATGTTCTCGATGATTTGACAGGCCTCATGGCTTATATGAATGAGTGTTTCGAAAGACAAGACACTTATCTACAAGAGGTTATCGATGAGACGCTTGATCCCAACAGGGTCAAGCCCGCAACTGAGAGCATGATCGATCTTTTGATGGGTATCTACAAAGATCAACCTTTAGCCTCCGAGTTCACTATAGAAAATGTCAAAGCCGTGATCTTGGTACGTATGATAATTTCTCTCTTTTTTTTTATGTTTTGAATCGTTACTTTCTCTACAAGCAATCGTTTGCTTGTGTTTCACTCTTCTACTTGTTTATGTTTTTGCGTTTGAAAAGGATATCATAACGGGGGGAACGGAGACGGCAGCTGCGGCGGTTGTGTGGGGGATGACGTACTTGATGAAGTAACCTAAAGTGATGAAGAAAAGCTTAAGCAGAAGTGAGAAATTATATCAGAGAGAAAGGGTTAACGTTCGTCACCGAGGACGATGTCAAGAACTTTCCTTACTTCAGAGCCTTGGTTAAAGAAACCCTAAGGATCGAACCGGTGATTCCTCTTCTTATCCCTCGTTCTTGCATTCAAGATACCAAGATCGCCGGCTACGACATCCATGCGGGGACAACGGTTAACGTCAACGCGTGGGCCGTGTCACGTGACGAGAAGGAGTGGGGACCCAACGCAGACGAGTTCAGGCCCGAGAGGCTTCTTGAGAAGGACGTTGATTTCAAAGGCACGGATTATGAGTTTATACCGTTCGGGTCAGGGAGGAGAATGTGCCCTGGAATGCGTCTTGGTGCGGCGATGCTCGAGGTTCCTTACGCGAACCTTTTGCTCAAATTCGACTTCAAACTTCCTAATGGAATGAGACCAGAAGAGATCAATATGGATGTTATGACTGGTTTTGCTATGCACAAGTCGCAGCATCTCATGCTTGTCCCCGAGAAAGTGTGGAAGTGACGGTTAGGCGTGAGAAAAACGAACCCAACTAACCAAACTCAAACGATAAACCAATTAATTTGTTTAATATTTTATTAATTAACTGGATTGCTACAAAAATAAGAACTAAAAATGATGTTTGTACCTTTGCTAGTATAAACAAAAACCAAAAGATAACTGATTGGGTTTTAAAATGCAACATTGACCTCGTTTCGCTGGTTAGGCATGAGAATCAATAACCGGAGAAGACCTTCTTGGCACAACTTGACAGGGTTCCTATGCTGTGTGAGGATTGCATTACTGTTTCCCAACAAAACATGAGCAATTATGTAACTCTCTCCTTTCTCATTTGCAAATTGCCATTCCCTCACTGTCAAATTGAAGTAATCTTTCCGCGTAGACACCGTTGCTTTCACCTCCACGTACTCTAGCTTACCACCAGGGTATTCAAGCAATAGATCGTAAGGTAAACCGGTTTCGCTATGCTCGTTAACCCATCTAACGTTAGCCTCCTTACTGTACGTTGCCAAGAAGTATCTGTAAGCGATTTCTTCGCCTTTTCTACCTGTCTGTTGTGCCTGTGCAGCCCAAGGTGTGCCTGTATGAAGTTGATCTCTTTCGCTGAAGTTAGCTGAGACAGAGTTGTTCCATTCATGAAGAAGGTTTGGATTGAAGTTAAAAGAAGGTTGATTCCCAGAGGCTGAGCCAGTCTTCATTTGCAAAGAATGCAATGGGTTTGGCTGAATAGCTAGTGAACTTGTGCCTGCACTATTATCATATCCAGTAACCAAGTTTGTACCAATCGATACTTGTTCCTCAAGCGCCTCTGTTACATCCTCTCCGCTGCTACTAACATGACCGGAGGCCAGTTCTTGTTTAGAATCATCAACGTGGGGCTCGTTAGAACCGTGACGTGTTTTGGAAGTTGAAGGTAACCAGCTCAAGCTTATTCCAGCTTTCTTCTTGGCTTTAAGAGCAGATTTGAGGGACCAGATCTCCTCATCATCAGGAATCTTCTGAACTTTTTGACTGTTCAAAATGAATGATTCCATTTGCTCCTCGCTCAAACTAGATTCTGCCATTGTTTTGATCAAGTGAAGGAAATTTGCCAAATGCAGATCAGGAACTCCGTTGAAAAATAGACGAGACAGTTCCATGAACAAGGAATGGGAATCCAGACATGGTGTTGTGTACAGAGATTTATCCTGGAGACAACAAGATCAAGCATATGATATATCAGTAAAGAGAACACATTTCCAATAAATCTTTCACCACAAATATATAGCAGTTTGCATCGAATTGGCGTATCAAAAGCAATAAACTACTTGCATATAAACAGGTAGGCTTCAGAGAGGAGTTTCAAATAGCAAAGATCAAGAGGTTATGACAGAAGCAAAGATCTACTTGCATATAAACAGAGAGGAATTTCTAGTAGCGTCAAAGCCAAATGTCACAGCCCTATCAACCGAAAATATATTGGATACATTATTGCAAGAAACATAAACGAAAGAAGACATACCTGCAGAAGAGAGCTGCATTCAAACTCCTTTTTAGAGCTAATGTCATATTGCGGTATGACATTCCTATAGCATAACTTCTCAACAACAAAGACTTGTAGACGCTTGACTTGACTATAGACAGTCTTTTTTGTTTGGGTATACTTCTCATGATGTAGAGTAAAGAGATATCGCTGCGCATAAGGAAGAGACCAGTTCACAAGTGACACTGTTACACTATTATCTTGCAAACCTTCATATATCGCTTCACGCTTTACCACCTGGGAAAACAAAAACACATTAGCTTGGAGGCGAGGCAATGGAAACTAGTGTTTTATAACAGAAACGGAGACACTGAGACACACGTATAAGTTCTACCCTAGTACATATTAAAGCTACAAGATGAAGGGGTTCTTGCAGATGATTTTGGAGTAAGCGCATAGACAAAATTCAAGAAAGGCCTACTCTTGCGGTTCAGATAAATTTCAATGCCACCTAGAACCCTTTACATATATCAGTGGTTGCATAATTTGCATATTCAATATATTTTGGTGTAAGGAGAAGATAGTTACCTCAGAAATACTTGGAATGCCCAAGCTGTGCATCAGCCTAGATACTTTTGTTTGAAGCACTTCTTGTTCTTCGTCAACATTTTCCCCAAAGTAAATAAACTGAATATTATCCTTCTTTTTAAATCTCTTCTTTAACTTCTCATCATCACACCAACATACGAGACCGAACGAGGAGTGTAAGGAAACCCACTTATCACTTTCAGTAGGAAGCACAGTGTATTCGAGTTCTGAAAGTCTCTCTTTAAAATGAACAACATCTTCAGAAGATTTTCCAGATTTTAAGTCATCACTCCACTTCAGGAATATTTTGAAGACCTACACATGAAGTTAACACTTTAGCAAAGAAGAATATATACAAAGATAATCAGGACGAGACTGACTTAGCTAAGTAAATAACTTACAGCCTTGGCAGCACATAAGGGCGACACATAACGTGCGAATTGCCCAAGAATTTTAAGGTACTCTTGAAAAGTAGGCGCCTCAGGTACTCCACACCCATTCACAAAAAAGTCATGGAGACCGGGATAGATATTGCTCAATGTTTTCCTATGCAATGATTCCACAACACTGCTTATCTGCGAACTGATCTCTTTTATCTCATCTAAAACGCCAGCAGAATCATTCCAGTAAACATCATCAAGTGACAAGAATATTCCAGATATCATATCATTCTGCCTACTTCCAATTTTGTGTGGCACAAATACAGAAGGGAAAGCATGGAGCTTTTCAGTAATTTTCTGCTTCGAATCAGCCATTTCATTCCACAAAAATTTGTAAAATCTGGTAACCTGAGAGATGCTGTAAAATTAAAGACAGCGTTACACAGTTAGAAAATGCATCAACAAAGAACAGGAAGTCTTGCGTCATTATCATAAGTTTTTGAGTTCACACAAAAGGAAAGGGGTGGAAAACAAATATGTGACTAGAAGAAGCATGTTGCAATAATATAGAAGACAAAAACAGCTCGTTCTAAACTGAAATAATCAAAAAAAATAATCTAGAAGGAATAAGAGGCAGTGCAGAAAACAAAAGGACAAAGTTGAAATTGCTCCAAAACCATAGAGTTGTACCTTGATTTGAAAGAGTCTCCACAGTGTACCCAAGCTTCTAGGATTTCCAGAGCATCATCGAGGCAAACTTTGGTCTTGAAACCAATATCATTAAGTAACTTGACACTTGTAACCTGTTCCACATTAACCCAAGTCACCCAATTAGAGAGGACGAAAAACGAGGGTTAAGCAAAAGATGAAAGCACTCCACCGCTGAGTAAGACAATGTAGGAGGTCTATATGGTAGTAATCACATCTATCAAGGTTCAAGATATTTAAACAACACCTATAGTTAAGTTTCAAGACCACATACTGTTATAAGCCCATTATAAAACACTCAAAAGCCAATTTATTTACTGCTTAATTTAGGACTAACAGTTGTAATATCAAACACATTATAACATAAGTAAGACAGGACCAAACCAACCTTCGGAACTGCATATGGCGCATTCATGCCAAGTATTGATCGCACATCATCACAATCATGATAGAGGTCTTTCGCAAGATGCAATTCGTCGTCCATGCTTGAAACTATCCATTGAGAATCACAAATTGCCCTCATAAACGAAGATTGTGATGATCTGATGACACCATGCGCACCCGAATTAAAATTAACAGTTGTTTTGTCATGGTAGCAATCATCCCACAATCTATCAAGGACTTCCAAAAGATACTTGCAACCTTTGCGGCCATTACTTTTGTGCAAAAGAGACAAGAGATCAACTAGTTCCGGGGATTCCCAGTCTCTAACAGCTAACTCGGGAGATAACAAGGTCGTATCAAACTTTTCACAACGTGAAACAGAATAGAATTCAGCAATGCTCTTTTCAACTTGAACTACTTGAACAAAATCAACAATCCCTATCTCTTGGAAAAATTCCCGCCACTCCTTCAATCCGCATGCATAATATTTTGATGATGGATGTTTCAAGTAGGTACCATCAACCACATGCCACGTTATATCCAAGTTTTTGGTAAGCTTCTTCATGTTAACTTGGTTTCCAAATTCTTCACCGAAATGAATCGACGCCTCAGCTAGCTGTTTCAATGCATAATTCGATAATATCAGAGCTTTGCTTCTTAACTCAGAAATGATGTACTTCCTCTCATTATGACACACATGGCAGCCAGATCGTAGATGTGTCATCACAAAGCATAAGTAATCTACCATCAAACCCTCCGGTGTAGCTCTACTTTTTGCCTCAAAGGCTGGTAATATATGCACCTTGATGATTTCATGTGCCGACAGCTTTTGAACGCCAATTGCACAAAGCATGTTTACAAGGTCATCCACAGCAGATTTTTCATCAACAGAAGACGCCAAAAGAAGGGAATGATCAATGGTTCGGAGATTTCCATATAACATAGGAAATGCTTCAAATACATCACCAAGATCAAACCCAGAGGAGTCATGGTGCAACCATACTGCGCCTTCATCTAAAGAGGTGAACTTACCATTTGACAGGGGAATAAATGGGATCTTGTGAAGGCCTTCTATAAGAGTCTTATCTATACCTAATTCTACGTTACCATGCCCAGAAGAACGGAAGAGTGTGTAAAGTTCAGTAAGAACAGACGATAACCACGCAAAGCCCATTGATTGCAGACAATCTTTCTTGTGACTCAATGAAGAAAGAATCTGCACCAAAATCTTAGGTCCGTAGTCTTCAATGCCCAGTGCCCTTGATAGCGAATCTGACAAAACTATATCTTTGTCCAGAAAACCCAGAGCAAGATGCTCCTGAAGCAATCCATCCTTAAGAAGAATCCTTATCTTTTCATTCCAGTTTCTTAAAACCTGGCAAGGAGGAACCCATTGTTCACTGTCTCCCTCAAGCAGCAAGCAATTGGTTGTTCTCAATCTAGATATAATAGAACGAGGGAGAGAAGAAAAGAACCCATGCACTTCCCCAACGAGAGGTACAAGCTGCATATATGAGGACACAGCTTTACCCAGATTCTGGTTGAAAGAAGGAAGACTGCAAAAGGACCTTAGAGCACCCACAAACAAACCTGGAAATTCTGACAACAACCACTGGTTCCAAGGACTATCCTCATCAACATCCTCCCTTGATGATGTTAGAATGAAATCCCCTTGTAAGATAAATTTCAAACCATAAGTTCTTAGAGGAAGAAAAGCAAAAACAGGTTCCTGAATCATACATGATCTGTAAGTTCCATCTTCCAGCAAATCAAGAGTAAATCCTATGGAAATCTCTGTTGTCTGAACGCCATCACGAAGATTAGCAGCCTTTAATTTCTCTGACGCCACAAACCATGTCATGCTATTTTCTCCACATGAAACCTTAACGATATGCTTACTCACAACCTCTTTCCTCATGACCAAGAGAGAATCGTCAAGCATGTTTCTGTATATTAAGCACTGGAGACGATGTAGGAAGAGTAATAAAGAAGGATGAAGGTCTGAAAACATAGGCTCAATGTGGTTCACTGTTGTTCTTTCGGAATCGGAGTCAGCGGCTCTGAAAGGAAGTGTAATACAAGTGTTCCATCTTGCATCCTTCAGTTGTAAAGCACGGCCAGATAACATGCTGGAAAGTGATTCAATATCATGAGGAGGTACAACAGTCGGTAAAATGTATCCAATTTGACCCTCACTTATATCAAACTTGAAATGGAAACCATTTGAGTGGATCTCAGGAGCATCAGAAACCTGGAAATCAAACCCCAAGCAAGTGTTAGAGTTATTATTTGAGAAAGAATTTGCAATAATCCTTTTACTACTTGAAGTTAAAGTTAATATATGGCTTTCAAGCTGACAGGACTTTGAGGACATATTTCGAAACAGATATTCCTATGGACACTTCTTAGCTTAGCATACTATAATTATAATCTCATTTAATCTCACAATCTATAAGATGAATTCTCTTTGTACATACCCGAAACACTGACTTGAAGCCAATTCCTTTCTTCCCTATGTATCCACCAGATCCTTTCTTTGTTGATCGACCAACATCACACAGAGCCCGAATGTTCTCAGGCATGAACCCACACTCGTTGTTTAAAACAACAATCCCAGTCTTTTGAAGAATGAACGTGAGTGTGGGTTCCACATGTTCAGGGTACTTATTGTCATCAGCATTTTGAACCTGAAATAACAATAGCAAGAGAGTAAGAGGTTGACAAATGGAATGTCCATTTAATCTCTCCTGTTTACAAGAAAACTAGGAAAGTGATAAAGAAAACATCTAAAATCCTACAATGTTGTCTATCTAGCTTCTTCAACAGACGTGAAAACCATAAAAGTCCCTCACAGGGCAAACAACATTTGAATACCCATTAACCCTCCCCATTTACAAGAATAATGATAACGGAAAAATCCACCAGTTGACAGCATACAGATGTCGCCTAATTACTAATCACATTGGCAGAGTAGAACTCAGTTGTAGGATACACATATGCAAAAGACTGCACCAACTATGCAGTCAAGCGAACCCAATCAATATGCTTGTAAAGAGATTATAAACAAAGAACGAAAGAAGGCAAAAATTCTTACGAGTTCAAGAATAAAGTGTGAATCTTGAGAATACAACTCCTGGGACAAACACTGTAGTGCTCTTCCTAATCGAGCATGTTGTTTCTGTAGCATACTCATCTCAGCACCAGAAGAACTTGAATCCAGCCCAAACTCATCGCGTCTGATTAAATCAATAACAGAGGCTGGATTATCATGAGACTCAAGAACAGTCTGGGTGACGGTCTCCCCAACAGCATCACATAAATCCCCAGCACCGCCAAACGTGTGACAAGGTTCATGAGGTTCTTTATTATATTCAACCGACTTCTCCTCTGATGCGATCATGCATCTTTGTTCGGTAGAGGTTAGGTCCTCACATTCTTTTTGCACACAACCTGTGCCAGAATCCAAGTCAGACGAAGCATTTTCCACTGTTGCAGTGTTCGACCGAACAGAAGCAGAAAACGTATGGTAATCACTAATCCATTCAACAATTCCTAGCAGCAATCCAGCATCATGCAACATAATGCGTTGCTCTGTGTGCTCACATGCAGACAAAACTCTTGTAGGCGCATCTTTAACAACAGAACGTAGCCCCGATAGCAAGACATCAATAGCTAAACTGCGAAACTCCCCAGGTAGATAGCCCAGACAATCAAGAAGAAACTTTGAGGCAGCATAGTCACTTTTCTCCACTTTAGTTTTCTGTTCAACAACTACCGTTTTGTCCAAGGAAGCACTGAGATTAACTGGCTCACGTATGTGCACAAGAGAATTTCCATCATAAAGCTCCATCTCCTTTATATGGTTGTCTAAAAATACTTCAAATGCACGTTTGGCATAACATTTTAGAAGGGAAAATGGTAGATGTGTTCGTCCATTCAATGATATCAACGACAACAACTGTGCAGCTGTACGGTAAGCAGATCCTTGAAGAGCAGCCTCTAAGAAGGAATCTGCTGTTGCAGAAGGATCTGCCCGGATAATTTTACCATCCCTTGTCACTAGACACAACAGATCTTTTGAATTAATCTCATTCAAACATCCCATAAGAGGACCAAAGGATGGAGCAAACCTAAGATCCCAGTGACACCATGAGTTCAAGTCTGACAACAACGGAACCCTAAGCAAAACATCTAAAACTTCTTTGAATGAAATAGCAGTGAGAGGGGTGCTTCTTGATTCAGTATCATTAACCACGGTCAGGGATTCTTGTAAATTCTTACCGGTCAAAGAGTTTTCAGCTCCCAACAATGTTGCAGAAAAGATTACACATTTTGAACCGGATTTCTTCTCGTAGCTACCAATGATTTCAGTGAAATTTTCCTCTAAATCTTTTCCTAGAACCTTAAAATTGATTGATGGAAATTGTTCTGCAAGCAGTCGAGCTAACATCTGCCTAGATACTACCTTACCACCTGAAAATTCAGAAGCTTGCGATAGCAATGGGGTCAACAGATTCTCATTCACGTGGACCTCCAGAGGAAAATCTTCCCGTAATTCTCGAGCTAGAAACCTTTGAAGTTGTGTTGGTAGCAGCGACATATGTTTTTCCAAGAAAGTGAAAAACTCACCCCAACCAAGAGACTCAAAATCCTGTACTTGAAATTGCTGTGCCAACTGAACCTCGCAAGTTTGTAGCTTCCTAAAGATAGTAATGTGCTTCTCTCCAGAAAGATCACACTCAAAATACAAGGAAATCCTTCTGATAATTTCTTCAACAGTATTACCTAATACAGATCAAACTTATCAGATTACCAAGTGTAAGAGAAATGATAAGCACCAAAAGACTGCCACAGAAGCTTGTTAGATAATTCATTATAAGAAAACAGTTCCCATTCTATTATAACTCCTTTAGATTGTATTTTGACTTCAATAAATAAAGATCGTATTATAATGCTACGAATGAGCTTGACCATACAATTTGAATTAGATTTTAAAACAACAATAAACCAAAATCCAACATGAACATAGAGAACAAAATTATACTCACTGTGTTTTGGAGGGACAACATGCTGAGTTTTGTTTAACTCATCGTTTTCACTTGGCTTAATATCATCTACTTGATTTCCTGAGCCTGGATTAGTAATATCACTTTGGCTCGCTGTTTGCAAAGCATCATATATGCTATCACACATTCCACGTCTCATTGAGGTTACCTGAAAATGCAGCACAACAACAACAATAATTGAATCGAAAATGAGCAATGGTGATTGCAAGCTCATCTTTAAACAAACAACAACTCAGTGCACGCAAGCAAATGAGAAAACATCAGTAGAATTGAACATGCCCTCCTGCAACATTTTATGTCATGCTAGACGTGTTCGAAATACATGTTTTGTCCATACAATTTTTATTATAATTTAAGATGAAATACATAATATGAAATGCTTCCAGAGAAAATTAGCTTTCCTTTTAATAAGAATATTTTCCACTTCTTTTCGCTCGAATTAAATAAAACGGTATATTCTTTCAGAAATAGAGTAAACAATCAACAGCACTGGGCATATTTCATTCTAAATAACAATTCTTATCTATGCTATTATACTGATGGTAGAAAATGCGTAATCAATTAAATTAAGTAAAACAAATCACATACGACAAAGCTGATCTTAATTAAACAGAGAAAGGTAAAATCAATTCACAGAAAAACATCTATACTATTCCAAAAGTCACATAAACCAAGCTGGTCTTGAATTAACAGTAAAGTCTGTCTACAAAAAACAAGTGCACTCTTTCACTAAACAAGATGCATCATATTACTTTATGTATAAAAAGGGTAAAAATTAAGTAAGTAAAACACAAAACCCGTTGAACAAGTAAAAAAAAAAAGTTACTACTCAACTAAGGCACACATCTTCACACTTTTCTTCAGCAATAGGAAATGAAATTAATAAAAAGTAAACGAAACAAGACAATGTTCGCTGTAACAGATTCCTCAATGCACCTAAAAGATTTGTGCACCCTTGCAGTTTTCCTTCTGATTATTTACAGGAGGACTGCCAGGAATAAACAAAGACATTTGAAGAAAGACAATGGGCAGACACTACTGGAACACAAAACAAGAAGCTTTTTGCACAAGACATGGAAACAGGTGAAATTTTTTGAGGATACCACGAACTCCATGTTAAATTCAGGTGTAAAAAAGATTTAAGCAAGAGAATTTTCAAGACAAAACCAGGTTTCAGTTTCACATTCCCCTATTGATAATTCAAAAGACAGAATCTGCAACCTGAGATGTTGGAAGGTTTCCACTGATTATTTAAGAAGAAAACGGGAAGAAAAAGGGGCGCGAGTTTTCAATGATTCACATAGTATTTGTATCCTTTTCCAGCCTGCCTCAGTGACATTGTGATTTGCAAATGCAGAATCAAAGAGCAAAGCTGAACTAGGGAAGTTTCTACATATGCTGAACTCCAAGACTTTGCAACTAGGTGCTAAGTCTCAGTGCAAGAGCAAGGAGGCTTAAACCACACCAAAAAAAAGGAAAAAAAAAACAGCTTAAAACCAAGTATTCGCAGAAGTATGACTGGAAACTGTCTAGCTTTTAAACTCAGCAATTTTTACAGAATTCGGAAAGGAGATATCACGGACGTGAGCCTGTGTTTTTTCTTACACAGTGAAACTAGCAAAAAAAATTTAACTGGTAAAAGACAACAAAGGCAAGAAAGGAAAAAAGGTAAAGCAGAAAGTAAAATGGAAGAGTGAACTAGAAAATGATAGGAAGCATTAACCGTAATTGCTGGCAGAATTCGTCAGCTGAAGTAATTAAAACAAGAAAATAAAGAAAAATGCAAAGGAAAAATGCAAAAACTTTAAACTAAGGTAATATGACAACTCACAGCGATATTTAGTAATCCAACAAATGGAAATGATGACATCGCTTTAGCTCTTTTATTCTGAGATGGTCCTATAGAGTCCCCCAAGTTGTAATAGGACAACATTTTCTCGGCAAACTAGAAAATAAAAGAGAGAGTATAAGAAAATAAACAAACATGTAGCCACACCATTCTTCGCTAAGGATAATTCACTCTCAGATTCAAGAAAAAATACATATGATATAAAATGGTCACGCGGTCTCGATATACACAACATGAACTTACAGTTGAAATGCTTAGCTCTTTACATTGCTCCTTCCAAGTTGAAATGAACTTGCTCAAGCATCCTTCAGAAAGCGTGAAATCAGCCTCATTGACACCAAAAACCTGTTTAGCATCAGAATCATCAGCCGATTTAGGAATCTCTTGTTTTGCATGTCCTTTATGTAATTTAGAGGGGCCTTTTCTAAGCCCTTTGGACGAATCGGATTTTTCATGATTATGACTTTTAGTCTTCCTTTTCTTATTAGATCCCCCAAGCCGCTTCATCTCTTCCGCAGCAGATGGATATGGACAACTACTGATATGGTCAGAATTATTAAGAATTTCAACCTCATCATCAGCACTATCATTGTCATCTGAACTTGATGAAGAAAATCTAATATGCTTGCCACAATAATCCTTATGATGTAAAACAAACGAGTCAGCACGCTCAGAGACCGTAAGAGATTTATGTTGCGGCTGTTTCTTTGTTGAGGGAATGTGATACTTCTGATGCACTTCAGTCAGTAAGATTTTCAATGCTTCACCTTCTTGTCTCTTTGCGTCTTGAATAAAAGATACATACATCCTACAAAAAATGAATTTATCACAAATTGTCAGCTAATGCAGTTCATATGCAATTACCAAAAAATAAGCTGAGAACGTAATCTGGTATCTCTTACAAACCCAGATCCATCATGAAAAAAACAAAAAGAGAACATATGCAACCAATTCATACAACAGAACTCTGAGAAGACATCTCCATCAGTAACAAATAAACAACCAAAAAATGGAATGGAATGAGATCTTCGTTAGCAAATTTCACAATAAAAAATTAGGACACGGAGCTAAGACTTATATCTGCACAACCTAACTCCACTCAAACGACTAGTCAAGAAATTTCAAAAAGTGTACATATGTGCAGTTAAGAGTTCTCACTCTTCCTTTCTACTTAAAAATGATATATATCAAACCGAGCACATCATTAATGTTCCAGGCCTCAGTCTATTACTTGAAACTTATTCACGAATTAAAGAGAAGGAAATCAAAAGCCAAGTAACCAAATTTTAGTTTTTGTATACAGAATTAAGGCATAGACAAACTTGGAAATTAAAAACCTCTTTCAAACCAACCTTTCCACACTATCAAAAACAATAAAACGCATAAACAAATGTCGATAATACATAACAAAAACAATATCATACCCCAAGCTCTGAATACGCACACCAAGCTTTTCCTTGCTTGTTACTGATTTTTGCGAAGCAACAAAATTCAGGAAGTGATCGAGCTTAACGTCGTTTGTTATGTTAGTGTACATATAGCTATCAAGCAATGATAGTATCTCCTCAGTAGTGACCTGAACTAGGCCAGTAGAGCTGGATATGGATGGAAAATAGAGCAAAACTAGCGGATGCTGCAGCAAAGGTCCTAATTCCAGATCATCGAAAGAATCAACAAACTCGTTTCGACATATTGCCACTTCCAACTCATGCAGGGTCACGATTTTTCTACCCCCAACATAGCAGTGGATAAATGCATTAATCTACAAGACATAAGAAATGCACATTATTGCGAAAGATTCAAAAGGTTGAAAGAAGAGAAATCAGAAAGATACATGAACAGAAAAAATAAACCAATCATACCTTGCCTTCAAGGGCCATAAGTTGACGAAGGGAAGGAACATCTTGCATTTGCACCCCCATGGAACGCCAAGAATCAGCCTCAAGTTCCTCTAGAACCGATCTCGACACTCTAGTCGAAGAAACGCTCTCTCCAGCAGCAATCATTGATTTACGCGTATTGATGACGGCCTTATTAATTCGCATGACTTCTACTTTGTGCTTTGGCTTTGAGGAAGACTTCTCCGAAGATCCCTTCCCTCCATGGATTCGAGAGACACCACTATCATCATTGCCTACACGAGTAGGAGCCGGTAGAGGTACGCTGATCGAATTAGATTTCGGAGTCTCTTTGACGACCACATCAGTCCCCTGAATTACCTCTTGACGCCTTCGTTTCAAGGAAGAGCTCTCAAAAGCTCCGCTTCCTCCACGGTTCTGAGAGCTACTGGCATCATTATTAGGAAGAGACTGAGGAGGGAAAGAGAAGCTCTGTCCCTGGTTTTGAAGGAAAACATTAGCGCCACCGCCAAATTGGTGAGGGATTTGTGGATGAAGGAAGTTGAGATTCTGCTGGGTTTGGAAATTAGCGTTTCCGAGGGAGGAGAAGGTGGAATAATCGGGGAAATTAGGGTGGTAAAAATTCGCCGGAAACTGAGGCAGAGGGTATCTATTGGGTTGCTGTTGGAGACTGAAATTGGGAAACAAAGGATTCGCATTAGGTTGATATCCACCGGGAGCGCCGTTATTGTTTCCGTTACCTCTGCCGCTTCCAATGCTCCCGGAGGCGCCGAGAGACCACGAGCCGTCGCGGTTCCCTTGCATTCGTCGGCGAGGGAATAGCGAACGACAATTGAAAAAAGCAAAAGATTTTGTGGAGAAGAACAAAGAAAAAAAGGGTTTAACAGTTTCTTCTTCCTGCCTTCGGTTTTATATATGAGACGAGAGTGAGTCCGTCTCTCTATCTGCTTCGGAGGGTTAGGATTTAGGGTTAAGCATCCCGGTCTTAATTCCCAATTAGCAAACCGAAATGAGGCATCAATAAAACCAACACCACCTTTATATTTCGAGGTTAGTTGGTTCAAGACAATTTAAGTTCATGTTTGACAATGAACACGATCTTTATATTCAGAAGACTCTAAAAAGGATTGTGCTTCGAGAACACTCTCATATCATTTACAAATGGTTCGATACAAACAGTTTACATATGTAAAAGACCGGCGAATAATAGACACATATAAAATCATTCATGAGATCACCTTCGTTTTCCTAGACCAAAATATGTGATCTATTCAACAGATTATATCATTGAAATTGCTATGATTCAACAAAAGAATCTCAAATCAATCCCCAAAGAGAAAATGAAAGCAATAATTAAAATCCGATCAAAATCGAACTTGGTTCTAAAAAAACTTCTTTAAAACTTGTTAAATTATATTGTGATATACTTAATATTAACATATTAAAAGTTTTTTAGGTATTTATTTAACAGGCTATATTTCAAATATTATAAACTTTTTAATGCCAATAACAAAAATTACCAAAAACTAAAGTTTTCACTTATCAATTAATATCGAGAAGATTACTTAATTTGAGACACTTTTATACACTTTCATAACTACTATCAATCACTAAATATACGTATTTAATGTTACTTTGACTATAATATGTGCATTCAACTTACCTAAATAGTTTAGTATAAACTAACCAATCTTGTAATAACATCTATAAATAGGGAAGCAAGGTGGATTCATTTTGTGTCTTCCTACCTTCCAAATACATTTTTTTTTACAGATTGAATAATCTCCAAATAAATTATCATCTTTTCATACTTTAAATATAGTAAAATAGTGAGATCTGCCTCCACTCCAAAGCCGTAAATTGAAACAAAATTTAGTAAATTTTGAAATGTTAATATGAAATCTGAAATCCCAAGTACGACCCCAAAGGATATGGATTATCCAATAATCAGTCTCAGAAGATTTGCAATGTGCATTCATAGTGGGTATAATTTACTACCAAAATTTAAATATATTTATTCAGTGCAACTTTGACCATAGTATATGTATTCAACGTTACCTAAATAATTTAGTCAACATAACAAAATATTGACATTTTTTATTTATAAATAGGGAAGCAAGGTGCATTATAATAATAATATACATAATTATGGCTTTCTCAAATACATATCCTTACATATTGATGTTAATGATTTCATCTACTTTTGTTGTATTTGCATTAGCGTTGGATGTTTCAAATGAGGTAGCGGAAGGGCCAGCACCAGGATCCGGCGACGACGGCTTCTTCCCTTTGGCACGAAAACATGTTACAATTCGCAACGTTGTAGCAAACGGAAAGCTTCTGTATGCACACTGCAAATCTTCTGAGACAGATTTTGGGATAACCCATATCCCTTGGGGAGCTAGTTGGGATTTCAGATTTCGTGTTAACTTTTCAAAATCCACTAAATTTCGTTGTCTTTTTTTTTGGAGTGGAGGCGGATATCACCATTTTACTGTATTTAAAGTATCAAGAGATGATGATCCATTTGGAACGTATCCAGTCTGTAAAGAATGTATTTGGGAGGTGGGAAGGTACAATGTAAGTCCTATGTGTCGTGTAAATCGTGATAAAACTGAACCTTATTGTTTCCCGTGGGAAGATTAATAGAAGATTTACATATTTAAAATATATAATAAAAAAGATAATGAAAAACAAAATTATTTACTTATTGCTTTATCTATTACTAATTAATTTTACCATCGTAAATTCGTAATAGAATTAATAAAATATAAGAATTCATCATGTTCGAACGTGTTTATAAGCTTTCTTTAAAGTCTTTTGTTTATCCACGTAAGCAAATTAAGTTTCTAAGTACATTTGCGAATTGTCCCAATTAGGAGACCCAATCTAACAATTTTATCGACTCAGTGAATAATCCAAATTATCAACAACAACAAAAAAAAACAGAAAAAAGATAACGTGAAACAATCATAATAGAAATTAGAAGCCTATGCAATGTTGATTGTTTCAAAATATACAACGGCATAGGCAATTAGAAGCCTAGGCAATGTACCGGCAGATAGAAATTATAAATCAAATTATCTAAACGGCAGATAGAATAAAAGATGACAAGTAGCACAAGGTTACGCGTTGACATTATGATATGTTGGAGACTTGGAGTTGGACCCATTATAACTGAAAATCTAGTAAACAAAAATAGTTGTCTCGGGATACAAGCAAAGAGAGGTCATATTGGATTATCCAATTGAGAGAAACTGTCAATCTCCAAATAATTTCCTTCGAACATAGGATACAACCATATGAACACATACCGAATCAAGCAAAGCACCGATCCATTTGTCAGTCTTTGAACAGAGTTTTAGAATTCTCCAAAAAGAAGAAGATAGAAAGCAACAAGAATCAAGCAAAACAGAAAAGAGGCAAAGAGGAAGAAGAGATAAGAGTATGGATAAAAGAGAACCATAATTAAGAAAAAGATTAGTGAAATTGTTTCAAACCTCATTTCTTAATGACCTTTTGGATCTAACTTGCTTCTTCGCAAGTAAATTCTCTTGGACGAAGAAGATATATAGTTTTGACTTTTGACTTTGTACCAATATTTGTCACTAAATACTTCTTCAATTGAAATATTTTTACCAAATCAAACCACGAAAGTTGCGTGAATTGATCAAATTAAAATTATAAGACAGACCAATCCTAAAAAACTCTCTCTACTTTATATCTCTGTTACAACACCAATACCATTCATAAGTCTTAACACTGAAGCAAAGGTTTGATCTAGAATTAACTTACACACTAATGTACACAAGAAAGTTGCAGAGTTTATATGAATTTCATAGCAACAAGAAGGAGAAAAAGGGAGTGAGATATTATTGAACCTGAAGATTTTATTTAGTGCGTAATTTGTCTGCGACATAGAGCATGTGACTGATGTTTGTAGGAGGATAGTTCTGAAGAAGTTTAAGGTTCGACGTAAAATCTCCAGCAAGCAAACGTCTTCGAACTAGAATCAACATCGCACAACAGATCCGTAGTAGCGTCTCCTGCAATCAAAATTCCATATTCCCTTGATTAGCATTTTAATCTTACGAGAGAACAAGTGCCCATGGACTCGATTCTGCTTGCTTAAAGTTTATAATATGATGCAAACCGAAACCAATTTCTAGGACTATAACACATACAAATCCGTATCGTTGTTGATGCATGTCAAGAGGTATCAAAACCATTAATGACTCACAAGAATGCAACATTTGAAATTGACATCGGAAGCTGAATAGTACTAAACTGAATACTACCTGAGGACCTTCGGGGTCGCTTAAGAGCGTGTCCCAGATGTGAAGGCTTTCTACAAAGTTGAACTCTTGAGTCAATAGGAGAGTGATCCATCTGAACGCATAGAATTGCGGGTTTATCTGAAAATTTTACACATAGGTCTCATATGTCACGACGTTGATACATTTAAACAGAAATACAGAAGCATAAAAACTTTTAGATTTTTAAAGCAATGGTACATATAATGATTGTTTTTAATATAGTAGTTAGGGTAGATTAAGAACTGAAAGTTCTGGAGCAACATTTATGCAACAGATAGCTCTGAACCAGTAACAATACATTAAAGATTTATGCAACAGACACAATTAATAAACATAGCAAGAGATCAGCCAAAGTTGTGTGTGATAACTTACTTTAGTTGTGACTTCTAGATGACGCCAAAGTTCTTCGTCATGATGTTTTAAGAGCATGGACAGCCTTGTTATAGTGTAACGTATACCCACAACACTGTTATCAAGTTGTTGACAGAAATTATCTCGAAACCCACTCATCAATTCAACAAAACAAAAAAATGCATCTGATTCAGCATACGCCTGCATAACTTAAAATGCCAGTGTTAAGCAAAATAACGAGAACGAGTGGTCTTTTACCCAAAAAGAACCAAAAGAGGTTGGAAAATGCGAGGACAAATCAAATAAAAAAGAAGAAGAAATGGTATATTAGCAAGGGACAGGTGCTTACTGCATTTCCTTTATCCGGGTCGTTTTTAAAGATGTAGTAAATAGGTGCCAATATCTCATTCATCCCTTGTACGTATCTGATGCCAGGATTCAACTTTGCAAAAATAGTCAACACGTGCTTCAAAGCATCCTATAGATGGAAGACATTTATAAAATCACCCAGAAAACTATCAGTATACAAATGTTTTAATCAGCTTTAAACTACAGTACAACCAAAAGCCAACCTGATTAGACTTTGCAACCGCTGAATCCCCAGAGAAAAAGTGCATGTCTGGATGAGTACGCATCACATCACGGTCGATTTGTTCCAAGACTTCTGTGTCCTGAACAGTAACAGCTTGGAATTAGGAGGGTCTGCAGCTTTATATGCAACAAGAATATGATTACTATACTAAAGCAGTACGAAAAAAGGATCTTTTCAAAGTGATCATGTGTCATAAATGAGTCATGCTATTACAGCAGAGAGTACTACAGTCCAAAAGCATGGAACAAGGCACACAAAGCCTTGAGAGAACTAAAAGCGTCAATCAAAATCATGTATGTGTGTCGCCTATGAAATCAACACCATTGTGATAACAGTCTGCCAACACATTTTTGCACCCTACAAATATTTAACTGTTGCAAACCTTAACTGTCCAAACACATAAAAACTGAAAGTACAAATATTCACAGGAATGCTGTTTATCAGGCGGTCAGTGACAGGTTGTACTTCTCCAGTTCCTAAACCTCTCCTAAACCTGCTCCTTAAATCAACTGAGGGAGTGGCAAAACCATGATTACTCAATACAAATCAAATTTTTAGAATTGTATAACTCAGCAACTACATCCCAATATCTGAGAACCATATAACTCGGCTACATCATCCATAATACTTCTAAAACTTTCAGGCAAAATGTACAATTCGATAATAAGTTATTAACATCTAAACTTGTCAATTTTCTCACAAAAATGATAATAATATTTGTTCATTTTTTTGTAGATATCTCAAGCTGTGAAATCTAATTACCTTGAAAAAATTATTCCATAAGCTTGTTGTTCCAAGACTTAAGGGATGATCCTCATGAGTTATCGCTGACCTTGAAAGGACACGAGGGCTTTCGATTTTCGCGTCAATACTATCACCACCCTTTGATTTATCCATTTTCCTCGTTACTTCTGACTACTAGCCACAAAAATATAGAGAAACCAGGTTAATCTTCAAATTGAAAACAATAGAGAAACATGAAAAAGGAAGAGTTATCACCCAGATAAGAGATAACAAAAGCACATCTAATGGCTGACTTCTTCATCATTAACTATTATTACTATATCTTCTCATTGTCCCTTTCGGAAGTATCACTTGCCCAACTGGCCCTAGATCAGTTTTAGTCAAATGCATAACATCCATTTAGCTTGGATCATATTATAGTAACACATACAAGCTTCAGGATCAAAATAGTAAAAAAAAAAAGCTTCCCCATAAAACATCAGTGAATAACTTAGTCAACATATCACCTAATGACAATCATCATCTTCTATTGACAGTCCATTTTCGATTACTCAATTTTTCCCTTTGCTAGTGGGAAACAGATATGTCACTATGTCTACTTCATCACTCATTTCGCCCTGATTAACAGAAATGCGACTGTGTCTATTTGATCAATCTAGCTAGCTATCATTTTATAAGAAGAGCATCTACTCTAATCAGAGGTTTGATAGAATATGAGCAAAAGAGAACACCAATTAAGCCCACTATGTTTCTCTTCACAAACCATTTTTATACTATGTTGGAAGTATCAAATCACAAAAATGGACTTACAGGATTCATCAGAAGCTCCTCTTTGAACTGCTTATACTGCGACCTTTTCTTAGCTAGCTCAGAAGACCACAGGGAGCGATCCGGTGACAGATAACCCAACAAAAGCTGTCACATTCAAGAGAATAATATGAAACTGACAGAAAAAAGCAACTGGAATACATTTCTTCTACATCTTTGTAAAATTGCATCCTTGATAGCAAAGTAAACACTCAAAACATGTACCATTTCATAACACTCTAACGAGTTCATGAAAACCACACGCAAATTCAAAGAAAACTCAGCAAATCAGAATAGATTGCACTAGTAAAAGCACAGTAACAATAACGATCAATAAAGAACAACATCCAACATATTCGTTTCGTTCCCTAATCAAAAACAAAGAAGCGAAATGCGTTACCTTCCAGACAATGGAGCGAATTCCAGCATCATCAGGTAAACCTTGCGAAGCTATCTTCCTCAATTCCGTTAAGTCTATCACCTTCTTGGATAACTGGAAATACCCAGATGGAGTAAATCACAAAGAGCAATCAATCAAAATGCACACAGAGAGTATAAGGTTTTTTTTTAGCACTAACCTCAGCGACGACCTGCACCTTTCGAGAAACATCCTCAGCTGCCGGAGTTTCGGTTCCAGCTCCATCGTTACCGCTCGCATTCTGCAAATCGTTAATCTCAGATTTGGAAGGAGGACGAACGGGAAGAGGCGGAGCTGGTGCGGTGGAAATCGCCGAGGGAGAAGGAGAAAGAGGCGGACGCTCGACGATCGGAGGAGAGGGAGCGACGGTAGTGGCCGGAGGATGACGGAGATGGCGATCGTCGTTGATGGGAGAAGGAGAGGTGGTGGACCAGAGGGAACTGTTGAGCCACTCAGGGATACCTTTCTTCGCCATGATTTTGATTTTGAGGTTTGATTTTGGAATGTCTCGAAGTCTCTCTCTTTCTTCTACTTCTCTCTGCTCGGAGAGACTAAACCATATGCGTAATCGCGTCCCGGTACAGGCTGGGGTCACGCTTAGTGCGTCTGCGTCGCTTTTCAATTTTTGTAAGATAAAAAGACAAACAACCTAAAGCCAAAAATTGCATAAGTTGACATCAATCACCACTACACAAATCTTATTGAATGATATTTTGTTCCACACCAAATTTTCTTCTTTTTGTTCTCTTAATATACACGAACTAAATTTTACACTAATATATAAGGTTAAGAACTCATCATATTTCTTGAAATTTGAAAAACTCTATAATGTTTCCATCTAAAATCAAGAAACCTCAACTAAAAAAACAAAATTTTACAATTAGTTAAACCGGAAATTACAAAATAAACAAAAATGGGAGGAAACTATGAATGAAGCTACAAATAAATCGATTTGGAAAAAAATTGATTTGGAGAAAATTGATTATTCTTTTGAGAAAAGGATATTGCAGAGAGTTTTTGAAATCAAGTAAATATTCTAACATTTGTTACTGTTTTAGAATTTGTCGTTTTTTGAACAAACATTTTAGGTTGTGTTCATGTTCAATTGTTGCGTTTAGGTACTTACTTGTTCCAAATATAAGTTATAAGTCAAATAGAATCAAATGATTAAATGATGAAATCATCATAAAGCAATACAACACAATCAGAGAACCTAGGAATTCAAATTTCTTGCAAAATTTAAGAATTCATCACACAATGACTGTTGAAACAACACAATCATCATCAGCATTGGATTGGTTATCTTAGCATGAAACCGAAATCAAAAGAATTCATCAAAGGAAGAAATGAAAACTCAATCGATAAAGGATTGTATCATGATATGCATCTATGAAGTATTCACATCTATATCACCCGATTTTAAATATCAAATATGTACAATTTTGTGCAATCTAAAAAACTTTAAAGTGATAATCTTTGACGCTCTAAAAAAGCAAAAAAAAAAACATGTTCACACCCAAACACATCATAGTAATATCATGACTTAGAGACACTTGATATGAGTTCTTGAATAGCATCATCATTGTACGCGAAATACACCTTATAGCATTGTTTCTTTAGAAACATAATGACCTCAATGAAATCTCGATCACCTGTCATGATTAGCGTCGGAGAAGGCTTTACCCTGTTGCAAATATACTGGAGCAAAGCCATTTTCGCAGCCAAATCAGCTGCATTACAATTTGGGAGACTACAACTATTTACTTAATATTGACACAGTGCTTCCAGTTTCATAATGTTTACGTTATTAGACATACGGGAGGAGTCTTCCTTTACACAGTGAACATTCTAAACAGTCGCGATTTTCATAACTACAATGTTGGTCATAGGTACCACCAATTGAATATTCAAGTATTGTTTTGTATAACTTCGTTATAGACATCTGATACCCACAACGCTCACTGGCCAACCATCCCAATCTTGTTGCTGGACAAATAGACATGAAAGAAAAAAATTTTGTCTTAGATCTCAATATTTGTATGATGATTTTGTTGATAGATGTAGTTAGTTTTGAGTGTCATCTATTGTAAAATCATCTTACCAATATTGAGATCTAAGACATACGCTATTTGTTTATAGTGTATTCTATTTCACAACCTTAAATTGATGAATGTATCTGAAAATGTAAACTTAGATCTCAATATATAAATTTAGAGAAAATTGCCAAAATACCCTAAAAAAAAGCCTCTCTTATCCATTACTCTTTCACATTTGTTCTTTGTCCCCTTACACCTTTTTTTATCACATAATCCATTTTTGTCTTTCAAATTAACTAGATAAGGTTTTATTTTTAATTAACCTATTTTCGTTATTAAAAATTAAAAATTAATTAAACCATTTTGGTTTATTTTCGGATAGTTAGAGGGAAAAAAAGAAACAAAGATTTGAAAAATATTCAGTTGAAATATTTTCTCGATTTTGGTAGAAGATGATTTCTACAAAAGGTAGATGATACTTATTTTAGTAGAACATCTTGTACAAACACGAATACTACAAATAGTAGAAAACTTGCTTTTAGTAGAACACTAATTCTACGGGAGGTAGAATGAACTGTAGTACGTAGGATACAAAAACTACGGAAGGTAGATGTCAGTGTTTAGAGTATAACTTGAAATCCACGATTAGCAGAAGATAGTATATTTTGTATAATATATTGGGAGAAAATTCTACCAAATGGTAGAGCCCATAGTATTTGGTAGATATCGAATTCTGATTGTGGTAGAGGTATGACCTAGCTGTAGATTATGCATTATATAATCGTTAGACGTCCGAATAACTAGTAGAAAACGTATTATACTTTGAGTTTAGAGATTGGTAGAGTTAAACTTCAAATAATTTTCTGAAACATGAAAAAAAAATTTGAAAATGTTCAAATTATTTAAACAGTCTTTAGATCATTTTTATGAATTTTAGAAATTTTTTTCACTTGTAAAATAATTTAGTATCAGTTTTTAATTATAGTGAAATGCAATTTTGGCAAAAAAAAATGACCAATGTAAAAAAAGAGTAAAGAGACAAGATGAGATTTTTTTAGGTTATATTCACAATTCTCCCATAAATTTATTTGAATTTATGCGATCAAAATAAATGTCAAAATAATAATTTGAAAATAGTTTATTTTACAACTAAACTTGTTGTGATAACTTTGATTGGGCCTAGATAAAAGTGGACTTGGGCCCAATTGCTTGTCAAGAAGAAAAATAGATAACCTGTTGAAGAAAAGCAAAACGAGCGTGGCTTTGGCTTTATCTGAGAAAACAAAATGGCGGCGGCGAAAGCAGCGGTGGTTTTGCCACGGCCGGTGACGTTTGTGACCGGAAATGCCAAGAAGCTCGAAGAGGTCAAAGCTATTATCGGAAATTCCATTCCTTTCAAGTCTCTCAAACTCGACCGTGCGTAACACTACTACCCCTTTCGATTTCTCTCTCGATTCCTCTTTTCTTTCTCCTTTTCATTAGGCTCATAGTTTCAATTTGTGTATTGCTTGACTTGTAGTGCCTGAGCTGCAAGGTGAGCCTGAGGATATCTCCAAAGAAAAGGCTCGTTTGGCTGCTCTTCAGGTGCACAAGCTTTTACCCTTTTCTACATTTGGTTGGAATACTCAGTTATATTTACTTCAATTGACTACAAAATCATCATGCTTATGTCTATATGTAAGATTTGTTGGGATCATAGTATGCTACTTGTGTACTGTTGCATTTTTCCTTCCTTATGCTAAATGTGTATTAATTAGTGAGTAAGGATGGTAAGAACTGACATGAAATGTGTTTGATGGTGAATGAGAAGGTGAATGGGCCAGTGCTAGTGGAGGATACATGCCTCTGTTTCAATGCTTTGAAGGGTCTTCCTGGTATGGTTTCCTTTAGATTCTAAGCTTTTCGTTTACTCTGTGACTAAGTAGCCAAATGGTGACACTCTTGTCTGATTATTTGTTTTGTGGGATTTTGCAGGGCCATACATGTAAGTTTTGTTTCTTCCCTCCTCTTTTGATATTTGTGCTTGTAAATCTTTTTTGGTCAATCATTAGAAGGATAGAGTTTCTCTAATTCTACTTTGTCGTGATGTGCAATAAGCTGTGAGTTAATTAGGTAAATGGAGTTACATCTATATATGTTCTTTAATCTTTCATCTATGGATCTTTCTTGACTGGTAAACTCTACTTCAGTGCCTTGGAAAAAGAGACCAACTCATGTTCTTACTTCTTCTAGTTAAGTGGTGTGTGAGTAGCTAAATGGAGTTATCTAATTGAATGTTCTCATTCTTGATGTTTTAATTCATTGCTGGACTGAAATGTAGAAGAGACCTCTATTTTCTTTTCGTCAGTATCAGATTGAATCAGCGTGAGGCTAATTGTATTGGAGTTATGTAGAATTCTTCTTTGTAGCACTTTTGAACTTATTTCCTGTTTTTTCTTTGCAGCAAGTGGTTTCTTGAGAAGCTTGGTCATGAAGGTTGTGACAGTCAATTGTTTTTCTTTCCTTTATCACCTTAGCATTTGTTTTCATTTATCTCTTACACTAGTAACACCCAATCTTGGTCTGACTTATGTCCAGGTCTAAACAACTTACTGATGGCCTATGAAGATAAATCAGCTTATGCATTGTGCGCATTCTCTTTCTCGCATGGTCCAGGTGCTGAACCTCTTACGTTTTTGGGGAAAACTCCGGTATGTTCAACATCGTCACCGCTCTTATATCAAACCATCTGCTCCTTCTGCTAGTTATTTTTGTCAAAGTTTGATTGCTTTAACTTTGTGGATTGATGTGTTAGGGTAAGATAGTACCAGCAAGAGGACCAACCGATTTTGGGTGGGATCCAGTGTTTCAACCTGATGGATGTGACCAAACGTATGCCTCTCTTTTCTCCCAGAATACATATTGCATTAAACCTCGGACATATCGTCATGGTAAAAGGAAAAACTGAGTAACCTTTGGTGATTCGTTGTTTTGGTTGTAGTTATGCAGAAATGGCAAAGGAAGAAAAGAACAAGATATCTCATAGGTACAAGTCTTTAGCAATGGTGAAATCTCACTTCAAGGAGGCTGGCTATGTGTTCCAGACAACAGATGATGATACCATTTAAAGAGAAGTCAGTCATCATTATCCTCAGCTTTTGAAGATTTGAGTCGCTCTCACCAGATTCTTGTTCTAAAGCTCCTTTGGGGATATCAATTTTTTGTTTCCTTTAGAAAGTAGAAGGCATCGTTTGGTAGCATGGTTCATGTTGTTCATTAAATACTCTCGGACGGTGAGACTTATATGATGATATAATGTTTCACATGAATTGCCGTTTGTGATCACCCAATGTATTTATGAGAGAAGAACAAGTTGGTAAAATCTGATCTCATGAAAACGCTTACGAGATGGATTCGAAAAAGAGTAAAGAAAACTTTCACACGTAACGGGCAGAGTAAGGAACAGAACCACTAAAACCTCAAATCTAAAAGAAGAAAGAAAGATCTGGTTCAACTGTTTATGGGTTTGGCATCACATTACATGTTAGTGCAACTGTAAACCTTTTTCATTAACTCACTCTCAACTATTTTGTAGATTCATTCTTATATTTTACGTTTCACAAGTGGTTTGCTTTAGATTGCATTAAAAATCAGCATCCCATTGAAACACGGCAGAGCAACAACAAGGATTTAAAACATAAAAGACAAACAAACAATTGCAATCAAATCAAAAGCTTTTCTCAATCGTCTTCGTAACAATTTTTGTGCTTCTACTACTATCACTAACTTGCAAGAACCCATAAAGACTCTAAAACGCAAGGGAGTGAGATCCATTAAAACCAAAGGACCTTAACAACTCCAAAACTAAAAACCATAAGAGATTCGTAGACTAAAAAAGAAGGAAACCTTTTGAACAACGCTTCTGTGCTTGCTTCTCTGTGTAATTCCCCCCTTTCTGAAGAAGAAGAAGATGAAGAAGAAGCAAGCCGAGGTTGACCAATTCCTACCACCGGGCAGAAAACAAAGTCGGAAATGACAGAAGAATGACCCGACCCGACCCAAAAAAAGAACCGAGAAGAAGAAGAGTACTACTATAATATGCACTTTCCGAAGATATGGGGAAAGGGTTTAGGGTTAGTTACTATAGTGGTATAGAGAGAGGGAGGGAGAGAGATAGCTAGCAAGGTCTGCCTCTGCGGCAACCTAGTGCTCCTGCAGTCGAGGTGATAGTGTCGACCATTGATGATGGTTTAGCTGCTAAGCTTGAGGCTCGTCCGTAGCTAGCTGAAGCTTCTGCTCCTGATGCCCTGAAGAATGCTCCATTCAGTAGAAGATCTCCTTCTGACCTCCAATTCCACTTCTTCCACTCATTTGCATCCGTCTCTACTCTTTTCGTCACCTGTTGGTCCACATTTTAAATCTGCTGTAAGAGAGCTATACATAACAATAACAACACCACCTTTAAGTCTGTTTTAAGTAAAACAAAGGTTTAAGAAATTGAACCTCCTTGGCGAAACGGTCCATAGGAGCAGCATATCTGTTTCCTTGACTGTTGATAGTGGGCTCTGCACTTCCACCAATGGCGTACATCTCCCAGTGTGTGTAGTCATTGTTAACCACATGGAAGTACCCATGTCTGCACCTGCAATTACACAACCAATTTCTACTTTGAGAACAATTGAACAAATGGCAACTTAAAAGTCTAAGAGGTTGAAAACAAACAGAGAATTAATTACCTTGGCATTCTCTGAACCAGTCCTACTCCAAAATGGTTGTAAGCAATGGTCACTTGCATCAGCTTGTCTTTTGTGTACGAGTCACTGTGCCCTAGCAGCATCACCTGCATACATACAGTGTCATGAAAAAAGAATCAGCCTTTTTATGAACAACATAGACGATATGATAGGGTCTTCTCAGTGTATGAAAATGAGACCTCATTGTGGTGGGTAAAGTGGTTATTGGAAACGGTAATAGCAGTGGAACCCATGACAGCATCAACAAGTCCATCAGCACAGTGAGAGAGAGAGTTGTGATCAATCCATATATGAGATGACCCAAAGATAGAGACAGCATCACCATCAGCCATTGTCCTCCAACCAAAATGAGATGGAGAGCTTCTAACCATTGCGTTACCAGTAGGCTTGCAATCATGAATGTGAAGACCATGAATGATGACATTGGTGATAAACTGGATAGTGATGCAAGCACCATTAGCTATATGGACATTAACACCACGACCATCAATGGTCTTGAAACTGTTCATGATCAGCTCTTGTTTTAGCTCTATCACCATATCCCTTTGGAACACAATCCACAGAGGCTCTTCCTGGATAACCGCATGGCGTAGAGTTCCAGGTTTGGGATTAATAACGTCTTCATCAGTCGGGTCAGTGACAACGTAGAAGCGTCCGTCACGACCACCAATTGCGTTTCGCCCAAAGCCAATCCCACAATCCGCGAGACGTTTACGGTTCTTATGCCAGTTACGGTCACAACGCCAACAGTCATCGATTGGATTACCAGTTCCACAAGAGAAAAATCCAAGCTTCCTCCTTGCTGTCCTGTTCTGTTCACTCCTGAAAAATGAAATTGATATAGATTAATCACACAAACACACATCAATTTCAAAAAGGAATGTTTTTTCTTCTTTAACCAGAATCTACAAGCTGATTAAACATCTCAGCCCCCGTTTTTGTTTGTTCTTACCTAACGTAATAAGTTCAAAGATCTTTTTTTTGTTGGTTAATGAAGTCAATAAAGTGGTTGCAGAGTAAAACCGAAATATTTTTGCCATTAATGTGGAGCTGGTGAAGAAACTAAAATAGACCAGACCATGATATCCAAAGATGATAGAGACTTTAAAAAACTAAATGCCACAAAAAGACGGTAGAAGCAGTTATGGAACCAACCTTATTCCTAAATCCAGTTACAGAGAAATAAAACAAATTGAAGACGCCGTTAAAATTCCAAAAATAATATAAAAGTTACAAAAACAAAACAATGTCCGTGCGAGTCTGAAAATCGCGAGAGCGTGGTGAAACGACAATGTGTCAGTATTATGCGACGAGGGATGGTTTCATGTCTGTTACATATCCTATTAGGTTAGGTGGTGTTTTAGCTTCACGACGAAAATTAAAGAAACAGAGAGACAAAAATGTGACAGACAAAATAAAAGCAAAAGTTTTCTCTTACCCAATGAAAATCAAATTAATTATAAAAATCAAAATTCAAAACTCTTGCTTCTGATCACTCTAGTAATTAAGGTTCATGTGTGTGGGGGCTTATCTAAAATGAAAATGTCAGAAAATGAGAAATGATTTATTCACAGCAAATTCCCGAGGAATTAAAAATTAATGCAATCACACAAAAGAGAAAGGGAGAGAGAGAAGAAACGCACATATGAACAAGCTTAGCGACTTCATCAGCAACTTTATCTGGATCAGTAACGGCGTGTTCATGTTCTTCCTTCAACTCCACACCTTCAAGCCTGCAAAAAGCCACAAATGACGCGACCAACCATAAACTTGATTTAAAATTTAAACTTTTTAACAAAACAAAAACACTTAAAATTTAAGAAAAATCACATCGCTTTACACGTGTCCTCATCTGAAAGCAAGTAAAAAGCGATTAAACGTACACGCGAGAGTAAGCGCAGGAAAAAAAGAAAGATAGAAACTACGTTTTAACGAAATTTGACTAATATACCCTTTCGAGAAATCGTAAGTAATTGTTTACTGACGTGGATAAAGGATTAAATATTTAAGTCTACTACACTAGAGAGTAGAGAGACAGAGCATGTGTGAGCGGCGATGAATAAAAAGGAAACGGTTATAGGATCCGAGGATCGTACACAATTCAACGGCTGAGATCGTTTAGTTAAAATATTCCACTTTTTTATTTATTTTTACTTTATTTTAAAAACAAAAAATAAACCTAGCGGTTAGAAGCGCGTTTTATGTTTTGAGAGCGGCGGCGAAAGAGAAAAAATTGGGATCGAGTTTTGTTTCCTTCTTTACCTTGTCGCCGCCATTGCTGAGCTGTTTTTTGAGCTCTGCAACTTCTCCGTTTTCAGCTTCCTAGCAAAATAATAAACCGAAAACAGAGCAGTTATTAACGGAATCTACAAAATCTCACTGAAAAAGACTGGCATATCGATAAGATCAGCTGTAAAGGCATTGTAAATGTCACAAATCCATGGAAAAACGAAAATCGTTCAAGCGGACTTTCAATCAAAGATGGAAAATGTCAAAATCTTCGCAGAAATTAGACAATGCAGCTTTAACGGAAACTTAAAACAGCGTAAACAGAGAGAAATAGAGAGAGATGTGAGGAGGAAGACAGAATCATGGCGAAGAAAAATTTACAGAGAGAGAGAGAGAGAGAGAAAAGATAGAGACCTGGAGGGAGAGATTTCAATGCTCCGGAAAAACGTTGCGGTGAGAGCTAAGACGACGAGTACGGCTACACAAAAAGCGGTCAACTTCTGAGACGACGACGCCATTGGAGCTTCTTTTCTTCTCTAGAGCTTCTGCGAAATTTTCTCTCACTTTTTCTCGGGAAAAAAAAAAGAAGAAGAGGAGAGAGAATGTAGAAGCAGAGACGAGTGACACAAGCTCCAAGGAAACCGTCTTCGTTATATATACGCAAAAAAAAAAAGAAACGTTAACGTTGACGTTAGTAAACGGCCGCTACTTAACGGGCAGTCAAGTTATCTTTTAGGTCAGGTAAAAAATTAAGTCAAGTTCTCATAATTTCGCAATTTCACTTTCTCTGTTTCATACATTTTTTGTTTGCCGTCTAATCTAATCCCCTAATTCTAACGCCGTAACTGTAATCAAACTCTCACAACTGCCGCAACCGCCCCATGAAGAAATGACCGATACTTACATTTTCTGCATCATCAAATGTTATTTACTCTCACTAACTTCGGTTAGGTTTCCAAATCAAATGATTATTATCTTGATCCAGAGGAATGATAGAACATATAATAAAGTAAATAAATTATTTTTGGAGAAAATGTGAAAGTTAAACAAATAAGGAGTATCATTTTACTTGTATAGAGAAATCAGTGATGTTGGTGGGATAATCAAATGTAACAAATTAATTATATTCAAGGTGTCTTAAAGATGTAATGTAGAATGAATAAATGTCTTACACTTCAAACCAAAAACCATCAAATTTTAAAATGTCAGTTTATGTACCAATAATAGTAAGCTTTTCAATTTCTTTTTTCCACTCACTATAGTAGTAAAAATATTGTAAAAAGTTGATTCTTCACATCTTTGCGGTGCAAATGTTTGAAAATAATATGCTCAAATTTAATTCTATTTTATATTTTTAAATGACTAAACCGAATTAATTTAGCAACTTTTATAATTTTGAATTTCTACATTTAAATTTGGTCTATACTATATATTGAACACATAAAGTGATAATTGTTCCATTGGTAGATGTTCTAAAGTATTTTTTTTTCATACAAAAGTTAAATCAAACATCTCATATATAATATTGTAAAAAGATATATAATTAATTATATACATCCTAAAGTAAGAGAAGTTGAAAACGTTTATCGAAAAAGGATACGAAGATGTGTGATTGGTTTATGGGATAAACGAAATTAACGAACGGTTTTAACGAATCAAAGAGCTTAAATATGCCACATCATCAAAAGGCAGTGTGTGCCGTACGGAAGCTTTATGGATAACCACTGGTTTTATGCCGGATTTAAAGGATAATATTTTCTTCCACTTGATTAACCAACTAATTTTCTGCTTTCCTGTTCCCAATTTTTTTTTGGCTCTCAAGAGCTAACTACGCTTGATTAGTTGACTAGCCAAAAAAAAAAAAAAAAAGTTGACTAGCCACATCATGCATGGTATGTTTATGCGGTTTATGCGAAATGTTAAAACTTAAAACTATGTTATAGAATATGGATCCATGCATCCATCAAAGTAAAACTACGACACATTTTTTTTGTCAATCGCTTTATATTTAATTAAAACGACTCACAAATCCAAACTAGAAATACAAAGTTTACATAGATAAGATCATAATAGACAAACATTGCGTGCGTGCTAGAATTTGCGTCTTTGAATTTGAAGTGTGTGGGATCGATGATAAAAAAAAAAAAAACCAAAAAACCTATATATCTTTGTCGAACTTCTCTAGATGTATTGAGAATGTCGACCAATCCGTCGGTGTTGACACCATTTTCACCTTCAAAATCAATACATTCCAAACTATAAAATGAACCATATATGATGTATGTGGTGATTTTGAAAATTAGTCGAGATATGCCACCTTAACAGTCCACTGCTCGCCGGTGACTTGGCTCTCTTACTATACCATAATTTAGAGTGTATGTTCACGTAGGTTGGTACATATACATTGTTGTGTGTCTTTTAATTGTAATCATGTATTTGTTGTACTCATGATTGCAACCAAATATATGTATACATTTTTTTGCGAATATCATTATTAGACATTATACTATACTCAAACTCAATCAATACAAAACTTTTTCGTTGAGTAAACATTAAGGATAAGACAAGGATTGGGCTGTATACGTACAATTACATTTTTTTCTTTCTGATTTCTTATTGTTATTTTTTAATTCCTGGAGGAAATAATAATCAGTTTTGGCTTTTTTTTTTTTTTTAATTATCCGATTTGAAAGAAGATTACACGAAGAAAAATCTCACGTGACTGAGAGCTGGCTTACAAAGTTCATAGTTAAGTTGAAGAAGAAACAAAAATTATAAACTCACACTAAACACAAACGGCTAACTGTACACAGATATATACACAATAAAAGTATTTTAAAATTTTAACTTGTAAAATCAACATATTCTACAAAAATTAACTTACCAATAAGCCTTTTCGAAAAGATGAAAAAATGAGGGTAAAAAGTGGAAACGTGAAGAACAATTCTTTAGTAAACCTTTTAGGGAGACATTTTTATGCCCCTTGCATCCTTTCTCCTACCCCACTGGAGCCAATCATGGAGACTCTTCATGCTCCTTCAATCTTCATCCGTCGTTTTCTTATCTTTACGTTTTAATTGGTTACGTCAATATGGAACATAGCGAACCAAAAATGACAGTACATTCGTTTTTAATACGCCCAGCTCCATAAATTGATACATAATTGTAACCATTTGGAGCCTTGCCATTTTATCATATCTCTTAGGTTTTGTTTGCATTAATTTCTATTTTTGTCAGCATAGATTATCTAAAAAACAACATGGTAGAATAGAGTAAGAAGATATAAAATAACCTGTCAGACTCTTAACCCGACTTTGACAAAGAATGTCATATTCCAAGAATCCATAAACTCGAATATCATACAATCGAGTATCCAAATCTTGATTT
The DNA here is from genome assembly GCA_026724425.1 of Erythrophleum ivorense. Classification (NCBI taxonomy): domain Eukaryota; kingdom Viridiplantae; phylum Streptophyta; class Magnoliopsida; order Fabales; family Fabaceae; genus Erythrophleum; species Erythrophleum ivorense. The sequence continues at coordinate 2,282,656 of JAIUCV010000084.1, forward strand.
GATGTATCCTCCCATGTTGATCAGATTAGTATACTCCCAGTCTTTTGTTATTATAATCTTGAATTCAACTTCCACCAGTCTATCTTCGTTAAGCAACCATATTGCTCAAACCCGAAAGTTCAATGAAAATGTGCGATCATATTTTTGTTCTCTTTGCTCAAAAAGTTGTTTTCGTTGATGTAGAATTGTAGATATTAACTTATAATAAAATGATAGTGACTTGAATTCAAATTTTATTGATTTTAATATTTCGAATAAAAGAACAAAATAAATTTTTGGTTTGAGAAATTACACTAAAAGTGTGGAATGGTATTGGTTTTTAGAAAGATACGAATTCTAAAACAACACTCTTTTTGTTAAAAAAAAAAAAATTAATTAGAAGAATGAATGTCACACAATTTGAACGGGAAAATCGCATTTTAAACGATGAAGGTGACAAATGATAGCACTTTAAACCTTCAAGGTTTTTCACTAGCATTTCAAACACTCAAACCATTTACTCTCACACTTTAAACCACAAAATTAACAATTTTTTACACAATGCTGAAAAACTTAACGGAAAAAAGTTTAATAGGTCATGTTCTTTTCATAGTCGTGCGACAAGCGACTGCGACCAAAACAATGAGCACAAACAGAGAAGTAATCATTAGAAAAGAGTCGCCGCTGTTCTTATAAAGAGTCGCAGGTGTTCAAAAAAATGCCTGCGACTGTCGCTTGGAAATTTCAGCCTCTTTTCCTTCTCATGCGACCACTTTTCTCTCACCTGCGACACCTCCGTTACTATCGTTTTACCTTCGCTGTCATCGTTTTGCTTTGTTGCTTGCTGCCGTCATTGTCGTTTTAATTAGTTGCGGCGACAGTCGCAGCGACTCCAAAAAGAACAGGGCCATAATTGAGTTTCGAAGAGATAATTGAATGTTTAGAAGTCGAAATGGGGTAAATAAAATTTGTATGATTGAGTTCGAGTTATTAAGTCTTTTTCGTTTAATTTTTTATTCTTTGAATTTAAAATATTAAAAAAATTTTCATTAAATTTTTCGGCGGCGCGTAAAAATTTGTTAATTTCGTGGTTTAAAGTGTGAAAGAAAATGATTTGAGTGTTTGAAGTGCTAATAAAAACTTTGGAGGTTTAAATTGCTAGCATTTGTCACTTTCAAGGTTTAAAATGTGATTTTCCCCAATTTGAACTTTGAAGCTTTATTTGTCTGAGAACTAAATGGTTCTCTTTTTTAATCCCTTTATTAAAAATTCAATTGAATTTGTTTTCAGTAACCAGAGCTCCAAATAAAATGGTGAATATGTTGTATGGAAACGGAAACGGAAACGCGGAAATGAAACGTTTCCGAAACAAAAACGTGCATTTTGGAAAATTTAAGTTTGGAAACGTGTATATATATAAATAAAAAATAATATATATATATATATATATATTAAATATTAAATAACTTAACTAAAGATAAATATCATAATATTTAATTTTAAAATATTTAAAATATTTATTATTATTATTGTTATACGCTCTATCAATGAAAACTATTTTTAACTATATTCATCGATATAAAGATCTTAAAACTTCATATATAATGCTAAAACTAATCTCATATACAGTAGAACCTCTATAAAGTAATACTCGATAAAGTAATAATCTCTATAAGATAATAAATTTCTCCGGTCCCAACTCGGGCCAGTGTAAAAATAAGCAATATGCGATAAGATGATAAGATAATAATATTTTTGAAACTCCTATGTAAAAGTATAAACCCAATAATAAGTTAAAGTAATAATTATATAAAACTATACATATATGCTAAAGAAAGTTTATTAAACTATAAATTTAAGTTTACCTCTAACTTTTTTTATATGCATATAAAATTGTGAAATATTTTATAAACACAATAATTATTCGTGCATCAAACTTTATATAAATATATTCAAATAAGCTAATAATAAATGTTTTATTACGATATCTAAAAATCTTAATCATAATTTCAAGTTTATGCATGTCATATTAACAAATAAGTTTTTTTTTTCTAAATTCTTAATACATTATCATATTCTTAATACATTATTATATGGAGAATAATTTTCGAATATTATAAATAAGAAAATATGTATCTATAAGTTAACAAATTATAATTTTGATAAAGTAATACCTCTATAAGATAATAAATTTTCAAAGTCCCAACATTATTACTTTATAGAGGTTTTACTGTATGTAATCTAATGAATCAAATTAATTATTTATTTATCTTAAATAATTATATTAATTAGTTAATATTATTATTTGTTATGTAACTATTTAGTTATTATGTTTTCAAAAACTATTAACCAAGTTTTCGTCAATTTTATAAATTTAAGTTTCCAAAATGTAAACGAGTTTCCAGCAAGTTTTCAAATTGTAAATTTTAGAAAATGTGTAAAACGAATTTCCGAGAAGTTCTGTTTCAGAAACGTTTTCAAAACGGAAAACGTGAATCGTACGGAGTTTCCATGAAGCATACAAGTATTACAAAGAAAAAGAAAAAAATAAGAAAGAATTCGAATTTTCGCCATTGTCGTCAAGTCAATGCTCGAGACCACCAAAAAAAAACTCTACACGCATGTGAAAGCGAAACCGAAGAGACGACAAACCGTGAACTACAATCATGTCTCCGGCAACATCATTCATGAGCCCCACTCCTTCACTGATGATGATTACATTGATCTCAATATCGTTGTTTCTTGCCGCCGGTGAAGCAATCCCGACGACTTTAGACGGTCCGTTCAAGCCATTAACCCGCCGATTCGACCCGTCTCTTCGCCGAGGCAGTGACGACTTGCCTATCGATCATCCGAGGCTGAGGAAGAGAAATGTCAGCTCCGATTTCCCAGAACAGATTGCTTTAGCTCTTTCTACTCCAACCTCCATGTGGGTTTCTTGGGTCACTGGTAATTTCTGATTTCACAATTTTACTCGAATTCGATTAGTTTATTGATAATTTGTGCTAAGTAAAATATTACTTGTTTTGGGGATACTGAATTTCCAATTTCTAAATTTGTCTATTGACTTTTTGGCGTCTGCTACTCCTATTTGAGCTTTGTTCATATTTCTTCGTGTTAGAATATGATAATTTAAGCTACTTATTACTTGTTTTGAATTTCTCTCTTGGCCCCTATGTGTCTGCTAGCTCCTATATGATTGTGAGGATTTGTTCATATATCTTCTTCAGGTGAAGCTGTGGTTGGAAAAGATGTGAAACCGCTTGATCCTAGTTCGGTTGCAAGTGAGGTTTGGTATGGGAAGGAGAAAGGAAACTATTTGCTAAAGAAGAAAGGAAATGCAACAGTTTATAGTCAGTTGTATCCCTTTGATGGTCTTCTTAATTACACATCAGGCATCATACATCATGTCCTCATCGACGGTAACAATGAGAAACCACAAATTTCACAACCATATTGTATACCAATAAGATATTTTTTGTTGTAGATATTGGTTGAAATGTTGAATGACTTGTATTGTTTTCTAGGTCTTGAACCAGCAACAAAGTACTATTACAAGTGCGGAGATAGCTCTGTTCCAGCAATGAGCGAGGAAATTTCTTTTGAGACTTTGCCACTGCCAAGCAAAGACACGTATCCTCATCGGATTGCCTTTGTTGGGGATTTGGGTCTTACTAGCAACACAACGACCACCATTGACCATTTGATGGAAAACGATCCCTCACTGGTTGTGATTGTTGGGGACTTGACATATGCAAACCAGTACCGAACAACTGGTGGCAAAGGAGCTTCATGCTTCTCATGTTCGTTTCCAGATGCACCTATAAGGGAGACGTTTCAACCTCGCTGGGATGCCTGGGGAAGGTATAACACTTTACTATCTGTGAGTCAATAAGTCAAGCTGTTGCACAAGATTTTAAATATTTTTTACTTGTGTGCAGGTTCATGGAGCCACTGACCTCCAAGGTCCCAACGATGGTCATTGAAGGCAACCATGAGATTGAGCCACAAGCTTCCGGGGTTACATTTAAGTCATATTCTGAAAGGTTTGCAGTTCCTTCAAGCGAGAGTGGCTCCAACAGCAACTTGTACTATTCTTATGATGCCGGAGGAGTGCATTTTGTTATGTTGGGTGCATATGTTGATTACAATCACACTGGTAAGACCATTGGATACTTGCAATCTGATTACTTTGATTTCAGCTTAGCACATGTATGCTTTGTACTCTAATTATGTGTGTTATTCTAGGGGCACAGTATGCATGGCTAAAGGAAGACTTGTCTAAAGTTGATCGCACAGTGACACCTTGGCTGGTTGCAACAATGCATCCACCTTGGTACAACAGCTATTCCTCGCATTACCAGGAGTTTGAATGCATGAGGCAGGAAATGGAAGAGCTTCTTTACCAACACCGTGTCGACATGGTGTTTGCAGGACATGTATTTTCTTGGTTGCAACAGATTTTATATTCTTTGATTTCTGTTGAATTTCGTACATCTCTTTATGATTAGGAAGTTGTGTTTATTGTTACTGAAGGTACATGCATACGAGAGGATCAACCGTATATACAACTACACACTAGACCCATGTGGGCCTGTTTACATAACAATCGGAGATGGTGGGAACATAGAGAAAGTTGATGTGGACTTTGCGGATGACCCCGATAAGTGTCCTTCCCCGGGAGACAACGTCCCCGAGATTGGAGGGTCATGCCCTCTCAATTTCACTTCTGGCCCTGCCAAAGGCAAGTTTTGCTGGGACAGACAACCTGATTGGAGTGCCTTGAGAGAGAGCAGCTTCGGCCATGGAATCCTCGAGGTGTAAGAAATAAACATTCTTCTTTATTCGATGAGAGCTTAGCACTCAAATGTGTTGTTGATACAGGTCATGAATTCAACGCACGCCTTGTGGACATGGCATAGGAATCAAGACGTGTATAAGGACGACAGATTTGGTGACCAAATCTACATTGTCCGTCAACCAAATCTCTGCATTTCCCCTGCAAGTTCAAGGTACTAGTGCATACATATATAATACCTCTATGATCTTATAGGTACAACAAGTTAAACCATTTGACATTTTGTACATACTCGGGTTGATGAAAAGGGATGCAGGCCAAGGAAGGGTGAAAGCAGGCGGCGGATCTAGATTTTCCTCTCCATCGTTACCTATGTTCATCTGGATGTTCTTCCTGTTTGGCACTTGTAGGTCCATTTTTTTTGGACATTTTCTATAAACTTGTGAGTACAGCTTTCATGGTTTACATTGTGATTAATCCGAGTTTGCTTTTGAGCTTCTTTACTCCATATTTGTAAACTAGTTGATAGTCTTGTATTCAATCACAAGTAGAATCCCTGCTTTGATCCTTTTTGTCCGTAAAATTCAAGATCAAACCTGAACATCTTTTCGGCTATATAATTTCTCTTTTAGGAACAAAAAAAACCTGATTGGTTTCTCTTTTTTCAACTTGGCCTAAAACTTCTGTCAAAAATATTTCTCTTGTTGGCGGCAAAATTTTATTTCGTTAAATTAAAAAACCAAAAAGTGAAAAACCTCATCATCGTCGGGAGGCAAAGCGAGTAAACAGAGTAAAGAGAAGAAACATGAAGAAACCGATTCCTAAAATTAGGGTTTTTGGCCAGCGATCAATTGTCCCTTCTTTCCTGAATCGCACCCCGATTCCGTAAGCGTGCCAAACCCCAAATCTCTTCCCTGAATTCTAAAATTTCATCTTTTTGCTAATCTCTTAGCTTCTTAGATTTAAGTAAACTGAAATTTGTGTGCGATTTTCAACAGTGTGGAAGATCCGTCGAAGAAAGCAGACAAGTGCGCTTCATTTTCGGAGTTTCTCGACAGCAAGCTGAACAAATCAGTGCTGTTTAAACCCAACAACATAGAGGTAATAAATTAAGGTCATTGCTTGAATTTGATGGAAAAGCAAATCAATTTAGTAGGTGGAGACAAAGCTGAAACCTTTAAAATTGATAATGCCAAGAGATTGATTTCAAAATTTGATTATTTTGTTTATCGAATCAGTAATCTTTTCTAGCTTTGGGTTAATATCTTCTTTGTGGAATGAGAGCCACCAGAGTTATGTTTGAAACTTTGTGTTTCGACTTCTCCTCTTTGCTTGTGAAACTAAATGGTTAGTATGTCATGCATAGATTCTTGAACCGGAGGGGCCAAGACCTTTTACTTCATTGGTTAGCTCTAAAGATTTGAGTCAATTCTCTCATGATAGCGATGGCGGTCTTGAAAAGACAATGCTTCAGCAGTTTAAGCCAAGTGAGACTCAGATAAGTGAACAAGTGAGTAGAGATAGTACTAGTAAGGCGAGTCTTGAGCCGTTGGATCAAGCCACTGCTGAAGAAATTGATTATTTGACTTCATGCTTTACTGAAAATGAAGATATCATTGTGAAGGATGATAAAACATCAAAGAAAAGAAAAGATCCTTTTGAAGGTATGTCATTCTTGTTTAAGCTCTAGTTTCCGTAGTTAATCATCAAAGATCCTAATACTTGATTGATAAGATAAGAGTATACATTGAAATTATTAGGTATGGAGAGCATGAATAGAACCAGAAGGCCTGTTATTGTCTTTGGAGACAACTCGAAAGTATCAAACCCAATACAAAAGAAAAGAGAAAGAGAAAGAGAAAGCAACGACAGTAGTAAGAAGCAGAGACCCACATACAACCACTGTGAGTTACACAAGTTTTCATTCAACTTGGAACAAAACGCTTTTGTGGTCAAATACTTATGAACTTCCCAACAGATGGAAATGGGTCAGGGTGGTGGGACCGTGACATGGAAGGTGTTGACACAGAAGAAGTTGGACATAGTGAAGTGTGGGAAGGAGTTGGTTCGACTACGTTCGGAGACATAGTTGATTGGCACTAACAAGTAGCAACCGGCTCGGTCCATGTCTTTTATATCTCACCTTTTATGGTTTAGGTGTCTGAGAAAAGATGATCTGTGTAAAAGCTTAGGTAGCAGAGTTCTTTGTTTGTTAAAAACTTTTGTGGAGCTAGCTGAAGGAGAATAGTTTTTTTCTCTGTTGTATTGACTTTTAAAAAGGTTTGTGCAATGGAACTATATGTTGTCACTTAAACAGCTGCCTGGTAATGAAGATAAACAAAGATATGGGATGAGAAATGCTCGAACTCTTTACCTCATGATCACTCAGAAAGCTATGCCTGGTAATAAGTTTTATAAGATGTTGAATTTTTCTTTGTAATTTATATTGATAGGAAATATCTAAATTCATTTTTTTGATTTGCTTAGTTCTTTCAAAACACATTTTTCATTAGTGTATAGTAATATCAAGTGATGAGGAGAATAAACAATAGGTTAAATTTACTTCTAGTTTAATTTAGTCATAAAATTGCTTATACTGTTATACATATATATTAAAATAAGTTTCCTCTCATTGAAAGAAAAGAGAAAACACTACATTGTTAACAAATACATCAACTTGAAGTATGAGTCATGAGGCAACCATATATTAGTTTTATTTTTATTTTTATTGTAATTTGTTTGACTAATTAGAGCCAAATTTCCTTGAACTTATTTGTGCCACAAATTAGTCTTGCAATGAAAGAAGAGTTCATATTTTATTATGTATGACAATGACCATGTCCAATTACATATAACTTATTAAAAAAGAAAACAAAAATTGATTTTTTTTTTTTTGTTATCAAGGACATTTTGGTCCACCTTCTTTGGTATGCCAGTTATTGTAGCATGGACATTCTTCTTTGTGTCCGTATGTTCCCGACGGCACACATAGACATTTCTTACAACAATAATTGCAGTAAAACAAACATGGTTTCTTGTGAGATGTCGCCGAACATCGGATACCACATGCTTTCGGACATTCTTCACAAAAATATAGAATACGATTGAATAAATTACGAAGTTAGTGATGAAATCTCGCTCGATCCATTCATCTATTATATAAAGTAGATAATAAGTAAGTTTTTGAACAATGTACCTCCTATTTTCAATGAACCTTCTCCTCCGTTCTGTAATATTTGGGATGACACACATAAGTTTGTTGGTGATACTAATTAGATACATTAAGATTTACATATACACATATGAAGATATATTCGTAGTATAATTTTTTAACAATATCGTTGAGGGTCTATTAATTTTTTAATTTATAGTAATTGAAATTTATTAAAAAAAAAAAAAAAACCTCATGGCTTGGAGGTGCTTCAGATGGACGTTCTAGTTCCTCAGCCTGTAAGAAAAATAGATATGCAAATATAAAAAACTATTCTGTAATAAATTTATAAATCAAAAGAATTTAAACGACTTTATGGATTTTTTTATACGTTTAAAAATTGAGCTGCAAACATCAAACTGAATACAATAAAAACAGCAATGAGCTTCATCTTTTTTTTTTTTTTTTTTTTTTCACTTTTGATTGATTTTGATGTATTTCAGGAGTCGATGTTAAATCTATTTATAACCAAAACCCATTCGCATATTATAGAAGGTATTTTAGATGTTAATGAAGTTGCTAAATACATAAATTGAAAGAATTTAATAATAAGAATTATTCAAAGATGTATTGTTTTTCCTAAATTAATTGGTCAAAAAAAATATGTTTGTTATTTTCTGTATTTTGGATATATTTTTATTATGTGAACAACATATTATGCGTGTTTGAAGTTGAACACTTGAACTCATGCACAAACACTCTGTTTTATGTTCTTCTCTCTGACCGGTTCCTCTATTTCTCTATTTTTGAGGGATATTTCAAAATTAGATCTCCAATTTTAGATTTACATCTATAGATATGGATCAGTTATTAGATGATAGATGACAATCTACTGCAAAACAAGACCTATCTCTTTTTAAAACTAAAGTATGCAAAGATTACAAGATAAGAGATGAAACTTCAAACTGAAATATAGAAGAGTTGTACATTTGTATTTATAATAAACATATATGTTTATTTGCCGTCGCAGACATCACAAACTATATAGCCAAGACCTTCACAGTACGCACACTTCGTATCTTCACCAACCCACTCCATAAACTACAAAAATGAAGAGGAGCATTCTCAGGTTTAAGGCTACACTTAGAATATAAATATAACACAATAACCAAAGCTGGGTTGTTTCGATTTTACTCACCTGTGGCTCAATGTTTGGTTCTCCGGTCCCATCGCACTCTACATCAACCAAAACCCACATCAAGTTTTCAATTTGATAATACTCAAATAAACAACTACAGTTCTGTGAGATGCTCACATTTTGGTTTCTATTAGCACTCTTAGTTTGCTTAAAAAGATTATAGCTTTCCTTATTAACGTTCAAAGAAACGATGATTTTCACTTAACCAGGGTGAAGAGAAGGGATTTACCTAGGCATAACAATCGACCCTCTCCTCGACAAGTGACGCACTTGGGCTTGGTATCTGTTGATTTACTTCCGGCTACTGGTTTGTTGAGCCTGGAAGGATCTTCCCATCGGTTTTCTCCGAGAAGAAACACCCGGTGTTCAGAAACCTCACTTTCTCTGTCACTTTGATCTTTTATGATTGACTGCTGCTTCTTCTCAGAGACTTGTGTCTTTACCGCTCCGTTACCAGCTTCCTTGATCAGGAGAGATGAAAGAATGGTTCAGCAGAAAGAATAGACTCATCTTAGACACTTAAGGTTCGGAACAAAGCTCAGGAGTAACACAATCATCATCTTAAGAACATAGCTAAGAAGGTAGAAGATAACCAATTAACAAGCTTGTGAGGCTACAACATACAGTAGGAGTCCACATTAACTAATAAAGAGACTGCATACACCAAAGCATAAAGAGACCAGAACGCATAACTAACTCAAAGGCTTGCTACATGGCTATAAGCTATATGTATTTGGCAAGATAATATTTGATCGGATCCATGAGGCAAGTGTGGTGGAAACTAGGCATGATTTAGAGCTAAAGAATACATAATGGCACTTATCTAACTGATGTTCGTTTCAGTTTTTACCTCTTGCTTCGTTGTACTTGCTTTATCCTTATTTGTCTCTTTGTCTTCCTCCGTTATTTGATCCATGAACAATTTCTGAAGGAGCTCTGGCGTCATTATCCCATCCTCACGGAGGTCAAGCGATGCCTTTTAAAGCAAAACATGAACAATGTCAAATCTATCAGGTGCAAAACCGCATCAGCACACAAGATATCAAAGGTAAGCTACATGCAGAAACATACTTGCCAAGTCTTCACAGCTCTTGCTGTCCCACTCGAGAAGCTGGAAAACTCCATGTCCTCCTCACCAGAATAGAATCCTAATTTTAGCAGAGCTTCCTGTCACATGGAGAACAGAAAATTCACAGAAGAAATCATTATAATTAATATGAATCAGCAAGTAGCTCTTTGAAACCATCAGACTAATAGCCTAATCTTGTAAACCATCAGCAGCTTCATCTTTCAAAGGATGATGAACATTCATCTTCTATAGTTAGATAATAAAAAACGAACTTTCTCCAAACAGTTTCAACTGAAAGCAATCTCAAAGTTGTGGCAATTTGATTGATTTCAATCAACAAACAGCCAAGTTGAGGACACATAGACATATAAAGGACAATTAAAGACTCTAAATCATCATTATGATGAACCATTTCAAATCATCAGGCTAATCTTTGAACATCCGTCTTCTATAATATTGATCAATTTCAACTTTTTCCAGTGATGATATAACCAATACTTAACTAAATTTGACGGGTTTACTCGCCTTTGTTCTAAAACTGACAGAAGAATTGATTTTGCTAGCAGACCTGCAAAGCTTGAACCTCTTCGCCTTCACTTCCCACCTTCAATGTCCTCCGTTTCTTCACTGGCTCCGAAATTACCCGTTTCTCTACCTCCTCTTCCTCTTCCTCTTCCTCTTCCACTTCCTCCTCGGGTTCTCTCGTATTCTCCAATACCATCGGCTTTAAGCTCGATCCACTCTCTGAAATCCGATTCTTCTCCTTCAAAACCTGAAGCAGAGCAGCGATACTCGAAATCGTATCGGGAACAGATGTCCCCTGCTGCGAATTTCGAGACTCTAGGGATTGAATCTGAAGCTGGAGATCTGAAATTTCCCGTAGAAGAGCTTCACGCTCGCGTATCCAACGCTGTTCCTCCCGAATCCATCTTTGCTCCTCGCGAATCCATCTCTGCTCTTCCCGTAGCCACCGTACCTCTTCCCGGTCGTAGCCGGAGGGATTTTGGGTGGAGAAGCAAACGATTGAAGTAGGAAGCGAAAGAAAGAGAGGGGAACATCTGAAAGGTAGAGCTCGAGTGCTACTAGTACGAGATCGTAGAGGAAATGGGAGAGAGAGTGGTAGAGAAGAAGAAGCCATGAGAGAGAGAGAGAGGAGAGATTTAGAGGATAAAACTCGCAAAAAGCTTTCGATTATTTACCACAGATGTCGTGGCGGGAAGATGATTTGCGTTTTATTTTTATTTTTATTTTTAATCTCTTCCAGAAATATCTCTACTGTATTTGTGTGGAAAGCCCTTTACTTAGAGGTCTATATAAACTCTTGCCCCTGGGCCTTGGGTTCGTGTTAATTTTACAACGCCGTTTTCTCGTAAATAGTTATGTAAAAAGAGTAATATGACAAAAATATGGAGATGCGGGGGATCGAACCCCGTGCCTCTCGCATGCAAAGCGAGCGCTCTACCATTTGAGCTACATCCCCTTTGTGATAAAGCTCCACTATTTTAAATCAAGACCTGAAAGACCAAATATGCCATTGATGGGAATTTGATTAATTGAATGAAACTAGTTTTGCGAAACTTGAATTTGATAATATTTTATTGATGGCATTGACGCGGTTTTGTTTGATGGAGTTAAGTAAAAATGAGAACCAATTAAGATGGTGATCCAATATTGTTATTTTGTACTATATGATCTTTATTTTGATACTGATGTTGGCTTATATATATATATATATATATAGATGCTTCTAACGTGTATTCAATTCAACATTTTTCATTTCCATGCTTTCATGTACGCGTTTCAGATTCCATATGCTATCAAAACATGTTGATATTATTACATACTGTTCTCACATATCATATATAACAAAAAAAAGCATATAAAATTTTAAAATTAACACACAAAAAAAACAACAGCATGAATATAAGAAGGAATCTTTAGTAACCTTGATGTGTTTTTATGTGTATATATATATTGTGAGTCGACTAAATTAGACGAATATTTTCAAATATTCATCCATGCGAGTGTACTTCACCTCCGGGTAGAGTTTAGAAACTTCTTCGTCATCTTTGACTTCATGATCTGTGAGACAACCTTCGTAGAATACGTGATAAAAGTGTCCTAATCCCGCTTGGTGTGGTATACCCTTACTCTCATCTGCATATATACAATTCAAACATTTTCACATTTTATAACAACCAAATAGGATGCTCTATTTTCACATTTATCTTTTTATCGGTTATATATCATTTCTGAAATCTTGGTTTAAACTTAGAGATAATGCGTCCAAAATTTCGAATCCAATGCTCTATATTATAGGATGCAAAGAAAATATAATCAACAAAACGTTGTTTTTTGTTACTATATATATGAATGGTCGAGAGACTTACCTTCAAGGTCGGCAAGAAAGTCATCTGCAGAAACATTGGTCTTCTCCAATTCTTTTCCGGTAAGTTTTTCCCACATTTGAACTAGTTCCATTTGTGTGAGAATGTTGTCGGTAGGTCTAATATACACAGTTTTATTCATCGTTCGAGGATCGTCAAGCGTCTTTGCGGTATATTTTGCGATGTCATCTTCATCTGCGAATACCACTGTAATAAACGTTTGGGAACAAGAATGGTTAAAACATACAGTATATTGTTTGGAATGTGAGTCGCCAATTCATAATTAAATAGTCTTCCATAAGAATTGTTCTCACCTTTAACATTTCCGGTCCCGTAAATATTTACATTTTTCTTTGGAGGGACCAAAGTTAACATTTGAGATAAATTTCCTGCAAAGTATCCCGCGAAACAAGCGCCGACGAGGTATGTATGGGGGATTCCGGCGGCCTCAATCGCATTTCGTACTTCCATTTTTTGATCAAACGTTTCTCTTCCCGGCGGAAGCGCATGTCCCATACGCGGTGGGTCCATTCCGAATTCAGATGGTAAAAAGCGCTGAACATTTTCTTGACTTATTAATACTTAATTTATTAATAGTTCATATGGACGTATTTAAAATTTTTGTTTAAGCTGCACAAGCGACATTAGCTAACATCTTTAACTCATTTCTTGATATTACTAATTTCCTTATGTACGTAAGGAACTCAATAGAGATTTTACGGTAAATTTATTTGTCTTCAAAAGCTAGATCTAGAAATTGTCAAAGTCAAAAATTGTATCTATCCAAATTTCTTTCAAATAAATAAAATTTGTTTTTCTTATCACTTACATAGTCTTCGAACAATAATGTATTAAGTTTTTATCAAACATTTTATAAACAAAGCTATATATACTAGTTGAACGGATCTTTTCTAAAAAAAAAAAATAATTCGGTGAAGTATTTCCTAAGAAAAGAATTTATTTAATGTCTAGATATAGAGTTAAAGTCAATTCAATCGCAATCATTAAAGAAATGTAGCCGACATATAACTCATTTTTTTCAAAGATGCTCATGTCTTTTTTTGTCAACATATGCTGATATGCAGCACGTCATGCAGACAAATACAATTAATTTATGTTGGTATAATTGTTGAAGCAACATAAATTTTATATATTTACCTTGATGTTACCAGCCTCTTTGATGGCTTCGACCAGCTTAAGCTGAACGAGGATGTTGTGGCTGCGGAAATGGACACCAGACATGGCGGAGACAACGACGTCGACTTGCTTCACGGCGGAGACAAGGCTCTGGTGGTCGGAGAATGAGGCTTCGACGAGATGTGCACCGAGTCTTTTGAAAGAGTAAAGGAGCTGCACCTTCTCGATGTCCACTCCGATCTCCGGCCGCTGAAGAACGTAAGTCTCGTGTCCCTCAGCCAAACAAGCCGATACGATCCTCCTCCCTAACGACCCCGTACCGCCAACCACCAAAACGCGCGTTTTCTCGCAGCATATATTCTCTTTCATCGCTCTAGATGTGTGCGTTTTATTTTTTTTCTTTGTGATGGACGGACCTGATATTTTGTATTCACAACAGCTCGTGAATGTTTATATACACATGCTTATCTACATACATGTATATATACAAACAATAAACTTTCCTAATCATCGGTTCTCGGAGAAGATCAATTAACTCACAATCCAAATATAAAATAAATTTAGGGATGGAAAAACTAGTTCTTCCTAACTCGATTGGTAGTTAATTATAAATTTATAAATTTTGTTCGGCTTCATTATGTCGATGAAAAATAAAGCATTCGAAAAACGAAAGTCATGGAGATTAATTAGTTTTAGTTATCTAACCTAGACAATAATAATAAGATAAGTGTGTAGTAGGTTTTGATGTATACATTTCAATTATTACAAAAGTTTCTGTTGAAGGCCAATATTTGTATTGAAAAGCCAACTCTTGCAACATATATATACAAATGTCATCAACTATTTTAAGACAAAAGCAATTACCCGGCCCTTAGTCTGTTTTGTCAATAGCTAACTGCTTTTTATGCGATTTTCCCATATAATAAGTCAAGAGTCCACATCTTTTTATTGAGAACTATTTATCCAATGTGTGATTGGATGTCAGTTCCGGTCAAACCCACTCTAAAACCCATTGAAACGGACCACGTAAACCTGAACCATTTCACACTAAATTTTTTCAAATTTCTAGTTTTTCTATAATCAATATTGACTTCTATAATATTATGTTAATCTTCTCGAAAGCTTTCTGTAAAGTGTAATCCTAATATGTCAAATGCCATGACTTCTCAATAGGTTAATTCAAGTCGAGCTCCGGTTCAATTTTATGTTAATATTATGGTTGTGGTTGACTTGGACTTGACTTGAATTCAAGTCGACTTCCCATAGAAACTCTAAGAGTTTAATAGCAATTCCGAGAGTTTCTATGGTTGTATGCAGTGTGATTTCGTTCTCCACGAAGCATGTGCAAGCCTTCCTCGCAGAAAACACCATCCACTACACAAACATCAACTTACCCTCCACCCTTTCCCTCTTAAGCCCAAGTTTGAGGCTTATGTCAAAGGCATGTTTTCATGCGATGGTTGTGACCAATTAAATTGTGGTTTTATGTACAAATGGGGCGAAAAAGGTTGTGGGTTTCAGCTAGATGTCAGATGTGCTTCTCTTTCAAATCCTTTAATCCATGCAAATTACCATCAACTTGATCACCCTCTCTTCTTCAGTAAGACCAGAGGTATATACATGGGTTGTAAATCTAGCAAGTGTTCACGTTATCTTCTAGAATGTAGGAAATGTAACTTCGTTTTAGGACTAAAATGCGCTACTCTGCCTTGTGTGCAGCCCCAGCTCTATTATTTTGAGAATCTTAGGCGAAATCCAAAATATGGGCATTTTTCAGACAATTCATTGGATTTTAAAAAAATTTCAATTACAAATTCTAAGAGAAGAATTAAAAAATGGGCCTCGGGCCCATGGCGGTGGCACCTCTCGCCATACCTTAGAACCGGGCCTGCTTGTGTGGCACGATACAAACACGATAGGCATCCTCTCGCTCTATGTTACGGCAAAGAATGTACAAGAAATTGCCAAAAATGTGAGTCAGAAATAGACACAAAAACATGGTTCTATACTTGTAGTTTTTCTAAGGACAATCTTCATGTTCAATGTTTGTTGGGAAGCGATATCTATATAACGCCGCACCATATCATTAAGATAAATGATGAAGAAGTTTAAATTAACGATGGTAGCTCTCCGACTTTTTGCTATGTATGTGGTAAACGTTGTACAGATACATTGATTTTTAAGTGGCTAGATAGGTACAGTTGTTCTTTTCTTTGTAATGTAACATTTTTTATTTAATCAATTGACTAAATTTTATATATATTTTCAAGAATCGGTTGTTGTATCCATTTTGGTTAAAACATTATATAGCAATGTTGCTAAACTATCATTCTCCCATTATCAGGACTTTTCATAAATTAAAGCTTAAAGCATATTTTGTTTGGTCTTAAAATAGATTACGGGTGTAAACATATGAACCAATCCACACTTTAGTGTACTTAAATACAACTGTTAATGTAAATAATTATTTTTATTTACACACTCATGACAAAAAACGTGATACTTCTAACAACCCCATTTAAGTTTATTTATAAATCACATTTACTAAGTGCATTTTTTTATATGAAATTATATTACGTAGAGAATGTATCATATTTTCCGGAATTCAATTTCAAACCTCTGGAATAGTAATTGTAATTGTAATTAATTAAAAACTCACACCCATTAGTAAATTAACTATAATATAGAGAGGATAATAGAGAGGGAATAATGTTCGTTACGTGTGTAGGTCAAAGGGACCGACCAACGATGCTATTTCTCATATTTTTCAAAAATTCCTTTTTCAAAACTAAACTTTCCGATAATCCGGGGATTACTGTAACCAAATCTTTTTTCGACTGTTTTTTTCTTCAATGGAAATTTAGAAAAAGATAGAACGTTAAGAACAACAATATTTCACAAACAATATTATTAGATTCACGAAACCGATCTAATTATCATGTTGAGTGCGACATGGTCTACTCAACATGATCTTACTTTGCCATGCGACGGGAACGAAACGGCGCGTTTGATCCTCGGCGTGGTCTTCTCGTCTTTGTTCTTCCTTTCATCAGATTCAAACACAACCGCTAAACTCCGGCAACTGTTTCTCTCCGTTTCTTCTCCAGTACGCTTAGCCTCGGAAACTTCAGTACACGGTGGTTCTTTAGCTGCGACTGAGTCTGCAATCTGACTTGAACAGCGGCTAGAAGAAGAGACGGCCATGAGGATCCAGATGAGAAGCGGAAGAAATATCAAGAACAATGCGTAGTAAATGATCCAGCCGAATTCGGTATGGTTCTTGCCGTGAGAGAGCCATTCAATGGCTAAGGCAAGTCCTGAGATGAGCGTAGCGAAACTGCTTATGACGAATACTTTGAGGATCGCCGGATTCGGAATTTCTAAGAACCTTCTCATAGTGGCGAGCCGCCGTGTCACTGGCCGCTCCAACTTCACCTCTGGCAGCTTTGACTGGGTCTCTACCTGCGTCACTTTATTCATCTTAAGATTGTTTTTTGTTTTCTCTCGGTATACAGAAGTGAATGACAAATATAATATTTTTTTGGAACGAAGTGTCCAATTTAACAATATTTAAATAGCCTTGAAAAATCATAAGTTTTTTCAAAAAAAGTAAAACTTAAACAATCAATTATCAATGATTCTTTACTGTCAGCTAAAAACAAGTTCAGAATAAAATGCTTATGATTATGAATATCTTAAAATATCTAACTACTTTATTTAAGTTCAGTTAAAGAAAACATAAGTACTAGTATTTAAGAGACTAGATAACTTCCATTCGTATTTTCGTCTTGCTTATCGGAGAGCTTTAACAAGTAATGAGAATAAGTTTCAAAAAAAGAAAAAAAGAAAAACCAAGTAAATGAGAGTATATTCGTCGTATCAAAAACGAACTAAAATGGGTTATCAAAAAACAAAAACGAACTAAATTTTTGTTCTGCTAAAATATAGTAACAACTATAGCTATTCTGTTAAGAACTTAAGATCTTAAAATATAAACTTGGCCGCCAATCCATATTAACCTAATAGACTTTCGTACAAACAAAGCATTACAAAGATTAGAAGAACATACGTCAGAGAATAAAATATCGATATAGATATGACATTACTGCAAACAGCTTGAAAAATAAGCCTTAATAAACGCTTGTATTAGACTAATCTTCAAAAAGGCTGGCTTCATGGGCCAACCAGCTTAGAACCAAAACTTCTACATGGGAAAATAAGAACCCTCGGGCTCGGGCTCCAGTTAGCAAGGCAATCTGGCACAAACATTCATCAAAAGTGGAATAAAATTAATGGAAAAAGAATCAAAATGAAACGAATACGATAAAAATCGCTGGCAAAAAAGGAAGAAGATAAAAACCATCAATTTTCACTGCCAACGACGGCCAAGTTTCATCTTCTTTAATTAACTTCACAATATGTATAGACCTTTCTGTCGACGGCATGACATGGTCTAGATCAGTGCATTAAACTCAGCTCAATATTCTATTCTTCATTTCAGCATGTAACTGATTCGTTTTATTTTAATTAAACTTTTAAAAATTAAAACGACGGTGTTATCATTCCCAAATATTATACTATCAACTTGATGTTCAACAACCAAAGTTGATTATATTCTAGTTAATAAAAAAAGACTCATACCCAAATAGAAAAATACAAATAAACATAAATTTTCCCCCTAACATAATCAAGATTATCTTTTCGAATAAAAAATTGCAAATGGTTAATCTTTACAGCTAGAACTATATTAAGAATAGACTTTAGTGCGCATGAATAGTTCACACAATATAGCCTATCTAAAGGATTCTAACTAAACATAGTCTCATTTACTTTCTTTCTCATACAAAAGATCTATGGAAACACCACCGTATTATTGTCGGTCTGATCCCATATGCCGTCTCTCAGATCCGGGTCAACCTCACACACTTGAGCGGGTGCAATCTTGGACTTTCTTTCCAAACTCTCTTTGCTCCGCTTGCAATGGTGAGATTCCGTATGATAGCTCATACTGCTACTATTGTAATACTTGTGATTTGAAATTTCATTGGGGTTGTCATGGCTTTCCACCAGAGATTACACACCCTTTGCACCCTTCTCACCCTCTAACCCTCATCTCATTGGATCTTGAAGTTGATAGTTCTAATTTATCTGATTCAAGTATACACAATGGTGATGGTGTTATCAAGGTGGTGATGGAAAGCATGAAAAATGCAAGTGTTGTCGGAGACGTCTTGAAACCGTATACTATCATTGTTCTGTTGTACCACAATGTGAGAAGAAGATATGTCGACAATCACAATTAATGGGTTACAAGAAACAAAGAAAAGGAAAAAGGCTTTTGGGCTAGGTTTGGCCCATCTGATTAACACAAGTATATATTGCTTCTTGGTGTAGAGAGAAGAGATACGGTGAAAAAGAGAGAAGGCTGAATAAGGGTTTTGAGATAGAGAGAGATACGGTCAAGGGTTTCTCCACGTCTCCTTATTCACGGTTCTGTATTGCATCAAGGCTTTGTTCTCTAGCTTTAATCTTTGGTGTTCTTCTTCCTAAGGTACCTGTAAGATTAGGGAGATAGATAAGATTGAGAAAGCTTGTAAGGGAGAAAAAGCTTGTATCTTGTAATCACTTGATTGGATCGATTCTAGTGGATTGAGAGTATCGTCCTCTCCCCAGACGTACCGAAAGGGAACTGGGTTAACAATTCTTGTGTCTTATCAATATAAACAACAAACAAACGTGTCAAGTAAATTTGATCGTGGTTAGCTAAGCTAAGTTTGAGGTTAATTTCTATATTGAAACCTCACAAGTGGTATCAGAGCACCAGGTTTAAGCAGAGGAGGATACGGTTTCAGTTTCTGATCTGTGGTTGGTGTTGTGACGGGAAGTTTCTAAGAAATTCAATCAAGTGTTTTACGGGCAGTAAAGTATCAAGCAAGGTCTAAATCATGGAATCCACTCAAAGTAAAATTGACGTGGAGAAGTTTGATGGTAAAGGAGACTTTGGGATGTGGAAATTCAAGATGCTAATGCAACTTGAAAATCTGGGTTTGGATTCTGTTCTAAGCGAAGAAGAGTCCAGCAGCAGCAGCGTACCTGATAGCGGCAAGGGAGTGGAAGGTGAAGCTAAGCCTACGTCTTCTCCAGTTGATCCGCAGAAAAAGGAGAAAGACAAGAAGGCAAAGAATCTGATATGCTCATGCCTTACAAATCTAGTCCTGCGAAAAGTAATGAGACAAACAACAGCTTTAGGTGTATGGAAAGCTCTTGAGAATGATTACCAAACAAAGACCTTACCAAATCGAATCTACTTAAAGCAAAGGTTTGCAAGTTTTAAGATGGAAGAACACAAAAGCATAGAGGACAATCTTGATGTGTTTCTTAGGCTTGTGGATGATTTAGCAAGTTTGGATATCCACGTGAGTGATGAGGATCAAGTGATTCAGGTTTTATCAAGCTTACCTCAGCAATATGACTCACTAGTTCATACTCTCAAATACGGTAATGGGAAAGAGACGCTTACCTTTCATGAAGTTACAACCTCTGCATATGCCAAGGAAGTTGAGCTCAAGGAATCTGGATTTCCAGGAAAGACAAAATCAAGTGCAGAAGCGTTGATTGTGAGTAGAGGAAGGTCTGAGAAGAAGAGTTCTTGGCAGAACAGAGGTAGATCTAAGAGCAAAGACACGAGGTCAAAATCCAGACCAAGAAATGGGACAAAGCCTAGAGAATGTTGGATTTGTGGTAAAGAAGGTCATTACAAGAAAGATTGTCCTGAGAGAAGGAATGGGAAGCCATCGAATTCTGCAAATGTAGTTCATGAGGAGGAGCAACCTATGGTCTTAACAGCAAGCATACAAGGCACCGTGAAGGAATGGGTCATGGATTCTGGTTGTACTTTTCACATAACACCAGACAGAGATGTTTTGTTTGACTTCAAGGAAGTTGATGGTGGAAAAGTATTGATGGGAAACAATACTTACAGCGAAGTCAAGGGAATGGGAAAGCTCAAGATCATAAATTCAGAAGGAGGTGCAGTGATTTTGACTGATGTGAGATACATGCCATCAATGGGCAAAAATCTCATCTCTTATGGCCAATTGGAGAAGAATGGATGCAAATATGAAGGTGAGGGTTTCATAGTTACATTCTACAAAGGAGGTCAGAAAGTGATTTCAGGGAAATATCAAGATGGGTTGTACTATTTGCAGGGAACAGTTGTTAGAGGAGAAGCATCTGTGGTTAGGGCTGAAGTTAATTTGACAAACAGATGGCATTCAAGGTTAGGACATATGAGCCTTAAGAATATGAATCTTCTGGTCAAAGAAGGTTACTTAGACTCTAAGGAAGTTCACACGTTGGATTTCTGTGAAGAGTGTGTATTCGGCAAAGCGCATAAGCTGAATTTTCCAGAAGGTAAACATACTACAAAAGGTGTTCTAGAATACATTCACAGTGATCTATGGGGCTCTCCAGCAAATGAGCCAAGTATGTCAGGATGTAGATACTTTCTTACTTTCATCGACGATTACTCAAGAAAGGTATGGATCAGATTTCTGAAGAGTAAAGATGAGGTGTTTGCGAATTTTTCAGAGTGGAAGACATTTGTGGAAAATCAGACAAGTAAGAGGATTAAGTGTCTAAGGACAGATAATGGTTTAGAGTTCTGCAACAATCAGATGGATAAGCTATGTCACGACTCAGGGATTAAAAGGCACAAAACTTGCACATACACTCCGCAGCAGAATGGAGTATCTGAGAGGATGAATAGGACAATAGCAGATAAGATCAGATGTATGTTGGCAGAAACAGGAATGGAAAAGAAATTCTGGGCTGAGGCAGCTTCTACTGCGGTTTATCTGATAAACAGGTCTCCGAATGCATCACTGAAATTCAAGATTCCAGAAGAGGTTTGGTCAGGATCAAAGGTTGATTACAGTCATCTTAGACGTTTTGGATGTGTTGCATATGTTCACATTATGCAAGACAAGATGAGTCCTAGAGCTGTTAAAGGAATTTTCATGGGTTATCCAGTGGGTACCAAAGGTTACAGGGTTTGGTTACCGGAAGATGAAAAATGCACTATTAGCAGGAATGTTGTCTTTGATGAGGAAAAGCTGTACAAGGAACATGATAAAAGGGAAGTGACTACATCTAACAAGAAGAAGAAAGTTACTTTCAGCACTGAACTGATTCAGGGACCAACTCCTAGTAATTCGATTCAGGAATCTGCTGGTCAAGGTGGAGAAATTTCTGGAAATTCAGGGTCTGCTGGTCAAGGTGGAGAAAATTCAGAAAGTTCAGAATCAGAAGAGGAATCGGAATCTGAGGAAGAATTGGAAAATCAGGATGAGTCTCTTGATGATTATTTGCTGGCAAGAGACAGAGTAAGAAGAACTATCAAACCGCCATCCAGGTTTGAAAGTTCAGACTTTGTAGCTTATGCTTTATCTGCTGCAGAAAGCATAGAGCTAGATGAACCAAAAACAGTTGCAGAAGCTAGGAGAAGTAAAGACTGGAAGAAGTGGAACCAGGCCATGGTAGAGGAAAAACAATCTCTTGATAAGAATAATACTTTTGAGATTGTTCCCAGGCCCAAGAATCAGAAGATAGTTGGGTGTAAATGGATATTCACACTCAAGGAAGGAATTCCAGGGGTTCAAGATCCTAGATACAAGGCCAGACTGGTAGCTAAAGGTTTTACACAGGTTGAAGGAGTGGATTACAATGAAATATTTGCTCCGGTGGTAAAACATGTGTCGATCAGAATCATGTTATCAGTTGTGGTTAATTTCGATTTGGAATTGGAGCAACTAGATGTGAAGACTGCATTCTTACACGGTACACTTGATGAAGTAATTTATATGAGTCAGCCAGAAGGGTTTATAGAGAAGGGAAATGAAGACAAAGTTTGTCTACTTAAGAAGTCTCTATATGGTTTAAAGCAGTCTCCTAGGCAATGGAACCAGAGATTTGACGAGTTCATGAAATCAGAGGGGTTTCAAAGGAGTACGAGTGATCCTTGTGTTTACACTAAAGGATCCTGCATTGATGATATGATATATCTCTTACTATATGTTGATGATATGCTTGTTGCAGCAAAGGATATGAAGAAGATAAAAATCTTGAAAGCAAGCTTAAGCATGACGTTTGAGATGAAGGATCTAGGACCAGCCACTAGAATTCTTGGTATGGATATCATCAGGGACAGAAAGAAAGATATTCTAAAGCTGTCACAGGAAAGGTATCTTAAGAAGGTTCTGAGAACATTTAACATGGAAGATTGCAAGGCTGTTGTAAGTCCATGTAACTCACAGTTCAAGCTTAAGAGTCTAACGCAGCAGGAATTGATAACAGAATCAGGACTGATGGATTCAGTTCCTTATGCTAGTGCAGTAGGGAGCTTAATGTATGCTATGATAGGGTCCAGGCCTGATTTAGCGTTTGCCATTTGCTTAGTTAGCAGGTTCATGGCAAAACCAGGGAGAAATCATTGGGCTGCAGTTAAGTGGATTCTGAGGTACTTAAAAGGAGCTACAGGAACTTGTCTCACATTCACAAAATCAGATAAGTTTGAAATTGAGGGGTTTTCTGATTCAGATTACGCCGCAGACCTGGACAGAAGAAGGTCGGTATCTGGCTATGTGTTTAAGGTTGGAGGCAATACGGTTAGTTGGAGATCATGTCTACAGCAAGTTGTTGCACTATCAACTACAGAGGCAGAATATATGGCTCTATCAGAAGCTACGAAAGAAGGGATATGGCTAAAAGGATTATGCAGTGAATTGGGGTTTAAAGAAAACCATTTTAAACTCCATTGTGATTCACAAAGCGCTATATGTCTAGCAAAGAATAGTGTGCACCATGACAGAACCAAACATATTGACAGGAGATATCACTTTATCAGAGATATAGTCGATGAAGGTTCAGTCAAGATTCTAAAGGTTCATACTACTAATAATCCAGCCGATATGCTTACGAAATGCTTACCTGGAAACAGTTTTGAGAAGTGCCTCTCGCTTCTCAATTTTATTCCATAAGAACTTCCAGATTGTGTCTGGATTTCTCTTGGTTGATTGGGGGAATCTCGCAAAGACAGAAGATATTGAAGAAAGTCAGTATCACGAAGAAATCAACACAGTTTCTAGGTGGTCAAGTCTGGAAAGGAGAAAAGTTTTTTTTTTTGGAATTAGATTGAAAATTGCAGGAAGATCAGAAACTGAAGTTGAACGTCACGGTTGAGAGATTGTTCAGTTTGGTTTTTCGAGTTACCTGGTTTACAGTTTGGTTATTTTTTTTTTGGGTTCACGCGGTGAAGCTTGAATTGCAGAGTATCGAGCATCAGCGGTCAAGATGATTGCGGAGAGAACAAAGGGTCGCTGGTATAAGCTACAGAGAGGCAGAAGCTTATGTTTCAGGAAATCAATTGCAATTACAGAGAATCTGAAACTAAAATTGATGTCTTGGTAAAAAGAGGTTCAAGTTTCGAATTACCTGTTTTGCAGTCAGAGAATCAGAAACAAAAAGAGATGTCATTGGTGAAGATGATAGTAGAAGCTACAGAGACTTGCTGAGAACCGCCAGTGATGACGATGGTAACAGTAACTATCGACGGTGGAAGTCGGAGCACCAGATTTGTCATCGGAAATGGAGGGATCGAGTATAGTCGACGATACTCTTTCTCGTTTCCAAATCGGATTGATGGTGGAGCTCTAAGAGGATCGTAGTTGATGGCGGCAGCGGAAATGGCCTGCGGTAAAGCAGGGGTTGATCGCATCCTCGCTGGTTGAGGCGGAGATAGCGAGAGAAAGAGACAGCCGATTCGTCTCATTTTGACGGCGAAGCTGAACGGTGGCGAGCTCCAAGGTTGATGGTAAAGTCAGAGATGGAGCGCCGGGAAGATTCACTAGAACAGAAACGGAGAGGCGACGGAGGATTTCGTCTCAGGAGAAATGAGGTTGAGATATGTCGGCAAGGTGGAGATTGTGAGAAGAAGATATGTCGACAATCACAATTAATGGGTTACAAGAAACAAAGAAAAGGAAAAAGGCTTTTGGGCTAGGTTTGGCCCATCTGATTAACACAAGTATATATTGCTTCTTGGTGTAGAGAGAAGAGATACGGTGAAAAAGAGAGAAGGCTGAATAAGGGTTTTGAGATAGAGAGAGATACGGTCAAGGGTTTCTCCACGTCTCCTTATTCACGGTTCTGTATTGCATCAAGGCTTTGTTCTCTAGCTTTAATCTTTGGTGTTCTTCTTCCTAAGGTACCTGTAAGATTAGGGAGATAGATAAGATTGAGAAAGCTTGTAAGGGAGAAAAAGCTTGTATCTTGTAATCACTTGATTGGATCGATTCTAGTGGATTGAGAGTATCGTCCTCTCCCCAGACGTACCGAAAGGGAACTGGGTTAACAATTCTTGTGTCTTATCAATATAAACAACAAACAAACGTGTCAAGTAAATTTGATCGTGGTTAGCTAAGCTAAGTTTGAGGTTAATTTCTATATTGAAACCTCACACACAAACCCACCACCTCTCACTATCAAACCACCAAAGAGCCATAACCATACTCTCACACTCTTCCCTAAAAAGCTCCCTTTGCCATGTGATGCTTGTGGTATATCTCTCGAAGATCGCATGGATCATGTTTACGCATGTCATCCGTGTAACTACATGGTTCATGAAACATGTATATACATACCTCGTATTATACGGATCACTCGTCACCCTCACCGACTCTCTTTCACACCCTCTCTTTCTCCTGGTGATTTCTCTTGTGGAGTTTGTCGCAAAACCGTAGACATCAATTACGGGCAATACTTTTGCACTAAAGGATGTCACTATGCTATCCATTCAAAGTGTGCAACAAGGGAAGATGTATGGGATGGTATAGATCTTGAAGGAGTGCCTGAAGAATCCATTGAAGATGAAGATATCAAACCATTCGTGAAGATTGATGAGGACACAATAAAACATTTCAGTCATGACCATCATATGAAGCTCCACAATAATGGTACCATTGGCGATCATGAAAGCATGTTTTGTGATGCTTGCATACTTCCAATAGTACCTTTAGATTGTTTCTTCAGTTGTATGCAATGCAAATTTGTTCTTCATGAAGCATGGGCATGCTTTCCTCGTAAAAAATATCACCCGCTACACAACCACCCACTTGTCCTCCTCCCATCTCCTTCAGAATTCTACGTATTCCCACCTGATTTTTGTGTCGAAGGCATGTTCAAATGCAAAGGATGTGATCAGTTAGGTTGTGGCTTCGTGTATGAATGCACTAATGAGGATTGTGTATTTGAACTTGATGTTAGATGCGCTTCCATTACCGATCCTTTAGTCCATGAATGCCATCGACGTGATCATCCTCTCTTCATCAACATGACTAAAGGTGAATGCATGAGGTGTAAGTCAATCTACAACTCATCTTTTTTTCCTAGAATGTGTTAAATGCAACACATTTTTGTGTCTCACTTGCACTAATGTGCCTTGTGTGACACATTACAAGCATGATAGTCATCCACTCACTCTTTGTTTTCGAGAAGAAGATGCAAGAAATCTTGAATACTGGTGTGAGATATGTGAATCCAAAGTGGATCCAAAGATGTGGTTTTATGCATGTGAATATTGTAGGATTACTCTTCATGTTACATGTTTATTGGGGGAAACCATGTACTTGAAGTCCCTACATACCGTCATAAACTACAATGATGTTGAAGAGGAGATTGTAATTTCTCGCAATTGTGGTAGCTCTTGGCCAGATTGTGATCATTGTGCTCGTCGTTGTGTGGATGCATTGGTATTTAAGTGCTCAGGCATAAACTTTTGTACTTTGAGTTGTATGAATGCTACATGGACTGGCGAGGCAGAAGATTAAAGCAACAATTAAGAATCATGATCTTGAACTTTTGGTGTGTTAATTAGTTTTTTTTATTTTGTAAAATATCAATCCGGTGAAAGAGCAATTGCGTGTGCTTTCTCTCTATAATGTGTGTGTAGTAATGTGTATTTTTAGGCCTGGGACTTCGGGTGTTCGGGTCGGGTTCGGGTAGGAACCGTTCGGGTCCGGGTCTATCGGGTATATGAAGTTTATACCCGTATAGGTTCCTAAGGAGTTTCGGTTCGGTATCGGGTCGGTATTTTCGGTTTCGGGTCGGTTCGGGTCCATAATTCTAAGACCAAATATTACCCACAAATTTTCGGTTATGGTTCGGATTCGGGTATTTCGGGTATTTATTAGTCAAAAACCTAAAAATATACCCAAAAACCTAAAAAATATATCTGAAAACCCAAAAATATATTCAAAATATCGGAAAATATTCACGAAAACCCCAAAATATCTGAAAATCTGAAAAATTAAATGAAAAAATCAAAAAAATTGTAATATATCCGAAAACTCATAGGAATATTCAAAAAAAAAAGGAAAATTATTTATAATTCGGGTCATTCGGGTAACCCGATCGGGTATCGGTTCGGTTCGGGTAATACCCAATACCCACGGTATTTAAATATTTTACCCATTGGGTAAATTGTCTTATATCGGTTCGGTTCGGGTCCGGGTTTCGGGTTTCGGGAAAAAGTCATAGGCCTATGTATTTTCATGTTGTGTGTTTTTATGTTGAATATTGATCCAAGAAAATTGGTTTGTATTAATATGATTTTATTATGTTTAAATGATGTACGCATTCAAGTTTTAATTGTAGATAACATATCAATAACATATACATGTACGAAGAAACAAAGCCTTCTCATGAATGCTCATGGGTCACACATAATGACATCTTTCTAAGACCATGATTATTGGGGTATCCTAAGACTGTTTCTTAAGATAAAAGTGCAAAAAAATTATAGAAATTTTAAGAAATACACCTTTTAGGGTGTAAATTTTTAAAAATACATCTCGAGTGTAGCAATTTTCAAAACTACATTTTTCTAGTTTTAATCTATAAGTTTGGGTTCATTTAAATTTTAGGGTTTAGGGTTTAGATTTAAGGGTTCAAAGTTATATTTTAGGGTTTAAAATTTATATTTTAGGGTTTAAAGTTCTTTTACTCAATGAAAAAATTGTATTTTTGAAAATAGTCACCCTAATAGTTTTGAAAATTAACATCTCAAAAGGTGTATTTTTGAAATTTCCTCAAAAATTAAATTAAAAATAGGTGAATTAAAAAGAATGTCTTCTAAATAAGAGATTTTCAGAGATGGTTCTTGTATGACACATATGATTATTTGTCTTTTTTCTTCTCTCTTTCTCTTCTTCTTCTCTCTCTTAAAATAAAAATGATAAAATATTAGACTTGTTTCTTGCAATACATATTAGCGAAAATTCAAAATCCGATAGCTTCAATGATAGTTCCGAGGCATCAAACATAGTCTTCCACTCTAATGTTGTATGAAACAAAATTTACAGGAATACTAGAAAACCACAAAAGAAAAGTACTTTTTTATGTCGACCAGATACGCACCGAAAGTAAAATATAATTAGACTATAT
Source organism: Erythrophleum ivorense (assembly GCA_026724425.1). Classification (NCBI taxonomy): domain Eukaryota; kingdom Viridiplantae; phylum Streptophyta; class Magnoliopsida; order Fabales; family Fabaceae; genus Erythrophleum; species Erythrophleum ivorense. The sequence continues at coordinate 2,310,874 of JAIUCV010000084.1, forward strand.
TAAAACATACGTGAAAGTAATTAAAAAGACAAAAAAGCAGAGTAAACACATGTGATCATTGATCAAGTTGATAGCAAAAGAATATTTGTTCTTAGTAACAACCTTAAAATTAAATTTGTATACTATTAGTAATGTATTATCGTCGATTTTGCCTCTGGATCCTTTTCACTTTGTGTTGTAACCACACCGAACACACCAGGCATGCACATTACAAGAAAACAGCTGAGTTCCGACGCCCATATCGGTCGGAAAATGGTCGGAAAATGATCGGAAACATCAGTTTCTGATCGATTTCCGACGACCCAAAATCCGCCGGAAATTGCTCGTCGGAAATTTGTATTGGTTGGGAATCGGTCGGAAATTTCCAACCAATATATCCGCCGGAAATTTGGTCGGAAAACAACGGTCGGATTTTGGTAGGAAATTCCCGACCATTATATGCGTCGGAAAACCGGTCGGAATAAAGGTCGGAAATTGGTCGGAAATTTTGTGACCGAATTCCGACAACTAACATTGGTCAGAAAAAACTTCCAGATGAAAATAATATTAAAAATATATTATATTAATTTAATTATATATGAAAATAAATAAACAAAAAAAAATTACCAAAAAATGTTTTTAAATAAAAATTAAATTAAACATAATATTGAGTTTAAAATATAAGTTTGGACAAACAAAAACAAACATCAAAGAGCTAAGCTTGAGTTTCATCATCATCTTCATCTTCATCATCATCTTCATCATCATCCGATGAGAACAACTCCGGGAACTTGTTGATAATCCGCTTTGTGACATTCGTCAGCTTCTTGATTTTATTGTCTTTCTTGGTTTTGTCTATCTCCAACTTGGAGATTTTCTCATTAGCCACAAATTTGTCTTGTTCCAAGGTTGTGATCTTCTCATTCGCCAACCGCAACATTTCTTCATGTTCCGAGGTAGCCGAGTACGTAGCCAATGAAGCCTCCATAGGGTCGGGAAGTGAACCGAACCCAGAACGGTGTCCCTTCACCTTTGGGAATTTCTGCAAACAAAAATGATAATTTAAAAAAAGATTGCATCACGAACAAAGCATGCATAGGTCATCACATGCACACTTGCTTGCATGCCTAATTATATTCAGCTATCTCTACACCAGCTATCACGTAAACTCAGGTAATCTAGACAAACAATAATAGAAAATTTGAACTTCTCTACACCAGCTGTCACGAAATCTCAAGAGCTAGTGTACTTACCTCGAGTACTAGGGCGTTTACTTCGTCTTGAGAGAGACATGTTGGTTGCACAGATCCATTAGTGGTTAACCGCTGAGATTGGAGCTCATCCACCATCTCCTTAACTGTCTCTACAACCAACTTGATATTTTTGTCAAGTATCTCACGTGTCTCTTTGTTGCAATGGACATCCTCCAAGAATTCAAGCATACCAGGCTCCTTCCCATTGTTTTCAGCAGTCTTAACCAAGTGGAAAATAAGAAATACAAGTAATTAGTTATGAATTCAAAAGCATAAGAATATATGAATGATATCCAGTTTACCATTTCGTCTTTACGTAAGTCAAATGTTTTTGAACCCGTGTTGTGATAGGAGTCCCTGCCTTTCTTGCTTCTTCGATTATGTGAGTTAGTTTCTGCCGTCGCAGCAACTTTCTCTTGTTTCCACAACTCGATGTAAAGTTTCCAAAGATCTTTATCAAACCAATCTGGAGGATCTTCTCCAATCTTCCATTTGGCCTTCCAGTCAGACAAATTCTTCGAGAAAGATGATGCAGCTTGTTTTTCAAACTCAAGTTCAACTCGCTTGGAAATACCAGGGCACCAATTAAACTCTTGCTGTAAAATACAAAGAAATGATTATTACAAGTCAATACCAGGGCACCAAAACATTATAAGTTGTAATAGAAAAAGATTTGAATTTCTCTTACTGCAAAAGCTTCAAACCAACGTCTTTTGGTAGTGATTGGCAAACTACGATATGTTGGATAAGCTCGATCAACATCAGATTTTTGCATTCTCAGTATGGACTTTGTGATTACCCCATACCTATCATGCCTAAACCTACAAAGTATAAAGAAGCAATATATATAGTTTCACTTAAGTGACTCTTTCTAAAATATTAATCAAAGACCACTTAAGTTTACCAAATTGCTCCTCCTTCGAACCGTCGGGATTCGGTCGGAAATTTCCGACAAATTCTCGACCGATTAATTCCGTCAGAGATTTTCGACCGATTTCCGACCGGATTTCAAATGGTAATATTAACTATCGGAAATCGGTCGGAAATTTCCGACCGATTCTCGACCACTTATATCCGTCGGACATTTCCGGCCAAATTCTGACCAATACAAAATCTGTCGGATATAAGTCAAGAAACCGTCGGAAATATTCTGACCGATGCTGGTGGTCGGAAATTCGGTCGGAATAGACCTTGTTTTCTTGTAGTGGCACTGACAGAGACGCTCCTCCCACGAGAGATTTACAGTAAAGGTGACTTTTGTCTTACAATTTACACAAAGGACTTTTCATCAGAAGTGGACTTTGGCTTGGAGTGTAGCATTTGGATATGTCTCATGTACCCTTAATGAATTTATGGTGAGAAAAAGGAATACATGAGACATATCCAAATGTCTCACCTTCATCCATCTCAAACTCACATTCTCCTCAGATTTCAGTTTGATTTTGATAGTTCTCAGTTACTACGTACTCTATATGTAGAGTCATGATTTTCTGATTCAGAAACATCTGACTTAGATTTGCCACTACTTGATGATGATGGCTCTATAATCGGATGGGAAGCAGATGAATGATGACTCTATACTTTTGACCTCTTAGATATGGGGTTGGGTCGATTCTAATAGGGTATGGTTCTTTCGGGTAGATGAGTTTTGGACCATATAGGAATCAATAGGATTTTGGTTCGGTTTCGGGTCAGTTCTTATCAGTTCTGGGTTGATTCGGTTCCAAATTTTGCGAATGTAAAACACCCGGATATTTTCGGTTCAAGACGGTTCATGTATCTCTTGTAATACCTAATACATGTAATATTTTTGGGTTTTTTTGGGTACTCGCTCGACTCTCGGGTAGGAACCGGAACCGACCCAACACCCATGGCCACCGGTATGAGAGTATATAACCTAGTAGAGTAAAATGTCCATACCCGAACCAATTTTTTGGATCGATTCCAGTTTGAGTCTTTGGGTTCGAGTTTTTTTTGCCTACGAGGGAGTACTACTTGGCATTCACACTTTCAACTTTTAAAACAAATAAAAGTTTTCAAAGTTAAAATTTTACCAAACATACTTTGATTATTCTAAAAGTACTCAAAGTCTTTTAAAATCATTCAAAGTTCAAACAACCACTTTTGATATACGTTTTTGTTTATATTCAAAAGCCAAACTATACATGGCTTTTAGGGGGTGTTTGGAAAATTTAATTGGAAAAAATTGGTTGTGACTTAAACAAAAAAAAAAAGAAGTTTCAGTTTACAGGCTTTAAAAAAAATGTAAAACCAAGAGTAAAATGTAGAGAAAATGGTTTGAGAATTTTTAGTATTATTTCTAGGACTCTTAAGACTTTTAAATCAATGAAGTTGTTTGGATTAATTATGCCTTTCAGAACTTTAATTTTGTTTAAAAGTATTCGAAGTAAATTTGCCAAGCAACCCTTAGTTTTACTCGGTTTTTCACCCGCGCTTCGCGCGAGTCTTTATTAATAATTTGAGTAAATATTTTTATTCATAAGCTTTTTTCGTCGGTAGCATGATTGATTGTAGTGAATCAATGTTCTTATTTCTCTTCTTTTGTTTCATGTTTTTTTCCCTTTATTTTCGCTCTTTATTTGATTTTTTTTCTTCTTCATCTTTACTATTCCTCGTATTCCTTCATTTTCAGTTCTTTGTCCTTACAATTTCTTATTCGATCTCCTTCTTCATCTTTGTTATGATTCTGTTTATCTTTTGTCTTTGTTCTTTAATATAATTGTCTTTGTTTTTTTTTATTGTTTCTTCTTATTTTTGTCCTCGTCTTGGTTCTTGTTCTTCCATTTTTTCTATGATTAGTTCATACGGTCGAAGTTGCTAGGAGTTTGCTATATTTATTTTGTTTAGCATCTTTTCTTTATTTTTCTTGATTATTCTCCAGAACTTGATCCTTTTTATAAATAGTTTTATTGTAGTTCTCTTTAATTTAATATTATGTAGAGTAAAAATTTAATTATCTGATACACCCAACCAAACTTAAAAATGAAAAAGATTCACGGAAACAAAATTAAGCTAGAGATGGTACAGTTACATATTCACACATGTAATAAGCAATGTCTAATAATAATATAAATAATTTAATTTATGCGATCATAGAGATATAGTTACGCATAGCTGTCAATTTCTTATTTTTCGGTTTCATCTTTTTATTTGGTTTCCTTCTCTAGCCTTATATTTTTGGTTTCTTTTATGGCTTTGTTCTTTGCTATCTTCGTCCTCTCTTTTCTTCATTTACTTCTTTTTCTTTTTGTTCTTCTTGGTTCTTATTCTTATGTTTCTTCTATGATGAATTATTTCTATCGAAAATGCTAATGTTTTGCTAGATTTGTTTTCTTCTTCTTTGTATTGGTTATTCTCCTTTCTAATTTTTTCCTCACTCTATTGCTTTTGTACATATTTTAGCATAAGTCTCTTTAATCCAATGTAGAACATATTTTCATTATCTGATACACCAAACCAAATTTAAAAATGAAAAATGTACGTATAAACAAATTTAAGCTAGAATATAAGCTAATATTTTGGTAGGTTTTCTAGGGTTATAAAACCAAAATGAAGAGAAGCTAATCGACATATATCATTGGTTTTCATTTTTTTCTTCGTTCTTGTTTTTATGTTTTTTAATTTTCTTTGATTCATTTTTATTCAGTCTCTTCTATTTTGATTTCTTCTTTGTCTTTTCTCTTATATGGTTTCTTCTTCATTTTCACTCATCTTTGCATTTGCTTTTCTTCGTCTTCGCGCTTCTTTTTATTCTTTTTTTTTTTTTTTCGTCTCCTTCGTTCTTATTCGCTTTCCTCTTTAGATTGGTCTTTGCAAGTTTTTTGTTTTTGTTTGGTTTCTTCTCCTTTATTCTTATTCGATTTCCTCTTCAAATTTTTCTTCGTAAGTTTTTTATCTGGTTTTTTCTTATTCATCTTTGCCTTCTTTGGTTTTTATTTTGTCTTCGCAATTCAATATATTTGTTTTCGCTCTTCTTCGGTTTTATATTCTTACTCTTCTTCTTTGTGTCTGTTTTTTCTTCAACTTTTTTTCTTTCTTATTTGTCTAGTTAATTTTCCATCATTAAAATTCTACATGTCTCCATTCTTCTTATAAAATATTAATTTTATGTTGAAATTTGTAAACTAATTTTAACCTTTTTTTATTTTGATATCGATCCATAAGTTATTTAGAGTGTCCACATATAAAATATATATATGCTTTATAAATTTGTTCAATCTTATTTGTTAAAAAAATTCAGTGATTATTTATATAATTAAAACCATTATCTTAAATTAAGAAATTTTCCTAATATAAATCTAAGTAGATTTTTGGTGTTACTAAAAACTTATACATGTTTTTCTTATATCAATCGATATTCCAAATCTAAAATTTAGAAAATTTCTTAATCTTAGATGATGATATAGAAAAATATTATTGATTGTTTAAAATTTGGAAAATTTCTTAATTTTAGAGATGCTGATTTGACATAATTTAATTAGTTAAAAAAAAAAAACTGATGTGGACACAAGTATTTAGCCTCAACTTTTATATAGTATATATATTTTAAATCATCATTTTTCAAATCTCTACAGTACTTTTCTTTTTTAATCAAAAGTTTTTAAAGTTGTTTCCAAACATGCCCAAAGTTTAACTAATTCCACTTATCCGTATAGTAAACCAAAAACCGTTGCGAATTTAATAAAATCCGTTAACCTGACAAGAGACATAAAACTTGAAATCAAATCCTCTGAACGAAGCAGCGTGTTTCAAAAGTCTGATAACATTTGGTTTAGAAAATCCAAAGTCGAATTGTTCTCCTCTGCTCTTCTCTTGGCCGCATTACCGCCGTTTCTGCTTCCATCAGCCATTCATTCTTGTCCACTCTTTTGTAAGAGTTTCTTTAAGTAGTTTGTTGATGTTATCAAATCTCTTTTGCTCAATTCGAATCATCCATGGTCGATACTTCGAATGCCTCTTTGTTGCATTCTAATGTTACCTCGAGCCTTAACAGGGACCCATGTTTCTCCGGCCTCTCTCGTCCACATATATCTTCTTCCTTCACACTGTTCCTCGTAACAAGCTCAAGACCAGAAATGTCCTTGGTGTAATGTTTTCTTCCTTTTCTTTGAATCTTCCACATTGAAACGCCATTGTTTTACTATGTTCTGAATTTTGTAACTTCGCTCTTCTTTTGTAGACACTTTGTGAGATCAGAAGAAGAACACCAATCTCCGGCTTCCGAACTAGTTGTGCTGCTGTCTCTGTTTCACTCTCCGACGATGAGTCGTTCCAAGAAATTGAAACGATTAGAAAAGGAATAGATGGTATTAGTGTGATTGAGAGCCGTGGAATTCGACCAAATCATCAAACTTTTATGTGGCTTATAGAGGGATGTTTGAAGAAAAACGGGTCTTTAGATGAAGGAAGAAAGCTACATGCCCAGATTTTGAAATTGGGTTTTGATGATAACAATGCTTGCCTCTCTGAAAAGCTTATTGATTTATATCTATTCAAAGGAGACTTAGATGGTGCATTCAAAGTGTTCGATGAAATGCCTGAGAGAACGGTTTTTACTTGGAATAAGATGATAAAGGAGTTAGCTTTTAGAAATTTGAGTGGCAAAGCGTTAGGTCTCGTTTCGAGAATGGTTGATGAAAATGTTACTCCTGATGAAGGCACCTTCACAGGGATTTTGGAAGCATGTCGTAGCGGTAATGTTGGTTTTGATGTAGTTGGGCAGATTCATGCAAGGATGATATATCAAGGTTTAGGGAGTAGAACAGTTGTGTGTAATCCTTTGATTGATCTGTACTCTAGAAACGGGTTTGTGGATCTAGCTAGGAAGGTTTTTGATGGGTTGAACATGAAGGATCACAGTTCTTGGGTTGCGATGATATCGGGGCTATCGAAAAATGGATGTGAAGAAGACGCCATTAGACTGTTCTGCGAGATGTATGTTTCAGGTGCCGTGCCAACACCTTACGCGTTTTCGAGTGTTTTAAGTGCCTGCAAGAAGATAGAGTCTCTTGAGATCGGCGAGCAACTTCACGGTCTTGTGCTGAAGTTAGGATTTTCTTCTGACACTTACGTTTGCAATGCACTTGTATCTTTATGTTTTCATCTGGGGAATTTGATATCTGCGGAACACATCTTCAGCAACATGTCGAATAGAGATGCGGTTACTTATAACACGCTTATCAACGGGCTTTCTCAGTGTGGTTACGGTGAGAAAGCTATGGGATTGTTCAAAAGAATGCAGCTTGATGGACTTGAACCAGACTGCAATACTCTTGCAAGCCTTGTGGTTGCATGTTCAGCTGATGGAACCCTCTTTACGGGACAACAGCTACATGCGTATACAACTAAACTTGGTTTTGCTTCAAACGACAAGATTGAAGGTGCACTTCTTAATCTGTATGCAAAATGTTCCGATATTGAAACGGCTCTTGATTATTTTCTTGAGACTGAGGTTGAAAATGTGGTTCTGTGGAATGTGATGCTAGTTGCTTATGGGCTGTTAGACGATTTAAGAAATTCTTTTAGGATTTTTAGACAGATGCAGATGGAGGAAATTGTTCCTAATCAATATACATACCCGAGTATTTTGAAAACTTGCATTCGTCTTCGAGATCTTGAGCTTGGGGAACAAATCCATTGTCAGATAGTGAAAACTAGCTTTCAGCTCAATGCCTATGTTTGTAGTGTGCTCATAGATATGTACTCAAAGTTAGGAAAGTTAGATACTGCCAGAGACATCCTTGTGAGGTTTGCTTGGAAAGATGTTGTGTCTTGGACGACAATGATTGCAGGTTACACGCAGTACAATTTCAACGACAAAGCTTTGACAACTTTCAGGCAGATGTTGGATCTCGGGATCCGGTCTGATGAAGTTGGATTGACAAATGCAATCAGTGCATGTGCTGGTCTTCAATCCCTAAAGGAAGGACAGCAAATTCATGCGCAATCTTGTGTATCTGGTTTCTCATCTGACCTGCCACTACAAAACTCACTGGTTACACTTTATTCTAGATGTGGGAAAGTAGAGGAAGCATATTTAGCGTTTGAACAAACTGAAGCTGGAGATAATATAGCATGGAATGCTCTGATATCGGGGTTTCAGCAGAGCGGAAACAACGAGGAAGCACTTCGTGTCTTTGCTCGAATGAACAGAGAAGGAATTGACAGTAATAACTTCACGTTTGGGTCTGCTGTAAAAGCTGCTTCCGAGACAGCAAACATGAAACAAGGGAAGCAAGTCCATGCCGTGATCACCAAAACCGGATATGATTCAGAAACTGACGTTTGCAATGCTTTGATCTCTATGTATGCCAAGTGTGGAATCATTTCTGATGCAAAGAAACAGTTCTTTGAACTCTCCACGAAAAATGAAGTTTCTTGGAACGCGATAATCAATGCTTATTCTAAACACGGGTTTGGTTCTGAAGCGCTAGATCTTTTCGACCAGATGATACATGCTAATGTAAGGCCTAATCATGTGACATTAGTGGGAGTTTTATCAGCATGTAGTCACATAGGACTTGTGGACAAGGGGATTGAATACTTTGAATCCATGAACAACAAATACGGATTAGCTCCTAAGCCGGAACACTATGTCTGTGTAGTGGATATGCTAACACGAGCTGGTCTTTTGAGCCGTGCGAAAGAGTTTATTCAAGGGATGCCTATAGAGCCAGATGCCTTAGTCTGGAGAACGCTTTTGAGTGCTTGTGTGGTGCATAAGAACTTGGAGATAGGAGAGTTTGCTGCGCATTATCTCGTAGAGTTAGAGCCTGAAGACTCAGCAACATATGTCCTTTTGTCAAATCTGTATGCCGTGTGCAGGAAATGGGATGCTAGAGATCGAACAAGACAAAAGATGAAAGAAAAAGGTGTGAAGAAAGAACCTGGACAAAGTTGGATTGAAGTTAGAAACTCAATTCACTCTTTCTATGTTGGTGACCAGAATCATCCGTTGACAGATGAAATACATGAATATTTTCAAGATCTTACCAAACAAGCATCCGAGATCGGGTATGTGCAAGACTGTTTCAGCCTCTTGAATGAAGCGCAGCAAGAGCAAAAGGATCCGACGATTTTCATTCACAGCGAGAAACTAGCTATTTCATTTGGACTCCTTAGCTTGCCTACAACAATGCCTATAAATGTAATGAAGAACCTACGAGTTTGCAACGATTGTCATGATTGGATAAAGTTTGTTTCCAAGGTATCGAATCGAGAAATCATAGTGAGGGATGCTTATAGGTTTCATCATTTCCAAGAGGGTTCTTGTTCATGCAAAGATTACTGGTAATAACCGAAAGCCTGGTAGCTCACTCTCCTCTTTTGGGAAGATTGTTCCCAAGTTTGAGTTCCATTGTTGAGGGACACTTTTTCACATGCTCTGGTCCCGGGCTCGAGGAAGAAGATCATGGACCAAAAGCTTACGGGTAAGCTGAATCATGATGTGACACTAGAAGATATACTTGAGAAAATGATATCATCTTGAAGGTATGACCAGTCTGATTCTGAAGTCGCACGACATTTCTTGAGGAAAAATTGCTTATATATGACTCTTGTTCTCTTTCTTTGTATCATACAGGCTGGAGAAAACGATTCACTCTTTTTGTTTCTGCTTCCATTGCTAAGTAATTCTCCACTATTCTTCAAGGTCTCATCTCTATTTTTAAAGTGTATAGATTGATGGATTGTAGATTGTGAGAAAGTGTTTAAAAATGTTTGTAAAGCTCCTATGTTGTCTAGAAACAGAGTCTCTTCATTCAGATGATTGAATGATGTGCTTCTGATTTCTAAATGTTCAATATTATTACACGGTAACCCATTTGATATTTCACAGCTCCAAGCTGGTGTTTCCTATGCAAATCCGCCATTTCAGGACAAGCATGTTTTTGCTTCGTATTATCGTATATTATATAGCTAGTAGAATATACACCTCGAAATTGTTCCTTTGCAAGGGATTTGAGTGTGCATGTGTAGTAGCATTTTACTTATTCAAATACATCAACCAAACACCCTTATACGTAATTAAAACCATACCAAGAAAAACGAAACAATTTTAGATATAATTTTTTTTTTCTTAATTTAAGAACGTCTGATTAATTAAACCGTAGAAACCAAACCCATGGCGTTGCAAAAGAAACCAAGAACACACAGGCCACAAGCTAAAACATTTTTCCAAAGTCTTCAAAGACGGATCTGATCGACAAAGATCAAATTCATATACTTCTTGATTTTTTCTTCGGGATGGGTGTATCCTTCATAACCATTGTAGCCGATGGCGATTGTTTTTGCAAGACCCATTGCTGCGTTGAGTAAACACGGTGACAAACACTTCGTCGTCAAAATCTCCTCGTTTAGTGCCTTATCGGCCTCTGTGACCATTTTATGAAGCTCCTTAACAGCTTCTTGTTTGGTAACTCCATATTGGTTCATATAACAGTTGACCGCATTCGCCACATATCCCCTACTCATGTCATCCTAATTAATCAATGTTTTGTGATTTTGTAAGATAGAACAAAGCATCTAGACATATTTGAGATGTGAAGAAATAAATTTTGTTCGTATTTTTACCTCAAAACCATATATATCATTCACAAGACGCAGTTTGATAGCTATAGATTGGGCGAGTTTTGGTCTTGATTTTAGCCACTCGTACGCTTCCTTCGTTGCAATCTTTCCCATGCACATGAAAAAACATGCCAAAGCTGCATACGTCGCGTTCTCCACCACACCAACCTCCATGTACTCTTCAAAGCTCGGCACGTGAGCCGCGTGTACCCATTTTGCAAGATCATAGTTGGCTTTCGCAAGTGTCTTAATCTGCATTCCCAAAAGTTTGAAACCGTTACGACCACCAAATGTTGTTTCTCTAAATCATTAATGAAATAATCTTGAGTAATCATACTTACAAAGAAGAGTTTGATTGATTTGTAAGGAATAAATTCATTCCCTTTATGTGGTCTTATAGTTAGTTGTTTTCTAATGGGATTGTACTTTAACACATGAGAGATTTGTAGGACTGCAAAATTCGGATATAAGACTTTGCTAATAAACGATCAAATATTAACGGAAAGGCGATTAAAACGAAACTTCACAGTGATATAAAAAATAAATAAAAGTGGAGTCGAGATTTGATCTCTTTCCTTAACTCAATAAATCGCCCGTAATGTGTGACGGAACTGTGCGATTTTTGAATCCTAGGATACAACCACAGTGAGACCGTTTCGCAACACCCGAAAGCGGAATCTACGAACTATTATTTCTACCCTATACTCAAGAAACTTACTTAGAAAAGAGAGAGGGATATTACTTGCTCAAGAGTTTAAGCTTCTTCTCCACTCTTCTTCATTTATCTCTAAGCCCATATTGGCCCATTTCTTATTCACGAAACTATCAATTTTTAATCAAATGGAGCAAGCCCATTTTACATTAAAAATTATTCCAACAATCCCCCACATGAATAGAAATTAATCTAAACATATTCACTTTTTAAGTAGTTTTCGAGAATATAGACGAAAATTCACTGTGTCTGAGTCGGTAGCATTTTTCAGCCTTGAACCTCCCATAGTTAATATCTGTCGGGTTTACTCGGCCAGAAGGTGAACATGATGTCTTGAACCACCCGGACTTTGATGTAAACCGAGACAACAGCTATAACGCAGCTTCATTTCTCGCAGAACTTTAGTTCTCTATTGTGTTCATTTTGGCCCTGAACTTGCCTAGTTATTCATGAGTGAACTTGGAGAATATAGCCTCACTTTCAGTCTCCTAGAAACGGCCCCATTTCACACTCATTCGGTGATCTGCCATTAACTTTTCCAGAAGTATCCTGTTATACTTCACGATTACAAAGTTATGGAATCATTAAAAGCCGATGCTTAACCTTATCACATACAGGTATGTAGCACTGTTTATCATCGTAGGAACTGGGCTAGAGACGCGAGTCTCACAGTGCTCTTTTTAGATTTCGTTTGATTTAGTTCTCCCTTTGAACCTACTTCGTGGGATCTCCACTCAGGTAGGTGGGGTTTCCACCAAACTTCATCTTATTTCATAGGCTTTAAACCCATTCTTTTTGATGATTTTTCAAGGTCTCTTAATGCTGCAATTTCTATCAGCATACGGATTGAAGTTATTCTCGTTACTGGAGAATATGTGTCAAAGAAATCCAGACCTTCTTTTTGTCGGAAACCTTGCACCACAAGCCTAGCCTTATACTTATCAATAAGACCATCGGTTTTTAGTTTTGTTGTGAAAATCCATTTGCACCCCAAAGCTTTAAAACCTTCTGATAAATCGGTTATGTACCAAGTATGACTCTGCATAATGGAATCGATTTCACTATTGGTGGCTTCCTTCCAAAAAGGTGCGTCCGGTATAGACATAGCCTCTGCGTATGTTCGTGGTTCATTCTCTAAAAGAAAAACCATTAAAAAATCGTTGCCAAAAGTTTTCTCTTTTCGAGCTCTTTTGCTACGTCTAGGTGCATCTTCAGTTTCTTCTGCATCATCCAACGATGTGCCAGAAGTACTTGCCTCATTTATTGATGTTATTGCGTCTCTTTCTTCACGAGTCCGTTTTGGGTTTTGTTTATCCTTACACGGAAACACGTGTTCAAAGAAAGAAGCATTCCTTGATTCCATTGTTGTATTTACATGAATATCTTGTATCTCTGATTTATAAACCAGAAACCGATAAGCACTACTATTCCGTGCATATCCGATGAAAATACAATCAACGGTTTTTGGTCCGATTGTGACCTTTTTAGGAAGTGGCACAGCGACTTTTGCTAGGCACCCCCACACTTTCAAGTATTTATACGATGGTGCAGTACCTTTCCAAAGTTCGTAAGGAGTTTTTCCTGTGACTTTGTGCGGTATTTTGTTGAGGATATAGTTTGTGGTAAGCAACGCTTCCCCCCACATGTCCTGGGCTAACCCAGATTCCTGCAACATTGCATTCATCATTTCTTTTAGAGTTCAATATGATTTATCTTAAATAAACCGATATGTTTAGTTAAACTCGTAACGGAAATGGCTCGAAAGCGTTTCACGTTTTTAGATTACTTTTAACGTTTCACAAACTCACTTAAGACGATAAGCGTTCGTGGAAACGTTTTAGTCAAAACGTTTAAGACGTTTCGCAAACTCGCTTAACAAGCATTCGCGGAAATGTCACACTTTTAGATTTGATATCGTTTTGATAAATTAAACGATTCGCGGAAGCGCTATGAAGCGGATCGCAAATCCGATAAAGGTTTTGAATAAACGATTCACGAGTTTGCTATTAAGCGGATCGTAAATTCGTTTGTATCGTTTAAGAAAAAGCAAATCTCAATCCGATTCAAGCGATAAGCAGGAAGCGGATTTATTGAGTTAAGATTGTAGGACCGCAAAATTCGGATATAAGACTTTGCTAATAAACGATCAAATATTAACGGAAAGGCGATTAAAACGAAACTTCACAGTGATATAAAAAATAAATAAAAATGGAGTCGAGATTTGATCTCTTTCCTTAACTCAATAAATCGCCCGTAATGTGTGACGGAACTGTGCGATTTTTGAATCCTAGGATACAACCACAGTGAGACCGTTTCGCAACACCCGAAAGCGGAATCTACGAACTATTATTTCTACCCTATACTCAAGAAACTTACTTAGAAAAGAGAGAGGGATATTGCTAGAAACTAGAATGTGTTGTGAATGGATGGGTGTGAAAAATGAGAAGGAGGAAGGCTCCTTTTATAGCAAAGGCACACCTTGGTCAACAAGTTGGACTTGTTTCACAAGGGAGGAGTTAATGCTCCAAACTTCATGAAACGTAATTTTTCATTCAAGGAAAATTACTTGCTCAAGAGTTTAAGCTTCTTCTCCACTCTTCTTCATTTATCTCTAAGCCCATATTGGCCCATTTTTTATTCACGAAACTATCAATTTTTAATCAAATGGAGCAAGCCCATTTTACATTAAAAATTATTCCAACAAGATTAAGGAGTTTAATGTGTCACACATGTATGAATTAAGAACCAATGCGGGATACTGTGTCACTCAAGTCATGCTTTAAGGATCAAAGTAATTTACTAATTTCTTAATCTCAATCTTGATGGACGGTTGAAAGAAACTCTAATGAGAAAGTTAATTCTCTCCTCTCCCATAAATACATGCTGTGCTCCATCACAATGACATAACAAGAAAAATACAACACTAGAGGTCTATAGAGAAACCAAACCTCGTATCTAAAGCTAGGACTATCATCTTCAATTCAAGAAACCTTTGAAGAAGACTTCACTACTAAAATTAAACGAGACATTCCGCTAACCCTCCTTATTATTCTACTATGCGATTATTGTAGATGTTTAAAGATCTTAGAGATTATTTAAGTTATGTTTGCATGCATGTAAATTATTCTTACATTCATGTTGAATTTTGCTTTCGTGATTACCTCTTCTATATTGGCTTTCACATTGTAAGGTTTTCCTTCTGGCCTAAGCTCTCTTTCAAACTCTTCGAAAATATCCAATATAAAGTTCAACACGAATTTCAAATAACCAGGTTGTTTATCCATGGCATGATCGGGAGCCCATCTGTACATCATCATCATCATCCATTCATCAACATCATGGTCATCACCATCATGATCATTGTTCATATGTAAATTTTAATATATCGAGTGTACCTTTCCAGGCTGTTTGCGAGGCTTTGAGTCTCAGGCAGAGAAGCATATCTGTCGAATGTGTCATCTAAAATTACTAAAAGGGTGAAGTACTTAGTAGACATAATCCTTTCACGTGAGAGCTGTGGCTCGAAGAACACCGCTAGTATAAAGAAATGATTCTCGGCGAGTCTGTCTCTGAAGTATGGTGGCAAACTAGATGCAAAGTCTACCTCCTCGTACCATCTTGTATCCAAAGATATAGAAACTCAATTAAAAATAACTTCTTTAAATTATTATAAGTCAAGCCACAAAAATAAAAATACTAGTAAATGATCAGATATACATACTTTGTAAGGATTTTGAGATCTTGAAGATACTGGAGTTGTGCTAACTTGAAACTGAGCTTAGCAAACTTGAGTATCATCTCGTCATGGTCTTTCTCTTGTTCGTAGGTTGAGATATTTTGCACCGCGACTACCATATCCATGTTCCAACGCTGAGAAAGAGTGAGAGCATTTAGTATACGCGTTGAGAGATGAGGAGGGCACGTCCCATTTTCTGCTAATGACTCCAAGTGGCTTGACGTGAATTTCAATGCTTCCTCCAGTATATTGTCTGTCGTTGTCCGCAACTGTGCAGCTTCATACAAGCTCAAGATACCCTTGGCATCCCCTTTAAGCGATTCTTTGAAGTTTCCATCGATCCCTTTGAATCTTCTAAATACATCTATTGACATAAACAGAACCAACAAGTTATACATTAAAATTAGAAACTTGTACAAACGTCTGATTACATGTCTTGCTAGAGACTCCCTTACCAGAAGATATGTAGTGACCGTATGTCCTGAAAAACCAGAAGATGGTGGAAACTGTGTATAAATCATCTTCACCGGCCATCATCTCCTCTAGCTTTTCTAAACCTTCTTTTAGAGTCTCATAGATCTCTTCCTCAAAGTGATGTGCAAGGCCAAGGCTCACCAACAAATATATCACAAGGATTTTTGTTTTTGTTGAGTCAGTGCATTGGGAAGATATGAGTGTATTCTTCACTTTCGGCTTTATTAGATCGATTTCTTTCTTAAGCGCATCCATTTCCTAAAAGATAAAACATGTATACATGCGTTGACATTCAGTAATCTATATACATCATATATAATATGTATATGTGGACTTACCGAGACATCGATAGAAACAGAGTAGAAGTGATCAGTCCATGGAGAAGGTAGCAATTTATCGAAGGTGCGATTATTGCTTTTTTTATCATCACAAGTCGGAGTACTAGTTGCCTTCAAACGAACAAACCTTGGAGGCTTACTGGGAACTGACGTCAGCGGAAAGCAAGAGAGTTTGGTTAATGGAAACAAGTTGTTAGGAGAAGGAAAAAAGAGTTGAGATCTATTTTCTGGCAAAGAAATTGATATGGATTCCATGTTCACTATCATTGTTATGGAATCCATTTTCATAATGAAATTTATAGCACGGGGTACTTGTCCTTTTTTCTCACATAAAATAGAATATTAAACAAAATTGCATGTATGTGAATTAGGTATTTAGGTTTGTCACATAGCACCACATCCGAATAAAACAAAAATGCACTTCTGCCTATACCGAGAAAAGGGTACATAATATACGGTGAGATGCACAAATAAGTGGAATATATGTCAGACATGCACAAATAAAAGGGATATATGTCACAGACTACGACGGTTTTGTGCCTTGTTGTGACCGCGACGTAGCTGTTTCGTGATTGATTCCCCGATCACAAGATTTATAGTGTGTTCTTTTTTTTTTTCCTTTGTAATAAATTATCTTATATTACCACTACAAGCAAAACGGGTCAAATCGAAATATCTAAAAGCTGACTTTGGGTACAAGAAGAAAATATGTGTCGAAAGTCATAATTCTCACGGTTTATCAAAAAAAAAAAAATGCAAATGCATAGTAGTAATAATTCTTCTTGTCAAGTATAGCAAATTTAAAGAGTTCATAATTCCTTGCCATACTTGTCAAGAATTATTATTACAGGAACTCTTTAAATTTCCGTGTAATAACTGTAAACAATTCTGGTGATAAAGAGTTCGATAGTACTTTTCGAAAAGAAAAAAAAAAACATGTCCTCAACGCGCTTGACTTAACTTTCATAATGATATTAAAAAATAATGAACTCTATACTATTTTAGATTTCAGTATGTAAAGTGGTACGATGGAACCAGAGCCGTCCCTGACATTTATATGGCCACAAGCCAAAAAATTTAAAAGGCTGACTTATTTTCTGAAAAAAGAACAAAAACAAAGGAAAACAAATTCTGTTGGAGAAAGTGTTCGAACCCATGTTCTCTTGGCCCAAAACACGTATCTCTACCACTAGATTACAACAACATTTTGTCAAATAGGGCCGAAATACTATATATAAAAAGAAGGGCCGCAAGCAGCTGCTTGCTTTGCTTGCTCCCAGGGCCGGCTCTGGATGGAACGCAAGCATTATAACTGCGTCAATCATCATCAAGACGTCTGAATATTATATGTGAAGTTTTTTTTCTTCGAACAACTTCTAATCATATTAAACTCAAATTCGAACTACAATAGCAGCTGTAGGAGACATTTTCCCAAAGAGTAGAACCTACTTGTTATAGAAATGAAAGGCAAAACATTAGAATGATAGGTTAGACAATTTAAATCATAGATAGAAACTCAAAGTTTATAGGATAATCGTTTTGAAAGTGATTTGAAGGTCTTCTGTTGTTAAAGGCGAGCAAACAACGCTAATCGCTGGTGATACCGAACCGTTCAAAGGCGTTATAAAGGAGAGGAGCAAGTGTAGAGATTTTTTTTTTTTTGAGGAGCAAGTGTAGAGATTTTTTTTTTGTTGTTGTTAAAGGAGATATTATGAAGTTGCGGTGGTGTAGAGAAGTTTAAATGGAAGTGGTGGAATGGAACACAGCAGGTGTGTTCTTTTAATCTGAAACACGTCTTTCACAGCAGAAGTTTAAACGTTTAACAAGCATATTTATCTAATTAAACGTTTTCACATTAATTTATTATTTGGGTTTATAAGAAGCAATGTAAGACATGTATACAGAGCCGGCCTTGAGCCCAAGCAAAGCAAGGAGCTGCTTGCGGCCCGATATTAATATATCATACTTTCGGCCCTATATTATAGAAATCTATCTTTAGTCTAGTGGTAAGTGTGCTTATTCTCCTCTTCAACACGTTGTGAGTTCGAAGCCACCAGGCTGCAAATTTGTATTTATGTATTTTTAGTCAATTAAATCAGTTTTTTTTTTGTTTTTTCAGCTTATGGCATTTGGAAACTCAGGGACGGCTCTGCATGTATAGTAGCCTATATAAGACACTAGTATTTTTTGTTTTTTTTGTAAAAGATAATATATTTGCGTAATTGCATTTATGTTTACTGTTTACCTTTACTTTTTTTTGTAGGTAATTTGCAAATTAATATATCGTTTTGATCATACCTTACAGTATCTAACAAGAGATTAACAAAAGACATTCTCTACTGTTTTCATTTTTATGCTCTTGGTAGTAATTCAGGTCGTGATTATGTAGTAAAGTAGATCGACGTTATAAAAAAAAAAAAAACTAAAATAAAATATAATCTCGAAATGTACATATGTCCAAACTCCAAAGCTATTATAACTCGTCTCTTCGCTGTCTTACCAAAAAGAATCCAGGCTTCGACCCGACCCGACCCGGCCCGGAACCAAAATAGCCGTCTTCTTGACTGCAATATCCCCACATTTTCCTTCACTTTCCCGGGGAAATAGCCGAGAAAGTAAACAATTAGTGGGGAAAAGCAAGGAAAGAAAGAGAATGTACTCGGCGATTCGTTCGTCGCTTCCGCTAGATGGCAGCATGGGAGAGTACTCTGACGGAACCAATCTTCCCGTCGACGCCTGCTTAGTCTTAACCACTGACCCAAAGCCCCGCCTTCGCTGGACTTCGGAGCTCCATGAGAGATTCGTTGACGCCGTCACTCAGCTCGGCGGACCCGACAGTGAGTATATACATATCCATATCTTGTTGAAAAAAATTTTAGATCTTCGGATGAAATGTGGTTTCACTGTGCCTGAGTTTACTGACTTCCCCGTCGCCGGAGCTCATTGCTTTCAAGCTCAAGTCTTTTTAGGGTTTTTATATACTGAATTAGATGGGTTTTTGTTTATGATTAATGAGTCTTGGTTAGTATAGGTTTATTAATTACAGATTTGGATAAAAGATTTCTTGTAAGATCTCGAAATTGGAGGACTCTATGGGTTGATGTCACTTTCAACAAGTTATTAGCTGAACAATTTTGGAATTTCTGCACAGGCCTCGTTGAGTCATCATTGATGATATCTTAAAGTTTGATGTTTTGTGTCTTCTGTTCTATTCTTTAGTTGTTCTTGGCCTTAAGATTTGATTCATTCGACTTGTGACTCTTTCTCTCTGTTTGTTTTTGATTACAGAAGCAACGCCCAAAACGATAATGAGAACGATGGGAGTGAAGGGTCTCACTCTCTACCACCTAAAGTCTCATCTTCAGGTTTTGATCATACCTTACAATGTTCTCTTCTATTATGGTTCATTGCCTTACTTTATTTGGTTTCTTGATTACTTAAAACAAACAAAGCTCACTGCTTTTGACTGTGTTATTGTGTTTTCTTTTGCTTGCTGGGTACTAGAAATTCCGTCTAGGGAGGCAATCTTGCAAAGAATCAACTGACAACTCTAAAGATGGTATTCATTTTTTTATTTGGATCCTCGTTTGTTATATTCACCTCAAAGCACATGTGGATATGTTGTTTGCGTGATGGTATTATCAGTAGTAGTTGCATAAGGAAATTGTTTTCTTCATTAAACAGTAGCTTAAGTCGGAAATAGAAAAACAAATGACGCATCTCGTTGGATATCTGGCCTTTATGGATTTAGTTGTCAACTGATATCTCTATGAACTTATTATCTTGTGCAGTTTCTTGTGTTGCGGAGAGTCAGGACACAGGGTCATCTTCAACATCATCACTAAGATTGGCTGCGCAAGAACAGAACGAGTACGGTTACTAGTAGTCTCTTTGTGCCCAGTTTTCAACTAGTGTCTGTGGGTTTCCATCGTATGAACATTCCTTGTATATATTTGTTTTCGTGAGCCAGGAGTTACCAGGTCACTGAAGCTTTGCGTGCTCAGATGGAAGTCCAAAGAAGACTACACGAGCAGTTAGAGGTTCGTTTTCTTATTCTAATTCACCAAAAAAATCAGAGAGACTTTGATCTCAACTTCTTCAAGATAGAGCCATGGTTCCTTCCACATATGATGTGGTTCCATTAGTATGCGCAGGTGCAACGGCGACTACAGCTAAGGATCGAGACACAAGGGAAGTACTTGCAGTCGATTCTCGAGAAAGCTTGCAAGGCTATAGAGGAGCAAGCTGTTGCGTTTGCTGGGCTAGAAGCAGCCAGAGAGGAGCTTTCAGAGCTAGCCATAAAGGTCTCCAACGGGTGCCAAGGAGGAACAACAACAACGACAAGCCCATTCGACACGGCGAAAATGACAGTCCCGTCGTTATCGGAGCTTGCAGTGGCGATAGAGCACAAGAACAACTGTTCAGCGGAGAGCTCTCTGACTTCAAGCACCGTGGGAAGCCCGGTTTCAGGAGCGTTGATGAAGAAGAGGCATCGCGGAGTGTTTGGAAACGGGGATGGTGTGGTTGTGGGCCATGAAGCTGGTTGGGTTATACCTAGTAGTAGCATTGGATGATGGTAGAGGGGAAGAGAGACCACATTTTTAACTTGTTTGCTTTGTTGTTGTGTTTTAACTTAAAAACTTTGGTATCAATCCTCTATCTGTCTTAGCCTCTGTATATATAATATATATATACTAGTGGAACACAATCCTCTATAATATATTTAATTTCCTTAAACAAAGGTATATATAATAATTTCCTTAAATATATTTATGTTATTTGTGTTGGATTTATATATGATGGATTTATTTATGGAGTAGATCTGAGATTTTTAGTCCATATCCGAATAGGTATTGTGGATTATTTTTGATATTATATATATATATATATATTATATTTGTTTTTTTCTGACCAAAAAATTTTAGGTTTTTCGGATTTTTTTGAGGTTTTCAGATATATTTCCATTTTTTTTTACTTGATCAATTAACAGATTTGATTTTTGGTTTAATTGAACTATCGGTTTGTTTTAAGTTATTATTCTTATATCCAAACAGTTTTATTTCTTATTTTTGTATCCAAATAGTTTTTCTATTTTATCCTTGTATCCAAATATTATTAAAATGTACTTTTTAATTAATAGTAGTATAGATAGATATATAGATTTGTTGATGGTGGAATATCTCTCTCATTCAATATTGGTGTATTATTATTTTTTTTTTTTGCCTTGCATATTTTTATTTATATTTTATGATCACTGGATTACATGTATATTTATTTCTTAAATGTTTACAATATAGTTGAGATACACTTGTGTAAAACAAAATCTTTTTAAAACCACGGATCTCAAGAAAAAGGGTCGGCGACGAAACGGCGGCGTATCGACTTAACTCCGTCTCTTACGCCGATTTGCAAATTGCAAATTGAAGTTTGAAAATTAAAAACGAAAGGTTTTGATTTTGAGTTTTGAACAAAAGAAGAAAAAGAAACGGCAGAGGAAGAGTAAGAGTTTACGTTTGTGCTTTCCCCTGGATATTTTTCAACTTCTTCTCTGTGGGAGTTACTGTTATTCTCGCCTCGTTTCGGAATTTGATCAAATCGTTTCTGAAGGAGTTTCTCTGTGGGAACCATAAGTTTGGTGAGTTTCTCGTTTGATTGCTCTTCACAATCCTCGGATTGTTATCTCTATTGGATGTTAGTTCGATCGTTATATAAATATTTCCAGGTTGATTCAGTTTTAGCTTACTGTATTAGTCTAGATTCGATACACTGAATTATTGAAATTTTACACTGTATATTCTAAGAGATTCAAGTGTTCAATTTTGCATTTTTTGTATTTTAAACAAATCAGTAGATCTTGTATTATCCATATATAGCTGATTCAAATAAACAATTGGTCTATAACCAATTCCTCAAATTTTGAGTTTTTTTTTTTCAGAAGCCTGGAAAACTTAAAAAAGTCTGAATTCTCAGTAACTTGTGTTGAGTTTATCTTCTTGCAGGAAAATGCGTTGCCAGGAGGTAAGATGTTGGACATTTACAGGTTTAGTGGCTGCGTTTCTTGATCTTTCTGTAGCTTTCACGCTACTTTGCGCTTCGTCTCTGGTATACTTAACCTCGAAGCTCCTCGGCTTAGTTGGTTTGAGCCTTCCATGCCCTTGTGATGGCCTCTTCAGTGACCCTCACAAGAATAAGTGTTTCCAAGAGAGTTTAATGAACCTTCCTGTCAACAAAATCTCTTCTGTGCAAAGATCTGTCAAAAACAGAACACCTTTTGATTCAATTCTGAAAAGTGAAGCCAACAGTGACGTCTGTGTTGGAAAGAAGAGAAAAGGAGAGCGCAGACACGTCTCTAGTACTCCTTCTATTGAGAATGCTTCGGGGTTCGATCTCTTAACCTCTCAGAGTTTAAAGAAAGGAATTTTTAAGATTAAGAGTAAGCGGCTTAGCTTCCATAGGTCGCCTTATGGTCTCAAGAACCACTCCCATGGACATTTGAATGATGTTGAGGAGAATGATCATCTTCTTGTCAACTTTAAAGGTTAGTATTTGCAAATGTTTTTTGTTTTTCATGGTGTTAAGTTCTTACTTTTGGTTTTTGTTACATGTTATGACATTGTAGAAGGTGGAAAAACCTTGGAGGACGTTTCGTTGAGGAAAAGCATTTCACTAAGTTCGGTTGGGAGTGAAGCTGGTGCTCAGAAGAAACAACCGGAGAGGACATTTTCATGGGCGGGAGAAGGTACATGCACTTCCCCTGTGGATCTAACACGAAAGCCGAATGAGATTTCGGAACAAGTTCTTGCGGAAGAACGAGCTGCTCGTGCTGCGTTAGCTCTTGAGCTTGAGAAAGAGAGAAACGCTGCTGCTTCTGCTGCTGACGAGGCTTTGAGTATGATACTGCGGTTACAAGAGGAGAAAGCGTCGATAGAGATGGAAGCTAGGCAGTATCAGCGGATGGTTGAAGAGAAATCTGCTTTCGATGCAGAAGAGATGGTCATTCTCAAAGAGATTTTGCTGAGAAGAGAGAAGGAGAAACACTTTCTGGAGAAGGAAGTTGACACCTACAGGCAAATGTTTCTCGAGACTGAGCCAAGGTTTGATGACATGGAGACTGCGGATATCTCAATCTTCGGTAGTCAGATGGATGGTCGTGTTCTTGCGCTTGGAAACAAATCAATGCTTCTCGGAGATTATGAGAAGACCGATTCTTTAAAGCCAGGGGAGGTTGACAATGATGAGGGAATGAATGTGAATGGTGTAAAGCAAAACACTCCAGAGAGTGAGGGACTTCTGATTGATGTAGAACCGAAAGAAAGAGAAGAGGACACTTCGTTTCAAGAACCATCTAGCAACATCTCTGAGTCGAAGGAAGTTGATGGCCATGCACATGATATCCATGTAGTGACAGATGAAGATAAAAAAGTGAAACTGAATGTTCCTTCTGACCATGTCACTGGAGATCTCAAATTGGATAGATCACAAAGTGTTTCAGACGCAAGATATGAACTCCCACCGGCATGGCCACAAGGACAGAGGAACATGTCTCCAAATATGCGCAGAAACTCGATGTCAGCTGTTGATTGTGAAAGAATGAAGATAGAGAGTGAAGTTGGTTTGCTGAGAGGACGGTTAAGAGCTGTACAAAAGGGAAGAGAGAAGCTTAATTTCTCTTCAAAAGAACAGAGCAAATCGCTTATTGGTGATAGGACAAGCCGGTTTTGGGAGGCTAGAAGATTTGGACCTCTCGATTCTTCAAGCCCTTCATCCACAATGGTGAGCTTATCTTTGTTTGATTGATTCCAAGGGCGAAAAATTGTTAAAATTTGCTCTTGCTTGTTTAAATTTCAGGCTTGTTTAGCTTAATTTTGATGATGTTTGTGTATATCATTTTTGTAGGCAAAAGCAATGTCAATGACATTAGACCTGCATAGTGCTTAAACTTCAAGGTATGTATTTTACTCACATAACACGACACGAATATATAAATCATGGGCAATTACTTTGTAGTTTGTACAATGTTCTGCGAAAACTCTAATTTCTTGTTATTTGTTTTGTTTTTTTTTTTTTTTTTTGTCAAAACACATTGTACTCCAAAACGGTTGTCGTTTTCATTGAATAATTGTGGTGGTTTAGTTTCTCTTTTCCATATTAGTATCTGTCTTCCTATTTCTATACTAACACCTTAGAAGGAAAAAGCATCAAATATACTTAAAAATTCTGAAGCTCATACCTACCCTTAACTCTTATATGGCGCTCTACTATACTAATTTATACATATTTGACCTTTGAGCTTTACTAATTTAATATAGAATGTAGGAACTATTCTAACATATTAGATTTTGAAGTTGGAGTTCGTACAACTGACTTTAAAATTATAATTTTTTTCCTCATTAAAAACGAACACTTTTTTTCTAGTATATGGCTGCTACTAACCGCAAACGAAAAGAACAATTAAATAGCAAACAAAAAGAAGGAGAACCACTTGATTATGTGGTGTAAGAAGAAATACAAAGTGTTCAAACCCCTAAAATGCAAACCAATCTTGAATCTTGGCATCAAAATATGGATTTTCTTTCTTTAATGGCATATTAAAAAGATAAAGAAGTAATTAAGCTTGTGACATTAATTTTGATCAAAGTCAAGAAGAATGAGGGAGTGAGAGAGCATCCCAAATTAGATCCATATCCAAAGAAGGCATCCTACTCAATTGTACACCATCTCCTTCCATCACTTCCTTTTGGAGTTTCTGTTTCTTCACCATCACAACTTCTCCTGACTCAATCTTCATCTCTCCATCAAACTTCATTGCTATCTTGGGCTCCGATGTTACCACTTTGGGAGGAGGAGGAGGAGGAGGAGGAGGAGGAGAAGGAGAGTTACTCGAACTTATTACTTGGGAAGAGATTTGTTGAATCTTCGACTCCAAAAGCGAGGCAATCATACTTTGCAAAGAACCGGATTTGAGCTGGTGTTTAAGGTCAGGAAAGTTGAGGTGTGCGTATTCGCCGCGTAGGATATAAGCTGCTGTATCGTAAGCCATTGCGGCTTGCTCAGCGGTTTCAAAAGTGCCGAGCCAAACACGAGTTCTGTTTCTTGGAAGCCTAATCTCTGCGACCCATTTGCCCCAGTGTCTTTGTCTCACTCCTCTATACAGCTTCGTCGGTGCCGTCGTCTGAACAACTTTTCTTGTTTTTGTCCCCGCCGCAAGCTTCATAGGCTGAGTCTTGGTGGTGCTTAGCCAATAGTTTCCAAACCCTTTTGAAGGATAGTTGGTTAGGGTTTTATTGATCTCTACCCACTCGTTTATGTTTTGATTTGATTGGTGGAGAGAGTTTGGGATATAGTTATGGTAAGGGATCATGTTACTATTGGATTGGGAAAGTTCTAGAAGCTTTGGTTCTTTAAGGAATAAGGTAAGGTTTGGGGGTTTAGAAGGATGATGATAATGATCAGGACGTTGATATTGAGGAAAAGATTCTAGAAAGTTCCAAGGAACAGAAGCTACCGGAGATTGTTGAATAGAAGAAGAAGTGAGCTCATGAGGAGACACAAAGAAGCTTTGAGACGAAGAAGGAGGAAGAGAAGATCTCATACCTTCCAAGATTATTGGAACACCAAGAAGTTGCGGTGGCGACGAAGAACTCAAGATCCTGTAGAATCCAGAAGACAAGAGCTTCTCGTGCATGAAACTAGTTTCCATTTTGGGAAACTGATCTTCCATGTTCATTTTTGTTTGTTTGGTTGAGGGTTTGTCCGGAAACGAGTCTGTTTCTTTTCTCCCCCTTAATTTTGTGGTAATGCTTTAGAGAATAAATGTTTATATATATACGATAATTAAGGAGTGTTTTGTATATTGGTGTGATCATGTGGAGATAATATTAGAAAAATTAAGGAACCTAACTTTTTTAATGTCCGAAAAAAACATTATCGTCTGACTCAGATCTACGCTCTGCCAAGCTTAATTTGTTCATATGTAAAACTAAAAATAAAGAGTCTTACAAACACTTTTAATTAAACAATAGAATGTTTGTGTTTTTTTCTTTCATAAATAAATGATTGACCTTTATTTTTTCTTATCTTACGACTTGTTCGTGGCTCCCATTCTACGTTCGCTTTTTATTATCAATAATCAATACAAACTTGACAGCTCAGCCCTAACTCATTTAGGTGTTAGTTATATACATGTCAAGGTTTTTTTTTGTAAAGGCCTTAAATTTAAATTACGAATGATGTTGTTGTTGGATATTAACGTTGTTTTTCTTTTGGTTATGATCACTCTGAGTAATTTTAATACTATTTGTATCAACTCATAATAACTAAACGACCAGATGCTAATTTTATTCATATATGTAACTATTTTATCGTAGGAAATGAAGAATTTTGGTTTACTGTCTAATCTCATACTATTGATAAAGAAAACTCATGGACTTTCGATCGTAGTTTATTCAAAGTTATATTCTTTTTTTTTTTTTTTAAACCACGTTATTCTTTTTCTTTAACTTTAGGTTTCCCTTACTATGATATGTATATTTCTTATAAGAACCTTAATCTTCAAGCATCATGAACTTTTCTTTTCCAATAAATAAATAACTACTGTGTTTAATTTATTATCCTCGTCTATTTAGTTGTCATTGGTGTTTTCTGTTTATTTATAAGGCGAAACCTAGGAATAAGACCACAAGGTGTGACTCTTCTATTGTCAATTTTCACCCCTTAAGACGATAATTTTGCCATCTGTAATAATAGCTAGATGACACTTTCTTGTTATAGATACACTCGTACATACGTCCCGGCACATATAAAACGTAAATTAATGAAATCTGTTAATTAGAGTTTAACAGTTGTGTGGATCTAATTATTGGAACGATGTGATACCAAATTTTTTTTTTTTATTGAAACGACATTGATGATAACATTCTATATAATCTGAGAATAAAAGGTTATTTATCAACCACGTATAGTATAACAGATAATCACCACAAATGTTTATAATTAGTGAGCCCATAATTATTAATATTATCATCCAAATACAATGATTAGCTTCAAAGTTTTGGCCTCTAATCTCTATACTATTAATTGAGAAGTACATCTTTGTTTTTGGACAAAAAAACCATCCCTCCTTATGAACAAAATCTGTTTGGAAACAGGTATATCTAGGGTTAATTTAGTAAAAAAAACTTAAAACCCAATGTTTGGACGCGGACATAGATTCCACTTAAATCAAACCAGTTTGGTTTTCTTAAACCAACAAACAATTGAACCATAAACAATTGATTTTTTTCCTGTAGATAATAACACAATCACATATTTCCGTTTTTGTAGCCCTTTAGAATACATCCATAAAAGAAATTTTACACTTTTGCAAGGATAAATCAATCGATTTTTCCCTCTACATATAACACAATCACATATTTCCGTTTTTGCAGCCCTTTAGAATACATCCATAAAAGAAATTTTACACTTTTGCTAGCGAGATTTCCAATTTTAAGAAAAACCCTACTACTATATAATACGTGACCCATCATCAATGAGCC
Source organism: Erythrophleum ivorense (assembly GCA_026724425.1). Taxonomy (NCBI): domain Eukaryota; kingdom Viridiplantae; phylum Streptophyta; class Magnoliopsida; order Fabales; family Fabaceae; genus Erythrophleum; species Erythrophleum ivorense. Next base: position 2,338,488 of record JAIUCV010000084.1, read on the forward strand.
ATAAGTCGAATCAAGTTTACAAGAGCATAGCAGTGCAGTGCGGGTGGAAGCAATTATGAACAAGTTTACAAGAGCATAGCTGTTTTTCCAGAAAACAGCATGGTCCCAAGTTTTAGCCTTTACTCTGATAAAAGAACTTAAATGAGAAACTGGAAAAAAAAAAGGAGAAGCAGAGAGAGTTCATTAAAAAGAACCAAAGAGAAGATTCAAGAGTCATAGGCAATAAAGGTTATGAATTGAAGGGATCTTAAGAATTTCCGGAGTGTTTTGGCTCAAAAGGAAGATCATCAATAGCACAACTATTGGCTGGATTTTCTGTCGGTGGTGGAAACATAATCTCATGAAGAAGCATGAGCTGATGAAGACTAAATTTACAAAAGGACATAATCAAGACTATCTATCTTCATTTAATCTTCGAGAGACAGAAATCAGAGATATATCATTAAATTTGCAATTTATATGATCGTCGAAGAAGAAGAAAGAGGCGAGTAAGGGGGGAGCTTACAGTGCTGCCAAACGTTGTCGGCAAGATCCCCGGCCTTCTTGGTGGCGTCCGCTGCCATCTTCTGTCATTTCCCAAGCGTATCCTTCACAGAGTTCATCGTAATTGTTTGTCGATTGATGAAGCTTCTGATTTTCAGTAGATCTAATTTGGAGAGATTGTTTTGAATCAGGTGGAGGAAGAAGGGAAAGTAGAGTGAAAGGGATAAAGAGTAAAGTAGAGTAGAGTAAAGAGTAGAGTTGATTACAAAGAACATGTATTTCGAATCAAGTAGAGTAAAAAGACGATGGAGAATAAATGGATTGAGCGGTGGAAGCAATTATGAACATGTTCATCTTCAAAGTTGCAGGGGAAAGGAAGAAAGGTAAAGTTATTCAGTTTTATGTAAAATAAGAATAAAAATTTGGTAAAGTAATATAAAATCAAACAAAGCACATAATATTAAAAGTAATACCAAAGTTGACATATATTAACAAATAATGTAACCAAATCGTGTCGATAAACGAGCATAACACGCAACCTTGCAGAAACCACATAAATTGAAATGGATAAAGCGGTGAAAAGTATGGCAGTGGAAAAAATGGGAACATGTCTTCATTTTTATTTTAATTTTAATTTCTAAAATGGGTATTTCCAAGATTTAAAAATAGAATGTTGTATAAAACGAAAACTAATGTACAATATTACAAAATCAAACAGCAAACAAGATTTAAACTAATACAAAATTAAAAAATCATGTAAAAAAAATCGTTTCGAAAATGGGAACCAACGTATAACCCCGCACAATGCGCGGATCCATTACTTCAAGGTTGAGAAGCAGATGGAGTCACGGCCATGGAAGCCACGGCGACAGAGAAATTACCAGAGGTGGAGCTTTCGTCAGAACAAGAAAAATGAATTTCTCCACCAACAGAAAAGAAGCTTCTCGAGTTAGCTTCGCTTATGTGAAAAGCAAATCAAGCTTTAAAAAGGATAAAGAGCGACAGGTCGGAGCTCGGAGGCGTTGTCAAATTTTAACATACTTGACAATTTTAACAACAACACAACAAAAAACACACAACTCTTGAACTAACACTAAAATTAACACATGTTATAAAAAAAAGAAAAAACACAAAAAAACAAAACGTAATCCCGCACTGCACTGCTGTGCGGGTCCGCAACTAGTTAAATCTTTAATTGAATCCACTAATGCGGAAGTCATGGGTTGTCTTCTCTCTCTCTGTAACATCAATTTATGTTTGTCTTTTTATATTAGACAATATTATATTCTGTGATCAATAACTTGATGAATTTACTATCTTTACTTTGTACACTAATCGGATTCACCCATCAACAAATTTTTGTGTTCATGTAAATAGTAGTGACTAACACAAGTTCACAACCTTGCCAATAACCTATTTTTTTCCGAGAGACTCTCTTGCTTTATTTCATCTAAATCCAATAACTCATTTTTTTGGCCAGTTAATATTTTGCTTAACTTAATTACTAATCACGATGTAAGTGTCCTTGATAAACTTATAAAATCATATGAGTTCATTATGCTTAAGAAACATAAACATATGGTGTTGTTACCATGAATCAAACAAGATATGGGTCAAAACATAGTAACAACACCCTATGTTTATGATGAATGTTAATGACCCATATCTTGTTTGATTATATCTCTTGACTATGATGAATGTTATTCACATTCTTATTACATATTTTGCCCTTTGAAATGACCATTGGGACGTTTTACAGAAACAATTATTATTTCGATTTATGAAACCATAATGTTAAAGAAAATATTGAGCAAAAGAGTAGTTGACCAATGATAAGTGACGAAAGGTTATCTTTAAATAAACTAATAATAATATGAAACCTTTTTGTAAGGAAAAATTAAGCATATGCCAGTTTCATCTAACAAAATAAGGAGAATTGCCAAAAATAACCTACAATTGATTTTTTCAAGTGATTTATGCCCAATATTTAAAGAATAACAAAACTAACCCTTAGAGATTGACAAATTACAAATCTCCCTTTATGAACAAACAAAAAACGTTTGCCGCGATTACCATTTTATTCCGTTCCTGAAGTCTACGTTTGACGTCTACAAATAGACATCAGAAGTAGGTCGACGTTATAATTATATATGATATTTAAATTACAAAAATTTTTTTTTTTAAAAAAATTTCATTTGAAACTTTGCATACATAAATAAAACATAGACATCTGCATCTACAAAAATTATAATTTCATACAAATAAGTCAATTTAAATTAACATAGACAATTTAGTTTGGAAAGCTATAAAAACATGCGAGATCTAAGAAAGAGGTTTACGCCTTAATTAAATCTAAAATTTAATTTATAAAAATTATAGAAAATATTTTGATGGAAAATTTGTATTCATAAACAAGACATAGACAATTAGAATTCATATAAAATAAATTTTCATGCTAATAAGTCAATTTAAATTAACAAAGATAAATTAGGCTAGAAACATGTAAAATCCTGAGAGGTACGAACGAGATCTATATGTAAACGAAATCTTAAAATTAAATTACAAAATTGATAAAAAAATAATTGGGGGAATTGTGAATATACCCCAAAAAATGAGACCTCTTGTCCTTTTACACTTTTTTTGAAATTTCCCAAATTTGGACTCTAATACCCTTGCATATACTAACAATATGAAATAAATAGTTCTACAATTTAAAATTTTTACAAAATTTTTTATTAAATTCAATAATATTATATGAAGATTTTAGAGAATTTTTTCACAATTGTTTTTTGAAATTTGAAGTTCAGAAAATTAAATGAAGTTTGGTTCTACCAAGTTTGGTTTTCAAAGTAGAATATGTCTTCTACTAAATGCTCTAACATCTATCCGTAGTAGAACATGAATTCTACCGTCTGTTCAGTCATCTACCGTCGTAGAATTTGCCTTCTGCTAAATATCATACGTTCTACGAGTTGGTAGAATGGTTCGTCAATTGTTCTACGTGTTACACTGTTTTCTACCACCGGTAGAATCTATATTCTACCATAGACACTGTTTCCTACCAATCGTATAATTTGTATTCTACCGTAAACACTCTCTTCTACATTTTTTAGATTGCATGTTATGCCGAAAATACTGTCTTCTACTACTCGTAGATTATGTGTTCTACTCAAAACAACGTCTTCTACCGTAAGTAGAAACACCATTCTTCCGTTGACACTTATTTCTACGGAAGGTAGAATTCATCTTCTACAAAAATCTGAGAAAATATAGCAAAAATAGTAACTGAATATTTAAAAATCTTTTGAAAAAATATATTTCCTTTTATTTCTTATCTCAGCAAAAAAATAAAAAAAACCTACACCTCCTCCTTCCACGATTATCTCATCTTCTTCTTCTTTTTTTTTACTTTTTCTTATCTTTTACTCTAGTTTTCTCTTAGATTTTGTTTTTCAGTTTCTTTCTTGTCTTGGTTATTATGTTGCATATCTATGTAACCAGTGGCACATGGAAATCAAATAATTTTTTTCTTTAATTTTTTCTTGTCTTAGACCGTCGACTTTAATTTTTTCTTTTCTTCTCTTTTTTTTTTCTTTGTGTCGACTTTATGTCGACTTTTGTTTCTTTTCTTCTTTTTTTTAACAAATTATTTATTAATTATTTAATAATTTAATTATTTATTAATTATTTAATTTTCTTAAACATGATTTGAAGGTTAAAAATGGGATTAAATTTTAATAAAGTGTATATGGACAACATTTGGAAAAAAAAGAGTATAAGGACAAAAACTTTCATTTTTTGGTGTGTTTTGCCAAATTTCCCAAAATAATTTGATAAAAAAACTTGTATGCATAATTAATTCTTAGACATTTGACATCTATTAAAAATAAAATTTACGAAAAATGAATCAATCTATAAGTTTCATGAGTATATGGTTCAAAATGATAAGAGTGTGAGTAGATAGTTTATGGTTTAGTTGTGTAATTCTTAGGGTTTAGACAATTTCTATATGAATAATTGTTTTTGGTTCGTTTTTTTATTTATATTTAATATATTTGTTATTCAGATTGTAAATATTGTAAATGGCTAATGAAATTATGATTTGGTTCTTTTTTTTTTCTTTTCAAAATTCGTGGTTTAGGGTTTCGTAGACCTCACAACTAGGGTAAAATTTAAATAAACCGGAATGGTTTACTGGGAATTCGAAAGTGTCTATTTAGGCCTTCAAAACCGTTCTTCGGTCGTTAGGATAGCCCAGAAAATAGAGAGTAACAAAATCAAGAACTTGAAATTTTGTAAAGTTGAATTAGACAATATTTGGGATAAAAATGGAGAGAAAATTGAGAAAAAAAAAAGATGTGAGATTATGGTTGGAGTTTCACAATTATGAATGTAAAGCATTAACACTTTCAAGTTGGTTAAAAATAGTGGTTGAGTTCATTGATGAGAGTGGCATTTTCGTTAGTAAGTGTTATGAGGTTGATTTCGTCTTCTGGCAGAGAACGTAGACCTCAATGATTAAAGTAATGGCATTTTCGTGATTATTTGGAATAATAAAGGATGAAATTGGAAAAAAAAAAAAAAAAAAAAAAAGAGAGGTTACTTTTGTATTTGACCACAATTTGTGAGTTACTTTTGCAAACAGCCCAACAAAATATGCTATGATTTTAATGTATATTTTTTTTCCTTTCAAAATCCAACATATTTTATACGATTTAAATAGACTCTCCAATGTTATGATATGAAATCTCAAATCTGTAAAGAAAAATCAAATATAATTATTCTAACAGTTAAATGACATATCCCTTATTTTTTTTTTTTTTTTGTCAGCGACATATCCCTTATATATTAAAAGAGAATACATTTTAAAAATAACTTTTAATTCATGTGTTAATAACAAGATTGTCATGCTGATGTGTTATCACCAGAGACCATCTCATGATAGTTATAAAATAAGGTTTTGTTTACTATGTTTACAATAAATACTACACAATATGCCATTGATATTAATTTGGTTAGAGAATAGTTTATATCAATTGTTTATATATTATTCAACATTTAATTTATGAAAAAATTTTCATTCTTTCCATTCTTAGCAAAATATAACATATTAATTATTGCTTTAAACACTACATTTCTTCTCTACTTTTTGGATGAACTAAATTTTGTGAAAAATATTAATTATCACATTATCTATCTAATAAAAAAATAATACACTTTTTTTACACAAGTTACAATTTGAATTTTTAAAAATGAATATCAATTACTCAAATGATGAAAAATATACGTATATATTTAAAGTCCCACGTTGGAAAAGGGATATGTGGTGGTTCAAAAAATATATTATAAAAGAACCAAAATAATAAGAAACCATAAGAGTAGGAAGCTTAATTTAATAAGCATACAAATTTATAAGTATTTTTGGTTATTATGGTTTTTAATAAAACTATATAATATAGCCAAATAATATAAATATTAATATTAAAAATTTCAAAAATTAAAATAGTTTAACTTGGTAAAAAATGAAAATATTAAAAATATTTAATTCGATCAAAAAGTAAAATATTTTAAAATTTGAAATTTATCAAAAGTTAAAATATTATAATATTGATATATTTATATTATAAAAGTTTGATCGAAAATTTATAATATAATATCAATTATTCAAATAATTTTTTCTTCTACGCAGGGCGCGGGTTACCACCTAGTTTTATATTAAAAAGGGGTCTAATTTATTCTGAAACAATAAGAACACCTATTTGGCATATTATTCGTGTTGGCGAATGGGGACTACGGAATCTAGAGGATGTCTTATTCGAAATCTTTTACCCTATATTTTAATAGGAAAGTAAATTCTATAATGGGGTAAACTGATATTTGCAAATTAAATTACACAAAATATATAAATATAATATTAAAATAAATTGCAGAGTCATTTTTCTTTAATTTTGTAAATGTCTCATAATATAACGGTTGCATGACGTTCTGATTTTTCCAGAATACAATTGTATAATTTTTATAATTTATATCATCCAAATCATAAATTTACGAACTTTATTTTCTGTGTTATACTCTGAAATACCATAGAAGAAATCAAAGAAAAAAGAGGGATGAAAGGGATGTGCAAATTATTGTCTACCAGAATGAAAGAGACACAAAAACATTGGTCTCAGTTTATCTTCTTTGAAAAACCAAAAACGTTTTTGGTCATAGTGGAAGTTTTTCTTATTGTATTATGGTATATACCATAAAACTAATCAAAAATTTTGAAGAAAGATTTTTTCAACTTCGTGACCAAAATTAATTTTATAGAAAAATTATTTACTTTTTGACCAAGACTAATTCTTTTTAAATTATGAGAATTGTTCATTTTTTATCAAATTTAAATTTATATAGTGATTAAACAAATAAAAACTTGATAAAAAAATAGATTATTAGACTAAGGTTCATTTACCCCCGAACTTACACCTAAACCTAAACTCGAACCCAAGTATATCTTGACTCGTGTCGATGTGCACCCATGTGTATAATGTGGTTTACATTTCTAACTTTGTTAGGACTTCTCCATAATATCCATTAATCCATTTTTTATATTTCTAACAACAAGCTTTGTAAAAAATTTGGTATATTTGTTGTTACAAGCTTTGTACAAGCATTTCTCATCCAAACAAACTTCAATATTGACAACTGAGTTTCAACAATTTGTTATAAAGTCAACGTAGGAATTTGTTTGACAGGACAAGATCGATGGGCAACGTAATTTGGTGATGAGATTGACTAGAGATTGTGTCTACTTGGTTACAATATAAATCAGGTTTGGAAGCGTTACAATTTTGTGCATGAAATTATTATATATGCAGGTTTTGGGTTTTATGTCTATGAAATGAAAACATGACGCTTAGTTCATTTAAGTAAAGTGAACAAGTTTTTTAGCAAAGTGCATGCACAGTGAAGACAATTTTTTAACCATGTTTAATATTATCTGGATTTCTTATGAAAAAGTCTAGCTAAAATATGATTTTTTTCTTTTTTGTAAAGAAATACATTATTTGTCATTGTCTCATAATTTAAAAATCAAAAGTATAAATTAGCAAGTTGGTAATAGTATACGACATTCTAAATACATCATATCTGTTAAAACATAAGTTAAGGGGGAATCATTTTTTAAATAAGATAGTTGTTTTTTTATGATTTCTAAGATATAAAAATATCATAAAGTATAAAATAAAATGATGAGTGGAAACTCGTTGACATAATGTTTTGGTTAAGGGTTCATTATGTGCTTATACACCAAAAGATATGTGGTTCGAATCTCAGAAAGTGCGATTTATTATTATTTATGCAAATTATTGAAGTCATGCTTGCAGGAGATTTGGGTTGGTAACTCAGAAGATGAAATTGTTCATTGCAGAATTTTCATTGTAACATTTCTAATAATTTGTAATAGTATAATCAATCAAGTAAGGAAAAGAAAATGATGACAACACATATAATTATTTAAACCTTAGTATTACACGTTTATATAGATTTTTTTGTGCGTCTGAAATATTTTGGATCATAAATTTTGAAAGCTTATCTCGTTAACTAATGTATTAATTTTTATGATTTATTTTCATAACAAATAGAGCTTTCTATCTCAAAAAGAAATTGGACAATTTTTAGAATAACACATTTTAAAATATTCCAAACGTATCACTACATTTTTATATTTTAATAATACAACAATTGGACTAATAAAATGACTCAAAACTTATTTCAATATGAAAAACCTATACCCTAATTTAGAAAGGAATACCCAGATATAATATTTAAATCTTGAGTGTAAGTTATTTAAAGTAAACATGTATTTTCACACAATAATATATGCTAGTTATAGAATTTTAAATTTGATGTGCTAAGTTTGGAATAAAAACTAACTCATATAAAAATTACCATTAAATCTTGATTTGGATTCAACTTTAACAAATTTTAACTCCAGTGTACAAAATGGTAAACCTGATGAAAAAAAAAAGATGAGAAGTTTTATATGAATTCCTTTAATAAAGATATATAACACATGTTCTAATTATTTTTAGTAACAGATTTTAATAATTACATTTTATTTTATCTTCGTCATGATAAACCATCACTATTTACTGACACATGTTCTATTAGATTCCATGATTTACTTTCTATAAACTACTACTATTTGCCGATATATTTTTTCATTTTAGAGTTGATGGTGTTTTGTATTTTCCGAATAAGATAACCATGTAGATTATTAAGAAAATTATAAGCTTAAAACTCAAAATCAATGCAAAACCTTTTAGAGAAGAGCAACGTATGAGTACCTTTTACATATCTTTTTTTTATTTTGAATTGTACCTTTTACATGTCAGTGTAGTACTTAAATAAATTTCATATATATATATATATATATATATACACGAAATGTGCTTGTGTTAAACGTTACACATTAACTGGATTTAAACTATAACGCCCTGACCGTCCATCCCGGTGAGTCACCAACGCCATCTCTCAATCCATGGATCCCAACCCTATCCGACGGCCGGTACGCTATTTTTGGGAGGCTCTAGAGACTTGTTTACTGTCCCTGCAATCAACACCCGATTTTTCCCAGTGTTTTTTTCCTAACTCACACGGTTCAGTATACCACTTTCCGGAAAGTCATCCATCATTCCACTACTCCAGCTCAAGCACGCTTAACTCTGGAGTTCTTTATGGGCCTTTGACCGAAAAAGTAAGTGCACTTTGTTGAGATAGATAGCCAAATAAATTCTCTTAAGCCTCTCCTAATATATCACAAATCGGGATGTTACAATTCACCCCCACTCACTGAGCGCAACGTCGCACCAGGCTCGTCACCCCTGACAGTGTGAGTCAAGTGCCACTTGACTCCACACTCTCGTCTGGATTCGGCTCTGATACCAAATTATAACGTTCGACCGCCCATCCCGGTGAATCACCCACGTCCTCTCTCAGCCCGTGGGCCCCACCCATCCCTGTCCAGTGGTTTGTCCGTTATTTTTTTTTGGGAAGCTCTAGAGACTTGTTTACTGTCCCTGCAATCAACACCCGATCTTTCTCCGTGTTGTTTTCCAAATTCACAGGGTTCCGCAGACTACTTCCCAGAAGATCACCCATCCTTCCACTACTCTAGCTTAAGCACGCTTAACTCTGAAGTTCTTTATGAGCCTTTGACCGAAAAAGTAAGTGCACTTTGTTGATATAGGTAGCCGAATCAATTTTTTTAATTCTCTCCTAATATATCACAAATCAGGATGTTACATAAACTATTTTAAGCGTTGAAAATAAATACTAATACTGATGAAAGAGGCATATTTTATTGAGCTCTATTTCCATGCTGACTTTTGTCCGCAGTTTTTGTATTTCTAGTGGTCATATATTTATAATACTAATTTGATTTAAAATCTAATTATTTACTCAACTACTTTCAAAACTTAACTAGAATAATGTCCGCGTATATACGTGGGATGAAATAATTATGAAGTAAAATTAAATTAATAGAATTTTAGTTAAAAAATTTAGTTTAAGGAAAACCTGGAATTTACTTGTGTATATTATGTTGTGTATATAATGTGATTGTTTTGTAAAATAATTTGTTTTACCCGTGATATAATTCAAAATACCAGTTTCTAGTTTAAATTAAAAAAACATAACGAAAATTATTATATGAAATCCGAGTTTGTTTATAATTATTTAAATTTGAATAAAATTTGTTTCACCTATTAAATAATTTTAAATAAACAATTTTATTACTTAATTCAATAACGATATACGTTATGAGATAAATTTATGATATATTACCTTTAATTTTGATATGTAAAATGTAATTAAATATTTTACATGCTCAATGATTTTAAAAAAAAAAAAAAATATAAAAAGCATCTATTATAATTTTTTCAAACTGTATATTGTTTTTCGAATTTAATTGTAATATTTAATCATTTAAAATTAGATTTTCAAAACAATTATTTTTTTTTAAGTTTAGAAATAGTTAAACATGTTTGGTTATAGGAATTAGAATATTCAAAATATGTTATAATGGAAATAGATGTGTTTGGTAAATGGTGTAGAAAAAGTAAATAAATCAAAAATAAAAAAAATTGAGAAAAAATGTGAAAGTGACACATCGGCAAAATTGGCCTCTAATATTCCCTTTTTAATATATAGAGGATTCTCAGGAATTTTTTTTTTTTTTTTTGTTAAACTTTTCGCATAAATCTTCCAGAAGAGTTTTTTTTAGTGTTTTTAGAAATACATATTTATATTTTTGCGACTTTGAAGTTTTGAATTATTAGTGCTAGCTTCTTAGTAGCACTAATGTAGAAGCATTAGTGCTTTAATTTACTTAGTCAAACTCTCTGAGATTTGTATGTGAGATTCTCTTTGAATTAGCAGAACTATGTGCATACGATTATTCTCTAATTCATTTTACTTTACTGACTGAATATTCTTTTACCATTGCTTAAGACAACGAGAGAACAAAACTAAAACTCTTTTTAGCTTCGGGAAATGACAACAGATCATATTACCTACGGTATAAACTCTATAAATTAATAATGTTGGGACTTTGATATTTTATTAATTTATAGAGTTATTAATTAATCGTTTTGATGATTTTTTTTTTGCAATTTTGATAATCTTCTAAAACTTTATTTACATTAAATAATATTTAAGAAGTTTCCCTTTATACGTTTATTTTCCTAACTTTTTTCTTTAACAAAAATAATATTTTATCAACTTTTTTCTTCGATATTTTTGTATTTACTTTATTGTTTACATTTTTTCATAATTGTCATATTGCTTGAAGTTCATTTTTTCTTTTAGTTTCCATATATATATATATATATATATATATATATATATATTAGTGTATGAGATTTATGAAACTCACAACCTTTCACTTATTACACGTTCGTTGATATGCAAAATCATTGCTTTCATTTTCATCAAAATCATTCTCCAATTTCTTGCATCTAAATTGCAATAAGAAAAATTAGAGATGAGTTTTAAAGATTTCAACTTTAAGAAAAAATAAATAATATTAAATTCATATTTTAGTTATATATATATATTAATTAGTTTTTATATAATAATTATTAATTTATAATATTATTGAGACTATATTTTACATAGACGTTTTTAAAACATTATTATCTTATTATCTTATCGAATTGTGTCATATTTTACACCGGCCCAATTCGGGACCGGTAGATTTTATTAATTTATCGTATTTATTAATTTATCGAGTATTAATTTATAGAGTTTCTACTTTATTTTGAGAATCATTCTTATTAGTTTTCTTTAGTTTTATAATAAAGTTTAGAAAAGTTGTATTAATAAGCAAAACCAACTTAATAACATGTGACGCTGACTTCGCAAAAGCAGTGCGAGGAGAGGAGAGACAAAAGACAATGTAATGTGGAATATCTCATCATGCACTAATGCACATGAGCATGAGCTAATTAACTTATTCATTACTTTTTAATTAAAAGTTAATAATTAACTATAACCATGTCTATTAAGTTACATATATACCTCTTGTGTCCCTCATTGTCCAAATACAACGTATTGATCATTTTAATATGAGAAATTATACTAGATAACAATATTACCACTTATATTTAGCAATTTAACCGTAGAAAAAAAAACAATATTGTGTATATATTTTATAATATATATAAATTGTCCCTCTCTCTTTTCTCTTTCTTCTTCTCCTCTTTCTTTCTTCTTCTCCTCATAATCCTCTTTCCTCTTTCTTTCTTCTTCTCTTCACGATTTATGTTGTGGACAATGATTTTGATTTATGATTAAGATTTTACATATAAAATTGATGGTTGTATAGTAAATATTAAATAGTATAGTATCATTTTATATTGTTCTTAAATCTAGGAAATCATGCAAGTCCTAGATAAATATATATGATAGTCTATACTATTTTTTTTCTATAAAATAACACATAATTTAAGTTTAGGGTTTAGATTTTGGGTTAAGAGTTTAGTTTTTTGGTTTAGGGTTTAGATTTTTAGTATAAGCTTTAGATTTTGGGTTAAAGGTTATTTTGACTAAATTAGGATTTAGAATTTTAAGTTTAGACTCAAAAGAGATAATGTATGCGTGGAAAGAGATAATGGGCTAAGAAATTTTTTTCTTTGTTATTGGCTTTATTTTGAAAAGTACATGGCTATATTTTTAATTATGAAACCCAAATTGTTAGTCAGCAAATTAACCCTTTTAATATTCAATAAAAAATTCTTACAGTAAAATTCAGGAATATGGAGGGTGTATTGAAATTGGGATTTGAAGTGATTTAGGGTGATTTGTATTAAAATGACAAATTCAATGTTATTCAAACTTGAACTCTAAAAACCCTTTTAAAATCCAGTGTTATTGAACTTGTGATTTTAAAATCTACTTTCAAATCCACTGTTATTGGAAATATTTTTAAAAGTGGATTTTAAAAATTAGATTTGATTTTAGATTGATTTGGTGAGATTTCCTTGTTAAACATAAGAGACTCTAAATCACTTGGTTTTAGATGAGATTTTAGAATGATTTAACTAAAATCACTTGAATTTCTATGAGTCACATAAAATCATCTAAAAACTCATTAAAAATCAAATCACCCCAAATCACTTCAAATTCCAATTTCAATACACCCCCTATGGTTTGACTTTACACCTAGAACATACATCATACATTTCTCATTTTTTTTGTAAATTCCATTTTTTCGAATTGGCGGAGAGTTTTATATGAGTTTGACAAAAGAAAACATACATCGTGCATGAATTAGAAATATATTTTTTTAACAGAAAGAAAAGTGGCATGGCATTTAAAAGGTTTCCAAATTGTTAAACATGGCATATGAAAGGTTTAAACTGAAACTAAACACAGTTCACCATTTATAGAATAAAATTATGATGAAGAAAAATAGTTTGAAAACCCTTGGATTGTGTTTTCTTATTATATAGTAAAATGCCTAGATTTTGAGACAGCATTCTGCAAAAAGAAATTAGCGCTGAACAAGGCACAACGTGGGAAGAGAATCAAAACAAACCATGTGCGCAAGACTAATTATTTTTCTTTTCTGAGTAGATATAGATAATTTTCTTCTATAATTCTTGTGGCATGGAGAGAATGATAAGAGAATAAGCCAAAACAACCAAAAAGCAAATGAATTGACAAAGAAAAGGACACACGTGTCTTTTGCCTGATAACCAAGTAAAACTTAGAGTTCTTTTTTTGTTCTCTATAAGCATTTTTATGATTTTATTCACTACAAAGGTTACAAGAAAGAAAACCTCATAAATCAATGGCATTTATGGTATATAAGAAATATATGTTTTTGCCGTTTAAAATATTATTTTCTTATGAATTATGAAAATAACTACAAAGAAACTTTAAAATGAATGTTATGGTTTATAAGAATCTACTACGACGATAAATAATTTTACTTGCACTAAGCTGAAAATTTTCAACAAACTTGTTTTCACTAGTCTATATATATATATATACATTTTTTGAAAACCAAATCATAAATGTTCTAGAGTAGAAGAATTAGAAAAAAAAACTTTTTGATTGACTCTTGGACGAAGAGAATCTCCACATCAAAAAAATATGTTGGGGCTAAACAAAATTCTCATTGTGTGATGAGTAATCGGAAGAGAGTCCTAAATTTAGGGAAACCACTAATATTTGTTGGCGCCAGAATTGGAGAAACTCTTGAAGATTAATTTTCAACTTGATATGGAAATCTCTACGATCAGCAACACTGATCTACACAGAGGATTCTTTCTTTGTGAATATGCACTCAAATTTTTTTTTGTTTCTCTCAAAAACAAAGCCAACCATAAAAGCTCAAATTTCTTACTTTGTTTCTGTAAGAAGGTCTAGAATATACTTCAGTCTCGTACGAATCACCCATCTCATAAGAGTATAAGACTTAAGGTAAGAGTAATTGAGCAAACACGATTCGTATAACAACACATTCCAGGTAGGAGTGTTCAAGCGAAAATGCTTCCAATCATCTCCTATGCCCTAGACTGAATCAACAATTTCGAATTTTCTTATGCAATTTTTTATTTTCTTTTCAAAACCACTCAGTGACCTACGCACATAATAGCCATAAACTTTAGTACAGCTCAAAGACCAAATAAGATATTGGCACAAGCATAACGTTGCGATTTCAATACAGAGACACCATAATACGATTCAGACACGAGCAAAGCCTAGGTCCGTCTAACTAAATGACCGGATTTCAATGAGAAAGAGCAAAACACAAAGTCAAGAGTAACAAGAACAACAATGTCCCTAAAAGAGACAGCTAAACTACAATCACACTTCCTCACAGATCAGTTAAAGACCAAATAAGATTTCACCATAACCATTGCAGTTTCAATACAGAGACGGCAAAATACGATTCAGACACGAGCAGAGGTCTAACTAAGTGACCGGATTACAAACATTATGAGAGAAAAGAGTAAAACACAAAGTCAAGAGTAATAAGAACAACAATGTCCCCAAAAGGGACTATTAAATTGCAAGTATACTTCACCACAGATCAAACCAAGACCAAATAAGATTTCATCAAATTGCAACATTCAGACAACAAGAGCAAAGCTCAGCTCTAAATAACCTCAAATTTCAAACATTCTGAGAGATAAAACAACATAAAGTCTATAATATGCCCCAAAAGACAAAGCAAAGGAATCACTTTTTAGCAGTTCCTTTGCCTGCTGCTGCTCCTCCACCGGAGCTCGCACCTGCAGCTTGAGCAGCTTTCTTCGCCGCTTTCTCTTGCAATGCTTTTCCATCTCTGAATGTCAAAATCACAATACATCAAGCAAAGAAGACCAATCCAATGAAAAAAAAAAGACTTTTTTTTTTTTTTTTCGTTTGTACCTTTCACGGCGTTGCTCCGGCGTGAGTCCGTCGTCACCATTCTTACCCTTTCCTCCGGCACGAGCAGCGGCTCTTTCACGGTCACGCTCTCTCTGACTTCCACGTGCAATTTCGCATCGAAATCAAAAGCTTGAATCAAAGAAAACAAACAAGCTTTTTTTGGTTTATCAAAATCAGAATCATATAAGATCTAATCTAAGTAAGATTCGAGAAGAAGAAGACAAGATCTAATCAACAGGAAACAGAGAATCAAATCCGAGGCAATCTAAGCACAACTATCAATTACAATTGCAGCTAAAGAGAAAACCCTAAGATTGAAATTAAAACCCTTAAAAGACGGAGGAGATTGGTAAATCGAGAGAGAAACAGAGAATCTAAAATCGAAAACTAAGGGAGGTAAAACAAGCGATTGAGAGAAGCAAACAAAATCAAAGGATATGAGTCATGATGAAACGAAGATAGATCCGCGTAGAGAAGAAGCGATCCGGAAAAGGTCAAATGCAGAAGAAACGCAACGAAAGGATTTTTTGACGAATCGATTTGGATTTATAATTGCGACAGATTTGTCTTTCGAGTCAAGTCGACTTCGTCGTGCGCCTCTCCTTTTCCACATTCTCTTAATTTCTCGATTTTTTTTTTTTTTTTTATGTTTTGTGATTTCCATTTTTTATTTTTTATTTTCTATTTTCATTTTCGCCAAAAAAAAAAAAAAAAAAAAAAATCTACATTTTGATTGCATTTAACCTTATTTAAATGCAAAATCAAGTATGACCACCACATGTTTTGATCTGTTTCTTATCTTACATTCTTACTTCTCTCGAAAACAAGATTTTTCGTCATTTTGACTATATTCATGTGGAGAATTGATCCAATAAAGTGAGATTTGTCGAGAAACAAAATTCTATAAGAGCATTTATTCGTAATTTATCACAAGTTCGTTTTCTAGTGGATGTAACCTTTATCTTACGCTCGTTGTTATTCTATATGTTGCACAGCTTTTAGTTACTATAGCAGCCATATAAATCTAATTCTGCTAGCTAGTATCTTCCAACTTTAATTAAGATAATTCCATTTGAAATATTTATTATGCCATCGTCACTTATCAAATATAAATGTTGGGAATAACTAAATCCAAAAGGGACCAAGCCAATCTAAACTTTCGCAAAGTTGAAAATTATTTCAGAGTTAACATGATAATATAACTGAAAATATAAAACTAATTAAGTACAACAAAAGAAAGGTCTTAATAGATTTTGTAGATGTTAAAAGGACAAACGGAAATGGTCTTTCTTTTTCTCTTTCTGCTGAATCAAGGGCACTTGGGTTTACCTTCTTTGGTCTTCATATCATTGTAACAAGAACATTCTTCCTTGTGTCCGTATGTTCCAGAAGGGACACATAGACACTTCTTACAACAGTAGTTGCAAAAGAACTTACATGGTTTCTTGTGTGACGTCTCCGAGCATCGAACGTTACAAGCCGGTGCACACTCTTCATAATTATTTTGAACAAGGAAATAAGTTATAAATTATTTTAAGCCTTTTAACAAAAAAAAGATAAATTATTTTTGTATGAATTAGGTCGATATATTAAGGGTTAATATGGATATCTATAAATTAAAATAGGAAATCTGGATACGGCTGCAAAAATACCTTCTAGACGAAGAGATCCTTTGCCTTGCTTCTACAATCATGAATGAAAATTAGTTTTAAAACTATCAGAAACCAAAAAAAAGCTATTTCCAAAAATATTAAAGACAAAATAAAATATCCAAAACTACTTATGAAATTACTTCTTTTTTCCGTAGGATCTGCCGAAACTTTTATTTTTTAGTGTTTTCGAAAAATATTGAAAAAACAAAATACTTCTAGGTTTATAAGAATTTGTCCTTAGAACACTGATTATAGACAAGGATGATTACTATGGATATTTTTAGAAAGATGATATATCTTGGATATTTACCGTATTAGGTTCCGGTGATTCCACTGCCTGCACACAAACGAAATATATATTTAAAAATTAAAAAACATGTATATATCTCAGAGATTGATAATATATTTTTCGAAGAACCCAAATTCAAACTTATATACTAAGTATTAGATATATTAAATAAATTGACAACCACAAATAAAAAGGAGCAGGAAGATGAGAAAATGACCTTTACATCGGAAAACTGAATGACGAGTAAAACGCTCAGAAGAATAAAGAAAGCAATGTGCTTCGACATTTTTTCTGCTGCTTCCTTGCTCTGTGTGTTTTGTGGTGGTGTTAGGGTATGTGTTATGGATCTATATAAATACTTATAATGTAGGGTATGCCCTATTTATAGAAATGATATATATTATATCATCAATGCTTACAATGTATTCTCCGGATAAATAATATACATTCAAGTCCATATAATGAGAAATTAATTGTTTAAGGAAAAATATTTTTTTTTAATATACAAAGATATAACTTGACAAGCAGTTTACATATAATTAAGGAAAACTTATATAAATAGTTTTCTACTGTTATAGAAATTATTTACTTTAAAATATTCTTAATCTTTTTTTGCGCACAATCCAAAGCGTTTTTTTTTTCTTTTTCATAAAGACAATTAAGTGGTAGTATTTGGTTTCACATATTTTCTGTAGTTGATATGTATGTAACTGGTGTGTCAAAAGTTCTTTTTGAGATGTCCCTGATTCGTTTATAGGCTTATGGATTTGGAGAAACCTTTTGAAGCTTCGTCCTCTTACTTATTTATGGAGAGATTCAGACTAATCCATATGGGAGATGCAGACTACGGATAAACTCTCTTTCCAAATATTCAAATTAGTAATTCCACATTTAAGAGGAATCGATACATGACCTTGTATGCCAACTTTTCCATCAAGTAGAAACCATTAAATCAAAGCCACTTGGTTCTTACTTCATAATTGTTTCGTAGGAAAATCCGTTATGGTCAATTAGTGTTATTTTGCGGTGACTATTGTCTATTGACATCATATGGGACCTCTTAAGACATTTTTTTTACCAAGCTAACCGATAGAAATCTCTTACGTGATGGAAAGTCTTCAAACTTGTACACAACCTCTTTTTGGAATTGTGAGAAGGTTTTGGGCCGAAGCCTATAACCACAACATATAATATTAGTTTTATGTTAAACTCATCACTCAGATTTTGTGACTTTAGACTTTGTCTAAAACACTTGATAAAAATTCACAATCTCAGATTCTCAATAATACCAATGACTTATCGCAAGTAGTTAGAACAAATTTGTGAAAGAAAAATTATGATGTCATAAAGTTCCCTAATCAGAGTCCTGGGTAAGGAAAACAAAGTATAATCTTTGAAGGAAGCCACAAAAACACAACAGACCTAGGGCAAACATTTTATGGATCCTATCTGAGAATAAAGAGGACAAGTTCAATACCCCCAATGAAATCGTATTCGGAATGAAGACATCCACAATCTCTGTGGTACAAGTACAACTAGCGGCTTGCCAAAGAAGTGAGCTGAGAAGATCGAGAAGCCTAGAGAAAAACAAAAAAAAAACTCAGAAGAACGGTAAGATTGAACATTTAGTAAAGGAAAACGAAGAGTGTGTAGTATTGGGAAGGATGCCGCGTAACCCGGCATCAAACTCACCAAAATTATTCCTCATTTGGCAAAAACCCAAGTGAAAAAATTAGGAACTAACATTGTTAGTGTATAAATCTCCACCCAAAAAAGTCCATTAAAACAAAGAGATACAAGTCCATAAAAAAGAAAAAAAAAAAAAAGATGAGGATGAATCTAAAGAAGAGAAATACTTTAAAAGACCCATAAGCAAATGTGTCTTACTCGGAGTCACTCACATCAGTCGAGTCAACTAGAAAATCAAATGCAGTCAATAGTAAATGAGGCCAAATTAATGAAGATAAGAAATGTAAACTCGGAATATAAAAGAGAAGCACTGAATACTCAATTTTTTTTGGCTCTTATTTCTTCATTCCGACCTGAAATCTTATACTCAATATTTGTTATACTCTCACTCCGAGTTGAAATCATTTCATCACAAATTCTCTTATTACCGTCTACAAATCTATATTCGCTTCACTAGCTCACTTAGTCCTCTATTATTTGTCTTTTAAGCACAAATCTGATCGCTAAAATCTAAATTCTACAGTTAAATCTTTGGTTTTTAATCTTTTTGAATCAGTAGATACTTCTCGAGTGAAAATCGCAAGCGATCTACAAAACCAAAAAATTTAAGATTATAGTGAGATAGTGTCAACTTTTTTTAGATTTTGCCCCCAACAATCACTAATTGGGCAATTTTTTCATTCATATTACTGGATTATTAATTAAAAAAAAAGTCCCCATTAGAGTGAAGTCATGAACGTCGAATAGTTTTTTTTTTTAATAAGTATAATTTATTTCATTAATAATTAAATCCCCAGCAAATTTAATCTCTTCATCTTTTTATCTGGCGTGATACACAAGTAAGTAAGCCTATAAAGCTATATTCAAAATCCACCTCCACGGCCTCCTCCAGCACCGCCGCCGAATCCTCCTCCAGCTCCACCACCAAAGCCTCCACCAGAACCGCCGCCGAATCCTCCTCCAGCTCCACCACCATGTCCTCCTCCTCCTCCTGCACCACCGCCAAATCCTCCTCCAGCTCCACCACCGCGGCCTCCTCCAGCACCACCACCAAATCCTCCTCCGGCACCACCGCCTTGACCTGCTCCAGCACCACCACCGAATCCTCCTCCAGCACCACCTCCGTGACCTCCACCACCACCTAAACCACCACCTCCACCAGCACCACCACCGAATCCTCCTCCAGCACCACCTCCGTGACCTCCACCACCACCTAAACCACCACCTCCACCAGCACCACCACCGAATCCTCCACCACCACCTAAACCACCACCTTTGCCTCCACCAGCACCACCACCGAATCCTCCACCAGCACCTCCTCCTGCACCACCACCTAAACCACCACCTTTGCCTCCACCAGCACCACCACCACCACCGAATCCTCCACCAGCACCTCCGCCTGCACCACCACCTAAACCACCACCTTTGCCTCCACCAGCACCACCACCGAATCCTCCACCAGCACCTCCTCCTGCACCACCACCAAAGCCTCCACCGGCACCTCCACCTGCTCCTCCTCCAAGACCACCACCGCCGCCTTTTCCACCACCAAATCCTCCTCCAGCACCACCACCTCCTCCAAAACCACCGCCTCCCAAAGTCTCCTTCTCGAGTCTCCTACATTCTGCAACTCCAATAATGAGCAACACTAGGATCAAACCCAAAAACCCAAATCTTTTAGAAACTTTCCCCATTTTTTTTCTTTCTACTTTTATTTTTCCAAGTGTTGTACTTTGTTTGAGTGCAGTTGATTGCTCATCTTACTACTTACTAAGTTTATTTATAGGAGCAACGAAAAGGAGCATTAATGAGAATTGGTTGGGACCTCCTTTCATCATACACTACTTTGAATTTTGTAATGCATTTCGCAATCTTTGATGCTACAATTTTCTCCAGGGTAATTAATGTGTAGTGAGCAAGTTTCCCTTTTCAAATTGTATTCATAATTTCCTATCATACTTTTCAACCCTATCATTTTCTTAAATCTTATTAACAATATATTTTTAGTAAGTCTACGAGTATTTTTATCACCGACTAAGTCTACTCCAAAGAAATAGTTTGACATGCATGTGATGTTGAGACTACATATGTACTTTGATTTATTTCAATTTCACAATAGATGGTAAGTCATGACTACACATTCACCTTGATTTATTTCCTTTTTTCTATGCAGGAATTTAAATATGTTCTCTCAGTATATATTTTTAGATCTAATCTTATTCATGTTGGATCCAATCTTATAAACCTCAAAAAGTTCATCAAGCAATGAAAATTATTTTTATTACTTTTGTTTAGAAACACACATAGCTTACTTAGAATCATTAAACTAATTTGGAGTTATTTTTGTTAAGCTCCACGTATGATTTTTTTATCGATAAAAAACGTTCTTTTATGCTTACTATGATAAAGTATAATAGTTATTTGAAGTACTATTATCTCGCAAATTACTTTTAATCATCCCAAAAAACTTACTTGATGAGAATAAACGAAAATAATGAAGGTTTTTAGATTCTGAGACATGTAGCGCTAAATGATTTGTTAAGAAAGTGTAAGTGTTTATAATCCAATCTTGAACTGTAATTTTATAAACTGATGAAAACTAAGATTTATAATTTTATAAAATTAGTTTATGTTTAAGATCAGTAAAACGAACTAAAAGAGCATCTCATTGTGAAAAAAAGGTGAAAGATAAATTCAACATGGGTTTGAAAATTGTAGGGTCGGGCAGGTGGTTGAATTAAATAAGATTCCTCTCATTTTTCAGCGTCTCAACTACTTTACCATTTGGTTTATATACATTTGATCTTCTTTTATCCTAATCGCAGTTTATATCCATCCACAAATCGGTATCCGTATGATCTGCCGAAAAATTTAATATGTATTTTGAATTTGAATGGACACTAAAAATCAGAAATATACTAATCAAATTGTTTTCCAAGTTGGTAAAGTTCTAGTGGTAAGCATGATCCGCCAATAAGAAAGTAGTCATTTTCTATAGTGTGAACCATTTGGGAGGGATACTTTTTTACTAGGAGGTTTAACCTAACAGAAGAAAAACGATTCCCTGAAATGAACCATATATATGTTTATAACTATAACAAAACCTTTTCTTTGGTTTAATTCTGATAGTGTGTATGCTCATTTCAGGGAATCGTTTATAACTATAACATATATATGGTTTAATTCCCGTTACTCCTATATCCACCTACACAATAATCTTAACTTGCACGGCCACACAGTAAGAGGCATCATCGTCCTCATCAGAGGAACAAGTCTCTCAATGAGGATAGCAATATGATAAATGTTTATAAATAACAGCTATCAAACATGCATATAGTAATATATTTGTTCAAAAAAAAAAAAAAAAACATATAGTGATATATTCCGCACCCTAAGTCTCTGATTCTTATCAAGAATGGTGCAAGGCTACATGAACTCCATGCACATGGTGTTTCAAGAAACAGCTTTTGATCCTCGTTCAAATATGTGGCGCTTCCAACATTAAATTCGATCGATCACTCACATGCTGCATTTACCTCTGGATTAAGCTATGATACATGAATTTGACACTACCGACTCTTTATCTCAAAACATTTGATGTGATTCTCCCTGTTGTGGGATGTGGATTAACCCAAAGTCTAAAGACATGGCTCGACAGAACCTGAAAGGTTAAAATAAAGCTGGCCTCGCAGGACTGTGGTACAAAATCTGCGAGTGTCATCCGTTGTTCGATATATTTCAGTACTATTGGTTTAGTCTGTGATAGATTTCTTAATGATCTGATTGGTTTTTATTTTGGCTCTACCGGAAAGATGTAAAATTTGATCCCAATGCTTGTTTGGAGGAGTTTGAAAGAGTCGTATCGCAATACAGTCAGATCATCTTTAACAAAAAAACTACAGCCAGATCATTGTTAGGTTCTATTAATCCAAATACAGAACCTGCTAAAACTTCTTAATTTTCAAAACGTTCATGTCTAACTTTAGGACAGTGGATAAAAACAATTTTACGCTTAGAGATTGTGTTAGCCAAAACAATTGTAGGCTCTTGACTCATTACTGAGGTCAGTCTTCTTGGTAAAATTTCTTCTGCTACCAACAGAAATAATCACAAGTTTCTTCTTGATGAAGGTCCGCTTTATTAAGATCAAAATCACCATATCGCATCTTCGGTCGGTTGGTTGGTTTATCTTGCAATGTTTCATTTTTCATTTTTATGCCTTTACTTGAGAGGGGGATATTTTTAGTAAAGAGGAATTTGCATTTATCCTAGTAGAAAACTTAGCTTATTTTCCTAGGTTAAAACTAACTTAATCTTTTGTATAAATACTTTGTCATACTCATTAACCACATAATTCCAATTCATATATGATTCATGGTGGGAGGGATGTTTTACGCCATATCATAAAGTATTAGCAAATGCTGCTACTCGGTTAGGAAAATGATTAAGACCCACACCCCAACCCTTCCTAGTAAGTTAACAAAAAAACATTCCAATTAATATTATGACAAAAAAATCAACAAAATAAAAATGTTTACACATGAATGAGTATAACATTTGTTTCATTTTTCTTTCATCTCGTACTATCACAAACCATATAAAGGAAATAATCCATCTAATACAAGATTGCAGTTACTCTTGCATGCTTTTACTCTATAATCTCTTATTGACTGGTTTCATAATTTATTATAGCAACTTCTCCATATATATTTTGTTTAAGCTTTATTTTTAAAACAACTTGGAAAGCTCAATTTCAACATCAGGAAGAAAAGAAAAAAACACAGAAACACAAAAATAATATAAAAGAAAAGATAACAAAGCAAAAGCAAAAGAGAGTGGTAAGGCTCCACACTCAAACTCTTCACTCTCACTCCTTCTCTTTCTCTCTTACCACTTGCCAATGGCTCTCTATCTCCCATCTCTCTCCCTCCTCCTCCTTCTCCTCCTCCGCTCCTCCGCAGCGATGTGGTGCGTTGCTCGGTTTGATGTTACGAGCCAGGCGCTTCAGGCGGCTCTGGACTACGCATGCGTCGCTGGAGCCGACTGTGCTCCAATCCAGCCCACTGGTCTTTGTTTCCTCCCTAACACCATTCAGGCTCACGCATCTTACGCCTTCAACAGCTACTTTCAGCGCAGAGCCATGGCTCCAGGCTCTTGCAACTTCGCCGGGACTTCCACCATCGCTAAAACCGATCCCAGTATGTATCTGTTTACTTCCGGTTCTGTTTACCGGTGAAACCTTGCCGGATTTGGTTACTCTCAGTTTGTTTAATTTTTGTTTTTAAATTTGCATTTTTTTACCGTTTCACATACCTTTCTGGTTATTTTGGTTTACTATTAATAAGCTGCGTAGATTGTTGTTTTGTGGTTATAACTCTTTTTTATTTACGTTTATTTTGGTTTAGGTTATGGATCATGCGTGTACCCAAATTCTTTGAGGTACGTACAGCTTTCTAAGGTTTATGCGATGTGTTTTTTTCTTTTCTTTCTGCATATTACATACTCGTACGCAGTAAAAACTAAATTTAAAACAGAACATTTTTATAATCAATAAGTTTGGATATTAACTTTAACCAAACAAAAAAAAAAGTTTGGATATTTCTAACATTTGATTTACAATTGTATGTTCGTTACTATACTACTTTTTCCAATTCAATATTTTTTTCAATTAATTTTGTGCTTGTACCATGAAACTAACAGAAAAATTCTTACTATCGCTGTCATATGAACAATCTCGTCTCCTGATTAAAAAATGGAAAAGAAAAAGCGATGCATGAATTTTTCATTCATTTGACTGAGAGAATCATTGATTCTATTTCATGCGTCGTACTGTTTTGCATGTCTTTAAATGTATATCCCATTTCATGTTTCTGGACCGTTAGACGATCTTCACTGGCAATTGGGTAATCAGTGAACGGTAGAGATCTTTAGTCTAAGTTTGTGGGTCCCAGTTCATCTTTAGTTTCTGTATTCTGTTGTTATTCTTGTTCGTTGGTCGTTTACTTTTCTTGGTCAGAAATTAGAATAGTAGATTAGTACACAAAATAACTAGAAAACTCTTGAAAAAGGAAAAGAAAACAAGAAAAAAGCATTTCATGATCTTGGAACAGACCTTTAGTTTCACTTTAGAGATTTCTTGAGGAACAAGCTAATACAAGTTGATGAGTTACATTTACTACTCTTGATTCTTGGGAAAATAATTTGTTTCTGTTTAAATTTTATTTTTTAAACATGTATTTTGAAAATTCATTAAAACTAGTCTGTTATAAGCAAACTTTATAAGAAACACCATAAATTAAGATTTAAAACCCAAAAATACCACAGTTTTGAATAAATTGCAAAACTACTACAAATTTCATATATAGTCAGATTTTATAAGTTTTGTTATAAGGACTTTCTAAATCATGTAGCATCTCTTGGTTCTTCCTAAACCTAAAACTCTGTGATGTTTTGGTGTAATTTTGAGAAAATAAAAGATATGTAATATGTGGTATTTTGTGAAATGTGTATATAACACCTTCGTAATGACTAAGCTATAACACTAAAATAAATAAAATGATAAACAAAAAGATTGCCTATCAGCAATTTAAAATTAATGCATTGATTCTACGGATCAATAATATTTTGGTACTATATGTTTTGTACATTGATGATGTAACTTTTTCGATAAACGTGTTCATCCAAAAGAATCTCCATAAATTGGTTTTGCCACGGCAGCAACGCAGGAGGATCAGCTTCGACTACAACGGTGGGAGGAACGCCGACAGCAACCGCCGGAAATGTCCCCATGACATCACTGAGGCCACCATCTGCAAACACGGCATCACCATTTGGAATAGGCGGCGGCGGACTTATTCCACCTGGAACCACAGACACCGATGAATCTGGAGCTTATACAAACACGAGTCATGTCTCTATAGCTTTATTGGTGGTCTTACTTTTGTGGTTTATATAGGTTTTAGATTCACGTTATATATATTTATATATACATCTGTAAGGCCACAACATTTTTGTTAAATTAAATGGATTAATCAATCGGAAAGGTTTTTTAAGTATTGTTTCATCGGGTTATCTATCTCTGTAATCGTTTATACAAAAGAAATAGGAAATATTATCATTATTTTTGTTATTAGTATTCTTGCACATATTTTCACTATCGAGTTTCATTTGTGTTTCGGTAAATTTTAACGAAAACCCGAATTTGTACCTCATATACGTGCATATTGGTAACGGAAACGACGACGTTTCAATTATCTTCTACTGCTTACAAACAATACACGTGGCTCATCTAGAAGTCAAGCCCCAACCGCACAGACAAAGAACCCGAATTTGGGCAAATCCTATCTCCATCATTCTCTCTGCTTCGATTCAAGTGAAAATCCGAACGAAAGTCTCCATCTTTCTTTCTGGGTTTCTCATCAACACAATTAGCAAAGCAATGATTCACTAAACACTCTACTTCGTTTTGGATTCAGTAGTCAAAAGAAGCAATGAGTGCTAATTGTGCAGCAACAGTAGCTCTATGTTCTTTACGGAAGCTCCCGTTTCTTTCTGTGTCCGAATCATTTCCTTGCCCGAAGAGCTCGAGAAAACCCACGTTTGCTCCTCGTAAGTTAAACTCTTCTCAGGTTTTCGATTTGAATTTCACCAGAGAAGTCTACTTACGCTGCTTGGATTCACTGAATTGTGCACTTAATGATTTCTTATTTACAACCATTTTCTGGTTTCTTCCAGCTGATTGATTAAAAGTATATGCTTGATCTGACTATTTTTGTTGGTGTTTAGGCGATAAGGCAATTTTTACTAATGTACTAACTAATTAGCTTGTAGTAAGATGTAGACAGAGGTCAAAACTGGATTTGCTCTGCGGAAAATTTAGAGTTCGTGCATCAAATGCTGGTGTTGGATCTGGAAGCTATGGTGGACCTGGTGAGGATGATGGATCTCAAAGTAGTTCTTCTCTTGATCAGTCTCATGCCGCTTCATCAGAAAGGTTACTAGTTCATGTTTTCGTCATTTGATTAGTGTATCCTTCTTAAAGAACATAAGTGAGTAGGAACTTTATAGGACATGGTGCTTATATGTATACTAAGTTTGGAATATTGTGCTATTGGTGTGTCTTTCGAGCTCGTTAGAAAGCATACTTAATAAGAAGTTGAAGTTCTTATAAAGTTGTTACTGTTACACTTACTTGACGAATTTCCCCTAATCTCTGTGAATCATAGTACAATACTAAATTATGTGTGTTAATATTGAAGCTTATGTGGTTCTACTTCACTTTTGAAATGCATATGTGATCACTTATCCTTTGTATATTTCATTGTATCCTGCAGCTTAAAACCTCGAGAGCCATTCCCTTACACTTTATCGATAGCACTTGTGCTACTTAGCTGCGGTTTGGTATTTTCTCTAATCACTTTTGTGAAAGGAGGACCTTCCTCAGTTCTTGCAGCAGTAGCAAAGTCAGGCTTCACAGCAGCCTTCTCACTCATATTTGTTTCCGAGATTGGTGACAAGGTAATATATGTATTTATATAGATTGATTATATATATGCCATAACATATATATTGTACCCTCACTTAACTTAGCCTGTTATCTCATATATGTCGTTTTTGGTTGGGCCAGACATTTTTCATTGCTGCTTTGTTGGCCATGCAGTATGAGAAAACACTGGTATGTTTCCTTCTACTATCTTATTGTTCTAGTTTGATGGTACAGTTCATATTTTTTTTGGTGAATACTGATGTTGTTGATCTTGGATTTCTTGACAAGGTCCTTTTAGGTTCAATGGGAGCTTTATCTTTGATGACTATCTTATCGGTTGTTATCGGGAAGATATTTCAATCCGTGCCTGCTCAGTTCCAGACGAGTAAGCTAACCGAGAGGCTTCTTCATCTTGAACTTGTTACTTTGCTCATATGATGAACAAATCCATTTTATGCTTCTTCCTCTCCTTATGAACAGCACTACCGATAGGAGAATACGCTGCAATTGCGCTTCTCATGTTCTTTGGATTGAAATCCATTAAGGATGCATGGGATCTTCCACAAGCTGAAGCCAAGAATGGCGAGGAAAGCGGTAAAGAGCTTGGTGAATACACTGAAGCTGAGGAACTAGTGAAAGAACAGGCCCCCAAAAAGCTCACAAACCCGCTTGAGATCCTCTGGAAATCATTCAGCCTCGTCTTCTTTGCGGTAAGAAAGAAGAAACTTGTTTGCATTTGTCAAGAACCTTAACCAAAACTAGCAGCATTATGAGTATTCCCGGTTCTTTGATTCTAATCAGGAATGGGGAGATCGGTCAATGCTTGCAACTGTTGCTCTCGGTGCTGCACAGGTTTGATCCAAACCGTTCCACAACACCACAAGCTTATAGCTCACTAAACTCTAAACATTTCCCTTTTTTTTTTCTTCTTTTTTTCAAATCTGTGTTAAAGTCTCCATGGGGAGTTGCGAGCGGAGCTATCGCTGGACACTTAGTGGCAACATTGCTTGCAATTATAGGCGGGGCGTTCCTCGCCAACTATATCTCTGAGAAACTGGTATACAAGCAAATGCTTACACAAGGTCCATTCCCAAAAACTGAAAATTTACTCACAAACTGATTGAAAAATTGGTGGCCTTTTTGATGCAGGTGGGATATGTTGGTGGAGGTCTCTTCTTAGTTTTTGCTGCTGCCACATTCTTCGGCGTGTTCTGAGTAAACCCCTGGCCCTATAGGAGAAGAAGTAGCGGCCAAGCAAACAGTGTTTGTTCCAGCAATTTACAGGCCTTAGAGTATTCTTTTTGCTTACTTCTTTGTCAGACCAAAGCATTGTGAGCCTATGAATGTTTCAGAAACAGAATAGGATGTTTGTTGTATCAAATCTTAATAAAATTCAAAAGTTTCTTTTGAGTTGTTGGAATTTAAAACATTCTCATTTTCACAATTGGGGAAGAATCACACATTTCATACACACATTCATTCGCATATATAGTTTCAGTACTTAAGATGTACGATGATCCTCAGCAGCATCTCTGCACCATCAACAAAGTGTTGCCCCGCGGGGATCAACGGCCTAACCTCGGCGAACCCGCAAGCGTTCTTAAACCTTCCGGTTCCTCCGGTGACAGAGAGATGCGACATGGCGCTTCCGATCCTATAAATCCCATAGAAGTTGAGATTGTCATTGTACTCACCACCTTCAAGCATAGCTGTGAAAGCCATCATCTGTGTGCTTCCATCAGCTGAGCTTGCAACATAAACACCCTGAGCTTTACCAAGTGGCTGAGAACCCAAGTCAGGACCAGATGTGATTATGTCATCAATCACTGTGATGGTTCCAAACCCAAGACTCAGACCATCAGGACCTAACTGTGTCTGAATCCCATTTAGGTTCTGACCTGAAAACGCTGTACCGGACAAACCGGTACCTAGAGGAATACCGTTGATACCGTTAGCCGTTGGCATTGCACCGTTTGCGTTTGGTATGGCTACACCGTTTTGAGGTGGAACGAAACCGATCTGCTTAGCAAACGGTACTTGACCGTTGTAGATGTTTCCAAGCAAACCGGTAATGGGTCTTGCCGTGGGGCTGCTTCCACCGAGTATATCGTGCATGTACAGTTCGAAAATCGGGTCTTCTGGGGCAAGATCAAGCGCGGTTGTTGAAATGAAAAGAGCAACTATGAGAAAGATTGATGTGGAAAGTGAGAATGGTGAATGTTTGATCATTTTTGGAGGTCGTTCTTGTGTTTGGATGATATATTTGGTTTTGTTTTGCTGGAAAGATTTGAGATTTGATGGTTTAATTTGGTGTATAAATAATGAGGAAAAGGGATTTGTGAAGTTGTTGCATTTTGAGGATTTGTGAAGTAGTTCAAATGGAGAAGTTAATTACAGTTGTGTTGTCTTTAAGTTAATGTTATATTAATGTTTCAGAAGGGAATCAGATTTGGGTGGTTTAGGTTTTGACATAACTTTGTTAATTAGCCTAATGACCACGAGTATCAAATAACCGTATTCGGTTCGATTTTTCAAACGGTTATCAGAAATTAAACCTTTAGGAGTTTAGGGTTTAGTTTAAAAAATTACTCTCTTTTTTTCACTGCTTATCTTCAGAAATATTCCGTCCCGTAGCTCTCTTCTCGATTTCTCTTCTCTGCTAAGCCGCTTCTTCTCCGTCGTCCATTAACTGACACCAGTGTTTCCGGCGAGTGACACTCCAACTCCGGCAACACAACATAGCGCGATACCAAGGTATGCGCCGACTTCTCTCTCTCTGTGTCTTCCTTAGTCTGCTCGTCTTTCTCTGCAACAATTTTGCTTCATCTCTTTGTCTCTAATTTTCTACGATTCTGAAGAACCTCTCTCTCAGTCTCAGTGTCAGGTTAACTGAAATCCCCCGAGTAACGAAAAACAGAGTTTTCTCTCTTTCATTTTACGATTTCGGCAAGTATGACTGGAGACGACTGCAATTTAGATATAATGCCGTCAAGGAAGAAGAATAAGGGATCCAATAAGGTACAAAAACCCTAATCAAACCCTTTTTCAATAATTTTGTTTTTTTCGGATGACAAATTTTGGAAATCTGGTAAACAGACGCGTGATAAGCTGAATTTGAAGAAGACGGTGTTAAGCAAATCTCAGAAACGTAAGCTGAAGAAATTGGAGGAAGACAAAGAGAAAGAGATCCTCTTTGCAAAAACCACCGAATTGTTAGAGTATGTAAAATGCTTAGCTTCCAATTCCGATTTTTGATTTTGTTTAAATATGAATTTGGGTATTGAATTCTCACAGCAAGTATAAAGTATCTGAAGATGTGTCGTCGCTTTTACAATCTTCAAAAGCTATAGGAAGAGTAAGCATTTTTTTTTCCGTCTTTGTTTTTTGAATTTCTTGATTAGTTTAGTATGATGTTCTGATTCTTCTTTTTGTAATTCAGTCAGCGACTAAGCTGGAGAAACGTAGAAGAATAATGCAACTTTCTAAAGCTGGTGTTCTTGCGACTGAAGAAGAAGAATCAGTTAAGGAAAAAGAAGACTTTGATTCTTGTATGGACGACATTACCACACCGGAACATGCTGAAATCGAACTACCGAGTTCTGAGCAACTGATTCATGACCAAGAACTCGATTCCGAAGTGATGATACCTGCTCAAGAGACTAGTAGCAAGCTCATGGAAGATGAAGCTGTGGAAATGATCCTACAAAAAACTCGTCGCGATGATGAAGAAGATTTTGAAAGAATGGTTCGTCAAAAACAGGATGGAGCAACTGAGAATGAAGATGTAGTAACTGTAAAAGGGCCTCGTGTGCCTGCGTTTGTAGTTCATGTTACAAGACCAGCTGAAGTTGAAGAGTCTAGGAAGGATCTTCCGATAGTAATGATGGAGCAGGAGATAATGGAAGCGATTAATTACCATCCCGCGGTTATTATTTCGGGTCAAACCGGGTGTGGTAAAACCACTCAAGTTCCTCAGGTCAGTTTCCTGATAGCTGTGTTTTGGTTGCCATTTTTAACATCTAGTCTAATCCTATTTCTTGAATCTCTCAGTTTCTTTATGAAGCTGGTTTTGGTTCAAAGCAATTCAGTTCTCGAAGTGGGGTTATCGGGATTACTCAACCACGCCGTGTCGCTGTCCTTGCCACTGCCAAGAGAGTCGCTTTGGAGCTTGGTGTTCGTCTTGGTCAAGAAGTTGGTTTTCAAGTTAGGTACGACAAAAAGATTGGTGAAAACTCTTGTATCAAGTTCATGACCGATGGGATTTTACTTCGTGAAATTCAGGTAATAGACTGTTTTGTAGATTCGTTTTCCGTTTTAGTCATGGAGGAGGATTTGATTGTGTTAAGTTCTTCTGTTGCAGAATGATTTCTTGTTGAGGCGTTACTCTGTGATAATTCTCGATGAAGCTCACGAAAGAAGCTTGAACACGGACATTCTAATTGGGATGCTCACTCGAGTCCTCAAAATCCGTCAGGAATGCTACGAGGAGCAACAAAAGAGTCTTCAATCAGGAGGCACAATAAGCTCAGAGAACCAAGTTACGCCGCTTAAACTTATACTGATGAGTGCAACTTTGCGGGTGGAAGATTTCGTATCGGGGAAGAGGTTGTTCCCTAAGTCACCTCCGGTTATAGAGGTTCCCACTCGACAGTATCCAGTAACTATACATTTCTCCAAGAAGACTGAGATTGTTGATTACATCGGCCAAGCTTATAAGATAGTGATGTCGATTCACAAAAAGCTACCACAGGGAGGAGTGCTTGTTTTTGTGACAGGGCAGAGAGAGGTTGATTATTTGTGCGAGAAGCTGCGTAAGTCTTCAAAGGAGCTTGTTGTTCAAGCTGCTAAAAGAGATGCTTTCGCGAAGAAGAAGAAGAAGAAGAAGTGCGATGATGATGGTTCGTTTGGTGGTGTTGACATGAAGGAGATTGCTGAAGCATTTGATGATGGCTCAAACAATCGAGATTACAGGTTTAGCTCTCATGGAGAAGATCCTTCTGAAATCGGTGATGATAAGTTTGGTGATGATTTTGACGAAGAAGAAGATATGTATGAGTCTGATGAAGAAAGCGACTGGGAAACCGTTGATGACAATGGCTTTGCAAATTCATTAATAGATGAAAAGAAGCTTGATGCTCTTCGAGCAGCGTTTATGTCTTTATCAGACAAGAAAGAATCCGTATCTACGGAGCCAGCAAAGTCCGTTTCCGCAGAGAATCAAGAAGCTGATGAGCAGGAGAAAAAACCATCTCCTCCAGGAAAATTACGTGTTCTTCCACTATATGCGATGCTGGCTCCAGCTGCACAGCTCCGAGTGTTTGAGGAAGTTGAGGAAGGAGAAAGACTTGTGGTTGTGGCGACGAATGTAGCGGAAACTTCTCTGACAATTCCGGGTATAAAGTATGTGGTGGATACAGGTCGGGCCAAAGCGAAGAACTACGATATCAAGACTGGTATGGAAACTTATGAGGTTGATTGGATTAGTCAAGCTTCGGCTAGCCAACGAGCTGGAAGAGCTGGACGAACAGGACCTGGTCACTGTTATCGTCTCTATTCATCTGCGGTCTTCAGCAATATATTCGAGGAGTCTTCACCTCCTGAGATCACGAAAGTTCCTGTTGATGGAGTCGTTCTTCTCATGAAATCTATGAACATTCCAAAGGTAAGACGTTCGTAGCCATCATTTTCAGAGGACATTCCAAGGAACCTTTTCTTACGCTTTGTCTTGATGAATCTTTGCGTTTTTCTTTCGCATTTCAGGTTGAGAATTTCCCGTTTCCAACTCCGCCTGAGACATCAGCTATTAGAGAAGCGGAGCGATGCTTAAAAGCTTTACAAGCTCTCGACTGCAACGGAAGGTTAACGCCATTAGGGAAGGCTATGTCTCACTATCCGATGAGTCCACGTCACTCAAGAATGCTTCTCACAGTCATCAAAATGCTAAAAGAGGCACATAATTACTCCCGGGTGAATCTTGTCCTCGGATACGCGGTTGCAGCCGTAGCCGCATTGAGTTTAGCAAACCCTTTGATAATGCAGTTTGAAGGAGATGATAAGAGAAACGAGGCCGAAGATGCAGGCAAAACCGGCAAGCAGGAAGATAAACAACGGAGGAAGGATCGGAAAGAGAAAATCAAAGCCGCCCGGGACAGATTTTCCAACCCGAGCAGCGATGCTTTGACGGTAGCTTACGCGTTGCATTCCTTTGAGGTCTCGGAGAACGGCGTGGGCTTCTGCGAGTCGAACGGGTTGCATTTGAAGACCATGAACGAGATGTCTAAGCTCAAAGATCAGCTTCTGCGAATTGTTTTCAGCTGTTGTAAACCTTCTGAAACCGAAAACGATTTCTCATGGACTCATGGAACTATACAAGACGTAGAGAAGTCATGGAGAATCACCGGATCGTCTTCGTCTAAAACCCCGCTTTTACAGAATGAAGAAGAGCTCTTAGGAGAAGCCATATGCGCGGGTTGGGCAGACCGTGTAGCCAGGAAGATGAAATCGACAGAGTACCAAGCGTGTGCGGTTCAAGAACCCGTTTTCTTGCACCGTTGGTCGTCTCTCATAAACTCAGCC
The DNA here is from genome assembly GCA_026724425.1 of Erythrophleum ivorense. Classification (NCBI taxonomy): domain Eukaryota; kingdom Viridiplantae; phylum Streptophyta; class Magnoliopsida; order Fabales; family Fabaceae; genus Erythrophleum; species Erythrophleum ivorense. The sequence continues at coordinate 2,372,587 of JAIUCV010000084.1, forward strand.
CCAGAGTTATTAGTCTACAGCGAGCTCCTACTAACCAACAGGCCATACATGCACGGAGCGACACGGGTGAAGCCAGAGTGGCTGATCAAACACGCAGAGTCTCTCTGTGTGTTCTCCACGCCGCTCAAAGACCCGAAACCGTATTACTCGAGTGAGATGGATAAAGTTTTCTGCTGGGTCGTTCCTAGTTTCGGTCCTCATCTCTGGGAGCTTCCGGCTCACAGTGTGGCAGTAAGAGATGATAGAGACAGAGCAGCGGTTTTCGGATGCGCTTTGCTTCAAGGAGAGGTTTTGCCTTGTTTGAAAAGCGTGAGGCCGTTGTTGGCTGGGAAACCTGAAACGTTGTTGGAAAGAGAAGCTTGGGGTTTAGAAAGAGTTGGGAGTTTGGTGAGAGCGTTGGAAGAGAAGAAGATTGATAGTTTAAAGAGTTTAAGAAAGACTTGGGAAGAGAATTCAAATGTGCTTTACTCGGAGATTCAAGCTTGGTTTCAGAAGAAGTCTCGTCATTATGTTACAGAGCTTTGGCAGAGAATGCTGCAGGAGGCTCAGGTCTTGCCTTTTGAACAATCTGGGAAGTTGAAGTTGAAGAGGTCGAGACCATAAAAAAAAAATTAATATTGTAGTTTGCCTTTTTTCCCTGTGTTTTACTTTTACCACACTTCATTCATCTCTCAGAATTTGCTATTATAGATTGTCTTCATTTACAAAATGATCAACTCATTAAGCCTTTGAAGAAGCTAGTTAATGGAGAGGCATTGTTCTTCTTTTAAACTTAGGCTGCGAATGGTGGCTAACTGGTGGAATAAGTTGAATTAGGAAAATAATAATTATCCTCTCCTCCTATGAGGAGGAACAAATCTCAGTGTAAAAGAGTTATTTTCCATCAATTACATAATTCCACTAATTTTTTAAAAAACACAATATATTTATAAATGGTGTGCTTTTTGCTGAAACCAACGTAATTAGCTAATCCATTATAATTTATTACGCTATCAAGTCAACCATTTGCAACCTTAGAGACTTGTATGATCTCTTCTGTTTTTTCTTTTTCTTTTTTTTCTAGAACCTTCTAATTCCAGGAATCGGAATTAAAATATTAGATAGAAAAATACAGCTTAAAACTCGTCATGGCTTCATGGTCTCATCAAGTTGCTTCAACTTTAATTTAAAGCACTGCAATAGAGAAAAACATGAATCTCAAAAGATTAGAAGAGCCATTTGGATTTGAAAGTGCATAAATAAAGAGAAAAATGGAAACATCATGTTTACTTGTAGATATAAGAGACGATTCCAAGGACTACGCAAAGAAGAATAATGTCGATGCAAAAGTTGCGGCTGGATCTCATCTGAAACTCCCAAACCAATTTTTTTAGCATTAGTGTATCATAAGTCAATAACAATAACAAGACTTGATGATTAATAATTCCAAAAAATAGTTTATGTTTTAGCTTTTACCTTCACAAGTTGTTGCTTGAGCCGAGCATTGGTGTTCTTCAAATCTGAAGTTGCTCCATCAACCTACAAATATCATGGAGAAAATATGTCTTTAACATTTTTTCTACTGACTAATGAGGAGGAAGAATTAATCAAATGAAAACAAATCTGACCTTTGTTTCCATTTCGTCCATCAATGGGACTTGCTTATCAAGTTCCTGAAACCAAAAAATGTATACCTCCATTGGATAAAAAAAAATCTCTTGTTACATGGAACATGAGAAAACAACAAACCTCGTTCATATCACGTGCCAAGTTCTTCAGTGCATCCAAACCTTCTGATATGACATCAAGACCCTCATCCTGAAGAAAAGACAAAACATACACTAATCTTAGTTATCAAAGAAGACTCAGCAAAAAAAAAAAAACATGATCAATGAAATTCAAGTACTTGTTTTTTCCGTCTCATCTCATATTCTTGCCGAAACTGGCTGGATTCTTCAGATTGTTGGAAAAACCCATCATCCATGTCTTCCTCTGATGGTAAACACAAAAGAAAGAGAGAGAAAAGAAATCATGTTTATATTTACAGAGTCTCTAACATTAAGGATAAATAGAGAGAAAAAAAAAAAACATTCACACCAGATATATCAAACTTGATGTTCTTATTTGGTGCAGAAGCACCTCCCCAATCATTATTCGCTTGTTTGATTGCATGTTCATTTCCGTCAGGTATTACTTGAATCCTATCCGCTAGTGCGATAACCAGATCATACCGGGATTCTCGTTTCTCTTTTGTTAGACCTTTGTCCTGTAGATATATAATATACAATTAATCTCAATTTTGAACAACAACTATTGATACTTCTTCATCTTAACTTATTAGGAGATTAACATTTACTAAATAAGTTAAACCTTTTTAACGATCGTTTTTTGCAGCTTAACAACATCTTCGGCTAAACGCGCTTTTGTCCTTCGAACCTCAGCATTCAAGGCTACTGCTGCAGCTCTGTTGTTCTCTGTTGATGCCAACTCTGCTTTCTACATAATTCGATAGGAAGAAAAATAAACACAATAATTATTATTGACTTAAAAAACAACATTATATTTCATCTTTGATATTTTGGCAGATCTAAGAACTTTTTTCATTCTTCAACATTAACTCTTTTTCTAAGCAGATACATTGAGAACCCAAAAAAAAAAGAATTTTGAACATTCTCTCCCATCAATGAAGCAGAATTTAGAGGAAAAACAAATTCAAAAATATGTTAAAACAATTATCCAGTCACAACTTGGTGAAAAAAATATAAAAAGTTAAAAACAGTATAGTATAATAATTATAAATTGATTCAATTAAAATGAGTATTACAATAACTTTTTCTATCAAGAAAGAGACGCAAATTAACCAAGGGAATCCAAAGATTGGAAAAAGAAAAAGTGTAGGAGACAAACACGAAGAACTGCTTCAATGTCAGAATCAATGGAGGCGTAGAGGCGAGAGAAGGCATCATCACCGGAAGCACCAAGTTCACGCTGCTTATCAACGTCGTACTTGTCATACTTTTTGCAAATCTCTTCGGCCCTAAAAATAATATCTATGACAGTCATTTCTGCGTAATTCGTCGCTTTTTTCTTTTTCTTCTCCAATATCTCCGATTTGGTCTATGTTTTTTTGTTTCCACCCCATGAACCTCTCCATTTCCATTTTTGGATTCTCTACCTCTTCAGAAACAAGGCGTGGCGCGTAAACAGCGGAATTGAAGTATTAATAGTTGTAATTTTTATTTTACCTTTTTTATTTCATACAAAATTGGTATACTTTTAGAAAAGAATACTCTATTATGGTTGAGCTATTTTTAGACACCAACTATGTCAACTGATATTTGTTGTCCGGTTTTAAAAATGTTTTTGATAAAACATAACTAAAACTCTAATCATCATCTATATTACCAATTGAATATCTTTTTTTATTAAAGTTAATACTCCCTCCATTTTTTATTAGTTGTCGTTTAAAAAATGATTATAAATGTGTTTCCAATTAAATACAAATAATAAAAAATGGAGTACTAATCAAGCATTAATAGAATGATAATTAAGAAATCGATTGTGAAGTGATTGCCCACATACCATAAAATGAAGATAATATATAAAAAGAAGTCTCATACTGATTGGTGAAGTAATGACCTAACAATTTACAAGAGAAGCCTTAAACATACCATTTAACGAAACAGATACCACATAGTTACCTAGTTCAAATATGAATGCTTGGTGTCTTTGTGTCGCTTGTGTCTTGCTGTTATAGCTAGGGTCTTGAAACACCAAGAACGTCTAGGGTTTTTCCTTGATGAAGTAGGAAAGTGTAGAAACCCAGTAAGACTTGAATAAGGTAGGTTGTTTTGTGGGCTCTAAGTGACCTTGGCTAGTAACATTACTGATTCCTGAGAGGGGAAAATAAGTGTCGGTTTGGTTATATTATATGATTCGGCTTCCATGTTACTTTCATATGTGACCCCACTTACCTGCTACTCCGCTGGAAATATGTGAGACAGCTTTATTCTTATTATTATTATTTTTTCTCTCTTATAATTATAAGACCCCTCTCTAATGGCTCTACCCAAAATCCTCTAATCACATTTGCTGAATCCTCCTCCCTCCCCCACCAAAATGGCTTCTTTCCGGCGAGCAGCCACCGCATTGGTCCTCGCTTTCCAGCTTCATCTCCTCTTCTCTCTCTCGAATGCCCACAACATAACCAAAATCTTGGCCAAAGACCCTGATTTCTCCACTTTCAACCACTACCTCTCAGCCACTCATCTCGCCGACGAAATTAACCGCCGGCAAACCATCACCGTCTTGGCCGTTGACAACTCAGCAATGTCCTCAATCCTCTCTAAAGGCTACTCACTCTACACAATCCGCAACATTCTCTCTCTCCACGTCCTCGTCGATTACTTCGGCGCCAAGAAACTCCACCAGATCACCGACGGCTCAACCTCCACCGCCTCCATGTTCCAATCCACCGGATCCGCCACAGGAACTTCCGGCTACGTCAACATCACCGACATTAAAGGCGGCAAAGTCGCTTTCGGAGTCAAGGACGACGATAGCAAGCTCACAGCTCATTACGTCAAATCCATCTTCGAGAAGGCTTACAACATCTCTGTTCTTCACATCAGCCAAGTCTTGACCTCACCGGAGGCAGAAGCTCCCACCGCTAGCCCTAGCGATCTCATTCTCACCACAATCCTCGAGAAACAAGGATGCAAAGCTTTCTCCGACATCTTGAAATCTACCGGCGCCGACAAGACGTTCCAAGAAACCGTCGATGGCGGCCTGACGGTGTTCTGTCCGTCGGACACTGCCGTTGGGAAATTCATGCCTAAATTCAAAGCTCTCTCCGCTGCGAACAAGACGGCGTTGGTCTTGTACCACGGCATGCCGGTTTACCAGTCATTGCAGATGCTTAGAGCAGGTAACGGAGCCGTTAGCTCGTTAGCAACGGAAGGTGACAACAAGTTCGATTTCACTATTCAGAACGATGGAGAGGAAGTGACGCTTGAGACGGACGTTGTGACGGCGAAGATCATGGGGACGTTAAAGGATCAAGAGCCGTTGATCATTTACAAAATCGATAAAGTTTTGCTGCCGAGAGAGATTTATAAAGCCGTTAAGGCGGCGGCTCCTGCTCCTAAGTCAAGTAAGCACAAGCCTAAGAACGCGGAGGCCGATGGACCCAGCGCCGATGCTCCGGCGGACGACAACGGTGAAGTTGCTGATGATAAAAACGACTCCGTTTCGGTGATGACTAACCGAAGGAATACTGTCGTGACGGCGATTGTCGGGATCTGTTTTGGAGTTTGGCTCATGTGATGCTACACGTGGCATTTGCCTCGATTGGGAATCTTTTTTTCTTTTTCTTGTTTGATCTTTTTTTTTTTTTTTTGTTAAATTATTTTTCAAAAAAAAAAATTCTTTTTCCTTTTACGTTGATAATTGTGTGGAGATTTGGAGTAAATTAATTTGTTCCACTTGTTTTTGGATCGGATTTGTTTTACTTTTATAATATAAAAAGTGTAAGGACTCGAATGAGTGACTGATACGCTAAAATCACGTGTCGGTGTGAAGACACTGTCGGTGGGATTTGTAATAGCGTGAGCTGAGCTGTATATACTGCCATCTCCTTTGTTGTCGCGGTGGATTTGACCCAAGATGATGCTCCTCATTATTAGTCCATTATAATTAGTTTTGTTTTGGTCGGAAACTAGTTTATTCAGATAATAAGCATACAAATTTTATAATTACACTTCATCATTTGCTATTTCGCCAAAAGTAACTTGCATATTTTTCTTCTTTTTTTTTTAAAGGATTTTATGAATAGTGTCACACTGTATGAACACTATTCATAAAGTAGCTTAATGATTTCTCATTGCCGGTGATTGGTGAAGCAGTGAATGATTCACTTCCCGTTGTTGAACCCGAAAAATGCGTTTAAAGACGGTAACTACTTGATCTATAATGATGGAGGAGCGACAGGTGCAGAAGCATGAACCATTATTTCTAGTGGAGTTTCTTGTGTGCAAGTAGGTGAAGAAAAATATTTTAAGGACACTAGTGATGGATCTGAGTCAGTATTTAGTGTGTTAAAAAAATCGTCCGTTTAGGCCGGTCCGAAAATCGTCCATCGGCATGTTACCGTGGCGATTACACTTAATCGGTTGGTATTGTTGGGTCAACACACTTTGACCACGTTAAACCGGTTTTTTTTTTTCAGAAAACAATCGGCGAAAATATACAGAAAAATTAGGTTTAACAGCACTAGAGAGAAGAAAACAGAACACACGTGTTTTTCATGTGACTTTTTAAAAGAATTTTGGGCTTTTAAAACCATTTAGATTTTTCTAGTCCATATTTTTTTTGTTATTCTATATAAGATTTTTCATTAATTAAAGGCCTATTTTAATATAAAAGCACAAAGTCCATGAAAATAATAATATCTAATAGATATAAATTGAAAAAATAACAATATCTAATCTTTTGAATATAAATATCATATTAATGTGTTATTTATATAGTTATATATATGAAACTGTTTTTAAAATATACAAAATATGGTAAAATTTTCACCCGATTTAATTCTAATTTTTAAAAAATCGTTACTCCCGACTCGACCGCCCGATTACGATTTTTTGAACACATGTATTTACACATTGCCTGGTCAAAAAGAGGAAGGCATCGACTTCAGATTTTACTTGGATTTTAAGCATCTAAATGTTGGAACAAAACAAATAATATAAAAGCAGAGAAAGGAAAGAACAGAGAATAAAGAAGAATATGTTTTAGACTGATCTATACTTATTTTGCGATGATTTAAACTGAAAGACAGTACATAACTTATAAACAAAGAAAACCGGAACACTAAATCCATGGACTGATCATTATGTCATATAATTAAAAAGAAAACTAAAACTGCCAAATTGATAAAGAAATTGTAACTGACACACGTTACTAATTATTTCCCATATATTCCCAAAATTGAATCACTTTTCAACACAAGGTTGCTCCAGTGTTAGCTCCCTTTTATCCTTATCTTGCTACAACGAAGTGGAGCTATCTTTTCTTTAACCCCCTGAAAGACAAGTACATAACTCATCTTCTGGATGAGTTCAAGGTATCTCTGGGACGAAAGCAGCGAATGGTATTCAGAGACAATGAAGCTCAATGGAGTAAATCCAGTCGAGTTTGATGGTTACATGAGAGCATCTGTTGATACACAAGTGTTCTTGAGAGGGTCGAAGTAGATTGAAACATTCAGTGATCTTACTAATGACTGTAAGGGCGGAATCGGTACATGTGACGTAGCTGCAAGCTAATCTTTCTGGTAAGCATATCAAAAGCTCTTTTTTTTTTTTTATCAGGTATGGTTGTTTGTGTGTAGTTTGATAGAAAGCTTGAACAATCTTGTAGAAAAGCATATGTTCCATAAAATTGTATTGCTTCTTAAAGACTTTGGTGTTTTAGGTTGAGATTCTATGTCAGTAGCTGAGTTGCCAAGTATTTCAACTTAATACCCATAACTTTTGAACCTTGAGATTTCACCCCCAGCTGTACTATGAGTCTATTACGTACAAAGCACATTAACAGAAAATCATCCTCTAATCATAGAATTTGTGCTTAGATACAAGTTCTTCTGTGTTGGATAAGACACTAATAGCACTAATTAATCGTGGGAGAAACAGCCTGTCATAAAGCACAAGCGCTTAACACGTCTTGGTGAATTTTGACAACTTCTTGTTTACCAAATTATCAAGAAATGTCACACACTAAAAATTGACATCGAATGTGAATAAGGTAAAGAATTTACACTCAGGCAAAAAAAAAAAAAAAGAAAAAAAGATTGAAACATTTTGGAACTTACTCCAGTTTCCAGGCATAAAGAAAGAGACAAAACTCAGGGGAAGAAGAATCACTACTAGTCTTGGTTCCATTGGTAGCTTCACTTTCACCACCACTTTCCATCTCGCTATCCGGTTTAAAGATGAACAAACCATGACCCGTACCGGGCGTGCTAAAGAGCCAATCATACACATCCCAAAACACTTGAACCGGTTCTTTATCAACCAAAACCGTCTGATTCCCTCTGAATTTCCACTGCAGATTCTTCACCTGAACAACCACGACCCCATCTACACTAATCCACATCTCCGGATCCTTTGCACTCGAACAAGAACTCGAGCTCTCGACAACGATCTCATGCTCTTTCTTCCTGTCGTGGAACTTAGCCCTAGTCGAAAAACTCTTCTTACCAAACACATTCTCTTTCTTGTAGAACAAGGCAGCGTCAACCAAAGCAGGTCTCGACTTCGTTCTCTTGAACGCTTTCTTCTTGTGATCACCAATCAGCAACACAACTTCCTCCTCCGAGACTAGAGCCACGTAGAAATCCGAGCTCGGCTCAGGACCGTTGTTGTTGAATTTCGCTGACCTGAAATCCCAATACACATCCACATTGTTGCCTTCGACTTCCAACGATTTGTATCCTCTCTTGTTCCAAAAGTGCCATGGCTTTAGATCTATCTTGCAGCAGTAACTCATATCGCCTTGTACGCTAGTTACCATCACGGTTAAGGAATGGTTCATCAGATTTTTAGACCATAGAACCCTAACGTTTCTCCAGAATCCGGTTATGTGCGCTTGGTAGATGCACGTCACGCTGCTTTGTGCTGTCTTGTACGTCACCGGATCCTCTGTTATCTTCTCCGCCGTCGATTGTGATGATCTCAGAGACATGATTCTCCGATTTTTAAATCATTCACTTCGAAACAAACTATCAAATCCGGATCGAGATCTCTCGGAGGAATCAGAGGAAAACGGATTGATTTGTGAAATATATATTTAAAATTTGGGCTTGAGGAAGGATTGAAATTGAGGTAGAGAGACAATAATTAGATGATTTGAGGAAGGAGAAGAAAACTTCATGTAACCCTGACGACGCGGAAGGACCTTGAAGAAACCTTATCAAACAAAAATATAAAAACATTATAGATTTTCCCATTTCCAGTTGTTCTTCTAATTTCTCTTTTTTTTTATGAAAATTTTTATTTTGAAAAAAGGTCCAGTTGGTTTCGTCCCCAATTGTCGTTTTACTTTAAAAATTATAAATACAAGAACTAAAATTAATTCACTTCTTTCCTTTTTTTCTTTTTTTTAATTGCCAAGATTGAAGATATAAATTCGATGCTCCCATATGTAGCAGATATCAATTGCACATTTTTTTTTGATAAAGGAATTTCAGTTGTAGAATTAATAATGGTATCAATTGCACATGGAGAACAGACATTTTTCTACAGCTCTCTTTCTTGAATTTTGCAAAGATTTTAGATTAAGTGTGAGTACAAAAAAGAAACAGTTATTTTGTTATCTGCTGATTTAGGTAGGTTTTAAGAGATTTGGAAAATAAATGTTGGATAGTGTTTAGTGGAAATAAAATTAAACATGTTAAGGATATTGGAGGTTCCTTTTTTCCTTTTATATAAGGGTAATTTTATTTTATCATTTTATGTAATATTTTGTAGGTTAAGCTTCTACCATATAATTATTAAATTTTATAAAAAGTGTCATTTTAATATAAATTTTAAATCAAATCTTAGTATTATCCTCTGTTCGAAAATACGGTCTCTGTTGTCGCCTTAGCGTGCGCTGGTAATTGCTCAGCAGCCGAAAACTACTATTGGTGAATAAATCGGCATAATTAAAATATTTTAGTTTTATTGGCTTTTTTAAGTTTATTAGAAGTTAGTATAAACTAGACTCATATTTTGATTTGTGCGTGTCAACTTCGCGGGCTTTGCTAATTTTTGTTTTCTTTCTCATTTTATTGGATGTCCCCATAGTTGATATAATATTAAGTATTAACAATGGAGGTTGAAATTGATGGAAATTGTATTTCTGTTGGATTATATATAATATTAAGAAGCTACCCGTTTAAATTTTAGGTAGAAACGGTGATATTATTAATAATTGGATTACATTATTTGTGAGTCCTGACTTGTACACATGTTTATATTAATGTTGTTGTTTTAGTGGTTGGCATATTATAGGACAACGAACAGAGGTGAGTGGTATGGGTCGTCCACGTGTTGTGTCTTATCTACTTGTGATTTTGTCTTCAAAAGGCTAACTATTGTGCGTTTTGTAATTGACATATTGATAGGTTGGTTTGTTTTTTTTTTTTTCACTAAAAAAATACTTTATAAACAAAATCAAGATTTTCCACCCAAAAGAAGAGCGGATCCACGGCAATCAAACAAAAGCTTGAGATACACATTACATCAGCTAAGAGCCACACAAGATTGCCACCGATCTTCACAACACAAAATAGGAAATCCATCCATTAATAAAGAAAAATCGTCACAATTGCGACTAAAAGAAAAAAAAATAAAACTAGTAAACAAAAGATACAGATAAAATCCAAAAATAAAGATAATAAAACACAGATTTTGAGAGTAGATCGGGCGGAGAGACTTAGGGGGAATCAGCGGGGCTAGTGCAGCAGCTTCGTATAGGATTTTCCATAATCTGAGTTCCATCTTCACCAAAGATGATCACAAACAGATAATTGTCTCTTTTATGTTCAAAGACCACAAAATTAGCTTGTGTTAAACAGTTATCATCCACAAACTCACACCACTTTTGCTTCTCAAAAAACACATCTCCTCTCTCGTTTCGTACAAGTGGAATCATCCATGAACTTCCCCACACAACCTCTAGCTCTACCTCATCCGTAAGATTGTGAGTTGTTCTCTCCAAGAAATCTGGTGGCAACATTCTCTTTTTGGAAAATAAAAAATTACAGATTTCTTTTCTTTAGTGTGTTTCTTAAACTGAATGAAAGTTCACAAAATGAACAGTAATTACTAATAAAAACCTGGAAACTGGAAGAGAGACTTCCTCCTCTGGCTAGGACGTTTGCGAAGCTTCCACCTCCTCTTTCTGTCAACATCTTTGATCTTCAAAGAGAGAGAGAGCTTAAGCAAATCTTGGAAAAGCTAACCGAGTTGGTAAGTTTCACAGAGTAATGAACTTATGATTAGGGTGGGCACGGAGCGGTTGAAAGTATCCGCGATTCGCTCTGCTCCGTCAGGATATTTGGTTTTGTGATATGTATCCGCTCCGTTGCTAACCGGATATCACCATGAAATTTGAATATTTTACCGGATATTCGATCCGTTCGGTAAATATTAGAAAAATATATTTTTTTAATTTTTTGTCAGAAAAAATCAAAATTTAACACAAAAAATTACAATTTTATATAAAAAGTTATTTACTTTTGATTTTTAAAATTTTGAGTGTTTAAATACTCAAATTTATGAATATGAATTTATAAAACATATATATAGATATAATATATATGTATAATAGATTGGAGCGGATATTCGACATTTAAAATTTTAGTGTTTGTGATTTGCTTTGTTTTTAATGGATATTGATTTTTAGTATTTGTTTTAAAGCGGATCGAATTAAAGCGGATAACGAATAATTTGCCGAGGCCTACGATGATACAAGTGGGTTACAGCTGTTAATAGTACGGCGTTTACAACTTTTGACTGTAAAAATAATCACTTTTTATAAGTTGTATGGATGACTCATCTTACTTTTGACCAATTTTATTAAACTCTGATTAGAGCTAGAAATCTATTTGATTCATTTTGATCAATATTCTTTCTGATATATCCTATCCCAAAAAACTGGATAGTTATAATTCTACAAAATAAATAAATTACAAATATTAAAAGTTTTACAAGATGATATTTAAAATATCAAACCACAAAAGCTATAGAGGAAAGCACCACATAAGTCGCATAATATATACAGAAAATTCAAAGGAAACACCAACTTATAAAAGACTGAAGCGTAGGAGCCAAAAGAAAAATGAAGAGAATGAGATACCATAAACCAGTTATACAACATCCATATATAGTGTTGTAGTCCGATCCACCACCATATCCAGCTTTCCCGTTTGGTCTCTGTCCGGTTTGAGGATCCCTCCAGCTCGGTTACCGGACGCACCCATTTGAAGAGCTTCTATGTACAACACTTTGACCAAGTTCATGAATCTGCGTCGAAACGTTGGTATTCTTGACATTGATGCCACCATCCCCTGCAGCCTTCCCATTGATATAACATAACATATAACTTATTTTCTAACCAAATCAAGAAATCACTTAAAAGGGTCATCGACATACTTAGAAGAGACTTAATTATACCTTCTGATTATGGCTTGCAATTGTGCTTTTCTCACTGTATCACTTGAAGGGAACCCAGTGCTATCCCAATCCTCGGTCGTTTCGTTTTTGCAGACCATTACTAATTTCCTTAGACAAAGCTCTTCATCCTCAGTCAGCTCCAGATTCTTTATCTGCTCCTTCATTACCATTAAAGGCCCAACGAGCCACGCAAATACTTTGTCTCTAGGGCTGTTCATTTCCGTAAGCTCCACGCCATCACCTGCCATGCCAAATTTCATCACAATAAATCGTAATTAAATCTGCGTGGAGGGAGAAATGTTTTTTTATAAGAAATTATTTGCGCAGAGATCATATATATATATACGTACTGATCACCAATCCAGATGAATTCGATTTAGCCGATGCAAGGAGACATTGTAACACAGTCCAAGCCGGTAACTGAATATAAAGCTTCTTACAATTACCCTTAACAAGACATTCCTCTACATCTTTCACATCTATCAAGCCATCTCGAACAAGTATCCTCCCATTCACTTCACACGACTTAAACAACCATTCCCATACCTTAAAAACACAAAATATTCAATGATAATGTAAAAGTCAAGCTATATGATAAAAAATCATTAAGTGTGATTGCTTAATAATATACGGTATACCTGAACTGGTTTATATAGTGTGATTGCTTTTTTCAGAGTCCTCGAATGTTCTGAAACAAGTATTGAACCAAGGGAGCTCTTGAGAGCTACGTTCTTCTTCTCTTCTAATATTTTCTTCCCATGACCTGCTTCTGTTTTTCTCCTATAGCAAGGCCTGGCTGTCACAAGCATATACATATACTTTCCAGTCATAAATCTTGCAATCAACCTATGCAGAATCAAGAAACACTAATGGAACAGAGCGCCGACTATTTACCGTGGTAGGCAACTTCCTTCTTTCATAGAGAGTAAATCGTTTACATATTCATCAAACAGTGAGACCGCAGCAATTGTATAGTTAAGCCCCATTCGGAAAGAGTCCTCCTGAAAAGATTACATCCAAACTGATTAGAGATTGTGAGTCTCTAGCAGCCTATTAATAAAATCCAAGATATATATTTAGGTGTACAAGTGATGACTGGTCTTAAGAAAATTTCATGTCAGATAACAAAATAACATAAAGTTGCCAAAGCTATTCTCCATGAAAGAGTAACTATGTCGCTGCAAAAATTAGCCTGTAAGATACAAAATCGCTGAATAGACTTTTTAGTATTGTTTACAAACCTGATGGACAATGACTCCACTGTACAATCCTAGAAAGAAACTGGAGCAAACCGAAGCTATTACGGCTCCCGAGACAGCTAGAGGCCATAGCAATATAGCAAGACCTGCAAATGGAACACATACAGTCTCCAAGAATGGGCCTTCTCTACCAACAAGGTCTTCTAATAGCCTCTTCCATCCTTTGAGCAACATATATGGACTTTTGTAAACCGCAACAGCTGTTATCAGAAGAACATCTACAACCACACCTATCAAACTAGCAAGAAAACAACTCGGCAGCCGAGACAACCTAAAAAGAACACAAGATTACCAAAGTGCAACCGATCTTTTTAAAAGATGACGAAAGCGGTTATTACCTTATCTCTAAGGGTTTAGCATCGGCGGAGACCATTTCTCTTAACTCATCCATGTAGGAGAAATAAGAATGGAAGCAGAAGTCAGTGAAGTCCGTAACCACCGTACAACTCCCTTTAATAGTGGAGAACGAACCATCAACAAAGCAATGATAGCATTTGCTAGTAACAGACTCTCCAACAGCTTCGAATGTAGCCATGAGCGGTGTTAAAAAACCGTAAGCGATTCCGCCTAAGAGACTTCCTGCTATACCAGCAACTGGCCATAGGAGTAAAGGCACTGGAAACAATATCAATGCCATGGTCTTTAAAACCAACCCGATTCTCTTGGTTCTTGGTAGTTACAGAAACAAAGATTAGTTAGTGGAGATATATAACAGAGAAGATACAGGAAAAAAAAAAAGGTTTTGAATTTTGATAGATTTTTAAACCTTGCTAAACAGTAGTAGGTCCAAATGAAATGTGCTGGCCAAAGGCCAATGATCACTGATGAATTGCCAATCAAAATTATAGCTGATGAAATTGGACCAACAAACAAGGCTGTGAAACACAATCAAAACTAGGGTGAGAACTTTACACTTTACATAACTTACAGTGTTTCACTGTTTCTTAGGTATCAAACAGGATGATAAGTTTCTGCGTAAATAAACCTCATTACTCGTTATGAGCAATTGTAAGTATTCATATGTTGTATAAAAAAGGTATAGATTCAAATAGCAACTATTTCATTTTGGCGGTGGAAAAAAAATAAAAAAATAAAAAAATAAAAAAATCTTAAGAATGCAGGAAATGGAAAACTTGAGTTGCAGTTACCTAAGTCAAGAGACTTATTACATCAACGAAGCTTCGATCTTATGGAACTACGGTTTTGTATCAACATGGAAAGTAACGATAAAGTGAAGAAGAGGAGATTTAATTAATGACCATGGATTACATACCTTTGGTTAATCCGAGGAGAAGCAAGAGGAAGAAGAAGGGAAGGAAAGAGAAGAAACTCCACAGTTTCTCCAAAAACCCTATTGGAACCTCCATTTTACCTTTTCGTTTCTTTGGCAACTCAGTGTGAGCAGAAGATTATGCGACAGAAATAAGCCGAAAGTGGAGGTGGGTGGGTGTACGTGGCACTCTCCTGGGACACGTGGTGACTAAATGTTTCATAGTGGGACCTACCCTCTGTCACGTTTTATTCTCTTACGCTTTTTAGCAGGAATCTCTAAATTATATTAGTGTGTGATTGATACAGAAATAAGAGCTGTAAATTATGGATTTTGTGGTATGATCAGCTCCGTTTCATCCGATTAGTATTATATTGATGCTGCGATTAATCAGATATTTAGTGTCTCGATATTATCTTTTAGGAGCCACAAGCAACATGTGGAGTCCAACTAAAGTAAAGAAGACACTCAGCAAAAGGTCTGAAATATGGGATCATTACACGAGAACAAAGGGCAATCGTGACGCATCATCTATCACTATTGCCAAAAGGTCTTCACTTGTCCTACAAAATAAGATATTGATAGTTTGCTACTTACTTCCTTGGTTGGTTTTAATCTCTGTCTATTTTCTTTTTAACTTTGTCACTGAATCACGTAATGACTGAAATTATGAATTCTAAAATAGAAATGATTTTTTTACATGGCTTTCTCACATTCTGAATCAGGTACTTCAAACCTCACGAGAAGCATCTGCTAATCTGCGAGTACAAGGCATTGTTAGACGATCAAGGTGACAAACAACCTCTTATTTATGAGAAGGAGGTTTGAAGGCAGCCAAATTGCATGAGTCCATTTTCAAAGAAGCCTCCAGTGAGAAGATTGTGTTAGGTAAATTACCACTATCTTTCGTTGAGAGTATGGCACTGAGAAACTCATGTGATTAGGTTAGAGAGATTCACTTCCATTTATTCATTGTCTTTATTCTTTCTTTGTGTCTATGTGAATCTAACTGACCTTGTCACTCTTTGTATTTGTGTTAAGGTGAACCTGTACAACCCTAAATTGAGATAGTGAAGAACTCGATCTCTACTAACAAGCAAAAGAGTCTCTCTGACAACTGATATTTCGGTTTCTGAAGTTACATGTAATGTTTATTCATAGCTTGTTTCTATCCTTGTTTGTTTTCATTCAGATAATTAATGTATGGTTCTTAATTTGCATTGTCAACATGTGCTAGTTACATGATTATAACACTCCATCTGATTGATTCATGTTGGGGGTTGAAGAAATTGATCATAAGATGGAACTCAACCATGCTGACTAGAGCAATGCAATTTCGGTTAGCTTTTGACAATATGGAGGCAATAAGCTGTACAATATGGAGCTAGAGAATGGGACCAAAAGGATTGGACCTCCTTAAATCAGGGATTGGAATGCAGTGGACATGATAGTTAGATTTTTGGTCAAATTTTACAACAATACTGTGAAATTGTGACAATATAGAGGAATCAGTATTCAAAGGCCACTAGCTCAGATTTAGAACTGAAGGCTAAAGCTAGTGAAACGTTAGAGAAGTTTCTCAAACATTGGAAACGCATGAAAAAAGGTCAACATGATGTTGATTGTAGCTAGTATATATATATATATGATCCGAGAAAGAAGATAAATTTTGCTAAGTTAGTGCAAATGTTATAGAGATGTATGATTTAGTGTATGATCTTGTTGGTTTGATGTTTAAAGAGTATAATGCTTGGGTCACTAAAGGGTCTATTGTGCGGACAACACCATTTTAGATTCACACATCTTCTTTGAGAGGCCAAGACCAAGCATTGAACATAATGGAGTTGGATTATGAGGAATTCAGTTATTAGAATTAATTCCGTGTACGAGGAGCCGGTTGATGATACAAGAGTTGATGATCCAAAGGATTAACCGAAAATAAATTTAAAGGAATCTATTGAGAATATCCTAAGATTATGCCAGGAACTGAGTATGATGTACTCTCTTACTGGAAGCCTAAGTGCATAACCTAGGGATATTTCATGTTTTCTAATGAATGGCAAATGATCTCTTTGTGATGCTGGTGTTTTTAGCTTTTGTTCATTTTTTTTTGTCCAGTTAACCGAATGTCAGCCTTCACACATCAGAACTTCAATCATATAATGCGTTAGAATTAATGGATCTAAAATTCGACAACTAAAGCTAAAAACACTTATAGAAAAAAAGGAAACGGTCACTATATTGTTATTAGTTTATTCGTTCCGTTTTGGTTCATGTGACGGAAATGATACATATCTCATGACATTAGTATTAAATACATTTTATCACGTGGTTTTGATAAGAAATCAATTAATCGACCACTGGAGCTCTGTGCCTCTGTCTCGATTACAGCGGTTTGACCATATTTAGAGATAATGCATGCGTGATAGGTATAAAATAAAGTACCTAAAATCATTTGTGTCAGTCCACAATAAGATATTGTATTGTTTTGTGTGATCTTTAAAAACAATTTCTGTCATTGATGATGGAATAAGAAAATAGCTAATTCTTTCACTAACAAATATTTTTTCTTATCCAGCACATGTAAAAGTTGACAAACGGAATCAAATACAGATCATGCATTATTGTCAGACTATACGTATTTCTCCTTTTTTATAATCTTATACCACGTTTTCTACGTGTTAAAAATTAATATCATTAACGTAAAGATTGATTAGGATGAAACTCCTTATACTTAGTGAATCCAAGGCGCAACAAAAAGAAGCTCACACTTGCTCCAAGATCACACAAATAATTCCTAAAATGATCAGAAGATTTACTACACAGATCTTTAAATCATCAACAATGGTGAAGAAAGCGGTATTGATTGGGATCAATTACACTGGAACCGAGGGAGAGCTACGTGGCTGCGTCAATGATGTCAAGCGAATGCACAAATGCCTCGTCGAACGGTTCGGTTTCTCGGAGGAGAACATCACTCAGCTCATTGATACCGACAAGTCTAAAACCCAACCCACTGGTAAGAACATCCGACAAGCTTTGTCGGAGCTTGTCGGATCAGCTAATTCCGGCGATGTTCTCTTCGTCCATTACAGTGGTCACGGTGTGAGGTTACCGCTGGAGACTGGTAAAGAAGACAATACTGGTTTCGATGAGTGTATTGTTCCCTGCGACATGAATAACATCACTGGTAATTTATCTATTTTTTTTTTTTTTTTTTTTTGCGATAATACGATCCAAATACTGTAAAATGGTTATACATATATAGTTTGTCAAAAAAAAAGGTGGATTTATATATAAACCGAGCAGAAAACTTCCATTTCTATAAACTAACTAAGGATGGTATGATTCTAGACCAAACTGATTTATATTAGATTAGGAAGTTGAATTTTCTCATAGTGCAAAGATGTTTGTTTATTCTCCAAAGTTACTTCATATTCACAATAATTTCATTATTTTTTCTCAGATGATGAAATCAGGGAAATTGTGGATAAGGCGCCTAAAGATTGCTCCATTACAATTGTGTCGGACTCTTGTCATAGTGGTGGTCTCGTTGACGCAGCCAAGGAGCAGATCGGAGACAGCACGAAAAAGTTGGAGAAAGGAGAAGAGAGTAAGGAGATTGAACAAGAATATTGGAGGGACAACGTGCACGTTGTAAACAGATCTCTGCCTCTTCACAGTATGATCAATATGCTGAAGCAAGGAACAGGTAAGGATGATATAGAAGTTGGGAATATCAGAACAACTCTTTACGATGTGTTTGGAGAAGACGCATCTCCAAATGTCAAGAAGTTCATGGATATACAAGAAACTGAAGGCCAAGGTGAGATATTGGGAGATATCGTGACGGAGAAACCGAAAGACAAGGGTATTTTGCTTAGTGGATGCCAGACTGATCAAACTTCAGGAGATGTACGCACCAAGGGACAAGCCTATGGAGCATTTAGCGATGCCATACAGACCATACTTGCTGAGAGACAAGGTAAGATCACAAACAAAGAACTGGTTTTAGGTGTCAGAGAGTTTCTTGAGTACGAATGCTATCCTCAGAAACCGGGGCTGTATTGTAGCGATAGTAATGTGGATGCTCCATTCATATGTTGACAGGAAAAATTTCCAGATTTGGTTCTTCTTTTGTAATTTTCGAGTTTGTTGTTGACTTATGGATCACACATTTTATCGATGCATAGCCGCAAATGAGAGAACCGTTGGTCATCTTTTCAAATGGACTAAAGGAAGCTAGGAACATAAAACAAGAAACAATTGCTATCGCTCTGCGGGATAAAGAAACCCGTTCGCCGACGTTGTCTTTATTACCCATATCTGTAAAATTAGCTTAGTCTTATGTATCCTCCACACTGGGCAGGGTATAAATGGGAGCGTTAAGAATTGTTTTGCTACTTACATATACACCAAACAAAAGCTCCATCCACAAACTATGAACAAGGTTGTACAAAAACTGCAACGCAATGCAGGAATTGTTTCCTATCTCTACTCGTCTAAGGTCTAAAAGCTAATTGAATTCCTCATTCAAAGGCAGAGTGATTTGGTTGTCTTTCAGTTGAGAGGCTTACCCATTTCCCCGTCCCAGACGACATTTTGTGCATGTTCTTCCACTTGTCCTTGAGGTCGCTTGGAACCCGTTCTTCTTGAAACACATCCCGACCATATTCCAAGATCTTGCGCCATGGAATATTCCTGAAGCCCGGGAATTTCTGCACACCAACCTTAAAAGAAAAGAAGAGTCATCATTAAGAGAGCAAAACATGACCATTTATCATAATTTTGCACGAACATTCACTACAATATGAAGATTCATTTCAAGATTATATGTTAACAAGACCAGCTATCCTTGAGTTTTATTGTGAATCGAAGAATCTAAAACTGTAATAAGCGTTAAGGAATAGCTTAAAGAGCTCCAAATAACAGAAGAACAAGACGATTGCAGAATGAAAGAAATTTTGAATTATATATAAAAGGAATGTTGAAGTTTCATACCCTAAGCATCTCTTCTTCTGCCTGCGTCCATAAAATTCTTTTACGTTTTCTGTCACCGCATGGAGCATACCTCCTGCGCATCAAAAGGGAAGCAAAATAGTTAGCTGCTGCTAAGGTTTCTGACCGAAAAATCCAACCATTAGGCTAAAGACAATTAGAAACACCACAAGTTCCAAATGAATAACGACCTTTGTCCGGGATCATTAGACGCAGCTCCATTCTTCTCCATGTCACTTTGGTGTCCAGAACTTTCAGGTTGGAAAGACGGGTTATTTGGTGGCACAGAGCGAAAAGGTCGTGCTGCGATCGGTCGTTGTTGAACACCAGCCTTAGGTTGGATGATTAAACCTAACTCTTGAGAAGCTGCGTTAGAGTCATTAACATTGTCTGTAGACGATACAGACTTACGCTCTATTTGTTCATCCTTCCTGAAACCATTCTCTTGCTCACTGAAGGTCGCATAATCATTTCTCATATCAGCTTGGGGTTGTCTTTCTTGATCCTCAGCCAAATAAAACTCATCTCCATCTCTCTCCACTGCTCCTCCCCGCTTTCTCTCCCAATCCTTGGAAACTTTCTTGTCCTGGTTTTCAATTTCAACAGTTTTGGTATGCTGGTTCTTTTCACCACATCTTCCCTCCCTTGATCCAGAACCGTGAGGCCCTCTTTTATCAGTCCTAGTTACTTCCTGACCACAACTTTCAGTAGAAGACGCCTTCTGTTGCTGGTTCTTCTCATGGCAACATCTTCTTCCCTCACTACCTCTTGCCCTCCCCTTTCTTCTCTCGCTACCATTGGAAATGAATGCATTTGAACCTTCCTGATTCACATCATCATCACCAGCCTCAGAAACATCCCGAGACTGAGTGTCACCCGCAACTTCTTTCATTCGCTGATTCTTCTCCATCGCCATGAATTTCTCATATGATTCATCAGTTTCCCTTCTATTCCCACTAGAGTGAACCCTTGTGGTTATCATTCTTCTTCTACCTCCTGTAACATTAACCTCCACTACATTCTCTATATCTTCACTAACTTGATCTATTTTTAAACCCAAATCTACTCCTCCTCCTAAAGTCTCTCTACTTTTTCTAGACTTCTCAATCTTCTTTCGTAGCCTCAAAGACTTCACAACTACACGCTTATACCAACAATAAGGACAGTAGAAATTACCGAATTCGTCAAAATCAGGCTCATCAGATACACATCTTTGATGAATGGCTATGGGACATTCCTCCCCGTGACATAGCAGCACCCAATTGTCATTTCCATCGCACACGAAACAGGTATTAGACTTTAAGCTCGTTTCTCTGCAAGCATCTCCATTGATTCCATTTTCGTGAGTTCTAGGGTTTCTTTCATCTTCGTCGTCCTGCGTACAGTAAAACAGTCACCAAAACCGTCGATTAAATTCTTTGAAAATATCCGAATTCAATAAGAAGATGAAAATTCTGATTGTTTGTCAAGTGGGAGATGAGAATTAAATTCAAAAGCGTTTTATTTCCCGAGAAACAAACAGAAACGCAGGGAGATTTACCGAATTGGAGCCAGGAGATGAAATTCGAATCCTCTTCTTATTGAAAGTAGTCATACTTTTCTGTTTAATCCAATCAAAGCCAAACGAATCCCAGATGCCTTCGAGGAAGACAACGAATTCAACGGAGAGTGAAGATGAAACGAAAGAGATTGAGATTGGTGTCAGTTCAAATTTCAGAAAAGGGTTTGTTATTTCTCTTTGGTATCAGAAATGATTTTTTCGTAACTTTAGGATATATGTTGGGCCGATTTGATAATAAATCGATAGTCCATGTGCATTTGTGTAATTGCCGTTCGAAGAGAGGAAGAGCACAAGTTACAAAATTGATTGGGGAATTTTCTAGCCCTAAATACCAGAAAAATACTTTTTTAGTACAGTGAAAGTGAACAACAGTGATAACGATGGTGCCGAATCTCATCTGAAATCTCCGATTGCTCTCTCTCTCTCTCTCTCTCTCTCTCTCTCTCTCTCTCTCTCACACATCAGATCGGATCACGTAGAACCAGAAGAAACTCGAAATCGCTGCAATGGTCTCTACATCCTTCTCCTTGTTTCTCCTGTTCAAGTTACCGGAGATTTGCTGATCTTGTTTTATCCCGGTGTTTACAGTCAGTTAGAGGCGGAGGAGGAAGAGAGAGGATGATGAAGGAGGACAAAGGAAGGAATCCGCCTTCGCGTCATCTCTGGGTCGGGAACCTCCCTCTTGGGATATCGGAACGAGAATTAGCCGATCGGTTCGTAAGGTTCGGAGAATTGGAGAGTGTCGCGTTTCAGCCTTCACGAAGCTACGCGTTTCTGAATTTCAAACACGACGAGGATGCTTTCGCTGCCATGGAGTCGCTCCAAGAGTTCCCACTCGCCGGCAATCCGCTTCGGATCGAG
Organism: Erythrophleum ivorense; assembly: GCA_026724425.1. Classification (NCBI taxonomy): domain Eukaryota; kingdom Viridiplantae; phylum Streptophyta; class Magnoliopsida; order Fabales; family Fabaceae; genus Erythrophleum; species Erythrophleum ivorense. The sequence goes on from JAIUCV010000084.1 coordinate 2,394,733, forward strand.
TTTGCCAAGGCGGTTAGTGTTGATCTCTTTATTTTCAATGATTGCTTCTCTTCTCGAATCGTTCTCTTTCTTAGTTGTTGCTTTCGTATCTGTACTCTTGTTTTGCTTCATGTTCGTTTGAATCTGATCTTCATGTTGATTGAATTTGGGTTAGTTTCGAGTCTTGAGGCTGATTAGAGAGAATATAGAGCATAACCTTCACAGCTTGAAAGTTATCATTTAGTGTGTCTCTACTCTACTCTCCAATAGATGTCAAGTGATGCATAAGATGAGACTTAGTCGTTGTCAAAGTTCATAGAATTTAGCAATGAGCAAAGCAAACACAGCTCGTATAGTGTCTCCTCTTTATAAGCCTCACATTCTGCTATATAATCATAGAAATTACTCAATGACTAAGGATTCTAGTTTTCATCTGCGTTATTACCTCTCTTATTTGGTGTTACACAGCTCTGATTCCCTTGTCAAACTTGGATGATACTTAGTCGTTGTCTAAGTTCAAAGAACTTAGCGATGAGCAAAGCAAATATAGCTCGTATACTATTGGTGTCTCCTCTTTATAAGCCTCACATTTGCTATATAAGGGGCACTAATTTTTAGCAGGCTTTTTACTAGCACATCAAGTTTCTTTCACGTTAAGATGTGAAAATTGAGTAGGTTGCACTGATAATTATGTTTCTATACATGGAAACGTAGAATCATTATCCCTTAAACCATATCAGAGCCATCTCTATCATCAATTATGTCTCCACATCAAAGGCATCCAGGTTTTACCTCACAAGTACTCACCTTTATCATTCACAACACAAGCACTCAGCCAAAATGTTGAGAAGCGTACAGAATGTCATTGACAAACAATACGAATTTGGTAGTAGACCCCAAGTTTGGAACTATTTCTTCTTTATGGTGAGAAATATCAAATATGCTGTTCATTTGAGGCAAGTGTTTTCCAGTAACATCTACATGTCTTGGAGAAATTTGGATGTGTTTTGAAGTTAATCTTACAACAGAGAAATCGTCCATGAAGCTTTCTGGATCTTGGAGTTTATGTTTACCAAGCAACTTAGGATCCAATTCCATATCCTTCATTTTCAGGTCCACATTCACTCGTAACTTGTTGAGCCAAGTTAGTAAAACTATATTGGCATTAGTCCACTTAATGTGAATTTGATTGCAACAGTTTTCTCTCAGTAGCTATGAAGATAAATGACAAGATCATCTATATGATACGACCGAGTAACTTTTCATACCTTCCATTGTTTATGAACTTCATACTTACAGATGATAAACTATTGTTTTGCTAGCATATTTTCTAGTATTCATAAGTTACCTACCATCATGGGTTCAAGGCCTTGTCACAGTTCGTTATCATCTTCACCATGTTTCGTAATTTGCCTATGGTTCATTCAACTTGCCAATGTCAACCATACACATGCTTTTGAAGTGCTTACCTATTTGATAGTCATTGGAGTAACTGATCAGAGCAGCATTTGCTTCACATATACCAATTCCAGCCTTGCACCAGTCCAGTAAAATTGATCAAAACTTTTCTTGCCTTATAGAAATACAAGAACCTACACGGTCAAATGTCTTAAGCTTGCTGTTTGTTGCTGGTGATGTTTAAATTTGGCATGATTGCAGTGCCTTCATGTTATAAAGTCTCTGCGGCTAGTGATTATGTTTAAAAGTGAGGATAGATTCTCAATACTGTAATATGCTAAGGACTGGTATATTCTCTGATACCTCAGAGTGTTACCTACCTGCCTACAAAAATACATATTACAGGGATTTTCTTCAGCTTAAAATTAATCGCCAGTCCCATACAAAAGTTTTAGCTGATAACTAGATGCTCAATAGTTTCTTGAATTTGATTAAAACTTGCTAACTCCTGTATTTCGTTGATAGTAATGCACTGTAGCTTTTCCTAACGGTGAGGTAGAAGTGTCTTTTCTGCTTCACAACCATTGTTGTCTGGTAGACTTTCACCCAGCTGTGTTAGCTGCACATTTTTGTCCCCGAGTTGAGAATTTGAATATGTTATGGATATTAACAATCGTGGGATGGTGTTGTAATTGGATCTTAGTAATCGTTTTCATGATGACATTAGTTGCATAGCTATATAGCTAGTTAATTGCAACCTTATAAAGACACTACTGAAATTTTCCTATTATTAGCTTTGCATTTAGAGCCTATCAAGTTGCCATCAACATTGTGAAAGTTTTCATATACTTCAAAACAGAACCAAACAACAATTCTCTTCCAGGTTCTACCTTTGATCTTGCATTTCTTTCTGAATTGCTCGTAGCAAAGGGTATTCTTCTTATATGGGCAAAAGCAGTGTATCATTATTCATATCTGCTTTATCCTGGAGTATAGTGTGTTGCTATATATAAAGGGTCATGTGATTGCCTTAGCACCAATGCTAGCTATTCCACTCAGTTACCTTTTTTAAATGACTCATAAACTTGAGGACCTATGTATTCTTGATCATGCAGTGAAGTAGAGCATTGGTTAATAGTTTTATCTTCGTCTTACTGTTTATCGCAGGATAAGTCATCAACTGGATCACGCACAGAAGATATGTTTCGTCATGATGAACAGCGGTCTGCAGCAAGAGGGTCACCTTTTGTCCAAAAAGACTCCAGAATGCGTTATGAGAGCCCAGTCACATATAGCAAATCGAAAATGAGTGATAGAAATGGAGAACCTAGTGATGTATTATATATAGGATTCCCAGCTTCGCTGAAAGTAGACGAAGCGCTCTTGAGAAAGGTCTTTGCTCCATTTGGAGATATAACAAAGGTCACGATATTCCCTGGTCGTAGCTATGCGTTTGTTCAGTTCCGGAATCTAATGGCAGCGTGTAATGCAAAAGAAACTCTTCAAGGTAAATTGTTTGGCAATCCTCGAGTGCATATTTCTTTCGCAAAGAGCGAACCTTCCTCGTCTAGCAGTGGAAGGGGTCCGCGCAGTCGATCACTCTCTCCGCCTTACAGATCTGTTGATCGACTGGGATCTTCAGAAGGATATCTTCAAGATAGAAATTATGGAAGCATCAACAGAAGTGTGAGGGACCAACAACATTACATAGCAGATAGGGATTTCGAAGAGTCTGAAGATTACACGTTTAACAGAAGAGGAGCCTCGAGGCATGATGGAAGCCCTGCATATGGAAGATCGAGGTATGCACATAAATTGCCTCAGGACATGCATCAGTATCATGATAGTCCTAGGGAAACGGGTTCCGCATTCCGTGATGATCCTCACAAGTTCCCTTCAAGGAGTTCAATGTATGAAGAGCCATGGGGTTTACCCGAAGAAGACTACTACTACCAGGAAAACAAGAGACAGAAGACAAGATCCGTGCAGCCTGAGAGACAGCTTCCAGGGCATCCGATTTCTGATGAAAGACGCCATTTTTCAAGGGCATCTGTTGATTACTCCCCAAAAGATGCCTTCGAGCGGAACTATGAGGCTGGACAGCTAAGATACAAGCAAACAGCTGAGCAGCCGTTCACTGCAAGGAACGGGGATAAGAGTAGCTTTCGAGAACCGAATGAAGAGTTAATGGGAGGCTTTTCTCGGCCGTCGATTGTCTCTGATAGGAAAAGGTATACCCCGGAAATGAATCGACCATCACTAAAAGACTGGAACTGGGAAGGGACTCTTGCCAAGGGAGGCAATCCCATTTGTCGTGCTAAATGCTTTCCAGTAGGCAAAACAATGGACATGATGCTGTAAGTAGTTCTAAAATCTTTATTTTTATGTATCTCTTGTTGGTTAAGACTTGTAATGATGGTTATAATTGCAGGCCTGAGTTTGTTGATTGCACGGCGAGAACGGGTTTGGATATGCTGGCGAAGCATTACTACCAATCATCACAAGCGTGGGTGGTTTTCTTCGTTCCTGGAAGTGATGCTGATATTGTCTTCTATAACGAATTCATGCATTATCTGGAGGAGAAGCAACGTGCAGCTGTTTCTAAATTAGATGACACAACCACATTGTTCCTCGTGCCTCCATCTGATTTCTCCGAGAAAGTACTTAAAGTTCCTGGCAAACTCAGCATCTCTGGGGTAATTCTAAGGTTAGAAAACGGCGGTTCTGGATCTGTGCCTGTTCAACAACAAGATCCAGACTTGTTAACCTATTATGGTGAAACATCATATCCGGAGGCGAGTGGACCTTATCCTGATGTTGGAAACCCACGTAATCTTCGAACTGCACCTATGGATCCATACACTGAGAGCAACCACGATCAGTCGAGTCACCGGTATTCTAGATCAGACTGGCCACCTCGTGAAGTGTCAGTTTCCAACACTAGAAGTCAGCAGATGCAACCCTTCATAGATCATAACGTTCAAGACCGTAGCAGTGGGTTTGTTCAAGGGAGGCAGCCAAATGCAAATCTAAGTCGTTACCACGAAACGGAAACTTCAGGGCCACCAGGGTTTCAGCCGGAACAGCAAAGGCAGATCGATAACGTTCAGAATCAGCCCGAGAGATATGCACCAGAGGTTCGAGCAAGTTTTAGCCATTTGCAGACACCAAGTATACCTCAATTGGTATCTCCAGGGAATCAAAATGTACAGCTACAAGGTAGCAGCAACAGCCAAGAAGAAGAAGAAAACGATGGTAATCCGCAGAAGCGTCTGCAAGCAACGTTACAGCTAGCAGCAGCACTTCTCCATCAGATTCAACAAGCGAAAAACTAGTTGAAGATTTGCTTCCACTAGACATCTACAGATTCACAAGTATGGAGTCTTTACTTTCTTACTTTCTGGTTTTTTTAAAGAAGAAAAGCGTCTAGTTATTATATAATAACGCGATTAACATATCATAGTATCATAATAGATATAGGCCAGTCTATTCCAGATTCAGGTGATTGTAAAATGTAACTTCCTCATATCCTTGTTTATCCTTCTGCAAGAAACCAAACACGTTTAATAGTAACGACTATTTTTCTCATAATATAATCCACTATAAAATTTTATTTGAAAATGGATCAATGTAAGTTGTGATTCGACATAAATTCGTTGTTAAATGAGCAAGGATAGAAAATCGTCGTATTTTTTGTTGTTAAAGTTTCGTCGTTAAATTGATGGTAAATTAGCAACAACATAACAACGAAAGCAGATTAGTCGTTACTTCGGTGGTAAAATGTTGTCAAGTCATCCAGAAAACAATGAAATCCTTGCCGTATTAAAGCCTCTTGTCGATGTAAAGTCTTGATAAACTGGTATGGAATAAGGTGCTAAATCTTAAATTGGTGTGGCTTCTCTTTACCTCTAGTGGTTCTCTATGGGTTGCCTGGATGAAAGAACATATGTCGAAGAGGAACAACTTCTGGTAAATAGTCGTTGGCGTAAACAAAAACATCGTTAAATCAAAGTAAATAATTCATCATGAAATCGACGTATTCGTGGTTACTTTGATGTAATTGAATCACTGTTAAAATGCACTCGCTAATTCGTTGTTAATCAGCAACATATGCTTTTTATATATTTTAAATTAATTATAATTTTAGTAATTTAAATATAAATTTATATAAAATTAAATTAAATCGAAATTAAAATTTAATAATTTATAGATTCAAAGTAAGAAAACAAATTACTGTACAAAACTTAAACTAATCAAATATGAAAATCGTCAAACAGCTGAGCATTTGCGGCTTGTCGAACGAATCATTTATTTTACTCCAAACAATACTCATGTACTAACTCCAAAAAGACAAAACGGCAAAAAAAATATCGTCCGCAAGTAGATTCTTGATTGGTCTATGACGTGATCAAACGAGCAAAGGGACAAAAATAAAACTTGTCTGATCAGTAGAATCAGCCTCACACCCTTTCTTAGTCGTGCCATTCCTTTTTCACATTACAAAAAAAAGATATCTCACTTCTCATCCTTTCTTTTTCCTACATACGGGAAAGGTTGGAGCCGACGGGAAAATAAGAGACAATGATCGGAGCTCTCGGGGACTTGGATTTGCTTTTCGGTTTCTCCGAGGAGCAGTCTTCCAAGTTACTGTCGGTTGAGCTAATCTTTGAACCAGATTTCGGAACAAAGCAAGTAAAGAAGGCCGTGAGGAGAAGCATATTTGGAGTTATAGAATTTTTGTGTCGAGTTTTAAAGTTAAATATGAGCTACCAAATATCAGTTAATGTATTTATAGAGAATGAAGTAAGTTTATCGACTCATTTTGGACACGTCTCTTTGTTTGGATAGAGACATCTACCTTGTTGACCAAGCTAAATAGTTCCGTGGTCCTTTTTTAAATATGTCTTTTGACAAGTCTTCGTATCCGTGAACCTCGAGGTCTTTTGACTGAGAATTCATCTCGTGTGCCCCTTTCTCTTTAAAGAGAAGCTCAAATATCCATCGATTATCATTCTATTATCATTATTTTTTTTTAATTCAAAAACCCATGTGATTACATCTCTATCCTTCTGTTTTTAAGTTATTTACATATCCAACCAATCTTACCCGACCCAAACTCATTCAAGTTGGATACGAGATGGATACCCTAACACTAAAAGAAAAATCGCGTTCAATCGATCTCTCTCAAGTGTTTACGCGATTTGAAATTTGAAAAGAAAGAAAAAGCTCTCAAGCTCGTGCGATTCTCCCATTTCCCTCTCATTTTCCCATTTCTCTCTAAATTCGATTTCCCTCTAATTTCGCAGAACATGGATCAATTTAAGAAACGTAATTACGGGTTGAGAGAAGAGTCTCCATCCGAAATGATGGAGGAAGAAAACCCTCAGACTGTGGAAGAAGATGATAACGAAGAAGAAGAGGAGAATTCCGACGGATCTGAGGACTCCGACGGAAACACCAGTCGAATCCTAGGTGACGGAAGCGACAATGTAAGTACCACAATTAAGTATATTAGGAAAAATCTACACTTCATTTGATATGATGAAAATTTGGGAATTAATTGATGATGAAATTAATACGCCAGTGATGTTATTGTTATAGATTTCTTGTATATTTGCGAACTTTGGGTTAGTGTTTTCGTGTTTGTTGTTGATTGTTTTGGATTTGTTGTTGATTGTTTCGGATTTGTTGTTGATTGATTCGAAGAGATGGATAACTAAATTCGTTTTGCAGGAATCCTCCGACGAAATCGAAGCAATGCAACCTTTGCAGATGTACTTTCCACCGAGTGAGTATAAGAAGAAAATAAAGATCTCGACGAGGTGTTACATCGCCGGCGCATTGGAGACTCTTCTTAGTGATCTAAATCCTTCACTTACAAAGCGAGAGAGAAGTTGGTTTGAGACGCACCCCCAATTCAAACATATTCTTCACATGCCAAGGGACAAAAACCACAAGCTTCAGGGCATGTGGATGCTACTTCTCCGAACAACTTGTACTGCGAAGGAAAAAGAAGCTTGGTTCGTGGTTAATGGTGTTCCCATTCGCTATAGCATACAAGAACATGCGTTGATATCGGGATTAGACTGCCATAACTATCCAATCGAGTTTACGGGAAGCGGGTCTCAAATGGCTAAAATGGATTTTGTGGATAAGTATTTTAAAAAGGGATCAAAAATAAGATATCAAGACGTGAAAGCGAAGCTACTTGAAATGGGAGCTGGTAGAGATAGGTTGAACATGGCGGTCCTATTCTTTTTATCAAGCATTATCAAAGGCCTGGTCAAGACTGGTAAAGAAGCTCCGTCTGTGGATCCATTCCTACTGAGAGCGGCCAATGATCTTGAGTTGTGCAGGACATTTCCTTGGGGGAGATTTTCATTTGATCATATGCTTGAACAGATCGCTCACACAATGAATCATTTTGGAGGGTTTGTTAAGGAGAATATGAAGAATCCAGTATTATGGCCGATAAGTGGTTTTTGTATTCCTTTAGAGGTAAAATTCATTTGAAGTTTTAGTCATTTTTTCTACTAATGATAACCGAAATGAGGCTAACTCCAAGAATATGTATCTTGTGTAGCTCTTAGCTTTTGAGGCAATTGCACCATTGCGGATGAAGTTCCGAGTACCTGTTCCCGGTGCAGACGAAGGTTGTCCTAGGATGTGCAGATCAAAGTTCACATCAAGCGAGATGAAAGGATATCCGTTTGAACAAATAAATGCAGAACTTGGTGCAACTAAGGTTAGTAAAACTGGAAAAACTGGATAACTAGTACAACTGGATAACTAGTAAAACTGGAAAAACTGGTACAGACAATTTAATTTTTGTCCTTGTTTTCTATTCGCAGGACATTGATAGTTTGCTGATTCCATCCGGCGCTGAGAAAGCTCTCCTGCGCGAAATCACTGAAAAGAAAAAAGACGATAAGCATTGCGTCGTTGTCCAAAGTTGGATGGATCGTATTGGTCAAGGATTTACCGTATTCTTTGAAAATATGTTCAAAGAAGATGTGGATTCCAGGTCTGGAGAAGGACCTGCGGCGGCGAACGATGAACCAACGGTGAACGCCCCGGTGGACCCCACAGTGGTAGATCTCTTTAACCGTTTGAAGGAAGAGATGGATGAGCGCATGACGAAATTCGAGGACATGGTTGGAGGGTTGGTGGAGAAGGTTGATGAGTTGGGGAAAAAAGTCGCCCCATTGGAAGCATATGTGAATGAGCAATTAAGTTATATGAGAACATATGAGGAGAAACGTCTCTCGTGATGGCGTCAATGGTAATAGAGAGAAAGAAGGCGAGTCCAATGTAGCCGAGAAGGTAATATTTGCAATTTCTTACTTAATATTTGTAATATTTGCAAATTATTTCTTGACATTTTTAATATTTGCAATTTCTTTGATTGTAGGATAATGTGTCGAAAGAAGGAGAACAAGGAGGTGAGAGTGTTGAAATGGAGGAAGAACCCGTCAAAGAGAAGGTAAACTAGCTTACATTAGAAGATGAGAAAGCATATTTTTTGAATGATAACAAGTATTTGCAATTTATTTGATTATAGGATAATGTGGAAGGTGGACAAGGTGATAAGGGTGTGCAAATAGAGGAAGAAACTGGTAAGGGTGTGCAAATAGAGGAAGAAACCGTGAAAGAGAAAGTAAACTAGCTTACATTAGATTCGATTTGCAATTTCTTTGTTAATATCTTTATTCTTAGCAAACATTTGTATATATTTGTAGGAGACCGTGGAGGAAGCACCAAAAGATGATATCCCTGACCCTAAACCAAGGTTTAAGCGCACTAAGATGAAATCAAGGAAGAGGACACCTGAACAACGGCAGAGAGATGAAATTAACAAAAGGCAAAAGGCGGCTGCTGAGGAGCCAACAAGGATGACCACAAGGCTGAGGGCGGAAATTTCCAAAAAATAGGGATGTTGTCTTGATTTGATTTCATTTTGTCAAAACTGGTAAAACTAGGTTGATTTCATTTTGTAAAACTGGTAAAACTAGGTTGATTTCATTTTGTAAAACTGGTAAAAGTAGGGAAACTAAGTTGATTTCATTTTACGCGAAACACAAAGAAGGAGGAGATATATTGTTCGACACTACAACTACAAAACGAAACTTGGAACTTGGATAATGTTAAATCACATTACATAGCATAATTCTCATAATAAAGATCACGAGATCAACACTCAGAATTAAATCACTCTGACACGGTCTCATTCAGCTTTGCCATCTTTTTACGCTGGTTTTGTAGCTCATCCCTCATTTGTTTCACTTGAAATTTAAGACTTGACAGAATTCGAAGTTGCTTAGCCTGGTCATCCACCTCCTTCCTTAACCTTGCAAATTCTTCGTCGATGGCATAAAACCAAGGAATGCGCCAGTGGAAACCATCATTCTGCACATGAAGATAGATTGAATAATTTATGAAGATTTTAAATACACAAATGAGATTCAGAGTTGAGAATGAGAACTCGCCTTATACTTCTCGCAGGTAAAGTATCTGTTCCCCAAGTCTCCTTCGATTTGCGAAATCTCATGGAAGATTCTTTCCCCCACATGGACAACTCTGCGGAATGCCGTATTGACCATCTGCGACGAGAGTTCTCCAGACCTCCTCCTTCATGGCTTCCTTCATGGAGTAGTAATCTGGGTGCGACTTGTCTAAATTTCTCCAGGCCATCTTAGATCTGGAGATCTAGGGTTTTGGATGGTGGAGAAGATGGATGGAGCGGAGCGAAAGATTCGAGGTTCTCTCGAGATCTGAGTGAGAGAAATAAAAAAAAAGAAAGAAAGAGAGAGAGAAGAGCAGATAAATAAGAATATATAAAGAAAGAAAGAGAGAAGAAAGAAAAAAGTAGATTAAAGTTATTATATTTAAAAATATCTAAACCTACACAGATTAAAGTTATTATATTTAAAAATATCTAAACCCACACATGAAAAACGAGCGCCGTCGCGCCGTCTTTCCTTAAAAACGAATGCACATAGTTATAACAAAGATAGTAGTTGTACCAAACTTGCACATAGTTATACTTTAGATGTTTATGAGTTTAATTAGTATTACCTAATCTTAAACGTATGTTTTCTAGTTTTACCGTTGACTTTCGATGATTAGTATAAGATGTTGCAAAACTTGATTTTTGCAATTCTATCATCTGAATTTGGTTATTTTTAGCAAAGTGACCTTAAAAGTATATGGTTGATATTGTGTGGTATCTTCCTAATCAACTCTTTTCTTATAATTTCGTAATTTTTGCACACATTAATAAATTTGTTTGTGGAGTGTATAAGCATTAACTCGTTTGTTTACCAAAATCTTTTCCAAAATCTTTTCCTAAGATTAATCATTTGTTTCAACTTCAAAACCTGAAAATTCAGAAAAGTCACATTGTGTACATAGTTTTACATAGTTTTACATAAGGAGAACACGAAATACATCATCCAGCATATCCATTTTGTCCAAACAGTAACCAAAACAGTCCCTGTCTTTTGCGCCTTTTATTTTTCGTCCTTGGACGTCGTTCTCCAGGACCAGGAAATCTTAAAACTTTTTTTCTTCCTTTTTTAACAACTTTATTTTTAGGGATGATCTGCAGTTGCTTGACATGCCCCGGGACATTCCACCGACACTCGTCTGGTACTAAGTAAATAGTCCTGCAATACGCCAATTGCCATATCTCAACCCAGTAATACCTCGAGCACAACTCATGTAGTTGGATATCGTGATCTCTGTCTTCATTATGCGTGTTGAATTCTATGAAAGCAGCTAGCGCGTGCACACAAGGATATTTTTCAATATCAAATACCTTGCAACTACAGCTTTTTGATCGTAAATTGACCGTATAATGATTCGCTTCACCGGCATCTGTCTTCGCTATGACATTATATAAACGCTCAAACCAGTTCAGCTCCTTCACTTTTAATTTCTCAGCATCTTTCCATATGTCGTGCAGAAAGTTCTCCACAAACGGCACTAATTTATGTTCAATCGGTACAGCAGCAGCTTCGTTCCTATGATCACTAAACCACTAAGAAATTTTGCTAATTTTTGCGTCAAGCATAGGGAGTAAGTAGTATTGCCTTGCGGTTCGGAAAGTGCTGTTCAAAGATTCCACAGTGTTGCTTGTGTCTATGTTGTATCTTTCTCCTGGAAAATAACACCTTGCCCATGTATGTTTCGTATTTTCTGTAGTCTCCACTAGATACTTGGCTGCAGAAGGATACCTTGACACGAAATCACTATAAGCCTTCTCATGGTCAGCAATTGTATAATGCCTACTGCACTCTATGAATCTCCACGCGACTACATCTTTGTTGACGTTGAAGGCCCGCCCTTTCACATTTTGTGATAAATGCCATATGCAATACCCATGATGAGCAATCAGATAGACAGAAGCTATGGCGGTGATGAGGCTTGGATTTCTGTCACTCATAAATACCAACTCCTAAGAGTCCGGTATAACGGTTTTCAGCATCTCAAAAAACCACGTCCAACTATCATTCTTCTCACCATCAAGGACAGCAAACGCTAAGGGATAATTATGACGATTAGGGTCTTGAGCGGATGCAAAAACTAGTACACCACCGTACCCGTTCTTAAGATGTGTTGCATCCACAGTTATCACTTTCCTCATGCATTTAAACCCTTCTATGCAAGCTCCTAAAGCGATGAATAGGTACAAAAATTTTCCCTCATGATCCAGTTTCACACTTGTTACCGTACCTGAATTGACGTTTTCTAGCATGTGCAAGTAACAATACAGCTTCTTGTAGCTATCTTCTGGATTACCTCGCAAATTAGAAACATGATGGTTTTTCCCTCTCAATGCAGTCGAGTATGATATCCTCAGGCCAAGTTTGTTCCGAACAATATTCATGATACTTTTAGGAGCTGGAGTCTCCATTAGTCCTGGATAATCTTCATGCAATATAGATGCAACTAATCGTGGTGTTTCTTTCCTCTTTTGGTTGCTTGTACTCTGACTAGCACGAGAACATGTATGCATCTTGTTGTGCGTTCTAATCGAGAACGCTTTTGAACCAGTAATCTTTGCAGCCCTTAAAAACCATTCACAGCTCTCTGCACGACATTTTACCACATAGCGCACTGTATCCGACTTTTTAATCTTGAAACCAAAACAATTCTCAAACGCGGCTCTATCCACCAAATCCTGCACTGCTTTTTTATTTGGAAACTCTTGAAGTACAGTCACACCCAAACCGTCTTCCCATGCCTCTAAAAACTTAGAAGCTTCTACATCAGGTGGCATTTCGGCATATTCATCACACATATACGAGGAGCTATCCATGCCGTCATCCCCAGGTTCATCACGTTGTACATTTCCTTCCGCTCTAGTATCATCATCCTCATCCATCGCGTCTCGTTGTTGTTCTGCTTGTTCGTTGCCTACGTACAGAGTCACTGCATTAGCTCCAACTCCATCACGCTTTGAATGCAGCTCCTCATAGTTCATACCAAAAGAACTCCCTGGCATATTTGTGATCTCCACAACCAAAAGACATCTACGGTTCTCGTTATCTATGGAATTTAGATATACAGAAAGATCCTCATCATCAGAAATAATCCACGGTTCCTGATTTCCCACTAGCAGTGGCGTGTAATACAGTTTCAATTTCATTCTATTTTCATCTAACCCCACTTTCTTGCATATCCTAGCTTCTAGCATCGACATATTAATCTCTTCTGTTGATGTCTTGAACAATAAACTGTACGGACGATCTTGACATTTGAAATGTATGATGGTGTTGTTGCTCATTGTAGCCTGCAAAAACGATACAAAAACTCAATCAGTAATACTATTTATCCACGGTTATACTTTCTTACTTTACTCAGTAATACTTTCTCTTACCGCAAGAACCCAATTATGCCAGGGAGCTTCACGATTTGTTACGATTCAACAGTTGCTATCCAAATTCACTCTTAAACTATGTTTTCACAAGTAATGTGCTTAATCATTCCAATTCTTTCATTCATTCCATTATTTGCAAATGCAATTGAAAAAAATAAAGCATTTGAGATAATGTACCATAGATTGAAGGAGAGAAGTTCCCAGCACCTCATATACGATTATAGAAGAGGAAGAGAGCTCGAAAACGAGCAGATCGAGAGCTTTCGTCGAGGAGCTCTAGAAAGAGGCGGAGAGAGTGAGCAAGAACGAGACCACCCACGAGACCAGATCGAGAGACTAAAAGTGAGATCACATAAGAGAGAGAAAGAGAGGGAGGAGAGTGGAGAAAGAGGCGGAGAGAGCGAGCAAGAACGAGGAGGGGAGAGACCAGATCGATCGAGAGGAGAGAGAGTCAAAATGAAAAAACGGAAGAGAGAGAAAGAGAGGGAGGAGAGAGAATGAGAAAACGCAAAAGTGAAAGAGAGAAACGCAAATCGCGTTCGATGTCATCGTTTATTTTGGAGAATTCATTAAGGGTATTTTCGTCAATTCGCTTCTTCAGGGTTATGAAGACTAAATGGGGATATAAGTGATTTGTTTTTAGAAGAGAGGGACACAACAGACTATGTCTCCTTTTAACTCTCCATGTAAATTATTTAGCAAGAAGAGACTCCAAAGACCCACAATTAGTTTGCAAAGGGAAATTGCTTATATTTTAGGATATAGGAATTTTGTACCTGCTTTATGTGCCGGATCATGATTTTTAAAACAAATTTGTGATTTTTAATGTTAATTAAATAATCGGTTATAAAATTTATGTGATGTTAAATTGTTAATATATATGGTATAAATGTTTTATAGAATAAGAGTATTTAGTTATTCCAGCATCAATATAAAGACAACCATGTAGATAGATTTTATTATCATAAAATGTAGTTTTGAAAATTAAAACCTTGAAAATGGATATGTATAAGAAAATTTACTTTTAGGAAAAATATAAAAAATATACCTTTTGGATGTTATTTTAAATACTATCTATCTAGTTCTATTTCAAAACTACATTTTTCATGGAACCATCAAGTATGGAACCACTGTTATAAGGGTTTCTCACAAAATTCTCATCTTTCTAACAATTTTCTAGTCACCTTCCAATCAATTTTCAACCATCTTCTCACCAAGTACTATCTTTTTCTCTCTTTGCCTCCCTCGTTACTTAAGTGCTCTTTAAATCCTTAGTTTCCCTATGAATCATCCCATTTCTTTCAGACCCGGTGTGGCGCAAACAATATTCCCATATTTTTCGATTCATCATGTAGTCGTAAGAGCGTCCTCGGAAAGCACTCCACCATCGTTTTTTCTAGATTTTGTCGTCATTTCTTGTTTTAAATGAGACCTTCTCCTCAAGCCATGAAACGGTAACGCTCAAACATAAACTTGTTTCTGTTTTTCCATATTATCTAAAGGAACACTACAAGAATATTTAGTTTTAATAGCACTATAAGATAGCGTTTGATGTGGTTTTGCTATTTTTGACTTACTCTTCACTTTTTTATAGCGTTTCTTAATTGATAAACGCTATAATCTCTTATTGTTGTGAAAAAATGTATTCTCGTTTATTTTTTAACTCTAAGTTTAGGCGTCAACTTATTTTGCATGTTTTGCGTTAATTTTTTTAAATTTTGTGGTCTTCTATTAAATAAATAAAAACCCTAATTTCACCAAGTCTTCTTTCTCCCCCAATCCCGCCCTCATAGATCTGCCGCTTTTGTTCATTCCCTTTTCCTCTTCGTTCACTCACTCTCGATGTTTCAATCTCTTGTCCTCCCTCGAACTGTCTTTCTCTCTTCTTTCAATCTCTCTCTCCCTCTCTCTCTCGAATCTGGCATAGTTTGGTCTGAAATCGACAATCTGTTTATGAATCAAAATAACCCCAATAACTACGCCTCCTCTATCATCTCTCACGTTCTCATCTCTCTCATTTTTGGTAAGATTTTTATCAGTTTTGGTTATACTTTGCTGATTTTTGCTAGATTGAGAGTCCAGAGCTTGGATTAACTTTATATGAGGTTTTTTGTTCTTCGTAAGTTACTGAGGCGAGGTTTTGAGAATTAGGGATTTCTAAGGTGTTGGTTTTGAGCTGTTCCCTCAAATCACGGTTTTGATCCTTTCTTTGTCATTGTTTGATACAATATTTTGTAGATCTGAGTCATTATCCGCCGATTTGGTCGGGCTCGTGAGGGATTCCGCAGTGAAATTCTCTTTCGTTTTGGGATTCATCTTTTGCTGTTTAATCGTAGAACCTGGGTTTGAATCGATTTGATTGGGGTCAAAGTGATTTATGGATATGTAAAATTTAACAACTTATGATGGTTCTGATTTCATTCCTCCTGTTTTTTTTACTCGAGTTTCATTTTCAACAATGGCTAGGAAGAAGATCAAGGAGTATGACTTAAAGAGATTGGTGAAGGAACAGTTTATACTTTGCCAGCTTCCCATCAAATACGTCAAGGTTAAAAACTTTTCGCTCATGTTGATTAAATGTGCTTCTTCTCCCTCCCTCTTTCGTCAATGACTGATTTTCTAGACAAAGAAGAATGTTTCAAGACTGATGAGCTATTTTTCTTTTTCGCTTTCAGCTTGATCTCCGAGTTAATCATACCTTCCCTCATCAAGGATCAATTCTTCTGGGTGAGAATACATAAGTGGTAATCATGAGCTGTTTCAACCACGATTTGTGTACTCTTACTGCATGTTTCTTGACTTGGCCATTTGCAGCCAGGACCAAACAATTTTGAGAGTGGCTGTGAGGAATTTGCAAGAAACTTGTGCAAGGATTTAGGTGTTGAAGATCCTGCTATAGTGAACACACTTCCTCGAAGATTTTAGGACTTGGCATCGAGACACGAATAGTTGGGTGTTTCTCTCGGGTTTTGAGTTAAAAAAAAATCTTACTTTGTTAAATAGATTTTTGTTCTTCATATGAGATATCGTAAACTTCTGTATTTAGATTTTAGAATGACATAAAATATCTTTGTAAGTTATTATTATTAATAAATATCAATATATATTATTGTGTTCTTGTAAATTAAAATTTGGAGTTTTGGGATTCAAAATTTAAAATATAAAATTGGAAACCAAATTGCTGTGAATAAACATTAATAACAAAATTCAATTGCTATTGTAGAATAAACAATATCAGTTAAAGAAACGCTATATTAAATAATAAAACGATAGCAATATAAAAAACAGCTATCTAAAGTGTCTGATCTACTATAACGGGCGATGATAAAGCGCTTGTAAAAGCGCTATCGTATCATTAGATAGCGTTTTTCAGATGCTAAGAATACTCTTTTTTCCTGTAGTGGAACCAAGGGAAGCTTTGTCTTATCTCGATTGGAATTGACAAAGACAAAGAAAGGGAAAGGAAAGTTGAACAGCGCCCATGCATGGCTTGCTGTTGTGCACGTAAACATGACATGGTTGCTAGATTCACCCTCCAAACCACACACCAGGTATACCACATTCACATATATCCATGTTCTTTTATTTTTATTTTTAGGGTCGTTTCAATGTGTAAGAGCTGTGACTTCTCGAAAGAGTTGGGTCTTCTTTAGTTAACAACAAATAACCTGACTGGATAGAATACTCTCCACTCCTATTATGGGATCAACAAACTCGGTCTGATTGAGTGATAGATGGATTCATGGATAGTATAATGTCAAACTACCTACGCACAACTTGAAAAGCCAAGTTCTCAGTGTTGGTAAAATCATATGTTGGTATATAGAAGCTACAAACCATTCTTCATTTGATTAAAATTCTGCAATTTGACATCAACCATTAATAACATGTATTACAACTGAACTTTTAAAACTATGGGCCTGTTTGTTCCTTTTCTCAAATGGCATTTCTACCAAATGCTCAATCCAAATGCCTCATTTGAATGTTGTTCGTTCCGTTTTCGGTTGTTCATCTAGATGATGCATCCAAATGTTTCATCTGAATGTCGTTTTGACTTCAGCTTAACGACATATATTTTTTACATGGTGTCCCGTTTCATAATAAATAAACAAAAATGACATACATGTCTAATCTGATCTTGAAATCGAGGGTTCGAGAGATTTTCCACCTTGCGAGAGTTGGTGAGTTTGGAGATTTGGATACCCTATTCGAGATTTAAAAAAAAAAAAACATTGAGAAATTTTTTAGATTTTGTGAAACATATATATGGGTGTTAATTGATTGGGAGATTTGGATATGGGAAATAGATTTGGGGTTCCTGTCACATTTTCAGTTTTGTGATTCAAAATATTTGGTTAAGATTTAATCATTTATTTAATTTGACAGTTAGGTTTTCTTCGCTTAATGCATATGAGGTATATCTAAATATTTTGCCAGTCACACCCCTTCAAGTCAGCGTGCTGGTTGAGATTCAAACCCAGGGCCTTAAGCACCAATCTTGGCGTATGCTTATAACAGATGGAAATAAACAAGATTGAGATTCAAACGAAAACATTGTAAAGAAGTTCTCAACATGCAGATTAACAATTAAAAAAGAAATCAGATTAAGAAAACATTACAGAAAATGATAGACAAGAACTAGATTTTGGCTTCACTATCCGTTGAATCATTCTTCTTCCTTCGCTTCACTTCTAACTCTTGAGAACTGGTTTCTTCACTAGACGTTGAATCATCATCATGAGCTGGTTCAGGTGACCTAGCTCTCATGCGAAGTGCTTTGTAGGGAGCCTTTCTTGCAGCATCAGCTTTCTTCGACTTCATTTCCAAATCTTTTGAACCGGTTGCTTCGTTATCCACATAATTATCTTCGGGCTGTTCAGGTGACTGAGCTCTTATGAGAAGTGCTTTGTACGGCTGCTTCTGATGACGAGAAGCCACACGTAGTGATCTTCTTGGCTGCTGAGATTTATCACTCATTGGTTTTAGAATTAATATTAAAAGATCAATGGAATGAACAACAAGAGGGTGCTAAATAGAATGAGAGAGATGAAGACTGTTTATGAGGATACGTAAGTGTCTTTGGAGGACTCTAGTGATTGGCAATTTATATTACACCTTCTTCTGAAAAGATATATATTTTTTTGTCAAATAATTTATCATACGGATTTGAAAATAGAGGTATAGGATCTAGACATACATACAAACATGGTCTAAAAAGCGATAAGATATATGAACATATAATTTTGAAATTATTACTTAAAATTTTATTTTGGCAATAAGTACGTAAATAGTATTAAAAATTTAAAAGATAGAAATATTTCATATAAATCTATAATTTTAGAAAATGGAAAACAATATTTCTATATATATGTTGTATATTTGGTAAAAAAAATTGGATATGATTTTTTTCCAATTGTGTTTTAATTATGGACAACACAGATTCATTTAAAAAAGAGAGAGATTATGTATATTATTATGTGGAGTACGTTTAAATATATTTAATTTTTTAATTTTGTTTTTTGATATATCTTTTTTCCTTATAATTTTCAAAAAGTAATATTCACAATATTCATTTTTAATTGCACAAAAAGAATTGTTCGAAGAACCAATGTATTCTTGCAGGAAAATACTATTATGTTATCGAAGTTAACAATGTCGTTAAAAAGAAATGTTGATACGCACATAAGTATTAGATTGAAGGTTATATGTGATAAATTTTTCAGTTTGATAGTTAAATTGCTAGTTAAAAACCTTTGAGGTTTAGAGTGTAAGTGGCTACAACTCTAATAGTTTTTTATACGTTTTCCTATTATAAGAACTAAAAAAAAAAAGGTTGAATATGTCACCATGTATTTGGCAGAATAAGAAGCATAATCTCTAAATTTTTCAAAAATAAAAATATTTTCTTTACTTTTGAAAATATTAAAAAAAACAAAATTTATAACTCAAAGTAAATCTTAAACCTATGAAGAGGACCAAACTAATCCTTGAGAGAGGTGCAATCCACGGATAGACTCTCTCTTTAGGTATTCAAATGAGTCGAAAGCAAAGGCTCATATCTATGTGGCCAAATGGGTTATGATTTACACAAGATAGGATTATGCACTATAAATATGATTTTCAATAACTTGACAAATTTTACATTATTTTAACAATTATTTTAACATAAACGAATAAGTTTGAACCATCCTTTAAAACGAAATAAAATAAATTTGGCCCTATAATTTAGATATACAAACATTATCACTTAATTTGGGATTGTTGATAATATCTACATAAAAGCATGAATTTTCATTACATATATATATCTACATAAAACGCACAAAAAATTCCTCAACTTTTCAAAATTTCACGTTTTATTCCTGAACTGTCGATTGCACGATTAATTCCTCAACTTATTAATGATTGTTTGAAATTGGGTTTCGTTTAATTAGGCATTAACGACAGTTAGACGGAAAACGAGTCCGACGTCGGAGTTTATATTCTCAGACACAAAACACACAAAAAATTCCTCAACGTTTCAAAATTGAACGTTTTATTCCTGGACTGTCGATTGCACGATTAATTCCTCAACCTATTGATGATTGTTTGCAATTGGGTTTCGCTTTATTAGGCGTTAACAACAATTAGACGGGATAACGAGTCCGTTAACTTAAAATCAATTTTCTTCGGAGCTTATACATCACAAACATCACATCTGTTAAGTAAATCGCAGCTGGTTCTTTGTGATGTTTTTCATGCTTTTGGTGTCTCAATTCTTGGAAATCACCTCTGCTCACTGTTGGTAATTTAGGGTTTGTGGTTTTGGAAAGAAGTGAACTTATGTGATAACGCCGGTGAAGAACATATAAGCTCCGACGAAAATTGATTTTAAGTTAACGGACTCATTATCCCGTCTAATTGTCGTTAACGCCTAATAAAGCAAAACTCAATTTCAAACAATCATCAATAGGTTGAGGAATTAATCGTGCAATCGACAGTCCAGGAATTAAACGTTCAATTTTAAAACGTTGAGGAATTTTTTGTGCGTTTTGTGTCTGAGAATATAAACTCCGACGTCGGACTCGTTTTCCGTCTAACTGTCGTTAATGCCTAATTAAACGAAACCTAATTTCAAACAATCATTAATAAGTTGAGGAATTAATCGTGCAATCGACAGTTCATGAATAAAACGTTAAATTTTGAAAAGTTGATGAATTTTTTGTGCGTTTTCCCATATATATATATATATATATTGGGAAGCCAACATTTTCTTGATTGAAATTTATATATGTGATTTTGTTATCATTTACAAGCTATATGTATCATTTGTGCTTCCTTTTTTACTTTAAAATAGTTGTACAACAGCTAATTTATTTAATAGCTCGCTTATCTTTCTCTTTGGCATCTCCAACCATACCCCAATTCACACTCCAAATGCCATTTTAGAGTAAAATTTGCTTCAACCCTACTCAATTTCAACTTCAAAATGGAATAGTGCCATTTTTTCTTCGAATATGGATCGACCCCATTTTCAACTCCTCCATTTTAAACTTGAAATTTTTTAGTTACAAAGTAGTTATTTAAAGTTTAAATGATTTCAGTACAAGAGTTATAAATTTTATATTTTCTTCAACTAAATAAAATGTACATGACATATATTTAATAGAATAGATAATCATCAAAACTGATACTAAATTTAACAATACAGAAAAAGTACTGAAATTTGAAATAACATCAAACGTATGGGAAAATATTCAAATGGTGATCATAAAATTAAAATCCACTTTGTGCTGTTATTTTTATGTGGTGTAATGTGTTTTTTATTTATATTATAATGGTTAAATTTAATTAAATATAATCGTTTGTGAAAGTTTGAAAGAAAAAAAATAAAGGGTTAATTTGTAAATTATATAGATAAAGTATAAGTTTAGTGTGAATAATAAATAAGAATATACTTAGCATATACTTGAAACATTATTTTTCAAAATAGAAAATGGAATAATGCATTGGAGAAAAACACATCCTCATTGTGGAGTTACTCCAAGAGTCCAAGAGTTTTACATAGGAGATGCTCTTACCTCGCTTGGGTTTGCTTTCAATTACTTGCTTTTAAAAACATTTTAGTAATTACGTACCCGTTCAATTATGTTTCTTAAATATTTGTGTATGGTTTATCCACTCTTTATTAAGCTACGCCAAGTGTTGGAGGAAGTTGACAGTTATCAAGTAATTGATTAGTTGACGAAGTTATTCGCCTAATAACTTTGCTACAAACCTTGATGAGTAGTTGTCTTTTTGAAAGTTGGCAACCGAACTTTAGTATAGTATAATACTATAATGCTCTCGAAAAATGGATACCTCTTTCAGCTGCAGTTATCTTTTATCGTCGCATTTATATATACATGAACTCCTAACAAAAGCTTGAAAGCCTTTTATCAAATCAAATCAAAAAAAAAAAAAAAACTCCTAACAAAAGCTTGTATCCTATAGTGGTGGGCAAGCAGACTTGTATTGCAAGAAATGGCAGTGGATACATTTCTCCTGAACGACACTGAAATCAATGATAACGGTGAGCTCATTGTTGATTATACTATTTTGACTATCCATAAAGAATAAACTAGTGAATTATTCTGTGTCCATCACCTGATTGAAAGCTTGTCCTGTCGCAGGTTGGTTTTACTGTCTAAGTCTTGTTTCTCTTCTTCCAATAAGGCAATAAAACTGTGTATCCTTTTCTTGAATTGACAAGCAATATTGTTTCTGGCCTCATATTTTCTAATTAGACAGATAAAACAAACGGCCTACGTACCCGCTCGTGTATTTAAACCCTAACCAAACCATAAATCGCAAGAGTGATGTGGGATTCCATGAGGCGCAGTCACAACCGTGTGAAAATTTAACCAATATTACAGTAAAAGATTAGCTTCAAATAATGGTTATAATTCATCACATAGTACAAAAGAAACACATTTCTTCATTTTGTTTCTCACAAGTATATTTATTTTGTGAACTACAATAAAACCAAAACAACACAAAAGCAGAAATAAGGTATATTTATTTCTACTCAAAAGTTCAGAACAAAAAACATATAAGGGGAATATTATAAAGGTCCGAAAATTAAAAGCATCCAAAAAAAAAAAAGAAAAAAAACATGTAAAATATTTGGACTCTACAAGTCTAGTAACTGACAAAAAAGAAAAATAACAACACCTGAAAAATTGCTCAAGATAAAAGCAAACATCAACGGCTGAGATTTTTCCCGTCAGGTAATCAATCGATTTTGACAGATGAAAAGAGATAATGGACGAAGTAAAAGGAAGTGAGGAAGCCAATGGTTCCAGTAGCGAGCATGATTGCAATTGCCATAAGCAGAGAGTAACCAATGTAAAGCATTGCCGAGACCGGTCCGCTCAGACTCTGCAGATCAAAGACCAAATAGTTGATGGAGTAAGCAAAGACGTACAATGCCACCGAACCAGACGCATAGAACGCTTTCCACCACCATCGCCAATCCTCGACGCATAGGTGCATATAGGTCAAGACCACGGAAACTTCCGCACACACGACAACCAAAAGAAGCAGAACTATGAGTAAGAACCCGAACACGTAGTAGAATCTCCCTAACCATATGCTGGAGAAGATGAAGAAGAGTTCTATGAATAAGGTTCCGAAAGGAAGTGTTCCTGCTCCGAGGACGAGAAGCCACGACGGGTATTTCCGTTCTGGGATTTCCCTTGGAATCTGGTTGGTCCTCACTGGGAACTGGATTGCTTCTGCTTTTGTCCCTAAGAATCCTCCAAACAAGGTGAGCGGAACGGAGATGCAGAACCATAGAGCTATGAGCTCGAAGTAGAGCGATATCGGGATCGCACCAGTGCTGTTGCTGTGCCAGAGAAGGAAGTTGAGTACTGTTAGTATAACAAAAGCAATACCGGGGAAGAAACATGCGATGGACCATGAAAGTGATCTCCATCCTTCTGAAGTTCCCTTGACGGTTCTCCAGAGACGAACACCAGCGTACCCAGCAGCAATCCCCAAGAACAGGTAGAGAATAATCATCCCTGTTAGTAACATTCCTCTTGAAGCAGGCGACATGAATCCAAGTGCTGCGAAAACAATTGTGACAACAGCCATTCCTGTGATCCGAACCCCGTCTCCCACCATAATGCAGAGAAGCTTCGATAGTTCTGGTTCTCTGAACACATCTCCGACGACAAGTTTCCATCCAGAGAGCTCCTCATTCATCTGTGCCTGAGCTTCCTTGTCCAGCTCCTCGTACTTTGTCAAATCCCTTCTCACTGTCCTCAGGAATATGACGAAAACTATACCCGCGAGAAAGAAGATCACCATAAGGGAGTTCAGAATAGAGAACCAATGGACACGAGCACCTTCCATTTTCAAATACGCATCCCATCTCGATGGCCATCTTGTCTCACTCCTAACGAATTCAACTTCATAAGTGAAGGTTATTCTCTCGTTCTCTTTAATGATCTGAGCTTTGTCAAGCTCCAATGGACAGTTAACCGAAGGAACAGGGTCATACATGTGAAGCTGCTTCGCCATTTTGTCAGAATCATACTTCACACTACAGGGAACAACCTCAAAGCCAACTATCTCATACCCGAGAGCCTTCTTTTTATCAGCTTCAGAGATCACACCCATACCTTCTTCACCCGTGCCAATCACCTCCATGACATTCCCTTCATACTCATGGACCAAGACCTTAAACTTCAAATGATTAATGATGTAATCATCATTGCTGTTAGGCGGTGAATATCCAACAGGGTATCCAGTCCACTGGATGGTAACCCCATTCTGCTTGGCGAATCTCAAAGCTGGCAAGTTATCAAGAATCATATTCACTTGGTACAACTCACGAGTCCTCTGTTTCAAGAGCTTGACCTCATGCTCGTTCAAAGGACTCGTGGTGCAGAGATAGAGAGACTCGTTCTTGTTCATCCGAAACCTATAAGCAGAGTTATCAATCTGATCCCCCATGAGAAGCTCCCCAAGATTCTCAGCGCTCTTCTTAATGCCCTCAATCGGTTTGCAGTAGGGAAGACTGTAGAAACCGAAAGGAAGCTCGGTTTCAATAGACGTCAAGGAATTGACTTTGGCGAAGATTGGGTCTCCGTTTGAATATGTATGCATATAACTCCCTGGCAAGTAGAATCCATTGCAAAGCTGACTAACAAACACCAGCAAGACGAAAACTCGGTACACAGCAAACATTTTCCCTTCCTGTATTGAAACAAAAAACCAATAATCCTTTTCAACAATGCTTGATTCAAAATCACTCCGAAACAAGTCAGTTTCATAAAATCGAAAATCTAAATGTTCGTGTATATAGATCAAGCCACCAAACGTTGATGCGTGATAACCAGATTCGGAATTGACGTTAAACAGATTGCGAGATCAAAAAGATGGAAACAGTTCGTCGAGTTTCAAATTGGAAAATCAGATCCCATCGGATCATAAACGGAAACTAAAACTCCAAAAGCTAATTGATAATTGGTATGAGTAAGAACGAAGATCAATGAAAATGTGTATACGAAATACCAAACCAAACGCCAAAATCAAAGACGATGCAAACGACAGATCTCAGAATCTCGCGAAATGAGAAAGAGCAAACCTGACGCAGATCCAGGTTACGAGATCTTCAACGAAGTCAGATCCAGGGGTACGAGAAGGAGCTCTTGTTCTCTCTCTCTCTCTCTCTCTCTCTGTGTATAAGTCACGCTGCTAATCTCCTCTTGCCTTGCTTAGAGCGTTCGCAAAGAGCGAATAACGAAAATCAAGAATATCGTGGGTGGGGTAGTTATTCCCTGCGACGCAAACACATGTGTCGGTGATACGATCACCGTTCCTCACTTCATCTAATGTTGTCACTCGGGTATTTTGTTATTTAGCGGAAAAAAAATTGAAAATTATTTTAGGCAAGAAACTGAATGTGATTCTACTCTTATCAATTTTTTATTATTTTTAATAAAAAATTATAATCATAATTTGTATGTATTTTTTTGGTAAAAATAGTAATATGTTTGTCTTTCTTTTTTCTTTTGGTAAAATAATAATAATAATATGTATATGTAATCCCGATAATTGTTTAATTGCATAATTTCAAATGGTTATAGTTATTATTTATTAGTTTAAAGCTACTATTCCATTGTATAAAATATTAGAAAATACCAAAATAATTTTTTTCCAAAAATATAATGTGGTTTGGTATGTCTCAAAATTATTTAAATATTGATGAATTGTCTATTGTAGATGATAAAACGTTTTTGTCGATCTTTGTGAAAAAAAAAAAAACAAAGTGAAAAGTTGCCTAAAAGACGATCGTGGAGATTAAAATGCAACTAGGTGGTAATATGCGCCCTTGCGCGGGGTGAAAAATTTATAAACTACTTTATTAAATATGATTTTAAAATTATTTGCAATGAAAATAATTTAATAGGTTTTATGTATATGATAATATTATTTTTGATAAATAATATTTTTTTGTTAATAATTTAATTACAATTATAATGTTCTATTAAAAATCATATTAAACAAAAAAATACTTATAAATTTATTTTAGTTTTTTATAATATCTTATCATTTTAGTTATTTTTATAATATATTTTTGAACCACCATCTAACTTTATTTTCAATGTGGGAATTTCAAATCATACTCATATTTTTTATCATTTAAGTATAATAAACTTCTATTTATTTTTAAATGTTACCAAAACTTAAAAAACATATTATTTTAAAATTTATTCAAAAATATTAAATATATATAAATAGATAGGTTTATTAAATTTTATATTGTTTTTCAATTATTTAAAATTACACATACTTCAATAGAAATTTTATAAAATTTTAAACTTTTGATCAAATAAAAATATTTACCATATTTTAAAATTGTGCTAAAATTATGATATAATATCTTAATATTTTAATATTTTAACTTCTCATTATGTAGAAATTTTATAATATTCAACTTTTTGATAAAAAATATTTTAAATATTTTAACTTTTTAACCAAGTTAAGCTATCAACTTTTTCACAGTGAAATATTTATAATAATATAAATTTTATTTGGTTTAATTATATAGTTTTATTAAAAAACCATATTAAACCAAATATATATTGATAAATTTGGATACTTATAAAATTAAGCTTCCAATTCTTATGGTTTCTTATCATTTTGGTTCTTTTTATAATAGTTATACATTTTTATTTTCAATGTGGGACTTTGATGATATACTTATTTTTTCATCATCTCAATAATTGATATCTGTTTTTAAAAATTCAAATTATAATTTGTGTAAAAAAAAGTACAATTTTTAATATATGGGTAATGTGATAATTTCTTTATTTCTATAAAATTTAGTCCAACCAAGAAATGAGAGAAAAATGTAGTATTTAAGCAAATGATTAATGTGATATATTTGATAAGATATGGAAATAATGATAACATCTTTATAATTAAATGTTGAAATATGTATAAATAATTGATATAAACTATTCTCTAACCAAACTAATACAATGACATATAATGTAATTAATCTAGTAATTTTTGTCTTAATTAATATTTGTTTTGAGAATGATTATGGTGATAACACATCATCATGTCAATTTTGTTAATACCACATGACACAGGTTATTATTGTAGTATTTTCTCTTTAATATATTAGGGTTTTTTCAATTATTAATATGTTGGATCTCATAGTAGAGTCATAACTCATTTGTTACTGTAGAAAATTAAAGGAATTAAATGATGTTTGAATGTTACTCATCAACAACTCTTTTTTTATAAATATAAGCTCTTTGTTGTTGAGGAGTACCTTCAACAATGGTTGTTGAAGAGTAACCTTCAACCGATGGAATTGGACCGATATTTAACTTGATTGTTGAAAATAAGAGCCGTCTAATGATGTTAAGGGCGATTAATTGTCAAGGTGAAACAAAAATCGGTGAGATGATTGCAGAGTTGATCATAGTTTTCATAAAATAGCTCGGACATGAGAATGTGGTTAAGATAATCACTCATAATGCTTTGAATTTTGTAAAACGCTCGTGTAGTCATTTCAACTAAGTTTCTTACTATCTTTTGAACACCATATGTGGTTCACACCTTGAACCTTGCTTTGAAGAACACATGTGCACTATTATTAAAGCACAAGAAACAATGAAGATGTGTATGAATGTTGTTATTGGATAAAGTCTATCAGTGAGGATATGACTTGGATCAAGAATTTCATTATGAACTATAAAATGAGGCTTTTAATGTTCATTGAGCATTGTAAAATTAAGCTCTTTACAATTGCTTTTACAAAGTTTATAATCTATCTTGTTAACTTTTAATATTACTTAAGAATATATGAAGTTTAAGATCATTAAATTTATTTAAATACATAAAAAATATCATTAAATTTATTTTAACTGGTTTGCCTCCATAGTTCTGATGTTGAAGAGATACAAAAAAAGATAGAGGAAAAACAGATATGGATAAGTAACCAAATGTGTATAGACAAAATGCAATCACAAATGTAATAAAACATTCAAAATAATTATGATTTATGATTATGCAGTGTTTTTTTATAATTCATTGATTTTACTTTATAATGTATAAATAATATTCATAACGAATCTTTAATAACATATGTGAAATTTGCAAGAAGAAAAAAAAGAAAAAAATTAATAAATTTATATGTATAAATAATAACAAATTTAGAATTAAGAAAATTGTTTTGTTGATCATTTGTCCTTACCATTCAGACCTTAAATTAAAAGTTGAATTAAAAATATGACTCGGTTAATAATATGATTTTATGTAAGATGAGATCCGTATTTTATTCGAACAGAAACCACATAACTTGTCTCGGGTATTTTAGGCTAATATTTTTATTATTCGTTATGAAGATTTTGGTTGTGAAGGCCCAACCGAAGCCCATCAATGAATCCTGCAGATGGAATCAGATAACTCCGTCGACAAAATTTTAAGTTGATCAGAAACCGTCATCAGCGCTCGTATCCGCCGAGATTTCGAACCACGACCTTGACGAGAACGAAAGAGATGAGTGTCTTAGTCGATGAGATTGCGCCGATTCGCGAAGAGAATGCGGCTGAGTATCGTCGTATGGTGGAGAAGTATTGGGATCATGTGGCGAAAACCGATGTAATTTTGTGGGTTGATTGTTTGGCAAATCTGGCTTAGGGTTTCGATATGGAGGATATGCCGCCACTAATGTGGGGTTATAATGGTGGAAGTTATAGTGAAGGATTAGCGCAACATCACTGTGAGAAGGAGAAGAAGCGTCCTTGTTGGGGGGCTTAGTCATCCTTTATGCTAGGCTTGGGCTTCATCAGGTAGAATTGATTTTTCTTTTTTTCTTTCCTTGTTTCTTTGACATGAAGTATCAATTCAAGTTTTGTTACTTATGTGAAACGCCAGGGGAAAAACATGCAGCTCAGTTTCGTAAAGAAATTCAATTATTCCCTCTAAGGAGCTAGATGAATGTAAGGATCAAACTTTTCAAACACGAAGATCATTTTGGCAAATTCGATGTGGCATCTTATATTGCTAGACCTCTAGGTAATCTTGTTGTGCGTTGTGGATTTGTATACAAGTCCTTCCTTGTTTGTATGTCTCTTACTTGCTGTATTTATATTGATTTAATCTTGTATTAGGAACCAAGGATCCAAGACGAAATTGAATTGAAGTCGGTTAAAGGCCTTGTGTGGCTGACCATAATCATTTGTTAAATTCAAAACCAACTTCCTCATGCATTTGAATCAAAACTTTAATATCTTCTATGTGGCCAAATCGAATGATTTAATAATTTCACGCTTGAGGGAAATCGATCCCTAACCTAAACCAACATGTAATTCCTCATCAAGTGAACAACAAAAGTTGAACTATCTCACTCCAAAAGATTGAATAATGACCACAAGGTTTCAACCTAGTGTTAGATCACTTACTCATCTCCAAAATATATCGTGTCACACTTTCTACTTAAGCGAACTGCACAACATAATCAACCAAACGGTCACACGTTTTAAACAAAAATAATAAAATAAAATCGAGAAGGATTAGGTAGATAAATTTTTGATGCTGATATTTTGTGTAGTTTTCCATGTTTAGGAACTAGAAATAAGTGAGTAGTTATTGAAGCTTAAAATCAATGAAATATTAGGGTTTCTTAGTTTCTATGATTGTGTGTCGCCAATCAACATCAGCATCACATACAACGACACAATTAAGTAACATTTGTAACTAACATATTTTTCGTTCTTTTACAAATTGTTACTATAGTTCATCTTATTCTTTGAACTACAACCATGATCATGATCATTGAATGATAACCAACAAATATAGCACCTTACGTGAATAATACATTTGTTGTTATCATTCAATATCATGGTTGTTGTTCAAATAATTAGAGGACAAACGATAACCATTTATGTGAATCAACATTTACATGGATGATACATCATCTCCTCTAAATTGCACAAAATGTGATTTATCGTGGTCCGATGACTCAAGGTGCTGGATTTACTAGTTAACATTCTACTGTTCAAAAATTTAGAGGAGAACTAGTTGTCATTTGCAAAAGCAGTAATGGAGAAAACGTTGGGGATAAGGGTTACTTAATGGTGTCTTTGGATGTGATGCTCACTTTGATTGATGTCACACAATCAGTGAAACTAAGAGGAATGTAGCATCCACGCTCACCGCACCAATTTGTTAAGTAAAGAGTACGTTTATTCACTTAACAAGCCAATTACAACGCCGGATGTATCGGTATCTCTCCGATGACAAACGACGGCCAAATCGATCGGAAGACAAGCCTTCTCGATCGCCAATTTGCAGAGAGAGTTTCTCTAACAAACTAATTCTCTTTACAAAAATATCTGGATAATCCCACCGAAAGCAACAACACACAATAAGAAGAAGAAGCTGCACAAACTAGCTGTATAATTGATTCCAGCTCATCAGCTCTCCCTCGTTTTGACTTCTTCCTCTTCCTAATGTATCGATTCAACACTCTAACAATATTACCACGATAAATCATATTTATCAGCAACAAAGTTTACTTTTGCTGCTCTTGTGTTTATTATTTGTTTGGATGAATCTTATTTTAGGTAAATGTAATTAGCTATGCAAAAAATTGTATATGACAATTTTGTGCAATTAAGGTGCAATGAGTGTCATGCCTAAATTATTTAGGGGCTTGAAACGAACTTGCCCCTTTTTACAAAACGACAATACATGAAGAATCATAAATATAGTTTCATTGGTAATGGGAAAGAAAACAAGAAATTTCATCAAAGAGGCTGATGATGGTGATGAGAAATCTATTTAAAAGGAGAAAGAGGGTCAAGTAGGATACGTTACAAATCCTTGAAGCACATGATCGCTGAAGAAATAAATAGTTGATTTTTAATTTTCTTTTTTCCATTGATCATAATTTAGTTTTGTATATATCAACTCGAGAAAATGTTGATTTGTTTGATCTGTGCTGATATTTCTTCCATTCTTGAAGTAGCACTCATAGTCATCATGGTTGTCTATCTTGCAAATATGGGTACTTAGTTTGGTTGTTCACCATGTTGTCTATCTTGCAAGTATATTTTACTGATTTTGTTTTCTTATCTTGCACATCTTCTGCTACATATTTCTATAAGAAAAACAGAGGAGTGAACTCTGTTTTCTCCATACCTTGCCATGATTTTATATTGACTTTCAGAAATTGCTATTCTATCCCGAGGCATGTAAATATAATTGTAGTACTTTCATAATCAACCCTTGGAAAGATCCAGTCACTTTACTCAGTAGAAACTAATTTGTTCGTTCAATTTCAAACCAAGATCACAAGTGTTCTAGAGCTAAGCAATATATAGACAAGTACGAGAAGAAGGAGATCATGGGATTCTTCGTTTCCTCGAAATGACTCTTCTGTTTAATGAGACCTGGGGCTGAGCAACAACAGATATGCCTTGCTTGTGTGCTTCAACCATTGAATACACCTGCACTCCATCAACACTTTACTTACTTTTAACCATAGAGTTCTCAAATCAAACAATCATGAATCTTCTTTAAATCAAAACATATGAAAATATTGTCTATTTCAAAACTTGTTCCTTCTCAACAATCAAATCCAAGGATCACCTTTATATATGATCTGAAAGAAAAAAGAGATACCTTTCTAACAGCCGATGTAAGTCCCATGGTGGAAAGAACATCACTATTCACACACTTCCATGTCAGATTGTCCTTCGCATGATCTTTGAACAGCTCATCTGTTTCACCTTCTATGACACAGAGAAGAAAGTAACTTCTTATCCATGTCTATGGAAAAGAGAGACCAAGAAAGAAAGAGATAGATAAGGCTCAAACCTGTAAGTTGTACGACTAATAGCTCCACATATATTTTCCGACGAATGTGTGTGAAGATGTGAACGAACTCTCCAAGTTCTCTTCTTGAAACTATAGTGCATGTTTTCTTGGCTTCTACATGAAATGTTTCCTTAAGGTAGACGTCGATCGCGTTCCTCCTTGTTTCGAAATCAGCTTCCTCTTCCAATATAACAGATGGGAACTCCCAAAGACCAGCAAGCAGACCCTCTTCAGGTCTCTTTATAAGAACAAATCTACCTCCTGATTGGTTCCTCTCCTGATTCAGTATTTCCAAAACACACACGCAACAAAAGTCGCACCTTGGCTTGGCCTTGACTACTTTTGTAGGATAATCCGTCACAGGATTGGTTCTGTTTTCCTGGAAAAGCGAATATGCACGGCATTGGCTTGAAACAGGACAAGAAGAGCAACTTGGCTTTGATA
The DNA here is from genome assembly GCA_026724425.1 of Erythrophleum ivorense. Taxonomy (NCBI): domain Eukaryota; kingdom Viridiplantae; phylum Streptophyta; class Magnoliopsida; order Fabales; family Fabaceae; genus Erythrophleum; species Erythrophleum ivorense. The sequence goes on from JAIUCV010000084.1 coordinate 2,426,804, forward strand.
CACTGCATAGAGTCGCACCAAGCTCCATTAGAGACTGGTTGAAATCTCCAGGACGTGAAGGATCCACTAGCTGCGCAGCTAGTTTCCTGAAAGAAAAAAGTTACCAGTTATTTTGTTTATCCTCTCTACTTGTTATTATCTTGAACAGCGAGACATCTGAGCAAATGCAAAAGTTTGTTCTCACCAGAAATTCTTGACGGTAAGACGGTCTTTTGGATTAGCTGAGATTGCCTTTAGTCTGGCAAGCACTCTTATCACGTTTCCATCAACAACAGGTACCACCTGGAAACAGAATGAAGTAATGATTACTTAAATGTCTTACATCTATGACTGAAGAAGAAAACTGACTCACCTCATTGAAAGCAATTGAAGCAATTGCTCCGGCTGTGTACTCTCCTATTCCTTTAACTTTCATCAAGCTAGATGCTTGATTTGGAAAACCATCATTCCCTTCAACAACCATCTTTGCTCCCTAACAGAATCAAAACAAGAAAGAGTGGATTTAATACGTTAATTAATGGAAGTATCAACTTGTTGTCATTGCATAGTGTATTCACCTCTAAAAGAAAACGTGCCCGCCGATAGTACCCCAAACCTGCCCACATTTCGTTTACCTCCTGCAGAGCAAAGAACTCAAACTGTTTAGTAGCAATAATCAAAAACTTTCTCATGATTAAGAAACTTTCTCATGCCCTACAAACCTCCCATTTGCATAATAGACATTACTAGATTACTCTCTTCCCTATTAATGATAGGAAAATACAGAGTGAAACAGAAAAGATTAGTCCTTTGCTTACCGATTCTAGTGGAGCATTTGTAGGGTTATTCCCATTTTTGTCAAATGGTAAGTAACATTGAAAACACAGACACTCTTTACAAAGGAACCAGTTTGGCAAAACAATGACAACCACATAACCAAAGAAAAGAAAGCTATTTTCTTCATCCACCAATGGTATGAAAATGCAGAGCAAAACTAGAAAGATTAAGCCTTTACTTCAAACGAGACATTTGTAGCACATCAAAAGGATTCTCTAACAACCACAAAATAATTCAAACGAGACATTTGTAGGGTTTATTCTCAATTTCTCATATAGTAGCCTTGAAAACACAAAGGACCCCATTTTCAGAAACAATGAGAAGCGAACAACCACATAACCTAAGAAAAGAAAGCTCTTTTCTTCATCTAATTGATTCTTCCTCAAATTGAAATTAGAAAGAATCACCTCAAGGGAAGCTTGAGCAAGGTCGTAAATGGTGGGCCATTTATGCATCCAACGTTTATAATACTCCATCACAGTCTGAACCCTAGTTTGCTGCAGCATAATCTCCGATACCCAAACCTCATAAGCTCTTTTCTCCTTTTCATCTTCACTATATCTCTTTCTCCATGGAAGATCTCGCTGACTCGCATCGTACCAGTCAAGCAAAGAGACTCTGATTTTATGGGTTTCCTTTTCGCTGAAGAGATCCTCCATATCAATGGATTCTTTTTCTTCTACTGTTTTATGTCGACACTTTCTCATGAGTTTCTCGCGAGGAACAGAAGAATGCAACATTGATTTGCTCTTAAAGCTCGAACCTTTGCAATGCCAACTCAGTATGGTCTCTGGATTTTGTCTCTTTGAAGCGACCGTTGATCTTTCAAATGTAGGGTTTATTAGACGCACGCGAAGATGAAGAAGAGCCATTCAAATTGGGAGGGATCGAGGAGACCATATTGACGCATTCATATAGTATGAGACGAAATCAAAGAATTTGACATTTAATGGGGATTACTATGAAATAAAATCGAACTTTTGATGTAAAATGCAATTTTTAAAAAGGACTCATTTACGAAAATAGGCATAGTTAGGTTTAATTCGGTCGGATTTCCAGATTAAAAACATATATATAAATGTGCAATTCTTAAAAATACTACAAAAATAAGTTTATAGTCCACATATACCAGCTAGTTTTATCTTTTCATCTCTACCATAAAAATTGCTTCGTTTCAAAAATTAAATTTTTTTAAACCAAACCAAACTGTCACTTTTTATGTGAGAGTAATCAAAATATTTAAAAATGAAAACAAAATGAGGTGGTAAGATAATTGACCTCGTTGGACCTTGAATTTCACTTCTTGGTGAGTCTAAATTTTATATGCCAACAGTTTTAAGAAAGTAATCAGGTTTAAGACTTATTTTATATAATAAACCCCGAATGTTTCCAAGAACACCATATAACAACCTTTTCCCATAAAAGAAAACAAAAGGAACATAGAGCAACAACAACAAAAAAACCGAATGTGATCCTGCTATTTCCTAAAAAGTCTGTACACAATTTCTCAAGTAACGTAGATTTTAGAATTTTTCAATGCTTGAGAATAATGCAGTGAACAAAAAAAACATCTCTGATCTATACAATCTTCCCCTATCTATTGCCTTCCATGATTGTCCAGATTAGAGCTACAACTACTGCTTAGACCCTCGCCTACCTGCAATGTAGTAATCCACACAAGTAAGAAACTCAAATCATCCACCAAAAACATATCAAGCATCAAGAGACTAACTCAGCAAAAAAAACCAGACCATTGGCATATATCTGGCAAGTTTTGAAACATAGAAACAGGGAACAAGCAAGACAAGAAACTTTAGTTGTAATAGATGACTTTTGAGAAGAATATCATACTTGTATATCTGGTCCTGCACAATTGATTCCTTTCAGGTTGAGCTTTTTCGATATATGGAGCAATCAAGGTATCCAATTTCACCAGCCAGAGAGCAATCGCAGAAGTTGTTTGAGGCAAAGATGGGAAGCAACTTATAATTCCTCCCATTGTAGCATTAGAATGCTCTTCATCACCAGAGTGCCATAACCAAACTTCAGTAATCGCCCCAACAAAGTCCCCAATCACCTTCAGATATTGCACATCAGGTTTTATCATTAAGATGCACTTAAGAGATCAGTCAGACTAAAGAGGGAGACTTGTATAATAGATTGAAAACCTGTATAAGTTCAGACAATGTTGAGCTTCGCCGTAGTCTTTTCGCCCATAACCTATGTGCTGACTTTCTCCATGCACCAATCAAGGCATCTTCAGGCATAGCAGACTGCAGATTGTTACAACACAAACAAAAAGTAGGCATCTGTTAATAAACTTGAAGAACACCGAAAATGGTAAAGCAAATGACTATTGACCGACCTCAATGGCATAAACTGCAGCCTTTAATGATTGTAACTGGGAAGATAGAACTCTATGATGTGGAAATGTATCACTCTCTTCTTTCTCCCTGCACGTTGCCGCATGAATCGCATATCTTTCTTCAAGATCTATGTCAAGCTCAAACGTAGCATGGCAAATCTTACAGTGCTTCTCATCTCTCCAATACAAATCATGACAACTCTTACACCTAGTAAGTGAATCAAGGTAGGATCTTCGGCTGTGTTTAACGGCACTGAGATTCAAATAAAAATTAGCCCAAATCCATTCATCAAACTCCTGAAGAAGGCTCCACAATAGGCTTTTCTCCCGCTTACTCCCAATCTCAAATACTATCATGGCACGTTGCGAGGAGAATCGATCATTGGCAATCTCATTCAGACATAGGTTGTTGTCTATATCAGAAACAGGTGAAGAACTGTCCTCTCTGACTATATCTGTGAAATGATCTGTATCCGACTGGGTCACCTGTCTACTCAACATGGCTTCACAAAGAAATCTTTCCCGTTTCTCCAACGACTCAATAAGACGTGCTTCCCGTATACCTCTATCGTCCAAAACTGACAAAAGTGACCGTAAGGCCTACACCAAGTGAAAAGAGGAAAACATAAGGCACATAATCATCTTAGTTTTAAATAGCGCTGGGCGCTTCGAGGCACCACTGTCCTTGCTTAGCGCTCTGCGCCTAGGCGCTCAAAGGCGCTAGCTTTATGGATTCGAGGCGCCCACTAAAAGCAAAGGCTATGTACTTGTTTTAGTGAGACAATTAACATATGTTTTGATTCTTTATCTAATCCAAACTCAACGTACTTAATAGAAGACGTTGAAAAATCAAAACCAAAATCCAATCCCAATCATAAAAACAAAAAGCCGAGAAAGAAAATAAACCCGTCATCATCAAAATCCAATTCAAATCCAGATTTAGATAGTCTTAAATCACTAATAATCTATATCATCATCACCTAACAAGCTTAAGTCATCCTCGTAAGCTAAAATGTTGAAACAATAACGATTAAAACCTTTTGTTTAGAAAACGAAACACAGACACCTATCTACAGATCTAACTCATGTGTCTAATCCAAAAAGCTCAGGCTTCCAATGCCTTGCGCTTTGGTCCGACGCGCACAAAGGCGCACATAAGCGCACGCCTTTTGGATGTGGTTGTGCCTTGATTACCTAAGGCGTTTACATCATAGCCTACCTAAGGCGTTTACATCATAGCCTCATTGCGCCTAGCGCCTAGGCACGCCTAAGGCACGCTTTTTTAAACTAAGATAATCATACAACCTTCATATGCCTAGTAAGCAGAGTATATAAGATTTCAGGAAGAGCACAGTTATATTACCTCCTTGTCGCTGATAACTTCCCAGTGACCATCTTCAGAAGATTCAAAGTACACACATCTATGACCAGGGTCGTTCGCGTTGCATGGGCCTACGAAAAGCCAGTACCGGTTGAACCTACGATCAGAACCAAGGTATACAGATTGCATAGGGTGACCTCCATCCTGCTTTGCAAAGGCCCCCGAAACTGATGAGGAATCAACTGGATGAGAATCAGACGATTTAGATAAATCTTTCATTCCATGACGCTCTCCTCCATGGACCCATGATACGCGTGGATGTCCGTACTGATTAGAGGATGATCTCTTAATTTTTCCACCAGAACCATGACTATAGATACTAGGGGCAGGGGCAAAGTCAACCACAGCTCTCGGAAGATCCTGTGGTACAAGATCAAAGTTAGCACTACGCAACAGTTATATATAGCTGTTACAAGAAAAACATATTCCATTTACTGCCAAATATAAGTATTATTTTCTCAAGTCTCAGAGGCAGAGGGTATCAATTTTTAAGTTCATCTACAGAAACAATCTTTAGCCAAGGAGAAATGAAATGGACAGAACATCCATCTGCTAAAGCTTTTATTAGAGATGCAAAGATGGAGCGATCTAGCACTCAGGTTTTAAAAGTTATTCAGCTTCTCAAGAGTTAGTACAATATTTGGTCTACATAGTATGGGGGTTACCTCCATTCTGATCGTGGAACCAGAACTAAGAAGATCAATCAACGCCACAAAAACATCCAACTTCTCTTCAATGCGTAAGTCTGAATATTCCCCTTCCATTAGCCCCAACAACCATGGTTCTCCGGGATGGCTTTCATCAATCTCACTACAACCTTCAGGCATTTTACTTTTATGCCTCCGCCTTTTACTACACTTGACTTTTTGAAGTGCAAGATTTTGAGAAATACGCTCGATCTCGTCACCAGAACTAAATGAGCAATCATCAGACTCATCATCAACACTCCCAGACTCATCCGAATCAGACTGGCTCTTGTCGGGGTTTTCAGAAAAGAAACAATTAACACGCACACGATATGTTGATTCAGATATCTTTTCGAATAATGTAATATCACTCGCCAGAGTTGAACTTATTGAATGCTCTTGTTCTTCTGATGCAGTAGCAAGATTCAGCACAGCAACCTACAAATGCCCAACCATCAGCCTATTCTACTAGATATCATCTAAGATTTTAGAAAGCAGCAGAACAGTACAAGTATACGACCTATCAATTTAGTCCAAATTAATCACTTATAATAATTTCAAAAAAAAAAAAACAAACCTCTGCTGCATTGGCCAACTCGGATATTTTCAAGCCATTATTGCCTTCCTTATTAAGCAGTCTAAATAATTCACCCTTTAACGTTCCAAGACGAAGGCCATACTTTTTCATGAGTCTCCTTTCCTAGAGGAAGAAGAAAGGTACCATCAACCAATGCATCAAAAAAAGAAAAATAAACCACTAAACAACACAAACAAGTGGATGTAAATAACAATAACGAAACAAATACATGGTACTGTTTTGATAAAAGAGAACTATCATGTTCTTTGATAAAACATAGCCAAGAAAATAAAGTCAACTGATAGTGTTTCAATGGATCAAAAATGTCAACAAGAGCACGAAATCAGTACCTTACTTAGTTCTTCTGATTGAACAGCACACTTCACTGAACCAAAACCAGCTGCAACCAATATCTGACGCAATATTTCCGTCCATGTAAGAGAATTTAATGAATCCTTCCAGAGATCAAGAATATGAATTTGGCTCTCCACCTGAAAAATATAATGGAGTATATTGAAACCTGTCCCCCATGCTTCTTTTTATGCGTCTATGAAAAAAACTAGGAAAGGCAGCACGCTGAAGGCAAAAATAGCTCAACATTAGTGCATACCGACTGAAGCAGGGCTAGAAACTTGCATGAAATACTCAAGTTCGAAAAAGATCCCCTTTGCAGCTCGGTTTCAACATCAAGCAGAAGCAGCTTCAGCAGGGAAAGATGAATTTTACCAAGAAGCAAGGAATCCTGAGTTTAAGGCAAGCACAGAAAGAGGAAACGCAATATACAAAATTTGTCAGAAAGGGAACACGGGAGTAAGGGAGATACAGGAAACAATTTCCCTCCTCGGAAACAAGTAAGAGATTGAACGTTTGTTATTAAAGAAGAGAGAGGCCACCTTATCATGAAATGCCCTTGTGAACTCGTCCAGTGTGAAGGGGCATATATCACAAGTTACTGAATAAGTATAAAGAAAATGGACAACCTGCCAACAGAAGTACTAGGTCACTTCCTAGAAACACCTTAAATAACCAAGAGAAAAATTTGACAGTTACACACCTTAAATAGTTTCTTTACAGACTCTGGAGAAGAATTCCATGGATGCAAACCAAAAGGCAGCCTCATCTGAACAGCATTCGGGGGAAACTTAGGCAATAAATCTGGAAACAACAAAAAACTGTCAGAGAAGTGCATGTCACTGGTTATGCAACAAAAGTACTTGAACGAAAAAGTCTTTTAGGACTGAGCCAAGAAAAATGACATACATACCTTTGCAAAGAAAACAACCATGGGATCCAGTACCAGAAAGATGGCATGAACATGCCAACGGATTTGCTGCCTCACGCATCTCCAATTCCTCATCATCCACTAGTGCTGACATTGTTTGGCAGGTTTCTTTAAATACCTCTTCGTCCAGGGCAAGCTCACATTTCTCTTTAAATGCCCTTTGAGTTTCATCTTTGTTTAATTCCGCCTGCAGCAAGAGTCAGATCACCGTTTGCATGTAACTCTATTGAATCACCATTACCAAAAAATAAAGATCAAGCTACCTCTTTATTAATAGAACGCCTCTTCTTTTCCGTCGACCTCTTCTGCAACAATTTCTGCTTCTGATGAAAGCAAATTGAAGTTAGCATGAAATTTAAGAGAAAAAGGCAGCAGAAAGAGAATGAATCATAACTACTAAAAAATCAAAATACCAGTATTGATGCTAATTGTCTTTGCTTTTTCTTTTGATGTGGTGGATTACGTTCTGAGCTTTGAGATATTGTTGCTCTTTCATCCAATAAATCAAAGCAAGGAGATACATCCCTTCTATTTCGATTCATTACCCGCCATACTGTCATCAAACCCTTGCCAATACCATGTTTCCTCACAGTAGCATTCTTTTCAACGCAATCCTGACTGGTATGATCCATCAGCTCAGAAATCTAAAGCAAATTAAGATCAGAGACAAAGTAACTTAGCGTATCCAGGTAAAAGTACTTTGAAACAACAAACAAGATCTATACACTACCTTTCTCTTTTTTGCCACTCTCTGGTTCTGTAGATCGGCAGTCGAAGAACCCAGCCAAGAAGCTAGCAGAAGGGAAATCACTCTAGGTAAGAATCAACATAACTACACCATAACTTTTAAGCCATAATACACAAGTCAAGTCTGCAGTAATCCGGAGTCCAATTATCCAGTCATGGATATTTTTCATTCGGAATATCAAAAGCACTAACTAAATGGCCAGAGTATAAAGCTTCGGTGTTTAAAGTCAATTTTTCAGAAATCCAAGCCTCCTTCACAGGGCATACAGGTTTTATTTTGCAACGAAGCCAAAATACCTTTACGTGCTCCAGATGGGAGATGGTCGAATTCAGAACCAAGCAATGGACCATCCTTTCGAAAAATCTTGGCCAAAATGTGCTGTGAAGTTAACAACGTTTGACTACTAGCCTTTCTTGCTTCCACACTACATCTTTTCTCGACACCTGCTCCAAAATCGCATCTGGAAGATGTGGAACTCTTCATGCGAGATCTATCATTCGCCAGAGATTTCCCGTCTTTCCTTCTGCTTCTTCTTCTCTTGAACCATCCACGTACTTCATTCACTGTTAACCCTAAAGACTTTCCCAAGTCCTCCATTTCCTTAGGAGTCGGATACATTTGCTCTGCGTTCACATATATGTCAACGATCAGAGACCGAAAAACAAAGATCCAAAGTAAACCATATTCAAAAACATACCACAAGAGACCATTTCTAGAGATTTCTCTTACAAAAAATTATCAAAACCCACAATCTAGCATATGTTACCTAAATAAAAACTCTCAAGAGCTTGAAATTGGACTGGCGATTTCCTCTTCATTTCCACTTCAATAAACTTCAGAAAATCTCGGTGTTCTCAAGATATCAAAACCAGTCGCATGATAGTCAAAGCCGTCTCCAACATTCTGCAACATCAAGCAATCAAATCATCTCCACCACTATACCATAAAATAACAAATCGGAAAAAAGTAAACTCAAAGCTATCGAACCACAAGAAGATGCGATCACCACTTGATCTTACGCTACAACAAATCCAAAATTCTCGGAAATGAAAATTCACCGAGAAAGGGATAAACCCAAAGTCGCAATCCGATGATTAACACAGGAAATCAGAAACAATCACTCAAATTATTAAAATTCCCAAAGTGGGTTGGACAAGTCTAATGACAACAGTAGAGATCCTAAGAAGTGATTCAGCGTAATTAAAAGCAAAGAGCCAAAGTAAATCACAAAACCCATTAGAATTGAAGGTACCCAACACTCATTTTCCCCGAAATTGGTGAAAAAAATACAGCAAAATGACGATGATGATAATGATAATGGCTGACTAAAAAACAGCCACTACAACGAAAACCCAGAGAATTACGAGCGAGGAAACTTACAGAGAGAGAAAGAAGTTGAGAGAAATGGAAGAAGAAAGAAGGTAGAAGAAGAAGAAGAGTAAGATTTTACAGGGCAAGTGTAGGGTTTTGGGTTTTTTATCATCTTCCCTTCTTTCTCTGAGTCTGGGGTTTTAGTTTACGGATAGTTTTTTTTTTTTTGTTCACTGAATAGCTAAAAATATCTCTGTTCATAGCACGACGCCGTTTTCAGGAAGCCTAATTAGGGTTTTTTGGGATAACCATTCGGCAGATTAAACCGGTTGGTTATTCAAAAATCAAACCGGATTTGCTTTGGTCTCGAGATATAAAAATAATCAAACATGCAATCTCCATCACTGTTCATCGTTCCGATGGAAGGAAAGTTTGAGAAAGACGAGAAATCGTCAAAACCAGATTCGACAATTCCGAAACGAGCTTCTATTAAACATCAATCCGATTTCGATTACTCTATCAGGAAGCAGAAGGTTACTTTCAATTTAATGTTTCTCTTTCAATACCTGAGTCTCTGTTATATGTTCATACTTCTGAATTGGGTTTTCGAGAATTTTCAATTTTGTTTCGTTTCAACAGTAGTTAATCCTCGAGTCTTAATCCTCGTTTTATCTTACATTCAAATTCTCAATTTTTGTTTCGTTTACTTAAATCTGGGAGCAGAAAGTTCCTTTCAATTTCTGTTTCTGGTTTTAAAAGCTGAATCTATGTTGTAATGTTAACACCTATGAATTGGGTTTTAGAAAATTTTCGATTATGCTTCGTTTGAGTCATTGGTCGTAGCTTTAAATCGACCAAAAGAAAGATTTTTAGGTTTGTGTTTACGACTTGTTTGTAGCTGAGAGAAAGCTGCTTCAGAAGAGTTAGAGAAGAGAGGACCAGTCTGCTGTGGAAATTGAGGCACTCTCATTGCCAATCTTCAAATAAAAACGTTTGTTTCTCTTCTTGTGAATCCCTAATAAGAAACCTGTTTTTTTTCTTTAGCTTTGTCAATGAACTTGAAGGTTTTATGTTTTTTTGCAGGAGATTATCAATTCTGCTTTCCAGGACATTGTTTCCGATGAATTAAAAAAGATTGAGGATTCGTCGAGAAACCTCTCGGGAAATCGGGCCGTAGCTCCTGATTCCGATGATATATTATGGGAATACGATGGTCTAAAACAAGCTTACGAAGGTGATAGTGAAGAGATACTGCTAGAAATGCAACATATATTCTACGAGGATTTGATATCAGAGACTACTTTAAACGGTAAACAATTTTGGAACGATGCCTTGTGGCTTTGCTTATGGGTGAATTTAACTTCTTCTTCTTCTTCTTCGTCTTACAGGGTCGTATCTTCAGATTGAAACATGGGAAGACGCTGAAGATGATTACTTGGCTAGCTTAGTATCTCAGCATATGCATTTAAACAGTGAAGAGGTATAGATTTTTCTTTCACAGAGCAGCCTTTGTCTTGTCAAACCTGAGAAAAAACTAGTTCAAGTGGTGTGATGTGTTTTGACAGGAGAAAAACCAGATATGGTGTCCGATATGCAAGCAAGGAGAGCTTATGGAGAATCAGCGAAACATCCATTGCAACATGTGTGAAATGCTGCTGAACAAAGGCGAAGAGGTTTGCAGATTCTTCTCTGTCCTTTTAACTCTCTTTGTTACTCTTAGCAACGCAATGAACTTGTTCTTTGATTTCATTATTTTCCGTCAGGTTAATCTGAACATTCTGCAAGAACGGTTAGCGGAAGCGCACGCTGAACATCTGGAGAGAGGATGCAGATTGAAACCCAAGTTCAGTGTTCAGAGTCTCTATAATATAAAGGCCTTGTACATAACATGCGATGTTTGTAATACCTTTGAGGTCGTTGTATAAGCTCTAACTTAAAGAATAATCCACAGCATATACCTTATATATTAAAACAGAATGCAGTGCTGAGGTGTCATCACCAGAACCATTTTCAGGGAATTTTTAAATTAAGACATAACTTACTACATAATTTACAAGGAATATCATTGGTTATTTTGTCTTTTTATTTATCTAGAGTAAATGCTACCACATCCATAATATATTAACCATTAATATATTATTTACTTTCCTCAATTGGTAATCACGAAAATTATTAAATAACAAATATATTCAATTCAGTTCTATCATATTAATTATTTTTAAAATCATTATATTTCTCCTATCACTTTTTTTTTTTACTTTTAAAAAAAAAATAATGTGTATCATCTATATAAAAAAATAAGTAGAATAAAAAATATATATTTTTCTTTATATTTTATGATTTGAATTTTTAAAAACAAAATAAATTACGAGGACTATTAAAATTCCACATTGGATATGTTGTTGAGTGATGGTTAAAAAATCTATTATAAAAAAATATACATTATATGCAACCATATGAGAATAAAACCTCATTTAGTAGGCATCTAAATGTAAAAGTTTTTCTAAACTTTATTAGATTTAATATAGTTTTTCAGTTAGACTATATGATTAGAACGAATAAATAAATATTTTAATTTGAACTGAATTGTAAAATATTTTATAATAGATCAAAATTTTGAATATTCTAATTTTTATTTTTAGAAAAATGTAATATTTTAACCTGATCAAAAAGTTAAAATATTAGTATGTTAATATATTTTAATATTATTATAATTCTATCAAGATCTTTGTAATGTACAAAATTTAAAAATTTATAATATAATATTTAATATATATATATATATATATATAAGTAATCAATAATATAAAAATTAAGAAATGTATATTTTATCTTATGAAACGTATTTTTTTAAAACTTAAGTAATCATACCTAAAACTTCTTATCTTATGAAATACATGAAGTATAATTTTTTTTAAATAATAAAGTTTTATTTTCAATTTTTTCTTTGAACTATATTATTATATTATAGTCATTTGAGTTATATATCTTGCTTAGATCTATTAAATATTTATGTATGCGATCAAAGTTTTAATTTGTTTATCTTTTTTAAAAATAGTTTAAAATGCTTACTTTCAACAATATTAATGAAGACATAATCAAACCAAGGTAAAAATTTTGTCTCATAAAATTTCGAATAGTTAAATAGTTATTTTTTAATAAGAAATATATTCAATTCAGTTCTATCATATTAATTATTTTTAAAATCATTATATTTCTCCTATCATCTTTTTTTAACTTTATTTTTAAAAATAACGTGTATCATCTATATAAAAAAAAATAAGTAGAATAAAAAAATATGTTTTTTCTTTATATTTTATTATTTGAATTTTTTTAAAAAATTAAATTACGAGAACTGTTAAAATTCCACATTGGATATGTTGTTGAGTGATGGTTAAAAAATCTATTATAAAAAATTATACATTATATGCAACAATATGAGAATAAAACATCATTTATTAAGCATCTAAATGTAAAAAAAATTCTAAATTTTTTTCGATTTAATATAGTTTTTCAGTTAGACTATATGATTAGAACGAATAAATAAATATTTTAATTTGATCATAATTGTAAAATATTTTATATTAGACCAAAATTTTGAATATTCTAATTTTTATTTTTAGAAAAATGTAATATTTTAACCTGATCAAAAAGTTAAAATATTAGTATATTAATATATTTTAATATTATTATAATTCTACCAAGATCTTTGAAAAGTACAAAATTTAAAGATGTATAATATAATATTTAATATTAATAAGTAATCAATAATATAAAAGTTAAGAAATATATATTTTATCTTATGAAATGTATTTTTCTAAACTTAAGTAATCATACCTAAAACTTCTTATCTTATAAAATACATGAAGTATAATTTTTTTTTTTTAATTACAAAATTTTATTTTCAATTGTACTTCTTTGAACTATCTTATTATATTGTAGTCATTTGAGTTTTATGTATCTTGCTTAGATCTATTAAATATTTATGTATGCGGTCAAAGTTTTAATTTGTTTACCTTTTTAAAAAATAATTTAAAATGTTTAATTTCAATACTCTAAATGAAGGTATAATCAAACCAAGAAAAATTTCGTTGTATAAAATTTCGAAATAGTTAAATAGTCATTTTTTAGTAAAACTATAAATTTAAAAACTATCACCCCGTGCAGGGCGCGGGTCCAACCCTAGTTTCATATATATATAAGTAACGCGCGAAAATGAAAATGAATCGAGAATAACTTATTCAACTTTTGGAATTTACACCTTGAATGCGAAGCAAGTTGAATAGAGGTTGGAGAGGCATTTCATAGTCCATTCTAGCGCTATGAATTGTATTCTGACATAGAAATAAGCTTTTTTGAACAAGATGTTGAAGGCTTACATGGACCTCACAAGTCACAACGATACATTAGTTATCGGTATTGGTGCTAACTAGGAAGTCTCGAGAGGTATTATATAGTTGATACGAAAATTTATGTGGTATGATGTTTATAGAAATTCTACAGCGAACAGGAACAAACAAATAAAAAATCCAGGGACCTCCCGCACCGCTAATTGCGTTAACTGGAGTGGCCTATGTCACTAGGAACAGTCGAGCTACATGTATCCGCTGGAGGAGTATTGAAAGTGGTAGAGTTCACTGTTCTGGACAGACCAAATGCGCGCATACAAAGTAATTTTAGGAACACCTTGGATTTATTCCATGTGTGCGCGGCGCGGTGCCTTCAATGTACCATCAGTACGTGAAGTTTCCATCTCCAAGAAGAGTGCAAACAAGAAAAGATCATCAAAAGACTTCTCAAATATATATGTTGTATGAAAAGCTATGAAAAGCCTTCAGAGCCAAGTGTGGAATACTAAACGTTCAAAAAAAACTAGCACTAGCTGAGAAAGCACTAGCATTGCTCAGTTAGCATCAAGTTTTTTGTTTTCTTTGCTAACAAGAACTTAAGTCAAACATGCGAGAATCTGTCATACTCATACATAGCTTGTCCAAGGAAGGATACAACACCTAGATTGTCCCTAAATTGACAGTTCCTTAACCAAAAAAAACTTAGTGCTAATCGAATAAAACTAGCACTGCTACTCTTTTGAAGGAGCGAACACATTTACTCGAATCCCTAATAGACTATCAACAAAAATGATAATATGTGCAGAGACGATGTGCACGAGTTTGACCGCCCATGGTTTTGGCCGTATATCTATCTTTTGCACACTACACAAACATTAGTCATGTTATCCATTTCCAACAAAGCAAATCTGGATCCAGTAGACAAAAAACGCAACAATACACAGGATTGTTAGTTGTTACGATTCATTATGAGTTATCATAATATAAAGTCATGAACAAATTAAGTCTACGAAACAAGTGCTTTTCTGTGTCACAGAGATAAATTCACAAAAACAGAAAAAAAAAAAAAAAAAAAGAAACAACCAGCAGATTTCTCTCTACTTTAAGATCAATCAACATAAACCTTGGAAGAAAAAAAGGCAGAAAACTTACGTGACGAAGCCACAGAATAAATGTAAAAACAGAGTCTGTCTGAGGAGAAAATCGAAGATAAGAACTTAATTGAGAGAATAAGAAGCTTATGTAAAAATCTAAAAGAGAGAAGGCTTTGAAAAAAATTTACTGCCGTAAAAGAATAACATATTTTAGGGTTAAAAACGTTGTTACTAAGGATTTGTTTTATTAAAATATAACATATCTTTTATATATTATTTTCAATAGTATAATATGAGTGTAATAATGGTGACCATTAGAGGAATAAGAAGGAAATGAATAAAGGGAAATAAAAGATGAGAATTTTTATTCTTTTCCATATTTGATGAAGAATTTTTTTACACTATTATTCCCAATTTAACAATGAATAAGAAGGAATGGGTAATAATTTTTACTTGTGAATGATGTATTTGTTGAGGAATGAAGGGAATTTATTCCCCATCATTTCCTTGGTTACTATTCAACTGAGATGGTTTTTTAAGGTTTTGAATGGTGATTAAGGGAATGATAGGGAATAAAAAATTCATTTTCATTTCCTAAATAATTACACCATTCATATTCTCATTCCTTATTGATTAGATAATTTTAGTGTAAATTATTCCTTATCAAATATGAGAAGGAACAAAAATTCTCCATATTTTTTTTCTTTTTTTCTTCTCATTTCTTTTGTTCATCTAATGGTCACCATTCATAGCGTAAAAGTGGACTTCTCAATAATGGTGTCGCTTTCCAAATATCTTATATTAATTTTTTTTTACAATCTAGATAATGATGTACTTAAATTAAAATTATAAATCCGATGTTCTAAAAATATTTGGAAAACTAGGGTTCGAGAATAAAAACCTTAAAAAAAAAAAAAAAAAAATTCACGATATTCACTATTTTTGTAGTGAAGTTTTTGGCTATGAATTGTGATCATTAGAAGACCAATATAAATGAATATGAATGGAATCTATATATAATCTACTATAATAAAAGTCTCTGTTTGGGGCTCCAGAAGCTGTCCAACTCAGCTTTTTGAAGAGCTCTCTCGCACTGCCACGTGTCATGTTTCTGAATTTTTTTCCTTTCCAAAACCTACCTTACGATGCCACGTAAGCTCTATTGTAACACGTTCGCAGATTTCTCGCTCGATTATTAAGTCTCGATTATTAAGTCGATTCCTCTTCTTTCCAGTGCTCCGTAATAACAACGCTTCCTCTTCCTCTGTTTGGTTTGAGTTCATATATATGAATTGTTTCTCAGATCTGTAAGAGTAATCGCCAGTCAGCTGTGGAAACCAATCTTCTTCGAAGAATCGAAATACTTCAGCTCCTGGTAGTAGCGTGGCTCTTGATCTGCGGGACGGAGACGGTCGTGTCGCACCAGGAATCCGGCGAATGGAGTTGTGAATCAGACTCGGAGATCCAGGTCATGGCTGATTTTAGACCGGGGCTCATTACCCTCGATGGTCACAACGATGACTGGAAGGACATTAACGGCACCGAGTTCCCGCACCGACCTCCACTTGATCCCGACGCCGACCACGAGTATGACGCCGGCAAGATGACAGTCAAATTAATGTGATAATTCGAATCGAATATGCATTCATATATTATTGGTTGCGAAATTATTTGTAGTTTGCATAGATTGGTGAAATTCGCGTTGAAATATGCGATGTGTCAAGGTCTGTTTGGTGACTTTGACCATTGGACAGACCTCATTGCGAATCTGGATTTCGGACTTTGAGTTTGATGAATCGCTTTTTTATTTCGTTCCAGACATTTAATTGGTGGATCTATCTTTGTAGGCATTGCATGATGGTCGAGATATATATTTTATGCTGGAAATTGATGGAAATTACGCTTACGATAAAGGGTAAGTGCGTTTTCTTTTAAGTTTAAGTTTTCGAGACGTTTTGTATCCTCCGTCTTCAAATCCACTTGGCTGGCGATCAGGTTATTGACCTTCCTGTTCTAAAAATTAGTAAGAAATTACTTTTGGATTCTCATTGTATGGTTAGGTGATTAGGGGTATTACGTTAATTTTGAGTTCTATATTGGGTTATTCACACAAAGGAATGGGAAGGAAACCCTGTAAATGCGGCGTGGGGGCGTAGAGGGGTCTCATCTACGACATGTTCCATACTTTCGTATTATTTTGGTTCATTGTTAAGGTCTATTAAGTGTTTTACTCCTTATTAGGAATGATCTCTGTTTTTCAATTTATTTAGAGCTGTGTTTGTTGTTATATGGCCTCACGAAGACGAGCACGTATCCTGTCTTTCTCACTATAGGTTTGTATATTATAATGGTTCATCATTGTTTGCATTACAAGTCCAATCAGTATACGGGTTCTTTATTGGCCTTCGTTTTGTTGTCCTCAATTTCAGGTCGCTTTAGGGTTGGATTTTCAAATCACACTTTCTTTATATGAGAGTTACTTCAATTCTCAAATAGGGAAGAAGGTACATAGTGCACATCGTGATCCTGATTTACGTATAAATACTTTCGCTTTATTTTGGCTCTTAATTTTTGAATTGATCAGTTTTTGTTTCAACTTAAGGTTTTTTCAGCCAAACAATTTGTTTCTTGCTTTTCTAGCACATAATTTTCCCTAAAGTTTCTTGAAGAAATAGCTGCAAAATTTGTACAATTATATACTTTCGATCCAAATAGGGAAACATTTTACGATGCAGTGAAGTTGATTACATGTCTTATTAATGCGTAGCATATACATTGACACATACAACTTTCTGCTCCTTCTTAATTATTCTGAAACGATTAAATTTTTGCAAAAATTTGCAGCGTACGATAAACTATACGGAGGTCAGGAGATTGAGGATGCCATTTTTGAGGAAAGGAGGCATCACTACGACTATAAGGTGAGAAAGTGGTCTTACCAGGTGGAGAACGACCCACATATTTGATTTATTGAATCATTGAAAGTATAGTGACAGTGATACTGAATAAGAAGCTCTTCTTAGATCATTGACTTTTTCCACGAGTGCATTTTGCAGGTTAATAAGAAAAACGATGGAGCGATAGTGGAGAGTATTTTATCACACAAGGCCCAAAACGTTATGTTGGATCCGGCGGGCCATATTCTGCCAAATTACATATTACTATGATAACCATTTGATAAAAAAAAAAAAAAACATATTACTTCAGCTGAGTTCTTATGATTAAGATATCATGGACGCTAAAAAAAAATACATATTATTTCAGCTGAGCTTCTTATGACAAATACATATTTCACGCAGGTGCGGAAGAGAAGGACATACAATGAGACGGTGAAGCTGCGGACCAACATGACTAAAAAACGGAGGTATAACGTTATGGAATTTTACTTTTGACCGTCAATTCTTCAGTCTTTATGTCTCTAGGATTTGAAGCGAACATAATCAGCTTATGAAAATTTTGCTCGACTGGAAGTATCCATTGCAAACTAAGTGTTTTGTGGCATGACATGTAAGATCAGATTCGTAATATGCAACTCATGAGTAATCTCATGTTTTTCATCGATTAGATATGGTCCATGATTGGTTCCCCATCAATCCTGATTGGTTTATGTGTGATGGTCGAAACTCTTTTGTTGTTATGATACATGAGGAGAAAACTAAGAGAAAGTGTTGCAAGTACATCAATGCTGTAAGTTTTCACTTTATGAGGAGAAAACTAAGAGAAAGTAGTTCGTTATTTCTCTAAATGCTTTTCACTTTTTACTCTTTTTGTCATGTGACTGAATTGCTAACCTTGAAAATACATCAATTCTTACCACTTCATCACCTATAGGGTAGATTTCATTTTACTTGGCTATTTTGCACTATTAAGTAGATTGTTTTGTATAGTGATTTGGTTTTCACGTTTAATGGTTCTTACTTACAGGCTACATCAACTAATGAAGAAGACTGATTGGATGTAACTAAGGGAGAGAGAAGATTAGGTGAAGAAAAGCAGCTAAGGAATCACAAGAAGGGTTTGGAAACAGAGTCACAATAAGATATGTGAACTCAATGCTAGACCAGAAAGGACAAGTTGCTTCAGGTTATAGATGGGAATGATATCATGGACGTTCAGAAGACATTAAAGCCATTATGATTTAGATAGTCTACTCAAAAGAGATATAACATATGTGTCAAAAATTTGTTCCTTTATATTTGACATTTGATTCTATGGACCACCTTAATGATCATGCTTCATCTGAAAGTTTAAAACAATACATCTTGACATGAGATGAAGAAAGAGAGGCGGAGATGGAAGTTGACAATGAAAACATGTAAGTTTATGCTTTTTGGCAGTCAAACTTGAAAAATCTAATTTTTATTCTTCTTTGTATTTTTTTTCTTGGTATTCACGACTATTCTCGATTAACGACCACATTATTAAGAAAGTCACGAATTGACTAAAGTGACTGAAATAAAGAATACATGGCCATTGATAATATAACTGCGGCCGAATTACTATAAGAGTGATGAGACGGTGACAAAGTGTTTAAGGGCTTAGCAAAAGGAAACAGAAAAGGGAGAGGAGCGAGAGAAGAAACAAAATATTATGTTCCCTTAAGGATTTCAATTTGGCAAAGTTTTTTTTTCCTTATAACTCAGAATATATTCTAGACATATAGAGAGATCAATTTGGCAAAGTTACTAGGTTTTACCTTCGATGTTATGAAGCCTATGACGGCTGGTGCAGCTAATGAGAATAAAATGCTGACTAACTACTACAAATATTCGGATTTCTCTTGGCGGCTACAAAGTTTTGCTTCCAGCACGGAAGTAAGAACATAACCATTGGATTGGAACTCCAATAACGTTTAATTGTAGGACCTATATTTTATTTAAGGTTTTTGGACATTAAGATTAAGGACTTTAAGAAATTAGTGCGTTCTACTTTTAAACAATTTTGAGTTTGACTTATGAGCATTTCACAATATGTACATATATATATATTCAAAAAATACAAAATATTAATTACCATAAAGATATAATGTTTTTATCATGAAAAAACCGGGCGTAGCCCGGGATATCCCCTAGTTTCCTATTAAAGAAGTAATAAGAAGGAATGAGATTACTTCTGAATAGTGTCATTTTTGAGGTATGAAGACGAATTCATTGTTCCCCATAATTCATTTGATCACCATTCAAAGCATATTTTTTTATATTTCAAATAAGTAAACTTAATAGATTTTATAATTAGTGTTATTATTGGATTTTAGTTTTAAGAAATAGTTTAGCAAACTTTTGATAAAAAAATTTTTAATTTAAATATCACTCTCATCAAGTTTCAAATGGAAATAGAAAAACTCAAACCTAGGTCACAAGTCTAACTCTTTAAACTTTTACTATTTTCACTATTTTATTATATAAAATTAGATGCATACGACGAGATTTTGACACATATAATTATATCAAAATTAGGTGTCAAGCTCACGTTATACGCATCCAACTTTATATAATAAAATATTATAAAAACATTATCCGTAAGTTAAAGTCTTTCACTAACACTAAAAAAAAAAAAAAGAGAATTTCACCTGTTAAATTTGATACCATAAGATAACAATTTTTGTATGATAATAGATAACCAATGTTATAATTGACTTCCATGCATGGTACCAACGAAATTAAAATATACTAGTATAAGAACCATGCTACACACGGAATAATGATATTTTGTAGCGTTCTTACATTGAATAAAGTTATAACCAAAAATAAAAATGGTTATAAATTCTATTCGACATAAATAGAATAATTTTTACGCTCAAATTACCTTCATTCTCTGTGTATCACAGCTCGTATACTAATATCATAATTCTGTGTGACTGATAACAACAACATGGATCATGATCTGTCGTTCCATCTTTCAATAAAATTAACTACTTTTACAAATAAAAACACACTTTTATTAAATCGAAAATAGTTTATTGTTTTTGTATAAACAAATGAAAGAAACGTATAATCACTTTTTATGGGTGTCAGCTTAATCTATCTATGCTAGAAGCTAAATTGACTTTTCTTCTTCTTCTAAGCATAGTTATCCAATGTTGAAGAGTTAGGATAAATACCAAAATGAGAGCCATAGAAAATATTAGACCCTATATCATAATGTAATGAGTTTGAAAAACAACGTTATGCACAAAACGGAGGGAATATAATGAGGGAGCGAGAAAAAGGTAATGTGAGATAAAGAGACACTCACGAAAGAGAGGGAGGGCAAAGGAGATTTGAGGGTTGTTTTGACTCCTCCATCACGACTCAGGAAGCCCATCGCGACCGTATACTATCTCCCAGTTGAAAATTGAAATCCAGATTTTAGAGACTGCTTAGAGATAGTAAACCACAAGTTTCTGGATATTACATGAATTGATTAATGATGTCTTTACCTTGTTTTCGAATAACACCAAGAACTGGCTGATTCTTTATAGAGCAGCAAATATTATCACCAAGAGACTAAAATATAAATAGTGTTCTACTACATTAAATTCCTCAAGCTTAGGATAGATTAAGCAGCACACAAGAGAGTTGCATCATATAAAATCAACAACGTATAAGATAGATATGTTTGTATAAGAGAAAACGTATTAAAATCCATCAATAATAATTATATTCGACAATAAACTGCATATATAGGGTGCCTTTGTTGACATTCTATGGCAGATCTTTGTTAAATATATCGTCTCCTTTCTTTCAAAACAGTTAGCAAATATTCGCATCATTCAATCAGAAACAAATATTTTGCCAAGGAGAAACTATGGTACATTGCTTGTCTAAGGATGAATAAGACCATGAAGCATCAAGCATTACATGTTTAAGTTTGGAGTTTCAAACTTTTTAACCTAAATACAATCGTACCACTTTTGTAGTTGTATCGAGATGGAAAAGTTTGAAAAACCAAGCTCATCGGTATAACTTGATTGTCTTACCCATCCTAGGACAGGTTAGGTAAGACGGATTCGCCTTTTGATTACCTCGTAGCAAAAATACTTATTAGTCATTGACTAACGCTACTAAGTATATTTACTACATCTTTTGAATGAAGGAGCGAACAAATACTAATGGGATCCACAACATAAATATATATCAAACAAAAACAATATATGTAGAATCTACCTCCATCCCATATCTCTTGAGCACTCGCTTAAACTTGTTCATGAGTTTGTACCATTGATTAATGAACAAAATTTGTCAATGGTAGAAACGCGTGCCCAGAGTCTCAAGGGAGGGAGCACAGAGACATGGAAAACGATAGAATATGTTTGAGAGATTTGAGAGAATGAGCGACTATTTAAAGAGAAATATGGCTTTGAAACTTTCAAGTGGGCGCAAAGATAGAAAATCACATTTTAGGGTTGAATACAGTTGTATCCAAAGATTTTCTTACCTAACTACAAGATATTTTCCTTTAATTCATTACAGCACAATGATCTTATCCCTTACATTAATTTCTTCACTTCCATTCAGTAAAATTTTGAAAGTTAATACTATGAGAACAATTGTTATAATCAATTTAATAAAACTATGAGATATCAATTTGGAATTTGGAATGGTATGTTGACCAATTAATTTGCCGCTCTCTGCGTATATACACTAGAAAAATAGAAAATCTGGTTCTAATTCATTTTTTTTTTAAGATTAGAAATCTTATACATTCTTCGTTGTGCATCTTCTGACTTATGTCTTCCAAGTCAATAACTTGAGGCATATTGTTGCTTTGTTGTGCCTTCATTTCTTCGAGCTCTCGAGTCAGTTCAGCTATCTGCCTCTTTATTTTTGCTCCTCCATCAGGTAGCTTTGCGACTGTATTCTGTGAGATGAAAAAGTGAAACTCAAAACAGAGACATAAGAGATAAAGCTTGAAGCTTTTTCTGGATATTACATGACCATGATTGATTTTTTTTTTCACCTTTTTCTGGAATAGCACAGATTACCGACTGATTCTTGCTTTGATTTCGCTTTCGGGAAATGTTGATTCTCTTGTCCGATTTCACATCTTCTGGCTTGAAAGCATACTCGGCCCTACCTGAAAAAGTTTTCCAAAACCGATGAGAGATTATACGAAAAAGCACAACAGTTAAGTTTAACAAAAGGCTGCTGATGGTAATACCCATTGATCATGTTGTCTTGTAAGGAAGAGTAAACTGTGATGAGTGAGTGATGACTCACTGCGAGGCTATAGTTTCCAGGAACTTGACATGGGATTCCAGAGTTTCATCTCTACACAAACAAACATAGATAAGCGAATTCCATATTCGAAATAAACCGTTGGAAAACTTTTGAGTGGATCAGGTCAAGAAATTGTTTAATTTATCTGATTTATGTCAATGCAAATTGGTGGACATTAAAAAAAATAAAAAAAAATACATGAGTTTTAGCTAATTAATACATCCGATGTCCAAACTGTAGAGGTTTTGATTCCTTTTTTTTTTGGGTTGTTTGTTATTCTGTTGCTTTTGTTCTTAATGATAATGGCCTTTGATGTTCCATAGAAGAATTCAAACCCAAGAACGTGACGACAATAATTTTCTGAGACGACAATGACGTAAAAAATAAAAATTCTTATACAAAGAGATCCCCAGACGAGGGAGAAAATACTAAATTATGGTTTTTTTTTTTTGTTTTTTCATTCCACTTGAGCAATTCAAATGGTATTACATGATAAATTTTTTTTTGTTTTAATAGACTACTACACTAGCTTACTCTTTTTTTTCCTCAGAGAATAAGTCTTTATTTTTAATCAAAGCTCAAGAGATTTGATATGAAATGAAACATATATCGAAGTTAAAACTCATGACTAAGTATTTTCCATCGCAAATACAGTAAAAATAAAAATCGAGTGAGACGATATAAATCAAAATTTTGTAGAGTTTCGTAATGAAATAAATGGATTATTCTTGGAAGTGCATGTTAATGAAACGAACAAGAACCATGTTTTGCTCATGCTTTACTTTCGGTTTTGGGATGTCCCTTCAGAATTCTTTCTCATCCATGCCAAACATAATGAACCAGAACGAAAGTAAAGCATCCATATTTATTTCAGACCATCATTCCAAAAAAAATGGATCTTATCCCTAATTCCCGGCTCCTCCCTTTTCGGATAACATATTTCTGACCAAATCCAATCCTAAGTAAATATGAGAAGGTCTGAAAGAAAATCCTTTCTTCTTTTAATGAAAAATGGTTTATAATCTCAATAACATTTAACTTCTAGGGGGCTTATTGAATTGATGATTTGAAAGGATTTTTTTTTTTCCAAAACACCTTTTATTGGATCTAGTATTCATAAAAATCATTCAAAATTTAAGGTTATTGGATTAATCATTTATATAATTTTTAAAAAAATTCACCTTATGGGAAAATTGAGATTTTATCAGCAAAATATATCAAAAACTGTTTTGAGTGATTTTTGAGATTTTTTAAGTTAAAAATAAACAGATTAAAATACCACCTTGTGGCTTGTGAGATGAGATTTGAGTAAATAAAAAATTGAATTATCATTTTCCTTTTTTCTTATCATTATTATCATTCGGTTCTGGGATGTCGCAAGGATTTTGTGAGCTGAGACATCTTTTTTTTTTTTTGTTAAAAGGCCTTCATGAGCTGAGACATCTTTCGTTGCATTATACAAAGTTTCTAGGTTTACGTATGCAACATAATTTCAAAATAACTATTTTGACATCAGCATGGAAAAATAAAATTTTAACAAAAAGAAAACTTAGAAAGATAATTAAATTATAAAATAACCCGCATCTATATGCTAGAATTCACCTAATTAAAAAAATATAACTTCTAGGTATAGCTAGCACCTAAAAGTCAAATTGTACAAAAGAACAATAATATCCATTCTGTATTTTTTTTTAGTGTATTGTATATGCATAGCACCTAAAAAGTCAAATTGTTCAAAAGAACAATAACATCATGTTGTGTTTTTTTTAGTGTATATGCATAGCATCTTAAAAGTCAAATTGTACAAAAGAACACTAACATCATATCATATTACGTTCATAATATAAAATCAAAAGAATGTTAAAATATTGTATTATGCATATATACACATGACATCTTTTTATAAAACATATTACGGTCATCTTTTTGTATATATATACACATGACACTGGAACGTCATACCTCATGACTTCTACATCTCTTCTTGACACTTAATCGTGCTTACCATCGACATATACATTTTTCTTTCTTTAGGATCAAAATTTGACCCTCCGGTTTCAAAGGAAGAAGATAATGAAAATGACGGTAGACGTTGTGGGGAGAGAAGTGGTAACACCTGCTTCACCCGCACCTCGTGATCGTCTTCAACTATCCCTCTTCGATCTCTCATGTCCAGAGATGTACGTTTCAACAATCTTCTTCTTCAAAACCAGCGCCGGAGAGTCATCAGAAAACATCACCGGAAGGCTGAAGAGCTCTCTACGGGACACTCTTTCACGTTTCTACCCTCTAGCTGGACGAATCGAAGGCAGCTCCATCAGCTGCAACGACGAAGGAGCCGTGTTCACCGAAGCACGCACCGATCTCCTCCTCTCCGACTTCCTCAAAGAAAAACTCGATGATATTTACTCTCTTGGAGAATTCTTCCCAACAATGGCACCAGGAGAATCTCCAGGGGCATGGCCATTGTTGACTGTTAAGGTCAGCACCTTCGGATACGGATCAGGAGTTGCGGTCGCTGTGGCCATATCGCACCATATCTGTGACGTGGCCTCGTTGCTGACATTTGTCAGCGACTGGGCCACAACAATTAAGGAAGGGGAAATCTAAGGATGGAACCATGCATGACTACTCCTTTATTTGTAGGAGCTACCATTTACCCTCCTCCTCATATCTCTTTCAAGTCTCCTTTGGGAGGTGATCACCTTTTAGAGCTTAGAGGCAAGTGTGTAACAAATAGATTCGTCTTCAAATCATCTAAAATCGCTGAGCTCAAGCGTAAGGCTGCGAGCGAAAGCCACGTCCCTACGCGTGTGGAAGCAATCACATCACTTATCTGGAGATGTGCAACAAACGCCTCACGCTCTAACTCGGCGGCTCCAAAGACAACGCTAATGACTCAAGCCATATGGACTTAAGGCTTAGGTTTCCCTCTAATGTTTTGCCAGTGAAAGCTGTTGGCAACTTGCAATCGGTATTCTTTCTCAAGAAAAGTTCGGAGAAATTGGCGAAATCGTTGTCGAGTTTAGAAAAGCCAAAGATGAGTTCAACGAGATGATCAAAGCAAACCTCCAAGGCTACAATTCTGATAGTACCATGATCACTTATCCCACACTTGGTCAAAACTTGTTGAATGTGATGGAATATTTCATGTCAGAGTTAAAACCGGACATAGACCTTTACATAATGTCTAGCTGGTGCAAAAAGCCTTTCTACGAGGTTGACTTCGGTTTTGGTACTCCAGTATGGATTGGATCCGCTACACATACCATGTATGACAACCAAGTCTATGCGATGGTAATGGATTCAAAAGATGGTGAAGATGTAGAAGCTTGGGTAAGCTTACCCAAACAAGACATGCATGTGTTCCTTGGTGACCAAGACTTGCTTTCTTATGCCGTCTTAAATCCCCCAGTCCTGATCTAAACCAGTGATCATATCTCAATGTTTAGTCATCAATATCCAAAATTGATCTATGCTTTGTTTTAATCACTGTTTTGCTCTATGCTTTTGAATTTCGGTGTGATTTGAATTATTTCAGTTTTTATGCTATTGGATGTATTTATGACCTTGATCTTGTTTGTATTCAATAAGGTATATTCAACAAAAGCTTCTACACCTTAACATATCCTCTTGCGTTCATCAAAACCATATAACTTTGTTATTGTACTGCTAAGATTTGGATTAGGTATCAAAACACTAAGATTTACTTCCAAAAGAAGTATGAAACCAAGAAAGTTCCACATTCCTTGCACGGAACCCTTAAAATGATTTATCATGTGATATATCATTTTGATAGAGTAATCAAATGTCAAACGCCCCCATGTAGATGCATTAGCCTTAGAGTACTTTTCTCTGATTACTGTGTAAGAATAACAATACAAGCATCTTCAACCTATCTCCATAATCCTTCATTGACTTGAGCTTCTCTTCCACATCTTTAACTAGTACTAGATGATTGCCATGTATTGTAAACTTTAGATTAACCTCTTATTATCTTAATACATTTTTCTTCCGTGAAATAACATTAGGTATATTTTATTCATGTGATGTTTATTATCTGTATTTTTTTTAACTTTTCTTTTACTATTTAAACGATGTTATAGCAAACGAAAAAACAATTTTTTAAAATTATTAATGACCATAAACAAAAATAATTGTTTATCTAATCGTAATAAGAAAATAATAATGACAACGTACGGCATTAGATTCTTGAAAGAATGACTGAGCTTAAAACTGAAACAAATGTAGCAAAATAATCGAAAAGTGAAAGTAATATAGAAGTCGAGCCATTAATATAGAGAGCAATATTGGTGTTCTTAATGAGCTTCTTCAAAACCTTGTATAGGGTCCAAACCTGAGTTTAATCCTGAAAGAAAAAAAAACGTTTTCAAAAGAATGACATTGGTTAAAGTAGCTAAAGTATATTTAAAATTTTAGCTGTTACCAAAACTCAAAGAAATTTATTTCAGGAATAGCAGAATCAAATATGATTTCAGAGCATCCATGAGTGTTTCGCACTTCCCTTCTTCCATCTACTCACAGGATTTAAAAAATGAAAAGATGATTACATTAATGATGATGAGCTGAATATTAGTGTGGTAAAGACAGAGAATATACCACTGTGACAGACAATTTTCCAGAAACGTAAAACACATAGTATGATATGCTTTTCTGTTGTTGACCAGAATTGCTCGATCTTATTTGCAAGATCTCCATATGCCACACAGGTTATCTCTCTTAAACTGTATAATTTTTTTAAAAAATTATCAATAAACTAACAACAATAGCCAACATGTCTATAAAGCGAAATTTCAAGAAATCGTTTTTCTTCCGTCGTGGTCTGAGTTGTAAAGCGAAATCTTCTAAGACGAAAAAATCCAACTTTAGCCAGGGAGAAGAACGAATTACAACTTTAACCATGGAGAACAACGAAATCCGACATAATCAGAAAAGAAGAACTCACCTTGATCGAGAATTTTAAAGCTGTAAGGAGAAAACGAAATAGACCGAAGCTTGATACAGATCCAGATGCAGGCGTTATTTACAATCCCTTCCATTAGATTCTAGCTGATTGAATCGCGAAATAAAAACAGTAGACCAGACGAAGTGATTCAAGGAAAGAAAGGATTTTTTGTTCTGTAAGGAGAAAATGAAATCGACGGAAGAAGAAGGAAGATCCAGGCATTAAAAACAAAGCTTCATGTGTTTTCATAAATGGCGGAATAAAAAATACCCGACCCATAGAGCAGAGTCCGCGTCTTTTACCGATTCTGGAAAAACAATTAAATTAATTAAATCAAAAATGCTCCAAAAAGCTGTGGATTCGCCATGTCAGCAAAACAGCTTCCTCTTTAATATATATTGTAGGATTTTCTCATTTCGTCCAAATGGCCTTTCCACAAACCTATAACTTCCCAACTTCTCATAGTTTTAGGGTATTCATAGCAATCAAACCCACATATGAATGCATGCTCTTTCATGGAAAACCTAATAGGAACACCATTCGACCATCCTTCTTCCTCAATAGCCACGTGACAAACCATTGACACATCTTCAATAGTTGGGTTTGCTTGTTCTTTCCTTTGTTATCATGCCATTCTTAGAAATTGTTCTCCTAATTGGGTAAGGCCTTTGTTTTCATGCCAGTCTTAGTTCAATTTTTAGTCTCATTAAAATTTCCTAAAATCTAGTACTTTATACAAATCATCCCAAATCACGATTACAATATGCCCCCCTAAATCCGAAAATTTGTGGGGGCTGCGATTGAGTTAATTGGATTGTGGGGGTTCAATTCTGTAAATATCTGAAAACTTAGGACCCAATTATCAAAACAAGAAGAAATTATGGAGACTCAGAACATGTTCGAGTCAGAGAAGAAACCAAATAGAAGAAGAGGGGAAAGCGAAGCATAAGAATTGCTATTTTCAAATCTAATATCGGAAACAAATCAGATGCTTTGATCCAAATTCGTTAATGCATTCTCAGATCTGAAAATAATCTCGTCTTCATCTCCGGTGAGATTTTCCGATTTGGAGTATAAATCGAAGGAATCAATGGATGATTTCACCGGCCTATTAGCGAGAGACTTCCGATTAAAACCTCATGGCAAATCTGCTCCGATGGCGCCTCAAGCCAACTCTCCTACCGCTGATTTCAACAGTGTCGCGTCTTCCTACAGCTTCACGAACGCCTCAACAAAGAAGTCCGATTCGTCGCCGGTATTTGACGATCTGAGTCGCGATGGTAATGATCTTCTCTTCAACGATATATTTAGCGGAACAACCGATTCTCGTTCGCAGCCAAAGCCGTCTGCTCCGGCCTTTGACTACGATGCTATGTTCAAGGAGCGGACATCACCCAAATCGGCGTCCATACCGGTTTATGACAAGCCGGTTTACGATGAGGATGTATTTGAGGCTATCCCTGAGCTCAAAATCCCATCAACTTCGGAATCAGCTCGGTTTGACGACGTTTACTCTTCGATTTCGTCACCTACGAAGCACAGAAAACAGAACAGTTCTCCTCTCGATGATCTGATTGGGAACTTGGGAAAAAGAGAAAAGGAACCAAACAAAACAGAGAGTGAGCGAGAGGACAAGGGTGGCTCCGCTTTTGATGATTTGATTCCTGGGTTTGGTCGCAGTAGCTCCCCTGCAACTAAACGGTAACATTCAGCCTTCTTGTTGATCTTCAAATCTGTTTCTCCTAGAAGTGACTTGTGAGCTTATTTGTGTGGAAGGAATCGAGGGTATAGAGCTTAGAGCTATCACACTTACATAGTGAAATGTAGCAGGAACTTTATGGTTCTCTATTATGTGTTCTTTGGAACTTGCGGAAATTTTAGAAATTCTCCAAAAGCTTGAACTTTTTGCTAATGAAACTTGTAGATATCGTAGAAATGCTTCAACCTAAAGGTTACACTTTTCAACATTCTTGCGTTACATGACTCAAGTGTATAGAGCTTAGAGCTAATGAATTGTAGCATGAACTTAATAGGGCTTATGGAGAGCTGTTAGCAATTTCATATTGCATACGAGGTTCTCTTATCTGTACTTACTGGAACTTAAATAAATCTTAGGAAGTCTCCAAAAGCTTAAACCTTTTGCTTCTTATTCATATGCAAGATTCCTCTTTGATTTTGGGCCTAGGCAAAAATTTTGTTCGTATCAATTGAAAGATGTTGAACTCTTTTTGCACAGGCCAACTTCAGAGACAAGTCAGCCCCAGAAGCCTTTTTATCAGACAACCGAGGGATATTCAAATCTTGTGGAAGACCCATTTGTAGTCTTGGAGGAGTCTGCATCAACCCCTAGAGAACCTTCCGCAGGAGGGTTCACTGATCCATTAGAGGAAATTGGTAAATTCAACAGCAGAAAAACTGATCATTCATCTGTCCATGGAGGAGTATTTGTTGATATTGACCCTCTCGATAGTCTTGGAAAATCAGGGCCAGATATAATTAGTAAAGGCAAAAGTCATTTGAGACCAGAAAACATCAGCGGCTCTCAGTCACCAGTAGAAAGTTCTAGGACTTATCATCCTAAGAAAAGTCCATTTGACGAAGTTTTGGAGCCGCAGCATACTTCATCCAAAACTGTTCCGCAGACTGCTTCTCAGGTGTATGAAAACCCTCATATGTACAGGGAGAATTTGCCGGAGCATAAATCAGTCAATTCAGGTGGAAGTTTTGAATCATCTGATGATGTGTGGCTCACTGTATCTGAGATCCCCCTATTTACCCAACCTACAAGTGCTCCACCACCTTCAAGGCCTCCACCACCAAGACCTACACGTCCTATAAAAAAGAAGGTTAACGAGCCTTCTTTATCAAGTTCTATTAACCACTCACACGTTCCCAGCTTAGCTAGAGCTTCTGCAAATAGCCCGACAGCATCTCAAATGGATGATGTGGAAGATTTTTATATGGTAAGAAATCAGTCTGCTGCTAATGGACATCCCGAGCCTCCATATGGCGAAGATGCAGATATTTTCTCTTCTGCTGCTGAATCAGCTGCTGCCATGAAGGATGCCATGGATAAAGCAGAAGCTAAGTTTAGGCATGCTAAGGAAAGGAGAGAGAAAGAAAATTTGAAGGCAAGTAGAGGTCGAGAAGGTGACCGAATGGAGAATAATGATTCTCGGGAAAGGGAAATTAGAGAAAAGCAAGCAAGACTGGATCGTGAAAGGGTAGAGAGGGAGGCAGAGATGGAAAGGGAGAGAGAGAGGGAGAGAGAGGAGAGAGAAAGAGAGCAGAAAAGAATTGAGAAAGAAAGGGAAAGACTGTTGGCTAGACAGGCGGTAGAGAGGGCTACAAGGGAAGCACGTGAAAGAGCAGCCACTGAAGCACATGCAAAAGTTCAGAGAGCTGCTGTTGGGAAGGCTACAGATGCCCGCGAACGCGCAGAAAGGGCAGCGGTTCAAAGAGCTCATGCTGAAGCACGTGAAAGGGCAGCTGCAGGGGCAAGAGAAAAGGCTGAGAAAGCTGCAGCAGAAGCTAGAGAAAGGGCGAATGCTGAAGCCCGGGAGAAAGAAGCTAGGGTTAAGGCAGAACGAGCTGCTGTGGAAAGGGCAGCTGCTGAGGCACGTGGAAGGGCAGCTGCCCAAGCTAAAGCTAAGCAGCAAGAGAATAACAATGATCTTGACTCCTTCTTTAACTCGGTTTCCAGACCAAGCAGTGCGCCACGACAGAGAACAAACCCTCCGGTGAGATTGGATATCTACTTCTGCTCTGCTTTAAGTCCCTTACAGGAGATTCGTCTCGCCCTATAACTCTCGTTGTGTTTCAGGATCCTTTCCAGGATACATGGAACAAGGGAGGATCATTCGAATCTAGCAGGCCATCTTCGCGAGTGCCTTCAGGACCATCAGAGAACCTGAGAAAGGCCTCTTCAGTAACAAATATTGCTGATGATCTCAGTTCAATATTTGGAGGTACTGCAATTTCAGAGAATTATCTGCTTTATTCTCATGTCTTTTAACTTGGTCCCCAACTGAAACCTCCTGCATTGTAAAGTCTCAGCTACTCAGTCTGGTGGGTTTCAAGATGTTGAAGGAGAAACTGAAGAGAGACGGCGTGCCAGGCTGGAACGCCACCAGAGGACACAGGAGCGGGCTGTATGTATCAATTTAGCTGTTAGATCATTTTTTTTGACAATGACGCAAGATCCCAAGTATGTTAAGTAACATAAAAACTTTTCTCTAACAGGCGAAAGCACTTGCTGATAAAAACGAACGTGATCTTCAAGTACTAAGAGAACAAGCTGAGAGAAATGTAAGTTTCATTACTGTGGCATCCAGTATAATTTTTTTTAATGTGGTTTTCCATCTGTTGTGCCCAATCATGTTGCTTTGTTGAGATACTAAATAAGTCATTAGCGTCAAAAAAAACTGTGCCACCTTAGTGAACTGTCTCAACTATTAGGATCCGTCTTTCTTTTTGATTTGCAGAGAATCGGTCTTGTAATTTTTATTTTATTTTTGTTTCACCACCAATACTTAATCCTGGTTTGCAGAGGATTGGTGAGACTCTGGATGCGGAGATCAAACGTTGGGGTGCGGGGAAGGAGGGAAACTTGCGTGCTCTTCTTTCGACGTTACAATATGTATGTTGTTTTGTCTTTGTTTTCTGTACAATCTGTACCTTTGATGATATGAATCTTACAGTCTCTTCTGATGTTTCAATGCAAATGAGCAGGTTCTTTGGCCCGAATGCGGTTGGCAGCCTGTTTCATTAACCGATTTAATCACCGCTGCATCGGTCAAGAAAGTTTACAGAAAGGCCACTCTCTGTATACATCCTGACAAAGTTCAGCAAAAAGGCGCTAATCTCCAGCAGAAATATGTTGCTGAGAAAGTGTTCGACATGCTCAAGGTTAGTGATTCACCATTTTTCACCATCAATACTACTTTAGA
The DNA here is from genome assembly GCA_026724425.1 of Erythrophleum ivorense. Taxonomy (NCBI): domain Eukaryota; kingdom Viridiplantae; phylum Streptophyta; class Magnoliopsida; order Fabales; family Fabaceae; genus Erythrophleum; species Erythrophleum ivorense. The sequence goes on from JAIUCV010000084.1 coordinate 2,459,526, forward strand.
TGCCACCAATACAAGTTAGGCTGCTTTTAACTCCAATGAGATTGCATTTACAAATCCGCAGTTGCTGGCTTCATCTCTTTTCTCTTGATAATAAACAGGAATCATGGAACAAATTTAACTCGGAAGAACTTTTTTGAAAAAAAAAACTGGGATTATATTTTGAGATTGTGTTGTTCGCGTGCCTCCAAAAAGATGAAGCAATGCATTCATTAAAATGCAAAAAAAATGTTGAAGCCACAGATAGTAGTTGATAAGAGAGTATGTATTCCCTCGTATTACCCAACACTGCATCATTATAGACATTGCAGCAATTGGGCATTCATTTTTTTGTTAATTTTTTTCCTTCGCATTACCCTACTTGATTCTCATCCTTGTAAGAGTACGATTGTCAAATATATTGATGTTGATTTCTTGTATTCTTTTAAGTGGCATGTTGGCGAATCCAAAAGGCAATCTGGCTTCTCTCTTTGGATTTTTATTCACCATAAAATCAAAGAGAAATTTTACAGAAACGCTCAATTTCACCCTTCTAATTAGTATCAAAACCCTAATTGTGAGGTGTTAGAACCGGATTCAACCTCAAGTCTTAGTTCCTAATCCTTGAGCTAACTAAAATCAGTTAGTCTTGGTAAGTTATTTTTGTTGTTGGTTCAGTTGAGATACACAAGATTACCAAGTTCCCCATTGATCATGTGTACATCTTATAAGATGAATCTCCCTCTAAAAGATCCATTAGATCAAACGATTATCAAGCGTTTAGGCACAACTTTCAGGAATTACAAGAAGAATAATGAGTTAATGTGTGACATCCGCCTCTTGCGTAATCAAGACAGCATGTCATTTGCATTAAGAGGTTCAATGCAACCCCGAGGGTCGTCTCCAAAACATAATTACATAAAACCATCTTAAAATCTCGGAATTAGGTGCAAAGAAAGGTTCGCTCTTGATAATTCAAAGAAAAGAGGAGGACCAATGCGACAAGATGATTCCTTCATTAGTTTACAAAGCTTTATCACTCAAAATGTGTCATGGGATGGCATATATTATCATGTTGGTTTGCTTTATAGGCTTCTGAACCAAGACATCATTCATCCCTAATAGACTTTGATTTTTATAAGTTTATAACTAACTCGTTATGTACATCATTAAGCATTATCATGTTGGTTTGCTTTAGGCTTCTGAACCAAACCCAACGTGAGGCTGTTGATGACAAAAACAAAAAACAAATACACAAACACAAACACGCCACAGAGATACACCAGATTCGCCTCCATACCAATTATAAAGAATATTCATATATGCATATATAAATAGCTTGGAAACAACAATACACAGTTCTCTCAAGTATTGTGTTTTGCTACAAGAAATCAACATCAAATACATTTGACATCGTACCCTTAAAACGATGAGAATCAACAAGGGTGATGAAAAGGAAAAATTAACAAACAAAACAAAATATAAGAATGCCCAAATTCTGCAATGTCTTCCACGATGCAGTGTTGGGTAATCCGAGGGAATACATACTCTTATCAACAACTATCTGGCTCCAACATCTGTTGCATTTCAACGAATGCATCATGCTTGCGTCATCGGCAGCACACGAACAGCACACGAACAACACAATCTCAAAACATAATCCCAGGTTTTTTCAAAAAAGTTCTTCCGAGTTAAATTTGTTCCATGATTCCTGTTTATTGTCAAGAGAAAAGAGATGAAGCCAGCCAATGTGGTTTTAGTTATCCATGAGTCATGCAATCTAATTGGATGATAAGTTTCACTTAAATTTGTGGCATCTAAAGTAGTATAAATGGTGAAAAATGGTCACTTACCTTGAGCATGTCGAACACTTTCTCAGCAATGTATTTCTGCTGGAGATTGGCGCCTTTTTGCTGAACTTTGTCAGGATGTATACAGAGAGTGGCCTTCCTGTAAACTTTCTTGACCGATGCTGCGGTGATTAAATCCGTCAATGAAATAGGCTGCCAACCGCATTCGGGCCAAAGAACCTGCTCATTTGCATTGAAACATCAGAAGAGACTGTAAGATTCATATCATCAAAGGTACATATTGTACAGAAAACAAAGACAAAACAACATACATATTGTAACGTCGAAAGAAGAGCACGCAAGTTTCCCTCCTTCCCCGCACCCCAACGTTTGATCTCCGCATCCAGGGTCTCACCAATCCTCTGCAATCCAGAATTAAACAAAAAAAGATAAACAAGAGATGGCACAGTGTTTTGACAATAATGACTGCAAGAGGCCCCAGACTTATTAAGTGTCTCAAGAAAGTAACATGTACAGAAATCAAACTGAATGCCACAGTAATGAAACTTACATTTCTCTCAGCTTGTTCTCTTAGTACTTGAAGATCACGTTCGTTTTTATCAGCAAGTGCTTTCGCCTGATTCAGAAAAGAATTCATGTTACTAAAGTAACTAAACACACTGCAAATTTTGCGTCATTGTCAGATACAAAACCCATGAAAGAAAAAGATTTAACATCTGTTGATACATACAGCCCGCTCCTGTGTCCTTTGGTGGCGTTCCAGCCTGGCACGCCGTCTCTCTTCAGTTTCTCCTTCAACATCTTGAAACCCACCAGATTGAGTAGCTGGGGCTTTACAATGCAAGAGGTTTCAGTTGGGGACCAAGTTAAATGACATGATAGTAAAGCGCGGAGCGACAGAAAATATGGTAGATAAATCTCAGAAATTGCAGTACCTCCAAATATTGAACTGAGATCATCAGCAATATTTGTTACTGAAGAGGCCTTTCTCAGGTTCTCTGATGGTCCTGACGGCACTCGCGAAGATGGCCTGCTAGATTCGAATGATCCTCCCTTGTTCCATGTATCCTGGAAAGGATCCTGAAACACAACGAGAGTTATAGGGCGAGACGAATCTCCTGTAAGGGACTTAAAGCAGAGCAGAAGTAGATATCCAATCTCACCGGAGGGTTGGTTCTCTGTCGTGGCGCACTGCTTGGTCTGGAAACCGAGTTAAAGAAGGAGTCAAGATCATTGTTATTCTCTTGCTGCTTAGCTTTAGCTTGGGCAGCTGCCCTTCCACGTGCCTCAGCAGCTGCCCTGTCCACAGCAGCTCGTTCTGCCTTAACCCTAGCTTCTTTCTCCCGGGCTTCAGCATTCGCCCTTTCTCTAGCTTCTGCTGCAGCTTTCTCAGCCTTTTCTCTTGCCCCTGCAGCTGCCCTTTCACGTGCTTCAGCATGAGCTCTTTGAACCGCTGCTCTTTCTGCGCGTTCTCGGGCATCTGTAGCCTTCCCAACAGCAGCTCTCTGAACTTTTGCATGTGCTTCAGTGGCTGCTCTTTCACGTGCTTCCCTTGTAGCCCTCTCTACCGCCTGTCTAGCCAACAGTCTTTCCCTTTCTTTCTCAATTCTTTTCTGCTCTCTTTCTCTCTCCTCTCTCTCCCTCTCTCTCTCCCTTTCCATCTCTGCCTCCCTCTCTACCCTTTCACGATCCAGTCTTGCTTGCTTTTCTCTAATTTCCCTTTCCCGAGAATCATTATTCTCCATTCGGTCACCTTCTCGACCTCTACTTGCCTTCAAATTTTCTTTCTCTCTCCTTTCCTTAGCATGCCTAAACTTAGCTTCTGCTTTATCCATGGCATCCTTCATGGCAGCAGCTGATTCAGCAGCAGAAGAGAAAATATCTGCATCTTCGCCATACGGAGGCTCGGGATGTCCATTAGCAGCAGACTGATTTCTTACCATATAAAAATCTTCCACATCATCCATTTGAGATGCTGTCGGGCTATTTGCAGAAGCTCTAGCTGAGATGGGAACGTGTGAGTGGTTAATAGAACTTGATAAAGAAGGCTCGTTAACCTTCTTTTTTATAGGACGTGTAGGTCTTGGTGGTGGAGGCCTTGAAGGTGGTGGAGCACTTGTAGGTTGGGTAAATAGGGGGATCTCAGATACAGTGAGCCACACATCATCAGATGATTCAAAACTTCCACCTGAATTGACTGATTTATGCTCCGGCAAATTCTCCCTGTACATATGAGGGTTTTCATACACCGGAGAAGCAGTCTGCGGAACAGTTTTGGATGAAGTATGCTGCGGCTCCAAAACTTCGTCAAATGGACTTTTCTTAGGATGATAAGTCCTAGAACTTTCTACTGGTGACTGAGAGCCGCTGATGTTTTCTGGTCTCAAATGACTTTTGCCTTTACTAATTATATCTGGCCCTGATTTTCCAAGACTATCGAGAGGGTCAATATCAACAAATACTCCTCCATGGACAGATGAATGATCAGTTTTTCTTCTGTTTGTGCTATCAAATTTACTAGCTTCCTCTAATGGATCAGTGAACCCTCCTGTAGAAGTTTCTCTAGCGGTTGATGCAGACTCCTCCAAGACTGCAAATGGGTCATCCACAAGATTGGAAGATGCCTTGGCTGTCCGATAAGGAGAATTCTGAGATTGACTCGTCTCTGAAGTTGGCCTGTGCAAAAAGATTAAAAATCATGCCTACAACTTTTATAATGACAAGCAAAAAAATTCAACTTTCGGGACTGTCTAAGATTTCCATAAGCACTAAAAACTTCAAGCTATAATTCATTAGCAAAAGGTTCAAGCTTTTGAAGAATTTCTGAGATATCTACAAGTTCCAGAAAGTGCACATATGATTAATCTGCAACAGCTCCCCATAAGTACTATAAACTTCATGCTTTTATTTACTAGCAAAAAGTTCAAACTTTTGAAGAATTTCTACAAGTTCCAAAGACCACATAAGAGAACATTGTATGCAATACTAACCTACAAATAGCTCTCCAAAAGCACTATAAAGTTCATGCTACATTTCACTATGTAAATGTGATAGCTCTAAGCTCTATGGCCTTGAGTCATTACACAAAACAAGCTCTAGGAGAAACAAATTTGACGGCTGAATGTTACCGTTTAGTTGCAGGGGAGCTACTGCGACCAAACCCAGGAATCAATTCATCAAAAACGGAGCTACCCTTGTCCTCTTTCCCACTCTCTGTCTTGTATGATTCCGTTTCTCGTAAACCCAAGTTCCCAATCAGATCATCAAAGGGAGAACTGTTCTGTTTCCTGTGCTTCGTAGGCGACGAGATTGAAGCGAAAACATTGTCAAACCGAGCTGATTGAGAAGTCGATGGGATTTTGAGCTCAGGGATAGCCTCAAACACATCTTCATCGTAAACCGGCTTGTCATAAACCGGCATGGACGCCGATTTGGGTGCTGGTTGCTCCTTGAACATAGCATCGTAGTCAAAGGCAGGAGCAGATGGCTTCGGCTGAGAACGAGAATCGGAGGATCCGCTAAAGACATCGTTGAAGAGGAGATCATCACCATCGCGACTCAGATCGTCAAATACCGGCGACGAATCGGACTTCTTCGATGAGGCGTTCGCGAAGCTGTAGGAAGAGGCGTAACTGTTGAAATCAGCGGTGGAAGAGTTGGGTTGAGGCGCCATCGGAGCAGATTTTCCATGAGGTTTCAATCCGAAGTCTTTAGCTAATAGGCCGGTGAAATCATCCATGGATCCCTTCGATTTTTCTACCTCTCAGCTTCGTCTCCGTCTCCCAAAATCGGAGATCTTTTGAAAATTCCCACCAGAAAACGAAGACGATATTTTTCCTCAGATCTGAGTGTCCATTGACGACGAATCGGAGTAAAGTTTCTGATTTTAGTTTTGAAAAATAGCTCTTTGTATTCTTCTTCGTTTTTCCTCTCTGGTTTCTTCTCCGACTACATGTTCCGAGTCTCCATAATTTCTACTTTTTTGATTAATGGGTCCTACAGTTTGTGTCCTTCACACATTTGCTCCTCACTATTCTATAAACTCAATCACAGCCCCCAAGATTTCGGAATTTGAACATTAGAATAAAACTTAAAAGCATAACTAGGAAGATGACAATATTCAACCAATCATCGTTTTTACTTCTCAAAACTCATTGGCTTCTGACAAGAACAACCAGACCAAGATTGTTTAAACTTTTAAGAAAAACCGTCGGGTAGATACAGAGTCACAAACTTATCAATCAGAACCATCATCTTCATCATCATCTTTGATCTTGACATCAGCGTCTTCACCAAACTGGATACAGACATCGATTTGGGACAGAACGTATTGAATGCTGCTCATAAATCAACAATGTTGATATTAGTTTTATACTGAATCAGAACCAAACTTACAAGTAAGGAACTGAGAGCAACTTTGTTTACCTTCGTTCTTTCCTCAAGTTAAGGGGTATGAAATTCACCATCCCATAATCTCCAACCTGATAATAATAACCACCACATACCATAAAATTGCAATCATGAAAATCACATGTTCAGTGCTTAACCTCATACCATTTTGCTCGCTTTTCGATCAATAACCACAACATACCATTTCAATCAAGGATTTGTTCAGTTTTGCAAACTGAGGACCCATCCTTTGGTTTAACTCTGCTAGCAATGTGCGAGGCTCCGGATTCAAGTAGCTAGAGAGTTCACAATAAAACCAAACCAATTTTATTGACTCTAATCTCGAAACTTCAACAAAGAAAAAAAAAAAAAACAATGTGGGAAGAGGAAGAGTCCATACTCATCAATGTTGCTTTTATCCTGTAAGAGATCCATCTTTGAGAGGATGTTGACATGTGGTAACTCAAGCTGGATCATCGCAGAGAGAGATGACATGCAACCGCTGATAAACTTCGTTACATCTGTTATAAACTGATCCACACAAAAACAGTTATCACTTGTCAATGCAAATTGGTTCTTCTTCGCTATAATAAAAGTAGTATACGCAAACAGAACTTGCAACAAAACCTGTGAATCAAGCAGGTAAACAACACAGACGTTGAAGTTCTTCTGCTTCAAATGCTCCACAAAGTTCTTGAGCACAGGGACATGTGTAAACAGCTCTATCTGGCCTATTAACAGAATGCAATTTTCAAATAATTTAGAGATAAAACCACAGTTGAGATGCTTCAAATTCATCTTCTATCCAGTATTCGTATCCAGTTATAGAAACCACACAGTTTATTAGAGTGTAAAACACATAGATAAGACATATAACTCAAAATGTGTGTGATATCCAAGAAGCAGACATAAACTCTCATTGATTATGTATAGCACCTGGACAATCAAAGATAAGGTAATCGTCGTCCCTGTAGTTCTCCAATTCTTCATCCACCCATTCATGTAAGCTGTCCTCAAGGTACCTACAGATTCAAAGTTAAGGCTCTTCCAATTCCACACATTAGATTCTTTGTTTTCCCCATGTAAAGGTAACAATTTTGACCCGACCTTGCTATAACTCTCAACAAAAAGGATACTCCATGCAATACATAAGGCCACCATTAGGACCAAGCTTAAGCTCCTCCATTACATCTTCCAAAGAAATGAGTTCTCTAATATCTACATTCACCCAAAAACGGTAGTAAGCTTTCAATCAAAACCATCAAGGGAATGGAACCAAGAGGAGACTCACTCACCCATAGCAACAGGATAGTTAAAGATTTCAGCAGCAGGATCCAAGTTAACAACATGCATTGTTCGGCCGATAGTTTCACAGTGTTCAAACAAAGACGAGCAATAAGTAGACTGATCCAAAACACACAGAAAAAAAAAGAACAACTGTTAGTCAAATCTCACTGATAAATTCTACTTTTACAGAGCAAATTGACATAAGACTATAAATATATAACCTTTCCGCTTCCTGCTGGACCGATAACGAGCTGTGCGTAACCCATTGTAGCAAGCAAGCCTCTTAAATCGAACAAAGGGAGTGTATGATTCTAAAAGATGCAAAGATTGCGACAGTTATATAAGCAATGCACCAAACGCCTAAACCAAACAATACACTCAAAATGTCGCAGGAACCCATAAACCAGAAGCAATACACATTTCAGCACCTGAAATTAAGGAGAAAATATTAGACTCCGTCACAAAATCAGACTACCACAAACATGACTTAGTCAGGGTTTTAAGAGCGCATAGACCCAGTGGATTTTTGATAACCTAAAAACCAGAAAGATGAACAATTTCGAGAGAGATTGAAGAAATTTAAAAGTAGCCGACATAAATTTCCAAAGTGAAAACGAAACCCAGAAGAAAGGAATCACAAGTCCTGTGTAGCATCTAGTGAATCGATGGAGAAGAAAAAAACGGAATCAGAAAGATGATTTGGCTTCACCTTTGAGTATTTGACGCGTCTTCCTCCTCTTTTTGCTCTGATTAAAACCTAAACCACATGCAAAAGAAGAGAGGAACTAATTCACCGATTATTGCTTCTAAAGACTTTTTAGGGTTTTAAATTGTTTTTTCCTTTCTTCAATTTTGTTTTTCTAATATATATTGAATAAATGGTTCGGTTGCGTCTTGTTAGACAAGAATTTAATGATTTGACCACACAAAAAATGTTATTATTTCCACCACGTGTATCACGTACTGAAGCTTGAATTCTTCCTTTTTTTTTTCCAAATTAAAAAAACTATAAATAAAAAGTTTGGAAAATTTGAACAATTTACAACAAGAAAAATAACAGAAATATTCATTTTAACTATTCCGTGTAGTTCACTAACATGTTTAGAGACTAAAAGCACCATCACAATGAGCAAGAGACGTTCTACCAAAAAAAAAAATGAGCAAGAGACGAGCACAATGATTCGTCGAATGCGTTGTTAGCGCACCATGCAATCTTCATAATCATCAGAATCCTATTATGTATCTACATAATCTTTATCATTATAAAGAACAACCTGATTAACCCAATCAGGATTCATATTCATATCCCAAAGAATAAGTACAAGCCAGTCTTTATTCATCATTGTTTATAGCTTGGCTGTAAAATTACAACATTAAAGTCATATATGAGAAATTGTGAATAAACGCATAATAAAAAGACAAGAAATATCCAAATCCCATCATATATCAAAGACCTTCTTTATCTGTTGGCATCTTCAGAACCATAGCTTCTCCATCTGCATAATACACAACACAGATATTAAAACCCCATAACATTCCTATCACACCAATATGCTCTTGTTATTTCACTTACCCAATGGTGTGTATTCCGGCAAACTTACGTACTTGGGACATGATTTCTTCGACCTCAAGGCTTTTGAAACAACACAATCCCTGGGCTGTTAGTGATACAAAAACAAAAATGCTGTCAGAAAACTGATACCATCCTTAAAACCTAGCAAAATGTTTGGACTTTAAACCATTGTCAATGATCAGCAAATCTAAGCATTTTTTTACAGACAGCTTAATGATTTTGCTAGGTTTAAAAAAAAACAACAACAAGAATCTGAGATGAAAGAGATGTCAAATACAGACCGTGAAATCTTTCTCGAAGCATATACGCAATTCGTCGATTGCGCCCTTTCTGCATACAACTTCAGGGTTAATATGAAACGCGTTCTGAATGGCTGTTACAATACCTCCTAGAGGATACTTCTCGCTGTTGGAAGCAACATAGCCAGCTTTGTAAAGAACATCCTACAGTTTACAGATTGCAACATGGCATTAAGAACTTCTCCAGGAGAGAAAAAAATGTACAAAAGGTTCTTCACTCATGGCAGAATATGACACTCTCTAGCCAGAATATGAAGTAAATGAAACATATAGTCAAATTCAATCCCAGATCTTGAAGTTGAGGTTGCGATTTACGAAATAAAAGGCCAGAGGCAAAAACTTTATTCTTTCCGAGTCATAAGCTATTTGTACCTTAAATAGCTACTTCTCTATAAACTCCATTGCACAGGCATGCAAGTATACAGTTAACCAAGTTTAACCAATCCACTACGCAACTATATTATAACATAAACTTAGCTCTGTGAAGACTTACCGTGACATTATACTTCATGTAGATATTAAGCGTGGTAACGAAGTAACTATACTCATCATGAAAAACAGGAGAAGAACAAGTCCCATGTTTCTCTGAAAATGAGACAATATCAGCACAATTTTAGAGAGAAGAACCCATTTTATCGTTTTAACACAATCAAACCAGAACGTATTGTGTAAAGTAAGCATGGGGCTCTAGATAACACTATGTAGAGATTGAAGATCATTACCCCACTACCAGATTGTATTGCAAAAGAAGATACATGAAAACAAAACAAAACAAAAAAACGAAACTAAGTTAGTTTTGGTGAAGAGTAAAATCAAGGGAAGTTACAACTAATTGAGGAATGTTATAACAAATGTGAGTAATTATCACACCTCATGGCCCCAAAACGATCCTTTTCCACCAAAGCATGATGATGGAGAACCACAGCTGAGGCTGGGCCAGTACTTTTCAAGGCCATCCATTAACGTTGTGATCTGCAAGTTTTCTCCATTCAGTATCTTCATTTCAGAAATCAATTTAGATAAATTTCGGATGCTTTCTAGCCAGCATAAGAAAAGTTCAACAAGGAGATTATTAGGATGTGAATGTGACTGTTTACCTCCTTCTCATTAAAGTCAGCTCGATAACAACATGAAGGCCAGGAACCGTCGTTATAGTCAGGCCATAGTCCATCTACAAGATTAGTATTAGAGATTATTAGGATGCAACTTTTACAAGTAAAGAGGCTGGAAATAAAGTTACTTCTCCAAAAAAAAGAGAGCTTCAGAGTCTGAATTATTGCATTGCAGAGAAAGTCAGCATCAAGCAAAAGGTCCAAAGACCCTATTAAAATCCTCTACAAGAGAACTAATCGTGTTGAAAACTCACAACCAAATTGTTTTGATGCAGAGAGTGATGAATGCAGAACTACACAACTAGATCCATGCCCTCACATATAAATTACTCATTAGACCCCCAATATGTGCATTTTGACAAAAAAAAAAATGAAGTTTCTTGTTTCTAAAATTTTGTCTTGAAAAAGTCAGAGCAACAGCTTTAAACTTCACCAAGAATTTACAAAACGAGAGCAACTAAGCTGAGAATTTTAACTGCTCAAACTCACACACAAGCACACATTGATTTCTCAATCTGAAAAATCAAGTGCTCAAACTCTCACACATACAAATACACACACACACACAAAAAATTGATTTCTGGAACTGCAAATAGGATTCGAAGAGTTTACTTACGGATGGTGAATTGAGTTGGAGTGTTGGAGCTGGAAAAGAAAAGAGAAAGACGTAAGCACAATCTCAAAAGCAAGATCTTTTCAAACTAGCAAGAAATTACGGATCGCTATGAAAACACTTAATTCCTCATCGCTATTATCAGATCATCTCGATTCCAAAAGTTGAATCTTTTATAACTAAAACTGTTTTCTCGAATTAGAAAAAAATACCCTCAGCTAATTTGATTATTTGGGTTTTCAATCGGAGTTTCGAGAGAACAAGAACCGATTCAAATCAGAGAAAAACGTACCCTCTACAGCAAGCATTTTTGGAGCAGCAATGGCGAGTTCCACGGCAGTAAGTTCCAGGCCATTGAAGAGATAGAGCGAAATAATCGAACTCTCTCTGTGAGCGATTGACTTCCACGACCTTGTCTCCGGCAAGTCCTCCGGTCTCCGGTAAATAACACGATGCGGAGAGAAACGTAACGAAAAGGACTTCCAGGAGAAGGAGAAAAGATCTACGAGACGCCATTGACTCTCGATTTCCGGATTTGGAGAACCGTTTTTAGCTCCGATTCCGATTCGGGTCACTGTATGTTTTTTTATATGTGGAGGGAAACGGAGGGTATTATAGTCTTTTCGATCTTAACAGTTGGGGAGATAACGAATATTCCTCTACACCTTGTGTTACGTAATATATGTATATCCCTCTCGTTTATATCTAAAAAAAAATTATATTGTCGGTTCGCAGAAAATTTAAAGTACGGCAAAATAATTTGAACGAACCAAAATTCATCAACTTAGTTTCCAACTAGATTCTAGAACAACCTGAACAATATCATAAATGATTCATAAACTCTAGATACCTAGCCGCCGCAAAAGAAGATGAATAGTAAATAGTAAAAAAGTAAAATGAAGATAGTTTGGTGGTCTTTACACATATGAAAATGCATTAGAATAAAAAAGTGCCTTAAACAGTAATTGTAAACTAAAAAAAGTGCATATAGGCGTAACTGTTTCATCGTACATATGTAACATCCCGATTTGTAATATAAGAGAAGAGGTTTAAGAGAATTGATTTGACTACATATGTCAATAAAGTGTTCAAAAGTTTATAAATAACTCCAAAGTTAAGCGTATTTGGGCTGGACTAGTGGAAGGATATGTGACCTTCCGGTAAGTCCTCTATGGAACCGTGTAAAAAAAACACATGGAAAGACTGGGTGTTGATTGTAAGGATAGTAAACAAGTCTGTAGAGCCTCCCAAAAATAACAAACCGGCTGTCAGACAAGGATACGGCCCATAGGCCGAGAAAAGTGTGTGTAACTCACCGGAATAGACAGTCGGAGCGTTATAACATGGATATGGATACGATAATTGTGCTTGTGCAACAACTTTGTGATGAGATTCCAAAATGCACTCTTCAATGATCTCATGAACACTTTTTAGTGATGGACTCTTATTGCAAATAAAAAAATGATGCATAGCTTTCTTTAATGTATTGGTTAGAAAAAGCTTTTGAGTGGCTTTTCTCTCTTCTCTCTCCTTTTTTTCTATATCTCAAAAGCTCGGTTTTTCTTTTCCTCTCCCCGGTCACCAGTGGTTTTAGGGTGCAGTGAGAGGGCTTTTTCGTTTTTTTTCATTTTTTGTTCTTCTTTTTTGGCTGGTTTACGCTTCTCTCAGTTGTGTGTAGATATCTTTTATTTGTCTTTGCAGGTAATGTGTTTCTCTCAACGACAAACCTCCAGTGGAGATCAGGAGATGTTATGCTGATTTATATCTATTGAGGACAATAACTAGTAAAGCTTCCTCAAGTGTCTCACGGAGTGATGGTTGTTCGAGTCCACGCTTTGAGGGTTTATATGTTACTTCCGTCGTGGTGACTGGTTCGATTTGGAGTGCATGCATGAACAATGAAGAGAAAGTTACAGTAAAGAAGGGTTACGATCGAGTACATGAACTTTCAGGGACTTTGACTAAGATGGCGGCTTGAGGACGGCAGCAGATCTAATCGAAACTCTCTCAGAGGTGGCTGATTATGGAAAATGTGTCATATCGGCGGAACTAAGGCGTGGTATGGTTCTCTCCTCTCAGTTCCTCCTCTAGTTTGAAAGTGAATATGCATCCAAGAGGCGTGGTACGACTTTGGTACCACTCTAGTATGTATCTTGAGGCGGTTCAGGCATTGTCTCAGGCGGTGGGCCCTTGTGCGACTTAAGGCGGTGATCGGCGGCTAAGGTCTCAAAGAAGACGTCGGTGTCGTTTTTGTCTGTTTTTCTTGGGTTCGCGGTCTCCAGTTTACTGCCGGTTTAGTAGGATTCCTTCGGTTAAGTTACAAACCGAGCCCGTTTTGGGTTTTCGATTAGGCTTGCCCTTTTTGGGCGTTTTTTGTTTTTGTTTTTTCTTGCTCTGAATTTTTGTTATTTTGTAAAGCAGAAAATAAAATTCAATACAAAAATAAAATATTGAGAAATTTTGTCTATGCTCTTTTATATTCTTTTATTTATCTACATCATTTTTTTTAACTTTTCTATATTTTTTGCGTTTTAATGCTACATTTATAATATTTAATAACATAATGTATATAGTAAAAAATCCTAGAGTGTTACCAAAAATCATATAACCTAAATTATACCGTCAAAAATTCAAATATACTGTCACATAACGAAGAAAGGCTTAGATAATAAACAAACCAATTTGAACGAGCCAAAATTCATCAATTGGTTTTCGAACAAGGTTCTAGAACAACCTGAACAATACATAAAGTCGATTCATATATGAATATGTGGTTGAGAAAAAATAAAGTTAAAAAGGTTTAAATAAATGCTAATAGGTAATAAATAATAATTTATTAGTAAATTAATCTTTATTAATATTAAGACTATTAAATAATATCTTGCCTCATTGTTTTATAAAGATTCGATTTATCTGTCTTATTAGGAATAATTGAAAATATGTTTGTCAAAAAGAAATCATTTTAGTATGAATTTTGACTAAATAAAAAACTCACAATATTTACTTTTAAAATGAATATTTTTATATAGAAATTTTATAATCTACCAACTTTTTGTTGGTTTTCTAAGATTGCCACTAAAATTCTAAGAAAACAAATTAATAATGGCCACAATTTTTAAGAAAATTTATCAACAATTTTGGTATAATTAAAATGACAGTGTTTGTTCATGCACACTGTACGAAAGACACATAGAGATTATAACCATTAGCCATTATTTATCACGAGCTTAGTCATCTATCTTTCGTAGCAAATAGTTACATGCGTAGGAATACATATATTAATCATGAATAAACTGGTTATATTAATGAAAATGACACCGATATAGTTTGGCGTCATGGAACACGGAATCTGTTTCATTTTCATTCTCCCCTTGTTGGTGAGCTTTATAGGTGTCCTCCAATGGTGTGCATGCAGGTTTAGCATCTAAAGGCATAAGATAATAGTAAACTAATCAATATATTTTAGCTTTAATCTTAATGAGGAAGACAGTTCATAACGGCTCTATTCCACAATGCATCACGTAACCTTAGCTTCCTTAAAAAAAAAAAAAAAAAAAAAAAAAAAAAAAACAAAGGAAGCTAAGGTCAGTGATGCATTGTGGAATAGAGCCGTTATGAGCTGTCTTCCTCATTAAGATTAAGACTAAAATATCTTGATTAGTTTACTATTATCTTATGCCTTTAAATATTCTTGTATCTTAAATATTCTATAAAAGTAAGAGAGTCTTTCTCTTATCTCTATTCTCCCTTCTTCGAAACTCTACTCTCTCTACTAAATCTTTGAATCTCTTAATCTTCAAATCTCTTAATAATTTAATTCTCTCATTCCATACAATCTCTCATGGTATCAGAGCTAAGTTCTCTATTCATTATGACTTATCTCTTCTTCATTCTCACAGATCTGAAAACTCTAGTTCTTGATCCACTGTTCACTAGCTGGTGTTTATTCATCAGCTAGTGAATAGTGGATCAAGAACCAGAGTTTTCAGATCTGTGAGAATGAAGAAAAAATAAATCACCAGAATAGAGAACTTAGCTCTAATACCATGAGAGATTGTAATTCTCTCATTCCATACAATCTCTCAATATTATTTTCACCTTGCGTATACTGGTCACTATAATACCAATTTTGCGTTCAGTTGATGCTTTATATTTTGTGTGTATATCTCATTCATCTTTAATAGAAAATAGAAAATAGTTATATATATATACATGAATCATCTATATATAAATGTTAGTTCACTACAAGTATACAAGAACAAGAACTACTTTGCTCACAACCGCTGAGTCCATATGTTGTATTTGATATGAAGATTGAAATTTGTATCATCTTTTTCAACTATAAAGAAAAGGACTTATGAACTCTTTGTAAACAGTTTGTTGGAAATGCATCTACGACAATATAACCGAACATGGTTGTAAATGTTGTCCAGTCTGCCGTGTTTATCTTGGTTCACAACCTCTAAGAAAAATTAGGTATTCACTTTAATTTATTTTACTTAAATCATTTTCCAATTTTAACCGTACACTTGTATTATATAGTTCTTGATTTCAGACTACTTCTTGAATTAAAACCTACGTTAAATTTATATCTGTATTTATTCTCCATATTAATTGATATGGTTTAAATGATAGACGTGACCAGCAATATGAAAGATTGATAACCAAATTATTCCCTCAAGAGCAAAAAGATGTGGAGATGGAATCCGAAACTTCTGAAGTTTTGTCATCATCATCATCCAACTGATGTGAAGCCACTAATACATGCAAAAAATGAGAACAAGTCTGAAATTAGTTTTCTTAAGGTTATTTGTGGCATCAGTTTTGTGCGAGCCGAAACTGCACTATGATATTTTTAGTGTTTTTAGGGAGAGCCGAGAATTTCGTAAGTAAACACAAGGATCGATCCAAATGATGGTTATTTGATTAGCTGTTAAGCGAGCTACAATATGTGTGGCGTGTGTCTTTCTCTATGTGTAAAGCGATTGCTCCAATAATGACTATCGGTTCCTATTTATAAGAGAATAGGAACCGACTTTTACAACTGACTTTACCCGAAAATGTAAACTTTCCTTTTTGGCTCGCGCCGACTTCAGAATAAATGTAAACTTTCCTTTTTGGCTCGCGCCGACTTCAGTTTAAGGAAAGTCTTTGATGGGCCTCGGCTCGAATCGCTTAGTCGGATGTTGGTTCGGCCCATCGAGAGGTTTTCGGCTGGCCTTCGGGTTGACACCCGGTTTGGCCCGGTTCGGCCGTGTTCGGTGCGGTTCGGCTCGGTTTTCCTCCATTTGCCCAATCCAAATGACGATGTCTTGGGGTGGAATCCGACCCCAACAGTTAGCCCCCAGCTCGTTAGTCTTAGGGGTAAGAGTGACGAGCTAAAAGTTGAAAGTGAGAAGGCATTGTCATTTGATTCTTCTGTGGAGATGGCTCGCCAAATGTTGCTTGTCTCGATATTTGACGCGAGATATTTGGCTCGCTGAGAATCGCCTCGCTGTTCGCTTCTGATAAAACGATGTCGAGTTGCTTTATCGATATATGGGCTTAGAATCCGAAACGTTTGCGGGCCCACTAATTTTCAATGGAAGCCCTAAAGTTTAGGCGGGAATTAGGTCATGCCGTTTCGTCTTCCCGAGCCAGCGCGTGGATTAGATCGCGCCGTTTCATCTCCCCGAACCGACGCGCCCACGCGCCAAAACTTCTATAAATACGAGGCCCGGGGCTCATTTTTCTCATTCTGCCTCTCTCTCCTCGACCGAGCAAAAGGTAGTTCTTTCTTTCTCTCCTCCTTTTTTAAAAGTTCTTCGTGTTCTTCGTTCGCGCCACCGTGATAGGACATATCTCCGGCGTATCTTCAAACTTTCCGATCCATCTTCTTCCGAGCCAAATGTCTTCAGGCAGTCGTATCTCTTCCATTGAGCCAGATCACTCCGAGGATCGTTCATACAATTCCAACGATTCCGGGACTTCGGGTC
This sequence comes from Erythrophleum ivorense, assembly GCA_026724425.1. Lineage (NCBI taxonomy): Eukaryota > Viridiplantae > Streptophyta > Magnoliopsida > Fabales > Fabaceae > Erythrophleum > Erythrophleum ivorense. Next base: position 2,476,561 of record JAIUCV010000084.1, read on the forward strand.
GGCGTTGGTTTTCGGATACATCCGACACTTCTAGCGGCTCGCAACCAAAAGTCAAAAGTCAGTCGGTTCGGTCTACGGGGGATGCTGAGATCGATCGACTGTCGAGCGAGCCCCCGGTTGCTCAGCGTGATGGTTCTAACGAGGCACGCGAGCCAACTGACGTTGATGAAGGGGCTATGGGAGAGCGTCGACTCTCACATGATCGATCGGGTCGCGCCCTACTATCGCTAGATCCGATATACGATGCGGAGGCGATCAAAATTGAGCAGGCGTTTGATGATGGGGCGATCGGCGATATTCTCAGACCGTTTGCACCTCCTTTCGCTCAGGTATCGAGTCGGCCACAATTTGGAGCCGGTTCGTCCCGGGGAGCAAAGAGGCGAGCTAAATCGATGCGAGCCCCTAGGGGTTCTTCGAAAAAGTCAGTTCGGAACCCTCCTGGTGCAACGCTTTGTACCGAGACATCTTTGGAATCGCTCCGCCGTTGCTTCAATATATCTGAAGAAGTTGAGTTTTTCCTACCAGCGAACCATCAGAGAGCCGATGATCCACCGCCTGGATGCTTGACGTTATATGAGAGCTATTTTTACCAGACTTTCCTGTGGTTTCCCATCCCGAGCCTGATTCTTCATTTCCTAGGGAAGTACGGGCTCGCACTCGGTCAACTTCTGCCACGAGGCATGCAGCATCTGGTTGGGTTGATCGTCCTGAGCTATGAGATTGGCATTCCGCTCGGGGTTCATCACCTGCAGAATCTCTTGGAGTTTCGTCGTAGCGGGAAGTCGCTTCGCTATTACATCTCCAATAAGAAGAATCGGAAGATCATCGACGGCTTCCCCAACAAAGATGATGGCTGGGAGAAATATTTTTTCTTCGTCCCAATAAATAGGGCTTCGGTTGGGAGTACGCGGAGGAAGTTTATCAAGGAGAATTGGCAGGAAATCGGTGCGAGCCGAAGAGAAATCACTATTTCAAATTCTTCCGAACCGTCATCTAACGTTGTTCGATCTTCTTGTTTTGCAGATCGACGATTGGTGCTTCGATTCCCGCCGGATCTCTCCGAATTCCTTGACCGTTCCTGCGAGCTGAAAGTTAATTGGGAACGAGATTTTACTCTCGAACGAGTGGAGAAGGCGCGCGAACAAGCCTACGATTCGTTCGACTCCTCAGACAGTTCGGACGAGGAAGTTCCCAGTTGGCCCAAACCCTCGAATACAATGCCCCCGAAGTCTGCACGCGCGCTACTCAAAGAGCAACGACGAGCAAAGGAAGCTCGTCTTGAAGTTGATCCGGTGGCTCGTCGTGAAGCTGTATCCTTGAAGACCGAGGGTAAGAGGGTAGTGCAACCCTGCCCAGAGAAGAAAGGTTCTGGTAATAGGCCGCCTACGGAGGTTGGGAAGGCGGTCAAGCTGGCCCAGGAAGCCTTGGCGAAAAGCAAGGCTTCGAAGCAGAAAAATTCTCCCAGACCTCCTTCTCCGGCTCGCTCGAACACATCGAGGGACCCGGATGCCTTAGTCCTTAACCGGGGGCGAAAGAAGACTTCTAACCCTACCGGCGAACCGTTGGCGAGCGGGCCATCTGAGGTGATGGGCAAGAAGAGAGCCGCGGTTGAAGGGCTTAAAGAGAACGCGCCCAAGAAAGCCAAAGGGGACACTCCTTCCGGTTCCTCTGTCGACCCTGCTCGGGCCCGATCTCTTCAGAGGGCCGAGGCGGCGAACTATCTTGTCAGGAGTACCCCCGGGGTTCGCCTTCCTCCTCCCGATACGCTTTTGGAGAGGGAAGCGTATGAAGAGGCGGCTTCTCGTCTTCATTTGGTAAGTTATCCTTTCGTTGGCTTCTTTTGCGAGGAAGATTTCCGTATGTATACTCAATCGCTTTTCGTTTCTATTTTATTTTTCGGAGGCTTTCAACAGGGTCGTCGAAGGTTATGAAACCAGGGCTCGCTCGGGTCAAGCCGCTCTCGAAGAGCTTCAAAAGCATGTCAACAATCTGAAGAGATTGCATGAAATTGAATCGAAGGCACGTGCCGTAGAGACCAAACAAGCCGAGGAGAAGGTGGCCAGGCTCGAGGCTGAGTTGGCCAAGGAGCGGGACGAATCAATCAAGCACCGGGAGGTTGCAGCTAAGATGGCCGGCAAAAACGTCGATGATGCCATCAAAATGAAAGCTCTCCACGGTAAAGTCTGCGAGCTCAACGAGAAGGTGCGAACCATGGACGCCAACTATCTGGCCGAGGTTAGAAAAGTGAAGCGCCGAGTGAACAGCCGGTATGCCAAGCTCCTCGAGTCGATCAAGTCTGAGTTGACGAGACTCCAGGGAACGCATGAACGAGCCGTGCGCATCGCTCAGGCCGAAGGCAACGTCGAACTGATCAACGATATGCGAGGCGATGATCCGCCGGATCTCGATATTGAGCTTGCTGATCTCCAGGCGCTTATTGATTCGGATCATGGGGTCGCTGAAGAGGCTAGTGCCCTGTTAGCTAACGTGATCGGTCAGCTCGTTCCCTTTCCGGATCCCGTCGAGCCGCCCGAGGTACACCTTAGAGACGAAACTATTACTCGACTTGACCGTCTCGGTCTCGGTATTGTCGATCAATGGGGTACTAATAGAGAGTCCCTTGTATTTCAGAGTGGAGTCGAACCGGTGGTGATTCCCGAGATAAAGCCGGTTGATGCGACCCTGGAGTCGACGAGCCAAGTTCCAGTAAATCCTGCTCAAGCTAGCGGACTGCCTCCCCGAACCGAAGGTCTGGTTGAGAAAGCTCCATCTGATATCCCGGGGGCATCGAGCCGAGCTCCGGAGGCTCCCGAAAAAGATGCAGCCGAAGTCCTGGGCGTTCCTGATAAAGTTGGCGAGGCGGTTTCGAGGCCGGAGGATGTTGCCGGGGAATCCGTGGCCGACGTTCAAGAATCGTCAAACCAAGCCCCCCACTGAACTCTCGAATAATTTGTTTCTGTATGCTGCCTTGATGGCTTTTATTTTGTTTTAGTACTTAGTGCCTGGATGGCTTTATCCACAGACTTTTTAGGATATTTTTAATCGAACCGTGATCTGATCGAACGATTTAACTTGATGAAATGCTTGCCAGTCGAAATAAATGTTCCCGTTTACCGCGAACCCTCGTTTTGCGAGCTGCGTTTTGGAATAATGATGATAACAAATTAGACCAACGTTGCTGCGGAGCGTTTATGTTGGGTTTTTGTCAACTTATTTCGGTTTTTGCCGCGGACAACTCAATCAGAAAGCCGTGGGTCGAAATAGCGACGAATTAAATTAGACCAACGTTGCTGCGAAGCGTTCATGTTGGGTTTCTGATCGATTTATTCCAGTTTTTGCCGTGTCCTCATCTATTAGTGATTAACGGGTCGGAATAAACGATGGTGATCATATTTGTATAGCGCGCGCGCGAGTGTAATAAGATGTTTGAGATGATCGAATGTTGCGGCCAACAACATTCGGCTCGAGACAGTTTATGAGTTTTTATCGAGATGTTAACAGCGAACCGTTTAAGAGAATTGATATGCGAATTGTACTCATCGTTGTGTTTAGCGGCGAGCCGCGGTACAGACGGAAAATTCACCGTTCGACTTATGTTATCGGCGAACCGTGTTACATCGATTTTGAGAGTGCGTTAACGGTAAACCGTGTTAGCGAAGATAAAATGCATTTAACGGCGAACCGTGTTGCATTTGAATGGGAGTGTATAACCACGTACCCCACTCCCCCCCCCCCTTTTTTTTTGGGGGGGGCAACTGAATCCACTCGAAAGTGAACTGCCTACGTACCCCTCGCGGGGATCAAGTCACGCGTAGTTCTAGGTGATGGCGCCTCGCGCCTTATTGGTAATATTTCTTGAGATGCAGAACGTTCCATGGCTTTGGTATTGCTTCGCCAGCCATGTTTTCGAGCCGATAAGCTCCCGGGCGAACTGTTTCGGTGATCTTGTAAGGACCTTCCCAATTCGCACCCAGTTTTCCAGCGTTTCTCTCTGCGGTGTTTTGGAACACTTTTCTGAGAACTAGGTCTCCTGTTCTGAATCTCCTGGTTCGGACATTAGAGTTGTAGTACTTAGCCGCGGATTGCTGATAGTTCTGGATCCTGATAAGTGCTTGGTCGCGCCGTTCGTTGATCAAATCCAGCTCGTCCAGCATCATCATATGGTTGCAGTCTGCTTGTTCTGGTAACAACCATCGGCGTACTCCGGGAAAATGCACTTCGGGGGGAATGACACATTCCATTCCGTAGACAAGTACGAATGGCGTTTCGCCGGTGGCTCGTCTCGGGGTTGTCCGATGAGACCAAAGGACTCCTTCTAGTTCGTCTGCCCAGCGGCCCTTTTTAGCGTCGAGCCGTTTTTTAAGCCCATCGAGAATCGTCTTGTTAGTTGCCTCGGCTTGACCATTCCCTTGCGGGTAGCGAGGCGTTGACTTGCTAAGGCGGATCTTCCATTTGTCGCAGAAGTTCTGAAATCGAGCCGATATAAATTGCGAGCCATTGTCCGTGACAATTTCATAAGGAACACCGTGCCGACAGATGATGTTTTTCCAAATGAATTGTTCAACCTGCGCGTCTTTTATACTTGCGTAAGATTCAGCCTCGTTCCATTTAGAAAAGTAGTCGGTTAAAACCAACAGAAACCTTTTCTGCTTTGATCTATGCAGTGGCCCGACAATATCCATCGACCATCTCATGAATGGGTATGGTGCGGAGATGGAAGACAACAGCTCAGCCGGCTGATGTATCGTTGGAGCATGACGCTGGCATTTCTCGCATTTCCGCGAGTATTTTTCGCAGTCACTGATCATAGTTGGCCAAAAATAGCCGTGCCGTTTGATTTTGATAGCCAAGGCTCGTCCTCCGGAATGATTTCCACATCATCCACTATGAACTTCTTTCATTACCTCCATCGGAATACAGCGTCGCGTATCAGAATGTATCGCGCTGCTTGAGCCTTCAGTTTGCGAGCCGCCCACTTATCTGCTGGTACTTCTCCGTCGGCTATATATACACGGATCGGAGCAAGCCACTCTTTGTCGCAACCGTATTCCGTATCTTCCTCGATTTCCATATCCGCGAGCTGATCTCCATCAAGTACACCGTTATCGTTCGGCTCGTCTGTGATGATGGTCATTAGAACTTCGGGCTCGTCGATGTCGATACTGGGATGTTCGATAAATTCTACGGGGATTATCCTTTTCAAGTCTGGATCGGAGGTCGAGGCTAAGGATGCCAAGGCGTCGGCCTGAGTATTGTCTCCACTCGGAATCTTCTCCAGGGCAAATTTTTCGAACTGTCCGGCTAGATTCTTGACTACTTCAAGGTAGGCTTCCATTCTATTGTCTTTTGTAGCGTATTCTCCAGTGAATTGGCTCGCGACGAGCTGGGAATCACAGTAAGCATGTATGTTTCGAACTCCAATTCCGAGCGCCAACTTTAATCCAGCTATTAATGCTTCGTACTCTGCCTCGTTGTTTGACGCGCCGAAATTGAGACGAAGAGACTGTTCCAAGATTTCGCCCGTCGGGGAGGTGAGTCGAACTCTGACCCCGGCGCCTTGTTTTGACGACGAGCCGTCAACGTGAAGTAGCCAATCAGCGGAAAGATTTGGTTCCTCGCTGGCGGCGATTGGCAGCTCGATCAAGAAATCAGCCAAAACCTGGGATTTTGCGCTCGTTCGATTTCGATATTCGATATCGTATTCGCTCAGCTCGATTGCCCACTTGGCTAATCTTCCGGATTGGCTCGGGCTGTGCAGGATCGTTCTTAGTGGTAACGCCGTTAGAACTACGATCGTGTGAGACTGGAAATACGGGCGTAGTTTACGGGCCGCCACTACGACTGCTAGTGCCAGTTTCTCGGTCTGGGGGTACCTCGTCTCTGCGTCAGTCAAACTTTGGCTTACATAGAAAATGGGTTTCTGGGTTCCTCGGTCTTCGCGAACCAGGACCCCACTGACTGCTGTTATTGATACGGCGATATACAGATATAATGGCTCTCCTTCTTCTGGTTTCGTCAGTATCGGTGGGTTCGCTAGGTACAACTTCAGCTCGCGGAAAGCCTCCTCACACTTCGCTGTCCACTCGAACTTCTTGTTTCCTCGCAAAGTGTCGTAGAAAGGGAGACACTTATCCGTGGATCGCGAAATGAATCGGTTGAGCGCGGCGACACGTCCGGTTAGTTGTTGTATTTCCTTCTTCGTCTCCGGCGACCTCATTCTAATTAGGGCCTGGATCTGCTTCGGGTTAGCTTCGATGCCTCTGTGGATAACCAGATATCCCAAAAATTCTCCGGATGTTACAGCGAACCGACACTTCGTTGGATTTAGCTTCATATCGTGTGAGTTTAGCTGCTCGAAGCAGTCGCGGAGATGCGCCACATGTTCTTCCTTTTTCAGAGATTTCACCAGCATATCGTCGATATAAACTTCCATCGTCTTCCCGAGCTGCGAGGCGAACATCTTGTTTACGAGCCGCTGGTATGTCGCTCCCGCATTCTTGAGTCCGAACGGCATGACCTTGTAGCAGTAGATGCCTCACTCAGTTTGGAACGCCGTCTTTTCTCTGTCGTCAGGGTGCATCCGGATTTGATTATAGCCTGAGAAAGCATCCATGAAGGTCAGCAGTTCGTTTCCCGCCGTCGCTTCCACGAGCCGGTCGATATGAGGGAGCGGGAAACTATCCTTTGGGCACGCCTTATTCAGATCCGTGAAATCTATGCAAACCCGCCATTTTCCGTTCTTCTTTTTGACCACTACTGGGTTGGCGAGCCACTCTGGGTATTTTGCCTCGGCGATCGAGCCCACTTTCAGGAGGCGTTCCACCTCGTCGTTTACTGCCTTTAACCGCTCATGCCCCAATCTTCTTCGCTTCTGTTTCACCGGTCTGAACGTTGGGTCGACATTCAGCTCGTGGCAGGCGATGTTGATATCTATCCCCGGCTTATCTTCGGCTGTCCAAGCGAATGCATTGACGTTTTCTTTCAAAAAGGAGATCAATTCCTCTCTTATTGTCTCGTTTAGGTTCGCTCCGATCTCCACACATCTTTCTGGGTTCTGCTCGTCTATGCAGACGGATATTACCGCTTCACAGCTTGGTTCTTTGATGACGGGATCCTCATTTTTGCCTGCTTTCTTTCTGGGCGGCTCGATCTCGCCGGTGATCTGTAATTGCTATAAGAGATTGGCTACATCGTTCGCTGACTCTCGGTTCGTCTTTACCTTCTTTCGGTTCTCCTCTGGAGTTGGTTTGGGTAACGGGTTGCGGAGTTTATGTTCCGTCATGAAACAGATTCTCGAATCTTTCTGCGAGCCGAGGATGGTCTTGACTCCTGTCGGAGTGGGAAACTTGAGACAAAGGTGGTAAGTAGATGGCACGGCTCGCATCGAATTTATCCAAGGAGTGCCCATGATGATATTGTAGATTGGAGGATTATCCGAGACGGAAAAGTTCACCATCTTAATAATCCCTCCAGCTTCGACTGGGAGTATGATACTTCCCATGGACATCGTCGTCTCGCCCCCGAACCCGGTCAATGGTTTTGGCGTCGTCTTTACGTCGTTCGGATCGATTCCCATTTTTATCAGCGTGCTCTTGTAGATTATATCGACTGTGCTTCCTGTATCGATCAGGACCCGAGCTATGTCATAATTACCGACGGCAAGCATGATTACGAGCGGATCATCATGCGGTCTATCGATCCCGATGACTTCATTTTCTGTGAAAGTGATTTCGACGTTTGGGATTTTGGGTGGTCCATACCAGTTAACCGCTGCGTCGGTTCGCCGTTGAAAAGCTTTGATCGACGTCACCGTGTCCTGACAATATTGCGAGCCACCCAAAATGAGGTAGATTTTTTGTCGCGATCCCGATGGTTCGTCTGAATCATCGCGTCTCCCGCGTTTCGGTCGATCCGCTGGTTGGCTCGGTTGTCGATCTGATTGTTCCGGTCGTTCTCTGGGCTCGGGACGTTCCAGATCTTCCAGCTTTAGATCGCCTTTCAATTCACCGCTAAGTAGTTTTCTTGCGAGTTCTGCTCCGAGATGGCGGCATCTCTCCGTCGAATGGCCGTAGCATTGATGGAATTCGCAATAAACCTTCTCGTCTTGTGGCGCGGGATTTTGGTTCCTTGTCCAAACATAGTTTTTCGATCCTCGCCCCCTTCCGGCGCCTGCTTGGCTCGTGCCGCCTGTCTGTTGGCTCGTTCCGATCTGGTAGTTATGCGACCCGGAGAAGTTCGGCCCTTCGTGATGGATGTAACTGTTCTTTCCGCGCCGATGGTTGAAGTGATTGGGATGCTGATTCGGCGGTTGATGAGCTATCGGCGGGTTAGGCGGTTGTTTGGTGGCTGCCTTCAATGTGGGATGCGAGGCGGCTAGCAACTTCATATCTTCTTCTTCCTCGATGAACACGACAGATCGGTGGATGGCATCGGCGATCGACTTAGGTTTGTTGTACGCGAGCTCCTTCCGAAATTCCGATTTGACGCCTAAGCCCTTTTTCAGAGAATCTATGGCGATCTCGTCGTTGACCGCCCCGGCTTTCGACATGGTGGTTTTAAAGCGATCCATGAAACTGCGAAGCGACTCGCCTTCGCCTTGCAACATGTTCCACAGATTAATCACCGAAGCAGATTTCTCGATGAACATGGAGTACTGCTTAAGAAAGGAAGCTGTTAACTGCTGGAAGTTTTCAATCGAATTTCGCTCGAGACTTAGGAACCAGTCCAGAGCCGGACCCTTCAGGTATTCAGCGAATAGGAGGCAGAAGCCGGCATCTTTCTCTTCCGTGTTTCGGAATTTGGCTCGACTTAAGGCGACCCGAAATGCGTTGATGTGATCTTTCGGGTTCGTCGAACCGTCGTACTTCTGGATGCTTAGTTTCCCGGGATCCATTATTCTGGCACCCATCACTTTCGCCGAGAAAGGAGTGTGTTCGGCGTCTTCGCATATCTGAGCAATTTCCGGTGCCGAGCTGAGTGCCCTGTGGATCTGTGATCGAAGTAATTTGGCCTCGTTGTCGGATTTTTCAAGACGAGCTCGGATCTCGGCCAATTCGTCGCGACTCATGTTCTGACCCTTGCCTTTTCTTGCCGTACTCACGCCTCGGGGCGATCGCTTTTCGGTTCGTGTTTCCAGCAAGAGACGTGACACTGCTTTGGCAAGCTCCGCAGGATCTAAGCATGGTGAATCACCGGTTTCCTGTCCCGTCGCCTTATCAGTTCCTTTGCTTTCCAACATTATCTGCCTCAGGGCTTTGGTTAGCGCCTCGGGAGTGATTTCGCTGGGGAGCGGATCTTCTAAGTCAATTCGTAGTGGTTTGGTTGGCGGCGCGCTCTTGACTTTATTCTTCTTCTTCTTCTGAAGTGGCGGTGGCGAACCATCCGATTCGGATTCTGTTTCCTCTCGTTCCGGGGTTTCTTCCACGTCGTCCCCTTCTTCTCCATCTACTTCGTCAGCCCGGGAGTCGAAAACCAGATTTTTTGGATGGGAATTTTTACGTCGCGCGACACCTCGTGCTTCTTTCTCTTTTAGTTGGGCTCGCAAGGTTGCGAGCTCTTGCGTCAACGAGCTGTTCAAAACCTCTTGTTCTTCGGTCTGCTTCTGAAGGGCAGCGATCTTTTCTGCTTCCGTCTGAACTGTTGTCTCGTTATCCCCGTTCTGCAAACCGGTTGGTGTGGATCTGTTCAATTCTTCGTTGGTCATCTTGTCGAGCCCTTGTGTTTTCTAGTCTCGATCCCCCTCCTTCTAGCGCCAAATTGTGCGAGCCAAAACTGCACTATGATATTTTTAGTGTTTTTAGGGAGAGCCGAGAATTTCGTAAGTAAACACAAGGATCGATCCAAATGATGGTTATTTGATTAGCTGTTAAGCGAGCTACAATATGTGTGGCGTGTGTCTTTCTCTATGTGTAAAGCGATTGCTCCAATAATGACTATCGGTTCCTATTTATAAGAGAATAGGAACCGACTTTTACAACTGACTTTACCCGAAAATGTAAACTTTCTTTTTTGGCTCGCGCCGACTTCAGAATAAATGTAAACTTTCCTTTTTGGCTCGTGCCGACTTCAGTTTAAGGAAAGTCTTTGATGGGCCTCGGCTCGAATCGCTTAGTCGGATGTTGGTTCGGCCCATCGAGAGGTTTTCGGCTGGCCTTCGGGTTGACACCCGGTTTGGCCCGGTTCGGCTGTGTTCGGTGCGGTTCGGCTCGGTTTTCCTCCATTTGCCCAATCCAAATGACGATGTCTTGGGGTGGAATCCGACCCCAACAAGTTTCCTGTTGGCTTTTTTCTTTACTATCATATTTTGAAAAACATTTTCCATTTTTGAATAATTTCTATCTACTCTACTTTCAAGTCATGAAAGCAAAGTTGGTTGATGTAATAAGGCCCGGAAATCGTTGAACAAGCCCTGTTTCGATTTGGTTACATGAACTATTTTTCTTTATGTTTAGTTTATCTAGTTTCAAAATATATGAACCGCTATATTATTTTATGGTTTGAACTAATATAAGTTTCCTTCAGTTTGATTAGTTCAATACATGTTGACTATATTAGATTTTAGCATATATAAACAAAATTTTTATTGATTTTGGGTTGGATCTATGAAGGGGACAAGAAACAGAAAACTTATGTACATTAGATAGGGATAGGTATATGAGTTTGTTAGGAGGACCTTAAAAGAAGAGACTATTGACAGCGAATGAAGGGGGTCGAGAAGTCTAGTTCAAGGCAAGTGAGAATGGTGCAAGAGTGGAATGTGTGAATATAGTGGAATGCATGCGTTGAGGGAAGAAGTGATGCAAATGGTTTAGAAAAAGAGTCACTAGAGGTTACTGGAAAAAGAAAACAAGAAAAGGAAAGGTTTAAAGACCATACGGAAGAGGAGAATGTATATATCCTATACTGGACTCTCGCAACAAAGAACAGTAAACATTCTTCTTGGACCATAATGAAAAACTAATAAAAACTTTCAGTGTTTTGTCTTTTAATTTACTAACTTTCAACTTAAATGTTTTTAGTAATACCCTAGTTTTACAATTAATAAGCGGTTTCTTCATTTAGTGCTACTTTCGTTTCATGTTATTTGTCGTTTTATGATTTTTAAGGCATATTATTAGGGTTAGTGTTTAAAACTTGTATCGTATCCTTCATTACTTCACTTATAAATGATAACCAAAAATAAGAAATATAAAACTAACAAAAAAAAGAAAATCTCTTAAGATTAAATTTAACATCAACCTAAAATTTGAAAAATCAGCTAGTAGCGATTAAAAACTGGAGAACATATCAACTACTCCTTTAAAATTACCAAGTCACTTGATCTCTAATAACCTATGTGTTATGTAAAATGCCGCTCATCTGGAAGACTGGAACCAAGACACTTGTCGGGAAAGTTTTACTAAGGTTGCTCATGTATAGGTTCTTCGAAGACGATTAAACTCAAACTTGTTGCTTATATAAGACTCAGTGGTGAGGCTTATACAGTGGATGAGTGTGGTAGGACAAGTCGTGAAGGTTTAAGCCTTGGTTTATTGATTTTGGGTTGTGTCTATGAAGGGGACAAGAAACAGCAAGCTTATATACATTAGATAGAGATAGGTATGATGAGCTTGTTAGGGGGACCTTAAGAGAACAGACTATTGACAACGAATGAAGGGTGGGCAAGAATGGTAAGTTGAAGGCAAGTGGGAATGGTGCAAGAGTGGAATGTGAAGCATAGGTGGGAGACAAAGTGGAGGTAACGTGAAAATAGTTGAATGTGATGAGGGAAGAAGTGATCCACATGGTTAAGAAAAATAGTGATCCACAAGGTTTGGAGACCATACGGAATAGGAGAATGTATCGATTCTAAATTGGACTCTAATAAGAACGGTAAACATTCTTCGGAAAAATCATGTCGAGACCATAATGAAAAACTAATATAAAAATTTCACTATTTTGTCTTTTAATTCACGATATTTACTTTTAAAATGAATATTTTTATATAGAAATTTTATAATCTACCAACTTTTTTGTTGGTTTTCTAAGACTGCCACTAAAATTCTAAGAAAAACAAATGAATAATGGCCACAATTCTTAAGAAAATTTATCAAGAATTTTGGTATAACTAAATTGACAGTGTTTGTTCATGCACACTGTACGAAAGACATATAGAAATTTTGAAGGAAATTTTTTTTCTAAACAATTCTTAAGAAAATTTATCAACAGTTTTGGTATAATTAAAATGACAGTGTTTGTTCATGCACACTGTACGAAAGACATATAGAAATTTTGAAGGAAATTTTTTTTTCTTAACAATTCTTAAGAAATTTTATCAACAATTTTGGTATAATTAAAATGACAGTGTTTGTTCATGCACACTGTACGAAAGACAGAGAAATTTTGAAGGAAAAAAGATTATATGAAAGATTCATGCACATTACCCAACCATATATAGAAATCCAGGAAAAAAATATATTTTTTAATTAGTAATTTAAGAACATTTGGAATTATATAGGTTTACAGTCAAATTCTAATTCAACAGTATATATCTCGTTCGGTGAAGAAGTTTATGAACAGTAAAGAGCAAACCTACAAGCTACAATGGAGGATACAGAGGTATGTACACTTTTATATGTAGATTTATTAATATGTATATATATATATATATATATATATATATATATATATATATATATATATATTGGTATAAGAAATCAAACTCCAATACTTTCTCACACATATATTTTCTCTATTATGTTTACGATATATTTGTTCATACTAGCTTAATTTCTCTGAGATATACACAAATTATTTTGTCATCAGATTCGTTTCATACACACAGTAAATAAGAAACGATTTGCGCAATCACATATTACTAAACAATTAGAACAGAAAACACACCATAATCTATCACTCAAATCTTCTTTTCTTTTGTATCAACTCAGATATTTATTTCATTTACTTTTTATTGTTGGCAGAAGATGAGGAGAAACAAAAGAAAGACGGCGGAGGAGAAGAAGACAGTGGATCCGAGGAAGGTTAAATCATTCTTCACTTGTCATATCTGTTCCAATATAATGAACCAAGCCACAACCATAACCCTGTGCCTCGACACATGTGAGCTATCACTATTCTCCGATTACATCATTTTGTTTTGTTGGGTGCTGGATTCTTTAATTTATAATCGTTAGTCATTATTCATCACGAGCTTAGTCATCCATGTTTCGTAGCAAATAGTTACATGCGTAGGAATACATATATTAATCATGAATAAACTGGTTATATTATTTCACCTTGCGTATACTGTTCACTATAATTTTGCCTTCAATTGATGCTTTATACTTTGTGTATATATCTCATTCATATTTCATAGCAAATAGTTATATATATACATTAATCATCTATATATAATGGTTAGTTCACTACAAGTCTACAAGAACAAGAACTACTTCGCTCACAACCGCTGACTCCATATGTTGTATTTGATATGAGGATTGAAATTAATTTGTATAATCTCTTTCAACTCTAAGGAAAAGTACTTATGAACTCTTTGTAAACAGTTTGCTGGAAATGCATCAACGATCATATAACCAAACATGGTTGTAATTACTGTCCAATCTGCCTTATTAATCTTGGTTCGCAACCTCTAAGAAGAATTAGGTATTCACTTTAATCTATTTTACTCAAATCATTTTCCAATTTTATTTGTACACTCGTACTATATAGTTTTTGATTTCAGACTACTTCTTCAAACAAGTTCTATGTTATATTTATATCTGTTTTTATTCTCCATATTAATTGATATGGTTTTTAAATGATAGACGTGACCAGCAATATGAAAGATTGACGGACACATTATTCCCTCAAGAGCAAAAAGATGTGGAGATGGAATCCAAAACTTCTGAAGTTTCGTCATCATCATCATCGAAAAAGATGTGAAGCCACTAATACATGCAAAAAGTGAGAACAAGTCTGAAAACATTTGTGGCATCAGTTTCCTTTTGGCTTTCTTTTTTAATATCATATTTTCAAAAACAGTTTTCATTTTTGAATAATTTTTCATCCACTCTACTTTCAAGTCATGAAAGCAAAGTTGGTTGATGTAATAAGGCCCGGAAAAACAAGCCCTTTTTCGATTTGGTTTACATGAACTAGTTTTCTTTATGTTTAGTTTATTTGGTTTGAAAATATATGAACCGCTATATTATATTATGGTTTGATACAATATTGGATTCCTTAACTTGGACTGGTGCAGTACATGTTCAGTATATTAGGTTTTGGCATATATAAACAATCGGTTTATTGAATTTGGATTGGGTCTATGAATGGGACAAGAAACAGCAAACTTATGTACATTAGATAGGGATAGGTCTGATTTTGTTAGGAGGACCTTAAAAGAACAGACTATTGACAGTGAATGAAGGGGTCGAGAAGACTAGTTCAAGGCAAGTGAGAATGGTGCAAGAGTGAAAAATGTGAAGCATAAGACAAAGTGGAGGTAACGTGAAAATAGTGGAATGCATGTAACGAGGGAAGAAGTGATGCAAATGGTTAAAAAAAAAAGATTGACTAGAGGTTACTGGAAAAAATCAAGAAAACGAAAGGTTTGGAGACCATACGGAGAGAAGAATGTATCGATCCTAAACTGGACTCTGGTAACGAACAGTAAAACATTCTTCGGCAATTTTTTTTTTTTTTTATGTCTAGACCATAATGAAAAACTAATATAAAAATTTCACTGTTTTGTCTTTTAATTCACTAACTTCGAACTTAAAAATATTTAGTAATACACTGTTCCGAATGATTTTTTTCCTTGATTTTTACTACAATATTTAATAAGCGGTTTCTTCATTTGCTATTACTTTTATTTCATGTTAAATATCGTTTTATGATTTTTTGCGCTTATTATTAGGGAAAGTGTTTAAAATTTGTATTGTATCCTTCGTTACTACACTTATATAGTTTTGTTTCTCGAAATGATAACCTAAAACATTAAACAGAAAACTTAAAAACAAAAAAAAAACTGTTTTGATAAATTAAACGACAACCTAAAATTTAAAAAAATCCGCTAGTAACGATTAAAAACTGGAAAGTATCAACTACTCCTTCGAAATTACCAAGTCACTTGATCTCTAATAACCCATGTGTTATATAACAAGCCGCTCATATGGATTCAAGACACTTGTCGGGAAAGTACTAAGGTTGGTCATGTATAGGTTCTTCGAAGACGATTAACCTCAAACTTGTTGCTTATATAAGACCCAGTGGTGAGGCTTATACAGTGGATGAGTGTAGGACAAGTCTTGAAGGTTTAAGCCTTGGTTTATTGATTTTGGGTTGGGTCTTTGAAGGGGACAAGAAACAGCAAACTTGTATACATTAGATAGAAATAGGTATGATGAGCTTGTTAGGGGGATCTTAAGAGAACAGACTATTGACAGCGAATGAAGAGTGGGCAAGACTGGTAAGTCGAAGGCAAGCGAGAATGGTGCAAGAGTGGAATGTGAAGCATAGGTGGGAGACAAAGTGGAGGTAACGTGAAAATAGTTGAATGTGATGAGGGAAGAAGTGATCCACATGGTTAAGAAAAATAGTGATCCACAAGGTTTGGAGACCATACGGAAGAGGAGAATGTATCGATTCTAAATTGGACTCTGATAAGAACGGTAAACATTTCTTTGGAAAAACCATGAGTGAGACCATAATGCAAAACTAATATAAAAGTTTCACTATTTTGTCTTTTAATTCACTAACTCAACTTAAAAATATGTAATAATAAGGAAAAATCATCCAAAGTAGAATTAAATACTCTTCCTAATGATTTGGTTCCTCGATTTTTAGTACAATTAATAAACTGTTTCTTCACTTGATAGTTGTTGGTACTACTTTTGTTTCATGATAATTGTCGTTTTATGATTTTTTAAAGCTTTTTATTAGGGAAAATATTTAAAATTATAAACTAAAAAAAGCTTTAAAAGTCAAATATTTACCGATGAGACTTTACTGGTTTAAAAGTCTTCAAAGTCTTAAAAATCCTCCTAAAAACACTCACGACCAATTTTCTCACAT
Source organism: Erythrophleum ivorense (assembly GCA_026724425.1). Taxonomy (NCBI): domain Eukaryota; kingdom Viridiplantae; phylum Streptophyta; class Magnoliopsida; order Fabales; family Fabaceae; genus Erythrophleum; species Erythrophleum ivorense. The sequence goes on from JAIUCV010000084.1 coordinate 2,492,611, forward strand.
TTTGTTCTTTATTTCACATTTTTTTCAAAAAGCCACTAAAACCGAAAGTTTGTTTTTATAAAGTCACATCCAAATTTTTCCAGTTACAGTTTTAAGTTTTAACAGTAAAATCTAATTAAAAGCCTAAAACATACATGTCCATACCAAGCATCCCCAAAGTATATTTTTTAAACCGTTTCTTTAACAGTTTTAAGTTTTAACTGTACAGTCCATACCAAGCATCCCCAAAGTATATTTTTCAAACATCAATGTTAATTAAACATCACAAAGGCACATATTAATACAAATATTGTTTGAACAATATTTATGTTTTACATTCTTTCTCTATCAGTAATGATTAATATACTTTATATTCTATGTAATACTTCTGTGTTTTATAAACAGATTATTTTAAGATTGAAAATAAATGGATTCTATATCTTAATTATAATTAAAAGGTTTTCATGATGAGCTCCTCCATATATTGGAGCCGCCAGCATAGCTCTCTGCGCTCGTCTCGTAGGTCTTCGTTCCATCACCAGCTGGACACTGTCGGCCAGATTAGTCGCAAGGTCACGCCTCAAGCCATACTGGATCATTATCGTTAGGTCCAGGAACAACAAAAATTGGGAATTAAAACTGTTTAGTCAACATGCTAAAAAAGTGATTTGTTTGGCCTAAAGTTGAAAGTTAAAACTTTTGCGGCATTTTATTCTGTTTTAAAATGTATATAATCCAATAAATCATAGATTTTGGTAAAGACTTATTTTCTTAACTACATTTAAAAAATATATATATCAATATATTTTATTGTTGGGCCGAAGTGGATAAGATAACATCCAATAAGAATCAGATACATCAAACACATAGATCATTAGAGCCACAACATCTCACGAACCCGATCTTCTGCCATGCCACATCAGCACATGCAATCTCAAGTCTCTTGGACTTGCTTATTTCTTCTTCATCACATCTTGAAGGAGCCGCTTCGATTTTAGATTCATAAGAGAGATCAACTAAGGACAAAATAATGGCAGCGAGTGCATCTCCAATGGCGAGCCAGCTCAGGAGCAGCTTCTCCTCAGCTTCTATCGCGAGGCGTCTCGCCGTTCCAAAGGGCATCTCCGGCGCTCCTTTCGCTGTTTCTCCGACCAAAAGAGTCTCTTCCTTCACCGTCCGAGCTGTTCAGGCCGATAAGGTACTTTCTTTGTCAATAATTCGATACGGCGTATATGGAACAATATCTACTTAGTCTGATTTGCTAGTTGAGTTTTGACGTTTGTAATTATGCTCCAAATCTGAATTTACCTGAGGAAACGAACTCTTTTGTACACAGATACCAATTTTAATTTTTTTTCCCGGTATTCTCTATATATTTTAGAAAACAAGACTATTGATTTATCATTATATTCTTGATTAGGATGAATAAGTAAGTCTTAACCAAAAAAATAAATAATAATTTGGATAATAGAACCTCTAAAAGGATTGACAAGTATGACAATTTTCGATTCCTGACATGTAACTGAAATTTATATGCATCCATATGTATAGTGCTCTGACGTTAAATATGCAATTGGCAGCCAACATTCCAAGTGGTTCAACCAATCAACGGTGATCCATTCATCGGAAGTTTGGAGACTCCGGTGACATCAAGCCCATTGATCGCATGGTACCTCTCCAACCTCCCGGCTTACCGGACCGCAGTCAACCCTCTCCTCCGTGGTGTCGAAGTGGGTTTGGCCCATGGTTTCCTCTTAGTAGGCCCATTTGTCAAGGCTGGCCCATTAAGGAACACTCCTTACGCCGGCTCCGCTGGCTCTTTGGCCGCAGCTGGACTCGTAGTCATCCTCAGCATGTGCCTCACCATCTACGGGATCTCTTCTTTCAATGAAGGAGACCCTTCGATCGCACCGAGTTTGACTTTGACCGGACGGAAGAAGCAGCCTGACCAGCTTCAGACTGCTGACGGATGGGCTAAGTTCACCGGAGGGTTCTTCTTCGGTGGGATCTCTGGCGTGACTTGGGCTTACTTCCTTCTCTACGTTCTTGACCTTCCTTACTACGTCAAATGAATGTAGTTGAAAATATATATGAGTGTACTTTCAACTCTCTCTTGCATCTTTGTTCTTCTTTTGTCTTGATCAAGAATCTTGAATCTTAAGGGAATGATTAATGTATATTACTATGGATCTTTTCTTAACATTTAATAATTTATATTGCCTTGAAATTGCTTTAAATTGAGTTCATGATGTTGATTAGGTCATGTTCGTTTGACAGTTCTTGAGACTGCGATTGTGATTAGTGTCTAAAACATAACTCGCATTATAACAATATTCGATTTGAGCTCAAAGGTAAAAAAAACCTCATAATTAAATCCAATGTATTGAAAAAATACATCTCATTCTCGAGCAACCTTAAGAACTTGCTTTCCTACGTTTTGTCCATGGAAGAGTCCAACAAGAGCAGCAGGACCATTCTCTAGTCCTTCGACAATGTCTTCAACATATATTAACTTCCTTTCTTTGATATATGGAAGCACATACTCCAAGAACTTAGGGAAACTATTGAGGAAGTCAAAACCGACAAACCCTTGCATCTTGATCTTCTTGTAGATAACAACCGGTAGATTTTGAATCCCTTCATTGATCTCAAGATGGTACTGAGATATCATCCCACATACAGCAATGCGTCCATAAACTCTCATGTTCATTAGCACCGCGTCAAGTATTTTTCCTCCCACGTTCTCGAAGTATATGTCAATGCCTTGTGGTAGACACCTTAAAACAAAAACAAAAGAACAGAGGAAATGTGATTGTATGATTCAAGAAACATAATTATAACTATCAGTGTTAACCAGTGACTAAACCTCTTTAAGGCGGCATCAAGATCATGTTCTTCCTTGTAGTTAAATGCATCATCAAATCCAAATTTGTTCAGCAAGAGATCAACCTTTATGAGAACCAAGCTATGTAAGAGAAAGCAGAAAGTTTAAGTCTTTTAAGTTTTAGAACAAAGTCCTAACCTTTTGTTTACTACCGGCACTTCCAACAACATAGCAGCCCATCAACTTAGCAAACTGACCCACGAGCTGACCAACCGCACCAGAAGCCGCAGAGATAAATACCGTTTCTCCTTTCTTAGGTGAACATATCTCGAAAAACCCACCATAAGCAGTCAAACCTATCATGCCTGTTATGTAAGAAGAGAGCTTTAAAGAAAATGGATGCCGTTTTTTTTTGGTTTTTGCATTCACACCTCCGTGAAAATAAACATTATACTAACCAAGTATTCCAGTGTAGTAAGAGAAAGGAACATTGATATTGATATCGATTTTGAAACTACCAATCGGGTTAATAGTACTATACTCCTCCCAATCGACGAGTCCCCAAACAAAATCGCCTTTTGCAAAAACTGGATCATCAGAATCTATCACCTTAGACACTCCAAATCCAGCTATAGGCTGCAGAAAATTATCAAAAGCAATTGCTAATTACAAGCCATGCATGTGTGCTTGTGTATGTATGTGTATGATGTTGTTACCTTGCCAGGGACAAAAGCATCCATAAGAGCTAAAGTCGAAGGATTTGGTTCTCTCATGCGAATCCCCATATATGGGTCACAAGACAAGTACATATTCTTCACCAGAACCGCCATTGATCCGGGCTTCACCTTGAGCTCCACGGTGTCCGAAGCTGTGACTACCTTCAGATCAGACTCTTTAGGGAAACCCTCAATGTAATCCCTAAGTATCACTTGCTTGTTCCTCACGGTGATCTCCATTTTTTCTGACGGAAGCCTTCTTGCTTTGGTCAGATCTTTATAGTCTTCAAAACTTAATTGAAGATAGTTAGTTAACATTTTCAGACGATATTACTCGTAACGAAGACACGTTTTCATGCAAGCCACTTCTCTATTAACGTGATGGGACAACACTGTCCTCTGTCTGTTGAAACAGAGAACCTCGCCAATTTGTTTAAACATGGGAAAAGGGTATGTATACACGTGACCTAAATTCGTGTAACGTTCCGGTTTTGTAGATTTTTTTTAAATAAGTGTTTTTTGTATTTCCTAGTCTTCACCTTTACATGCCTTATAAAAACTAAAACCATATGAAAATAATATTTTTCAATTTGGTTTGGCTTAATAAAATTTTAATTTGATTCGACTTGGATTCAGTTCGAAATAATATTGAAATAGAAAAACAAGAGCTTGTTTATTTTTTTTTCAAAAATATGTGTGCACAATTTATAAAAAAAAATTTCTTTTTTTGACGGGCCGGCCCAGTAGGAGAGTGGACTTGATCCTTGGTGGAGTTCGCATATTTTGGGTCGGCCCGGGATTTGCATGTTCCGGGTCGGACATGCCACATAGATTTCCCCCACGTGTCTAGAGAAAACGCAGCGTGTTTCTTCTACCTTACGGCATGCAATGACATTTGGAAAGAAAAACGCTCACAGTATAATTACAACTAGATCTGGACCACTGACTTGAGATGTTGTAATTTTTGTTAAGCAAATATAATTAGGGAGATTTGTGATTATATGTTCAAAAAACTGTCCATTTGTCTCAATACACTTTTTTCTGAAATTTACTATTTTCTTACTTCAATACCCTTGTAAAATGTATATAAATATGAAATAAATATTTTTAAATGCCATTTTTAAAAATAAAATTCATAACAATGGAAGGAAAAACATGGAGAATGTTATGACATTTTTTATTTTTTTTAAAGATGTCTTAAATATATATTTTAAAAAATTTCTACGTTTCCCAAATATTCAAAGTAGAATTCATATTCTACTTGTTGTTCTCTTTTCTACTAGCACTAGAATATGATTTCTACGGTGTGTTCAGTATTCTACGATTTGTAGAACATGAGATCTAACCTATGTTCACATTTATACTAATAGTAGAAAATGTTTTCTGACTTGCGTTCACGTTTCCACCATCCGTAGAAAAGACAATCTACGGTTATTGTATTTTCTAATAGTCCGTAGAAAACGTTATCTGATAATTTTACCATATTCTACCATCCGTAGAACGCACTTTCTAGAAATCGCACAAATTCTACCGACTGTATAAATCATTTTTTTGCGAGAATCTGGGAAAATCTAAACTAATATAGTAAGTAAATCTTTGAAAAATATTTTCAAATCTAGCGATTTCCTTATTTTCTTCTTTTCAGAAAAGAAAAATAATACCCTCAATATTTTTAGACTTAAAAATTGTTTTAAAATTCGTTTATGTTATTTTAAAATTATTTCAGTTGAAAAAATTATTTTTCTGTTATTCTAAAGATAATTCTAAATAGTTTTTATTTTATAACAAAAAAAAAAAGAAAAAAATCTTCAAGTAAAATGTTATTTATAGAGTTTGATTGATATTGATGATAAACATTAGTATATTTTGAAAATAATATGTATTCCCAAGTATAAATGTCTATTGAAATATATTTTCTTGTCTTTCAAATATATTTCTTTCTGATATATCTAAAATTTAAACTATTATTTAAAATAAATTCAAGATTTTTCTCTAAATTTTTTTTTTTTATTATTTTCCTCATTATTAATTCCAAAAAATTAATAATGATTTTTTTTTCATTTATTAAACCAATTCTCTTTTTTTCTTTGTTATTCTTCTAAAAAAAAATTACGATTTTTGTATATTGTTAATCTTTATGTTAAAAATATATTAATCTCTATTTTGAATGGTAAATTTGGCAAATTTAGCATTATAAAGTGTAGTAGGACAAAATATGGTGAAAAAGTTTATGTGGACAAGAGGAAAGTTTTTTGAGCCTATTTTGCCAAATTTCTCATATAATTATTAACACTCTAATTAAGTAAACAATTTTATGATTGTAATATATAATGATGAATTAGTATTAATTGTGTATTTAATTATGGGATAATATAAAAATGATGTTGTTAATTTGGATTTTGTAGCCTAAACCCGCATATTAGGCCAGAGGAAAATATTAGGCCGAAACGCATAAGTATGGGTTGTTGTTTCTATTGAAGAAAAATAAGTACAGCACGGATCGTTGTTTCCATTGAAGAAAAATAAGTATTTATTTTTCTGCTAATGAGACTGATAATTATTGATTTTGTCGATAATGTTAACTTTGAGAGAATCAAATTTTCTCGATCACTTTATTAGATTTTGACTCGTGTTATTGACAGCACGGGTTATTAATTTTTTTAAAGAAAAATAAGTATATTATTTTCTCGTTAATGAGATTGATAATTATCAATTATATTAGTATTGTTAGCTTAATTTTCACGATTCCAGCATTAAATTTTGACGTGTTATCGACAGAACGACATGAACAAATCAATTTTTTTTAACTTGAAGCTAATCGTGACCAACACGGGCCACAGGATATATAGTCAACTTTGAGAGAATCAAAAAATTTAACTTGAAATTAATTGTGATATTAATTTAAAAAGGGGAAGTGGTGTTGAAACATGTAAAGAAACCCAATTTCGGTTCAATTCCAATATTATGGACTTGCAAAATATCCGATTTGTTTTTACGGATTTTATCTGGTTCAGTTATTTTGTACCCAAATCCATTAAAAATTCCATTAAATTATACAAATAACGGAAATTAAACCAATAATAACTGGAAATAATAATTAATGATTAAAATGGTTAAATAAAAAATAACCGAAATAATAACCAAAAATTAAAAAGCCCATATATAAAAAATCAGTAAATCACAATAAAAATGATTTTGAATCGGTTAGTTATATACTATTTCGTATTTTTGGGAAATCCCGTGTTTTTTCATTTTCACAAAAATATTCGATTAGTTATATATTTCATATAAAATGTTTCAAAAAAAGATAATATTTAAAATCTACCGATGAAACCTAAAAAAATATATTCTCAATTTGATATCATATCAAAATCTATAGATTGTAGATACTATCTTCTTGTTTTTTATTCATTTGTAAATTTATCCACGAGACATGTTAAAGTCAAGATTATAAATTTATACCTTTGATCAGATCAGTTTTTTTTTTTTCGATCTCTCCAAAAAAAACCCGAATCTAAAAGAATGTTGGTTCTGACCCGTGATGTTGCTAACCTTTGAGTTAATTTAATTTGTGAACATTAGGTTTCTAAGATTGGATATTGTTTTAAAGTTTGATTAAAATGTTGTTGTGACAACATATGTTTTTATCTTATTTTAAGCCTCAATTATTTGAATAAGATTTATTTGTTTTCAACCGACGTCATTACCAAATCTAAAAAAATATACTTATACAAAAGTCACGTGTTTTGGCCCATATGAGAATGGTTTTGAATCGATATATAGTCCCGGATCTTTTCATTTTCACAAATATTTGATTTGTTCTATATTCTTAATATTGTTGGACTTGTTGAAGAAACATTAGAATGTTTCCAAAAAATGATAATATTTTAAAATATACTGATAAAACCTATAATAATATCTTCTCAGTTTGATATCATTTCAAAATCTAAACCTAAAATAATGTGTTTATAAAGTGTGTTAATTTGTTTTGTATTTTTTTCAGCTAATGTAATTTTTTGTTGATGTTGATTTTCTGATAATAATAGAATATTTTATTTGAGAATTAAAGTTTAATAACAAAAATTTGGTGTTGAAAAATCTAGCCCAATAAATTGTCTAAGGCTGGGATTTTTAACCAACCAAGCCACCCGAACCGAACCGAGACAGTTTTTGATCAATTCAGTTATAATTACGAAACCGAAATCAATTACATAGGCTGGTTTGACTCCATCTTCACAATCATTGTAGATCCAGCTTCGATGCACATCATTTTTTAACACGGTTTCTCCTTACAAATTCTCATCAAGTATGGGGTTTGTCTTCTCGCACCGACCCAATATAATATAATTCAACAGAGAAAATTTGTGAGATTTCTGTCACCCCCTATATATAGCGATCGGAGAAAATGTGTGGGATCTTTTGCAATCTTTAGGAAACTGAGCTGCGAAATTGGGAAATCTCAAGGAATCTCTTTGGTTCTCATCTACATGGGTATGTTGGAGTTGATCAAAGTTTGAATAAGTCTTCAAAGATTGAAGACGTGGCCGAGTATCTAGGAATCTGTTATTCTGAATAAGCTAAACGCCAAGCTTTAAGCTTGAGCTGGTTTGTAGGAGTTAGTTTCGTTAATTTGTTTCCATGTAAACAAGTCTCTCTATATAAAGGGAGCAAGTTGTATTTCTTAAGTATTCAATAAGAAAAGCTTTGATCGAACACTCTGTTTTGCTATTCTTAAGAATTGGTATCAGAGCTTTCATCACAAAAGCAATAAGTTATTGAGTGAGGAGAGAAGAGCGAGAAATTAAGATGGGAGATAGCAGTAGCTCAAAAGGTTTTGTTGCTCCTGCTATTCCACGGTTCGATGGCTACTATGATCATTGGGCTCGGTTGATGGAGAATTTCATTCGTTCGAAGGAGTATTGGGATCTCATAGAAAGAGGGATCAATAGGCGTGAAGGAGCCACACCTACCGCAGAGCAGCAAAAGGTGATCGATGAACAAGTATTAAGAGATATGAAGCTCAAGAATTTTCTGTATCAATCCATCGATAGAGAAATTCTTGACACGATTCTTAATACTGAGACGAGCAAGCAGATCTGGGAGAGCATGAAACAGAAGTTTCAAGGATCAACTAAGGTGAAGAGAGCACAGCTTCAAGCGTTGCGTAAGGAGTACGAGATGCTTCAGATGAAGGAAGGAGAAACCATAAATGGTTTCTTTGGGAGAACTCTCACCATCGCAAAGAAGATGAGAGCCTACGGAGATGATCTTAAAGAGAACACCGTCTCTGAAAAGATTTTAAGATCTCTAACAAAAAAGTTCAACTATGTCGTGTGTTCCATTGAGGAATCAAACAACCTGGACACATTGACATTAGATGAGCTTCAGAGCAGCCTCTTGGTTCAAGAAGATCGTATGAAGGGAAGTGTAGAAGAAGAGCAAGTGTTGAAGGTATCATACGATAACAGAGGAAGAGGATTTGGGAGAGGAAGTTTCAGAGGAGGTCGAGGTCGAGGAAGAAGCAATCGGGCGACTGTAGAATGCTTTAGATGTCACAAGTTAGGACATTATCAATCAGAGTGTCCTACTTGGGACAGCAAAGCAAACTATGCCGAGTTGGACGAAAAGGAAGAGCTACTTCTCATGGCGTTCGTTGAAGAGAACAACTCACAAAGAGATCGAGTATGGTTTCTAGACTCCGGATGCTCCAATCACATGACCGGAGATCGAAGCTGGTTCACTGATTTGGACGAGAGAATGATGCACACAGTGAAGCTGGGAAACAATACAAGGATGAGAGTTCAAGGCCAAGGAAGTATAAAGTTGGTCCTCAACGAAAGAAGTCACATCATTCCCGATGTGTACTATGTTCCAGAGCTCACAACAAGTCTCCTAAGTCTAGGACAATTGCAAGAGAGGAAGTTGGCGATTCTAATCAAAGAAGGGAGCTGCAAAGTGTATCATGACGACTGGGGATTGATCATTCAATCTATGATGACAGCAAACAGGATGTTTGTTTTACTTGCTGAATCATCACCAGAATCTTGCCTACAAGTAGTTGAAAGTGAGTCAAACCTATGGCACAAACGGTTTGGTCACTTGAATCATCAAAGCCTGCAACTCTTGTCGAAGAAGAAAATGGTAGTTGGACTTCCTGAGATTGAGAAGCCAGGAAATCTATGCGAAGTGTGTGCAAAGGGGAAACAACATAGAGAGACTTTCCCAAAGAACGCAAAGTGGAGAGCAACAGAGAAGCTGCAGCTGATACACACCGACCTGTGTGGGCCAATCACACCCAATACCTTGGGAGGAAAGAGGTATATTCTCACTCTGACGGATGATTTCAGTAGAAAGACATGGGTTTATCTTCTTGAGACAAAGGATGAAGCTTTTTCATTCTTTAAAAGCTTCAAAGTGTTGGTAGAAAATGAAACGAGAATGAAGATAGGAAGTCTGAGAAGCGATCGTGGAGGAGAGTTCACCTCCAAGGAATTCAATGAGTTCTGCTCATCCCATGGCATCAAGAGACAAGTCACGGCTGCATACACGCCACAACAAAACGGGGTGGCTGAACGCAAAAACAGAACAATCATGAACATGGTACGTTGTCTGCTTTTGGAGAGGAAGATGCCGAAACACTTCTGGGGAGAAGCAGTGAGCTGGACAAACCACATCCTGAACCGGTGTCCCACATCTGCTGTGAACGAGATGACTCCGCAAGAGTGTTGGACCGGAGACAAACCGAATGTTGAACACTTAAAGATATTCGGTTGTGTCGGTTTTGCTCATGTTCCGGCACAAAACAGAGTGAAACTGGATGACAGAGGGAAGAAATGTGTGTTTCTTGGGATAAGTGAGGGGTCTAAGGCGTACAAGATGTATGATCCAAAGAAAAATCAAGTCATAGTCAGCCGAGATGTTATGTTTGATGAAGAACAGAATTGGGATTGGGGAAAAAGTAATGATGAAGAAGCCAACGATGTCTTAATAGTTGAAGAGGAAGATGGAGAACTAGAGGCAGTAGAAGGAGCTGGTGACGGTCCAGAAGAGCAAACGAGTGATCATGAGACCGATGATACACCTGCTGCAGAACAAAGTGAGCCGAGAGCTCATGATACACCTGCTGCAGAACAAAGTGAGCCGAGAGCTCAACCGGTGGCTCAAACAAGACTGAGAGCTCCACCAGCATATCTGCGAGATTATGTGAGAGGAGTAGTTGATGATGAAGATGAAGAGCTGCAGTATCTTGTTCTCTATACTGCACAAGACGATCCATTCACCTACTGGGAGGCTGCTGGTGAAGAAAAATGGAGAGAAGCAATGAAAGCCGAGCTTGACTCCATTGAGAAAAATGATACTTGGGAATTGGTTGATTTACCGGAGGGAATGAAGAAGATTGGTGTTAAATGGGTTTACAAGACCAAGATGAATGAAAGGGGTGAGGTTGATAAGTTCAAAGCCCGATTGGTGGCAAAGGGATACTCACAAGTACATGGAGTTGACTATGAGGAGGTCTTTGCTCCGGTGGCACGGTGGGATACCATTCGAATGTTGTTGGCTGAGGCGGCTAAAAGAAGATGGAACGTGTATCAACTCGATGTCAAGAGTGCTTTTCTTCATGGAGTGTTGAAAGAAACTGTGTTTGTAGAGCAGCCGGAGGGATTTGTGCAAAGAGGACAAGAGCAGAAGGTTTACAAGCTGAAAAAGGCACTCTATGGGCTTAAACAAGCTCCGAGGGCTTGGTACAGCAGGATCGAGGAGTATTTCATGAGAGAAGGCTTCAGTAGATGCGAATACGAACACACTCTGTTTGTAAAGAGTGAGGCTGAAGCAAAGATTCTCATCGTGAGCTTATATGTGGACGACTTAATCTTCACTGGAAATGATGTAGGTATGTGTGAAGATTTTAAAGTTTCAATGAAGCGTGAGTTTGAGATGACAGATTTGGGAAAGATGAGCTATTTTCTAGGAGTTGAAGTGGAACAAGATGAGAAGGGCATTTTCTTGTGTCAAAAGAAATATGCCACAGAGATGCTTGCACGATTTGGAATGGAAGATTGTAATCCGGTCAACAATCCAATGGTTCCTGGAACAAGACTGTCTAAAGACATGGAGGGAGAAAATGCAGACGCGTCGCTATACAAACAGCTAATTGGCAGCCTGATGTATCTTACAGCTACAAGACCAGACATCATGTTTGCGGTGTGCTTTCTCAGCAGATTTATGATGGAACCAAAGGAGGCACATCTTCTTGCTGTCAAACGGGTTTTGAGATACATCAAAGGAACATTGAAGATGGGTTTACTGTACAAGGATGATGGGGAAGGCAGTCTTAAAGCTTACACCGATAGCGACTTTGCAGGCGATATAGATAGCGGTAAAAGCACATCTGGTTATGTTTTTCTTATGAGTGGTGCAGCAGTTGCTTGGAGTTCAAAGAAGCAACCAGTAGTTACGTTGTCCACAACGGAAGCGGAGTACGTTGCAGCTTCTGTGTGCGCAACACAATGCCTCTGGATGAAGAAGGTTCTCAATAGTATCAATCAAGAGGAAGAGAAGTGTATGACGATTCTTTGTGACAATAGCTCTTCGATCAAGCTATCAAAGAATCCGGTCTTTCATGGGAGAACGAAGCACATTAAGGTGAGGTTTCATTTTCTTCGTGATTTAGTAAGAGAAGAAGAAGTTAGTCTGGTTCATTGTGGAACTCAAGACCAGATTGCGGATGTTATGACAAAGCCGTTGAAGTTAGAGTCGTTTCAAAGGATGAGAGGCTTGCTTGGGGTTCAAGAGTTTCAGAACAAGCTGTAATGTCAGGACATTTAGCTTGGGGGAAGGAATGTTGGAGTTGATCAAAGTTTGAATAAGTCTTCAAAGATTGAAGACGTGGCCGAGTATCTAGGAATCTGTTATTCTGAATAAGCTAAACGCCAAGCTTTAAGCTTGAGCTGGTTTGTAGGAGTTAGTTTCGTTAATTTGTTTCCATGTAAACAAGTCTCTCTATATAAAGGGAGCAAGTTGTATTTCTTAAGTATTCAATAAGAAAAGCTTTGATCGAACACTCTGTTTTGCTATTCTTAAGAGGGTAAGGGTTTCTAATTCTCTTCTTCTTTGAATATCATCTTCGGTTAGTTTTCTGCAAATTAATTTTTCCGTAGGAAGTTTCTCTTCAGCTTTCCTGCTCTACTCGAAATTCCAAATTCCATTGTTCTTGTTGCTTGTGCGTTTGGATTCTCTTAGACAATTACATGTTTTTTTTTGCTAAAATCTTATCAAGTTGCACACATTCTTGTTTACTTAGATGCTCATGTAATGTACTTCGATCTCTCGTCTTTCTAAACGTAAGGAAAATTAGCTTTTAATATTTAGCTGTTCATGGGTGCATTTTTTTGGTCTCTTGAGTTCGTCACATGATATTCCAATTGATCTTATAAGTTTAGGATACTGAACAACAATCAAATTAACAGTAATGTTTTTCCATATGTTGGTTGGTTGCTTAGCTTTTCAAATTCTTCTTCTTTTGAAGTATCTTCTTATTGGTGATTTTCCTTCTATCTTTCTGCAGATGTCCTTGTGTTAAAGGTTTTTCAACATTTCTCTGCTAAAATAGATTGATTTTTCATTTTCTTAAAGCTGAGCCAAAACGGAAATGATTGAGAAATAAAGGGCAGATTAGAAGCAATATCATCTACCAGGATTCTGGTAATGCTACTTTCTCCAGATTCCATAGGTATACATTGATTTAAAAAATGCACCATGTCTTATCCTTACCGTTTTCTATTGTTCTATAGAGTTAAATGACAAAATCTGCAGCTTTTACTCCAAAGACCAGCTGCAAAATAGTGATTGTGACGAAAGCCAGTTCCAATCTCTATAGTTATTTTTATTGACTCACACTAAAAACTTGTGCAAATAACATAAAAAGATGGAATAAAAAAAATATGTGACAATCATTTCCTCTAAACAATTAAAAATATATATAATATGACAATCGTAATTAAACAATTTTATTTTTTTTGCTGTTAGTGAGCACTGAACATTAGTGTTTCCTACAACATGAATAAGAAAAGCATTTTATTAGTACGATAATAATCCTACAGTATATTAAAGAGGAAGCTATTTTGCTGATGTGGCGAGTCCACATATTTTTGAAATTCTTTTATTTTTATTTTTTATTTATCGGATTTTGGCTGACCCGTTTACGTTACACGCGGATCCTATTGAAACACTCGGATCTTTTAAAAATTTGGAATTTAAAAACATTTGGGCTGACAAAGTTATAAAAAGATGTTGGGCCTGATATTTACAATTTTTTGTTTGTCGTCTTGCCAAAATCCCGTTAATTATGCAAAGATATTTTATTACCAAAAACTGAAAAGCTTCTTCAAGTTGTTTTCGCTTTCCTTACTTCTCACCATTGCATAATTACATTTTACTGAATTTCCTAAAGTTAGTAATCCGTAATAAATTTACATATTAACTCGATTGTTGTAATTCCTTTGTTGAAATCACAATATTACCGAAGTTATACTAATCAAATATTGAAAATGTGCAAAGTTATTATATTACCCAAAAATAGAAAAGCTTCTTCCTCAAGTGTATCAGCTTTCTTTACTTGGCCATTGTAGAATTAATGGTGAAACCTAAACAGAGAAGTTGTACCCCCTTTCTCTATATAAAGGACTTCTTCTCAATGTAAACATCTCACCATTATTGGTTATCTTAGTCCATTATACGTCCGTTATTTGTTAAAGCGATTGATCAGTTTTTATGTGTTGGAAATCGTGGAGATTGGAATTCATTGGTAGATGTAGAACAAGATTTAGCAGAGCTGGAGTTCGAATGAAGGTGCTTCGACGAATAATCTGATCTTTGGTGTGCATAGATTTAAATATCGAGTCTTTCGGTGCGTCATAGATCTGATGAATTGAGGATTTTCGGCCATAACTTAATGGTGTGATCTGCAAATGGAGTTGGAGATTGGAATCCAAAGAAAGCTGGGTTGAGTTCCGCTTTCAGCCAAGATGAAGATGATCTGATCTTCGATGCCGGCGACCTGCGACGGCGGAGCTAGGTGGTGGCTCACCTTTTCCACATCAAACCTAATATAAACACGTGTAGACACATGTTTGTTTTTTTTTTTTTTTTTTTGGTTTTAAGTGTAGACACATGTTCTTTTGTGAATATCGTTATCTCAATGTTGAGATTAGCGATTGGGGTTAATGAGCTTTCAATTTCAATAGTACTAGCCTTTAGGCCTTTAGTGAAATTATACTTGGTCGATTTTAATATTGCTAGACATTAATCTTGGTGTCTTGTGAAAGGTTTTGAGATGTCGTACATTCAAAGTGAAATTCTACTTATTTAGACATGTATTCTAATTCTCTTACCTAAAATTGTACTTTAAACTATCAAGAATAGTTTGCTAAAAAAATATTACTGAATCATATTTTTGGAAAAAAAATATATTTGGAATCAGGTTTTCAAAGTAAAAAAAAAAAAAAAAAAAATGGAAAATTTGTGGATTTGTGTTGCACAAATTCATTGCAGAAAATTATCTGATTCATATTTACGGCTGAAATTTTGAACATAGATTTATTTTGGTAAGAACTTTTTGGAATTGTTTGATTTAGAGACTGTTTTTTTTTAAAAAAAAAAAAAAAAATCTTATACACATAAAATTATTGGTTGCATTTTTTTGAATTTGTACTTTTGAAAGGAAATTTATGGAATCGTATTTTTGGAAAAAAATTTAGAATTTCACTGATTCATATTTAAGTGTAAAAATTTGTGGAACATATTTTGTTCGATCGTAACTTTGCGGCATATTTTGTTTTAACGATTTTTTTTAAGAAAATCATACTTTTGATGTAAAATTTTCTATGGAAATATTATTAAAAGGAAAAAGATATGATGGAAGTAAAATCAAAATAATATTTTAAAGTGTCAATCAAAGTATCACAAAAAAAATCTAACCATCAAACAACTAAAATATTTCAAGATATTAAACATACAAATGATTTACCTAAAATTGGAAACTTAAATAAAAGCATAAGATTTAAGAAAATATATGAATATAGTAATTAATTTTTAAAATATCAAAGACAACAAAATCCTGCGCATTAGGCGCAGGTAATCACCTAGTTATAATTACAGTAAAACCTCTATAAAGTAATAATGTTGGGACTTTGAAAATTTATTATCTTATAGAGGTATTACTTTATCGAAATTATAATTTGTTAACTTATAGGTACATATTTTCTTATTTATAATATTCGAAAATTATTCTCCATATAATAATGTATTAAGAATATGATAATGTATTAAGAATTTAGAAAAAAAAAACTTTTTTGTTAATATGACATGCATAAACTTGAAATTATGATTAAGATTTTTAGATATCGTAATAAAACATTTATTATTAGCTTATTTGAATATATTTATATAAAGTTTGATGCACGAATAATTATTGTGTTTATAAAATATTTCACAATTTTATATGCATATAAAAAAAGGTAGAGGCAAACTTAAATTTATAGTTTAATAAACTTTCTTTAGCATATATGTATAGTTTTATATAATTATTACTTTAACTTATTATTGGGTTTATACTTTTACATAGGAGTTTCAAAAATATTATTATCTTATCATCTTATCGCATATTGCTTATTTTTACACTGGCCCGAGTTGGGACCGGAGAAATTTATTATCTTATAGAGATTATTACTTTATCGAATATTACTTTATAGAGGTTCTACTGTATTTAGATGACATTGTGTAACCTTTTTCTGATTTGTACCATATTTTAAGAACATCCTTGGTCACCAAAAACTATAGAAGACGAAGTTAGAGCCTTTTCTGAATATGTAGTTTTGTATTACCAAACATGAGATCTAAGATAAAGCACATAGATATAGACAAAGCACATTGACGTGAGTATCATATATGTTTAATATAAAAAGAATAAACATTAAGTATGAAGCAAATATCTTATTTGATGCTATTTTGTTTTTGGTTTCTGGCAAAGACATCATCCGATATCATTGAAGCCATTGTTACCGAGGAGAGATTGAAATATAACTGTGGAAATAATACACAAGACATCAACACCACCAAAAAAAAAAAAATGTCATAATTCAACTAATATGCAGACTTATAATAAACACTAATAAGTGACTTTAAAATCATACCAGATATGGCTTGACGATCTTGCAAAGAGAGTGAGTGGAAGAGCATTTAGCCATTTTTATACAATTTGGAGGTAAGTAATGCTCTTTGTTAGTGATCCATGTATTTATACTGTTTTAAAGTTTGGTCATAGGTTTTTAATCATTTAATTTCGAATATACTTTTTAGAGCTAATATTACTCAATTTCAAAATCTACAATATATAATTTATATGATCGGAATATCCCAGTTACCAACTATGTTGTCATTGTACTATATTTTCTGAAAACAACATATATATATATATAGATATCTTCGTCTAATAATATTGGTTACCATATTAGCTCTTTACCTCGTTTGTATTTGAGTAATTAATATATGGAACTCATTATTACTTTCCGATTTTAAAGTTTTCGTTTGTTTATTTGTTTCTTAATTTGACTATTGTTTTTTTTTAATTAGATTGAAGTCCTTTATGGAATCGAAACAGAATCATTTCCTTGGCATTTGCGATGATCCGGGCTGGAGTAGTTATTAGAGTAGATTCATTTGCGATATTATTGGAAATCTAGTAGCTATAATACGTTATTTTTTTATTCGAATTTTTAATTTTCCCTTTTGTTAGTCCTACAATTATGGATCTCTTTATAAAACTTACCTAAATGTAAGCATGTTTCTTCTCATCTTTCTTTTGAATTAGATTCGGAGGAAAAGGAGATCAAAACCGGTCTGATTCATTTTTTCACATTCCAGTTTAATTTAAGTAACAATGGATCCGCGTGTTGTTTCTTTCAGACGGGTCGGGTTAATTGCTTGGTTTAGTGGTTGATTCCGGGTTTTTCTCAGTTTGTAGACATGGATATGCTATTTTTGAAGGTTGTTTTTTTAAGTTGTCCCTCTACTTAATAGTATAGATAGCATAAACAAAAAATCAAAAAAATCAGTCAACCACATAAAGCCTATCTCTCTCTCTCTCTCCTAAGCAACGGTTTAAACCAACCTTTCTCTCGCTCTCTCTCTCACACACACACTCTTACCGGAGGACGATAGAAATGGCGGTTCATATTCACAACCCTAACTTTTTCCACACTCATCAACTCCGATCATCTCTTACCTCAGCCTCTGCATCACATGCTTCATATCTCATTTCCAGATACTCTCCTTCAAAAATCATCTGCAAATCCAATAACCAAGATGTATCCTTCTTACTAATTCCTAATCCAATCAGCTTACAAAAAAAGCTAATTAAATCGTTTCTTCTATCCTCTAACAGGACTATCTCATCGATGCACCTGTTTCTGTTGGAGACGGATTCTCTTTCAGTGGAGGTTTTACACTACAACCATCCAAAAATTTTACCTTTTTCTTCTTCTTCTTGGTTTAATTGAGAAAGTCTCGTTCTTTCATTTTTTTGCAGGCAAGTATTCGGATCAGCCAAGTCCATCAGATGAATGGTTAAAGCAAGGAAAATGGGTAGACAAAAAAAAAAACAATATTTCTTGATTCTCCTTTCAAGACATTTCTTGATTCTGCAAATTTTCAGGTGAAAGCTCATAGAGTTGGGGGATCAGGTGTAGAAGCCAAAGATCCCATTTTTGGATTAACAATGGGAGCTAGCTCTCAAGCTTCAAAAGATGTTTTCAGGTAAACACAACTTGAGTCCAAATTCTCTGTTTCTGACTGTGAAGTAATTGGGTTTATGGTTTCCATAGATGGTTTTGTGTAGAATCTGGAAGTCTTGACAGTCCTACTGTTATACTTATCCATGGATTCCCATCTCAGGTAACGATCACATCCACTTGCAACACATCAATCTTGTTACCGTGAAAAAGCTTACAGATTTTTGAGCATTTTTGTGATTAGGCATACTCTTACCGGAAAGCTCTTCCCGTGCTTTCAAAGAACTACCGCGCCATTGCTTTCGACTGGTTAGGATTTGGATTTTCTGACAAGCCTCAGGCCGGATACGGATTCAACTATACATTAGACGGTAACATATTCTTAAAGCTTAGCTTGTGAACAGAGATTAACCCGAGAGAGTTTAGTGACAATAATCTGAGGCTTTGCAGAGTTTGTTTCGTCGCTTGAGTCATTCATTGATGAAGTAACTACCAGTGAGGTCTCACTTGTGGTGCAGGTACTTCATTTATGTCTGAAGAAGCAAATATTTCGGATTTTGAGCAGTGTTAACTTCTCTTCTTTGATGTTTTTTTTCCTCAGGGCTACTTCTCGACTGCTGCGGTAAAATATGCAAGAAACCGACCGGAGAAGATCAAGAATCTCATACTTTTGAATCCTCCTGTAAGGGACAAAAACCGCAGCAAAACATTCCGCTTTCTTCTCTTCGTTTGAACTAACTTAGAGCCTGTTTTTCAGCTCACACCTGAACATGCTAAACTTCCATCAACATTGTCTGTATTCAGCAACTTTTTGCTCGGAGAGATTTTCTCTCAGGTTGGTTACATCAAATAGTTGTTCCTTTCTGTTTGCTCCTGTGAAGGTTCTGTACACTAAATTCTTGGTTTATCTAAAAACAAATAGGATCCTCTAAGAGCAAGTGACAAGCCATTGACGAGTTGTGGTCCTTACAAAATGAAAGAAGACGATGCAATGGTTTACCGAAGACCGTATCTCACCTCAGGTTCT
Organism: Erythrophleum ivorense; assembly: GCA_026724425.1. Classification (NCBI taxonomy): domain Eukaryota; kingdom Viridiplantae; phylum Streptophyta; class Magnoliopsida; order Fabales; family Fabaceae; genus Erythrophleum; species Erythrophleum ivorense. The sequence goes on from JAIUCV010000084.1 coordinate 2,511,943, forward strand.
TCTGGTTTTGCCCTTAACGCCATTAGCAGAGCCATGAAGAAAGAGCTTAAGGTTCATAAAGTGTCCTGTCAAGATTCAAGATAAAGATTTTTCAAGTCCATATATATAGAGAAAGATCGGATTTTTTCTAAGAAGTTTTACCTGACAGGGCTATGCAGAAGAGATGAGGAAATCACTGATGGATAAAGACTGGAAAATCCCGACCACCGTGTGCTGGGGACAGCGAGACAAGTGGCTAAGCTATGAAGGAGTTGAAGACTTTTGCAAGAGTTCGGGACACAAACTCGTTGAACTTCCAATGGTACTGGATTTATTCCTTACATCCATGAGACATTGCTAAACAACAATGCTAACTTCAATCGATTTTTCCCTTAATCAGGCTGGTCATCATGTACAAGAGGATTGTGGAGAGGAGCTTGGAGGAATAATCTCAAGAATCATAAGCAAATCTGCTCTTCTCTAATAGGAGCGAGCTACTTCGCGAGAAGATTGAGAAAATTGTAAAGAGTCATGAAACAACCATTTGTAAAAACTCAGCTTTATTTCAAAACCTTTTGTACTTCCAGTGGTACATATATCTATAATGTAAGTCACCAGCAAGATTTTTGAGATAAATCTCCGGTTCTCTAGTACAAATTTTGTAACATCTCTACAAAGAATTTAACTTGAGCTACATGTATACCTCCAGTAAATGGTTAAATGCAGCACCGAGAAGGATACGAAGATCCTCAGAATGCTGTCATCTTACCAGTCTTGTTATCAGCTCTCCCTTTTCTTTTCTCTTCCTTTGGTGTCTTCAGTGTATTCATGTGCTTCTATGAATGTATAGTTTGTGTCGAAAACAAGAAAATCTTTCAGTGTTGGAATCGGTCTATCCAGCATTCATCGTTCTTCACAGCATTTTTCCATCTGTGTTTAAAAGTCTCTAACTCGGCGTAAGTCTGCTTCCGAACCTAGATAATAACAGTCTCCTCTTTTAGCCATTTCAAAGCATTCTATGGACATTAAGAAAAAAGAAAACTGATCTCTCTCTTTTCAAGTACCAAACTTGTAAGAAGCTTACCTCAGATCTAGCAGATGACATTTGAGGTGTTGAAGATGGTTTCTGCGTGGTAACGGTAATTTAGACAAGAGTTAAAATCTAAAAGGTCAAAAAGAAGAGAGCAGATTATAGTAAAGAGCTGCATACAGATTTGTCTGAACTATGCTGAGTCTTGGTGTTATCGAGTTGTCCTAAATCCGTCTGCATATATAATACAATTAGTTTCCAAATAGAAACCATGAGAGCTAGGCTAAAAGGAATGGCAAGAGAAGCAGTTTCAAACCTTATTTTCAGATGAACCTCCTAATGTAGGAAGACCAAGATGGAGTATATACTCGGAATCAACAATGCCTATGTTTTGTGTTCGATCACCCTATTCAAAGCAACAACACATACTAAGAAAAACACAAAAGAGTGTATTGGGTTGGCTCGGTTATAATTTACCTGCGCGCAATATCCAAGCTGAAAATCTATACCCCATCCATGGTTTAAGTCATTCTGTATACAAGAATATAAAAAATTGAAATATCCAGATGTTTATGGTCTTCATTAGTCTGTGACATAATGAGTCTAAGCTTCTGAAGTACCTGAATCATATGCCATGTACACCTCCAGGCTGCTCTAGAGAAGACAGGAGCCATCATTTCAACAAATCTGTAATTAGAAAGTTTCTCAATGACCTTAAGATTCAATACTAAAAATATGTTTCTCAATGACCAGTAAGTAGCACACGAGATTCGGTTCTTTTACCCCGTGCAAGGAGGTCCAGTGCTGTTCTCGTTGCATCTAGCCCGGCCAATGACTTTGTGTGTCCTCCTAATACACAGCCAAAAACATTTCATTAAGTCATTCTTCAAATCTTTTTCTTCTCTTTGCTAGAAAATGTAAGTAAGTACCTATGTACTCTAAATTTGCTGTCCCTTGAGGTAAGTTGATGATGGACTTCAGAGAAATGGGGATCAAGAGCAGGCTGTGATATTTCAAGCCCTTCTTCTTTAACAATTGAAACATACCTGAAAATTTGCAATGTATAGAGATGCTATCAAATCTCATTTCCACATCTTTATCAAATGACAAACTATATAACTCTTTGTATGACATTATTTTTACCTTTTAGCATCAAAATGGTCAACACCGAGATCTTCATCCCATAGAAATATGTAAGAATAAGCTGAGACAATATCAGGGTGTAGAAAACGCTTTGCAAACCACCTGAAAATGAATCAGAATGTTTATTGAAAACTATACTACGAAATGCTACAAATCCGCTTCCGGTTTATGATTTAGAAGAAAAAAGAATGTTACCATTTGGTTTGGTTTACAACAGAAATATGAATAGCAGTTTCACTCCACTCAAACTCCTTCCATTCATCCACAGCGCCATCATAATGAAACAGCATCACAACAAACTCACTTGACGAAAACTGCCATATAGGAAGAGATATCACATCAAAATCTGTTTCATTACCGAGAGATGCATTGTCCAATGTTTACCTTCTTAACAATCTTGTTGACACTTTCCTTCTGTTTTATTCCGGCTGCCATAGCCAACAAGTTCAGCTTTGGCTTCTGAGAACACACAAAAAATGGAAAATGTAGTGGTAATGAATGACTAAAGAGAAACTTGGGAGTGAGTGAAAATGAGTAAACACCTTATTTCGCTTTGAGCCCCATAAAGGTCGCATTTCCAAGTCAGATGTACTTGCAACAATGCCTCTAGGTAACGTCTCGCTTCCAAGAGGCCTAAATTGTGTCTGATAGAACAAAGTAACATGAAAAATGCTCATATTTTTTAGCATAGAAACTAAGTAACTTATAAATGGATCGGACCTTGCACATCTTCAGTTTTGCAAGATTTAGTCTGATAATGGAACTCCATCCCGAGATGCCCTGTCAAATATTATACCAAAACTGTTTTAGAACTCAGTAAAATTTCTAAGAGATGTTCTGATTTAAGATGTGACATATTCAGGTTACAGAAGAAGTTATACCTCTGTAATAAACGCATTTCCTACAAGGAAAACCATTGCAAGCAAAAACACTAAAGGGAACAAGCGAAGAAGAGACGATCTCTTTCTTTTTTGATTCATATTTAGTGATACCTGAAAGATCAAGAACATATGAAAACTCATATCTCAATCTACAATCTTGGGGGATCACAACAATGCTACAGTAAAGATTCAAGATTGTGCATTTATAAGACAATTTACAGACAGTAATATGCACCATTGTCTGAATACAAACATTTCTTAGCTACCAATGTGAGAATTAGATCAAATACGCACAAACCCACAAAAACAAAAAAGGAAATTTCTTTGGGTTTCTCATAAAGATCTATACTTCCGTGAAAGGATACAGGAAATGATTGACACAAGTACTAACAAGACAAAAGACTTGAAATTTCATGATCATACAAGCTTAAGATCATCAAAGGTTGGTAAACAACTTCAATTGTATTGAGCTACTGAAATTTCACAACTTTTTGTATCATAAAGTTTTCTTCTTTCTCAAAACCCTTGAAACCAAAAAAAAAGCCCAGAAATGTCAAAATGGGAACAAACAAACGAGAAGCACCAAGCTATCGAACAAGACAAGAAGAAAAGAAACAAAAGCTTACGGAGCTCGAAATCTTGGGTTTCTTGTTCATCTTTCAGTAGCGGTCATTAGAGAAGAGGAGGAAGGTAAACTGTTTTCTTTAATTAAATCAAATAAATAAAGTGGAGAGTCATAGTGTTATAATACCATATTTTTCTGTTCAAAAGACACGAAATGAATTGCTCTCCGTCAAGTATGGTTAAAGTACAACTTTAATTCCTTAAAGTGAGCTTCGAATTGAAAAAAAAAATGGGTATGAGAGCAAATCAATGTAAAAGTCAATAAGTCAACGTTTTAAACAAGTATATTGTAATATTTTAATACAAATCTGAAAATGGCAATTGGCAAAAAGTGAGGCGTGCGTGTAGGCATTGCCGGAAATCACTGACCAATGATATTAAAGGTCGCACGTGTTTTGTTATGCATTCCTCCATTTTCTGTAACGTTATTACTCGGATGCGATGGCCTCATAAATGTGACTAGCTTTGCTTCAAATTTTTGAAATACTTTTTTTTATTTATAACTGTTTAGCATTAATGATTCATACATATTCTACGATACATTCAGTATATTACAACTTCTCGTTGTCCAAAAAAAACCAATTAGTGTCTATAACTTATGTTAGTTATGTTATTTTTGGGATTACATCAAGAGGTTCTGTTTTCTTTTTCAGATAACCGATTTACTTTTCCCAAACGTAAATCCTCTAGGCCTGGACTTTTACCCGAAATCCAAACCTGAACCCGTCCAAAAAAACTCGAACCGAACTAAAACCGAAATTTAAAAAAACACAAATAGTTTTTATATTTTTAAATCCGAAAATACAAAATCTGAAAAAACTTGGAAAAAAACCTGAAAACTCGAAAAAAACACGAATTGAACCTGAAAAAATCCGAACCAAAATTTTTAAAAACCCTAACAATTTCTATAAAACCCAAAATCCGAAAAATCTGACCCCAAACCTGAAGTCCAGCCTAGTAAATCCTTTGCAGAAATTAAATATATCCGTCATCACCACCGTGTGGAACTTCAAGTTCGTCGTGATTCTCTTCTTCTGCAAAGTACACTTCCTTCAAGAACTAGTCTTTTCTCCACTGTTCCATTTGCACTCGTAGATCTTCTCACATCTCTAGTTTGTCCTTGTATTCTCGTTTCCTTCTTCCTGGGCACACGCGCCATAGCTCGGATACTGGATAAAGGGTCTCTCGTTGTACCAAAATTGTTGACTTGGATCTCGATTACTCGGTGATGACCAACAGAGACGATTCCAGAGATCTGAAACCTGGTGAATCGGAGACCGTAGAAGAGCCCTACGTAGGAATGGAATTCGAATCGGAAGACGAAGCTAGAGATTTCTATGTAGAATACGCCAGAAAACTAGGGTTCGTCGTTCGTATGATGCAGAAACGAAGATCTGGAATCGATGGAAGAACACTCGCTAGGAGATTAGGGTGTAACAAGCAAGGGTTTTCTCCTAATGTTTCAGATTTAGGAACAGAGAAGCAGCAGCGGTCACGATCTAGTAGCGCAAGAGAAGGTTGTCAAGCTACGATTCTTGTGAAGATGGAGAAATCTGGGAAATGGGTCGTTACGAGATTTGTCAAACAACATAATCACTCGCTTCTTCTCAATTCTTCTCCTTGTGATTCTCTGGTTCGTCTTCTTCTTGATTTAACAACATTTTATCATCTTAAGAGATTGTCTTTGTAATGGTTTCTGATTTGAATTTCGATTTCTGAATTTTGCAGGCTGATAAGGACGAGAAGATCAAAGAGCTCACGGAGGAGGTGGAATGTCAGGGACGACTATGCGACGTGTATCGGGATAAATTGGTGAGTTTTATGAACAATGTTGAACAGTATACGGAAGAATTGTCATTCAAAGTCCATGAGATTGTAGAGAATATTAAGAAACTTGAATATGAAATGCAAAGCCATGATGATGATCATTTGTAAGAACATCCTGAATTCAGCTTTAGGATTTGTTCAAGGCCTCGTCTCATTAGAGAATGTTAACAAGCTAAACTGAGTAAATGACAGCACAAGGAAAGAAAACAAAAAAAATAAAAAATCTGACATACCTCAAAATAACTAACATCGGACATAATTATTTTTATTTTTTGCGAAAGCTATTGTTCATTTGGCAAATTTAAGACGTCTTAACTTTTGATGTCATCTATACAAAACTTTATTGTGGTTTGTGAGCGAGTAAAAATAAAAATAAAAATAAAAATAGATAAGGAATGTTGTTTAACTGGAGCTAAGAGCAGCAAATCCACCACCTCTCATCATTTGCTTAAACTCCTTAAAATTAACCATACCATCTCCATCAACATCCACTTTGCTGATCATCTTCTTGCAATCTTCAAGTGTTCTTCCTTGCTTCAACCCCATTGATGCAAGAACCGACCTCAGCTCTTCATCTGTTATGAATCCATCGCCGTTCTGATCGAACACTCTGAATGCTTCTTTCATATCCTCTTCTTCCTCTTTCTCTTCAATCATTTCTTGATACAATGATCCAAACTCATCTATATCCATGCAACCGTCTCCATTCACATCCATCTTTGCTATCATCTCCTTTATCTCATTTTCGGGGACGAGGATACCCACGCTTTTAAAGAACTCCTTCAGCTCATTCTTTGCAATCTTCCCGTCTCCATTCTTATCAAACATTTGAAATACTCTACTCAATTCTCCACGATCCATTTTTTATCGAAAGCTTAAGATGTTTTAAGGCAAACAAAAGGGAATGGTCTCAACTCTCAAAGATCAAGATTTGGACACCAAAAGTGAAATATTGTAACAAAAGAAGTTCAAGGAAAGAAGGACAGAAAAATTAAGAAAAAAGAAAACACGGTTGATAGAGAGAAAGAGGGAGAGCTTAACGGCTTCTGTTGATAGATTGATTCAACAACTTTGGATCTTTCATTTTTCGTGTGGGCTAAAAATAGTTATATAGATGCCCTGAATTAATAGACTAACTGAATATTCTAATTCTGACACAAATCAAGAGATCCCCGTTAGCTTAACCATAATTAGTCGCCGAGCAAATGGAGACGCGAAATAGTAGCATTAAGGACATAGAACAGAAGCCGATTGAGGAACTCATGCATTTTTGTTTTCAATTTCCGTTTAGAATTACAAAAGGAATTGAACTGAGTCTAGCAGATTGAGGAACTCATTGCATTTAATAAATAGAGTTTAAGGTTATGATTCAGGCCGTGCCTCACTACATAATCAGTGCCACCAAATTCTAAAAATATGGTCTATCGTAGTGGTTTAAGCAAGTACGTGTCATAGAATCAATTGTATTTTTATTTTTATTTTTTTCTGATTTAGGCTTCTAAGACCAGAAAATTAAGATTCAAACCAAAAAGGAAATCATAATCCCAAATTGAAAAGGACCGGATTAAACTTTTAAAGTATACAATTAATTGTTGTCAAAAAAAAAAGTATATAATTAATTTGTTGGTTTATCTTTATAATATTAATTAGTGGAGTAGCCGCGCCTTTGCGCGGATACGTTACGTTTTTATCAAGAAAAAAAATAGTTTAAACAATAAAATTTTCACCTGTCAAGGTAGTAGATAATAAAATCCTAACAATGAAATGTATAATATTAAATATTACATCCTAACTTTCAACGTGATTATTAAAGTTATAGATATGATATTAATTACAATGTCAATTCCATGTTGTGTGTGATCATCCAGTAAAATTACTAATTGCATCGCAATTAGTATAATAAGATTAAGTTACCCAACCTACTTTAATAGTTTTTATGATTTTATGTCATTTTATTTTGTTATTATATCTTATATTTTTTTGGGTGATAAATAACCGGAATATCCGAACTCGAACCGTAACCGAAAAATATCGGGTAAAATTCAGTTCTCTATACCTGGACCCGAACATACCCGAACTTGAATGGACCCGACCCGATACGGAACCGAAATTCGATACTATATATACGGGTACAGTGACCAACTATCTGATAGACTCGGATCCGATTGATACCTACCCAAACCTGACTCGATCACGTGCAAGCCTATGAGGAAGCATGTGAACCGATCAATTAACATATTCGATTTCTGGTTTGACTGAACTATCATCCGGTTTATTTTAAGTTATTTTAAGTTACCTATTGGTTTATTTTAAATTATTATTCTTGTATCCATGATTAAAATGTATTTCTCGATTAATAATAGTATAGGTTGAGAAGTACATTGTAATGTTTGTATACAACAACAATAGAGAGAAAAACTGTTTGGATATAATAATAAGAGATAAAAACTATTTGGATACAAGAATAATAATTTAAAATAAACCGACAGATGGTTCAGTTAAATCAAAAATCGAATCTGTTAGTTGATTGAGTTGAGAACTTAAAATAAACCAGCAGATGGTTCAGTTAAATCAAAAATCGAATCTGTTAATTAATCGGATCGAGTACCAAAACAAAACTAAACTGAAAAGATAAAAATATAACCCACGTAAACAAATCATAAATCAAATTTATTAATTGATCGGGTTGAGTAATAAAACAAAACAAAATTGAAAATATAAAAACTTAACCCCGCACACTGAAATTTGTTAATTGATCGGTTTGGGTAACAATACAAAACTAAACTGAAGAGATAATAAACATAAATTCGCGCTACTATGCGGATCGGCTACTAGCATTTTCTAATATAAATGAACCAGTTAGTCTCCTATATGGTTAAACAACATATTTTTATCACAGTTCAAACGATATTTTAAAATATAATATATATATATATATATTGTTTTATATTGTTTTAAATGTGTTATATCACTCCAAATTATATTATATTTATTTAGAAAATATATATATTCTAATAAGGTTTCTGTTAAAAACAAATTTTGCCTTAGCCCCCTATTCTAATAAGGTAGACTACCAATATAATAAGTATGCTTGTCTTGAGAATCTAATCACATATAGTCACCCACAATCAAGCCTGACAATTTGTGACTCGATCCACGGGTCTTGCCCCATTTGACCTGCTGCGGGTGGATGTGGGTAAAAAAAAAATCACCAAAGTAGTATGCATGGCTGAGATTTAAAAAATACGGAGGAGCAGGTACGGGTATAAATATTATATTTCACAATTGAAAAAAAAAAGTTTAACTTCAAAATTTAGAAATATTAATATTTATCTAATAATTTTATCAAAATGTTGAATATCTTAAGTAATATTTATTAATTACTTAATAGGTTTTTTTCAAATTCATAAAAATTATATATTTATAATTTATTATACAAAAATTTTTTTATTAACATTTTATTTTGTTAAAATATATATATATATTTTTTTTTATATTATTCAAATAAGTGCAGATTATCCTTGGATATCTGCAAATTTAAATGGAGTGAAAGCGAGTTAAAAAAATTATGTTTAAAAACTTGGCAGAACATGTCAAATCAGGTAAAAAAAATCTGATACCCATATAGGACGGATCAAACGGGACGGGTTTGAACCGATTGATAGGTCTCCGCACAATCAGTTGATGTAAGCTACATCATGTAACTGAGTGCCCCATTATTGTATCATAAAAACAAATGTATATGTACAGTCTTAATTTTAAGGTTTTAGCCATGAATGTTTCCATTTTTTTGAGGTAATATTCATTGGCAATCTGAAGCGAAGTCTTCTCAAATAGTTTACGGAATCTAATAATTTTTGGAGTCTTTGGCTCGAACCTAGTATAGAAAGGGGCAAGTGGAAGTGGCAATTCCAGAGAACCCTTACCCTAGATTTTGATTTGGACGCATGATCCGAATCTATGACTGTAAATCCCTGCACCATGGCGTAACAGGAAGGTACTAGAAAATTTTACATCTATTAAAAATAGATCTGAGTGATCATGGGTGAACACTTATTGAGGTTTTAAAAAAATATTAAACATTAAAAGATATTGCAATTTGAAAGATGCATCAAGACCTACTCAGTAGAACCTACCTACAGCTAGTATAATTCTTATTTTATTTGTTACTATGCTATATCATTTTTCTTATAATAATTATCACTGTGTCAGATTTATATATTTTCAAAGAAAACGTATAATTGATCTTCATTAATTAAACTTAAAGAACATCTTATAAACGTTGTCAAAATGAAAACAACATCTTATAAACTATATTTAAGATAATGTAATATATTAATACACATGGTCGAATACTCGAACGGCATCTTGAGTTACAATGAGAAAAAAAAAAGGTCAAATAAAGAGACCCCACATGAAAAAGGTTACCAACTAATAGAAAAATACTTACAGTAACGGTAGAGAAAGAAAGTATCTATAAATGTATACACAAAGCAGTAGTCATGGCCACTCAACTCAAACTCTTACTAATAATATTTTTAACAATGGCATCTTCAACAAACAAGCTTGTGTTCTTCTTCTTAGCTTGCCTCTTCATGTTCACATTCTCAGACAACCTCGTTGCTGGAGATTCCGACAAAGTGAAGCTCAATCTTTACTACGAATCACTTTGTCCCTATTGTCAGGATTTTATCGTCAATGATCTAGTCAAAATCTTTGACTCCGATCTCTACACAATCACCAATCTTAAGCTCGTTCCATTTGGTAATGCCAAAGTCTCCTCAAATCTGACTGTCACTTGCCAGGTTCTTTTCTATCTCCCTCTTCTTGTTGATAATTAATTAATCTTTCCAATTTATATAATTAGATCGTTTAGGTAACTTGTTCACCTTGTACGCCATTAATAATGAATCAAATTTGGGACATTTCTGAAGCATGGTGAAGAGGAATGCAAACTAAACGCCATTGAAGCTTGCGCCATAAGAGCTTGGCCCAATCCGGTAAATAATCAATGAATTCATTTTATATGGTATAGAGTTTTAAATAAAAACTCAACATTTCATTGTTAACTAACTAACTATTGATGGCATAAAACATATTAACTAGTTCAGACTTTATGAAAGTTTAAGAAGTATCACTTTAATAAATACATATTTTCAATTTTTTTAAAAAATAATAGTATAATAGTTTTGTTTGGGTCACTTATGTGATTGTTTTTTGGGGTCACTGTATCCGGTTTAAAAGCATTTAGGTGTTTGTAGAAGTGCAACTTAGCCATCAATCTAGTTTGCTACCTAGTCGAACCAGAACGACATTTCGGATCTATCCATTGAAACAATGTTGGTGGACTGTGGAGACAGGAAAATAATGTTATAGTTGCAGAATTTGAACTCGTTACCTCTTATTATACACTGTGAGTTTTACATCTAGCAGGCCGGACAATTCTTGAGTTCAATTCAGAATTCAATTTTGAGGCTCAAAATTAGATTTATTTGTGTTTTGTAAGCTAAAATAAAAATAAAATAAAATATTGGGCTTTAAAAATTTTAGAAAAAAAGAGCTGAGGCCTATTTAAAAGAATTGTTTGAATAAGCTCAAACCCGACTCTGACCTCTAGACACGACCCGACTCTGACCTCTAGACACGAGAATTATATTAGAAATTAAGAGCTAAAATTTCTCTTACAATGATTGAGCCAATAAACACGTCCTTGTCCTGCTTGGACTCAGGAACAGTGGCGAATCTAGATTGACCAAGGAGGGGCAAGTGCCTCCACTAAAAAAGTTGAGATCAATGTAATTTCTTTAAGATTAAGTTAATGCCCCCATATAAAAATCTTATTATGCTCCATTATCTTGTTTGTTTGGTCTGAAATCAAAACGAATACATACTAATTTATAATGAAAATTTTACTGTAAGCCTATACTTACTAAACCCATTCGTACTTTTAAATTATTTACCTAGACATGCATTTGATGCATAAAGATTTTAAAAAACATAAATGGAATTAATTCATTCTATCATTTATAGTTTTTCTTTTTCTTAACATGTTGCATTGTTTTTGGTTTAGAGTTTGCTTGTAGATTTTTACATAATATGTCATTGAAAAGTTTCTATATTTTCATATTTTTCTTTGTTAACCAACAGCATTAAGAAAAAAGGACTAATTATATATCTTAAGTTTAATTACTTATGAAGTTTATGCCCCAGTCAATTTTTGTTCTGGATTCGCCACTGCTCAGGAACGGACATGGTTATGGTTATGATTTGTTTGTGATGGTTTTCGAACGCAGAAATTGCACTACACGTTCATACGATGCGTTGAAAATGACACGAAAGATTGGACTTCATGTGTTAAAGACTCTAGACGTGAGAAAGCCATCAATGATTGTTACAACGGTGATCTCTCTAAAAAGGTAAGTATACAAAAAACACTAATAATATACACATGTATTATGTTTAATTATACAACCCTATAACCATTTATATTTTTATGTTATTGCAGCTCATACTTGGGTATGCAAAACAGACCTTGGCTTTGAAGCCGAAAAAACAATACGTACCATGGGTCACCCTCAACGGCAAACCACTCTTTGACGTATAAGTCCTCCATAATCTCTTCTTTTCATAAATGATATGATTTCGTTTATTTACATTTTTGAATCAATTAAAATGTGCCATATCACTAATTGTCTTTTTTGGTTTTTGGGGATGCAGAATTTCAAAGATTTTGTGCCCGAAGTCTGCAAAGCCTACAAAGGGAAGGCTGCTAATCTCCCAAAAATCTGCAATTCCTCTGCCTTGCCTAAGTCTCCTGAGAGCAAAGTGTCCAAGCTTCAAGTCTCCTATGCCGACGAAGCTAAAAATTACTAGTTAATTATCAAACTAAGATAATTTGTAAGAAATATATTTGGTAAAAACAGTTCTATATATATTTTGTTTATCTTAATTTAATTTTAGAACTGTTTTGCTACATTAAAAAGGTAAACTTACTTCATTATCTTTTGATAAAAAGAAACATTATTGTATCACAATCCCTTTTGGTAAAACAAACTCATAACGTTGTCGATATGCATTTGAATAAATTATCAAAGTAAAGTACTTAAAAAAAAAAAAGTCATTACTTACACAAAACTTTTAGGGAGATTTGGCAAAAACAACAGAAAAAAAGATGGTTTTGTCCATCTACACATTTTTAATTGAACTTTGTCCATCTAAACATTTTTAAATTTATTTGGCAATTTTATCCTTCAAATTGATTTACCCTTTCACAAGTTTAAATAAAATTAAAAAACAAACACATCTTAAACCAAACCGGATTTTAGACCACGAAAAAAAAAAAACATTGTTCACGCTTTTCGCTTTTCTTCTTCTTCTTCGTCTCTTTGGATTTTCTTCTTCTTCTTCACGCTTTTCCTCCGTCGCCGTCTCTTTGGCCGTCACGTTGTCGATCAGGTTAGTTTAGATTTTGGGTTGTTTATGGATGTTTTATCATGCAATTGAAGATTTGGTGGAGAGAAATTATGTGTCTCGATCCCAATTGATTTGGGGCTTTTGTTTGCAATTTGATTTTGGCTTAAATTAGGTTCGCAATGAGGCTAATTCTGCATCGCAAGTTTGTATAACTAAGAAATTGAAGTTTATCAAGAAAGTTAGACATTCTGTTTCTGATTCTGATCGATTAGTCTCTCCGCCATCTCTACTGTTTCTGTTTATGCATGTCAATTGTGCATATCGTATTTGGCTATACATGTTTCTCAAGACATAGTATTTTCGTTTTATGTACAAATTGTTTCCGCCATCTCTACTGTTTCTGTTTATGCATGTCACTTATATTGACATGCTTTAGTGTTTCTTGTTCTGAGAGCAAATTGTTTACTATTGCTGATTAGCTTAACGTTGTTAGCTTTCATTCATATTGTTCCTTGTTTACGATATATTTAACCAATACCATGATTTGGAACTTTCTCCATGATACCAGCATGTTTAGTTGACCGACTTCATATTCTTAACTCTTTAGGTGATGTAGATATTGCAAGGCTCAACAATTCTATGTATTTGTACACACTTCCATCTAAATTTCTTCTAGCTTGATAACTAGATGGAGGTTGTTAATTAGTAGACTACATTAGCAACTCATCTATTTTGAATGCTCTTTTGTGTCACAAAATAAGTTACTTTGGGATGTAAACGCTTACAATAAATTTCTCAATTGTGCATATCATATTTGGCTATACATGTTTCTCAAGACATTGTATTTTCGTTTTATGTACAATTTTCACATGACATAGTGATAATGTTTGATGCTAGCTTTGTCTCAAGGTTTGATAAATATAAATTTTCAAGAAAGTTAGACATTTTGTTTGTGTGTTTTTTTGTGTTTATGGTATGCGATGATAGACAATGTTAGACTCAATTTGGTGTGCGTTATGATTATGTTATGTTTTCTTGTGTCTTATGCATGTCAATTGTGCATATCGTATTTGGCTATATTGCACATGGTTCTCGTTAGGTGTTATTCAACTTAGTTCTCGTTCTTTGCACCTACTGCTACCTTGACTGCTCTTTTGCTGGCTTTAAAGCAGAAAAAAGGTTGCGGATTTTCTTACTGCTGCCTGGCTGAAATTCGTATCATTAGTAAGCCAACTTGGAATCTGAGTTGGGCAGTTTTTGGTTGCCTTTTAATTTGCTTGCTCATGGTCACATCACAAAGTCTCTGCCCCATGTATCATGATTATCTGTTATCTATAGTCTTAGGTTTGTGATTCGTGGAACTTTGCATGCTTTAAGGTCTAGGATTGAAGAAATGCTAGAAGTAGAAATCTTTGTTATCGATTAAGGGAATGGCTGAAAGTAGTAATCAATGATACACTTCTATTGCGTCTGTATGTCACATTTCAACTTGTTTAAAAGATATATTGCACATGGTTCTTGTAAGTGTTCAAGTTTTGTTCTTCTCATTTCGTTAATTACTTATAACATTTTGTTCTTCTCATTTCGCCTTTTCAGGTATGGCCTCAGATTTTCCTAAACGATTATACAAGGAAGGAGCAGAACCAGAAGTTGATAAGATTAACCAATGTGCCAAAATGTCGATACTGACTACTTTGAAGGATCGTATGGAAGATGAGTTGAACGAAGTTAAGAAGGATCTTGTTTTTGCTCATATCATAGCTATCCACGACAATCGTTTAACATTTTCAGGGAAATTGGTTCACAGTCTCATGTGTAGGCAGCTTCTCACCGCCAAAAAACATGAGTTGTGGTTTGTGTTTGCAAGGAGGCCTTTGCGTTTTTCTTTGCAAGAGTTCCATGCGGTTACCGGGCTCAAGTGCCAAGACGATGGCAACTACGAACTTGGGAAATGGGCTGATGATGGAGGCTTTTGGAGTAAGTTGATCAAGAGAAAGGGAAATATTTCGATGAAGACAATAAGGGAAGAGCATGTACTAGAGGCTCACAAGTGGAGTCGGTTGGACAGGTTGAGGCTGGTGTATCTCTGTGTTATTGCTGGTTTGTTAGTGGCAGTGGATGAGAAGAGTAACATAGATCACAAATACATCAAACTCATAATGGATTTTGAAAACGTAAGAGAGTATCCATGGGGTCTTCACTCTTTTGATCATCTAGTGAAAGGGGTCATCAAAGCAAGGGGAGACTTATGCAAGCCCAAGAGCTATGTCTTGGAAGGATTCTCATACGCTCTACTTATTTGGATTATGGAGGCTATTCCTGACTGTGGGGTTTTGTTGGGGAAGAAGCTGGATAATGTCTCAATCGTGAGTCCTAGGTGTTCTAACTGGACTGGAGTTGGAAGACCAGGCTACAACGAGATTAAGAATTTAGAGAAAGCGTTTGGATCTGAGGTGAGTGGTGTGAAATAAACACACTCGGTTTTTTGAAGATAATTTTGTTTACTTTCCAACTTACAGAGATAAACTTACAATCTGTTTTCTTGTTTGGTTTTTAACTTTTGTAGGGAGTTTTGTATCCCATTATATCCTCCACCGGGAATATGGATGTACTAGACTCTGTTGATTTCACAAGAGATGACGACATGAGAGACGAGAGGGTCGAGCGCATCAAGGCACTCATCGTAGATGACTACAATGACTGGTCCAGTCATATATGGGATTTCGAAGAGGAAGTTATACCAACTACTCCTCCTCTTAAACTAGTTTCTGAAACGGGTGAAGCTGAGAGTTCTAATGATGTCGACATTTACAAAACTCCCTGCGCTGAACCAACAGCAGCTTCTGGCTTGAAGAAGGAGAAGAGAAAAGCTATTGACTATGGTGCTGAGAGACGCAAGAAGCAACTCTTGTACGAACGGGCAGCAGGAAGACGTGCAGTTGCTGATCAAGACACGGAGGCTTTTTGGCGCGGTTTGTTTGACGATTTTAAGGCGAAGATTGTGAGTGAAAATGATGCCAAGAATGGTAAATTAGAGAAGGAGGTTTCGGAGCTGAAGAGTGAGGTTGCAGAACTGAAGGATATGCTCCTTGAAGCTTTAACCCAAAAAAAGACTGAAGAACAGCCAGCAGCAAGCTCGAAACCACCACCATCTGTCGTGCATTCTCAGGAAACATTATCTCAAAGAAAGACCAGCTCCAAACCAGTATCTGTTAACCAGTCGCAGCCAACATTGTCGCAAAGAAAGACGCGACTGCAATCAACCAGCTCGAAACCGGCAATTGTCGGTAATTCTCAGTCGAAAAGAAAGGTAATCAGGGAATAAAACTCCATGTCTAGACTTAATTTTTGTTCATGCATTGTAAGATATGTTGCCAATGTGTTTTGTTGTTGTTGTGGAATGATTGTGATCATAAACTAGGTTCTTGTAACTTGTAATGTAACTCTTAACATCTGTCAAGAAAAACCTTGTAACATATGTGTGTATTGTAATATATGAATTACCTTTCTGATGTGTATTTATCCGTCGCTAACGAATTGACTTAACCCAGGACTCGGTTACGAATTTGGAAGACAATATTGAAGCCTACCTCTTACAAAAGATTAGCGACTTGTCTAAAGATGCCAATGTACCAGGTTTTGATCCGTCACAAAGGCAGACGAAAGAGCATCATCAGCCAATGGGACAGGTAACTAGACGCCCTTCTTTACACTCATTTTCTGAATTCCTAACAAGTATCCTGATGTTTATCCTTTTATAAACAGACAAAAAACATTGATATCAAAGCAGAGAAGCTATTGGATATTAATTTAACCCAGAGCTCAGAATGTAACATGGAGGAGAATACAGAAGAGTACTTACAAAGAAAGTTTGGTGATCTAATTCAAGATTCTTTCGTGCCCGGATTTGATCAGACACAGCTGCAAGACGCTCTCGAATTTGAAACACCCATAACTGAATTGCATCCAGTCACTATTAATTTGTCTGAGAAGGTGCCTTCGTCATTTGCAAAGGAGTTGAGGGTAGATCCTGCTGGATGCGGGAAAGATCCCGACGAAATTCTGGTTTATGTACCCGATGAAACATGGGAGGAACTAGAAGAGTGGTCAAGAATGCCGGAGTAAGTCGCAGCATCATATTTGTTTACAAAATATTTGTTGTTTACAGCCATGATTTACTTATATGTTGATTTTTACAATGCAATACAGGGATCTACAATGCGGCCCAAGTGCATTCACTGTCGAACTATCTAAACGCGTGGTTGGACCACGTGAATGGCTTCACAACCAGGTTAGTGTTATTTTTTACTTGCACATTCTTGTTTAATTAAATTTGTACGACTTTGAGGTAGTCAATTCTCACAGAATATTTCTTATTTATTATCTAGGAAATTGATGCAATGATGTACTTATTTCGGGAGAGGACATCTCTGAAACGATGGAATGTCGATAGAGTTGGCTTCATGAGCTTCTCATTCAGCACGTCAATACAGGCTGCATTCATAAAATGGAGGTCCAACAAGAAGCAATTCGAATTGGAAGAGATTCTCATTGCTTATGGAAAAGGTGAGCTGCCTGCTCACGGGAGAACGGACAAGGTTTGGGACGTAGACATTGACCGTATCTATGTTCCAGTATGTGTAAGTGGGTGTCACTGGATCTCATTGTGCATCGATTTCATGCAACGCACCGTAGAAGTTTTTGATTGTGCAGGCATGAAAAGATATAGAGAAGTGGAAGCATTCTCAGTTATGGTGCCTCGGATTGTGAAAGAAGCTCAGACGAATTCCAAAAAGAAGGGTTTTCTTGTTGCACCATATACAGTCAGGTATGCGCCTGTGCGTAAAGATCTTAACAAAAATAACACTCATTGTGGGATTTATGCGTTGAAGCACATTGAGTGTCATGTGCTTGGCCTCAACCTCTCTTTGGTGAATGATGATAACATTAAAGAGGCACGGTACAAGGTGGCGACTGATCTACTGCAGGCAGCAAGGGACCCGGTTTTGGTCGAGCGACTGTCAAAGTATATACCTCCGAAGTTTACCTCGTCCGAGGTTGTTGACATTTCTGGTCCTTGATTTTTTTCGTGATTTCTTTTGGACACCATTGTTGTATTTGCAACTTTATATTGACGTTAAAAGGAAGTTGAAAAACAGAGGTTTGTTGTTTTCGCCAATGTGTTGAAAAAGAGAACTTAAGAAAAAAATAGAGGTTTCGTAGTTTGAAGAAAAATATAACTTATCAACAAAAACATGACAAAACTCCAAAAACAGCATAACATAAAGTCACTTGGCTAGTTAACATAAAGTCTGATTAATTTTTCAGCATAAAAAAACTCCAAAAACAGTCTAACGAAACAATCCAAATAACATCAAGCACCAATAACATGGGGGAGAATGGATAGACAAATAAAAATACTCACTATATTGGCATATCGCATGTTGCTTTGTTGTGACCTTCTTTACCACAGTGACTGCACTTGTGCCTCTTCTTAGCTTGTGATCCTTGTGATGATCGAATCTTATCTTCAACGGTTTCGTATCTTCGTTTCCTTCGCCTACCAGCAGTTCTACGTGATTCTGGACATGAAACAATGTCCTGCTCAACATCGTCTGGGACACGCCATGCATCCTCAGGGACTGCAATTGGATTTATTGGTTCTTCGTACGATGATCTCCATAGATCAGTCTTGGAGCTCTCATCGCTGAATAAATGTGGCTGCATTCCCAAATGAAGACATGCTCTAACTGCGTGTTTGCAAGGAATTTTCAGCAGATCGTACTTTGCACATGTACATGTCCGTTTCGCTAAATCAACAAGACATTCATATACGTCGCCTTGAACCACAAATCTGTTCTCGTCAACCGGATGAACCTTAAATGTTTTACCCTTTTCAATCCTTCGGGCAATCTTCTTCTCCACGGCAATGGTTAGAGGGTGTTTATGCCGTAAGCTCAATGTTCTACGCTCATAAAACCATCTTGTTAACATTTCTCTGATGCTGTCCAGAAGGGGGATTACTGGAAACTCTCTTGGTGATCTCAATGCCGAGTTTAACGATTCGGCCGGGTTAGTTGTCCTAATGTCGTACCTGTATCCAACAAATAAGCAACGAGCCCATTTTCTCACATCAGCTTCGAGGAGATATTTTCCAACGTCTGTACTAATTTTACAGACATCTGTCATCATCCTCTGAAAATCAACAATCCTGTAGGCTTTAGATGCCTTTGCAATCAAGCCAACCAGACCTTTGCCTTTGCGAGGATAATATGTTACGACATTGTTCAACATATGGTGAATGCAAATTCCATGGCTAGCTCGTTGGTAAACTTTAGCAAGCGCTCTACCAATGGAGGAATGTCTATCTGAGACAAAAGCTAAACCGTAATCATCGTCAATAACAACATGTAGTTCCCTTAAAAACCATTCCCATGAAAGATCGTTTTCCGAATCGACCACACCAAATGCTATTGGATACAGATTTGAGTTACCATCTAAAGCTGTAGCAACTAAAAGCGTTCCTTTGTATTTATTCTTCAAAAATGTACCATCAATAACGACGACCCGCCGCATGGCTTTATAAAACCCTCTTACTGATTGACCAAAGGAAATAAACAGATATCTAAAACTCCCATCTGTATCTGTTTTGTAAGCAGTATGCGTACCCGGATGAGCTTCTTTTAGCATGTGCAAGTATCTGGGTATTTTT
Source organism: Erythrophleum ivorense (assembly GCA_026724425.1). NCBI lineage: Eukaryota > Viridiplantae > Streptophyta > Magnoliopsida > Fabales > Fabaceae > Erythrophleum > Erythrophleum ivorense. The sequence goes on from JAIUCV010000084.1 coordinate 2,531,552, forward strand.
CCATAACTCTTCTCAGGTATACCTCTCACATGATTAACAGCATACTCACGTGCCTCCCACGCTACAGAATAAGATATCTCGCATCCATACTCTGTAAGCATTAACTGTATGATTTCATTCGGTCTGGGCCCTTCTTTGACTCCCTCATACTTCTGCAAAATCAGATTGCCAATTGTTTTAGCTGAGGCTGGTCTTGCGATTTTCGTTTTACCCGAAGGAGCACAAGTATGTTCACCCACATACTTCTTGACAATAAAATATGCCGACCCCTTCAGATTCACAGCATTAACACCCCACTTGCATACTCTTTCTGCACAACGTATTGTCCAATATATAGCATCCGATCGGACAACCATGTAATCGAAGTTGTGCTTCATTGCAAGGATTTCAAAATATGACTTCAAGTGTCTTTTGCATCTGAAATCTTGTTCCTTCTTCACAGCTTCCATCAAAGCGAAACGAAGTTGATTGTTATCCTCCCTTTCCTTTATAGTCCGAACTCCATCATCATCATCAACCTCAGACATGTTGTTTTTGTTGATTTCAGGTTTTCCAGACAAATAACCATCATTGTCTCCATTGTTTGAATTCGTTGTTTGCTCCGTACCAATATTGGTGTTGAATCCATTGTTTTGATTCTGAACGGGATCCGTCAAGGTCACAAACAAATGTTTCGATGCAGCCTTCCTCATATACGCAACAAAGTTTTTCAACTGACGATCATTGCCAATCACAACTCTTGGAGACCTTGCATTATTGATCAAACCTCCCGGTAAATAGCTAAGCTCCACCTCGGCGCCGATTTGGATAGAAAAGTCCTCCAAAATCATCAGCTTTAACTCTTCAAAAGTAGTGATAGATTCTAAACCCACTAATCGCCCTCCTTTTGCCTCATCAGCAACAAAATTCCCACACGATTTCCATACACCACAAGTTGCATAGATATGCAACATAGTCACCGGAGGGTAAAAGAGAAACAAGAAAAAAGAAGAAGAAAACGAAGATGAAGAAGATGGAAATCGAAAAACGTGGTGTGGCGTCGTGGTGTGATCAGTAGGGAGAAGAAAATGGAAACAAGAATATTCAAAATATTTCTGAATATTTTCTAAGATTTTTTGGTAGAATACGTTTTCTACACGTGGTAGAAGACGATTTTTTTTGCAGAACACGAAGTCTACAGAGGGTAGAAGATTATGTCCGTAGTAGAACACAAAATCTACGACCACGTAGAAGTATGTGTTTCTCGTAGAGTACAAATTCTGCAACTTGCAGAAAATAGTGTAATATGTAGAACATATCTTCTACCAAATTCACGAAATAGTAGATAATAGAGTAACCGGTAGAAATCATATTCTACGAGAAGTAGAAGTGTGCACAAACGATAGAACACAAATTCTACTAGAAGTAGATGTGCGTACAAACGATAGAAATCATATTCTACTGAAAGTAGATGTGTGGACAGTTGGTAGAAATTATGTTCTACCGTCTGTAGAAGTACGACCAAGAGGTAGACTACATATTCTACTTTGCATTTCAAAACCGGTAGAACCAAACTTCAATATATTTTTTAAGTATCATATGATTAAAAATAAATTGTGAAAAAATTATAAAAAGTCTTAAGATTATTGTTCTGAATTTTCTGAATTTTTTTGGATTTTAAAAATATATATTTCATATTTTTTAAAGTTAAAGGGTATTAAAGTCCAAAATAGGTAAAACTACGAAAATGTGTAAACGGACAAAACCATCTTTTTTTCTGTTGTTTTTGCCAAATTTCCCAAACTTTTACACGAAAAATTATATTGAAAAAATGAAACTAGTTGATGATCTTCTCTCTCACGTATCTAAAGTTGTAACAAGATTCCAAATTTCATGATTAAACGAAACGTTGTACCAAAAAAAAAAAAATTGTTATTTGAGTGAATATTCTTGATGAGACGGACAGCTGAGCTTATTACTTTGATGTCATTATTTAAACCGGAAAAATATACCCCTATTGGGGTCAAACTATACACCCACTTGAGCGTACTGAAACAAAATTTTCCAAAACTATTAAAGTTTAACCAGATCTTACAATTAGAAAGACGCATGCATACTACTCATATAGGTAGAATTGTAGAACCCACAGCTAGTGTAACTTTCGATTTACAATTAGGGACCCTTACTAGTATTATCAATATCACTTTATTTAACATTCTATTTCTTATAACCTTTATTTTTTTTCGAACAACTTATTTCTTGTAATCCTATACCATATGTACTATAAAAAAAAAAAGTTATCAATCACTATAAGATTTTACAGATTTTAAATTTAGACGTAGAATTTGATCTTCGCTAATTAAACATAATGAATAACTTATAATAAACTTTTGAGAAATTTTGGAAATATACTCTTTGATGAGTTTTTAATTTGAAAACTACCCTTGTTTTTTTTTAGTTTTGAAAAATACACTTTTTTATGTGAAATGACTTAACTATCCTAATTTGAAGTTTTCAACTAATTTAATAAAAACGAAATTAAAATAAAGAAATATAAAATATTAAGATTTGATTATGATTTTGTTTCATTTTAAAATACTAAACAATCCTAATTATCTGTTTAGATTTTATTAAAAATTCTTTAAAAATATAAGGTTGTTTATATAAAGTTTAAATGAGGGTAAGATTAAGGTTGTTTATATAAAGTTTCAAAAATATTTAAATGTGTTTAAAGATAAACATTAAAAATGGAAGATAGATTTATCAACATTAAAATTTTAATAGTTTATAAAGTTTAAATATATGTAAAGTTTGAATTTATAAAGTTTTATTTGATTGGAATGGGATGAGACTAAAATTGTTTATATAAAGTTCTAAAAATATTAAAATTTGTTAAAAGAAAACATTAAAAATATAATATAGATTTATCCACTTTTAAAATTTTAAAATTTATATTTATCTGAAAAAAAAAATTATTTATTCTATTATTTTTGAATTTCGTTTTTAATTTATAATTGTAATTATTTATTAATGTTTTGTTTAAGTTAGGTCAAAACAGTCTTTTTACATTCAAAAAGTGTATTTTTCAAAACAGAAAAAAGTTAGGGTATTTTTCAAAATTTTAAACATAAATAGGGTATTTTTCAAAGAATCCCTAAACTTTTTTTATAATAAACTAAATATTAAGATATATATAATATTTTCATTATTATGTCGAATACTCGAATGGTACAATACAATTAGCATCTTGTTTTTATCTACTCACGCTGACTATGGCAATCACGTCACGCATTGATATTTTGAGTTACTATGAACCCAAAAGTAAAAAAAGGGGGACCCTAACGTGAAAAATGCTACCGACTAGTAAAACATCAAGTGATAGTAACAGTAATAAAATTATCTATAAATGTATACACAAGGCAGTAGTCATGATCACTCAACTCAAAATCTTCTGTTAATTTCTTTTTTAACAATGGCCTATTCTTCTCCTATAAACAAGCTTGTGTTCATCTTCTTAGCTTGCTTCGTGTTCACATTCTCAGACAACCTCGTGGCTGGAGATTCTGACAAAGTGAAGCTCAATCTGTACTACGAATCACTTTGTCCCTATTGTCAGAGATTCATAACAGAAGATCTAGTGAAAGCCTTTGACTCCGATCTCCTCACAATCACCGATCTCAAGCTTGTTCCATTCGGTAATGCCGAAGTCTCGGATAATCTGACTATCACATGCCAGGTTCTTTTCAATTCCTCCTTTTTCTTAATGCTTTTGTTAAAAGGAGGTTACTACAATTTTCTTAAGGATTACTTCAAAAAATTATAAGTTCTCCGCTTTCTGTTTTATAAATAAAGTAATCTCCTTTTTTATGATTATATCACTCATCGATTATGTTGATCTTATTATAATCATGTTTGGGAAATTTTGTGAAGCATGGCGAAGAGGAATGCAAACTAAACGCCATTGAAGCTTGTGCCATAAGAACTTGGCCCGATCCGGTAATATAATGAATGTATTTATTTATATACTATATTTATTGTTATAATCTAATTTGGTAAAAATACTGATAGTTTTTTTTGAACGCAGATATTGCACTTCTCGTTCATAATGTGCGTTGAAGAGGACACGAGGCACTGGAAATCATGTGTTCCGGACCCTAGAAGTTTGAAAGCCATCAATGATTGTTACTCCGGTGATCTCTCTAAAAAGGTAAGGAAGTATTCATATAATATACACATCGTGTATATATATATATATATATATATATATTTTTTTTTTTTTTTTTTTTTTGCATATTGCATAATTATATAACTGTATATATAACTTCTTTTTTATTGTAGCTCATACTTGAGTATGCAAAACAGACCTTGAGTTTAAAGCCGAAACATGAATATGTACCATGGGTCACACTCAACGGCAAACCACTCTATGAGGTATATATATTTATAAACTCTTCATTCCTGAATGATATGGCTTCGTTTTTTTTACAATTTTAATCAATTAAAAAATGTGACTCAATTCACTAATTGTCTTTTTGGTATTTTGGGGTGCAGAAATACGTAGATTTTGTTCCCCTAGTCTGCAAAGCGTATAAAGGAAAGGCTGCTCTCCCAGAAATTTGTAATTCCTCTTCCTTGTCGAGGAAAGAGTCGAAGCTTCAAGTCTCCTTTGTTGAAGACTCTATAAATCATTAAGCAAAATACTTATTGAACTAAGAAGGATTTAAGCTTATGAAGTGGAATGATAAATAAAAAGACATTTTTCTTAACATTTGTTTAAGCGTTGTTATATAAAACCTTCTGATATTGAAAAAAAAAATTAGAAAACATTAAAACGGCATAACCTGAACTATATGAAGACCATTTCTACAAGTAATTAATATGATGTCTAAACCAATGAAAGTATAACGTAACTCGGTAATTTATTAAATGTAGTTTTGTTTCCGCTACGTGTCGTCTAGACTCGACTTGAGTTACAAGTCAGTGTGTGAAAACGCCAAAACACCGTTCCTAAATCCTAATCCTGCGTTTTGGTCGTGGCAATATAGAGAAAAAATAGAGAAGGAAAAGAGCTTGAGCTGAGTTGGACTCCAAAACCATGTGATCACAAAACTAATTATTGAACTACGATGATTTTAACTTATGTCACTGTAATCACAACACAAGTAAATAAATTTTATAATGTTTTATGTTTATAACTTAGGCGTTCATATATGATCCTTCCGATAATAAAAACAAAAGCATTAAAAAGGTATAAGGTGAATATGACGTGACGTCTAAACCGACGAAAGTGTAATGTAATTTATCAACCGCACTTTTGTTTTAGCTAGTCACTTTTAGATTCAACCGCACTCGTCTTTTAATTTGCACCCAAAAAGAAGTTGTTTCTGCAAAATGTATGATTAATTTTACTCACCTCACGTTTCCTGTTTTGTAAGGGAAACAATATCTCAGATCCTGAGAATCAAATCAGCAAACATGTAGACATTGAGTTACATATACAATGATACAATCACGAAAACTAAATCTTCAAAGATAAAGCAAAACTAACACACAGTGAAACATCTAAAAACAAGACAGAACGACGAGTCCAATTTCATCGGATGTAGTCTTGTTCTATTCCATTTAGCCTGAAAAAAAAGGTTATATTACCCTCATCCGGTAGTCGTACCAGAATAACCAAAAAAACACCAAAATATCAATCATTTATAGTGTTTTACATTCCTATACATTTTTAGAGTTTTCACGTACAAAAATGTCTATTTTGTAAGTTTGAGACATTTCGTTGAAAAAAAGCTCATGCTTTGGCCCCCGAAGCACAATCACAACAACAATTCCTCACAATCTTTTATTCTTTTGTTTTTCCTTTGGAGAGTACACACAATAATTAAGTTTGTCATGTTATGTTCTTCGGGACTGGAAGACAGAAACATAGCAGTTGTATCTTGGGAATCTTACCGCTAAAAAACTGTCACACTACGTGGCGTTTCAAAAAATTAAGGAAACAAATTAAAACATCGTCTATGTAATTCCTCTTAATAGTTTTGATTTGGTATTGTATTTTTGATATATGTTCTTCTTATATTACTCTTAACATTTATCAGTTTCCTTATTGCAGTAAATTATGTTCCTAAATACATCAAGGGAAATTATATATCTAGTTTTTACTAGTAGCGCTTACGATTCTGTTTTGCAGGGAAATTGGGATTATTTCTGTTGATATATTTCTTCCGATAATTTATTACAATAGGGCAATTGTTAAATGTAAGAATAATATAAGAAAGAAATCAAAAATTTAATATCAAATCAAAACTATGAGTAGGAATTGGAGAGACGAGATTTTAAATCTCGTTTCTTAAATTTTTTAAACGCTGTGACGGTTTTATAGCGGTAACATTTCCGGAATACAAGTTCTATGTTTATGTTTTCCAGCACCGAATAATATAACCTGACAAAATTAATTATTGTGTATATTGTGTATACTCTGTAGAGGAAAAACAGATGAACAAGAGATTGTGAGGAATTGTTGTTATGAGGGTGTGTTGATGTGTATATAAGAGAAGACAAAAACATTTTTATATAGCATGCTCAAAGTAAGCCATAAACTGGAGATTGAGAAAAATATTCTCAACTTAATCACCTTTGAACGTAATTAAGTGTTTCAGTTTCATAAAGACTAATCACAGCTGATTTTGTGTATTTATGACATTGATGTAGTGTTACTAACCAATTTCAAAAGAGTAATTGTTGATCCAGTCAACAAAATACTTTAATCCATTAGCCCATTTTTTCAAACCCTGAGGCCCAAAGCACGAGCTTGAGATCTGATAGGAGTATAAAAGACAACTATTTTTCATCTACACACTCTGCCTCTGGAAACGTCACGTCAGACATTCATAGCTCGAGTTACGGTGGACTGTCCACTGTGGACACGAAAGTCAAAAAAGAGACCCCACGTAAATAATGTTAATATCTAGTGAAAGAAGGTACTGACAGTAACGGTAAAATAAAACTATCTATAAATGTATACACAAGGCATTCGCCATGAGCCACTCAATTCAAACTCGTTAGTAAGAAAACTGATAACCAATGGCTTCGTCGTCTTCTTCAAACAAGCTTGTATTCTTCTTCTTAGGTTGCATCCTCCTCTTTCAATTCTCAGACAACTTCGTTGCTGGAGATTCTGAAAAAGTGAAGCTCAATCTTTACTACGAATCACTTTGTCCCTTTTGTCAGGATTTCATCGTCGATGGTCTAGTCAAAATATTTGACTCCGATCTCCAGACAATCACCGATCTCAAGCTTGTTCCTTTTGGTAACGCCCATGTCTCCGATGATCTGACTGTTACTTGCCAGGTTCTTTTCAATTCTCCTCCTTGTTTTTTTTTTTTTATAAAAGAAGTTCTTTAGTTTCAGTTAACCAATTTTCTCAATGTTTTGGTATAAGATTTTATAGAAAGTTCTAGAATTGTCTAAAATAGTGTGGATGATTTGCTATACTTTTAAGGATTATTTTTCAAAAAATATCGCTCTCCTCTTTCTCATCGATAAACTAATTTAATTCTCCCTATTTATGGTTATATGTCGTTTAAATCATTTGTATGTTTATCTTATACTCTGTTCTAATTATTTGTGAAATTTTGTGAAGCATGGTGAAGAGGAATGCAAACTAAACGCAATTGAAGCTTGCGCCATAAGAACTTGGCCCGATCCGGTATATAACTAAGGGGGAATTTCATTTTATGTACCCAAACATTTTTTTTTTTAAAAAGTATACCCAATATGACTTTTTAACCAAAAGTATACTCCAAGGGGTGTAAAATGACCATTTGCTCTTTTATGAACAAACAATAAACGAGTGTCGAAATGACCATTTTACCCATGGTGGCGAAGTCTACATAAGAAGTTTACGTAAAGTAGACTTCTAAACGAAGTCTACAACACCTTAAAATCTTAAATTTAAATTATAAAATTAAAGAAAAATATGTAAACCAAAAAAATTATACATAAATAAGACATTGAAGTTTGGCATCTTTTAAAAATAATTTTGCTTAGAAATGAATTAGCCTAAGTTCAAAAATGAATTAGCCTAAGTTTACGTAAAGTAGACTTCTAAACGAAGTTTACAACACCTTAAAATCTTAAATTTAAATTATAAAATTAAAGAAAAATATGTAAACCAAAAACATTATACATAAATAAGACATTGAAGTTTGGCATCTTTTAAAAAATAATTTTGCTTAGAAATGAATTAGCCTAAGTTCAGAAATGAATTAGCCTAAGTTTACGTAAAGTAGACTTCTAAACGAAGTCTACAACACCTTAAAATCTTAAATTTAAATTATAAAATTAAAGAAAAATATGTAAACCAAAAAAATTATACATAAATAAGCCATTGAAGTTTGGCATCTTTTAAAAATAATTTTGCTTAGAAATGAATTAGCCTAAGTTCAGAAATGAATTAGCCTAAGTTTACGTAAAGTAGACTTCTAAACGAAGTCTACAACACCTTAAAATCTTAAATTTAAATTATAAAATTAAAGAAAAATATGTAAACCAAAAAAATTATACATAAATAAGACATTGAAATTTGGCATCTTTGAAAAATAATTTTGCTTAGAAATGAATTAGCCTAAGTACAACAAAGACAAAGTTAGCCGCAAACCTAAAAATCTGAAGAGAAGTCTACACATGAAGTCTACTAAAGTTCAAAATCTTAAATTTTAATTTGAAAATTTATAAAAAAATATTTTTCCAATATTTTTTTGTCAGTAATCTAAGTAAATACAAAGGTCATCTATATAAAATACAAACTCATTAAAATGTATAAGTTTATAAGTTTCATGAGTATTTGGTCCAACAAGGATAGAGTTTAGGTTTGAAGATTAGGGTTTGGTAGTGTAAATTGTTAGGATTTAGACAAATATTTTTTTGAAAACAAAGTTTACATGTTATATAATCATTTAAGGTTCATATCTCTGTTGATTATAATGTAATTTGTGTATATGCGAAGAAAACTAGTATATATACTATAAGTTTTTGTGTAAAATATTCGATTTAGTGTTTAGGGTATGGCATACTTCGTTTGTAGACTTCCTCTGTAGATTTCGTGAAGAAGTCTAAAATCCAAATAAAACTGAGCGGTAATCGAAATTATTTACGCATGATTTAATTAATTCAGAGACTGTTTAACCTAATTTTATTAGCTGAACCGGAAAATTATTGATTAAACCGGAAATTATACCAACTTATATAAAGAATTTTTTCCATCTAACCCTAATTTCTAAAACAAAATCTCGCCTCCTTCTCAAACGGCGCTTGATGCTCTTCTCTCTCCCTCGCTCTCTCTCAAACTGCTACTCGTGCTATCTCTCTCCACCGTCTGACATGTCCTCCGCCTCCGGTGCTTCCGCCTCCAGTGCTTCCGCCTCCAGTGCTTCCGCCTCCGGTGCTTCCGTCTGACATGTCCTCTTCCTCTCCCTCAACGGACCTTTAGATCGACGGGAGAGGGTCCGACAAGTGGGTTTCAGTGATTCTTCTTCTTCCAGGCCCGAAAAGAGATGAACGGCATTAAAGGAGGCAGATTTATCTTCGTATTTGGTGGTTTTCGTGCACTATCGCCAAGGACCCGGTTGTTCTCATGACCGCCGGATCTGACCCAGTCTTTTCTATCTGTTGGATCAAATCGAACTTGAGTTTGAAGGTATCTTAAGATCTTGCTCTCTCTTTCTCTTAGTGATTGTGTTTATGGTTTAAGGTTGAATAAAAAAAAGTCCCGTTAAAGATAGAAACTCAGACCTTTTTTAAATACAGAGCTAACTAGATAATGGTGTTTAAATACAGAGCTAACTAGATAACTAATTTCAGCTCATATCAATGGTCTAAACGAAGCGGGATCTGATGGTTCCAAGGCTGAATCTAAGGATGATGAAGACATATGTAAGCAAAACTTTATCTTTTACATATTTTGGCGTTATATACCTTTGATTCTTCAAGAGTCTTCTTTCTTTTGCTGAGCTAGTTTTTGTTATGTGTCTTGTTTCAGCTGCTCAGAGACAGAAAATGTTGGAAGACATGGAACGGCGATTTTGAAGGTATATATCTTATAGTTTCTATCTAGTTAGTTTCTATGAATCTCACTTATAAAAAAAGTTCGTTACTTTTGTCTTCTCTTACTTGCAGCTGCTTCAACTAGTCTGAAACAACTAAAGAAGGATGAATCAAGAGAAGGGAATGATGAAGAACAATGTAAAGAACTCTTCCTCTCTTGACTCTTATCTCTTCAAATATACACTGAATCAGTTATTTTTGTGTGTTTTTTACAGCTGCACATAGAAAAAGTTTGCTGGAAGAGATTGAACGCGAGTTTGAAGGTATATTAACATACCTGTCTTAAAGTAGTTCTTCTGTTTTGTGATTTAACTGTTTGAATCTAAGATTTGTCTACTGTTTCTATTCCTAATCATAGCCGCTACAAAAGATCTTGAGGGACTAAAGGTTAATGACTTCACTGGAGACAAAGATGACGAAGAACTATGTAATAAACATCTTCCCTGACTTTTCTGTTCCCTTTGTCTCTTCTTTTTGTATGTTTGTGAATGGATTTGTGTCTTTGTTACAGCTGCAAAGAGAAAAAATTTGCTGAGATTTCTTTGTTTCAGATGTACTGAATAACTTACTGAGACAGATCAGAAATGTATTGAATTTTGTCTCATAAATATAAGTAGCTTGATCTTGTCTTTTTTCTCACTTGCCAACTATTAGTGTTTATTGGATTTCAGCTTGACCAAATGCAATACTATTAGTCTTTTTTCTCACTTGCCAAATATTAGTGTTTATTGGATCTTGTTCACCAAATCATCATCTAAAGCCATTTGAACAAGCTCATCATGTGTACAACCATCCCTCAAAGGATAGACTAATCTTGTTTATATCTTAAACAAGTTACAAACTTCTCATGGAGACTTAGCCATCTTTATCTTTAAAAATTTATCTACTAAAAGAATAAAATTTGTCAAGACCTAATATTAGGAATCAAGCTACAAGTATAAGAAAAAAATTCTTCCTCCGTTGTCTTTCCTGACCCATTTTCCATAAACAGCAGCTACATACACCATTTTCTGCGAAAGAAGACATAACACGTTATTAGTTGAGATATCGAGTAAGTAGACATCAGTAAGAAGTCTACAACATAATCACCTACTTTCCAACAAAAACAAGAAAATTGATTTCCTTCTAAATATAATGATTAAGCATGTCAAGATGAAACACAGACAAGTAAACAGGTTAACACAACTTATTGTATAAGAAAATTTTAACAGTTAGCTAGTCATTAGGCACAAATATCGAATTTAAAAAACAACAACAAAGTAGACTTCCTCTGTAAAGTATAAATGTAGACTTCATAAGGAAGTCTACTGTAGGGTATAGATTTGCAATTGACCAAATCACGACTTTTTGGAGAAGTCTACAACTGAAGTCTACTGATCAAGGGGTATAGATTTGCAATTGACCAAAGTTGACTTTTTAGAAGTAGACTTCTTTTACCAAAGTAGACTTCAATATGAAGTCTACTTTATGGAGTAGACTTCAATATGAAGTCTACAGATGAAGTCTACCCATCAGGGGTATAGATTTGCAATTGACCAAAGTCAACTTTTTCGAAGTAGACTTCTTTTGTGTATGTAGACTTCTTCATGAAGTCTACTTTCTCGAGTAGACTTCATCGTGAAGTCTACTCGAGAAAGTAGACTTCATCGTGAAGTCTACTCGAGAAAGTAGACTTCATGAAGAAGTCTACATACACAAAAGAAGTCTACTTCGAAAAAGTTGACTTTGGTCAATTGCAAATCTATACCCCTGATGAGTAGACTTCATCTGTAGACTTCACAGACAAAAGTCTTCGGGTGGTCAATTGCAAATCTAGACCTTTTCCGAAGAGTAGACTTCTTAGGGAAGTCTACAAACGGGACCCACACTTTTTTGTTGTCAAAGGAAAAATGTAGACTTCTTAAAGAAGTCTACAAGCCCGAAATGTCAAAAAGTCAATTGCAAAACTATACCCTGCGTTGACAAGTAGACTTCTTCAAGAAGTCTACTTCTCGCCGGAGCTTTGAAATTCGCGAAAAACGAACGAAAAGTCACCTTAGAGAGCTCTTCGGTGTCGTCTACGGCGGATTGCTTCTATCTGAAGCTTCAATAGAGAAGCCCAGCCGTCGCCGTGAGCTTGGTGACCGGAAATGGTATCATACAATAACTTGAAATTTTGAGAGATGGATTATAGAGTTTTTTGTGATGAAATTGGAGAGAATAAGGTAGATAAGAAGGTTAGAAGTGAATAGAATGAGATTTAAGTGGTGTAAATGGGAAGAAGAAGCATTAAAAGCTTGATTATGGTTGAAAATGGTTGTTGGATGAATTGAAGTGGATGGCATTTTCGTGAATAAGTGTAGGAGATGAGGTTGGTTTGGACATTATCATTTAAAGTAGACTTCATAAAGAAGTCTACTTAATGGCATTTTTGTGATTATGTTAGAAGGGTAAGGATGATATAGGAAAAATGGGGTGTAAGTATTTTAAAAAGTGAGAGGGGTGTAGATCTGCAATTCCCGAAATGTTTAAGTGTAGTTTTGAAATCACCCCTATAACTAATGCATTTATTTACTTCACAAAAAAACTTACAATATGATTGTATATAATTTCGTAACTAAACGCAATTGAAGCTTGCGCCATAAGAACTTGGCCCGATCCGGTATATAACTAATGCATTTATTTACTTCACAAAAAAACTTACAATATGATTGTATATAATTTCGTATTTACTAGATAAATCATAACCAATGAAACTTTAGTAAAACTAACTAAAAATCTTTTAAATTTTTATGAAATTTAGCGAACATGATCGTTTCTCTCATCCGATTCAAGGATTTTTCTTATGGTTTTTGATGTTTTTAGCGGTTATTTACGGTTATTTTATCAGGCTTAAAAGATCTTAGGTACTGATTGAGTAGCCAAAAACTCATTGTGTGGTTGGTGTGGATTGAGACAAAGTGATTGTTAGAACTTTAATTTGAAAAAGTGATGGTTTTTGGACCGCAGAAAATGCACTATGGGTTCATACGGTGCGTAGAAAAGGACACGAAAAATTGGGAATCATCATGTGTTACGATATATGGAGGTGAGAAAGCCATTAAAGATTGTTACACCGGCGATCTCTCCAAAAATGTAAGTTAACATAAAACAATCATAATATACATATATGATATATCTATTGTATGACTATAATAATACCCTATAAGTTATAACCCTTGTTTGTTTGTTATTTCAGCTCATAATATGGAATGCAAACCAGACTTTAAGTTTGAAGCCGAGACTTAAATATGTACCATGGGTCACAGTCAACGGCAAACCGCTCTATGATGTATAACTTCTATTTTTATTTATGTCTAATATGATTTAATTTATTTTAGATTTTTTTTTATAATCAACTAAAAATTTATCGTATGTCTTAATTTTGGGAATGCAGCGTATGGATGACTTTGTGGCAAAAGTGTGCAAAGTTTACAAAGGAAAGGCTTCTCTCCCAAAAATTTGCAGTTCCTCTGCCTCGCATGTGAGCAAAAGGTCGAAGCTTCGAGTCACTTATGCCGATGAAGCTATCAATTATTAAGCGAAGTACTTATTGAACTAAGATGGATTTAAGCTTATGCTATAAGTGGAATGATAAAAAAATAAAAAAATAAAAAAACATTCTGATATTGTCAACAAGAAAACATTAAAAATAAAAAATAAAATTATAAACTCTTATGTTTACGTGTTTGATATATGAACATTCTGATATTGTCAACAAGAAAACATTAAAAATGTATGCCTAAACTGTACTATATTTAGACCATTTCGGGGTGGATCGTTTCACAGCCCCACAGAAAGTTATATGTTTTGTCAGAGCCACATGTTAGAACAAACTATTATTTATTGTGTAATAACCATAATACAATGTATTAGAGGATTCTCAATTACAAATCGATAAAAGTTCACAATAAAACAACTTTCTCTATTTATCCTAATTAAAAAGTACTTTGAATGGCAAATCCTCTTAATGCGTAAGAGTCTTTGCCTCACTTGCTCTTTAGCCATCCACCTCAGCAGTTGCGTCCTTATTTACTGCCATGTGATGAGAGTTTACGAATTAGAAGAAGTATTAATTGTTGGAGAACTCAACCCAAGAAGAGATTCATGCTCAAGAGAGCTTCATTGAGATAGAAACTAAAGATAGAAACTTGAAATAGCTCAAAGAGCTTTATTGTGCAAGAAATGTAAAAGAAATTGAAGAACTTAAGCTTGTCACCAAGAGATAAAAGATGTCGATTGATCTATCATAAAATGGGAAAGGGGCTGCTTCAATGGCAGGCAAAGTTACATAAACAAGAGACAAGGGTCATAATATTGGGCTTGTGTGGGCTTCAATATTAATTATTCTCATGAAGATGGATATACAAAGTAGAAACATTTAGTATATATAGTGATGGAATTTACTTAACTACTAATCTACTAGAATCATTTAACATAAATACAAATCCCTATAATAATATTCATAATATTCACATTAATCAAATGTATCTTCTAGATCCGTCAATAATCTGAATGATGAGACCGAAAAACTGAGTTGTTCTTATTCCTTAGGTGGCTATAAATAAGAACGACCTCTCTCTCGTACATTCTCACAAACTTGGAAAAATTTATTAACCTATTAAACATATTTCTACATCGATGGAGTTTATTCTGACAACTACGACTAAGTCTAATGCACTAACAGTCACGAACTGAGCGTGGCTATTCTATGGCTATATGCAGAATTTCTAGTAGTGTGGGTTAAAAAAGGTGTTAGGAAAACTGAATTCTGGTTGTATTAAAATTTTAATGTGAATCAGGTCAACTTAATTTTGGATCTGATTTTGTTGTTGGAGATTTAACATTAAACTTCTGGTAGGGTTGTGGGTTGATCACCCGACTATTTCTACATATAATTAAGATGATGTTTAAACCAACGATTGTAGTTTGGGAATTTATCAATCGTAATTTTTATTTTTGTTTGGTAATAATGTTTATCAACCGCATTTTGTTCCGGCTACTTATCTTTTAGACTCTGTTTAAGTTGTAAAAACGATTTTGCGAAACTGCCAAAAACGGGATTATCCTAAGACTGCGTTCTGGTAGTGGCTATATTAAGATCACAGACGAAAAAACAGAGAAGCCAAAGAGCTTGAGCTAAGTTGGAGTCCAAAAACCATGTGTTACAAAACTAAATTATTGAGATGGATTTAAGCTTATGTTAGCGAAATCTTTAATAACATAACCTTTTTATAAAGTTTTATGTTTACGCGTTTCATATATGAACATTCAGATATTAAAAAGCTAGAAGCCCAGCTATATTAAGATCACTTTCTATTAAAAGTAATTAAAATGATGTGACGTTTAAACCGATGAAAGTGAAGTGTAACTTGTAATTTATCAAACACACTTTTTTGTTTAGGCTACTTTGTTTTTGGCCACAGTTTCGATCTGCAAAAACACTCTTAAGACTGTGTTTTGGTCGTGGCTATAAATAAGATCACATACGAAAACCAGAGAAGCAGAAGAGCTTGAAGTAGAAACATCATGCATTCTGCTAGAAGAAGAGGAAAATACATAATGTTTTAGGACGAATCGTGAAGAATCAATTCATTCACAAGCTGTATACACACATGTTTCTTATTCAAACGAGTCAGTAAACAAGAACATGATCTAAGACCATGATTAACGGGGGGGGGGGGGGGGGGGGTCTCTTACTCATTTTCTTAGCAAATACAACATTTAAATAAATCAAAAGACCAAAATACAAGCAAACGTCGCTTATATTAGAAAAATTAAGAAACGTTTGTTAGCTTTTTTTCTTTTCCTTATTCTCTCTTTCCTCCTCTCTCTCGTTCTCTCTCTGTTGCGCTCTCTCTGTTGAATGGATTTTAGATGAGAAATCACTACGAAATCTCGTTCTCAAAGGTGGTTTGTCCCTAATTGCTTCTGAATCAGGTCTTTATGCTGAAGGAAATAAGCTTTACTCGCTTGAGGATGGCTCGATCCACTCGCTTTGCTTCAGCCCGAACAGATACTGGTTGTGTGCTGCGACAGAGAACGTGAAGATGGATTTGTTCGAGGGCGACGATGAGTTGGAGGAATTCGAAATTGAAGAAGGTGCGCGGTTTTGATTTTACCATTAATTTTGTTCTTTTGCTTTGTGCGATAGATTACTTGTGTGTTCCAAGTTGATTCTCTTGAATTTTGTAAAATCTAAATCCCAATAGATTGACCCACTCTCTCATTAATAGTAAATCTGTCTTTCTGAGATTGAGATTACTAGTAAGAGTTGCAGAAATATAGTTGCGGTTTATGCATTGGGTTGGTGATGACGAATGATGATATTGCTTAGCTAAAGTTTGGGTTTTTTGCCATTGTTTCTCGCTTTGTCCTCCAACTGTTTGCTAGAATTCCTCTGTGAAAACGATGCATTGAACTGTTGGCTTGTTTGTATAGGTATAAAGTTGGTTTGATCCCTTGTTTCTCCATTGCTACGTAGTAATTCATTCATAAGTGTTGGATCTGAGTATTGGAAATTGTTCGTTGTGAGATATCTGAATTTGTTGGAATAAGTATCACCGATCATTATACTTGTGCTGGTGTTTCTTCTTCTATTGCAAAAATATTGAATGTTCATATGATGATCTAGTTATCTTTTGCATCCCATTGGTTCTGTTGATCTAACTTTTACGTCTTGATTTGTTATATATTTTACAGAAGAACGTGAATGAGATTATGATGGAATCGAAAGAGTCTAGCACTAGTTCCCTCGGTTACAACGTTGAAGACATTCGTCCCAATGATGGAATCAAGAAATTCAATTCTTTTGTCAACTCAAACGTGAGTCTTCCTTATTGTCATTTCAAAACATCTTCATATTCATCAATGCTTGTCTTTGTAATGTTAATAACAATCTTTCTATTGTTTTCTTTGTGTTGAGTTGAGTTTGTAGACTTCAAAATTTTTACATTTTTTTTTGTGTTAAGAACACCTAATGGGTATTTACCATTGGAGCAAGAATAGCAAAAGTCTCTTAATTAAAGTTTTTAAAATAATTTTATTGATAAAATATTAGTTAAGAGACTATATGGGTTTATACCAATAATCATGCTCGACTATATGGGTTTATACCAATAATCATGCTCTAACATTCTTATATTTCATGTACTTTTTTAAAGAGAGACCTCTTTAATTTAAATCTTGCTTCCTGATAGAAATCGGCTATAGAAATCCAAAGCCTCTCGAGGTTTGTACTCAGGAACCGTATGTCCTGCTCCCTGAAATTACCACAAGGATAAAAAAACATCGTAAGAATATAACAAATATCTTTCGAATAAAGATGCTTATTTGAGTATAGAAATGTGATTCAATGCTTGCCTTGATGGTTAAAAATGTGAGATTGTTTGCATATCCTTGCGTATAACTGAAAATTTGCATAAATTGTAGAGGAACGTTGAAAGCTCCAAGGAAAAAAAAAAATCATATTTTCGGCTACACCAATAAAAGATTACCCTGCGACTTGGTCGTTTGACATCCATGGCCTCCATTCATCAATCACCTTGTATCCAAGAGAATATGTCCAAGCTTGAGAGCCAGTAAATGGAACACACATATCATGATCCCCGCTTCAAAATCAAAACTTGTTTGATCATTCTCCAAACTGAATGTTAAGGATGCATATTCATTTTTATATGTTTTCGTTTTAGGTACCTGTAAATGAGAGCTCTATATCCACTTAGAGTGAGGTTTCTATGGAAACTGATCATGCTTCCTGCATCATGATCGAATGAGAGTTTTCCAGTACAGAGTGCCCAGCTTCCAATCTCGCTCTCCTGTCAATTTTCCATCACATTGATGATATATTTTCATGCATGATTGATTATTTAACAATAGAATCAAACAGAGTTTGAGACCTCTTTAGCATGAATAGCTTTTCTAATTTCTGGATTGTTTAACCAAGCCGTTGCAACTCTATCATTCTGCAAAATAAACGTTCTTCGTTTTAGATTATAATCTGAGATTCTAAAACAGAGAAACACTAGGTTTTCCCTTACTTACGATGCAAGGAACAGAGACATCAGCAAGGAGTTGAGACCAGCTAGGGACAATGCCTGGCCTAACAGGTGCCCGAACTGGCCATGCACGACCAAACATTCTTTTTCTTACAGCTAACTGTTTTTCGGTTTTGCCTAGCTGAAGAAGACTTGAAGGTAGCGATCTTATGTCAAAAGCTGATAGTGATGTTCTGTGGTAACATGGCTCAAGAATGTTGTATATGTTCAATCTGTCTACATCCTGACATGAAAACCAAAAGAAAAATCAAAACAATGATCTCGCAACATTCTCAATGTCTTTTAAATTAGCATCATAAAAAAAAACATTATATATACATACCGCTCCAACTTTATTTATCTGTTCCGCACAATCAACTCCATCTATTTCATAGAAATTCCCATGGCAAACTTTTGTAACGTTCTGCGGTTTTTATTGTTATGTGTTAGATAAGGAAGTGGGAGAGTAAACACCATTGAGAAAAATAGACAAACCTCAAAGAGTTGATCAGAGATTAGTCCCATTCCGTGTGCAAATGGGACAAGAGCGTTTCCATCAAACATCGGATCCGCAACTCCATTTCCAACCAAATATCCCTACCCAAAACCAGAGAAGAAGATCCAATCATTTCCTAAAACCAAGCAAGAACTCATGAAACTGAGATCGAGTCGTTAATCTCGTTACCTTGAAGTTAAGAGCCGGCTTTGACCCATCTTTGATCCCTGCAACATATATAACCAACAAATGGAGAAAAAGAAGATCATGATTTAAGAAGATGTATCTTCGATTATGTTAATACATGAAACGTGAAGATATTTTGCCTTTGACAACTTCTGTAGCAAGAGTTGGAACATAAACTCCGGCGTAAGATTCTCCGGAGATGTAAAACGGATTTGATTGGAACTCCGGGAACATCTGGAACCACTGTTGTAGAACATTCCAAAGAAGCATTTAGTGATTTAAATTACACCCAAAAAAAACTTTATTCAAAGAAAAAAATATTTGACTTTGAAGGAATTTAAAATTTTCTACTGTTATACCATTACGCATTTCGTGAAATACTTATGTTATTGAATTTGTGTATATAGTTTTCTTTGGTAAAATATTTTAGATTATATGGTTATTCAATTTATCGAATTCTAATTTATTAAATGCAAGTGTTCTACAATTTTATGTCTGTTGTTGGTTTTCATAATACTATAATAAATATAACACACTTTAAAAATCCTACAAAAAATCATACTTTAAAATCTATAGTTTCTGAGTTCATTTGGATTCATTTAAACTCAATCATTGAATAAAAACATTTCTTATGATTATACCTTGAGAAGGAACGCGTGAGAGTCAAGCGCGGTTTTCATATCACCGGTTTCGTAATCAGATTTGTTGTTTGAGTAAGAGAATCCAACACCAACAGGAGAATCAAGGTATATGATGTTAGAGACCTGAAAATAAATATAAAACAAAATGTAAAAAAAAAAAAAATCGATATTATTATTATATGATATATTGGGGTCCCATATATATTTGTTTATATTTTTATTAAATTACCTTGGACCAACTATAACGATTGAGATGTAAATGTGGAAGACTAGTGTTAGTCTTTGCGGGTTCGAAATTGAAAGGACCATGCTCGTATACAAATCCATCCATGCTTGAACAACCTGGACCACCATTAAGCCAAAGTACGACCGGATCTTTTGATGGATTATTTTCTGATTCAATAAAGTAATACCACAAATTCTTCCCATGCTCCTTATCGATCGTCACATACCTTAGATCAAAACCAAAGATTAGATAGAAACTAGGAAGTATAAAACAGAAAGAAAAAAAACATAAATTTTTTTTAGTCAACCTCGCAAACTGAATCAAGAAGCTAGTTTGATTATGCATTCCGGGGGACAAATATCCCAAGAGTTTTGATACACTTGAACTCGTTAAAATTGAAGATGGTAATATTGTTTATCAAATGATTGAATATAAAAGAATTCAAAAGCACTCATAAGCTATAGCTGGAACTTTTTATATGAATTTAGTGGATTATTTTGTCCAAAAAAGAAAGAAAAGTGGATTATATCCAAATGAAAGCTTAAAACCCAAATTCACATTCTTTCTGTTGAAGTACTATTAAATTCATTTCCAAATGATATTACCGTAACAACCAAGGTAATCATGAATAACACTAACATTTAATGGAACAACTGAAGATTATTTTTGTTTTTCAAGAACAAGAACAGAGAATTCAAACTTTTTACCCGGAGTAGTGCTTTGAAGGAAAAGTGCCGTCGAAGCCAGGAATTTTGGTGATAAGAGCAGATTCAGGAGCTGATTCTGTTGTTATTACAAATACTGAAAAGAGTAATTTCACAGCTACAAGAAATTTCACTAAGGAGCTCATTGTGATGAGAGAACAGAGAAATCTCTGTAGTATAGTATAATTAACAAGAATTGGGGTAGTGCTTTATTTATATCAAAGAACATGGGAATATCGCGTTAGTTGCCCATAAACCAACAAAATAAAAAAAATGAACGTTGGAAAAATGATTGAACACGAATTATGGATGAATTTGTGGAAAAAGAAGACAAAAAGGATGATGATATGGAAAAAAAATGATTATAGGAAAAAAAAGTTGTTGAAACATAGGATTGGAATATTAGATAGCTATAGGATTGATCCGTTTCTGGATAAAATACAACTGTAATTCTGCAAGCTCAGTTTCCTTAAAAGGCACGATTTTGATTTTTTTTTGAGCATTTCTATGAAAGATAACAAAGTATAGGTGAGAGAGCAGCAGCTTTACGTCTGTAAGCAAATTGAGTGGAGACAGAGAAAACGCGAGTTGACGACTACTAAAGTTAACAAGCGGTTACTTCAAGTGACGACTGGCTTACGAAATTTTGACACGTGGCGAGAATGAATGAATTGTTTTCGTGAAAGCCTACCGTTTTCTTTACAAAAGATTCCCAATTTTTTCATTGACTTTTTTTTTTTTTTTTTGCGTTTCATGTAATCCTTGTATTATCCTTGTTTTATTTTTTCGCTTAGGGCTTTGTTTAAGGTGTGTGTTTTTACTTTTTAGTTTTATCTTTTTGACGCTCTTGTTTGGGTTTTATCTCAGCCTCTCAGGAGATTATTAACCGTTGGCTTAAGTACCTTTTTATGATACTTAATACTATTCCAGCAGATGGATCAAAATTTTGAATTTTCTGATTATTAAAGTATTCGAGGATCAGCTTGTCTTCCTGCTGATGCCTGATGCTTTCACCTTCGTGACACTTAATGTGGTGGGCCTGTCGACTTTAGCTTATGAAATCGACTTTAAAGTATCGTGTGAACTAGGATAATCGGAGAAACAAGGGGTTATTTAAGAGACGACTGACTTATAAAATGACGTGAATTAAGTACTGATTATTAAAGTCTGTAGCAAACAAACTTTTATATCCCGTTATTGGGAATAATATAATCCGTTTTAATTTGAATAGCATTTTGATGATAAAAGCAGTGTGATTCTGATTTCTGGGTGTAGAATTTTGTTTTGTTTTTACATTCTAAAGAAGTCCAAATTTCGTGTGGCTGAGCCAAGATATGAAACTTTCGATAGGACTGTGGATCGAACACCCCAAATTTGATCCGGCTGTAAGGCTAGTCCCGCACGCACACGAGTACCAATCTAGAATATTTGATCTCAACAAAAAATATTCAATCCTCTGCAAAGTAAAATATTCAAATCCTCTACGTTATCAACGTAAGCTCATTTTTAAACAAGAGAAAACAAGAGTCGTTTGACCACCTCGACAATTGTAGAATCACGAAATCTCAATCTATGTTGCCAATGATACTCAGCGAGGATAACGCTACAAGGCCAAACGAATCATACTCTTCCTTCATATTCTACACACAAAACCACAAAACCAAACAGTAGAAATCTCCATCGTAGACCTTAAGAATACCTCAACACCATAGAAATTATGCTGAGAAATCGTAGTCATAATTTGAAATTATCTTCGTGTTATGTCCAATATTAAATGCTAATGAAGTAATTATTATTTTATATTTTTTAAAACTAGTGAAGTAATATTACTTCCTTTTAAATAATTGCTAATGAAGTAATTATTTAGTGAGGAAGAATAAGATGGATAGTTTTGTCCCACATCGGTTGAATAGTGAAGTTGGGAAATGATTCGTTGGCTATAAAAGAATTAGAGTTGGGCCTGTAATTAAATATGATCCTTCAGGCAAGTTAAAGGGGAAATGAGGAATGGGTTTAATCTCGCTTAATGCGTGAAGAGCGTTTCGCTCAAAGCCTGTTACGACAATTGGGCGCTCCAATTTTCATATCATCTGATCCCTCTCCTGATTGAATCATTATTTAGTTTTTTTTTTAAATAAAATATTTTTTTTTGTAACAAAATGTGTTTTTAAAATTATTTTCAATAGCAACTAGTTTGAATAGTCAATGCTGTTTTCAATATCAAGTTTTTAAAAACTTATAATCTAACAACTTAAGGAAGTAAAGAGCCGAGGAAAGATAGCTGATGTTCTAATTGATTTCTAAAATGTCGAATCCTAGATTGTTTTTTTTTTTTTGGGTCGAACAATTGCTTTAGATGAAAAGTTTACAATATGGTTACAAAGAACTAAAAAAGCCAAAACACCGATGAACAAACTAGTCGAATACATGGTAAAGTTGAAGCAACAAACACTCGAATAAAGATTTAAGGATAGTGAGGAACTTAAAAGCTCAACCAAAGTAGCACCCGTACAAGGGCAAACAAAGAGAAAAACTTGGGGTTTGTATTTATATTTCTTATTAATACGACCAATATATAATGGGGTTTGACTAGTATATTTAGTTATTTTTATATTATACTTACACATTCACACATGCTAAAAGAGGCAGCAAGAAGATATTAATCAATTATCTCCGTCATTTTACTGCAGCTTTAAATAAATCAGCACCGTCCATTTTCATATGGAAGATTTAAATAAAATCAGCATTAAGTAAAATTGTCCCACTCTTTATTGCTTGGCCGCAACATCTAACTACATCAC
Organism: Erythrophleum ivorense; assembly: GCA_026724425.1. Classification (NCBI taxonomy): domain Eukaryota; kingdom Viridiplantae; phylum Streptophyta; class Magnoliopsida; order Fabales; family Fabaceae; genus Erythrophleum; species Erythrophleum ivorense. The sequence goes on from JAIUCV010000084.1 coordinate 2,554,746, forward strand.
ACTCTTTCCCCTTAATATAAAGGAGCTTCCCATCTGATCAAAACTTCTTGGAGACAACAAACGACAACCTAAACGCCATTAGCAACTTCTCGCATTTTTCTATGGGGACGAAGCGGTTTGGTGTTGCGGTGGCTGTTGCATTCTTAGCATTGATTCATGTTTCTTTCTCAGTTCCTTTCGTAATGATTCATGGAATTTCAGCTGAATGTTCTGATAAAACAAATTCTAACTTCCCCCGGCTTCTCACTAACCTCTCTGGCTCACATGGCTTTTGCTTGTAAGTTGTGAACTTTATTATTACGACGTCTATAGTGCCTGAACATGATGATGTATTTAATTTGGTTCGATACAACATACATCTCTTGTTTTTTTTTTTTAATCCAGAGAAATTGGAAATGGAAAAAGCGATTCATGGCTCATGCCACTTACGAAACAAGCAGAAATATTGTGTGACAAGGTGAAACAAATTGAAGAGTTACGTCAAGGATACAACATTGTTGCAAGATCTCAGGTTTCTTGATACTTTCTTGAAAAAACAAAAAAAACAAAAAAAAAACAGTTTGTTATCTTTACCCTTTTAAATTTCATGAATGATGATGGAACAACAGGGGAATCTAATTGCTCGAGGGCTGATCGAGTTCTGCGATGATGGGCCTAAGGTTTACAACTACATATCTTTAGCAGGTCCTCATGCTGGAATCTCCTCTGTTCCTTGGTGTGGTGTAAGCAATTTTTTATTTTTTATTTTAATCTCAAATCTTTTATATGATTTGATTATAATTCAATCAATCATAGTAACAACAATGTCTTTTAAAAAAAAAAAAACACAACAATGTCTTTCTCTGTTTTTTGGTTTTCGGGTGAAGAATGGTCTCTGGTGTGTGGAAGCAGATAAACTGATTGAGAAGGATATCTATACTGAATACGTTCAAGTATCTCTCTCTACCTCTCTCACTATAAGGATAATAACCTTAATCAGGGATTAATTTACATCTTTTGTGATTATGCAGGATCATCTAGCTCCTAGTGGTTACATCAAAATCCCTACTGTATTGTCTACTCACCATATATAGTTGAGGAGTAGAACCATATCTGATTAGATTCTAACAGAATCTTTATTTTTTGTTTCACAGGCTATCACAAAGTACCTACAAAGTTCTAAGTATCTACCAAAGCTTAACAATGAGATACCAAACCAAAGAAACGCAACTTACAAAGAACGTTTCACCAGCTTACAAAACTTGGTTCTTGTCAAGGTTCAGATTTCCACAAAACCGTCCTCTACTATTTTAATCAATTGAATGAATTCTCTTTTTTTTTTTGTTGAATGATTTAAGGTTCTGGGCCGAAGCCTCTACATCCCTAGGCCTGGAACCACATCATGTATAATATTGGTTCCATGACAAGCGGCACTCGATCATGTGATCCTAGAGTTCTTTTCAAGTTGAGATAAAACCACTTGGTAAATCTGTTTTGTTTACAGTTTCAGAACGATACAGTTATTGTTCCAAGAGATTCATCTTGGTTTGGGTTTTACCCGGATGGTGCAAATCAACCTCTGCTCTCTGCTCAACAGACAAAGCTCTATACAGAGGATTGGATCGGTCTGAAAACGTTGGATGATGCTGGTAAAGTGAAGTTTGTGAGTGTACCTGGTGGACACCTCCGAATGGCAACTTCCGATATTGTCAAATTCGTTGTGCCTTATCTCCAAAACCAACCGTCTTCCGTACAAAGACTCAACCGCGAAAAGAAGGAACCATTGCGTCATTAAAAGAACAAATACGTCATTATGTGTAAAAATAAAATATTTTGATGGGTCTTTCAGATTTGTTTTTTCATGAAATTAAGATGTGTGTTGATGTGTCATACCCTTTGGAGGCACATTTGCTTTCTATATATTATATATTTTTTTTTTGGCAGCAGCCTCTACACCTATAACAATTCAGTAATCTAAACCGATGGAAAAATAAGTAAATTATAATATGTCAGAAGTGGGGTTTGAACCCACGCCCTCGTCACGAGGACCAAAAATAAGTAAACTATAATATTATATTTTTTATAGTTAATCTGTGTTGCTGAAAATTATATGTATTTTATGTTTAGTAATTTTTTTGTTGCCAACATTTATATTAAAAAAATTCCTACAATGAGAAAAAAAAAATTCTATATAAATTTTAATTAGCTTTATAAAACGGAGACTAGCCAAAAATTAAAAAAAAAATATATATATATATATATTTAACTTTTTTTCTTTAAACGTTAGTAGTGTATACATATAGCTTTTTTCTCGCTGGATATACCGAATGTGCCTCAAAAGGAGATAACACAAATCCGCTAAACGTCGAATTACAGCTAAGTAAATGTATATGTGAGTTAAAAAAAAAATATTTTAAATGTTTAAAAAGGTAAACCATGTATTCCTTTAAATGATATACGTCATAAATATATAAGCGCAATGAAATCAGCAAATTGTTATTAAGAAAAGTGAATTACTCAAGCAAGAAAAGTACCAGGTCGGTGTCGGAAAGAAGAAGAAAACAACACTAGAAGCAAATTACCAATTGAAATGTAAGATTCTTTGTTTATGGAGTGATAATTTTGTTTTTGTATGCTTAATTGATGCTCACATAATTTTGTTCGTTTTTTTTCTCTGTTTTGAATGATTATTACAGTGATTTCAGCAGATATGAGCAATGAAATTGAGCAAGAGACTTTTTCCTTTGGAGCAATGTGCTTTATGAAAAATCCGGTCAAACCAAATGACCTCAATAGCATATGGAATCATGCTTTAAATTACATGATGAAAGGTACGTAATGTATTATCGATTAACGGTGAAGCTGATATGAACATTAATATACAATAACAATCTTGTTGTTTCCCCTTGTTGCAGTTTTAATACAATTCTATTATATACATGTTTTATGATTCTTAAATCTATATTGTGATATGTGAACAATACATGTTAAAACGATACAGAAAATTCAAAGGAAATTAAGAAGAAAAATCCAGAGGTTGGGGATTCTGTACCACAGGTCACAAAAACTAAGATCAGATGGACGGCATCTCTTGAGAATCTATTTTACAGGGCCGTTCAACTCCTCGGTATCCATCGTAAGTATTTCCCCTTATCTTTTTACATGTTATATTATTTGTTGTCCACTGAAATATTATTTATCATGAGAAAATAAAATTATTAGATTGTATTTATTTCACATGTTCAATTATTTTTCTTACATTCTTTTGTGTTAAATAGAAATATTACTCTACAATTTTTTTTTTCTTATTTTCTTATTGTCTATATATATATATATTTTTTTTTTTTCAACTGGTAATAAACATATACTAGGCTAACGGATAACATACAACCCCTGGAAACAATCTATTTATATATATATATTGTTTTTTACTTGAAAATCATTTGTAAAGATTTTAATTTTTTTTTTTTTTCTATCTTTTAGTTTGATTTTATAGATTGATATAGGTATGTGGAAAAGTTTTAAAGTGGTATGGTCGAACCATTTCGATAATCTAATTTTTGGAAGCTATCCGACACATAATTTTTAATATTGTTTTTTTCTAATTTATTTTTTTGTAAAACGACACAAAATCTTGGCGGCACATATTTGAAGTTTTTACTTGTCACGTGTTAGATTTTTGTGTGTGTATTTATTATTGTTTTGCTCAGTGCAATAATACTAACCATCAACAATACTATTTCATTGTGTGATTCAATATACTACCTATAGTCTATTGAAATAAAATGATAAATATTAGACAGTAAACCAATATCAACACTCAGTTTTTTACTTGCATTTTTGAAATATTTTGAGATACATTATTAATACTAAAGTTCTATCTTCTGCTTCATGTTTGATATAATATTGAAGATGCTACACCGAAGAGGATTTTAGAGTTCATGAGGGTGAAAAACCTAACAAAAGCACATGTGGCCAGCAAATTACAGGTTCGATCTTCTCTCAACATTGCTTAAAGTCATTTGTCCAAAAATTAAATAAAAAAACATAGCTTAAAGTTAAGACAATATGTCATATAATCATACTTCAAAGCACTAAAACGATTTTTCGCAAAAAAATAAAAAAATGCACGAAAAATACCAATGTCTTTATAACTTTTTCCTCCCTCTAAAGATGAAAAGCGACTTCTTTCGCTTCTCTATCTCCCGGGTCTCTCACGGCGTCGGAACCCTTTCATTTTTTTTTGTGAACAAGGCCTTCTCCTCCTAAAGGAGAAGTAAAAGAAACCCAAGCCCTTCTAGATCCTCGACCTCTAAGTCTTCTTTTCAAAATCGCCCGCGCTTGGTTTCTTGAAATCAGAGCATATCGTCTCCTTCCCTAACTCTTCCTGATCATCCTTCACAGCTAGATACATCAGAACTTCCCAATTACATCATATATATATATATATATATTGTTTCAACTCATATTAATTATACATAGAATATAAAACTAACAATTTTGAAATTGTTGAAACTACACAGAAGTACAGACTTTTCTTGCAAAAAGTTAATGAACAAGGCATAAGACAAACAAGAATGGCTGCACACTCTTACAACTACAACACCAGCCTAAGGAACAACAATCTTTCCAGTTCCCGACGTGGCTATGGTCTTGGTCAATCTAGCCTCTTGGTGAACGGCAATGTTGGTTCACGTGGCTCTGTTCCTTACATGAACCGTAGACCCACATATGGTTTGAGTCAAAACGAATCCAAGTTAATGCCTAGGGGATTTTCGAATGGTACTTTGACTTTAACGGAGGAAGAAAGGAGAAGCGTATCTAGAACATCTCAAGAGACTCAAGCTCCTAGGTTTGGACAATATGGTGCATCAGGAGATGTTTTGGGAATGAACTCTAATCTTTATACCAATACTGTGGGAAGTAATTACGCTGGGATCACAGTTACTGGCAATGGAGATTTGCTTGGACTTGGTGGAATAAGAGTTAATGGCAATGATAATGGCTGTCTTGGTGGAATAAGAGTTAATGGTTCTGGTAATGGATCTTTTAACGGCCCTCTTGGTGAAATATTAGCCAATGGTAATGATAATGGCTCTCTTGGTGGATTAAGAGTCCATGGTGCTAGTAATATCAATGGTAATGGTAATGGCACTCTTGGTGGAACAGAAATTCATAGTACTGATAATGAGAATGGAAGTGGCTTTTTTGGTGGAGTAAGAGTTGGTGGTACTAATAATGGTTATGATAATGACTCTCTTGATGGAATAAGAGTTAATGGTTCTGGTAATGGAAATGTTAACGGCCCTCTTGGTGAAATAATACTTCAGGGTATTGGTAATGTTAATGGATGTCTTGGTGAAAATTTGGGAGCCAAGAAATGGAATTTCAATAACAACATGAGTAACCATGGAAGTTCATCTTCGAGTTTTCCTTCTGCAATGTCATCATTCTTAAACGATGGGGATCAGTCACATAGGAACTTCATTGCGCAAACTGATGATGTGGTTCTTGTACAAGAAAATCCAAGCAACATAAATGATCATCAGGGCACCAACGGGATTTTTAGCGATACAATTGACTCACAATTTCAGGTACGTTGCCGAATAACCGATCTTGATTTAACTCTTTTTAAAAACATATATGAAGTTAATATTTATGTTTATATATGTGCATGGTTTTGATCAGCATCAAAATGAAGTGAGTGGTGAAAATCTTGGGCTGCCTACTTATCATGATCTTGTTACAGTGAAGGCAGAGCTTGTTGTTAATCCTTTTGAAGACATTGATAACTGGAGTATTAGAAATGTAAGTCATGTTTCATTTTTATTTTTTATTTAATAGCTTGTTAGCAATTGCATATTTGTATATACACCCACAAAAATCAACAACACATACACAGATATATATTGTGTGTGTGCGCCCGTGCGTGTGTGATTCTAAACAATACAAATATATGATTTATTTGAAGGGCGGCTGTATTGAAGACATATTAAACTCTAATACTAATTCGGAAATGTGTTTTCCTCCGCAAGACATGCGCAACATGAGCATTACAAACCAGGCAAGTCTCGTTTCCATCATTGAAAGATATTTGTTTCTACCTTAAACCACTTTCATGTAATATTATTTATGGAATGATTTATGTATATATATATGTGTGTGGGTTAAAAAAATTCTAAACTATACATAATATATTGTTTGTTTTGAAGGGTGACTATAATGAAGAAATATTGAATCATATTGTTGCTAATCCAGAAGCCTATTTTCCTCCTTGGGACATGAACACCACAATTCAGGTACGTCTAGTTCTATCATAAACAAATATTTGTTCGTACCTTACAACATTTTTCAGGTAATATATATTTGTGTGTGTGCGGATTGAAAATTTCTAAATCATACATAATTTATTATTTGTTTGAAGGGCTACTATGATGAAGAGCAATTGATTAATGATAGTTTGGAAATAAATTTTCCTCATCAGGAAATGAACACCACAAATCAGGTACGTCTAGTTCTATCATAAACAAATATTTGTTCGTACCTTACAACATTTTTCAGGTAATATATATTTGTGTGTGTGCGGATTGAAAATTTCTAAATCATACATAATTTATTATTTGTTTGAAGGGCCACTATGATGAAGAGCAATTGATTGCTGATAGTTTGGAAATAAATTTTCCTCATCAGGAAATGAACATTGCAAATCAGGTAAGCCTTGTTTTTATCATTGAAAGATATTTGTTTGCACTTTAGACCACTTTTATGTAAAATAACATGAAAATAACTGATATTTGAACATGGATTACATAGGACTATGGTGTTACAGATTTGGTGGAAACCCCTTGTCATTCGACCATGTAAAATACTTTTAATTAAAAAACATGTGTTTGAATAAAATTAATTCAGTATAATTTATACCGTTAGAACCACCTAAAAATAATATTTTGATTCTATATATTTGTTGAAATAGTATTTTTTTTTTTTAATTTCAAGAAAAAAAATATAATTTTCTGAATACTATAGCGTAATTGTTTTGATCCCATCAATTTAAGGCTTCTTCCCTTTGTTTTCTATTATTTTTGATTAGAAAGTGTCACGTTCGAACAACATCGACCTAATTAAATATAATTCATTTAAGGTTTTGTGGTTATTTTTTTTATATAGGACTCATGTGCTGAAGACGTGAAGGACTGTTGAAGAGGTCATGGACGACTATTTGCTCGATCATGAAATGAATTGAAAAGTTATCCCAATTTCTCTTAAAACATTTCACTAAAAACTATTTTATAAGTTGTTATGGTGTTGTTTAAGACTTTATTAAATCTTGAATGTTGTTTAAGTCATCATATTTAAATTTTGGATGCTGTTTTATGGATTTAGTTTAAAAGTTTCATTGGCTTTGGACCTTTTGGTTGTAGATGTATGTGAGATTGTGAGTGTTTTTTATTTCTGAAGTTTTGAATAACCAACCAGTATATTACTCTAAGACTGGTTTTCTTCAATTTAATTTTGAACAAAAAGGACTGATATATATTGAAAAACGGGTTTCAGATCTCAGCCATTTGTATAAACATTTGCAATAACCATTCAAAAATACACCAAGAACTATGAACAATTGATTTATGTGTCAATTTGCTCAATAACCATATTGAGCTAAAAAAAAAAAAACAAAGAATATATCCATAATTTAGCTCCTTTGCATCATTATTAAAGAACCAAGAAAGAAGCAACAACATTCGCAGTTTTAGACTGGCTTTAAACAACTTGTATAAAGTGAAATCAAGAAATCCAACCAGAAACAAGAAGACAAAACAAAAGTCTCCAAAAATGCACACTTGATGAGATAATGCATCTATGAGCTCACTCATGACTGCATCAAAACTCAGAATCAATGATTACTTCACATCCTCCACAACCTTTTGTGAGTTTACCAATCTCCTCGTAGATTTCTGACTCTGAATAATGTTGAGGACAACCTCCAAAACTCAAAATGAGTTTCTTAAGAACTCTTGAGTTTTCAAGAAAGTAACTCGTTATCTTCATCTCGTCTTCACCCCAGTCAAAAATCCTTCTTATCTCAACACACTCGAGAGTCGATAACAAACACCGAGGCACATGTAAGAGTTCAAACACGTCTGAATTCACAACCTTCGGCAAAAAAACACCAAAAAACAAAAGGCTGAGTTTTCAATAATACAAAACCCCAACAGTAAACAAGTGCCTGCAACAAGAACATAGTTACAAAGGTTTCCAATTAGACAAACTCCATGAATTGTTGGCATAAATATGTACCTTCACTGTTTTCCCAGAGATGATCATATGTCTTGCACTCAGAAACCCCGGCGAGAAAGTCACGGACTTCATTTCTCATGCAAGATTCGACATCAAGGTTGATAATGAACAAAGAACTCAGATTCTTCACCACAACCCTATCGAAATGACCTTCTCTGAGACTCAAAAACTCTAATCCCGGAGCATCAACCTCTACTTTGTACTCCTGCATCATCCCGCGACGGTAACGTTTCGTTGGGGTGAAACAAAGCTTCTTCAGGCTCCGAGACCTCACACGCGTAAACACAGGTTCAAAGCAAAGATCCCTTTGCAAGGTCAGTTCTTCAAGAACAGGACACCCTTTGATGAGCTTCTCAAGATCCATAGGCTTAACCCATCGAATATCTACAAGGTGCAAGGACTTGAGACAAGGAAGAGACACAAAGCCACAATCTTTAAGACCCGAAAGCGAAAGCCATAAAGAAAGATTCACGACCCGAATCTTTCGTCGGAAGGTATGAGAGCATTTGAGTAACCAAAGATTCCACGGCAATTCGCTGATTCTACCTATCCCAGGCATCACGAAACGATACCCTAAAGGCAATGAGCAAACAGCAACATCATGAAAAAAGTAATTGATCATCAACGTTGGGTTTCTCAAATTAGGTTTGTAATGTAAACGACGAATCGAGAGAGGATTTAGGGTTCTAAGAAAGGCTCACCGTTGATCTGATTCGCCGATTACTGTGTTTATATAAGATCGAATCGATTCCGATTCTATGTTTCAGAGAGCGTTTCAAAAAAGAAAAACTGCCATACTTCGGAGCTGTTTGAGTAATTGAGTTTCAGAAATCGAAATTTGTAACGTCGTTATACCCCCCGTTGTTGTCGGTTTTGCTTTTATAGTGTCAATTCAAATTTTGGTTTATTTTCGGTTTGGTTCTCACTGGTTTAATTTCGGTTTGGTTCTTACTCGTGTTTTATTCTTGTTTTTTTTGGTAGTGAACTTCAAACGAATGCGTATATTGTAGACTTGTAGTTGACCATCGTCTGTTCAATTAAATTCCAAAAACGGACGTCGCATTATCCAACAAACTGTTATCGATGATTTTTCAGATTCCAATACCATATATATGATATCGAATCATGTATTTCGAACTAAACTCCCTTTCTCATTGAAATAAAACTTTGATGTGATCCTGCTAATGACCCCCTTTTGTCTGTCTTGGAGACAATGATACCTTTTTGGAATTGCAGTCTAGAAGTATCATCTTTGCATATTCTTCTTTTTTTTTTGGCATCACATCTTTGCATATTCTAAACAATGGAAATACTATCCGAAAATCCCCTATTTAGATTATATAGTCATATATAGTTTATAAACCTAGGTTGTTTCAGTTTGAAGAACTTGGACACAAGATTATACATGTTCTGATGTATACTCAAAAAACCTTGAGAACCGGTCCAAAATTATTGTTCTCAAATATGTGTCCTCCTCAACTTTTTGTCTATGCTACCCAAGAACTATTATTCTTGCTTGTTCAAATTATTTATAAGAAAAATTCCAACGGTTCAAATTAATTTAAAACGTTACTGTCAGAAAGCAAAAAAAAAAGGTAGAATAGGCATTGTGCAGTTTAACATGCAAGTTCAGACAATTTCCAAGCTTTTGTAACGTACTAATTATCCAATTACCTTCGTTTAGAATACTCATCATAGTGCTCTGTTTTCCCAAAAACCATTAACACTAGTACACTACACATTGCTATATGTATCATCAAAGTATCTAACCAAACACTTCTTTATTTACTTCTCCAACTTCAAACCTTACCCTCTCCTGATTCCGTTTCGTTTCTTCCCGCCAAATCGCGAAGTTTCCTGCGACCTTTTTGCTCCTCCACGTCGTTCATGGATGTCAGTGTACGGCGAAGAGACAGAGGGTCGTACACAGCGGTAGCTTGCTCAACAAGGAAGATGGGATCGCAATGGATCAGAGATGGAAACATTTCCTTGTTATCGGCTAAAACCGATTCGTCTCAGGTTTTGTCAGCTTTGCGTCCTTTAATTGTAGCTCTCACCGCCTTGGCCGCTCTCTCCTACCCTTTTACTTTCACATGGTACCAATCCACTCCTCATGACTTGGACAAAAAAAGATTTTAGTTTTTTTTGGGATATGAAAATATAATTGTTTTCAGGGTATCTAAAGAATTATATGCTCCTGCTCTTGGAGGGATAATGTTATCCATTGGAATCCAGCTTTCGGTCAAAGATTTTGCTCTTGCACTCAATAAACAACACTTGCTCTCTTTTTTACTCCCAAAATGTTGAAAGCGAGATTCTGTAAATCTCTCTCTCAACATTTGCAGACCATTGCCGCTTTCCGTTGGGTTTCTTGCTCAGTACGTTCTCAAACCGATCCTCGGGGTTTTCGTTGCTAAGGCATTTGGGATATCTCCAACGTTCTACTCCGGTTTTGTACTCACGTCTTGTGTTGCAGGAGCTCAATTGTCTAGCTACGCGAGTTTCCTAAGCAAAGCAGATGTTGCCTTGAGCATTCTTCTCACTAGCTCTACTACTTTTGCCTCTGTAATCTTTACACCTTTGCTTAGCCGTTTTCTCATTGGATCGGTCGTCCATGTCGATGCAGTGGCCATGTCCAGGTCCATACTACAGGTAATATAAGATTCTTCTATATCTGTTCACAAACCTCTTCAGTTTTTTTATTGGTTTAGATCATCTGTACTGTAGGTTGTGCTTGTTCCAGTGACCCTTGGGCTCGTGTTAAACACCTACGCAAAGCCTGTGGTCACACTTGTTCAAAGCCTGGGTCTATGCCTTGCCTCCTTCTGGGGCAATGGGTTTCGAATACGAGACATTCCACACACAAACCAGTAAACATGAAGCCACAATGTTTTGATGAGTCCAATACATCATTTCCATATTCCATATACCTCCAAATACTATAACTAGAGACAATATAAAATCCAAAAGTAATGGCTTTTTAACCTCCTCTGCTATTGTTGAGAATCGAACCCAAAGCTCCCAAAACAGCAAAAGCCAACAAAGGGCTAACGTCAAGCGTATCAAAGACTGGAGGGATAACGTTCCTGAAGAGATTCAAATAAGGATCACAAAGATCTCTAATGGCGGACAAAGGCTGACGATCCCATGGAATGTTCGGGAACCAGCTAAGCAAAACTCTAACCATCAACACACCGCTGTAGATGTCGAGCCACTTCGATAGCCCCGCCGCGACTACTGTCAACGGCGTGTTCAGATAACCGGCGGGACGGTCACGAATCGACGCGAAGAACAACGGGCCGGAAATTCGGAGAGAGGGTTGAATCTGTGGGGAGAGGTTTGCAATCGCGACGGAGAGTTTCTGGATTAGGGATTTGGTTGCGATTCCGGCTAGAAGCGCGAGGGTTGTGATTGATTTAGTTGAGTCGGAGAAGGGAAACTGGGGATGGGGTTTAGTGGAGGTCACGGCGGAGACGATGGTTTTAGGGGTTTTGAGGGAGCGATTGAAGGTTGGTTTATGGGGAAGTAAGAGACGGAGAGAAGGATTAGGTTGACGGAGGTTTGGACGGAATCTAGGGTTGATGAGAATTGAAGTGCGAAGAGGAAGGATGTTGGTGGTGGAAGCCATTTTCGTTGATCGGAACTGGAGAATGAATACTCGAGATGTTGGTATGGAACCAAAACAAAGGGCCGTGGGAAAAAAAAGTTTCTCAATTAAGTTTTTGTTAATTATATTATAGTACTGCTCTGCGTATACTAGGAGATAGATAGATAGATACTAATTTAATATTTGTTAAAAATTTATGAAAATGGAAAAGAAAAACTCTGCTCACTTTTAAACTAAGATATAAATATTAATATTTCGGAGCAGAAGCTGTTGAAAAAAAAATGATATTCTTTAAAAATAAAATATGATTGAAGATTAATTAACTTTTTAATTAAAATTGACAATTATGTACTTTAACATAATTTGGGTTATTGTGGGTTTTACACTTTTGTTGCGACTTTTTATTTCAGTTTGTATTTGAAAGGTCCCAAAGAAAGAAAAAAAAAATTAATATAAAAATACAACAGGTTCATAACTTATTCCAAAAACTAAAACGAATGAATCACTACAAAAAATTAGATAGATAACATCATTTATAAAGTGTCAAAAACTTAAATGACTCTAATTAGAATCATTTATTAAAAATTGACATTAAATTTATGTTTTATATCATTTTAAATAATTGATATCAATATTAACTTGATTAACATCAATTAAAATAAAACTGATACAAGTGAATATTGATTTACATCACTTTTAAAAAATCGACACAAATGTATGTGTTTACATCAATTACATAAGTAAAACATTTTCTCAATTTGACTAGCATCAATAATAAATGATGTTAATATTTATTTCAGTTATATAAAAAGTGATGCAAACAAAAATTTTAGTAAACAATTATTTATTCCACATCGCTAAACAAGGAGGAAGAATAGTAGCACCCAAAAATAATTTTTTTTTTATGTAAGTAAAATCATCAATACGTATTTACATATATTATTTAGAATAATAAGTACAAAATGATTAATAATTTTGAATTTAGTATATTATGGAAAATAATACTAAATTTAAAACTAACATTATTTTTAATGCCACTTATTTATAATTGATATAATAATATTATCAACAAAAATATATGATATAATTAAATATATATAATTTCAATTGTTATAAGCAAGACAAATAGTAACATTATTTATAATAACTGATGTAATTGTTTACTTCATTTATATTAATTGATGCAAATGTTTACTTCATTTGTATAAATGATGCAAATTCATTTATATCAATCAATAAATGATATAAACTAAGAAAACAAATGACACTACACACTTTATTTCTTGTAGTGAATCATTTGGTGAAAGATGAAATTGTTGAAATGAAAAATGAAATGTTTTACTGAAATGAATTGAAAAACAAAATTAAATGTATTTATAATTTAGAAAATAGTGTTCAGTAGCCATTAGAAAGTAATATATATATATATATATATATATATTAATGACTGTTGGAAGTAGAAAATGAAAATAAAAATTTGTAACAATTTTAGTATGGGATCAAAAAGAAATTACTAGTTCGAAAATAAAAACATAAAATTTAAAAATAAAAATATGGTGATTAAATTATTTATATCATGATAAGAATTAAATAAATAAATGTGTTAAATGAACAAAAAAAATTGAAATAAACAAAGTACCAAAAAGAGAGAGAGATGTATTATTACTCATGCATTTACGTTCATAATTATAGAGTGTAATTTGATAGTTTTAACTGTAAATATTTATAATGTAGTGTTCTATTGGAGAGATTTTGGTCTCTATGAGCAACACCAACCATTGCACCAAATTTGGCGTGAAAATAACACCGAATTTGGTGTTTTGATGTGTTATTTGCTTTTTCATCTCCAACCATAAACACCAAATATGGATTTTAAATGGTAATTAATTTGTGTTTAAATTAGTTTTTTTTGGTTAAATTTTATTTAATAAATTTTTTATAATATTAAAAATGATAGGATAAAAAAATATTCATTTCTAATCATTTTCAAGTTACAAATTTTAATCAGTTGATTACATTAATTTAATCATAAAATTAAATAGTAAACAATTAAAAAATTATATTATAATATTTGGTGGGACATTGTTCATAATACACCAAATATTGAAAATTGATGTAACTTTTGGAGTTAGATTTTAACACTAAATTTGGTGTTTTGGTGTGCCATTGGAGTTGCTCATAAGGATGCATCCAACTCAGTCCAACCATTGTCAAAAGGAGCATTAACATTCTGTAACAGTGTAATGTGTATTGATCCTAATAGAACAAATGTCTTTAATGCCTATTGTCTTAAAGTGAAACCGAATAAAAGAGAGAGAGCTACAATTGAAAACATACAACTCTAGTTCCCTCATGTGATCCTTTCTTGACTTATGTCTCAAAACTGGACCACAGGACCATGTGATTTCTCCCTGCAGTTTTTAAACAATACATATATGCTTTATACAAACCACACATCCAAAATTTATCATCAACATTCATCACCATCGTCATTATCATTAACACCAAAACCAACACGAACCAACATGAGCCTATACATATTATCCCATGCACATAAGATACATGACACTCGATGAAACTCTTGGCTAATGAGCTAATAATAAATAAGTGTAACATTAAAATAAGCTTCATACTCTATATAATATTCAGCTGTATATGACGTTTTGGTTAACCCACAAAGATAAAGAAACTACTTTTTGTCGTTTCTACATAAAAATACCATTACCTAAAAAAATAAACCAATAAGAAAAGACACTGTAAAAAATACAAAATGTCGGTTACAAAACATCAAACTAAATTAAATCTTGCATAAAAAATTGAAAAAACTTAAATAAAGTCAGACAAATAAAAAAAAATTAGAACCATCTTATAAAATGGAGCGGATGAAGTAATAATGTTGAACAAAACATCTCATTCAAAAACAAAATGCAATCAAGTCGATACAAAAATCGCAATGGAAGGGCAAAAACAAGAGTTTATCATTATTATTATCTATGACAAACACATCTGTAATGATAAGCACTGTTTATAGGGTCATTGCCTTCAACGGGGACTTGCTCAGCTCTGCATTTGTATCTGCATCCTCTGCACTCGTTGTAAGTGCAAGTCGGTGCCGTCGAGCCTATCATATGCCTCCTTAAATTCTGCATTGAATAATTGTCACACGTAGTACTATATTAATTATACAAATTAATCAGCTATAAAAGTTATTGAATGTACTACTAAACAATATTTCTCTCTATGGAAATCTACCAGGAGATGTACTTGTGAGGGAAGTGAGGCCGTATCTGCGATAGCACGAGTTCTTGAGGCTGATTCATAAACACATAAACAATAAAATCTCAGAAATAAAGAAAATAATTAGAAGATTAAAATTAAGAAGATAGAAAACGAAGGTGGTGGGTTAAAAGAATGAGACCTTGAACAACGCAATTTCCAAGAAGCAAACTAAAGAGAACAAACAAGAGGGATATGCATCGTCGGTTGATGTTCCTCATTTCATGCTTCATCTTCTTCCTCTTCTTCTTCTTAATTCTTCTTCTAGCTTTAACGTATGGACCAAATGTTTTGGAGAGAGATAAGTTTGGCTACTTGGCTGTAAGTTTTGTCTTCTACTTATCATCTAATGGTGAGGTCTAGAAACACGTAGAGATAAGAGTTGGAAAATACAGAGGTCTTTAAGTATTCACTTTTAACCCACTGGATTTAGAAAGAGAGAATTACAAATATATTTAACTCCTCTTTCTCTCTCTCTCTCTCCCTCATTTTTTTTATTATTTCAAAGCACCTCATAGTTAAATCTTCTTATGTATGTTTTCTATGCTCATGTCTCCCTATCTCATCTCTTTTCTTACATATTTTTATTATCATTTTATCTCTCCCATTACGTGGATTATCTTTATAATTTCTATTTTCCACTTCTGATTTTGTTTGTTTGTGATGTATATTTTACGAGTAGAGGGAAAGTTACTATTTGGAATACGAAATCTGACATGGATATAGGTAAAATTACTAACTGTAATTTATTCTCCTTGAGCTATAGAGTACTTTTTGGAGAGGAATCTATTGGGACCTCTTAGAACAAAGGAGCTTGAGTCACTTGACAGACAGCTCGATTCTTCCTTAAAACAGATCAGAGCTTACTGAATAGTAGTAACCAACCTCCTTATATATATACACTATATACACTAGTAACACTACTGTGAGTTTCTATGCAGACTCAGTTCATTATCGACCAGCTCAATTATTTTCAGAGGAAGGTAAAGATAAAAAGAATTGAATGGTATATATACATACAGTTATAGTCTATCTCCTATGAATAATTGGATTAGGAACGCTGACTGAGACAAATAAAACTCTCAGACTAAGAGTAATTAATATACTAAATATACAATAATTATAAAAAAAAAATATTCATTCAGAATAATGCATTGGTTTGGTTATAATTTGAAGTATTAGTCCACTAACAATTGTGTAACATGGCAGTTAGCTGATGGATATCAGATGCCACTTCAACTCAAATGATTGATTATGGTCGTCATCAATAAGCTGTAATTTGGAAGCTATAAGCAAATGTGTATTAGTTTTAGGAATCTCTCTACTATTGATTATATCTAAAAACAAAAGTACAATAGTTATTAATTACCTGATTCTCTTTTTCTCCCTTTTTTTTCTTGATAAAATTCTCTTTTTCTCTTTGTTGTCTCTTAAGTTTGGTACTTCCTGTGTTGATATTAAAAACAAATTGCAATTCTAATTTACTTTGCTATTAACTTAGATTATGAATGCATAATATAATGTGTGCATTCCTATATTTTTTGCAACAAATAATTTGAGACACAGCCGACTTTCTTGAAACATAAATGTGATATGATTCGACGATGATGTAACAAATAATTTGAGACACAGCCGACTTTCTTGAAACATAAAGGTGATATGATTCGATGACGATGAATAGGTAGTACGGTAATAGCAAAGTTAAAAGAAGATGTTATTGTGTTTACTATGTTGAACTAATAATTTTATTTATTTATAATGATATAGATTAAATGTTTGATAGTTATATATTGTGTTTATATTATTAATTTTTTGTTTAATAAATGTACTGCAAACGCATCTGGTTAAAACCGCTTAGCAATATTCTTAACCGCAATTGTCTATTTAGCAAATTCAAGCAACCACAACTTCAGTATTTAAATCAGTTAGACCTTAAGTATATTAAATTAGCTACTTGCCCGTTTAACCCGTTACCTTTTTAACGAACAATAATTTGAGTTAAGTCAACACTGAATTGGACTAATATTATTATAATGCATGCATGTTGTTTCAAAAGCCCATACATCAAAACATTAGAAGCTCTCATACTTCTAAACTTAATAAGATAAATCTGTCAATTATCTCATATCGAGAATCAGTGAATAAGTAACTCTGGAAGTTTCTCCTTATAAGGAAGGAGAATATCGCTATAATTTTTTCACTTGGACTCAAATTAAGTCATTTAATATGGACGTCTTATAACAGAAGCCCAAACAATCTTTTTTTTTTAATGAATTATCGGGTAGCAAGTAAGGGCGAGTTGGCCAATTTTTGTCAAAGTACTATTAACTCCAAGTACATCTTACTCACAGATCAAGTACATACACATGTCACTATGAAAATACTCGTACGGCGCAAATTGGGTAGGAAGTAAACCAAAAAAACACCGGTACTTTCCCTGTGCCCCCTACCTTAATCGTTATTAACTAAATTGATTTAAAGATAATACCAAGAAGAATGGTGCATTGTTAAAAAAAATTTATAAAATCTTTGAAGTGCTATTAATTTGTTTAAAGGTGACCCGGTGCATTTGCGAGTCAATCTCGGATAGACAATCTAAAATACCTTTACCAAAGAAAAGTAGCAACAGGTAACGTTGAAAAAGTTTCAAAAGAGATTTCCACTTGAATTTGAATTTCATTCTGAGAAAAAAAAAAAACAATAAAAAGAAACCGTTGTAATTAAAGTTGATTCGGTAGTAGGTGGGTGGACACATTAATTAAAGTTCAAAAAACATATCTTTAAAAAATTACCTACAATTAAGAATCTTATGACAAGTGGTTTGTCCCAGCCGTAAGGCTAGCACGTAGACTTTGGTTTTGTCTCAACTTCATTTGAACTTATTAGTTAAGAAATTACGAAATCCAAAAAGGATTAAAGAATAAAACTTATTTAATTCCCTACAAGAACTCCGAATCACAACAGCCAGAAAAACAAACGAAACAAAAGGAAAAGCTACAAAGAACAAACAAACACTAATACATGTGCTTCTCTCCCACTATACATAAACACCAAAAGTGATAATAATCATCAACATCATCAAAACAAGCAACCACGTCTCGAGATGAATCAAAACCAGGGAGAAAGACAATGAATCTTCTAACTTAAAAAAAAAAAAAAGGATGAGAAGAGAGAGATTAGGCCTTGGTAGGCTTTGTTGAATTAGCAGATTTTCTCTTGATGACAATGACCCAAGTAACAGCTTCCAAGATCAAAGTGATCCCTCCTAAAGTCGCAATCACAGCGACATAAGCCGTCTTGTAAGTATGCTCCGGTTTCAAGATACTAAGACCTTTGAAAACGTTGATGATTCCAAGGATAAGAATTGAGTACCCAACTCCGTGGTGGTAAATATTCCAGAAAAATCTCAACTTGTGGTCCTTCCTTGGCCGCAACAACATCGCAAACATCTTTAAACACGCGCAAAAAGACACCAACATTAGTTAATAACACAACAGAACAAAACATCACCCAAACTTGAGGATGATTTAACATTTTGACTTTACCTGAAGAGTGGCCATAGCGAAGAGAGCAATGCCGATGTTACGGTGACTGTAGAACGTAATACCTTTAGATTCGGAACCGAGCTTGAGCCCGGTGGCCCACCCGGCGACTCCGAGGACGTAAGCAGAGAATTGGCATGACACGTGGAGGTAAAACCAAGCAGGATCTGCGGATTCAAATATCCTCATGTATCTTGCGATTATTGCTCCGATCGGAAACAGAAATCCCCAGCTCACCGCGTTCAATATCCCATGGATCTGTCAAAAACATCAGATTTCAGATTGTTAATTCTCGTTTGATTTTTAATTTTGAAACACGCAAAACCAAACTCACGTTTCTATTATGAACTTTAGAGTCAATGTCGCCGCCGCCGGAGACAGGGACGGTGGTGGTGGCGCCGGTTAAATCGAGAGATCCAGAGGCTTTCAGATTCGGAGGGTTGAAATCGTGCGCCTGTATCCTCCCGTTAGGTGACACTCCCGGTCCCACCTGCCAAACCTGGGTAAGCTTCCCATTCGCCGCTAAATCCGCCGGAACCTTCAACTTCGCGAAGATTCGAAGAGATCCGGCCGATTCCTCCTCCGCCTTAACGTCCCACACATCGAATGATAGCTTCCCAGGGATAAGAGAGCTGTAGGAGACGATGTTAAGCGTCGTCACCGAGGCAACGCCGGTTTTGGAGTCTTTCGAGGCGACGAGTGCTTGAGATCCAGCCATACCGGTGGATTTCGGGTTAATCGCCCAAGCGATCCAGCCGCCGGGTTTAGACGGCGGAGCGGTGAAAACAACGGCGAGAGTTGTGTTAGCAGAGTCATAAGAGTAGTGGAGGAAGGCTTTGAGGTTAGGAAGGTCGAGGCAGTGAGGGTAAGATTTGATGCCGGAAAATGTCTGTGACGAACATGAGGATGAGGACTGTGAGACAGTCGGTGAGATTAGCAGAGCCGAGAATATTAAGGAAAAAGATATTCCAAGGAAAGAAGAAGAAGACGCCATTGATGGTGATGATGATAATAGCAATGAATTGTAGTAACCGTCAAGTATTGGTCGGACATAAATAGAGAGAGAGGTTAATGGGGGTGATAATTATACCCTGCATCTAAATCTACGATACACACGTGGTTTCAGCTAATAAAAGAATTTTTTTTTTACTTTTGATTTTGTTTGTTTTTCTTATTTCAGGAAAACACAGCAAAACGAACCTTTTTGTGTGTGTTGTCTGATTCTAGAAGGACATGGAATAGAACATTATCAGATTCAGTAGTTGACAGTTATGTTTGACCTAAGACAAAGGATCTCAAAGTGTTTTTCGCCTTCAAAATATGGTCGCTTTTAATATATTTAGATAGCGAAAAATACAAATCTAATTGGGAGAATTTTCACTTATGATCCAAATTTTTTTTTTTAAAAAATCTAGATCCCAAATTTAAAATTAAAGAAAAAGTAACATATATAAATAAAGAAATTACAAAAATCTCCTTCATCAACAAACAAAAAAAATTTACCGTAATTATTATTTTAACCTAGATCTAAGGTCTACTTTCAACAATTACATATAGATACCAAATATAGGTCTACAAAGTAATTATATCTGATATTTAAATTATAAAAAATTAAAAAATAATTTAATGAAGCCATTTGCATACATAAAAAATGGATATTTTCATCTAGGAAAATTATAATTGCATACAAATGAGTCATTTTAAATTAACATAGACAATTTAGGTTGTAAAGCAATAAAAACATGTGAGGTCCAGCCTGATCCATCAGGATGGCTTTTCACAACAACAGGTCGCTATTCGGTTAAATCAGGATATACACTTTTACAACAATTTCCGGATAATGGAAATAATTTCATGATGGGGCCTGATGTTCGGAGGTTACAGGCATATGCTTGGAACATAAAATGCTCTACCAAGCTACAACATTTTATCTGGCAGATAATAACAGGATGTTTAGCGGTTGGAGATCGGCTTTGCTCTCGTGGGATTAAAGTAGATCCACAATGTCCACGATGTGGAATGGGGGTAGAGACGATTAATCACACCTTATTTGAGTGCCCCCCAGCTCGTCAGGCTTGGGCGTTGATGTCTCTGTATTTTGCATCATTTAGGAGCATATTCCATCAAGTTTCACCCCCGTATTAGCTCATATCTTTAGCATTTTAGTGTAAATCTCTTGCATTGTACAAACTCATGGCATTTAGGACTTGCATTGCATTAGTTGTGCATTTGGGAGTTGTACCAGGTGTTTTGGAGCTGAAGAGGGGGAAATGGAGTGAAGATGAAAAAGGGGTGAAGTCTGGGCGCAAACAGGATGAGAAGCAGGATGAGAAACAGGATGACAAACAGGTTGAGAACCTGTTTGCCGACGGAAAGCTGAGCATTGACCAAAAGAAGGGAGTTGACCAGCGTTTTACCTGATCTGTTTTGAGCTGTGCGAATTGGGAAGGAAGAAGGGTCAACTTAAATGAGTTGACTGAGGTTTCCCTTTGTACCTCACTATAAAAGCCCTTAAACCTAATTTCTTTGGATCTTATCTTGTAAATTTCTCTTTATCAAGAACACAAAAACCTTTGTTTAAGCTCTAAGCTTGATTTTGTACGAATTGCTTTGGATTTCTAATCAAGTTTAGTCATTTCATCTTGCGTTCTTCTTGTCTTATTTAGTTTCACGCTTTCCTCTCTTTCTATCTATGATTAGGACCCTTTCCTCTCTAGGATTTGGTGTTCTTGTTATGGGTAGTGAGTAAATCATCTTGGGTCTTGAGGGATGAGATAGATTAGAAGAAATTGGGGTTTGATTGAGTGTCTAGAGGGTTTTAATCCTTCCTTAAGGTCCTTCTTTGCTGGGTTTGCTTAAGGCTAGACCTTCTTTGATCACTTAGATCTAGATCCAAGGTTTTTCTCACCACGGGAGTGGGTGAAAAGCTGGACCGACCAGCAAAGAGATGAGCTTGTCCTTCACACGGGAGTGGTTGTTTGGAGAGCTCATCGGACTAAGGGAGTTGGCGTTTAAGGCTGGCTTGCGTCGTCCAGCTAACGGGAGTTAGATCCTTGGGCTGGCGCTAGCTTAGGGGTTCTCACCACGGGAGTGGGCTAACCTTTCTCCTTGAACTCCCTTCCTAGGACTTAGCTCTATTTGAGTTTCTAGACATTTTATTGACCCCTAAGATCTTGTAATCGATTGTCTCATCCCAAGACTCTCTCTTTTATCTTCGAAGTTTACATCCTTCACTTAGTCAAACGTTTATTGCATCTTGTTTCTTGAATTGCATTCATTCTAGATTACATTTACGGTTTTTATTGCATTTAAGTTATTGTTCCAAGTTCACTTGTTACATTTAAAACCATTGCTCTTGACTTGATCATTTCTTGCATTCGAAATTGTTTTCAACTAGCTCCATTATGGATTGACTCTCAAGACCACAATGACATGAGTGGGATTGTTAATTGAACACGCAAAAATCCTGTTTCAATTTGGCGCCGTTGCCATTTGGAGTTTTACGTTTGATCATTTTCGATTTAGATTATTTTCAAGATCAAGTTTTTATTTTCACTTTCCATAGTTTGTTTCATACCTGTCATTTGGGAGCTGCTTTTCTCTTTTGCAGGATTATAAAAACGTGTTTGCTTGTTTGTTGTTTGGGATTTGCCTTCTTTCTTTTGCAGGTTTATGCAAACTCGATCACGTGGAGCTCACAATTTGCTTGACACTAGTGATCTTCATCGAGCAGAACGAGCTAAGCGAGAACGGCAAGCACAACTCCGAGCTGAACAGCAGCTAGCGGCTGCGCAACAGGCTCTTGAACACGAACAACAGTTTGACACAATGGCAGACCCACCAGGGGTACACGCACCGCCTCAGGCGGCACATCACGCCGCCAATCAGCAGAATGCCGGAGCGCATCCCGTTCATCCTCCACGAGTTGCTCGACAGATCGGCGCTGGGGATACTCCTAATTCTCACCTTAACCGCCACGGAATTACCCCACCACCAGTCCCCAATAACAACTTTGAAATCAAGACCAGCTTGATCTCTTTGGTGGAGAATTCGCAATTTCACGGAATGCGGGATGAGGATCCGTTGAAGCACCTTGACAAGTTCGACCGCCTCTGTTCGTTGCAGAAAATAAATGGCGTGTCCGAGGATGGCTTCAAGTTACGGCTTTTTCCTTTCTCTTTGGGCGGAAAAGCACTAGCTTGGGAGACATCATTACCTGAAGGTTCGGTCACTACTTGGGACCAATGCAAGCGCGCATTTCTGGCTAAGTTCTTTCCGACGTCACGGACAGCGAAGTTGAGGAACGAAATATCGGGTTTCACGCAGCTCAACAGCGAGACCTTCAGCGAAGCATATGAGCGTTTCAAAGGCTATCAGATGCAATGCCCCCACCACGGTTTTTCCAAGGAGAATTTGCTGAGTACGTTGTACCGCGGAGTTTTACCGAAGTACCGTATGTTGTTGGACACAGCTAGCAATGGATACTTCATGGGTCAAGATGTTGATGATGGATTGCTTTTGGTTGAGAACATCGCTACTAGTGATGGCAATTACAATGAGGAATATGACCGATCTGATAGAGGCAGTTCACTTAACGAAGAGAAGCTCAAGAAAGAGATAAAGACACTCAACGATAAGTTTGACAAGATGATCAGCGGTCAGCAGAAGCATGTGCATTTTGTTTGTGAGGATGATGTTGTCGAAGAGGAGGAGGAACCGCAGGTTGAAGAGGTCCATTACGTGAATAATCAGGGCGGTTACCAACGGGGGTCCATCAACTACAAGAACAACCCCAACCTTTCCTACCGTTCTACCAACGTTGAGAATCCTCAAGACCAAGTCTACCCTCCACAACCGAACCAGCAGCAGAGTGGCCAGCAACACCAGCAGCAAAGCGGACAACAAAGTGGACAGCAAGTGGTCTATTACAAGAAAGGTTTTCCCCCTAAAACTTTTGGTACACCACAACAAGTTTCTACTCAAGGTCAGGCCGGCAGCAGTTCTAGTCAGGATTCGGATATGAAGAGTATGCTGCAACAGATTCTCCAGGGACAGGTTACAGGAGCGAGTGACCTCCACATAAAGTTGGCTGAGATCCACAACAAAGTCGACAGTTCACACCATGAGCTCACCAGGAAAATCGAGGAACTAAACTCCAAGGTTCAGTACTTGGAGTCTCATCACAGCAGCAGCTCGAAGGGAACGCTGCCCGGAAAACCGATCCCCAACCCGAAAGAATACGCGAAAGCTATCACTCTTCGCAGTGGCCGCAATCTCCCGCCGCGTACCGCTCCGGTGAGTCACAACGAGGACGTTGTGATTCAAGTGGAGGAGGATTTAGTTGAGGGCGATGCTGAAGTTCCAGCTGAGAATGAGTCGGAAGCTAGAAAGACAAGAGAGACATCCAGAAACGGCAACCATGAGGACAAAAAGAGGACGAAAACTCCTTTTGTCCCTCCGCCTTACAAACCTCCGATGCCGTTTCCGGGTCGGTTCAAGAAACAGCTGATAGCCAAGTATAAGGGACTCTTTGACAAGGTTATGGATGAGATTGAAGTTAAATTGCCAATTCTGGACGCCCTAATGTTGATACCGCCATACCAGAAATTTCTCAAAGACGCTATCTTAGAGAGGACCAAAGAGGTTCAAGGCATGGTAGTGCTATCTCAGGAGTGTAGTGCCATAATCCAAAGTAAAGTGGTCACTAAGAAGCTAGGCGATCCAGGAAGCTTCACTTTACCTTGCTCTCTAGGCCCACTATCTTTCAGAAACAGCTTATGTGATTTGGGAGCGAGCGTTAGTATCATGCCTTTGACCGTAGCTAAGAGACTTGGTTTCAGCGACTACAAGAGGTGTAACTTCTCCCTAGTGCTGGCCGACCGTTCCATAAGACTACCAAAGGGAATGCTAGAGGACATGCCACTCAAAGTTGGAAATGTGGTAGTGCCCACGGATTTCATAGTGCTGGAAATGGATGAGGAACCCAAGGATCCATTGATCTTAGGAAGGCCATTTTTGGCAACCGCTGGGGCTGTTATTGATGTGAAGCGTGGGAAAATAGAGCTGAATCTGGGTAAGGACTGTAGGATGGTCTTCGATATCAACGATGTGATGAAGCAGCCAACCATAAGTGGCGAGTCATTCTACATTGAAACCTTAGAACAGCTTGCTGACGAGTACTTGGAAGAGTTGAACGTTGAGGATAAGCTCCAAATCGCCCTTACAAAGGATAATGCTGAATTTGGGTCTCTGCAGGCTGAGAGTTTGGGTTATGCTTGGTTGCTGGACACAAACAAAGCTGAGACAGGGGAAATCGGTTTAGAAAAACTTGTTGAGACAGCCTCAGATGTCAAACAGGATGTCAAACAGGATGTGAACCTGTTTGCGCTCGGAAAGAATCCGAATGAGGAGGTCTCGCCCTCCCAGCCAGCTGATGACGACTGGTCCGAGCTCAAGGCACCGAAAGTTGAGCTTAAACCTCTTCCAAAGGGGCTCAGGTATGCATTCTTAGGTCTTAACTCCACTTATCCTGTCATAGTAAATGCTGCATTAACCCCTCATGAGCTAGATACCCTTCTTGCTGAGTTGCGAAAGTACAGGAGAGCTCTTGGTTATTCGCTAGATGATATCAAGGGTCTCTCCCCTACTCTTTGCACTCACAGAATTCATCTTGAGAACGAATCGAAGGGATCAATTGAGCACCAACGTAGGTTGAACCCAAAGCTTAAGGAAGTAGTTAAGAAAGAGGTCTTAAAGCTTCTTGATGCTGAGATTATTTACCCGATTTCGGACAGTACATGGGTTTCACCTGTACATTGCGTCCCGAAAAAGGGTGGTATCACAGTCATCAAGAACGAGAACGATGAGCTGATCCCTTCTAGGGTAATAGTTGGACATAGAATGTGCATTGACTATAGGAAGCTTAATGCTGCATCTAGGAAAGACCATTTCCCCTTGCCATTTATCGACCAGATGCTTGAACGTCTAGCTTGTCATCCGTTTTATTGTTTCTTGGACGGGTACAGTGGCTTTTTCCAGATCCCTATCCACCCGGATGATCAGGAGAAAACCACTTTTACCTGTCCGTATGGAACTTTTGCATATAGACGCATGCCTTTCGGTTTATGTAATGCACCCGCCACTTTCCAGCGTTGCATGACTTCCATATTCTCGGATTTGATAGAGGAAACGGTCGAAGTCTTTATGGATGACTTTTCCGTATATGGCTCGTCCTTTTCCTCGTGTTTGTCTAATTTGTGCAGGGTATTGGAAAGATGCGAGGCGACAAATCTTGTGCTTAATTGGGAGAAGTGCAACTTCATGGTGCAAGAGGGCATAGTGTTAGGGCACAAGATCTCCGAAAGTGGTATCGAGGTTGACAAAGCAAAGATTGAGGTTATGATGCAGCTGGGTGAACCAAGGACAGTAAAGGATATCAGGAGCTTTTTGGGACATGCGGGTTTCTACAGACGGTTTATTAAAGACTTTTCGAAGATTGCTAGGCCACTCACTAGACTTCTGTGCAAAGAGAAGGACTTTGAGTTCGATGGAGAGTGTCGCCAAGCCTTCTTAGAGATCAAAGCCGCCCTTTGTAGCGCACCGATTGTCCAAGCTCCGAACTGGGAGCTGCCTTTTGAGATAATGTGTGATGCTTCAGATTTTGCGGTTGGTGCTGTATTAGGACAGCGGGTTGAGAAGAGACTGAACGTTATCTACTATGCAAGTAGAACACTCGACGAGGCACATACTCGCTATGCCACCACGGAGAAGGAACTCTTAGCCGTTGTCTTTGCATTCGATAAATTTCGCAGCTATATAGTGGGATCCAAGGTAGTAGTTCATACGGACCACGCTGCATTAAAGTACCTCTACACGAAGAAAGATGCGAAGCCGAGGCTCCTCCGCTGGTTGCTTCTTTTACAGGAATTCGATCTTGAGATCGTGGACAAGAAGGGGACAGAGAACAGCGTAGCCGATCACCTTTCTAGGATGCGGATTGACGATAGTGTGCCCATTAATGATTCCTGACCCGAAGAACAGCTGATGGCTTTACAGGTTTTGCATAAAGGTTTAGAGCTGAAAGAGAAGATTGAGGAGACCCACGCCCTTGAGGACGAGAGATTGCCTTGGTATGTTGATTTCATCAACTATTTGGTGAGAGGAGAAGTCCCTGATGACATAAAAGGTTACAAGAAGAAGAAGTTCTTTAGGGATGTGAATCACTACTATTGGGATGAACCTTATTTGTTCAAGAGAGGGAGCGATGGTTTGTTTAGGAGATGTGTAGCCGAGGCTGAAGTGGAAGAGATATTGTATCATTGTCATGGTTCAAGCTATGGTGGACACTTTGCTACTTTTAAGACAGCCCGAAAGGTTTTAGCGGCTGGTTATTGGTGGCCGAGTTTGTTCAAGGATACTCACGCTTATGTAGCTAAGTGCGATGCTTGCCAGCGAGTGGGAAACATCTCGGCACGGAATGAGATGCCTCAAAACCCGATCCTAGAAGTTGAAATATTTGACGTTTGGGGGATCGATTTCGTTGGGCCATTCAACCCTCCTTCTCACGGGAACATCTACATATTGGTAGCCGTTGACTACGTATCCAAGTGGGTGGAGGCGATTGCAGCGCCTACTAATGATGCTAAAGTGGTGTTGAAACTGTTTAACACAATCATTTTCCCAAGGTTTGGTGTGCCGAGATGTGTGATTAGCGATGGAGGATCACACTTTGTGAACAAAGTATTTGAGAACCTTTTGAAGAAGCATGGGGTAAAGCACAAAGTGCCCACTCCTTACCATCCCCAAACCAGCGGTCAAGTAGAGGTCTCCAACAAGCAGATCAAAGCTATCCTCCACAAGACCGTCAGTTCGTCTAGGAGAGATTGGGCGGCAAAACTGAACGACGCTTTATGGGCCTACCGGACCGCCTACAAAACACCGATTGGGAGGACACCGTATTCCCTCATCTATGGGAAATCTTGTCACTTTCCGGTTGAGTTGGAGTACAAGACTCAATGGGCAATCAAGGTGCTGAACATGGACCTCAAGACTGCCCAAGAAAAGAGAGAAATGGATCTCCACGAGCTGGAAGAAATTCGCCTTGATGCTTATGAGAGCTCAAAGATTTTCAAAGAAAGGACTAAGGCATTTCATGACAGAAGGATTGTGCCCAAAGTGTTCAAGGCTGGTGACCAGGTTCTGTTGTACAATTCACGCCTCAAACTCTTCCCTGGGAAGCTCAAGTCACGCTGGTCAGGACCGTTTGTCGTCAAGGAAGTACTACCTTATGGAGCCGTGACTTTGTTGAACAAAGAAGGTGGAGATTTCACGGTGAATGGCCAGCGGGTTAAGCCTTATATGGCGAATGTGGTGATTGGAGAGGGGAGTTCAGTCTCTCTCCATGATGTTGATGCTGCTTAACAGGAATGAAGGTCGAGCTTGTGACTTTAAACAAGCCCACTTGGGAGGGAATCCCATGACTATCCTTTTTGTATATATTACTTTAATTTTGGATCTTTTGCTGTTTTTGCGTTTTGTCTCTGCTTTTATGTTCAGGTTTTGGCTGGTATATCAAGTTTGGAGAATGGGAAACCATTGAGCAGAAAAGTTGTTAAAAATCAACCCAAAACGGGTTGATTGCCTGAGAGATTTGCTCAAACGGGTTGTCAAACAGGTTTCCTCCCCTGGATCAACCTGTTTGACAGCCCGCCCAGGTAAGTCAACGCTTCCCCTTTGACTTTTCCGAGAAAAACCCTTCCTCCTCTCCATTTTTACAAAAATCCCGCATTTCTTCTTTTACGCCTCTTTCCCGTTTCTCCTCAAAGCAAAAACTCGTTCTCTCTCATTTTTCGCTCAAATTTCGAATTTCAAAATCCCTCTCACTCTAAATCCACCGATTTCTAGACCGCAAGTCTTTGTTTAGCTCCTCTCGCCAGTAAATTCAAGGTAATCTTTCCCTTTCAGAATTCAATTCTCTCGGTAAGCCTCTCCATTGGGTTTCACTTGAGAATTGGAAGATTTTTCTTTTAATCAGCTGATTTGCGTTGAGTCCAACTGGCGTTGACGGATTTAATCGGTGCATGCTAGTACTTTCCAGTTTGAAGGGTCGAATTTCTAGGCTTAGTGTTTTTCGATTTATTCAAACTAACGCCTTACCTCACCCTAGAATTCGATCTTGTTTCAAGCTTTTCCTCTTGATTTAGCTATTATCGGTTTGGATGGTGAGAGAGTTGAATTGATTTTAGCTTAAATTGTAAATTCGAAATTTCACTTTCAGGGAGATTGGAGTTTTTCTGAATATTTTCTCTCTCGACTGTTTTGCGCCCTTGTAGCTTGGACTGATTTCTGTGTGACCTTCTTTGTCTCCACAGGTACGATGACTAACACGAGATCAGGGAGACAAGACCCTCAAGAAGATGACAGAGAGAGAGCAAGAAGGGAAAAGAGAGAAGGAAAGCGCAAAGTGGAGTATAGTTGATATCATCATATTTTACATGTTTTCACTAAGTATTTATTGGTGTTTTCAAGTGTTTTCAATAAGGTTTTATACCTTTGGAGGTAGTTTTCTTGTATTTGTTGGTTTTGGAGTCTTAACAGGTTAAAACATCAAAAAGGAATCAAAAGGGAGCAAAAGAGCCTCAAACCATGATCCATGCAAGTTTCGAAGCCAAGAGCCTCAACAAAACTCCATTTGTCTGATTCTCGCATTCGGACAGAACCGGAGCATCCGAAAGATAACCGCGGCAAGGGGTCTTCCCGACGTCCAAGAATCATGATCTTGGTCTTGCTGGATATATATTTGAGTCATGCATCACAGCGAAGTGGA
The DNA here is from genome assembly GCA_026724425.1 of Erythrophleum ivorense. Taxonomy (NCBI): domain Eukaryota; kingdom Viridiplantae; phylum Streptophyta; class Magnoliopsida; order Fabales; family Fabaceae; genus Erythrophleum; species Erythrophleum ivorense. The sequence continues at coordinate 2,584,270 of JAIUCV010000084.1, forward strand.
ATCAAGCCATTTGGATCAACCATCAGGGAGAAAATCATTTTATACCGAGACATGTCCGGTTAGCGACAAGATGAAGCCCATGGAGGATCTCGCGTGTCTAATGGCCCAGAACACCGCGGTATAGGCCTTGGCTCGCTTGAGAAGAGGCTTAGCTATTATTTGGAGGCTTCCTTGGCGCAATCCCGGCCCATTCACGTCGCAAAACTTCATGACCAACTCATCGGAAAGTTTCCTTTTCCGGCACCTCATTACCCTAGGCGACTCCAGCCTATAAATACAAGTTTTTAGCCTCACGAAAAAGGAGTGTCTCGTGCAAGAGGAGAGTGGCCGTCAGAGAGAGAGAGAAGCCCTAGAAGCTCGCCATCTAGGAGGAGGAGAAGGAGGCGCCACTCAAGTCTTGCTCTTGCACAAAAACCTTGTTCTTGTTCTTTTCATCTTTTCCTTTTCTCTTCTAAGTTTTGTATTGGATTCAAGAGTTATCAAGGGAGATTTCGACTTGTTCTTCAACAGAGAAGCTTCTTCTATCCCTTATCTCTTACTTATACTTGTGATTATGCTTTCAATCATTGCTTGCTTGTTTGATTGCACCATCTCCGAGTAGATTCATTTGTTAGGCGAGGTAAATCAATGAAACTTGTATGATGTGATTCGCGGTTGCAATTGGGACTTTTCTTCATGAACTAATCTTCACCTTTATTTGAACTTAATGCATGATTGCTTTACCGTACATCTAGCAATCTGATATAGGGTTGATACACTCTCCAAAAGCTTGTTGTATTGCCGGAACTAGTATTTGGTGAGCTACGCGTCTTAGGTAACGAAAGCTAACCTAAGGAGTCTAGTGAACTCTATCATTACTTGAACCATTAGTGCATGTTTACAGCTTGTAATAACCATCGAAAGTTGAGTCTATTAGGTTGTTTAAACATAGTGTTCGGAGCCACGAAAGTGGAAAGAACATACCTTAGTGTTTTGTGTTCAAGATAGTTCATAATGAAATACCAATGCAACCATCACTTCATTACATGTTTTCAAAGATTATCCTTTGCCTAACTCTTTCTCTTAATTGTTAACAACCTCTTTTACTTACTTGTCTTTGTTTTCTTTTGATTTTAGGTTCACCACAACAACATATTTTCTGTTCTAGCTACTCATCAATCACCACAAGTTTGAAGCGAGATCACACCCTCCTTGTGTTCGACCCCGACTACAACACAGCTGTGCACTTGCAGCTCATTTTGGTTGGGTTATAAATATTAAAACTTGAAGCTAAACCCAGCCACACATCAAGTTTTTGGCGCCGTTGCCGGGGAGGCTGTCGCTTTTCCTTCAAACTTTTTGATTGATTTTTAGTCTAGTTCTTACTTTCTTGCACTTTACTTTCTGTTTTTCATAAAACCTTAAAAACTCATAAAAATTTTACTTGAATCTCTTCCTTTGTGTGTTTTAGGTGGAAGACAAGAAGACCTAACTCCAACAACACACTAGAAGAGAAAGAATGGGCTTGATGAGCTTTTATGCACATCCCCCACCGGTTAGTCCGCACAAAGTGGAAGTGGACTACATTGATGGAAACTTTGTGTATCATGGCCAGCACGTCTATCAAGGAGCTCAACACCAGCCTAAGAAACATGTCTACCCTCAAGGGATCTGTCAAGTGAAGCTGCCTTTCACTTTCCCTCAAGCTGTTGCACCGGCTCAACAAGAAGAGAAGATAGATGTAGTCTTGGAAAGATACATGGAGGAGCAAAGGCAAATCAACAAGAACCTCAATGAGAAGCTAAGTCATGGGTTCACTGATCTTTACAGCAAGCTTAAGTCTCTCTCCACTCGTGTCCAGAAGTTGGAGGTTTACACCGTCCTAACCGCGGAAGCCGTAAGGAAGCAAAATGAGGTAAACCCTCAAACATTTTGTGGTGCTGTTCTATCTAAAGAGAACCAGCTCGCCCTTGTCCCTACACCATCTCAAGAAGGAGAAAAAGAAGCTGATCCTAAGGAGAGCCAGAAACCGGAGCTGTTTCCAGGGGAGTCAAGAAGAGCTTACACCGGTGCGATCATAGACTTCATGAGAAGCCGCATGTCACTAGGAAATATCCAACAAGATGTTTTCTGTCAAAGCATCGACTTCAAGACAGCACCAAGAGAGATCAAGCTGCCACCGGATAAGACTTCTAACATGCCAAAGAAAGGAGCCATAATGCCTAAAGACGCCAAGGAGAGTGACCCCTATCCAAAACCGAAGGTGGCCATGAAACCGTCAACGCTGAAACATAAAGATGCCTTCAAGGATATCTACTCGGTTTTTCTCCATACCTTGGACGAAAATGAAGCTGATGAGGAGCCTGATGGCGTACATAAGCCCTTTGCCAAGATGAAAATCCTTACCCCTAAGGATCCGTACCCAAAAGAAGCTCACACCGCAAAGGAGAAGCTCATGAACACCTTAAAGCTCTTCCCGAGGGCATTTGTCTTCAAAGATGGCATAGGAGATGATCTTGGCGTGCCCAGACCACCACGAAAGCCCCCTGATCCGGAGAATGGAGAAGCTAAAGGGATCCCAAACCCTTTAGTTGAGCTCATCCGCACCTAAAAAGAAAAAGGAGTCAAGCTAAATGACTTAAAACAAAGCGCTTTGTGGGAGGCAACCCACATGGTTTTTATTTTCATTTTAAATTTTCATATCATTATTGCATGCATAACTACTTAGTTTTATTTTTCAGGGATTTTTAAAATTGCATAAAAATACAAAAAAATGTTTTTAGGATGAAGAACCAAAAGGAGACCAAAACAAGAAAGTGACCCACCCTTTGTTCCCACCCTTGTAGAAGACGAAATCTCCAATCAAGGTAAGTAAATTCTCCTCATGCATTCATTAAAAACCATCTTTGATCCTCACTTGATAGGCATTTGAACCTTGAACTTCATTAGATACATTTAATGCTTTAAATTGTTTAATATTGATGGTTAATGAATAAAATGAATCTTGACTTGTCAAACTGAATTATACATTGATTTCACTGATGGTAAAACTATTTCAGAACTTTGGGATCCCCAACCAAGACCCAACATGTTTTTATAGTTTATACCATATTCTCTTAGATTGTGAACTTCAAGTTGGTTACTTGGAGATCTCAATCTAAGACCGGACTTAATAGTGGTTTCAAGTGTTTTGCAAGGACTTAACTATTTGACAGGAGGGATATCAAGGAGAGTTGCTGAAACCAACCAAAACCACAATCCATATGGCGGTTTAAAGGCGGTTTCAATGGAGGATCACAACAAGGCACAAGAAACAAGGTGGGCACGACCTGGAAAATAAAACGGAGGATACAAGAATCACTTCGGTCGAAGAAAATCACAAAACGGTCGAGTAGATTTCAAGATATCCCATCCGGCGAGATTCTCTCGGCCAAACGGGTGCAAAGGAGGACAAACATCAACCATCTCCCAAACCACGTGACCGATGTCCACCAAACTTCACAGGCGGCTACACAGCACCATGTTGGTCGGCAAATCCAAAAGATAGGACGGAGAAATGTTGACGGATCAAGAGATATGCAAAGTTGCCTCATCCGGTCGATAGCGGTGCACCGAAGGCCGACAAAAACCAAATCACGGCATAGGTACGCCGACCAGCTGGAGATGAATACTTGGAGCTTAAATATCACTATTCCAGAAGAGATTCAACAAACGAACGAGCCAAGTTCAAGGATGGTCAAGAAACTCTTCCCGGAGCCGAATGGACCACTTTGTGAAGGAACTCTCAATCCGCTCGTTCGTTTGGCCTCAAACTTCACCGGTGTCCATAAAATATGAGGTTGGTCGATGAAATTTCAATATGGGTCAGTAAAATCTTCACGGTTTGAGCTGTGGTTCATGGCACTCTTCTCGGGTCGACCAAATGAGCCCAACTCGACCAAAACGCCAACCGGCGAGAATCAGGCCTGGAAATTCAAAACTCACCGACCAACCATGTCCAAAGAGGAGCCCTATTCAGTTATCCGACCCTGCTCTTCATCACAATTGGTCATCACTTGGTAACATCATCCTACACTTTCCCTTTTCAAATTTATTACATATTTTTCTCCTCTTAATCTGATTTTTCTTACACCGGGACGGTGCAAGTTAAGTCTGGGGGGATTATACTAATAAGTTTGTTCATTTTGGCATTTCATCTTGCATCATTTTTCTTTTCATCGAGTCGTTTTTATTGAGTCAAAACTTTTGTCGAGAATTATGACTTTATCTTGGACCTAACCATTGTTGTGTCTGTGTTTAAGTGACCATTGATCAGTATTTGGCAGCTTACTTCATCACATGTGCACCATGAGTGGATTGATCTACCAAAAACGTCCACATCTCCAAGGGCTTAAGAAGGATCCATCTTTGACTCCGCACCTTAATGAACTTAACCTTCTCGGCTAGGGGCTTGGTTTTACAAAGAGCACGACTCCTCATCCTCACCAACAAGTGAAAGTCTGTGTGAGTTCGGTTTCCCCTCTCTCTCCCCTTCAAATTTAAGAAAAAGCATCAAGGTCCAAGTAACCGGGGATTAGGTGGCAACCACCATCAATACTCGCGTCTATGGAAGACCTTTTGATCCAAGTAACCGGGGATTAGGTGGCTACAACCATCAATACTCGCGTCTATGGAAGATCCATCAAAAACCTCCACAAAGAGGAGAAGAAGTCGAATAAAAAAATTACCATGCTACCCTAAAAAAGGGATGAATCGACTTAAGGAGTGAGAAGAGAGAGAGGTGAAACATGAGCCAAGACAAGTGTCTAAACACAAGAGGATGAGTAAGAGTTCCTAAACCCCTTGATCGATATCCCCTAGTTGAGACCACACCTTTAGAAACTAAAGGAGTCAAAGGTTGCGAATTTGGATGGCCTAAAGAGAGGTGGATTGCTTTGGGATGATTGCAAAACTCATGGTATGTACTTCCTTGTTCTTAATTCTCAATGCCGCTGCTGATTCATGTGGATTACTAAAACAAATGTCAACGTGGATTTCCAAAAGATTTGAGAGTTCTCACGTTTTCAAACCTCTTTTCCTTTCTTAGTTTGCTTGAGGACAAGCAAAGGCTAAGTCTGGGGGAGTTGATATCATCATATTTTACATGTTTTCACTAAGTATTTATTGGTGTTTTCAAGTGTTTTCAATAAGGTTTTATACCTTTGGAGGTAGTTTTCTTGTATTTGTTGGTTTTGGAGTCTTAACAGGTTAAAACATCAAAAAGGAATCAAAAGGGAGCAAAAGAGCCTCAAACCATGATCCATGCAAGTTTCCAAGCCAAGAGCCTCAACAAAACTCCATTTGTCTGATTCTCGCATTCGGACAGAACCGGAGCATCCGAAAGATAACCGCGGCAAGGGGTCTTCCCGACGTCCAAAAATAATGATCTTGGTCTTGCTGGATATATATTTGAGTCATGCATCACAGAGAAGTGGAATCAAGCCATTTGGATCAACCATCAGGGAGAAAATCATTTTATACCGAGACATGTCCGGTTAGCGACAAGATGAAGCCCATGGAGGATCTCGCGTGTCTAATGGCCCAGAACACCGCGGTATAGGCCTTGGCTCGCTTGAGAAGAGGCTTAGCTATTATTTGGAGGCTTCCTTGGCGCAATCCCGGCCCATTCACGTCGCAAAACTTCATGACCAACTCATCGGAAAGTTTCCTTTTCCGGCACCTCATTACCCTAGGCGACTCCAGCCTATAAATACAAGTTTTTAGCCTCACGAAAAAGGAGTGTCTCGTGCAAGAGGAGAGTGGCCGTCAGAGAGAGAGAGAAGCCCTAGAAGCTCGCCATCTAGGAGGAGGAGAAGGAGGCGCCACTCAAGTCTTGCTCTTGCACAAAAACCTTGTTCTTGTTCTTTTCATCTTTTCCTTTTCTCTTCTAAGTTTTGTATTGGATTCAAGAGTTATCAAGGGAGATTTCGACTTGTTCTTCAACAGAGAAGCTTCTTCTATCCCTTATCTCTTACTTATACTTGTGATTATGCTTTCAATCATTGCTTGCTTGTTTGATTGCACCATCTCCGAGTAGATTCATTTGTTAGGCGAGGTAAATCAATGAAACTTGTATTATGTGATTGGCGGTTGCAATTGGGACTTTTCTTCATGAACTAATCTTCACCTTTATTTGAACTTAATGCATGATTGCTTTACCGTACATCTAGCAATCTGATATAGGGTTGATACACTCTCCAAAAGCTTGTTGTATTGCCGGAACTAGTATTTGGTGAGCTACGCGTCTTAGGTAACGAAAGCTAACCTAAGGAGTCTAGTGAACTCTATCATTACTTGAACCATTAGTGCATGTTTACAGCTTGTAATAACCATCGAAAGTTGAGTCTATTAGGTTGTTTAAACATAGTGTTCGGAGCCACGAAAGTGGAAAGAACATACCTTAGTGTTTTGTGTTCAAGATAGTTCATAATGAAATACCAATGCAACCATCACTTCATTACATGTTTTCAAAGATTATCCTTTGCCTAACTCTTTCTCTTAATTGTTAACAACCTCTTTTACTTACTTGTCTTTGTTTTCTTTTGATTTTAGGTTCACCACAACAACATATTTTCTGTTCTAGCTACTCATCAATCACCACAAGTTTGAAGCGAGATCACACCCTCCTTGTGTTCGACCCCGACTACAACACAGCTGTGCACTTGCAGCTCATTTTGGTTGGGTTATAAATATTAAAACTTGAAGCTAAACCCAGCCACACATCAATAGTGCGAAGAGGAAGAAAGGCGCAACAAAGGAGAAATCGCCGGAGTTTGCCGAAACCGTTGAGCAGGATATGGACGAGTCGGTGATTCCCCGGCCTTATGGAATCCAAGGCCGCATCCGTATCCTCCGAAGGATGAAGTTTCTCCCGATGCGCTATCCACACGGAGAAACGCTCAGGGAGCTCGGGATAGAGGAGGATGTGGAAGACATTTTCTTCCAAACTGAGCTTGGGGAGTTCATGAAGCTCGCCTTACCGGCGTACAAGCACCAAGCGATCCAATTCCTCGCGTCCTTGAAGGTGAGACGACACCCGGCAGCAGCCACAGCAGACGTTAAGAAAGATGGGCCGGGGTTTATCACCTTTGAGCTTTCCGGAGCGGAACACCGGTTGAGCATAGCCGAGCTAGAGGGGATCTATAAACTGGAGGAAGATGTCGGTTCGGATACTGAGATATGTGTCCCTGGATCAGAGCTGATAATCCTATGGGGAATGATTAGCTCGCGGCCTTACCAAACCTCGGCAAACAAAAGTAGTCATATCCGCAGCCCAGCCATCCGCTACGCACACAAGGCGATTGCCCACAGCCTCTTTGCACGACACGAGTGTGCCAACGTCACCAAGCAGGAGTTCGAGCTTATCGACATCTCCCTTGAACAGAAGTTGCAGACGCTGGACAACGGCGAGGACATGCGTGGCGATCTGAAGAGGGCCAGCAAAGCTTGGGCGATTCTAGACTCCTTCAAGCAATGCATGCGGAATGCAGAGCTTGCTTATGAACAAGGGAAGATCAAGGACTCTTATCTCGCAATCGGGAGCATGATCACTCCAATCCTGCTCGCAACCAACGTACCGTTGCCAGCGCCGACGCACCCGCCTCAGTTCATGGATATCGCCTACCTCAACAAAACCTGGTTTTTGAGGGGAATGCACAACGGGAAGCACGTCTATCGGTTCGAGCACCCTACTTTTGGCGTCTCGAAGATCCTCCTCCCGAACAAGGAGCTCACAAGCCACGACACCAGAGCCGGGATCATCTTCCTTCCCACAGCTCACCAGCTGTTCATGGACGGAGGCGATGCGACAGTGAACGAGGAACAGGGGAACGACGAAGGAGAGCCTTCGGAGAGTCAAGCGAGCGGGCAAGACGACTTCGACTTCATCCCTTACAACGCCAGCGGCAGCGCCCCAGCCATAGTCAAAGCTCATGAGCACATCCGGCTGTTGCGTAAGGGATTCAAGAAGCAGGCTGAGCTAATCAAGAAGCTCACCGAGACGGTCAATGTCCTGAAGGCCAAGCTTTCGTGCACATCGCCGAAAGCAACTGAGACCGTGGAGCCGGTGCTACGGAGAAGCAGGCGCAAAAGGAGAACTGGCGGATCACCACCCCCGACGTCATTCACTCAGCCGATCGACCTCGATGAGACACCCACACCACCCGACAACAGCCCCTAAAAGGTACAACTCCTTTACCATTGTACATACCGTTTTATTTATCTATTTTCCATATGCATTTCATATTTTATTTTTGTTACATTGATCTCTCTTTCACGCTTCTATTTGCACAAGGGACCGTGCAATTTAAGTTTGGGGGAGGGGTCAATAGCATTTGACATTGTTTTCTATTTTCTTATTTTCAATTTTCCATCTTTGAGTCTCATATGCATTTCATCTAAGGCATAGAAAATACCAAAAAAATTGAAAATTTTTCGAAAATTGCATAACACAAAAAGAATCATCACTTGCATTTACATAGTAGGATTGAGTCTAGATGCATTTTCCATGACCATTTGCATATGCATAGGGGACAATGATAGGACTTTCCATGTTTGAGAAATGCTTTTTGACATCACTTCAATGCTCCAGTTGGAAGTTATTTGATGCATATCGGTTTAGTTTGAGCATTAAAAGAATTCCATACTTAATAACTCGCACCTCGGCATTCATGCTTGATTGAATCATTGCTTTGATTTGAAACTTCACCTAAGCTATTTGGACTTAATATGATCATCTAATTGTCATTCTCATGCATTGAAATTCTTGCTCATGGATTTTGACTCTCTTGGACATTCTTTCTCTTATATTTATCTCTCTCTGTTTGTCCATGTTCATTGATTATCCAGCCCTTAACCAAACCCATTTCTTTCAAACCCAACCTATTTAGCGTGAGTTGTGAGGCCTTTTCCGATTGAGCTAGGCAAAAAGTGTTGAGTTTAGACCGACAAAGCTTAGATTCTCATGTAGAACTAGCTCGTTTTCCTTTGAGCTAGATTAGGCCTAGGTTGTGATTCAAGTTTGGGGGTGAGAGAGTGAGCTGAAAAGAAAAGAGAAAAGAAAGGATTGGAGAGAATAAAAGGGAAGTGTTAAAAGAGTGGTGGCTTATTAGTAAAGATTAAAAGATAGGTAAATTGGGGGCTTGATATAGAGTAAAGGGCGCAAAGCCAAGATTCTCCAAATTGAGTAAAAAGCCCCAAGCCTAAGTAAGAAAGTAGAAAGCCTTAAGCCACAAGAAATTAAAAAGTTGATCCCCTTGTGAATTCCGGAAGTTTCATCCTCCTTGAAAATCCTAAGTTGTTGAGTCTCTAAAGTTCAAAAAGGGAAAGAAAGTGTTGCTCTAAAAAGGGTAGTTAGGACTTGGGAGGGACTTGTTCTTACAAAGCTTTTAAGACCTTATGTCTTGGGTAGATGGGAGTCTATCTTTGTACCATCCTAGGTCCTTACTCTTAGCATTTTGCCCAAGCTCAATTCTTCTTGAGAGATCCCTTATGTGCTTCATGAAACCACCAAGAGAAAAAGAGCCTAACCCTTGAACCAAATGAGCAAGTTTCGATTGCATGAGTTTTGATTCACGGTTTTGAGCTTAATTGAATGTAAATAGGTGAAGTGGATTTGAATGCACGTTTCGTCATGGCTGATGTCGGTTTGTCGCTGAATTGAGTGTGTGAGTAATCTAATTTGAATTGCTAAGACCGGTTGCATTTCATAATTCCCAACTTGAGCATTGAGATGATTTCTTCGAGCATATCTTTTGGATTTGAGTCCCCGCCCAAATCAACTTCTTTCTGACTTTGTTCTACCTTGCTTGAGGGCAAGCAAGATTCAAGTTTGGGGGAAGTTGATGTCTCTGTATTTTGCATCATTTAGGAGCATATTCCATCAAGTTTCACCCCCATATTAGCTCATATCTTTAGCATTTTAGTGTAAATCTCTTGCATTGTACAAACTCATGGCATTTAGGACTTGCATTGCATTAGTTGTGCATTTGGGAGTTGTACCAGGTGTTTTGGAGCTGAAGAGGGGGAAATGGAGTGAAGATGAAAAAGGGGTGAAGTCTGGGCGCAAACAGGATGAGAAGCAGGATGAGAAACAGGATGACAAACAGGTTGAGAACCTGTTTGCCGACGGAAAGCTGAGCATTGACCAAAAGAAGGGAGTTGACCCGCGTTTTACCTGATCTGTTTTGAGCTGTGCGAATTGGGAAGGAAGAAGGGTCAACTTAAATGAGTTGACTGAGGTTTCCCTTTGTACCTCACTATAAAAGCCCTTAAACCTAATTTCTTTGGATCTTATCTTGTAATTTTCTCTTTATCAAGAACACAAAAACCTTTGTTTAAGCTCTAAGCTTGATTTTGTACGAATTGCTTTGGATTTCTAATCAAGTTTAGTCATTTCATCTTGCGTTCTTCTTGTCTTATTTAGTTTCACGCTTTCCTCTCTTTCTATCTATGATTAGGACCCTTTCCTCTCTAGGATTTGGTGTTCTTGTTATGGGTAGTGAGTAAATCATCTTGGGTCTTGAGGGATGAGATAGATTAGAAGAAATTGGGGTTTGATTGAGTGTCTAGAGGGTTTTAATCCTTCCTTAAGGTCCTTCTTTGCTGGGTTTGCTTAAGGCTAGACCTTCTTTGATCACTTAGATCTAGATCCAAGGTTTTTCTCACCACGGGAGTGGGTGAAAAGCTGGACCGACCAGCAAAGAGATGAGCTTGTCCTTCACACGGGAGTGGTTGTTTGGAGAGCTCATCGGACTAAGGGAGTTGGCGTTTAAGGCTGGCTTGCGTCGTCCAGCTAACGGGAGTTAGATCCTTGGGCTGGCGCTAGCTTAGGGGTTCTCACCACGGGAGTGGGCTAACCTTTCTCCTTGAACTCCCTTCCTAGGACTTAGCTCTATTTGAGTTTCTAGACATTTTATTGACCCCTAAGATCTTGTAATCGATTGTCTCATCCCAAGACTCTCTCTTTTATCTTCGAAGTTTACATCCTTCACTTAGTCAAACGTTTATTGCATCTTGTTTCTTGAATTGCATTCATTCTAGATTACATTTACGGTTTTTATTGCATTTAAGTTATTGTTCCAAGTTCACTTGTTACATTTAAAACCATTGCTCTTGACTTGATCATTTCTTGCATTCGAAATTGTTTTCAACTAGCTCCATTATGGATTGACTCTCAAGACCACAATGACATGAGTGGGATTGTTAATTGAACACGCAAAAATCCTGTTTCAGGCGTTATCCCCAATACCTACACCACATAACGGTTTCCCTACAGAAGCTTTGTTTACTAATATGGCTCATCTATTCTGGCACTTACCTAACGATGATAGAATGTTGATGTATCCATGGCTTCTTTGGTATATTTGGAAAGATCGGAACGAAACCGTCTTCTCAACGCCGGATCGAGATCCTCGGAAAGTTGTGGAGATGGCGACAACAGAGGCAGTGACATGGGCAAGGGCCCAGTCTAGTGAACGGGTAATACCTTTGAGCTCAGAATCATTGGTAGAATCCGATAGAACCGGAGAACGATGTCAGATCGATGGATCGTGGAAGGAGACAGAATGTCGTGCAGGACTTGGTTGGGTTAATTATGATTTACAAAGAGGATTCAAGTTGTGTGGCACGAGCAATTTACGGCGGAGTTTATCACCATTACAGACGGAGGTAGAAGCACTAGTGTGGGCCATGCAGTGTATGCTCAGACAAAATAAACGGACGATGGTGTTTGAAACGGACTGTTCTACTCTGGTGAAGATGGTGTCTAAACCTGATGGGTGGCCGGCATTTACAATCTTACTTAATGAAATTGAGAAATGCAGGAAGTTGTTTATCTCCTTCTCCATAATTCACATACCGAGGATAAACAATACAAAGGCGGACAAGCTAGCACGGAGTGCTCGAGATCTACCTTACGATTTGTATTATGTAAATTCAGTTCCACCAGTTTGGGTTTCCGATCTGGCTTAGGAATTTAGGCTGCTGACAAAAAAAAAAAAAAAAAAAAACATGTGAGGTCTAAGCAAGAGGTCTATGCATTAATTAAATCTGAAATTTAATTTTTTAAAATTATAGAAAATATTTTGATGGAAAATTTGTATTCATAAATAATACATAAACAATTACCATATAAAATAAATTTGCATGCTAATAAGTCAATTTAAATTAACAAACACAAATTATGTTAGAAACTTGTAAAACCTTGAGAGGTCTACCAGTGAGGTCTACAAAAAGAATGAATCGTAAAATTAAATTATAAAATTAATAAAACTTAATTTGATAATTAACTTGTATGCATAATTAATTCGTATACATTTGACATCTATTAAAAATAAAATTTACTAAAAACGAATTAATCTATAAATTTCATGAGACGAAACTAGGGAGAAACGGTTTCTCATGAACAAGGGGAAAAAGTTTATATGTTCTTTGGACTTTGATCAACACCACCTCGATGAGACCGTACTCCATAAATCAATCAATGTGAAAATCTTGTGCTCCTTGAGATCTGGATGCGTGTGTAGTTGGTGAAAGCTGTGGTGGTATTACAAAAAGATTGTTCAAATTAAACTCGTTTGAGTGGTCTGGAGATTACTAGTCTAGTCACTACAAGAGGTTCTAAATGTAAGTGAGGTCATATCTATTCAACCCTCTTTTTCAATACTTGGATTTCTGTTTTGTTTGAGGACAAAAAAGTCTCACCATAAGTATTCTCTGCATCTCCACTGCAGATTTAAGTCTGGGGGGAGTTATATGTTAGTAATTGTTATTGGTAACAATGAACGTCCATTTTGAATAATTTTATCTTATAATGAAAGTTAGAAACCGAGAAACACATCCAACTTTCATGTTACCTTATTGAATAAGATAGGTGAAGGAAAAAGATAGGGTAACTACTCCTTTTCTATGTGTTGTTGTTGGATAATTGGAATTGTTGTGTTTCAAAATCCTTCATAGAGGCTCTAAGTTAAAAGGTTTTAACACTGTAAAAATCAAAACAGAAGAAGGAAAAAAATACTAAACACAAGCAATCAAAGTTTTGAGTATCTTCCTCTTATGTGGTTTTTGTCTGAACAAAACATTAATACAGCTCCTATATTTCTAGATTAGATACAACAAAACGTACGTCCAAAACGGTTTTCTCCTTCTCTCTTCTTGACCTCGGAAATAAACAAAATTACTGTTCTTTGATTGTTGCATCATCTTCCATTCCGAAATTAGTAGTCTTGATCAAATTAGTCTTCTCATTGTCGCCAGAAAGCAAGAAATTCTCTTATGGTTTTAGGATTGTGTAAAGAATTGTTTTGTATTGCACTATTTTCTTTAACAGTTGAGTTACCTAAGCTCCTTTTTACCCAGATTCAAGAAGCTTTAATTTGAAATCTAAATACGTTATGTGCTCTGTGTCTTTGAGTTCTGCGGTTCCTTTGATCCATAAGCTTCTCTAGATTTATATCCCGAACATAATAATGTTAAGATACCAACTCGTATTAGTCTCTTAACAACGAATTACACTAACGTAACAGAGACTCCGATAACGTATTGATCCTTCAACCTTAAGAAAAAACTCCTGAGATTGCCTCAATTGTAGAGAGAAACTCTCTCTCAATCACCAACACAATTTCATAGAAGAGAATATATCTGAATTCCTTTGTCAACAGAGCCAGAATAAGACCAAGCTACCAAGCTCCCCATAAAAGTCACTCTATACGGTTTCAGGCCTCGGTCCATCCGCAATTGATTGAAAATGGCAAGGGAACTCAGCTGCTCTGCTGTTTCTTGCCAAGCCCATTATCACGTTGTTCCAAAAAAATCAAATATTTATCATCTTCGGCTAGTTTCTTAAATTGGTCGTAAACGTGTTTTCCACTTTGTTTTCACATTAACTCATCGGTTTGGCTGATTTGAGAAGAATCGGCTTGTGAATTCCATTGTAATTAACTTAATTTATTAATTTCTTTTGATATAAATCTCATTTAAAAAGAAAAACATGTGACAAGTCTCTTAAATGCCACCGAGAAACAAATCACGCTTCGCTGAAGAAAATAACCTGTGCTCATCTCATTACTATCATCACATGGTTTGTTGATAGAAACAAATCACGCATCGCTGAAGTAAATGTGAAATGAAACAAGAATAAGTGTTATAAGATACATGGTTTGTTGTCAAATAATAGTCCAATGAATTTATAAATAATTTTGTGCCTAAGTCAGTCAATATAATACGTATACAAAAGTTCTGGTTTGAGCTTGAGCTAACATAATCATAAAATATTGGCATATACGTATACAAAAGTTATGGCTTTAACATGCATAAGTTTTTGACGCCTTCTTATAGAAGTGTATAAACAAATGATGTGAACTCATTAGCAATTTAACAATAATTCAACCATCTAGATTGTGTGATTATTGTATAGTAGAGTCTAATAGTCACTATAGGTGGCTCTGAATCATCCTCATAATAAATGAGTGTTTAATAATGAAAAGGAGTAGAGAGGACAAAGGAGGACATAGCCACGTAGGTCCATTATCAAACTTTTTTTTTTTTTTTTTGGTATGAGTCCATTATCAAACTTTCAAGTGAATATTGATGCCAGCCACCGCCAAAACAGTTGATTCCATGCATGTTTCTTTGCTTTTTCCTTCTTTTCGTGCCTTCTTTTAAACCACCCATTTAACTTTTTTGTTTACTTCTTTTTGTTTTGGTTAGATTCCAAGATTTTGGAGAAAAATATGAACTTAAATCTAATAAAACTCCACAAAATATATCCTTCATAATTAGGAGCGTAGATACAGAAAATGAATGTGAAACCTGAAAACTAAAGAATATAAAAGCTCTCCTCTTAATATTAATATATCTATTTTCTACTAATTTATAAGAGAAATAAATTAAAATACAAAAAAACTACCATTATCCACGTTATTAATATGATCTTTACCTTTCAAATTACTGTGGTTATTATCACCATTATGATCGAGTTTAGCAAATATTTCATGGACGAATTTCTCAACGTCGATTTTCGAACTTTCATAGTTCTCCGGCGCCGGAATATACGGTGGTCGAGAAACTTTAACCACCAGATCCCACTCCAAGCCACTAAAGAAACCGTGTCCCTTGATTCCATCCACATTAATCCTACGGCTAGGATCCTTCTCCAACAGTTTTTTCAACAAGTCTCTTAGCGGCGTCGTTTCACCGACCAAACACGGTGATTCAGTTAAAATCTTCAAAAACGTCTCTTTCCGGTTCGATCCCCTAAACGGCGTCGTACCGTACAACATCTCGTATAAAACCACTCCCAACGACCACCAATCGACGGCGAAGTCATGGCCACTTCCGATGATTACCTCCGGCGCAACGTACTCCTCAGTTCCAACGAACGAATTCAACTTCTCTCCCGCTGACTCGGCTACTGTCGAAACCGAGTCGTCCGGTGAGATTCCCGAGTTACAGAAAACGGAAAACGGGAAAAACCGTTCCTTATTCGTCCCGGTCGAGTGTCTGGCAGTCGCCGGCGAAGATTGCGGTGTTCTCGGAGCAAGATTCGTGGAGAGATCGAAGTCCACAAGCATTAAATGACCGTTCTCTTGAATCATCACATTGTCTGGTTTCAAATCTCTGTATACGATTCCTTGATTATGCAAATACTCAAGTGCGATTATTAGCTCCGCTGCATAAAATCTGGAGAATTTACAAAATCATTAGTGAAGGAGAAATTTTGTAAAACATATTGAAATTTTTGATTTAAATTTACCTTATGATCTCGTCGGAGAACATTGCTTCCGATTGCTTCTTCCTTAGAGTATTGAGATCTCGACCAGGACAGTAATCGATCGCGTAACCGACAACTTTATCTGTCGATAAAACTCCATGAAGACGAGGGAACAGAGGATGGTCGAATCGAGACAAGACTCCTTGTTCGAAACTCACGCGCTTGTTCTTGTTCTTCTCGATTGATTCCTTGAGTATGACTTTTAAAGCAAGCCATTTTCCGGAGACGTTATCGGATCTCACTAAGAAGACAACTCCTTTAGAGCCACGACCTAGCGCTGAGAAAACTTCCAGGCCGTCGAAGTTGAGAGCCGGAATTTGGTTTTCCGGTGGTGGGAGGTTGTTATCGCTCATCGCTGGGATGAGCAGAGTTTGTTTTGTGTATTGTAACTTGTAAAAATGCTTCAATTGTGTCTCTGTCTCTTTTAATTTTGGTTGTTGGTTTTTCGTGAGTAGCTTTATATATAAAGAAAGGTT
The DNA here is from genome assembly GCA_026724425.1 of Erythrophleum ivorense. Taxonomy (NCBI): domain Eukaryota; kingdom Viridiplantae; phylum Streptophyta; class Magnoliopsida; order Fabales; family Fabaceae; genus Erythrophleum; species Erythrophleum ivorense. The sequence goes on from JAIUCV010000084.1 coordinate 2,600,536, forward strand.
ACGCTTTTGGGAAGGTTTACTTGTTTTGATTTTTGACTCCTTGCCGCTCTTTTAATTCTACTTATTTACAACTTTACTTCTTCTCGAATTCCTTTTACAAAATACGTTTTCGTCCAAGCAACAGATTTGGCTTGGCTTTTCAAACGAAAGTGTTTGCGTCTGTATTTATACCCACTTGAGCCAATACGGGGTCAAGTGACACCATTAATATTTTGTAAAACTTATATATTAGTTAAAATTTGTTAGGTTTTTAGAAAGAAATGGTAAAATAAAATACTATAGACCCCATCAAAAATATGGACTAATATTACCCAAATTAAAAATATTTTGAAAACTAACCTCTTTTTAAAAATGGTGGAAAACTAATCTTATTGATATTCAAAATTACCAAAATATCTTTAATTTTGGGGGAATTTCATTTTATGTACCCAAACATTGTTTTTTTTAAAAAAGTATACCCAATATGACTTTTTAACCAAAAGTATACCCCAAGGGGTGTAAAATGACCATTTACTCTTTTATGAACAAACAATAAACGAGTGTCGAAATGACCATTTTACCCATGGTGGCGAAGTCTACATAAGAAGTTTACGTAAAGTAGACTTCTAAACGAAGTCTACAACGCCTTAAAATCTTAAATTTAAATTATAAAATTAAAGAAAAATATTTAAACCAAACAAATTATACATAAATAAGACATTAAAGTTTGACATCTTTTAAAAATAATTTTGCTTATAAATGAATTACCCTAAGTACAACAAAGACAAAGTAAGTCACAAACCTAGAAATCTGAAGAGAAGTCTGAAGAGAAGTCTACACATGAAGTCTACTAAATTACAAAATCTTAAATTTTAATTTTAAAATTTATTAAAAATATTTTTCCAAGAATTTTTTGTCAGTAATCTAAGTAAATACAAATGTCATCTATATAAAATACAAACTCAGTAAAATGTATAAGCTTATAAGTTTCATGAGTATTTGGTCCAACAAGGATAGAGTATAGGTTTGAAGATTAGGGTTTGGTAGTATAAATTGTTAGGGTTTAGACAAATTTTTTTTGAAAACAAAGTTTACATGTTGTCTAATCATTTAAGGTTCATATATTTTTGTTGTTTATAGTGTAGATTGTGTATATGCAAAGAAAACTAATCTATGCTATAAGTTTTTATGTAAAACATTCGATTTAGTGTTTAGGGTATGGCAGACTTCGTTTGTAGACTTCCTATGTAGATTTCGTGAAGAAGTCTAAAATCCAAATAAAACCGAGCGGGAATCGAAATTATTTAGGCGGGATTTAATTCAGAGACTGTAGACTTCTTTGGTATACTTCCACTGTATATTTCTAGAAGAAGTCTACATAACCGGAATTTTAAATTAAACCGGGATGATTTACCCTCATATATAAACAGAGTTACAACCATAATAACCTAATTTTGATAAACTAAAAAACTCCTCCTCTCTAGAACGGCGGCGCTTTCCTTTCCTCTCTCACGCTCTCACCATGAACCTCCAATCTTCTTTTTCCTTCTTCTCCAATCTTCTTACGCTCAAGGGTATTACCCAATTCTATGCTTTCGTTGAAGAGCGCCAGAAGATTCATTGCTTAAATACACTTTTCTCCAAGGTTAGATCTGAACTAAGCATTCATTGTTTGGTTTTTGTTTTCCTTAGCTGGCGCTTACTCTCTTCTTCTCTGCAGCTGCAAATTTTGTTTCCGTGGTTCTCTTGAGGTCGGAGTTCCCGTCACCGCCGTTCACTCCGTCGGATCTGTTAGGTTGTGCGACGCTATTCTCTCATCTCCGGGTGTTTCGCTCTTCGATTCAGCCCACCCCTCCACCGAATCCTCCAGATCAACCAGATCTGCCGGACTCTCGATATAGTCCTCCGTCTATCTCATCGTCATGTGCCATCGTGAAATCCGTACAGATAATGGCTTAAGCTTGAGAAAAAATGAGTTTCTTGTAGGCATATATCTACGGTGGAAAGCATATATCTCAAAGCCATGTAAGTATTTTGAGAGTAAATGAGTTTGTTTGTCTGTGAGATGGATGTTAAGCTTGATTCTTTCAATCTGTTTCTTGTAGGCGCTTGATCTGCCTCACAGGGGTTTGGTGTCTCCTCTGATCATATCCGGCCTCCTCCTTCCATCGCGGGTAGACTTCTCGTGTAAACTTCACGAGTAGACTTCTCGTGTAGACTTCACGAGTAGACTTCTCGTGTAGACTTCACATTATTTTTTAAAAATTACAAATTCAATGTTTACTGATGAATCTTGAGCATGTATGGGTTGTTAAAGTTAAAGGTTTTCTCGTGTTTCTTTAGTGTTAAAGCTAGAAACTGATGTTTTGCAATGTTCACTGATGAATCTTCTCCCTCTGTCTTTTTTGGTCCACTAGTGATTCTCTGGACAAAGAAGAAAGTCTATAAACTGATGTTCTATTTTTTCTTTTCGCTTTCAGCCTAATCTCCGTGACAAACGTGAGACGCTTTGGTGTCTTGTACGTGGGAAGAAGTTTCCTGTGATAACTGATGAGCTTGTAACCTTTAATATCAAAGGAAGATGTGACTTTGAACAAGACTTCGTAACCTGTAAATTATCAGTTTTTGTTCTCGTGTTGCTTGTCTTATTTTGTGTTTTGTGTTTCAACTTGAGTTTCTCTGTTATCTACGTGTTTGTTGGGTCTTTTACTTTCCTTAAATCTGTTTTAATTGTTTGAAAGACATTGATCTTTTTGTTGGTCGTCATCATCTGTTTTAATTAACCATAACTTGATGCGTTATGTTGATTTGTTAGGCTATTCCCATGATACTTTTGAGGGTCTGGAAATTTTGGTGCTTTTATATTGGGTTGATATTGGTTTTTTTTTGTTTTAGATTGCAGCTATTGTCAATGTACTTCATAGCAAAACAGATGAGGATTAGTGTAAGAGCTATATTCGTCGAAGCCGTTAATGGTGGTTATCTTGAAGAGATTTGATGAGGAGAAGCCCATAGTTTCTCCACGGCTTGTCTCTGATGTGATGAGGATGAGGAGAATGAGCGGCATTGTAGAAGTAGATGCTAAGTGTTGTAAAACCAATTAAAATTTAATGATATACATATTGTATATTGTACTAGAACGGACCAAGTTCGAACAAATAATTATACTTTATTTGTAGATTTCATTAATAGACTTTTCGTGTAGACTTCACATTTTTTTTATAAAAAAACTCAAATTTAAGTGGACTAAAAAAATACAAATTCAAGCTCATCATGTGTACAACCATCCCTCAAAGGATAGACTAATCTTGTTTATATCTTAAACAAGTTACAAACTTCCTATGGAGATTTAGCCATCTTTATCTTTAAAAACTTACGTATTAAAAGAAGAAAATTTGTCTAAGACCTGATATTAGGAATCAAGCTACAAGTATAAGAAAAAAAATTCTAGTCAACCCCATAATCATCTTTTGCCATTTCAACAAGCTCGACATGGGTACAACCATCTTTTTGACCCATTTTCCATAAACGGCAGCTACGTACACCTTTTTCGAAAAAGAAGACATAACACGTTATTAGTTGAGATATTGACTAAGTAGACATCAGTAAGAAGTCTACTACATAATCACTTACTTTCGAACAAAAACAAGAAAATTGATTTCCTTCTAAATATAATGATTAAGCATGTCAAGATGAAACACATGCAAGTAAACAGGTTAACACAACTTATTGTCTAAGAATTTTTTTAAAAAGTAGTTAGTCATTAGGCACAAATATCGAATTTAAGAAACAGCATCAAAGTAAACTTCCTCTGTAAAGTTTAAATGTAGACATCATAAGGAAGTCTACTGTAGGGTATAGATTTGCAATTGACCAAATCACGACTTTTTGGAGAAGTCTACAACTGAAGTCTACTGGTCAAGGGGTATAGATTTGCAATTGACCAAAGTTGACTTTTTAGAAGTAGACTTCTTTTACCAAAGTAGACTTCAATATGAAGTCTACTTTATGGAGTAGACTTCAATATGAAGTCTACAGATGAAGTCTACTCATCAGGGGTATAGATTTGCAATTGACTAAAGTCAACTTTTTCGAAGTAGACTTCTTTTCTGTATGTAGACTTCATCGTGAAGTCTACTCGAGAAAGTAGACTTCATCGTGAAGTCTACTCGAGAAAGTAGACTTCATGAAGAAGTCTACATACACAAAAGAAGTCTACTTCGAAAAAGTTGACTTTGGTCAATTGCAAATCTATACCCCTGATGAGTAGACTTCATCTGTAGACTTCACAGACAAAAGTCTTCGTGTGGTCAATTGCAAATCTAGACCTTTTCCGAAGAGTAGACTTCTTAGGGAAGTCTACAAACGGGACCCACACTTTTTTGTTGTCAAAGGAAAAATGTAGACTTCTTAAAGAAGTCTACAAGCCCGAAATGTCAAAAAGTCAATTGCAAAACTATACCCTGCGTTGACAAGTAGACTTCTTCAAGAAGTCTACTTCTCGCCGGAGCTTTGAAATTCGCGAAAAACGAACGAAAAGTCACCTTAGAGAGCTCTTCGGTGTCGTCTACGGCGGATTGCTTCTATCTGAAGCTTCAATAGAGAAGCCCAGCCGTCGCCGTGAGCTTGGTGACCGGAAATGGTATCATACAATAACTTGAAATTTTGAGAGATGGATTATAGAGTTTTTTGTGATGAAATTGGAGAGAATAAGGTAGATAAGAAGGTTAGAAGTGAATAGAATGAGATTTAAGTGGTGTAAATGGGAAGAAGAAGCATTAAAAGCTTGATTATGGTTGAAAATGGTTGTTGGATGAATTGAAGTGGATGGCATTTTCGTGAATAAGTGTAGGAGATGAGGTTGGTTTGGACATTATCATTTAAAGTAGACTTCATAAAGAAGTCTACTTAATGGCATTTTTGTGATTATGTTAGAAGGGTAAGGATGATATAGGAAAAATAGGGTGTAAGTATTTTAAAAAATGAGAGGGGTGTAGATCTGCAATTCGGGAAATGTTTAAGTGTAGTTTTGAAATCACCCCTTTAATTTTTGAGAAAATTGCCAAAATACTCCAAAAAAAGCTCTCTTGTCCCATTACTCTTTCACGTTTGGACTTTGTGTCATTACACTTTTTTTTGACAATTTTTCCGTTTTTGACCTTGAATTTGAATGGATAATGTTTTTTTTTAAATAAAAATATTTTTGAATTAAAAAATAAATGGAATAAAAATATCTCATTAAGAAAAACAGATGTCGTCGAACATAGATTCAGATAGTTAGAGAAAAAAAAGGAAACAAAGATTTGAAAAATATTCAGTTGGTATATTTTCTCGAATTTGGTAGAAGATGATTTTTACGAAAGGTAGATGACACTTATTTTAGTAGAACATCTCTGGTAAAAACATGAATACTACGGATTGTAGAAAACTTGTTTTTGGTAGAACACTAATTCTGCGGGTGGTAGAATGAACTGTAATACGTAGGATACGAAAACTACGGTAGGTAGATGTTAGTGTTTAGCGTAGAACTTGAAATCCACTATTAGCAGAAGATAGTGTATTCTGTAGAATATATTGGGAGCAAATTCTACCAAACGGTAAAGCCTATAGTATTTGGTAGATATCGAATTCTGATTTTGGTAGATGTATGAGCTAGCTGTAGATTCTGAATTCTACAGCCGTTAGACTTCCGAGTAACTAGTAGAAAACTAGTAGAAAACGTATTTTACTTTGAGTTTAGAGATTAGTAGAACCAAATAATTTTCTGAACATGAAAACCAATTTTAAAAATGTTCAAATTTTTTAAACAGTCTTTAGATTATTTTTATGAATCTTAGAAATTTTGTCAATATGTAAAAGAGTTTAGTATAAGTTTTTAATTATATTAAAGGGTAATCTTGGCAAAAAAATGACCAAAGTCAAAAAAATGAGTAAAAAGACAAGAGGAGCTTTTTTTGGGTACATTCACAATTCTCCCTTTTTTTATTCATTGATTAACATTTATTTACTTTGGCTTGTCAAAGGGATTGCTAATAAAAGCATCTATTAATCAGCGCCTCTTCCCTTCCTACAAGAAATATGTTGAAAGAAGGCTGTATCTATCATATTAGCAACTTTGGTCTTGAGGAGAAGTTCAATCGACTGAAATTGACAGATCATAAGTTCTCTATTCAGGTTAGTCATCTAACAATAGCTGCAGAAGTATTAGACGACGTGCCTAATATTGAAAAAAAAAAATTCCAAATTCATGACTATGAAAACTTGCTAATGCTGGCCAATAAAAATAAAATACTGCCAATTAGATAGGACCCAAATATGTTTTCTCACTTTTAAAATTAAAAATAACAGTTTTCCAATCAGGACGTAGGTATGTTTCCAGCTTATTATGGTTTAGTTAGAATTATTATTTTATGGTCTGTAATTTGGAAGTAACAATTTGGATCTTCCTACCTTGTTCTATAACTTGTGTAATAAAAAAAATAATTTTTAAAACAATTCCGTTATTACCATTACGGTTCAATCAAAACTCGATTCGGTTTGGTTTTGTACATAAAGCATTTTCTCAATTTCTATCCACCGCCGGAAGAAATCTGTAGGAAATCGACGGAAAGAGGACTCCACTTTTTGAGGGCACTAATCTAAAGTTTTCATTTACCGATCATTGTCGAAAGTTGAAGATCATTGACTACGACGATGTCCAATCTTCCTAGAGATTTGGTAGAGGAAGTAATCTCAAGGGTTCCAGCGACATCTCTGAGAACAATTTGATCAACTTGCAAAAAGTGAAACACTTTATCCACTTGAAGACGGAAGCTTTACAAAAAATCACCTTGCTCACACAGCATCAACTGAGAAGAAGGAGTTTCTAGCGATCAATCCACAACGATAATTCACCTCTAACCCCTAGAGGTAAAATAGTTAGCCTAAACGATTTAGAGAAACAACTATTACAGATCATTCGAGTGTGTCACTGCGAGGGTTTATTGTCATGCACCACAAAAGACTACACTAGGCTTATTATTTGGAACCCTTACTCGGGCCAAACCCGGTGGATCTGCGTTGAACCTGCATATCCAATATATTTTCACCATAGGCTGCATCTATATGGTCATGTTCTCGTATACAACGAGAGCAAAAAATCCCACAAAATCTTGAGGTTTGCTTATGCGCCGTCAAATCTTGGGAAATCTGTGCAAGAAATCTACGATTTAAACACTAATTCATGGAGGATTCTTGATGAAGATCCAGACTGGTGTTTAGAGTATGGTAAGTATGGCCTGTCTTTGAAAGGAAGCAGTCAGCTACTGGTTCGCTATGGATGAGGAATCACGAGGATGTGTTTTGATTTTACCGCCGAGAGATTTGCACCGCGTCTGCCTCTGCCGTTTACGTCTTGGTGTCATGATGCTGTATCTCTATCTAGCGTTAGAGAAGAGCAGCTCGTGGTGTTGTTTCAGAGCAGTGATACACTTGACTTAGAGATATGGGTGACGACTAAGATCGAATCCGAACCCTATATGGAGCAAGTTCTTGACGTTGGATACAGGTGGACCGTTTAAAGAGTTGGAGTTTGAGAGTGGTGGGGGCTTCCTTATTGACGAGGAGAAGAGAAGAGAGCAGTGATTGTTTTTGATGAAGAAAAACATGTGAAAACGCCTCCCACTCGTCACATTCACATAGCTCGCATCTTTGGAGAGAATGGTTACAGCTTGAGAAAAGAAGTGGAGATCGGAGAGATTACCTCAGAGGATGAAGATTTCTTGCATGCGTGCTCTTATCTTCCAAGTTCAGTCTTGTTTTGAGTCTTGGATCTGATGAGAAACTAATATCTTCAAAATTTCTGCTTGTAAGATTTGTTCTTTACGATATCACACATTGAAACAGTTGTACCGTCCATTTTCATAACATATAAACTTTTGATGATTCAAATCAAACGTTCAACAACTTTGAGGAATGAGAACTGAGAGTTTTCTTGCCTTTTCATCGAAACTTTAGCATCCTTCTTTTTATGATTCTGAAAAGAATGGTTACATTCTTGGTGGCTCCTCCAAGATCCAACAGCAAAATAAATGAAAACATCATCAGTTCATGGGTTACTTCTCAACGCTATATCAAGCTTCTCAGCAGCATATAGATGATGCTTTCATTTATTTTGCTCTTGGATCTTTGAGGAGTCAAGAATGTATACAATGGTTCTGTTTTCTCCAATGCTATATCAATGTTTTTTCATGGGTTTTGCTATTTATTGAACCGTATTTTTCTCTTTGTATGGACTCAGTTTGATCTCTGGATAATCACTGTGTCGTGCCTGAAACAGAAAGAATATCATGTCAGAGTCAAGTTCATGTCAAAGAAGAACCAGCATGCATCTTCTGTTGATAGCTTGATCCAGATAAGGCTCCAACACTTAGGTTCCATGGCTGATTCAATCTATATTCTATAATATCTGCTTAGTTAGCCCTATTAGAAGCAACCAAACTCATCCTAATTTATTGAGCCCTGAAAGAAGAACAAATGTAATTTATTATGACTGATTAATGCTCTCCTTCTAAATCAGTCAAATATTTCCACCACATTATTATTCCCTTCACATGTTTTCTTCTCCAAAAGCAATGTAGCAGTACAAGGAAGAACAGTTGTCAAAGGATTCCGTTTGTCATACAATCTCCACGATAATTTGACACTTTCAAAGGGGCAACACTTTGTGTCTCATGAGATTCCACCAGAATTTGACTTTTTCATCTTCTTGCTCAGACCAAGCTTCTTCAGCCAACTCCACCAACCTGTATGCTTACTTCTTTTGACGACACTTGAATCTTTGGAGACCTCAACGGCTCCATCACTCTGCTCTTTGCTACTACTCTCACCTTCCTCCGCCAACATCTGTACACCACACTCAATAATCATGTCATCAATATTCTCTTCACCGGATGCCTTGCAGATGAATTCAAATTGAATCTCGCTCTTAGCCGCGTCCACTTCAACGCATATGTGTTCTTTAAACAGGGCCCCAGAAAATACTAACAGGTGTTCAGTTAGGAGGTTATCAAATATAATACGAGAAGAGTAGTTAAGATCGTTGATGAGAAATCCTTTGCTTCTTACATGACAATCGATTCGACGGTACCACGGAACTTTTTTGTCTGGTGAAAGCAGGAGGCAAGCCTTAAATCTTGAGGACGCAGAGAAAGTCCCTGAAGAGATGGTTATGGAGTTTCCTTTGGCTTTGTGAGTGAACTCTGCATGTACTTCTTTACCTGGTAACGATACAATCTTGAAACCCCATCCTTGCATGATTACTCTTTTTGCTTCTTCAGAAAGGGAAAAACAGTTGCTGAAGCTGACTATTATGGATGGATCGTAGAAAAAGGAAGATACTCTTATCGCGTCATTCTCCGATTTAACACACTTGCAGTCGTTGAGAGTAATACACGTTTTTGTTTCATAGAACAAGAAACATACGTTTTTGAGCGATCCACAATCAGTTGCATCAAGATACGAAAGCGAACGTGGAAGACTCTGCAATGACACAAGCTTTCTGCAGTTTTTGAGGATAAGATAAGATAGACCAGGAAGACCTATGACGCAATCTGGAATCTTCTTTATATCACTATGGCTTAGGTCTAAGCTCGTTACACATTCTGGGACATGTGTTAATCTCTTGAGGCTTCTGCTGCCTATCTGAAGCCGCATACAACGAGACCAACGTCCAACAATGGATGCAGGAACATCTTCTATCTTTGTGTCTCCTACATAGAGATTCATGATGTTCCTTGAAATATCTGGAAAAATTCTCAAGCTTGAGCAATGACTCATGTCGACTTGTTCAAGAGATGCTAAGTTGATGTTGGTGGGAATAACTCGTAGCTTTACGCATTTCTGCATCTGTAAGTGTTTCAGTTTGTGTAGATTCCTAATAGAAGAGGGAAGCTCCACCAGACTTGTGCATCCATTTAGACTCAATGTGTTGAGATTAGTAGCCTCCGAAAGATTTGGGATTTCTTCCAACATAGTAGAATAATCCAGATGTATCGTCTTGAGATTTGGAAGGGGCTGCATGTGTCAAACACAAGAAATAAGAAGAAAAAAAAAACCATATTTTGGAGTTTTGAGATTTTTAATCTATAACAAAATTCCAACCTGGATTCCATCCCAGAGCTTTTCGAGATCGCTGCATACCATACAGAGCTTTACGAGACATTCAGGTTGAAAATTTGGAGGAAGGCGTTTTCTCGGGTAACAAAACCAATATAGTAACCTTAGACGAGGTAGATATTCCATGTCTTCTGATATCCGCAATTGCAATCGGCTCCTTGGGATGATTCTTAAGAAACGGAGATTAGGCATTCCTTCAAAGGCTCGCCCACTTATAGAGAAGTCGCCCACCTTAGAGTTATACATATAAAGTGATATACCTATGACGGATCCAGTACCCTACACAAATATTCCAAAACAAAGACTAATGAAAACTGTCATAACGAAAGCAATACCCAAAATCTCTAGAGAGGAAATTTGTTAATGTAAGAACACTTACTGTTTTATTTGCTAGTACATCACGTATCTCTTTGGCGTCTACTAAAAATTGACGTTTCCCAGGCTCATCTGACTGTTGATGAACTACTTGTCTACCCATTTGTACTAGTAAAGAGTGCATCTCTATATTCTGATGATAATCATTGATTTGCACAAGAGATTTGACGGCAAGGGTCTTCAGCCCGTTTTCCACATCCAAATTACTGTCACCGAGCATGCTTCTCACATAACCAACATCGCAACAAATGTTGAAGATGCATGCGATGTGGAGAAACAGATCTTGATCTTTTTTCACCAATCTGTCATATCCCACTCGTAGCACATCCTCAATTTTTCTATCAAGACTAGATTCGATCCTAGATACCTGAACTTCCCACTCGTCCTTGCTCTCCCAGCGCAGAGATGAACCCACAACAGAAAGCCCTAACGGAAGATTACCGCAAAGCTTTGCTACTCTACTTGCAACCTCTTCAAAACCATCTGGCACGGAACTTCGTTTGAAAGCAGCTAGACATAACATCTCAAGAGCATCTGTTTCAGATGGAAAACCAACATGGTAGATATCTTCTATCCCATGCGCCTTGATAATCTTTTTATCTTGTGTGGTAACGATGATCAGACTTCCATAACCGAACCAAAAACGTTCTTTAGCCAATACCTCTAACTGCTCTAGGTCATCTACATCATCAAGAATGATAAGCACTCTTTGATCATGTAGCCATTCTTTTATTGCACCTAAATGATCTACCCTCATACCCCTTTGGTTCAAAATATTAGACAGAAGATGGTTTTGCAAACACAACTTCGAACCATAATCATCAACACCCAATATGCTCCTATAACTTCCTCCTCTCAGGTTCCCCATAAAACATCTAAGTCGAAAATCACTAGAGAGTTGGTTAAATAAAGCTCTAGCGAGGGTAGTCTTACCGATTCCCGCAGGACCCCATATTCCGATCATCTTCACATCATCATCATGCTCGAGGCATAACAAAGAGTTCACTTTTCTCAAGTGAGTTTGCAGTCCCACCATGTCGTCAAAGTCACTTGATAGTGTAACATTCAGTTTCTTGGAAACATCTGTAGCAATCTTTTGGATCATATCTGCTTCGTTAGCCCTAACAAAAAACCAAAAAAAAAAATGTAAATATACAAAAGTATCACCATTTCTTGCGAAAGATACAAAAGCAAAAAAAAATCATACCAGTTGAGATAATGTTCTCCTTCAATGTTTGCGACATGAGTCAAAGCTTTGATCCATCTCTGCTTCACTTCCTCTGTTTTCCCTTGGCAAGTTCTCTCGAATGCTTTTCCGAAATCTCCCTTCTGTTTTCGCACACTGGACGGATCAACATTGTAGAAAACAGTCATCACGATATGCCCCGAATCTTCTTTGCACTTGAAGATCTCAACCAACTCATCTAAACACCAGCTCGAAGAGGCGTAGTTCTCCGAGAGCAAAACGATCGAGACTCTGGATTCTCTAATGGCCTTCACGAGCTCAGGTCCGATCGTATGTCCTCTCTCGATCTCCTGATCTTTGAACGTCGTGATCCCTTTGTTTGCAAAGTAATAGTGTAAATGACTGAGAAACCCTCTACGAACATCTGCTCCGTGGAAGCTCGGGAAGACATGGAATCTCTTAGCGTAAGCAGGAGAAGAAGAGGAAGCCATGAGAGGAAAGAGAGATTGATCAGAGAAAGTATGGCAATGGTTTTGGATAAGCTATCTATATATGGAGAGAGGTAACAACTAACAAGTCCTTTATATATATATATATATATTGTTGATGCAAAAAAACAAACGAGTAAAGAGCATAGAGTTTTCAACGAAATTCTACAGAAACGAGTAAAGAGCAGAGAATTTTCAAAGATACAAACGTATTTCCCCAAAAGTCGTTGACGACCCATAAAAGTTATAGTCGTGGACGACCCCATATTCCTTCAAAGTCTTTGAGGACCACACAGAAGAAAGATGACATTAGAATGGAAATTTAACTAGAAAATTCATTAATGGTAAACTATCATTATGTCGGAACATTTGACAAGAACGTAAGCGTAAACTATCTTTTCTTACTTTATCAACAGCTAGGGCCAATGTAAACAGAGTTATTATTCAAGAATCAATCAGTCTTCAAATAAATGTCTTCTTTCTTAAAAGTCCCAAGGATAGAAGAATCACATTAACTAAAAAAGTGGAGCAATACAACTACAGAAACAACAGAAACTGAGGAAACTGGATCAAATCCTTCGACCTGTATGAACAGCTTAATCACTGTCGTAAATACATTACAAGTATCTCATAAGATTACAAGAGGCTTTAAAGATGAAACCAATAGTGAATCAGCTAGAATATTTTAATTTTAAACAAAAACCTTAATGACTAATATATGAGACAGGGAGAAGAAGATATTTCAACACCCTACCAATAATGTCTAACAAAATTCTCAGAGTTTGGGTTATGGATTTCTCTGATCGAACTTGATAGGTGTAAAGTTATCCCTAAAAATAACTGCAAGTGCACAACAATTCAGTTGTAGTGTATAGGGTTATTGAATCCAAACGTCTATCGATTGCACAGTAAATTCCTAGATTCAAATCAATGCTAAGAGAAAGAATGTAAATGTAATGCAAATAAAGTAAATAAAAGCAGCAAGTGATCGATTGATGAGGTTTAAATTCAAGAGACAAAGGTTAGGCCTTGGGAAATTCTCGGGTTGATTCCGAATTGCAGAGTTAAAGTAATCAAGATATTAATTAAGTATCGTTCTCGAACATGAACACTAATGTAAAATCAATCAACTTTCGTTGCAAAGATTATCTATGTCTAAATCCTAGAATTCCAAATTTCTTTGCAAATTCAATAAACTAGACAAGCATTAATTCCAGGTTCAATTGTTCACAAAATCCCTAAACCAAATTCCTTTTCAGATAGGTATTTTGCTCATCTAAGATAGTTCAGGAAATCAATAACACTTTCGTGTCTACCAATCAACCTAAGATCAGATTCTAGGTCGCGAAGCTAGAATAAGCATTAACTATAATCCAGATGAAGAACTCTAATGATTATCCTAACAATATTGCAATTCTTCTTCAACCCTTGAAAACCCTTAACCTAACAAACAAACTACTCAGACATGGTGATTGAAGCAAACATCATGAATAAGAAAGATTGCATAAAGGAATTAAGATAAGAGATTAAAGGAGTTCAAAATCTTCTCTGAAGGAGTTTGATTTGTCTCTCTAAAGCTCTGCTACAAATCTCTCTCCAAGTCTCAATAGAAAATAAGATACAAAATAGAAAAAGCCTAAACAATGGCTTATAAACATAAAAATCTCCTAAAACACGATATGGGTTTTCTTGTAAATAATGGAAACTTCTGGGCCAAAATGCAATTCTTCAAATCTTCATAAAACTCGCGCAGCACCTTTGGCAGAGGGCGGTGTCGACCGACACCAGTATTGGTGTCGATCGACACCAATGCCCAGGATCGGCAGTGACTTCAATAGATCAGCATAAGTTGTCCAAAATGCTCCATTATCTCCAATTCAGCTCCAAACGTGCCTAAGACCTGTAAACACTAGAAAAGACTCCAAAACACTAAAAATACTCTATAAACAAGACTTATATCATGACAAAAACCCATAAAAACCATGATATATCAGAACTCCAAAAATAAAATATTGATGCATCAAGTACACCTTAGTCTCCAAAACTCAGACAATCCATCTCTTGAGATTCTCCCCAAAGCAATGCTTTTTTATTTTAATAAACCTAAAACGGTAGTGTAATGACGAACACTGAGACAGAGCGAAAGGATACAGTGACACTCATAGTGTAATTAATGACAAAACTGAGACAGAGCTAATGGCTTGTAAAACTGATAAAACTATATCAACCAATGGATCTAGCTTATAAATGATCCATTGGCCGATGATAGCCTGTTCTTTTGTAAGGCGGAGCCCCGTGAATGCGATGAAGTTATGAAGATTCTTCAGTGCTACGGTAGAGCCCCAGACCAGTGTATAAACTTCGAAAAATCATCTATACTATTTGGCAAAAGAGTGCCAAGTCATATCAAATCAAAGATCAAAACCGTTTCAGGGATCCAGAATGAGGGAGGAATGGGAACCTACCTAGGCATCCCAGAAGACATTAGTGGATCAAAGTGCAAGCTCTTTGCTTATATAAAAGAGCGTCTCCAAAACCGCTCCGTATCGCTGAAAATCAAAAGCTCATTTCCGCAAGCGTTTGCGATTGTGGGCGGTTGCGGATGAAAAAAAAAAATATCCGTTAAAAGCCGCTTGGATTTATTGAAGAAATTTTACAATATGTATTGGATAAATCCGTTAAATCCACGCCTTCCAGCACATTTTTCACAGTTCATCACAAGGCTTGGCGCAATTTTTGGTAGTGATTAATAAGCAAGTCTTTATGAATTTTCTTTGTTTTAAATAATTATTCAATTGTTTTATTTACGATTTTTCATTATTAATCATGTTTACTTTTTTATTTTATATTAATAATATGGTTATGGGTGTTTTGAATAATTATATTTTGTGTTTATTTTAGTAATTTTTGGTTAAACTGCTTTTGTAACCGTTGGCCAACCAGTCAAAAATATTCCGCAAACGCAACCGCTATGAATCGCTATACCAGTTGTACAAACAGCTTAATTACGCGTTTAATCGCAAACTCCCGCTTCCGCAAACTCCCACAACCGCAACCGCAGCGTTTAAACCAGTCAGGCCCTTTGTCCCATTACACTTTTTTTGACAGTTTATCCGTTTTTGACCTTGAATTTGAGTGAATAATGTTTTTTTTAAAATAAAAACATTTTTGAATTAAAAAATAAATAGAATAAAAATATCTCATTAAGAAGAACAGATGTCGTCGAACATAGATTCGGATAGTTAGAGAAAAAAAAGGAAACAAAGATTTGAAAAATATTCAGTTGGTATATTTTCTCGAATTTGGTAGAAGATGATTTCTACGAAAGGTAGATGACACTTATTTTAGTAGAACATCTGGTAAAAACATGAATACTACGGATTGTAGAAAACTTGTTTTTAGTAGAACACTAATTATGCGGGTGGTAGAATGAACTGTAATACGTAGGACACGAAAACTACGGTAGGTAGATGTTAGTGTTTAGCGTAGAACTTGAAATCCACTATTAGCAGAAGATAGTGTATTCTGTAGAATATATTGGGAGCAAATTCTACCAAACGGTATAGCCTATAGTATTTGGTAGATATCGAATTCTGATTTTGGTAGAAGTATGAGCTAGCTGTAGATTCTGAATTCTACAGCCGTTAGACTTCCGAGTAACTAGTAGAAAACGTATTCTACTTTGAGTTTAGAAATTGGTAGAACCAAACTTCTAATAATTTTCTGAACATGAAAACCAATTTTAAAAATGTTTAAATTTTTTAAACAGTCTTTAGATTATTTTTATGAATTTTAGAAATTTTGTTAATTTGTAAAAGAGTTTAGTATAAGTTTTTAATTATATTAAAGGGTAATCTTGGCAAAAAATGACCAAAGTCAAAAAAAAAGTAAAGGGACAAGAGAAGCTTTTTTTTTGGTACATTCACAATTCTCCCTTAATTTTTTAATTTTGTTCATACATAAAATTTGTTTTAAAATGCATTTATGTTGTTTTAAAATTATTTTAGTTGAAAAAAAAATAATTGAGATAATCCTAAAATCATTTAAATTGAAAAGAAGAAGAACAAAGCTATTGTGTCGCATATTCCAAATTAGTATCGAAAAATCCGGGAAAATATAATCTGAAGAAATCTTCAACAAGAAAAAAAAGATATTTTGAATATCTGATTTGAAATTTACACTATCTGATAAATAAATAATGCATATGTGTTGTTATTTATAGAAGTTGTTTGATATTGATGATAAACATGAATATATTTTGAAAATAATATGTGTATATTCAAATATAAATATCTATTAAACTTTGTTTAAAGATAATCTATTTTTCTAATATATTTAAAATGTAAACTATGATTTAATCTTTAAGATATTGCATATCTTAATTAAAAAAGAAATTATTTTTTCTTAATTATTAATTTTAAAAATTGATAATGGTTTTATTGTCTTTTCACTTGTTACAAAAGTTATTTTTCAAAGTTTTAAAAATAAGGGTTAGTTTTCAAATTAAAAAAAGTTTTTAGAATATTAAACCAACTCTCTCTGAAAATATATGTTAAATCTTCATATGACCCCGGTAAAAATAAATTATGTATTTGCCACTGCCTTAGACATTTCTTCTATATATTAAACAGAGTTTTCACCTTGTGCACACACAAAAAAAAAAAACCAGAGTTTTCACCCTGATGTCTGATTTATTATTTGATTACAAATTATAAGAAGCACTTTTCAATGGATAATTTAAATTTATGATTTTGACAAGGATCCAGACAAAATGGAATCTACCTAAGAGCAAGATTATTGGTAGATACTTAATTTGTATCTTACCTTTATTGTAATAATAAATTTAAGTTAGGATACATAGTTAAGATACATCTGTTTTCGCATAGATTATTGGTAAAATTTCTTAGTTGTTCTTAAATTTTTCTTTTAAAAGTTATATTCATCTTCATCATCAACTTTATCTTTATCATCGACATTTTGACCATTGACATGTCTCTGCCATATATGCTCAACTAAATCCTTTTTCAGTTGTTGTTGCACTTTTCTATCACGAACTCTAATTCGAGCATTCAAAAATTTCTCAAGATTTGTATGCTTTCTGTGAATCCGTCCATCGACATGTGCATTTCCATAATTGCCATCCACCTGTTGCCATCAATAAAAAAAGAGAGAAAAGTGGCACACGTGGCACGGGAGATAGAACAAAGAGATAAAAAAAGAGAGAAATTATCTAATTAATAATTGCCATCAATCGAGGAAGAAAAGGGAGAGAAGAAAAGTGGCACACGTGGCAGGGGAGATACGTTTCTTACTTCATCTAATATAAGAAACGTTTTCAACAAAATTAACCATTTTTTATTTATTTTTATTACCAATTACACTAAAAGATGCTCTAAGATACCACCGATAATGATGGTAATAGCATCTCCACGATGATGGTATATAACCAGTCTCTTAGCATTAAAAATAAATAAAAAATTGGTAAAGGAAGAGAGAGAAAGAGAATGGTCTTTTGTGTAGCATATGTATCAAACAATTTTAGAGACTCAGAAAATATGTGTATTTTTCTGATTAGTTTAGTCTTCTTTTTATTTAAAATTTAATTATACTATTAAATTATATTAATATATTATGTTTTAAAGACTCTTGAGTAGCCCTGGATTTTGGGACAGGAATTGACGGGAATGGGATGGGAATGAGAAATTTGGGAAATTAAATATGTTACCCAAAGTATTCTCTTATTATAATGGGACAAGAAATAACATGAATGAGAAGGAAACATGAAATTTGGAAATAAGAAAATAATACCCAAAATCTTAATACATCGGAAAAATTGAAAATATTTCCGGAAATTACAGGAAAATTCGAGAAAATATAGGAAAATACGGGAAATTATGAAAAATTCGGAAAAATATGAGAAAAATTGGGATATTTAAGAAACAATATCTATTTTTTTATTTTTATTTTTTAAACGGGAAAATGGGGAAATCCCATACCCTTCCCGAATTCTTTCTTTACCCATTTGAATAAAAAAATATTCGCAAACGGAAAATTTTAAACGGGTAAAAGTGGGAACGGGATTCCCATCCCAAAATGCACAGGACTACTCTTGAGATGGAGATGGAGATGGTCTACACCATATTCATGATAGATAGGAGTGTCAAAATGGATAATCCAACCCATTCAATCCATTATCCAAATGGGTTGAGAGTTAATGGGTCATGGGTTAATCCAACCCAATTAGTAAATTGATTAGATTGATCCATGACCCATCTAATTATATGGTTTAATTGGTTAAATGGTTAACCCATGATCCATAAACAATAAACATAAATAATTTTCTAAATATTTTATCAAAATGTATTTTAGGCTGGAAAATTTGTGAAAACGCGTTTTGGGCAGAAAAATTTGTCAAAACACGATTTTGGACGAAAAAATTATGAAAAAGCATTTTGGCCGGGAAATTTTATCAAAACACGTTTTAGGCGGGAAAATTTGTCAAAACGCGATTTTGGACGGAAAATTTGTCAAAACACGATTTTGGCGGGAAAATTTGTCAAAACGCGTTTTGGGCTGGACAATTTCAAAACGCGTTTTAGGCGGGAAAATTTGTCAAAACGCCATTTTGGACGGAAAATTTGTCAAAACACGATTTTGGCGAGAAAATTTGTCAAAACGCGTTTTGGCGGGAAAATATCAAAACGCGTTTTAGGCGGGAAAATTTGTCAAAACGCCATTTTGGACGGAAAATTTGTCAAAAAACGATTTTGGCGGAAAAATTTGTCAAAACGCGTTTTGGCGGGAAAATATCAAAACGCGTTTTGGGCGGAAAAATTTGTCAAAACGCCATTTTGGACGGAAAATTTGTCAAAACACGATTTTGGGTGAAAAAATTGTGAAAACGCATTTTGGGAGGAAAAATTTATCAAAACTTGATTTTGGACAGAAAATTTGTGAAAACGCGATTTCGGACGGAAAATTTGTGAAACGCGTTTTGGGCGGGAAAATTTGTCAAAACGCGTTTCGGGCGGAAAAATAGTGAAATCGTAAGTTTTGGTGAAAAATTGTGAAACCCGCATTTTTTGCGAAATTTTTTTGTGAAAATTATATATTTGGGGAAAAAACTAAATTTCATATTTTGTTGGGTATAATTTTGAAAAAAGAAAAAAATTGGGATGGGGTAATTTGCAAAATCATGTTTTTTGTAGACAAAAAGTGAAATCATAATTGTGGAAGGACTAATTTGAAAAATAAATTAATGTATGATGAGAAGGTGATAGTTTGAAACAACCAAGCCTTTTTTTTTTTTTAATAAATATTATCAATGCGGAAGTTCTCAGAAAGAAATCAATAATATTAAATCATAAATAATTGTTCAACAAATAACCAATAAACTAATAAAGAATAAACTCTAACAACCTAAACACCAGGTTTGCTACATTATTAAAATAAAGTCTAACACCCTAATCATGAGTTCCTTGTCAACCACAACATAATAGCCAAGATCAAATTCCTAATCTCATCATCCTCTTCTCTCGGTCTCTTTCCGCGGAAAAACATTGCTGTTACCTGCATCACATTGGAATAGAGATGCGTAAGTATTATCATAAATACTTAGTGAGTGGATCATCCTGCCTACAGGCCAATTACGTCAAACACTAGACAATACATCACAATAATCAACAACAATAACCATGCTCAACAATAAACAACAACAATATAAACTCCCTGTCAGGAAACACCCACGTTTCCTGACACCCAGGTCGGTGTCGACCGACACCAGCTCGACGCCCAGAAACTAACAGCAACGAAAATCGCATAGCAAATCGCAAAACACATAATCTAGGGGTTTTCAACGCCCCAATACTATCAAAACACGAATTCCAACATAACAATCTCAAGAACACATCACAAATCCGAAATCACACAATCTCTAACGCTTAACGGACCTACAGTCACGCACTCACCTTGAAAAGGGATTAGAATGAAGGAAAAGGAGAAGAACAACAACCACAAGCCTCAGAAACTCCACAAAACTCCTCCAAACTCTCAAAATCTCTCTGGAAATCACCTTTTCCTCTCAGAAACACTTCTGCCTCGAAAACTGAGCCTCTCTCGCGGCTACAGACTTTTAAATCGCGACCTAGGGCTTTCCTTGCCCCAAACCGAACAAAACCAGCCGACTTGAATCGAACCGGTCGATTTCTCAATAACCGGTGTCGATCGACACCCTTCCTTGGTGTCGGTCGACACCCCTCGACCAAAACCAAACCAAACTCAATCGAACGCGCAATCGACTTAAACCGGAATTGATTTCTCAAACCGATGTCGATCGACACACCCCTTTGGTGTCGATCGACACTAAGCATTCAGAAGCTTTTCACACATTTTCTTCGAGATAAATGAACCTTAGACCAACTGTACAACAATCAAACAAGAACATGTACAGTCGATCCTCGATTCGCACCTCAAAGAGCATATAATCGACTCCCGAACCCCTAATGTCGTCCGATACCAACTCTAAACACAACTTCCTGGTTCGCGGATGTTACAATTCTCCCCAACTAAACTGGATTCGTCCTCGAATCCCAACACAAACGTCTCTCAAAGACCTCAAAACTCACATTTTCAGTCCTATGTTATACGCATGTCTCCAAGATATTATTACTCTCAATACCGTAACCCACCGTCACGATATCCATATTGTGGCCCACCGCCACAAATCCATACTGCGGCCCACCGCCACAGTATCCAAACCGCGACCCACCGTCACGAAAACAACTCATGTCGAGGTAGCGACCCCCAATATAAGTCCGTCGGGCACCCACAGTCCCAACAAAAGTAGACCCACCGTCTACTCTAAAGGCCCACCGCCTCTAGATAAAACGAGTAATAAAATCTGAAACGCGTACCAACATATTACCAAAAATATCCAATGACCCCACCGGCCAAAGAAACTCGTAACATCCCAACGCGAAACCAAAAATATGAGGCAAAACTCCATCTCATATAACTCCAAAAATGTATATCGTACAACGAAACAAAAATACATAAATCCAAAACCAACAACAACAAAACCAAAAACAAGACTAGAACCACAAAGATGAAGAAGCTCACTCCACAGCCTGCTTGTCGAACCACTTTCCGAACTTCAGCTTCATCTTTGCCTCTGGCTCCCAAGTCTGCTCCTCTGTACCACTACAGTCCCACAAGACTCTCAACAATGGCACCCTCTTGTTCCGCAGAACCTTGACTCTCCTCTCAAGAATCCTCAAAGGAACCGCCGGAACTGTCATATCTGGCTGAAGATCCTCTGGAATCTCAACCACTAACTCCTCTGAAGGACGCAAACACCTCCTCAACATAGAAACATGGAACACCTTGTGAAAGGCGCTCATAATCGGTGGCAACTCCAACCGATAAGCCACTGGTCCAACTCACTCCACCACTGGAAACGGACCCATAAAACGCGGACTGAGCTTGTTCTCTGCTATGGACCTGTTAGGGCCCCTCAACATAGCCATCTTGAGATAAACTCTATCTCCCACCTGAAACTCAAGCTCACGTCGCCGCCTATCTGCGTAACTCCTCTGTCTATCCTGAGCCTCCTTCATGTTTAGCCTCAAGACCCGGATCTTCTCCGTCGTCTCCTGAACAAAACTAGCTCCAAACATGTTGCGCTCCCCCACTTGGGTCCAGCATAAGGGTGTCCTGCATGGCCTCCCATACAAAGCCTCATAAGGAGCCATACCAATACTAGACTGAAAACTGTTGTTATAGGCAAACTCTGCCAAACACAGATGATCAGCCCAATGACCACCCCAATCCAGTACACACATCCTAAGCAGATCCTCCAAAATCTGAATAGTCCTCTCTGACTGCCCATCTGTCTGCGGATGATACGCTGTACTCATATGCACCTTAGTGCCCATCTCAGTCTGAAATGCCCTCCAAAACTCTGAAGCAAACCTCGGATCTCTATCCGACACAATACTGGCTGGCACTCCATGCAGCCACACAATCTCTCGCACGAACTTCCTAGCCAAGACAGCCGCTCCATCTGTCTTCTTGATAGCCAAGAAATGTGCTGACTTGGTCAAGCGATCCACAATGACCCAAATAGCATCGAATGTCCGTGAGATAGGCAATCCCACAACAAAATCCATAGTGATCATATCCCACTTCCACTCTGGAATGGGTAAACTCTGCAGAAGACCACTAGGTACCTGATGCTCTGCCTTGACCAAAGAACAAGTGTTGCACCTCGCAACCCAATCTGCCACATCTCTCTTCATCCCAACCCAATGATAATACCGTTTGAGGTCACGGTACATCTTGGTCGCACCCGGATGAATCGAAAACTTGCTCGAATGAGCCTCTCTCAAAACCTCATGCCTCAACTCCACATCCTTGGGCACACAAACTCGCCCACGAACCAAGATAGTCCCATTCGATGAGACCTGATACTCAGAACCAACCGCCTGCG
This sequence comes from Erythrophleum ivorense, assembly GCA_026724425.1. Taxonomy (NCBI): domain Eukaryota; kingdom Viridiplantae; phylum Streptophyta; class Magnoliopsida; order Fabales; family Fabaceae; genus Erythrophleum; species Erythrophleum ivorense. The sequence continues at coordinate 2,623,205 of JAIUCV010000084.1, forward strand.
AAGCATCAATCAAACCCTGATCACTCTGCTGCGCCACTCTGATCCTACTGAGTAAATCTGCCTGATCAGCTGTCTCTAAACACAAAGGCTCCTCTGAAATAGCACAAAGATGCAATGTACTAATCTCGCTGACCAACGCCTCAACACCACGCTCTCTATCTGAGTCAACCCTCCCTCGACTCAACGCATCTGCCACCAAATTGGCCTTGCCCGGATGATAAACAATATCCAGGTCATAGTCTGCCAGAAACTCCACCCAACGCGTCTGTCTCGCATTCAGCAAAGGCTGAGTGAAAATATGCTGTAGACTCTTATGATTTGTAAAGATCTGCACTCTACCTCCATAAAGATAAGACCTCCAAATCTTGAGTGCAAAAACCACTGCTCCCAACTCAAGATCATGCGTAGGACGGTTGCGCTCACTGCCCTGCAACTGCCTCGAAGCATAGGCAATCACTCTGCCTTCCTGCATCAACACACAACCTAACCCAACACCTGAAACATCTGTGTACACTACATATGGCTTCCCCGGATCGGGTAATGCCAAAACTGGTGTACTAGTCAACATCTCCTTGAGCCTCCCAAAGCTCTCCTCGCACTCATGCGACCACACAAACGGCACATCCTTGCCAGTCAACCTCGTCATCGGCTGAGACATACTCGCAAACCCCTTGACGAATCTCCTGTAGTAGCCTGCTAAACCCAGAAAACTCCTGATCTCGGTAGCACTACTCGGTCTAGGCCAATCCCTGATAGCCTCAATCTTAGCCGGATCCACAGAAACTCCCTCTGCAGAAACAATGTGACCAAGAAAACCCATATCCCTCTGCCAAAAGCTGCACTTGCTCAACTTAGCAAACAGCTTCTGCTCTCGAAGCTTCTCCAACACAAGCCTCAAATGCGACGCATGCTCCTCTGGACTCCTCGAATACACCAAAATGTCATCTATGAAAATGATGACAAACACATCCAGAAACTCCCTGAACACGTCGTTCATCAACCTCATAAACGCTGCCGGCGCATTAGTCAAACCAAAAGGCATGACCACAAACTCGAAATGCCCATACCTCGTCCGGAAGGCTGTCTTCCGGACATCTGCCTCATCTATCGGAATCTGATGATATCCCGATGCCAAGTCAATCTTGGAGAACCAAGTAGCACCTCTCAACTGATCCAACAACTCATCGATCCTCGGAAGTGGGTACCTGTTCTTCACTGTGACTCGGTTAAGTCCCCGGAAATCAATACACAACCGAAAACTACCATCCTTCTTCTTAACAAACAACACAGGTGCTCCCCACGGCGAAACACTAGGTCGGATTAACCCCTTACTCAAAAGATCCTCTAGCTGCTTCTTCAGCTCTGCCATCTCTGCTGGAGCCATCCTGTAAGGTGTCTTCGATATCGGAGCTGTCCCGGGCTCTAACTCAATCGTGAAAGGATCTGACCGAGATGGTGGCAATCCCTTCAGCGACCGAAATACATCCTCAAAATCCTGGACAACCTGAATAGCCTGCAAAACCACCTCACCACTGGACTCTGTCATAGTGATCGTCGCCAAATAGGCTTCGCAGCCCCGCTCTAACAACTGCTCTCCCTGAATAGCTGAGATCACTATACTCCCTGAAGTCGGTCTCACTCCCTGATAAACCAACTTCCCTGCATCCTGCTCAAACACAACTCTACCTCTGTAGCAATCCAGATGAACTCGGTAAGAAGATAACCAGTCCATCCCCAAAATCACGTCATACAGCTCCACAGGACTGATGACCAAATCTGCTGGCATAGACTGCCCCGCAATCCGCACATCAACTGCTCTAGCTCTGCCCGAAGTAGCCAAATAACCACCACCGGCAACCTTGACAAAGCCTGAAGCCTCGCCCTCGCTACTCCGAATACCACTACTCTCAGCTCTCTCCGGAGTAATGAAGCAATTAGATGCTCCCGAGTCAAACAACATGTGAGACTCAAAACCGCCAACTAACAAGGTCCCTACACAATTCCACAAGTGTTGAGAACCTCTAATTCTATCACAGTAAATAACAGAAACATACAACACCAACAATTCTACCTTAAGAATTTAAAAGTCTGAGTCAAGATTTTACCTGTGATCTGGCCTGACTGACTGGTCTGGCCCACCTCTGCCGAAGTATAAACTCTCGGCGCTCCACCTGACTGCAACGCCGCAACCTGCGCTGCTGACTGAATAGCCAACGGCTGAATCGCCGCTGCCACTGCTCTCTGCTGCAACTTGGGACACATCGTCTTGATATGCCCCGGCTCCCTGCAGTAGAAGCACACTGTAGTCTCTCTGGATCCCGCCCTCTTGGGGCAAGTCGCAACTCTGTGATCCAGACTCCCACACCCAAAACAACCACCCGTACTCGGGCTACTAGCAGATATCTCCTCTGCTCTCCTCTTCTGGCCCTGCGCAGGCCTACTGCCCCTGCCGTAACCAGAACTGTAACCCCTACGCTGCTGATGCTGCTGCTGGCCCCGAGGATGGATAGCAGGAGCAACCGCAGCTGGAACAACTGCCGAACTCACCGGCTCACGCAAATCCTCCTCGATAGAACCTGCCAACTCCACTAAGCCCGCTCTAGTGTGGTACATACCACCTCTGCACTGAGTCCTGATGTTCCTCCGAAGTCCCTGAAGAAACCGCGACGTCAATGCCCGCTCACTAATCAGCTCACCACCAGAATGAACCAACAACCTGCAGAACTCTGCATCATACTCCCGAACAGACCTCTCACCCTGCGTCAAGTCCAGAAACCTCAACTGCAGCCTGTCACGAGCCTCCTGAGGGAAAAACTTGTGGTTGAACTCCTCAACGAAGTCAACCCAAGTCCAAACCTCTCTCCTGGTCCTAACAGACCTCCACCACAAATGTGCATCACCTCCAAGGTAGTGCACTGCCAACTCGACCTGAAACTGCTCTGGACAACGAACAGAATCGAAGTTCCGCTCCAACCTCTGACGCCACTCGTCAGCCTGCTCTGGAGTAACACCGCCCTCAAATGTAGGCGTGCCAATCCTCTGCATCTCCCTCATCATCTCACGATAAGGCGAAAACCCAACTGCAACACCCTGCTGCACCGCAGCCTCCTGCTGCTCAACAAAACCGGCACCAACATGTGCCCCGGCACCAACCTGTGCCCCGGCCGCTGGAGGTGCAACCGGAGCCTGCTGTGGAACTGCCTGAGGAAGACGTGCCAACAACTGCGTCAGTAGCCCCACAATCAACTCTCCCTGAGCTAAAGCAGCGCCCCCACCGGGAACCGCTCCAGCTCCTGCGCCACCACTGGCACCTGAGTTAGCCCCACCGGCCAACGAAACAGACTGTGTCACTGACGCTGCCGCCACACTAGGCGCTGCACTCTCTACGGAAACCTCAGCCTCTGGCACTCCACGACCAGCACCCCGACCTCCACGACCCGCTGCTCGCCCACCGCGACCAGCTCCTCTGCCCCCACGGGCTCCACCGCGACCACGACCACGACCACGACCACGACCTGCGTCCATCTCTCTGCACTACCACCAAGTACAGAAAAAGAGCAAAGTCAACACAAACACAAAACCACAACACACCAAATATCCAACTCACTTACCGCGGAAAACTGGAAGACCGAGAGGATGAGACTAGACCACTAACTGACTAACTCACATAATCAATTAACCACATAGTCCAATTCATCCAATTCTAACAGTCCTAAAACCGTATTCGCTCTGATACCAAAATGAAACAACCAAGCTTTTTTTTTATTTTTTATAAAGGTTTATAATATTATCAATGCGGAAGTTCTCATGAAGAAATCAATAATATTAAATCATAAATAATTGTTCAACAAATAACCAATAAACCAATAAAGAATAAACTCTAGCAACCTAAACACCAGGTTTGCTACATTATTAAAATAAAGTCTAACACCCTAATCATGAGTTCCTTGTCAACCACAACAGAATAGCCAAGATCAAATTCCTAATCTCATCATCCTCTTCTCTCGGTCTCTTTCCGCGGAAGAACATTGCTGTTACCTGCATCACATTGGAATAGAGATGCGTAAGTATTATCATAAATACTTAGTGAGTGGATCATCCTGCCTACAGGCCAATTACGTCAAACACTAGACAATACATCACAATAATCAACAACAATAACCATGCTCAACAATAAACAACAACAATATAAACTCCCTGTCAGGAAACACCCACGTTTCCTGACACCCAGGTCGGTGTCGACCGACACCTCTATGGTGTCGACCCACACCTCTATGGTGTCGATCGACGCCAGCCTTCTGAGTGTCGGTCGACACCAGCTCGACGCCCAGAAACCAACAGCAACGAAAATCGCATAGCAAATCGCAAAACACATAATCTAGGGGTTTTCAACGCCCCAATACTATCAAAACACGAATTCCAACATAACAATCTCAAGAACACATCACAAATCCGAAATCACACAATCTCTAACGCTTAACGGACCTACAGTCACGCACTCACCTTGAAAAGGGATTAGAATGAAGGAAAAGGAGAAGAACAACAACCACAAGCCTCAGAAACTCCACAAAACTCCTCCAAACTCTCAAAATCTCTCTGGAAATCACCTTTTCCTCTCAGAAACACTTCTGCCTCGAAAACTGAGCCTCTCTCGCGGCTACAGACTTTTAAATCGCGACCTAGGGCTTTCTTTGCCCCAAACCGAACAAAACCAGCCGACTTGAATCGAACCGGTCGATTTCTCAATAACCGGTGTCGATCGACACCCTTCCTTGGTGTCGGTCGACACCCCTCGACCAAAACCAAACCAAACTCAATCGAACGAGCAATCGACTTAAACCGGAATTGATTTCTCAAACCGGTGTCGATCGACACACCCCTTTGGTGTCGATCGACACACCCCTTTGGTGTCGATCGACACTAAGCATTCATAAACTTTTCACACATTTTCTTCGAGATAAATGAACCTTAGACCAACTGTACAACAATCAAACAAGAACATGTATAGTCGATCCTCGATTCGCACCTCAAAGAGCGTATGTAATCGACTCCCGAACCCCTAATGTCGTCCGATACCAACTCTAAACACAACTTCCTGGTTCGCGGATCCATTTGATCCATTAATCCATTAGAAATTTAGAACCAAAAAATTTGATCCATTAGGGTTAATAGGTTGGTTGGGTTGGGTTAACCCATAAATTTCAACCCATTTTGACACCCCTAATGATAGACAATTATATTAACATACATAACCATGGTGAACAAATCTACTTTACCACGCTGGAAACAATATATAAGTTTGTATCCATTAATACGTAGAGATCACTTTTTTTCTGAGCATCAAACCCAAAATTTCTGGTGTACAAATATTCATAAAATATTAATCAACTTTTTGCTCAACCATTGGATTAATGGGGAATCCACAAATCGTCTCTTTTTTTCTTTTTCTTTTTCCCTATTTGTTTTGGCAAAATTGGCAATTTACCCCAAATAAAACCTTCTCTTGTTCACTTACACTTACTCAAAGTGTCTTTGTCCCCTTACACATTTTTTTAGACATTAATCCTCTTTTACCCTCAAAATTAGATTAATAAATTAAACTTATAAATTAAACTTTTGTTTCTTATTTTTTCGTTTATATATTTTTGTTTTAATAACAAAGAAAAAAAAAAATAAGAAACAAAAGTTAAACTTCTGAAAATCGGCCCCGGCATTTTTTCTCTTCTTCGCTTGCGTTCTCGTCGTGTCGTCTCCGTTCTCCTCCTCCTACATCCTCCATTCGCCGTGTCTTCCTACATCCTCTGTTCTCCTCCTTAATTTCGTGAGGAAGTCCGCCGTTCTCCTCCTCCGTGTGCTGGTTTTCTCCTCCGCTCCTTCACCATTAACGTCGTCGAGTTTTCCGCCAGGTAGAGTTCATTATTTGTCTGATTAAGTGTGTTGATACATTGTTAAATTCGGGATTTGGTTACATGAAAATTGTAACATCCGCGAACCAGAAAGTGGTGTTAAAAGTGGTATCGGACGACATTAGGGGTTTGGGGGTAGATTACATATGCTCTTTGAGGTGCGAATCGAGGATCGATTGTACATGTTCTTGTTTGATTGTTGTACAATTGGTTTAAGGTTCAATCATCTCGAAGAAAATGTGTAAAAAGCTCCTAAATGCTTAGTGTCGATCGACACCAAGGGGTGTGTCGATCGACACCGGTTTGAGGAATCAATTCCGGTTTAAGTCGATTGCGCGTTTGATTTGAGGTTGGTTTGGTTTTGGTCGATGGGTGTTGACCGACACCAAGGAAGGGTGTCGATCGACACCGGTTATTGAGAAATCGACCGGTTCGATTCAAGTCGGCTGGTTTTGGGCCGGTTTGGGCAAGGAAAGCCCTAGACTCGCGATTTAAAAGCTTGTGGCCGCGTGAAAAGTGTCTTTTTCGAGAAAGTTGAGTTTCAGAGGTGTTTTTGAGTGAAGGTGGTGATTTCCAGAGAGTTTGTGGAGTTTCTGAGGCTTTGGGATTGTTGTTTCATCTCTTCTCCTTCCTTCCAATCCGTTTCTAAGGTGAGTGCGTGACTGTAGGTCCGTTAAGCGTTGGAGATTGTGTGATTTCGGATTTGGGATGTGTTCTTGAGATTGTTATGCTGGAATTCGTGTTTTGATAGTATTGGGGCGTTGAAAACCCTTAGATTATGTGTTTTGCGTTTTGCTATGCGATTTTCGTTGCTGTTGGTTTCTGGGCGTCGAGCTGGTGTCGAGCGACACTCGATGAGCGACACTCGGAAGGCTGGCGTCGATCGACACCATAGAGGTGTCGGTCGACACCGACCTGGGTGTCAGGAAACGTGGGTGTTTCCTGACAGGGAAGGTTTATATTGTTGTTATTTGTTGAGCATTGTTACTGTTGTTGATTATTATGACGTATTGTCTAGTGTTTGACGTAATTGGCTTGTAGGCAGGATGATCCACTCACTAAGTATTTATGATAATACTTACGCATCTCTATTCCAATGTGATGCAGGTAACAGCAATGTTCTTCCGCGGAAAGAGACCGAGAGAAGAGGATGATGAGATTAGGAATTTGATTATGGCTTTATTGTTGTGGTTGACAAGGAATTCCTGATTTAGGGTGTTAGTCTTTATTTTCATAATGTAGCAAACCTGATGTTTAGGTTGCTAGAGTTTATTCTTTATTGGTTATTGGTTTATGGCTTTGGTTGTTGAACGATTATTTATTATTTAATATTATTGATTTCTTCATGAGAACTTCCGCATTGATAATATTATAAACCTTTATAAAAAAAAAAAAAGCTTGGTTGTTTCATTTTGGTATCAGAGCGAATACGGTTTTAGGACTGTTAGAATTGGATGAATTGGACTATGTGGTTAATTGATTATGTGAGTTAGTCAGTTAGTGGTCTAGTCTCATCCTCTCGGTCTTCCAGTTTTCCGCGGTAAGTGAGTTGGATATTTGGTGTGTTGTGGTTTTGTGTTTGTGTTGACTTTGCTCTTTTTCTGTACTTGGTGGTAGTGCAGAGAGATGGACGCAGGTCGTGGTCGTGGTCGCGGTAGAGGCCGTGGCAGAGGAGCTGGTCGCGGTGGGCGAGCAGCGGGTCGTGGAGGTCGGGGTGCTGGTCGTGGAGTGCCAGAGGCTGAGGTTTCCGTAAAGAGTGCAGCGCCTAGTGTGGCGGCAGCGTCGGTGACACAGTCTGTTTCGTTGGCCGGTGGGGCTAACTCAGGTGTCAGTGGTGGCGCAGGAGTTGGAGCGGTTCCCGGTGGGGGCGCTGCTTTAGCTCAGGGTGATTTGATTGTGGAGCTACTGACGCAGTTGTTGGCACGTCTTCCTCAGGCAGTTCCACAGCAGGCTCCGGGTGCACCTCCAGCGGCCGGGGCACAGGTTGGTGCCAGGGCACATGTTGGTGCCGGTTTTGTTGAGCAGCAGGAGGCTGCGGTGCAGCAGGGTGTTGCAGTTGGGTTTTCTCCTTATCGTGAGATGATGAGGGAGATGCAGAGGATTGGTACGCCTACGTTTGAGGGCGGTGTTACTCCAGAGCAGGCTGACGAGTGGCGTCAGAGGTTGGAGAGGAACTTCGATTCTGTTCGTTGTCCAGAGCAGTTTCAGGTCGAGTTGGCAGTGCACTACCTTGGAGGTGATGCACATTTGTGGTGGAGGTCTGTTAGGACCCGGAGAGAGGTGTGGACTTGGGTTGATTTTGTCGAGGAGTTCAACCACAAGTTTTTCCCTCAGGAGGCTCGTGACAGACTGCAGTTGAGGTTTCTGGACTTGACGCAGGGTGAGAGGTCTGTTCGAGAATATGATGCAGAGTTCTGCAGATTGTTGGTTCATTCTAGTGGTGAGCTGATCAGTGAGCGGGCGTTGACGTCGCGGTTTCTTCAGGGACTTCGGAGGAACATCAGGACTCAGTGCAGAGGTGGTATGTACCACACTAGAGCGGGTTTAGTGGAGTTGGCAGCGTCCATTGAGGAGGACTTGCGTGAGCCGTTGAGTTCGGCAGTTGTTCCAGCTGTAGTTGCTCCTGCTACCCATCCTCGGGGCCAGCAACAGCATCAGTAGCGTAGGGGTTACAGTTCTGGTTACGGCAGGGGCAGTGAAACATGATTTTTACGTGGAGTTTCAATTAAACCACTTATGTCATCGTGGTATTTAAGAGTCAATCCAATCGGAGCTAGTTGAGGACAATTTCGAACGCAGAATACTATCAAGTCAAGGGCACAAAGATTTTGTATGTAACAAGTAACAAAGACAAGAACTTAAATGTAAATAAATTCTTAAATGTAAACTAGAATGATTGCAAGACCAAATATAGTATGCAAATGTAATAAGCTGAATGAAAGATGTAAACTTTATGATAAATGAAAGGTCTTGGAGTGAGGTTATCGAAATCGAGCTCTTAGAGAATGATAAAATGGCTAGAAATGTTCAAAAATCACTGAGTCTTAGGGAGAGAGTTCCAACAGCGAGATTCACCCACTTCCGTGGTGAGAATCACAAAACCGGCCTTGAATCCAAATGATCTATCTTTCGGATAGTGGACTCTAAAACCGGTCTGCAATAAGCGCCAACTCTCTTGTACCCAATGAACTCCCCAGACATCCACTTCCGTGTGTAGGGATGAGTTCATCCTCTTGCTGGTCGATCTGACAACCTCCAGTCACTTTCGGTGTAGGAAGTGTCTTGGATCGAGACCAAAATGGCCAACTAAGGTCAAGCCTTAAGCACGCCCAGCAAGAGAAGACTCCTGAGATGATTAAACACGCCTAGACACTTGATCTATCCCTACTAACTCGATTCTACCTCACCCCATATACCAAAAGGGATCTACTCACTATCCATAATAAGAACACCAAATCCCATGGGGGAAAGGGTTCAAATCGTGAATAGGATGATGGATTAGGATTAGAATAAGCAAGATAAGAAGAATGCAAAAGGAAATGAACAAACTTTATTTAAAACCTAGTGCAAATCTACAAATCCGAGGTTAGAGGCTAAAGACCAAGTTTTGGTGTTCTTGATAAGAGAGATTACAAGATAAGATCCAAAGAAATTAGGTTTAAGGCTTTATATAGTTCAAAGGAAATAGAAGCCCTCAGTCAACTCATTTAAGTTGACCCATCTCCTTCCCAAACGAAACACTTCGAAACAGCTCAGGGAAATCGCGGGTCAGTGGCCTCTGTTTTGGTCAACGCTCTGCTTTTCTCCGCCTAACAGGTTCTCAACCTGTTTCATAACCCGTTTGCCATCCGGACTCCATGCTTCTTCATCTTCACTCTGTTTCTGCCCCTCTTCAGCTCCAAAACACCTGATAGAACTCCCAAATGCACAACTAATGCAATGCAAGTCCTAAATGCCATGTGTTTGTACAATGCAAGAGATCTACACTAAAATGCTAAAGATATGAACTAATATGGGGGTGAAACTAGATGGAATGTGCTCCTAAATGATGTAAAATACAGAGACATCAGGCAGCAGGCCTGCGCAGGGCCAGAAGAGGAGAGCAGAGGAGATATCTGCTAGTAGCCCGAGTACGGGTGGTTGTTTTGGGTGTGGGAGTCTGGATCACAGAGTTGCGACTTGCCCCAAGAGGGCGGGATCCAGAGAGACTACAGTGTGCTTCTACTGCAAGGAGCCGGGGCATATCAAGACAATGTGTCCCAAGTTGCAGCAGAGGGCAGTGGCAGCAGCGATTCAGCCGTTGGCTATTCAGTCAGCAGCGCAGGTTGCGGCGTTGCAGTCGGGTGGAGCGCCGAGAGTTTATACTTCGGCAGAGGTGGGCCAGACCAGTCAGTCAGGCCAGATCACAGGTAAAATCTTGACTCAGACTTTTAAATTCTTAAGGTAGAATTGTTGGTGTTGTCTGTTTCTGTTATTTTACTGTGATAGAATTAAAGGTTCTCAACACTTGTGGTGTGTGTAGGGACCTTGTTAGTTGGCGGTTTTGAGTCTCACGTGTTGTTTGACTCGGGAGCATCTAATTGCTTCATTACTCCGGGGAGAGCGGAGAGTAGTGGTATTCGGAGTAGCGAGGGCGAGGCTTCAGGCTTTGTCAAGGTGGCCGGTGGTGGTTATTTGGCTACTTCGGGCAGAGCTAGAGCAGTTGATGTGCGGATTGCGGGGCAGTCTATGCCAGCAGATTTGGTCATCAGTCAAGTGGAGCTGTATGACGTGATTTTGGGGATGGACTGGTTATCTTCTTACCGAGTTCATCTGGATTGCTACAGAGGTAGAGTTGTGTTTGAGCAGGCTGCAGGGAAGTTGGTTTATCAGGGAGTGAGACCGACTTCGGGGAGTATAGTGATCTCAGCTATTCAGGCAGAGCAGTTGTTAGAGCGGGGCTGCGAAGCCTATTTGGCGACGATCACTATGACAGAGTCCAGTGGTGAGGTGGTTTTGCAGGATATTCAGATTGTCCAGGATTTTGAGGATGTTTTTCGGTCGCTGAAGGGATTGCCACCATCTCGGTCAGATCCTTTCACGATTGATTTAGAGCCCGGGACAGCTCCGATATCGAAGACACCTTACAGGATGGCTCCAGCAGAGATGGCAGAGCTGAAGAAGCAGCTAGAGGACCTTTTGAGTAAGGGGTTCATCAGGCCGAGTGTTTCGCCGTGGGGAGCACCAGTGCTGTTTGTGAAGAAGAAGGATGGTAGTTTTCGGTTGTGCATTGATTACCGGGGACTTCACCGAGTCACAATGAAGAACAGGTACCCACTTCCGAGGATCGATGAGTTGTTGGATCAGTTGAGAGGTGCTACCTGGTTCTCCAAGATTGACTTGGCATCGGGATATCATCAGATTCCGATAGATGAGGCAGATGTTCGGAAGACAGCTTTTCGGATGAGGTATGGGCATTTTGAGTTTGTGGTCATGCCTTTTGGTTTGACTAATGCGCTGGCAGCTTTCATGAGATTGATGAACGACGTGTTCAGGGAGTTTCTGGATGTGTTTGTCATTATTTTCATTAATGACATTTTGGTATATTCGAGGAGTCCAGAGGAGCATGCGACTCATTTGAGGCTTGTGTTGGAGAAGCTTCGGGAGCAGAAGCTTTTCGCTAAGTTGAGCAAGTGCAGTTTTTGGCAGAGGGAGATGGGTTTTCTTGGCCATATTGTTTATGCAGAGGGAGTTTCTGTGGATCCGGCTAAGATTGAGGCTATCAGAGATTGGCCTAGACCAAGTAGTGCTACTGAGATCAGGAGTTTTCTGGGTTTAGAAGGCTATTACAGGAGGTTCGTCAAGGGGTTTGCGAGTATGTCTCAGCCGATGACGAGGTTGACTGGCAAGGATGTGCCGTTTGTGTGGTCGCCTGAGTGCGAGGAGAGCTTTGGGAAGCTCAAGGAGATGTTGACTAGTACACCTGTGTTGGCATTACCCGACCCGGGGAAGCCATATGTTGTGTACACAGATGCTTCAGGTGTTGGACTTGGTTGTGTTTTGATGCAGGAGGGCAGAGTGATTGCCTATGCTTCGAGGCAGTTGCAGGGAAGTGAGCGCAACCGTCCTACACATGATCTTGAGTTGGGAGCAGTGGTTTTTGCACTCAAGATTTGAAGGTCTTATTTATATGGTGGTAGAGTGCAGATCTTCACAGATCACAAGAGTCTACAACATATTTTCACTCAGCCTTTGCTGAATGCGAGGCAGACGCGTTGGGTGGAGTTTCTGGCAGACTATGACCTGGATATTGTTTATCATCCGGGCAAGGCCAATTTGGTGGCAGATGCTTTGAGTCGACGGAGAGTTGATTCAGATAGAGAGCGTGGTGTTGAGGCTTTGGTCAGCGAGATTAGTACATTGCGTCTTGGTGCTATTTCAGAGGAGCCTTTGGGTTTAGAGGCAGCTGATCAGGCAGACTCACTCAGTAGGATCAGAGTGGCGCATCAGAGTGATCAGGGTTTTATCGATGCTTCGCAGGCGGTTGGTTCTGAGTATCAGGTCTCTTCGAATGGGACTATCTTAGTTCGTGGGCGAGTTTGTGTGCCCAAGGATGTGGAGCTGAGACAGGAGGTTTTGAGAGAGGCTCATTCGAGCAAGTTTTTGATTCATCCGGGTGCGACCAAGATGTACCGTGACCTCAAACGGTATTATCATTGGGTTGGGATGAAGAGGGATGTGGCAGATTGGGTTGCGAGGTGCAACACTTGTTCTTTGGTCAAGGCAGAGCATCAGGTGCCTAGTGGTCTTTTGCAGAGTTTACCCATTCCAGAGTGGAAGTGGGATATGATCACTATGGATTTTGTTGTGGGATTGCCTATCTCACGTACTTTCGATGCTATTTGGGTCATTGTGGATCGCTTGACCAAGTCAGCACATTTCTTGGCCATCAAGAAGACAGATGGAGCGGCTGTCTTGGCTAGGAAGTTTGTGCGAGAGATTGTGAGGCTGCATGGAGTGTCAGCCAGTATTGTGTCGGATAGAGATCCGAGGTTTGCGTCAGATTTTTGGAGGGCATTTCAGACTGAGATGGGCACTAAGGTGCATATGAGTACAGCGTATCATCCGCAGACAGATGGGCAGTCAGAGAGGACTATTCAGACTTTGGAGGATCTGCTTAGGATGTGTGTATTGGATTGGGGTTGGCATTGGGCTGATCATCTGTGTTTGGCAGAGTTTGCCTATAACAACAGTTTTCAGTCTAGCATTGGCATGGCTCCTTATGAGGCTTTGTATGGGAGGCCATGTAGGACACCCTTATGCTGGACCCAAGTGGGGGAGCGCAGCAGGTTTGGAGCTACTTTTGTTCAGGAAACGACGGAGAAGATCCGCGTTTTGAGGCTGAACATGAAGGAGGCTCAGGATAGACAGAGGAGTTATGCAGATAGGCGGCGACGTGAGCTTGAGTTTCAGGTGGGAGATAGAGTTTATCTCAAGATGGCTATGTTGAGGGGCCCTAACAGGTCCATAGCAGAGAACAAGCTCAGTCCGCGTTTTATGGGTCCGTTTCCAGTGGTGGAGCGAGTTGGGCCAGTGGCTTATCGGTTGGAGTTGCCACCGATTATGAGCGCCTTTCATAAGGTGTTTCATGTGTCTATGTTGAGGAGGTTTTTGCATCCTTCAGAGGAGTTAGTGGTTGAGATTCTAAAGGATCTTCAGCCAGATATGACAGTTCCGGCGGTTCCTGTGAGGATTCTTGAGAGGAGAGTCAAGGTTCTGCGGAACAAGAGGGTGCCATTGTTGAGAGTCTTGTGGGACTGTAGTGGCACAGAGGAGCAGACTTGGGAGCCAGAGGCAAAGATGAAGCTGAAGTTCGGAAATTGGTTCGACAAGCAGGCTGTAGAGTGATTCATCTTTGTGGTTCTAGTCTTGTTGTTGGTTTTGTTGTTGTTGTTGGTTTTGGATTTATGTATTTTCGTTTCGTTAATGTACTGATGGGGATTAAACTTTTCCCAATTTCTACCCCTTTTCTGCAAGTGCACAGATCGAGAGTAGCAACGGGTATATCGAACACAAGGACCAGTTAGTGCACTACAAGGTATGAGATTGAGATTTAGCTAGGAAAGCAATATGAGTTTGGTTGTTGTCACGATTAAAGCAAGTAAAGAAAGCAAGTAAACAAAGCAAAAAGAGTTGTAAATCAATGGATGGAAAGCGCTAAGCAATAGGATAATCTCGGGATGAGTGATTCAAGCAAGCAAGTTCGATTTGTTAGGGATTTAAGAATGTGTACCACCTAGAACTCAAGACACTAATTTAGATCTTTCCACTTCCGTGGCTCCGACCCCTATGTTGATCTATCTAATCGCTAAACTTTTGGTATGTCCTTAGATAATCAAACAAGCATTAATTCGATCGAGTCTCAATTGTTCACAACCTCTAGTAAATCAACTTCCGCAGTCTAAGAGAGATTGCCCACCAAATACTAGTTCAGGCGAATGATTCATCACTTCCGTGGCTCAAATCTACCTAGGATCATATGTTGATTGGCCAGATCAACACCAAGCAATGAACACAAGCAAAGGTGAAGAGTTTATGTAAACCCTAATTCTAGATATCGATTATCAAGCAAGGATGAACACTATCCTTCGATTTCCTATCACTTAACAAGGTAACTACTCAGACATAGAGAAGGAAATCGAATTCATGTTCATAAGAACAGAGATCCGAGATCCTCTCTTGAAGGAGACAATGAAAGAAAGCAAAAACTATAAGAACTTTTATTGAATAATATGTTTTGTATCTCTATGTGTGGCTCTCTTCTTTTACAAGGCTAAAAAGATGTATTTATAATGCTTCAGAACTTGAAGGGCGGCTTTACCTAGGTCTTGGTCGAAATATAAGAGGCGGTGTAAGTTTGGGCTTGAAAACGTGCAAAACGGGCTTCGGAAACGAGCCGGGTCGAGCGGGGCGTGTCGCGGTCGAGCGGGGCGGTCGACCGGTCGGTCGGGCTGGTGTTCGGGTCGAGCTGGCGGTCGAACGGTCGCACGGGATGACGAAAGGAGGTCGGCTCGGACGGGAGCCTTGGAAGCCCTGTCCGACCGGCTCGGTCGACCGGATGGGTCGTGGACTTGAAGGAAGGTCGGGTCGGACGGGAGCCTTGGAGGCCCTGTCCGACCGGCTCGGTCGACCGGTGTCCTCCTGCAGTTAAGGACGGTCGGGTCGGACGGGAGCCTTGGAGGCCCTGTCCGACCGGTTCGGTCGAGCGGTTGGTGTAGACGTCCGGTTGTCGGCTGATTTGACACTCTTCACTAAAACGATCATATCTCCCATTCTACGTGGCCAAATTGCATGATTCCAATCGCGTTGTAAAGCTAACTCATGTAGGCATCGCGGCGAACTGGTTTTGGTGAAATCCATTGAGTAGAATGTTTTTGGGGCTCCTCCAAAGTAAATAATAGTGCATGAAGCTGCTTTGAGGACCTTTGCCTTTGTTTTGCTCCAAATTGCATCTTTTGACCTGAAATGACTCTTGGCACTATATACGCATAAAAACTACCTTTTAAAGCAAAAAACAAGGTAAAACCATGCATAAAGTATATAAAAACGATGTAAAAAGGGTGTAAAATAGAGGTATATCAACTCCCCCAGACTTAGATCTTTACTTGTCCCCAAGCAAATAGAATCCAAATCAGAGAAAGAGGTTTGAAAACATGAAAACTCACTTATCCTTTGGCACTTGTATCTTCCATTGCTCTGCTTTCACTTGGAGCAAAACTAACTTTGAATCTAGCCTTTCCGTACTGACCTTAAGCTTAGCGAACCATACCGGACCCAACAAATCTCATCCAGCACTCCAAACTTTCCATTGTCAACTCCTTACAGTATTTAAAACGTGCGGTCTTTATCAAGGGAGTATTGATCACAGAGCATTGACTCTTACCCATCCAAGTGTTTGCCAAGACAGTCCTCTTTAGCACATCCAGTTCCATTCCTCTCTCTTTCTCTCTTTTCTTTTGAAGGATCGATCTTTCCCTACTTTTCTAGGGTATCATTTTATTTTTTCTATCGATCCTTCTTCCCTTTGAATCTTCTCTTTTCTGGGAATATCATAGGATAGGCTTTTGCTTTTCCTTGTTTGAGTAGGTCTCCATAAGACAAGAAGGTGCAGACGTATGCATTCCTCTTGCTTACAAGTGTTCCTTGTGCTTAAAAGCTTTTGATTTATTTTGCAGATGAGAGAGAGGTGGACTGTATCTTTGGTGGACATGTCTCAACTAGACCGGGATGAGGAATCGGCTCATATGTATCTCAAGCCCCTTGACAAGAAAAATTAAAAGTTCAATTAGGTGGTGGAGTTGACTTTAGATTGTCCGGGTACCTTAGAAATCTTGCCAAATCAGTAGGTCGATCCACCCTTAGAGGTTCCGTTGGGCATTGTTCGGTGTCAATATTCGCCTTTGTGATCACAAGAGCTTTGGCATGCTATGGTAAGCTCCTAGGATAGATCATAGTTTCCTAACTTATTTTGACTCAATAAAACAGAAGTTTTGAAAAAGGTTGATAAGAGAAATAGATATAAGATGAAGACAAGACATGAACAAACGCATTAGTACCGACAATCCCCCCAGACTTAACTTGCACCGTCCCGGTGAAAGCAAATCCGATTAAGGGAGGTAAAAGAAAGAGGTAATAAGGCGTTTTTGTGAATTAGAGGAAAGATGTGACCTGATATGGTATTAGAAACCGAAGAATGGTTTGATGAATGATATGTCCAGCGACTATGTTGCTCCACAAAACTCCTCCAAACTCTCAAAATCTCTCTGGAAATCACCTTTTCCTCTCAGAAACACTTCTGCCTCGAAAACTGAGCCTCTCTCGCGGCTACAGACTTTTAAATCGCGACCTAGGGCTTTCTTTGCCCCAAACCGAACAAAACCAGCCGACTTGAATCGAACCGGTCGATTTCTCAATAACCGGTGTCGATCGACACCCTTCCTTGGTGTCGGTCGACACCCCTCGACCAAAACCAAACCAAACTCAATCGAACGAGCAATCGACTTAAACCGGAATTGATTTCTCAAACCGGTGTCGATCGACACACCCCTTTGGTGTCGATCGACACACCCCTTTGGTGTCGATCGACACTAAGCATTCATAAACTTTTCACACATTTTCTTCGAGATAAATGAACCTTAGACCAACTGTACAACAATCAAACAAGAACATGTATAGTCGATCCTCGATTCGCACCTCAAAGAGCGTATGTAATCGACTCCCGAACCCCTAATGTCGTCCGATACCAACTCTAAACACAACTTCCTGGTTCGCGGATCCATTTGATCCATTAATCCATTAGAAATTTAGAACCAAAAAATTTGATCCATTAGGGTTAATAGGTTGGTTGGGTTGGGTTAACCCATAAATTTCAACCCATTTTGACACCCCTAATGATAGACAATTATATTAACATACATAACCATGGTGAACAAATCTACTTTACCACGCTGGAAACAATATATAAGTTTGTATCCATTAATACGTAGAGATCACTTTTTTTCTGAGCATCAAACCCAAAATTTCTGGTGTACAAATATTCATAAAATATTAATCAACTTTTTGCTCAACCATTGGATTAATGGGGAATCCACAAATCGTCTCTTTTTTTCTTTTTCTTTTTCCCTATTTGTTTTGGCAAAATTGGCAATTTACCCCAAATAAAACCTTCTCTTGTTCACTTACACTTACTCAAAGTGTCTTTGTCCCCTTACACATTTTTTTAGACATTAATCCTCTTTTACCCCCAAAATTAGATTAATAAATTAAACTTATAAATTAAACTTTTGTTTCTTATTTTTTCGTTTATATATTTTTGTTTTAATAACAAAGAAAAAAAAAAATAAGAAACAAAAGTTAAACTTCTGAAAATCGGCCCCGGCATTTTTTCTCTTCTTCGCTTGCGTTCTCGTCGTGTCGTCTCCGTTCTCCTCCTCCTACATCCTCCATTCGCCGTGTCTTCCTACATCCTCTGTTCTCCTCCTTAATTTCGTGAGGAAGTCCGCCGTTCTCCTCCTCCGTGTGCTGGTTTTCTCCTCCGCTCCTTCACCATTAACGTCGTCGAGTTTTCCGCCAGGTAGAGTTCATTATTTGTCTGATTAAGTGTGTTGATACATTGTTAAATTCGGGATTTGGTTACATGAAAATTGTAACATCCGCGAACCAGAAAGTGGTGTTAAAAGTGGTATCGGACGACATTAGGGGTTTGGGGGTAGATTACATATGCTCTTTGAGGTGCGAATCGAGGATCGATTGTACATGTTCTTGTTTGATTGTTGTACAATTGGTTTAAGGTTCAATCATCTCGAAGAAAATGTGTAAAAAGCTCCTAAATGCTTAGTGTCGATCGACACCAAGGGGTGTGTCGATCGACACCGGTTTGAGGAATCAATTCCGGTTTAAGTCGATTGCGCGTTTGATTTGAGGTTGGTTTGGTTTTGGTCGATGGGTGTTGACCGACACCAAGGAAGGGTGTCGATCGACACCGGTTATTGAGAAATCGACCGGTTCGATTCAAGTCGGCTGGTTTTGGGCCGGTTTGGGCAAGGAAAGCCCTAGACTCGCGATTTAAAAGCTTGTGGCCGCGTGAAAAGTGTCTTTTTCGAGAAAGTTGAGTTTCAGAGGTGTTTTTGAGTGAAGGTGGTGATTTCCAGAGAGTTTGTGGAGTTTCTGAGGCTTTGGGATTGTTGTTTCATCTCTTCTCCTTCCTTCCAATCCGTTTCTAAGGTGAGTGCGTGACTGTAGGTCCGTTAAGCGTTGGAGATTGTGTGATTTCGGATTTGGGATGTGTTCTTGAGATTGTTATGCTGGAATTCGTGTTTTGATAGTATTGGGGCGTTGAAAACCCTTAGATTATGTGTTTTGCGTTTTGCTATGCGATTTTCGTTGCTGTTGGTTTCTGGGCGTCGAGCTGGTGTCGAGCGACACTCGATGAGCGACACTCGGAAGGCTGGCGTCGATCGACACCATAGAGGTGTCGGTCGACACCGACCTGGGTGTCAGGAAACGTGGGTGTTTCCTGACAGGGAAGGTTTATATTGTTGTTATTTGTTGAGCATTGTTACTGTTGTTGATTATTATGACGTATTGTCTAGTGTTTGACGTAATTGGCTTGTAGGCAGGATGATCCACTCACTAAGTATTTATGATAATACTTACGCATCTCTATTCCAATGTGATGCAGGTAACAGCAATGTTCTTCCGCGGAAAGAGACCGAGAGAAGAGGATGATGAGATTAGGAATTTGATTATGGCTTTATTGTTGTGGTTGACAAGGAATTCCTGATTTAGGGTGTTAGTCTTTATTTTCATAATGTAGCAAACCTGATGTTTAGGTTGCTAGAGTTTATTCTTTATTGGTTATTGGTTTATGGCTTTGGTTGTTGAACGATTATTTATTATTTAATATTATTGATTTCTTCATGAGAACTTCCGCATTGATAATATTATAAACCTTTATAAAAAAAAAAAAAGCTTGGTTGTTTCATTTTGGTATCAGAGCGAATACGGTTTTAGGACTGTTAGAATTGGATGAATTGGACTATGTGGTTAATTGATTATGTGAGTTAGTCAGTTAGTGGTCTAGTCTCATCCTCTCGGTCTTCCAGTTTTCCGCGGTAAGTGAGTTGGATATTTGGTGTGTTGTGGTTTTGTGTTTGTGTTGACTTTGCTCTTTTTCTGTACTTGGTGGTAGTGCAGAGAGATGGACGCAGGTCGTGGTCGTGGTCGCGGTAGAGGCCGTGGCAGAGGAGCTGGTCGCGGTGGGCGAGCAGCGGGTCGTGGAGGTCGGGGTGCTGGTCGTGGAGTGCCAGAGGCTGAGGTTTCCGTAGAGAGTGCAGCGCCTAGTGTGGCGGCAGCGTCGGTGACACAGTCTGTTTCGTTGGCCGGTGGGGCTAACTCAGGTGTCAGTGGTGGCGCAGGAGTTGGAGCGGTTCCCGGTGGGGGCGCTGCTTTAGCTCAGGGTGATTTGATTGTGGAGCTACTGACGCAGTTGTTGGCACGTCTTCCTCAGGCAGTTCCACAGCAGGCTCCGGGTGCACCTCCAGCGGCCGGGGCACAGGTTGGTGCCAGGGCACATGTTGGTGCCGGTTTTGTTGAGCAGCAGGAGGCTGCGGTGCAGCAGGGTGTTGCAGTTGGGTTTTCTCCTTATCGTGAGATGATGAGGGAGATGCAGAGGATTGGTACGCCTACGTTTGAGGGCGGTGTTACTCCAGAGCAGGCTGACGAGTGGCGTCAGAGGTTGGAGAGGAACTTCGATTCTGTTCGTTGTCCAGAGCAGTTTCAGGTCGAGTTGGCAGTGCACTACCTTGGAGGTGATGCACATTTGTGGTGGAGGTCTGTTAGGACCCGGAGAGAGGTGTGGACTTGGGTTGATTTTGTCGAGGAGTTCAACCACAAGTTTTTCCCTCAGGAGGCTCGTGACAGACTGCAGTTGAGGTTTCTGGACTTGACGCAGGGTGAGAGGTCTGTTCGAGAGTATGATGCAGAGTTCTGCAGATTGTTGGTTCATTCTAGTGGTGAGCTGATCAGTGAGCGGGCGTTGACGTCGCGGTTTCTTCAGGGACTTCGGAGGAACATCAGGACTCAGTGCAGAGGTGGTATGTACCACACTAGAGCGGGTTTAGTGGAGTTGGCAGCGTCCATTGAGGAGGACTTGCGTGAGCCGGTGAGTTCGGCAGTTGTTCCAGCTGTAGTTGCTCCTGCTACCCATCCTCGGGGCCAGCAACAGCATCAGTAGCGTAGGGGTTACAGTTCTGGTTACGGCAGGGGCAGTGAAACATGATTTTTACGTGGAGTTTCAATTAAACCACTTATGTCATCGTGGTATTTAAGAGTCAATCCAATCGGAGCTAGTTGAGGACAATTTCGAACGCAGAATACTATCAAGTCAAGGGCACAAAGATTTTGTATGTAACAAGTAACAAAGACAAGAACTTAAATGTAAATAAATTCTTAAATGTAAACTAGAATGATTGCAAGACCAAATATAGTATGCAAATGTAATAAGCTGAATGAAAGATGTAAACTTTATGATAAATGAAAGGTCTTGGAGTGAGGTTATCGAAATCGAGCTCTTAGAGAATGATAAAATGGCTAGAAATGTTCAAAAATCACTGAGTCTTAGGGAGAGAGTTCCAACAGCGAGATTCACCCACTTCCGTGGTGAGAATCACAAAACCGGCCTTGAATCCAAATGATCTATCTTTCGGATAGTGGACTCTAAAACCGGTCTGCAATAAGCGCCAACTCTCTTGTACCCAATGAACTCCCCAGACATCCACTTCCGTGTGTAGGGATGAGTTCATCCTCTTGCTGGTCGATCTGACAACCTCCAGTCACTTTCGGTGTAGGAAGTGTCTTGGATCGAGACCAAAATGGCCAACTAAGGTCAAGCCTTAAGCACGCCCAGCAAGAGAAGACTCCTGAGATGATTAAACACGCCTAGACACTTGATCTATCCCTACTAACTCGATTCTACCTCACCCCATATGACCAAAAGGGATCTACTCACTATCCATAATAAGAACACCAAATCCCATGGGGGAAAGGGTTCAAATCGTGAATAGGATGATGGATTAGGATTAGAATAAGCAAGATAAGAAGAATGCAAAAGGAAATGAACAAACTTTATTTAAAACCTAGTGCAAATCTACAAATCCGAGCTTAGAGGCTAAAGACCAAGTTTTGGTGTTCTTGATAAGAGAGATTACAAGATAAGATCCAAAGAAATTAGGTTTAAGGCTTTATATAGTTCAAAGGAAATAGAAGCCCTCAGTCAACTCATTTAAGTTGACCCATCTCCTTCCCAAACGAAACACTTCGAAACAGCTCAGGGAAATCGCGGGTCAGTGGCCTCTGTTTTGGTCAACGCTCTGCTTTTCTCCGCCTAACAGGTTCTCAACCTGTTTCATAACCCGTTTGCCATCCGGACTCCATGCTTCTTCATCTTCACTCTGTTTCTGCCCCTCTTCAGCTCCAAAACACCTGATAGAACTCCCAAATGCACAACTAATGCAATGCAAGTCCTAAATGCCATGTGTTTGTACAATGCAAGAGATCTACACTAAAATGCTAAAGATATGAACTAATATGGGGGTGAAACTAGATGGAATGTGCTCCTAAATGATGTAAAATACAGAGACATCAGGCAGCAGGCCTGCGCAGGGCCAGAAGAGGAGAGCAGAGGAGATATCTGCTAGTAGCCCGAGTACGGGTGGTTGTTTTGGGTGTGGGAGTCTGGATCACAGAGTTGCGACTTGCCCCAAGAGGGCGGGATCCAGAGAGACTACAGTGTGCTTCTACTGCAAGGAGCCGGGGCATATCAAGACAATGTGTCCCAAGTTGCAGCAGAGGGCAGTGGCAGCAGCGATTCAGCCGTTGGCTATTCAGTCAGCAGCGCAGGTTGCGGCGTTGCAGTCGGGTGGAGCGCCGAGAGTTTATACTTCGGCAGAGGTGGGCCAGACCAGTCAGTCAGGCCAGATCACAGGTAAAATCTTGACTCAGACTTTTAAATTCTTAAGGTAGAATTGTTGGTGTTGTCTGTTTCTGTTATTTTACTGTGATAGAATTAAAGGTTCTCAACACTTGTGGTGTGTGTAGGGACCTTGTTAGTTGGCGGTTTTGAGTCTCACGTGTTGTTTGACTCGGGAGCATCTAATTGCTTCATTACTCCGGGGAGAGCGGAGAGTAGTGGTATTCGGAGTAGCGAGGGCGAGGCTTCAGGCTTTGTCAAGGTGGCCGGTGGTGGTTATTTGGCTACTTCGGGCAGAGCTAGAGCAGTTGATGTGCGGATTGCGGGGCAGTCTATGCCAGCAGATTTGGTCATCAGTCAAGTGGAGCTGTATGACGTGATTTTGGGGATGGACTGGTTATCTTCTTACCGAGTTCATCTGGATTGCTACAGAGGTAGAGTTGTGTTTGAGCAGGCTGCAGGGAAGTTGGTTTATCAGGGAGTGAGACCGACTTCGGGGAGTATAGTGATCTCAGCTATTCAGGCAGAGCAGTTGTTAGAGCGGGGCTGCGAAGCCTATTTGGCGACGATCACTATGACAGAGTCCAGTGGTGAGGTGGTTTTGCAGGATATTCAGATTGTCCAGGATTTTGAGGATGTTTTTCGGTCGCTGAAGGGATTGCCACCATCTCGGTCAGATCCTTTCACGATTGATTTAGAGCCCGGGACAGCTCCGATATCGAAGACACCTTACAGGATGGCTCCAGCAGAGATGGCAGAGCTGAAGAAGCAGCTAGAGGACCTTTTGAGTAAGGGGTTCATCAGGCCGAGTGTTTCGCCGTGGGGAGCACCAGTGCTGTTTGTGAAGAAGAAGGATGGTAGTTTTCGGTTGTGCATTGATTACCGGGGACTTCACCGAGTCACAGTGAAGAACAGGTACCCACTTCCGAGGATCGATGAGTTGTTGGATCAGTTGAGAGGTGCTACCTGGTTCTCCAAGATTGACTTGGCATCGGGATATCATCAGATTCCGATAGATGAGGCAGATGTTCGGAAGACAGCTTTTCGGATGAGGTATGGGCATTTTGAGTTTGTGGTCATGCCTTTTGGTTTGACTAATGCGCTGGCAGCTTTCATGAGATTGATGAACGACGTGTTCAGGGAGTTTCTGGATGTGTTTGTCATTATTTTCATTAATGACATTTTGGTATATTCGAGGAGTCCAGAGGAGCATGCGACTCATTTGAGGCTTGTGTTGGAGAAGCTTCGGGAGCAGAAGCTTTTCGCTAAGTTGAGCAAGTGCAGTTTTTGGCAGAGGGAGATGGGTTTTCTTGGCCATATTGTTTATGCAGAGGGAGTTTCTGTGGATCCGGCTAAGATTGAGGCTATCAGAGATTGGCCTAGACCAAGTAGTGCTACTGAGATCAGGAGTTTTCTGGGTTTAGAAGGCTATTACAGGAGGTTCGTCAAGGGGTTTGCGAGTATGTCTCAGCCGATGACGAGGTTGACTGGCAAGGATGTGCCGTTTGTGTGGTCGCCTGAGTGCGAGGAGAGCTTTGGGAAGCTCAAGGAGATGTTGACTAGTACACCTGTGTTGGCATTACCCGATGATGTCTCTGTATTTTGCATGCATTTAGGAGCACATTCCACCTAGTTTCGCCCCCATATTAGCTCATAACTTTAGCATTTTAGTGTAAATCTCTTGCATTGTACAAACACATGGCATTTAGGACTTGCATTGCATTAGTTGTGTACTTGGGAGTTGTACCAGGTGTTTTGGAGCTGAAAAGGGGGAGAAATGGAGTGAAGTTGAAGAAGGAGTGAAGTCTGGGCGAAACAGGATGAGCAAACAGGATGAGCAAACAGGATGAGAAACAGGTTGAGAACCTGTTTGCCGACGGAAAGCTGAGCATTGACCAAAAGAAGGGAGTTGACCCGCGTTTTACCGGATCTGTTTTGAGCTGTGCGAATTGGGAAGGAAGAAGGGTCAACTTAAATGAGTTGACTGAGGTTTCCCTTTGTACCTCACTATAAAAGCCCTTAAACCTAATTTCTTTGCATCTTATCTTGTAATCTCTTGGAGAAAATAGATCTAAAACTTTCCTCTTTGAGAATTTTCTTTGTATTTACATTTTGCTTTGGATTTCTAATCAAGTTTAGTCATTTCATCTTGCGTTCTTCTTGTCTTATTTAGTTTCACGCTTTCCTCTCTTTCTATCTATGATTAGAACCCTTTCCTCTCTAGGATTTGGTGTTCTTGTTATGGGTAGTGAGTAAATCATCTTGGGTCTTGAGGGATGAGATAGATTAGAAGAAATTGGGGTTTGATTGAGTGTCTAGAGGGTTTTAATCCTTCCAAAAGGTCCTTCTTTGCTGGGTTTGCTTAAGGCTAGACCTTCTTTGATCACTTAGATCTAGATCCAAGGCTTTTCTCACCACGGGAGTGGGTGAAAAGCTGGACCGACCAGCAAAGAGATGAGCTTGTCCTTCACACGGGAGTGGTTGTTTGGAGAGCTCATCGGACTAAGGGAGTTGGCGTTTAAGGCTGGCTTGCGTCGTCCAGCTAACGGGAGTTAGATCCTTGGGCTGGCGCTAGCTTAGGGGTTCTCACCACGGGAGTGGGCTAACCTTTCTCCTTGAACTCCCTTCCTAGGACTTAGCTCTAGTTGAGTTTCTAGACACTTTATTGACCCCTAAGATCTTGTAATCGATTGTCTCATCCCAAGACTCCCTTTTTATCATCAAAGTTTACATCTTTCATTTAGTTAAACGTTTATTACATATCGCATATTGAATTGCATTCATTCTAGATTGCATTTACGGTTTTTATTGCATTTTCGTTTCTGTTCTAAGTTCACTTGTTACTTTTGAAATCATTGCTCTTGACTTGATCATTTCTTGCATTCGAAATTGTTTTCAACTAGCTCCATTCGAAATTCTAGGCCCGCTATCTTTCAGAAACAGCTTATGTGACTTGGGAGCGAGCGTTAGTATCATGCCTCTGACCGTAGCTAAGCGACTTGGTTTCAGCGACTACAAGAGGTGTAACTTCTCCCTAGTGCTGGCCGACCGTTCCATAAGACTACCAAAGGGAATGCTAGAGGACATGCCACTCAAAGTGGGAAATGTGGTAGTGCCCACGGATTTCATAGTGCTGGAAATGGATGAGGAACTAAGCTCCAAGGTTCAGTACTTGGAGTCTCATCACAACAGCAGCTCGAAGGGAACGCTGCCCGGAAAACCGATCCCCAACCCGAAAGAATACGCGAAAGCTATCACTCTTCGCAGTGGCCGCAATCTCCCGCCGCGTGCCGCTCCGGTGAGTCACAACGAGGACGTTGTGATTCAAGTGGAGGAGGATTTAGTTGAGGGCGATGCTGAAGTTCCAGCTGAGAATGAGTCGGAAGCCAGAAAGACAAGAGAGACATCCAGAAACGGCAACCATGAGGACAAAAAGAGGACGGAAACTCCTTTTGTCCCTCCGCCTTACAAACCTCCGATGCCGTTTCCGGGTCGGTTCAAGAAACAGCTGATAGCCAAGTATAAGGGACTCTTTGACAAGGTTATGGATGAGATTGAAGTTAAATTGCCAATTCTGGACGCCCTAATGTTGATACCGCCATACCAGAAATTTCTCAAAGACGCCATCTTAGAAAGGACCAAAGAGGTTCAAGGCATGGTAGTGCTATCTCAGGAGTGTAGTGCCATAATCCAAAGTAGAGTGGTCACTAAGAAGCTAGGCGATCCAGGAAGCTTCACTTTACCTTGCTCTCTAGGCCCACTATCTTTCAGAAACAGCTTATGTGACTTGGGAGCGAGCGTTAGTATCATGCCTCTGACCGTAGCTAAGCGGCTTGGTTTCAGCGACTACAAGAGGTGTAACTTCTCCCTAGTGCTAGCCGACCGTTCCATAAGACTAACAAAGGGAATGCTAGAGGACATGCCACTCAAAGTCGGAAATGTGGTAGTGCCCACGGATTTCATAGTGCTGGAAATGGATGAGGAACCCAAGGACCCATTGATCTTGGGAAGGCCATTTTTGGCAACCGCTGGAGCTGTTATTGATGTGAAGCGTGGAAAAATAGAGCTGAATCTGGGTAAAGACTGTAGGATGGTCTTCGATATCAACGATGTGATGAAGCAGCCGACCATGAGTGGCGAGTCGTTCTACATCGAAACCTTAGACCAACTGGCTGACGAGTACTTGGAAGAGTTAAATGTTGAGGACAAGCTGCAAGTAGCTCTCACTAAGGACAATGCTGAATTTGGGTGTTTGCAGGCTGAGAGTTTGGGTTATGCTTGGCTGCTGGACACAAACAAAGCTGAGACAGGGGAAATCGGTTTAGAAAAACTTGTTGAGACAGCCTCAGATGACAAACAGGATGACAAACAGGTTGTGAACCTGTTTGCGCTCGGACAGAATCCGAGTAAAGAAGTCTCGCCTTCCCAGCCAGCTGATGACGACTGGTCCGAGCTCAAGGCACCGAAAGTTGAGCTTAAACCTCTTCCAAAGGGGCTCAGGTATGCGTTCTTAGGTCCTAACTCCACATATCCTGTCATAGTGAATGCTGCATTAGCCCCTCATGAGCTTGATACCCTTCTTGCTGAGTTGCGAAAGTACAGGAGAGCTCTTGGTTATTCGCTAGATGATATCAAGGGTCTCTCCCCTACTCTTTGCACTCACAGAATTCATCTTGAGAACGAATCGAAGGGATCAATTGAGCACCAACGTAGATTGAACCCAAAGCTTAAAGAAGTAGTTAAGAAAGAGGTCTTAAAGCTTCTTGATGCTGGGATTATTTACCCGATTTCGGACAGTACATGGGTTTCACCTGTACATTGCGTCCCGAAAAAGGGTGGTATCACAGTCATCAAGAACGAAAACAATGAGCTGATCCCTTCTAGGGTAATAGTTGGACATAGAATGTGCATTGACTATAGAAAGCTTAATGCTGCATCTAGGAAAGACCATTTTCCTTTACCATTCATCGACCAAATGCTTGAACGTCTAGCTTGTCATCCGTTTTATTGTTTCTTGGACGGGTACAGTGGCTTTTTCCAGATCCCTATCCACCCGGATGATCAGGAGAAAACCACTTTTACCTGTCCTTATGGAACTTTTGCATATAGACGCATGCCTTTCGGTTTATGTAATGCACCCGCCACTTTCCAGCGTTGCATGACTTCCATATTCTCGGATTTGATAGAGGAAACGGTCGAAGTCTTTATGGATGACTTTTCCGTATATGGCTCGTCCTTTTCCTCGTGTTTGTCTAATTTGTGCAGGGTATTGGAAAGATGCGAGGCGACAAATCTTGTGCTTAATTGGGAGAAATGCAACTTTATGGTGCAAGAGGGCATAGTGTTAGGGCACAAGATCTCCGAAAGTGGTATTGAGGTTGACAAAGCAAAGGTTGAGGTTATGATGCAGCTGGGTGAACCAAGGACAGTAAAGGATATCAGGAGCTTTTTGGGACATGCGGGTTTCTACAGACGGTTTATTAAGGACTTTTCGAAGATTGCTAGGCCACTCACTAGACTTCTGTGCAAAGAGAAGGACTTTGAGTTTGATGGAGAGTGTCGCCAAGCCTTCCTAGAGATCAAAGCCGCCCTTTGTAGCGCACCGATTGTCCAAGCTCCGAACTGGGAGCTGCCTTTTGAGATAATGTGTGATGCTTCGGATTTTGCGGTTGGTGCTGTGTTAGGACAGCGGGTTGAGAAGAGACTGAACGTTATCTACTATGCGAGTAGAACACTCGACGAGGCACAGACTCGCTATGCCACCACGGAGAAGGAACTCTTAGCCGTTGTCTTCGCATTCGATAAATTTCGCAGCTACATAGTGGGATCCAAGGTAGTAGTTCATACGGACCACGCTGCCTTAAAGTACCTCTACACGAAGAAAGATGCCAAGCCGAGGCTCCTCCGCTGGTTGCTTCTCTTACAAGAGTTTGATCTTGAGATTGTTGATAAGAAGGGGGTAGAAAATAGTGTGGCTGATCACTTGTCTAGGATGAGGATTGATGAGGAGGTGCCCATTAATGACTCTCTTCCAGAAGAGCAACTCATGGCATTGGAGGTTATAAAGACTAAGCTAGACGATGCCTATGCCTTGAAAGATGAGAGGCTGCCTTGGTATGTGGACTTTGTGAACTACTTAGTCAGCGGTGAGATCCCTGAGGATATTAGCGGTTATAAAAAGAAGAAGTTCTTGCGAGATGTGTGCCACTATTACTGGGATGAGCCTTACTTGTTTAGGCGTGGGAATGATGGTCTGTTTAGGAGATGTGTTGCTGAAGCTGAGGGAGAGGACATCTTGCGCCATTGCCACGGTTCTAGTTATGGTGGCCACTTCGCGGTTTTCAAGACGGTTCAGAAGGTGCTCCAGGCTGGGTTTTGGTGGCCAAGTATGTTTAAGGATGCTCATGATCATATCGCCAAGTGTGATGCATGTCAACGGGCAGGGAACATTTCAATGAGGAATGAGATGCCTCAAAACCCAATCATAGTAGTCGAGATATTCGATGTTTGGGGCATTGACTTCGTTGGACCGTTTAACCCTGCTTCTCACGGAAACTCATACATCTTGGTAGCTGTGGATTACGTCTCAAAGTGGGTAGAAGCTATTGCAGCGCCTACCAACGATGCTAAAGTGGTCCTAAAGCTGTTCAACACAATAATCTTTCCGAGGTTCGGTGTGCCAAGATGCGTGATAAGCGATGGAGGATCACACTTTGTGAACAAAGTGTTTGAGAACCTTTTGAAGAAGCATGGGGTGAAACACAAAGTAGCCACTCCCTATCACCCACAGACCAGCGGTCAAGTGGAGGTTTCAAACAAGCAAATCAAGGCCATACTTCACAAGACAGTTAGCTCGTCTAGAAGAGACTGGTCTTTGAAACTTGATGATGCTTTGTGGGCATATAGGACTGCTTACAAAACCCCTATTGGAAGAACCCCATACTCACTTCTCTACGGTAAGTCATGCCATCTCCCGGTTGAGTTGGAATACAAGGCGCTTTGGGCCATCAAAATGCTCAACATGGATCTCAGAACAGCTCAGGAGAAGCGAGAAACTGACCTGCATGAGTTAGAAGAAATCAGGCTTGATGCTTATGAAAGTTCTCGAATATACAAAGAGAGAACGAAGGCTTTTCATGACAAGCGGATTGTTCCTAAAACCTTCAAGGAAGGGGATGATGTTCTTCTTTACAACTCGAGACTTAAGCTCTTCCCCGGAAAACTTAAGTCACGTTGGTCTGGTCCCTTCAAGGTTAGAGAGGTGTTACCTTATGGAGCCGTGACTTTGTTGAACAAAGAAGGTGGAGATTTCACGGTGAATGGCCAGCGGGTTAAGCCTTATATGGCGGATGTGGTGATTGGAGAGGGGAGTTCAGTCTCTCTCCATGATGTTGATGCTGCTTAACAGGAATGAAGGTCGAGCTTGTGACTTTAAACAAGCCCACTTGGGAGGGAATCCCATGACTATCCTTTTGTATATATTGTTTTAATTTTGGATCTTTTGTTGTTTTTGCCTTTTGTCTCTGCTGTTATGTTCAGGTTTTGGCTGGTATATCAAGTTTGGAAAATGGGAAACCATTGGGCAGGAAAGTTGTTGAACATCAAACCAAAACGGATTGATTGTCTGAAAAGCTGACCCAAACGGGTTGTCAAACAGGTTTCCTCCCCTGGATCAACCTGTTTGACAGCCCGCCCAGGTAAGTCAACACTTCCCTTTGACTTTTTCTGAAACCCTCCTTTTCATTTAGAAAGTTTTTCCCCTTTTCTCCCGTTTTCTTTTCGCCCTGCAGTTTTTCTTTTTCTTTCAACTCTATACTCTCTCCATCACTCACAAATCGCTCATCTCTCTCATTCCCTCACCGAATTTCGTGATTCAAAGCTAGGACTTCTCTTAATTCCCCGATTTCTCGCTTTAGCAGCCCCGTTTTTCCTTTCTCTCACTTTCCTGCGAGGTACAATGACCAACACCAGATCAGGGAGACAAGACCCTCCAGAAGATGACAGAGAGAGAGCAAGAAGGGAAAAGAGAGAAGGAAAGCGCAAAGTGGAGTATAGTGCGAAGAGGAAGAAAGGCGCAACAAAGGCGAAATCGCCGGAGTTTGCCGAAACCGTTGAGCAGGATATGGACGAGTCGGTGATTCCCCGGCCTTATGGAGTCCAGGGCCGCATCCGTATCCTCCGAAGGATGAAGTTCCTCCCGATGCGCTATCCACACGGAGAAACGCTCAGGGAGCTCGGGATAGAGGAGGATGTGGAAGACATTTTCTTCCAAACTGAGCTTGGGGAGTTCATGAAGCTCGCCTTACCGGCGTACAGGCACCAAGCGATCCAATTCCTCGCGTCCTTGAAGGTGAGGAAACACCCGGCAGCGGCCACAGCAGATATTAAGAACGATGGGCCGGGGTTTATCACCTTTCAGCTCTCCGGGGCCGAACACCGGTTGAGCATCGCCGAGCTAGAGGGGATCTATAAGCTGGAGGAAGATGTCGGTTCGGATACTGAGATATGTGTCCCTGGAGCAGAACTGATAAGCCTATGGGGAATGATTAGCTCGCGGCCTTACCAAACCTCGGCGAACAAAAGTAGTCATATCCGCAGCCCAGCCATCCGCTACGCACACAAGGCGATTGCCCACAGCCTCTTCGCACGACACGAGTGTGCCAACGTCACCAAGCAGGAGTTCGAGCTTATCGACATCTCCCTTGAACAGAAGTTACAGACGCTAGACAACGGCGAGGAGATGCGTGGCGATCTGAAGAGGGCCAGCAAAGCTTGGGCGATTTTAGACTCCTTCAAGCAATGCATGCGGAATGCGGAGCTTGCGTATGAACAAGGGAAGATCAAAGACTCTTATCTGGCGATTGGGAGCATGATCACTCCAATCCTGCTCGCAACCAACGTACCGCTGCCAGCGCCGACGCACCCGCCTCAGTTCATGGATATCGCCTACCTCAACAAAACCTGGTTTTTGAGGGGAATGCACAACGGGAAGCACGTCTATCGGTTCGAGCACCCTACTTTTGGCGTCTCGAAGATCCTCCTCCCTAACAAGGAGCTCACAAGCCACGACACCAGAGCCGGGATCGCCTTCCTTCCCACAGCTCACCAGCTGTTCATGGACGGAGGCGATGCGACAGTGAACGAGGAACAGGGGAACGACGAAGGAGAGCCTTCGGAGAGTCAAGCGAGCGGACAAGACGACTTCGACTTCATCCCTTACAACGCCAGCGGCAGCGCCCCAGCCATAGTCAAAGCTCATGAGCACATCCGGCTGTTGCGTAAGGGATTCAAGAAGCAAGCTGAGCTGATCAAGAAGCTCACCGAGACGGTCAATGTCCTGAAGGCTAAGCTTTCGTGCACATCGCCGAAAGCAGCTGAGACCGTAGAGCCAGCGTTGCGTAGAAGCAGGCGCAAGAGGAGGACTGGCGGATCACCACCCCCGACGTCATTCACTCATCCGATCGACCTCGATGAGACACCCACTCCACCCGACAACAGCCCCTGAAAGGTACAACTCCTTTATCATTGTACATACCGTTTTATGTATTTATTTTCCATATGCATTTCATCTTTTATTTTTGTTACATTGATCTCTCTTTCAAGCTTCTATTTGCACAAGGGACCGTGCAATTTAAGTTTGGGGGAGGGGTCAATAGCATTTGACATTGTTTTCTATTTTCTTATTTTCAATTTTGCATCTTTGAGTCTCATATGCATTTCATCTAAGGCATAGAAAACACCAAAAAATTGAAAAATTTCGAAAAAATTGCATAACTCAAAAAGAGGCATCATCTGCATTTACATATTAGGAATGAGTCTAGATGCATTTCATTTAGTTACTTGCACTTGCATAGGGAGCATTGATAGGCATTTTTCTTAAAAAGTGAAGCTTTTCGAAGAGATTTCAATGTCCCTGTGGTTAATTATCTGGTGCATAGATTGAGTTTGAAGTTAAGTTAGAACCACATTTGGAATGCACTTGATGACATCATGACTTGGTTGAAGCATTGCTTTGAATTGACCTCTCACTTTACTTATCGAAACCTAATTTGGGCATCTTAAATATCATTCTCCTGCATTGAAAGTTTTTGCTCATGGATCTTGTTCCCCTTGGACACTCATTTTTCATTTTTTTCATCCCTCTTTGTGTGTCTGAGTTTGCTTGAAAACCCTCCCGTTGCCGAACCTTTCCTTTGAGCCCAAGTTTTTACCGAGTGTAGTGAGGCCTTTTTCCGATTGAGCTAAGCAAAAGGTGTTGAGTCTTGACCGACAGAGTTTGAGCTTCCATGTAGAACTAGCTCACGGTTTTTGAGCCAGAATAGGCTTAGGATTGGGTGTTTGGGAGTTCGTGAAAGGGGGAATGAGTTTTGATTAGATCTTGAGAGGGACGAGAGGTTGGAACGATAAAAAGAAAAGAAAAGAAAGAGGAGAGTGAAAAAGAGTGGTGGCTGTTAGTGAATTTGTCAAAATAGGGCAAGAAAAAGAAGAAAGAAAGCAAATCAAAGCCTAGAAAAAGAAAAGCCTTAAGCCACAAAGAGTTCAAAAAGTCTAAATCCTCTGTTTTGAAAAGAAAGTTCATCCTCCTTTAAGTCCTAGTTTATAACCCTCTCAAGGTCCAGAAATTAGAAAAAGAGTGTTCTTTGGGTTTAATTGAGTTTCGTTCTCTAGTGAAAAATGGTAGATAGGACCGTTGGGTGTTTTGGGTTTCTCGGCTCAGTCTTGGGTAGATGGAAGTTCAACTTTGTATCATCCTTGGACTTGACTCTTAGTTTTTTGCCCAAGCTCGATCCGTCTTTGAGAGATCCCTGTTCTGAAATTGAGAAAACAACCTTGGAGAAACCACTCTTATCTCCTAAAAAGCCTTGTCCCTTAACCAAATGAGCAAATTCTGAAATGCATGAGTTTATGATTCACGGTTTGTGTTAATTGAATGTCAAAAAGTGAGAGTGATATGAATGCATGTGTAGGTTGAGTCTGATGTCGTTTCGTTGCTTTTGAATGTGGCTGAAGTTGTTGAAATGGATCAAACTCCTATTGCACTTTATAATTCTGCACATGTTCATTGATCTATCTTCCTCTCGCTTCACTGTTTGGGAATTTTTGAGCTTCCGCCTGCATCATCAACCCTCTCGAATTTGTTTTCTTTGCTTGAGGGCAAGCAAGATTCAAGTTTGGGGGAAGTTGATGTCTCTGTATTTTGCATGCATTTAGGAGCACATTCCACCTAGTTTCGCCCCCATATTAGCTCATAACTTTAGCATTTTAGTGTAAATCTCTTGCATTGTACAAACACATGGCATTTAGGACTTGCATTGCATTAGTTGTGTACTTGGGAGTTGTACCAGGTGTTTTGGAGCTGAAAAGGGGGAGAAATGGAGTGAAGTTGAAGAAGGAGTGAAGTCTGGGCGAAACAGGATGAGCAAACAGGATGAGCAAACAGGATGAGAAACAGGTTGAGAACCTGTTTGCCGACGGAAAGCTGAGCATTGACCAAAAGAAGGGAGTTGACCCGCGTTTTACCGGATCTGTTTTGAGCTGTGCGAATTGGGAAGGAAGAAGGGTCAACTTAAATGAGTTGACTGAGGTTTCCCTTTGTACCTCACTATAAAAGCCCTTAAACCTAATTTCTTTGCATCTTATCTTGTAATCTCTTGGAGAAAATAGATCTAAAACTTTCCTCTTTGAGAATTTTCTTTGTATTTACATTTTGCTTTGGATTTCTAATCAAGTTTAGTCATTTCATCTTGCGTTCTTCTTGTCTTATTTAGTTTCACGCTTTCCTCTCTTTCTATCTATGATTAGAACCCTTTCCTCTCTAGGATTTGGTGTTCTTGTTATGGGTAGTGAGTAAATCATCTTGGGTCTTGAGGGATGAGATAGATTAGAAGAAATTGGGGTTTGATTGAGTGTCTAGAGGGTTTTAATCCTTCCAAAAGGTCCTTCTTTGCTGGGTTTGCTTAAGGCTAGACCTTCTTTGATCACTTAGATCTAGATCCAAGGCTTTTCTCACCACGGGAGTGGGTGAAAAGCTGGACCGACCAGCAAAGAGATGAGCTTGTCCTTCACACGGGAGTGGTTGTTTGGAGAGCTCATCGGACTAAGGGAGTTGGCGTTTAAGGCTGGCTTGCGTCGTCCAGCTAACGGGAGTTAGATCCTTGGGCTGGCGCTAGCTTAGGGGTTCTCACCACGGGAGTGGGCTAACCTTTCTCCTTGAACTCCCTTCCTAGGACTTAGCTCTAGTTGAGTTTCTAGACACTTTATTGACCCCTAAGATCTTGTAATCGATTGTCTCATCCCAAGACTCCCTTTTTATCATCAAAGTTTACATCTTTCATTTAGTTAAACGTTTATTACATATCGCATATTGAATTGCATTCATTCTAGATTGCATTTACGGTTTTTATTGCATTTTCGTTTCTGTTCTAAGTTCACTTGTTACATTTAAAAACCATTGCTCTTGACTTGATCATTTCTTGCATTCGAAATTGTTTTCAACTAGCTCCATTATGGATTGACTCTCAAGACCACAATGACATGAGTGGGATTGTTAATTGAACACGCAAAAAATCCTGTTTCACCCGACCCGGGGAAGCCATATGTTGTGTACACAGATGCTTCAGGTGTTGGACTTGGTTGTGTTTTGATGCAGGAGGGCAGAGTGATTGCCTATGCTTCGAGGCAGTTGCAGGGAAGTGAGCGCAACCGTCCTACACATGATCTTGAGTTGGGAGCAGTGGTTTTTGCACTCAAGATTTGAAGGTCTTATTTATATGGTGGTAGAGTGCAGATCTTCACAGATCACAAGAGTCTACAACATATTTTCACTCAGCCTTTGCTGAATGCGAGGCAGACGCGTTGGGTGGAGTTTCTGGCAGACTATGACCTGGATATTGTTTATCATCCGGGCAAGGCCAATTTGGTGGCAGATGCTTTGAGTCGACGGAGAGTTGATTCAGATAGAGAGCGTGGTGTTGAGGCTTTGGTCAGCGAGATTAGTACATTGCGTCTTGGTGCTATTTCAGAGGAGCCTTTGGGTTTAGAGGCAGCTGATCAGGCAGACTCACTCAGTAGGATCAGAGTGGCGCATCAGAGTGATCAGGGTTTTATCGATGCTTCGCAGGCGGTTGGTTCTGAGTATCAGGTCTCTTCGAATGGGACTATCTTAGTTCGTGGGCGAGTTTGTGTGCCCAAGGATGTGGAGCTGAGACAGGAGGTTTTGAGAGAGGCTCATTCGAGCAAGTTTTTGATTCATCCGGGTGCGACCAAGATGTACCGTGACCTCAAACGGTATTATCATTGGGTTGGGATGAAGAGGGATGTGGCAGATTGGGTTGCGAGGTGCAACACTTGTTCTTTGGTCAAGGCAGAGCATCAGGTGCCTAGTGGTCTTTTGCAGAGTTTACCCATTCCAGAGTGGAAGTGGGATATGATCACTATGGATTTTGTTGTGGGATTGCCTATCTCACGTACTTTCGATGCTATTTGGGTCATTGTGGATCGCTTGACCAAGTCAGCACATTTCTTGGCCATCAAGAAGACAGATGGAGCGGCTGTCTTGGCTAGGAAGTTTGTGCGAGAGATTGAGGCTGCATGGAGTGTCAGCCAGTATTGTGTCGGATAGAGATCCGAGGTTTGCGTCAGAGTTTTGGAGGGCATTTCAGACTGAGATGGGCACTAAGGTGCATATGAGTACAGCGTATCATCCGCAGACAGATGGGCAGTCAGAGAGGACTATTCAGACTTTGGAGGATCTGCTTAGGATGTGTGTATTGGATTGGGGTTGGCATTGGGCTGATCATCTGTGTTTGGCAGAGTTTGCCTATAACAACAGTTTTCAGTCTAGCATTGGCATGGCTCCTTATGAGGCTTTGTATGGGAGGCCATGTAGGACACCCTTATGCTGGACCCAAGTGGGGGAGCGCAGCAGGTTTGGAGCTACTTTTGTTCAGGAAACGACGGAGAAGATCCGCGTTTTGAGGCTGAACATGAAGGAGGCTCAGGATAGACAGAGGAGTTATGCAGATAGGCGGCGACGTGAGCTTGAGTTTCAGGTGGGAGATAGAGTTTATCTCAAGATGGCTATGTTGAGGGGCCCTAACAGGTCCATAGCAGAGAACAAGCTCAGTCCGCGTTTTATGGGTCCGTTTCCAGTGGTGGAGCGAGTTGGGCCAGTGGCTTATCGGTTGGAGTTGCCACCGATTATGAGCGCCTTTCATAAGGTGTTTCATGTGTCTATGTTGAGGAGGTTTTTGCATCCTTCAGAGGAGTTAGTGGTTGAGATTCTAAAGGATCTTCAGCCAGATATGACAGTTCCGGCGGTTCCTGTGAGGATTCTTGAGAGGAGAGTCAAGGTTCTGCGGAACAAGAGGGTGCCATTGTTGAGAGTCTTGTGGGACTGTAGTGGCACAGAGGAGCAGACTTGGGAGCCAGAGGCAAAGATGAAGCTGAAGTTCGGAAATTGGTTCGACAAGCAGGCTGTAGAGTGATTCATCTTTGTGGTTCTAGTCTTGTTGTTGGTTTTGTTGTTGTTGTTGGTTTTGGATTTATGTATTTTCGTTTCGTTAATGTACTGATGGGGATTAAACTTTTCCCAATTTCTACCCCTTTTCTGCAAGTGCACAGATCGAGAGTAGCAACGGGTATATCGAACACAAGGACCAGTTAGTGCACTACAAGGTATGAGATTGAGATTTAGCTAGGAAAGCAATATGAGTTTGGTTGTTGTCACGATTAAAGCAAGTAAAGAAAGCAAGTAAACAAAGCAAAAAGAGTTGTAAATCAATGGATGGAAAGCGCTAAGCAATAGGATAATCTCGGGATGAGTGATTCAAGCAAGCAAGTTCGATTTGTTAGGGATTTAAGAATGTGTACCACCTAGAACTCAAGACACTAATTTAGATCTTTCCACTTCCGTGGCTCCGACCCCTATGTTGATCTATCTAATCGCTAAACTTTTGGTATGTCCTTAGATAATCAAACAAGCATTAATTCGATCGAGTCTCAATTGTTCACAACCTCTAGTAAATCAACTTCCGCAGTCTAAGAGAGATTGCCCACCAAATACTAGTTCAGGCGAATGATTCATCACTTCCGTGGCTCAAATCTACCTAGGATCATATGTTGATTGGCCAGATCAACACCAAGCAATGAACACAAGCAAAGGTGAAGAGTTTATGTAAACCCTAATTCTAGATATCGATTATCAAGCAAGGATGAACACTATCCTTCGATTTCCTATCACTTAACAAGGTAACTACTCAGACATAGAGAAGGAAATCGAATTCATGTTCATAAGAACAGAGATCCGAGATCCTCTCTTGAAGGAGACAATGAAAGAAAGCAAAAACTATAAGAACTTTTATTGAATAATATGTTTTGTATCTCTATGTGTGGCTCTCTTCTTTTACAAGGCTAAAAAGATGTATTTATAATGCTTCAGAACTTGAAGGGCGGCTTTACCTAGGTCTTGGTCGAAATATAAGAGGCGGTGTAAGTTTGGGCTTGAAAACGTGCAAAACGGGCTTCGGAAACGAGCCGGGTCGAGCGGGGCGTGTCGCGGTCGAGCGGGGCGGTCGACCGGTCGGTCGGGCTGGTGTTCGGGTCGAGCTGGCGGTCGAACGGTCGCACGGGATGACGAAAGGAGGTCGGCTCGGACGGGAGCCTTGGAAGCCCTGTCCGACCGGCTCGGTCGACCGGATGGGTCGTGGACTTGAAGGAAGGTCGGGTCGGACGGGAGCCTTGGAGGCCCTGTCCGACCGGCTCGGTCGACCGGTGTCCTCCTGCAGTTAAGGACGGTCGGGTCGGACGGGAGCCTTGGAGGCCCTGTCCGACCGGTTCGGTCGAGCGGTTGGTGTAGACGTCCGGTTGTCGGCTGATTTGACACTCTTCACTAAAACGATCATATCTCCCATTCTACGTGGCCAAATTGCATGATTCCAATCGCGTTGTAAAGCTAACTCATGTAGGCATCGCGGCGAACTGGTTTTGGTGAAATCCATTGAGTAGAATGTTTTTGGGGCTCCTCCAAAGTAAATAATAGTGCATGAAGCTGCTTTGAGGACCTTTGCCTTTGTTTTGCTCCAAATTGCATCTTTTGACCTGAAATGACTCTTGGCACTATATACGCATAAAAACTACCTTTTAAAGCAAAAAACAAGGTAAAACCATGCATAAAGTATATAAAAACGATGTAAAAAGGGTGTAAAATAGAGGTATATCAACCCCCCCAGACTTAGATCTTTACTTGTCCCCAAGCAAATAGAATCCAAATCAGAGAAAGAGGTTTGAAAACATGAAAACTCACTTATCCTTTGGCACTTGTATCTTCCATTGCTCTGCTTTCACTTGGAGCAAAACTAACTTTGAATCTAGCCTTTCCGTACTGACCTTAAGCTTAGCGAACCATACCGGACCCAACAAATCTCATCCAGCACTCCAAACTTTCCATTGTCAACTCCTTACAGTATTTAAAACGTGCGGTCTTTATCAAGGGAGTATTGATCACAGAGCATTGACTCTTACCCATCCAAGTGTTTGCCAAGACAGTCCTCTTTAGCACATCCAGTTCCATTCCTCTCTCTTTCTCTCTTTTCTTTTGAAGGATCGATCTTTCCCTACTTTTCTAGGGTATCATTTTATTTTTTCTATCGATCCTTCTTCCCTTTGAATCTTCTCTTTTCTGGGAATATCATAGGATAGGCTTTTGCTTTTCCTTGTTTGAGTAGGTCTCCATAAGACAAGAAGGTGCAGACGTATGCATTCCTCTTGCTTACAAGTGTTCCTTGTGCTTAAAAGCTTTTGATTTATTTTGCAGATGAGAGAGAGGTGGACTGTATCTTTGGTGGACATGTCTCAACTAGACCGGGATGAGGAATCGGCTCATATGTATCTCAAGCCCCTTGACAAGAAAAATTAAAAGTTCAATTAGGTGGTGGAGTTGACTTTAGATTGTCCGGGTACCTTAGAAATCTTGCCAAATCAGTAGGTCGATCCACCCTTAGAGGTTCCGTTGGGCATTGTTCGGTGTAAATATTCGCCTTTGTGATCACAAGAGCTTTGGCATGCTATGGTAAGCTCCTAGGATAGATCATAGTTTCCTAACTTATTTTGACTCAATAAAACAGAAGTTTTGAAAAAGGTTGATAAGAGAAATAGATATAAGATGAAGACAAGACATGAACAAACGCATTAGTACCGACAATCCCCCCAGACTTAACTTGCACCGTCCCGGTGAAAGCAAATCCGATTAAGGGAGGTAAAAGAAAGAGGTAATAAGGCGTTTTTGTGAATTAGAGGAAAGATGTGACCTGATATGGTATTAGAAACCGAAGAATGGTTTGATGAATGATATGTCCAGCGACTATGTTGCTCCATAATGTGGATGAGATCCCGGCTGAGATGGTCAAGTGCTGTTGCGCACCAGCAATGAGTTTAAAGGGGCCGCCTGAGTGTAGGTGAAGTAGGATCATCATGTGGTAGAACAGCAAGTAGGGATGGGATGTGATGTGGTATGGGATGAAAGTGTGGTGGGATGATGGTGGGATGATATGCAAATGAGGTGGGATGGTATGCAATGAGGTGGGATGGTATGCAAGTGAGGTGGGATGGTATGCAAATGAGGTGGAATGGTATGCAAGTGAGGTGGGATGGTAGGCAAGTGAGGTGGTATGGTATGCAAGTGAGGTGGGATGGCGGGTCGGCAAGAGGGGACACGGTCGATCGGGCGAGGCACCGGTCGACCGTCTTGGTCGACCCGACCATGGTGAATGCTGCATTCTTCTTTCCTTACGTTTCTTCCTGCTTCATGCTGGATTCTCAAATTTCTGTATCCAAAACTTCAAAACAAAACTATTAAATGAAAACAAAGATTTAAAAGGGACAGAAAAGACCTTATGGGTTGCCTCCCATACAGCGCTTGTTTATGGTCTTTAGCTTGACCGTTTGGCTCTTCTAAGAAGAAGTTGAAAGACATGGCCTGAGACAAAGCCTTTTTGTGCGTGTCCCATCACGTCCTTGTTGATGATCAGGTGGTTCATGAGGAGATATGAACCGAGAATGCTTGGTAGAAGTGAAAACGGGGACGGCATCATAGAAAACAGATTTGTTGACATTGGCAAGAGAGATGCGGCGGTTTGGCCAATCCATAATGGCTCCAGCAGTTGCCAAGAATGATCTTCCAAGTATAATAGGCATGTCACTTCCTCCTTTGATATTCATGATATGAAAATCCACCGGTATCTTTGTATCTCCAATTTCGAGCAAGATATCATAGACAACACCTCTAGGTTGTGCAATGGTGAGATCAGCAAGTCCAATGCTGATTTGTGAAGGTTGTAGGCGTGTGATCCCAAGGAGTTTGGCAGTGTGTGAGGGCATCAGGTTTATGCATGAACCAGAATCACAAATATAGCTATCAAAGTATCTTCCATTGATTGTGCAGGGAATGGTAAACTGTCCTGGGTCTTCTACCTTGTAGAGGGTTCGGAAAGATGGTTGCTTCTTTGCTTTCTCAAATAGCTCCTGAATCTCTTATGGGGTCTCTTTGCAGTTGTGGAAGAAGTTGGTGAGTGGGTGGTTCTTCCAGGCCTCATGAAAGGTCATGCTTGCTGGTAGTGTTTGGACAAAGCGGTTGAATTCAGCTAGCTTCTCTCGGGAGATGGGGTTGCTGTACCACTTGGGAGGAGGTGTAGAGGGCGGAGATGGGGGTAGGGTTGCTGCATAAGATGACATAGAGAGGCGGGCTCGCCTAAAGAGTTGCTTAATCTCATCCTTGGTTTCTTTGCTACTAAAGAAAAATTCAACCAAATCATGGTTGTTCCAAGCTTCTTCAAAGGGGACATAGAATGGTATGGACTTCACCTTCTTGTTAAATTCCTTTGAGCTTCTCTGGGCTTATCTTAGTAGGGTCAATGGGTTCATATTGGAATGAATCCTCTGGTTCATCTAGGATGGTTCTCTTTCTTGAAATGCCGGTGATTCTAGGAAGGGCGAGTGTGCGAGCTGGAGGTGGAGAGAATCGCGGATCAGGTTGCTGTGGACTAGTTTCACTTCCTCTAGAGCTTGCATTGCTGTTAAAACTCTGTTGTTCTTCTTCATCATCTTCATAGTCTTCCTCATACTCTTGATCTTCTTCTTCTTTTCTTACAAGATGTGATGAGTTTTCCTTAGAGATTGCTGTGATGACATTGCAAGGGAAAGGAGGTGGTTTGGGTATGGGGCTTCTTTCTCTCTGGTTCTTAGAGAAAAGAGATCCTTCTACAACTGACAGCCGGTTATAGATGATTCCAAGATGTTTGCAATTATCATCATTGAAGCTATGGGCATCAATGCTCTTGCTGAGTAACTCATGGTGTTTTGCAGCAACATCTAGCTTGACAAGGTTGAGTGATCGATCATGTTCTTCCTTGAGTTGCTTGATATCTTTGTCAAGCTTGATAACTTGGTTAAAAAGAACATCCATCTTTTCTCCAAGGGTGAGATGAACATATTCGATCTTCTTCTCCATCTCTCTTGTACTCGTGACTTGATAGTCAAGGTATTCTTGTAGCATCTCTTCAAGCTTGGTTAGGTGTGGGTTGTGGGGTAATCCTTCTGTGGCTTGGGGCAGCTGCTCAATGTGCGGTGGAGGTTGGTGGTTTCTATAGGGCGGGTGGTAGGGTTTTAGTAGCGGCACATAGGGTTGTCCACGGGCAAACTTGTTGAGGAAAGCTTCTTTGTATCTTCTCCATGTCTTGAAATCATGCTGGGCAGAAAATCTAACCCACTCTTGAACTCGGCCAGCTAGGGATGTTTGGAACAAGCTGATCTTCTTTGGATTCTCTCCCAAACCATAATAATCACAGAGATTTTCAAAATTCTCAACATGTTCTTGAGCACACTCCGATATGAAGTCATGGAAAGGATCTCTTACTACATACTTGATCAGGTCGCCATTGATGGACTCCGGTGGTAAGGAGGCATCATCTTCTTCTTCATAAGATTGGTTGTGGTGAGGGTAAGAGTTTTGGTTATACTTGGATTTGAAAGGTGGGTTCCTGCTGAACCTCTTCAAGAAAGCTTCTCTGCAGTCTAACCAAGTGTTGATTTGAAAAGGGGGAGAGTATTGCGCCCACTCAAGAGCTCTCCCAGCTAAGGACATGCTAAACAGCATTAGTTTCTTCTCAAAATCGAAAACTCCATAAGAATCACAAAGACCTTCAAAGTGATCAATGTGTTCTAGTGCATACTCATTGTAGAGATCATGGAATTTGTCTCTCTTCACAAACTCAATCAGCTCCGGATCTATTTCTTCTTCTGGTGAGGCTAGAAGGTGTTCTTCTCTTTCATAGTAGGCTTGGCTAGACGTCTCCAGTTCGGCCGCATTAGGGTAGGGGAGAAGGTTCTTCTTGGTGTTCAAGGGTGCTAGTCCGGGAGGACTACTGCGAGAATCCCATGAAAGTGAAATAGCTGGAGGGTTTGACATGCTCTTCTCTGTTGGACTGTCTCTAAGAGGAGATATGTGGCGTATAGGAATCGCCCTTATAGGACTAGGACTTCTCAAATCCTCTTCCATCTAGGAGAAAAACTTAAAACCTGAAAAATCAAAAACAAAAAAGGAAAAACAAGATTAAATAACTTAAAACAGGAAAAACCTAGACTAGATCTCTTTCAAGAACTTGTAGGCACGATAATGGTCCCCGGCAACGGCGCCAAAAAGCTTGATGGGGATTAAACTTTTCCCAATTTCTACCCCTTTTCTGCAAGTGCACAGATCGAGAGTAGCAACGGGTATATCGAACACAAGGACCAGTTAGTGCACTACAAGGTATGAGATTGAGATTTAGCTAGGAAAGCAATATGAGTTTGGTTGTGGTCACGATTAAAGCAAGTAAAGAAAGCAAGTAAACAAAGCAAAAAGAGTTGTAAATCAATGGATGGAAAGCGCTAAGCAATAGGATAATCTCGGGATGAGTGATTCAAGCAAGCAAGTTCGATTTGTTAGGGATTTAAGAATGTGTACCACCTAGAACTCAAGACACTAATTTAGATCTTTCCACTTCCGTGGCTCCGACCCCTATGTTGATCTATCTAATCGCTAAACTTTTGGTATGTCCTTAGATAATCAAACAAGCATTAATTCGATCGAGTCTCAATTGTTCACAACCTCTAGTAAATCAACTTCCGCAGTCTAAGAGAGATTGCCCACCAAATACTAGTTCAGGCGAATGATTCATCACTTCCGTGGCTCAAATCTACCTAGGATCATATGTTGATTGGCCAGATCAACACCAAGCAATGAACACAAGCAAAGGTGAAGAGTTTATGTAAACCCTAATTCTAGATATCGATTATCAAGCAAGGATGAACACTATCCTTCGATTTCCTATCACTTAACAAGGTAACTACTCAGACATAGAGAAGGAAATCGAATTCATGTTCATAAGAACAGAGATCCGAGATCCTCTCTTGAAGGAGACAATGAAAGAAAGCAAAAACTATAAGAACTTTTATTGAATAATATGTTTTGTATCTCTATGTGTGGCTCTCTTCTTTTACAAGGCTAAAAAGATGTATTTATAATGCTTCAGAACTTGAAGGGCGGCTTTACCTAGGTCTTGGTCGAAATATAAGAGGCGGTGTAAGTTTGGGCTTGAAAACGTGCAAAACGGGCTTCGGAAACGAGCCGGGTCGAGCGGGGCGTGTCGCGGTCGAGCGGGGCGGTCGACCGGTCGGTCGGGCTGGTGTTCGGGTCGAGCTGGCGGTCGAACGGTCGCACGGGATGACGAAAGGAGGTCGGCTCGGACGGGAGCCTTGGAAGCCCTGTCCGACCGGCTCGGTCGACCGGATGGGTCGTGGACTTGAAGGAAGGTCGGGTCGGACGGGAGCCTTGGAGGCCCTGTCCGACCGGCTCGGTCGACCGGTGTCCTCCTGCAGTTAAGGACGGTCGGGTCGGACGGGAGCCTTGGAGGCCCTGTCCGACCGGTTCGGTCGAGCGGTTGGTGTAGACGTCCGGTTTTCGGCTGATTTGACACTCTTCACTAAAACGATCATATCTCCCATTCTACGTGGCCAAATTGCATGATTCCAATCGCGTTGTAAAGCTAACTCATGTAGGCATCGCGGCGAACTGGTTTTGGTGAAATCCATTGAGTAGAATGTTTTTGGGGCTCCTCCAAAGTAAATAATAGTGCATGAAGCTGCTTTGAGGACCTTTGCCTTTGTTTTGCTCCAAATTGCATCTTTTGACATGAAATGACTCTTGGCACTATATATGCATAAAAAATACCTTTTAAAGCAAAAAGCCACGGTAAAACCATGCATAAAGTATATAAAAACGATGTAAAAAGGGTGTAAAATAGAGGTATATCAACTCCCCCAGACTTAGATCTTTGCTTGTCCCCAAGCAAATAGAATCCAAATCGGAGAAAGAGGTTTGAAAACATGAAAACTCACTTATCCTTTGGCACTTGTATCTTCCATTGCTCTGCTTTCACTTGGAGCAAAACTAACTTTGAATCTATGGGTTGATTTGAGGTTGGTTTGGTTTTGGTCGATGGGTGTCGACCGACACCAAGGAAGGGTGTCG
Organism: Erythrophleum ivorense; assembly: GCA_026724425.1. Lineage (NCBI taxonomy): Eukaryota > Viridiplantae > Streptophyta > Magnoliopsida > Fabales > Fabaceae > Erythrophleum > Erythrophleum ivorense. The sequence continues at coordinate 2,668,182 of JAIUCV010000084.1, forward strand.
ATCGACACCGGTTATTGAGAAATCGACCGGTTCGATTCAAGTCGGCTGGTTTTGGGCCGGTTTGGGCAAGGAAAGCCCTAGACTCGCGATTTAAAGCTTGTGGCCGCGTGAAAAGTGTCTTTTTCGAGAAAGTTGAGTTTCAGAGGTGTTTTTGAGTGAAGGTGGTGATTTCCAGAGAGTTTGTGGAGTTTCTGAGGCTTTGGGATTGTTGTTTCATCTCTTCTCCTTCCTTCCAATCCGTTTCTAAGGTGAGTGCGTGACTGTAGGTCCGTTAAGCGTTGGAGATTGTGTGATTTCGGATTTGGGATGTGTTCTTGAGATTGTTATGCTGGAATTCGTGTTTTGATAGTATTGGGGCGTTGAAAACCCTTAGATTATGTGTTTTGCGTTTTGTTATGCGATTTTCGTTGTTGTTGGTTTCTGGGCGTCGAGCTGGTGTCGATGAGTGTCGATCGACACTCGGAAGGCTGGCGTCGATCGACACCATAGAGGTGTCGGTCGACACCGACCTGGGTTTCAGGAAACGTGGGTGTTTCCTGACAGGTAAGGTTTATATTGTTGTTATTTGTTGAGCATTGTTACTGTTGTTGATTATTATGACGTATTGTCTAGTGTTTGACGTAATTGGCCTGTAGGCAGGATGATCCACTCACTAAGTATTTATGATAATACTTACGCATCTCTATTCCAATGTGATGCAGGTAACAGCAATGTTCTTCCGCGGAAAGAGACCGAGAGAAGAGGATGATGAGATTAGGAATTTGATTCTGGCTTTATTGTTGTGGTTGACAAGGAATTCCTGATTTAGGGTGTTAGTCTTTATTTTCATAATGTAGCAAACCTGGTGTTTAGGGTGCTAGAGTTTATTCTTTATTGGTTATTGGTTTATGGCTTTGGTTGTTGAACGATTATTTATTATTTAATATTATTGATTTCTTCATGAGAACTTCCGCATTGATAATATTATAAACCTTTATTAAAAAAAAAAAAAAAGCTTGGTTGTTTCAAAAATTGATTTGGGGTTACATGCAATTAGGGATTAGGGATTGAAGATTGAAAATTAAATCTCAATTGAAGATTTGGTTACATGCAATTAGGGATTTCGTTACATGAAAAAGGATTTGGGGTTTCCTATGGTTCATTATGTTTTGCTTTAGCTTTTTCGAGAGGTTACATTAGCTTTTTCTTGAATCTAAGCTACTTTTGCTTTGGATTTGTGTGTTTATGTGGAAACTGAAAATGTGTTCATTGATCTATGGGGTAGTAAATCCTTCTGTTGATTTTCTTGGTCTATTAGCGTTGTTATTATTCATCATCAGCTCTTTGTAATGGCGTTCACATTAGGAAGTTTCGATTTTTTGATACTTTGGAGTCAAATACCATTAATGGCCTCTTTGTAATGGCGTTCATCGCCTGCGATAGTAGATCGGACACTTTAGATAGCGCTTTTTTTCAATGCTGTAACTTCATATACGATAGCATTTTATTAAGTGCAATCAAATAAACTACTATAACACTTTATTAATGTTATTATTTGTAATAATCTGGATTTTGATTTTTGAATTTCGGATTTTAGATTTTAAATTTAGAATTATAAAAACTCATATTTTAATTTACAAGAACAAATATTAAAAATATTTTACAGGAATTTGATTTTCTTCATATCTACTAGTTTCTAATCTACTATAGTTTCTAGTCTAAGTTCTCGGAACAATCTCAGCAGATCTCTACCCCTCAAGCTGGCTGAGCCACCTCAATCACCAAGACTTTTCCGCCTTCACCGAACAAGTATTTTGGCAGCTTCACAATGCAATCTAGCATCTTAAACGCCATATATGTGCTCATAGACAGTGGTTACCTCCCTTCTACCTGAAGAAAAACCTTAAACTCATCAGATCTGCTAGAAGAAGACACTATCTTATCATAATCAAAACAAAAGTAGAGTTATTGCAGAGGTCAGTATGTGCTAAGTATACACTAATAAAGCAAGCAACTCAAAAGAAAAATTTAAGGGTCTCACTCACCAGTGGTGATGGTTCGAAACCATTCATGACCAGCCGTATCCCAAATTTGAAGCTTGATGCGTTTGCCATCAAGCTCAAAAGTTCTTATCTTATATTTCTTGCTGAACAATAACCCTGCATCCAGCATAAAATAAAAACCCTTAAGAGACAGTGGAATGCTATGACACTGTTGTGTGTTTGAAACGCACTCATAAATTAGACGGCTTGATATCATCACGTGGTTCTTCATGAAGCACGATATTTCCTTGATGCCCCACTGATACATGAATTGAAAGATCTTGTTGGAAATCAGAAAATCTTTACATATCTGATTTAAGTATGAATGTTGCAGGTGGTCTTACCAAGAACCAGATGAATGTTGCCATCTCAAATGCATTCTACATTGGCAGGCATTTATAAGGATAATATATGTGAATAAACAAGAATCATGGCTTGTAATTTGAGAAAGAAAATGTCCTTTTATGTACCTGAAAAATGATAAATTGTATCAATCGTAACAGAATTTATGGTTTCCCAAACCAGAAAAGTCCATCACGTGGTTTTACTTGAGCTCCAACAGATGTACCTGTCTGCTGCTCCTTAACCTCTAGAGCTAGCTTTGAGACAACATGCTCAAGTTTGGTTCCAACCAACATGACAAGCTTAAACAACAAAACAGATACAAGTTAACACTTTCTTTGAGTGTAAGTGCCTTATGAATGTCAAGATTTCTACTTGCTTGCTATTGCTTTGTTTACTTACAATGGCAGGGATGAATGATATCCAAAAGCGCATATTCAGACCTGCAACAAATTCATCAAATTACGTAAAGACAAATAATAGAAATGGTCACTTTCCGTATGGAGCCTCTAAACTGCCTCAGGAAACAGAGCTGCAATAACGAACATAAATTCTAAAGGTTCTGGAGAAACAAGTAACTGTCTTTGTTCTTTCTCTTAACAATGTTCTTTTTATTTTCTGCAGTTCTATACTAATGAAAAAAATCTGTATAAAGAATGTTCTCAAGAGACAGATTAAAAGACCCAACATGCACAAACACTAACTCAATACAAATAACGAATCCCCAAACAAAATTTTACCTTCACTATCAATTTCGGACATGCCAATTCGATTAGGAACGATGAATATGACGATTAAGAGGGCTATTATATTGTATATTATAGATCGAGAGTTCGAGACTGATACCAATGATCTACGGTGGTGGACTTGGGCGAACCAGTCTGCATAGGTTGGTTTGGGATCAGTGGTGACGGCTAGAATCCGTCGTGAGCGATTCCAAGGAGAAATCCCTGAGACGAAGGAGCGGTGGGAGGTGCTGAAGAATCGAATTGACTCCGGTCCACAATAGATAAGTCATTGGATTCGGCGGAGATGGTGAGAATCGAGAGCAAAAGGGAGAGAAAGCCAGAAAGGGGAAGAACATGAAATTTTAGGTCTGAGTAATTGGGGATTTTCTAAGAGATAATTAGGGGGAAGGGAAGTATTTTGGTCGTAATTAGGAAAGAAGGAAGTATGCAAAATGGTATGTGGCGTTTATACGATACTTGGGTGAGATAGACGAAATTAACCCTCACCATCGTGTGACAGAGTGAGGAGGCGCGTGCTGATTTTGGTCGAAGGTAACGAAATATGTGGAGTAATTTAAATCGAAAAGGAAAACATTTTTGCATGCAATAATTCAATCATTACGCTCGTAATAGGTTATAGGCTGCTGGATTCGCCAATGAATGGACGTTGCTTCTTCCCGTTCGAACTCGCATTTAATGCTTCCATTTGTTCGAGAAGTCGTGACATGATTACTCCTGTATATTCTTTTGTATCGGTGTAAGTATTGTCGAGTTAGGGTAGACAACCATCTATATAAAGCAGTAACAAGCAACAGTGGAAACATAACAGACAGAGTTAGCGATTTAAGTGAGATATAGCAGCTTCATAAGAGGGATTGGTCCGAGAATCGATTTTAAGGTATCATCTCTGCACTTTTATTCAGCTGGCATTAACTGAAACTCTCATAAATGTATATTTTTTTTGGGAGAGTTAATGCATGTCGACTAAAATGTAGGAAGGAATGTTTATACATGTTCATAGTGCAATAAATGGGGGGTTGCTACTCAAGAACACAAGATAATCGTGCTTTGAATGTGTTCAGATAGATTACCGTAATATATATGCTGGTTAGCAAGCTAACATATTTTTTGTTCCTGATGTGTCAGATTCTGAAATGGGGAGACTTGTTCGTCTAGCTCACGGCGTCTGGGAAAAGAATGGCGGTGGAGAGTGGAGTTTCATTGACGTGGAGGACGGGCCTGTTCTGTCTATTTTGGTCCAGGAGAACGCAACATACGAGATGCTTGTGGAAACAGTGAAGAAGCGGTTTTACGTTGGTGTGGATACGATGATGGCGCTTACGTACCAATATCCAGCTTGGATGCTGCAGCCAGTAGGAAACAGAACCCCGCCGGTGGATTTCAACGAGGATGGAGACGTTGAGCTGTTTATGGCCGTCCATGTGGACCATCCGGAGATGGCGATCTGCGTAACGATTGGAAGTTATCATGTGGAGCGCTATATTTTTCAGAGAAGTAGTGGTTACGATTTTGGAGGAAGTTCCCAACCAGTTGGTGGACTAACAAGAGGGGTAACGAGTGAGATAGATGATATTAGCCGTGAAGTTCTCGCTGCTAGAGTGTCAACTGTTCCGATGGACGTCCAACAATCGCCGAGTCGTGCAAATCTGAATGTTGCCGGAGGACTACGTAATGTGCTGAAGACATGCGGGGGTGTCGATGATGCTATGGCTTTCTGGGAAGGTATTGCTGGTGACGGGGTTTTGATGGCAAGCGAGAAAGTATTGCAGGAAGTTTGCAGTCCAGACGAGCTGGCGATAATGGAGATGTGTCACGCAACTTTACTAGGCGGGCCACCAATTTCAACGGTTGTTGTGTCCGATGACGATGTGTCATCGACCGGTTCCTCGGACGATGTGGCGTCGGTCGTCATGGGGGACGGGATTGCTGGTTTGAGGGATATGAGTCAGGGTACATGTGGTGGGGTTCAGCATCTGATCCCGTCGTCAACGAATGATAAGGGGAAAGGTATCATGGTGGATGGCGAGGCGCAAGCAAAGCGTCCGACAAGCGTATTAGTCAGACGTGCTGCCGTAACTGACGCCCCAATAGATGACGTGTCTCCAAACATGAGCAGTGAGGGTAACCACTAGTCATCTTGATTTCTGATTTTGTGAATAATTAACTGTGTGTCTAACCATATTGTTATCTTGATATTTCGGGAAAAAAGTTTAAATATATTCCAGTATATTGGTAACATTAATTTTTGTTGTCTAATCCAATCGTTAAACATTTATGTAGAAGACGATTTTGTCACCGGGACTGGTGATCTATACGTCGGTATGCAGTTTAAGGATCGGGATGCTTTTAAGCTGCATATGGCGCTCTTTGCGATCACCCACAAATTTCGATACCGTAACAAGAAGTCTACTCCAAACATTATGATACTCGAATGTAGGGGCCTAAACTGCTCATGGCGAGTGTATGCAACGAGGATGTTAGGGTCGGATTGCTACCAGGTGAGACGTGTGAGGCCGCAACACAGTTGCTCTGTAGATGAACGGGTTGACTATGATAGACATGCTACTACATCCGTGATCGGCGACGTGATGCGCAGTAGATATAATGGTAACGGTTCCGGACCAAATCCTAATGACGTAAGGGAGATGATGCGTGACAACCACGATGTGCCAATCTCGTACTGGAAAGCATGGCGGTCGCGAGAGGTGGCGTTGGACACTGCGAAGGGGACAAGTTGTTCCTCATACCTGAGGTTGCCGGTGTACTTGCATCAGTTAGTTGCGTCTAATCCATTGACGGTGGTCGCGCTTGAGACAGCGCCAACTGACGGATTGGGGCACATATTCCGATATCTCTTTTTCGCATTTGGGGCGAGTGTGTCAGGCCTGGCGTACATGAGGAGGGTGGTAGTGATCGATGGTACACACCTTAAGGGGAAATATGGCGGTTGTCTCATAACAGCAAGCTGTCAGGACGGTAACTACCAAATATTCCCGGTGGCCTTTGGTGTGGTTGATGGTGAGAATGACAGTGCGTGGACCTGGTTTTTCAATAAGCTACAAGGGATAATACCAGACAGCGAAGGACTTGTCTTTGTTTCTGATCGACACAATTCGATTTACGCCGGTATAAGAAAGGTAATCACACTAACATTATTTGTATCGAGCTAACTATGGTTAATCCTTCTTTTGTAGATTGTTATTGTGTTATATAAATTATTATTGGTATAACATCTATGTTATGTTTCTCTTGTTTCAGGTTTATCCGCGAGCAAAGCATTGTGCCTGTGTGCTCCATCTCCAGCGTAACATCCAATCGATCTTCAAGAAGCGTCAGCTGAGTTATTTGGTTTCACGTGCAGCTCGGGCTTACCATGTGCGGGACTTCTACATCCACTACAATAAGATCAAAAAGACGAGTATAGCTTGTGCCGACTACCTGTTTGGTATTGGATTCGGACATTGGGCTCGTTCGCATTTCCCAGGGGCGAGGTATAACATGATGACCAGCAACATAGCGGAGTCGCTAAACGCGGCGCTCGGCGAGGCACGGGGGTTTCCGATCGTTCCGCTGGTGGAGTATATTAGGGGTACACTCATGGGTTGGTTTAGCCGGAGGAGGGAGAAGGCGAATGTCGAACAGGGTACACTCACGCCCAAGGCACAAGAACTGCTGACCAAAAAGTTCGAAGAATGTGGTGGATTTGGTGTTCGCCGCATAAATGGACAAGAATTTGAGGTGCGAAACAAGGAAGGTGTGCCATACCATGTAGATCTAGGTCAAAAAAGTTGCAGCTGCTGCGAGTTCGACATGCTTCGGATCCCCTGCACACATGCGGTGGCGGCAGCTGTCCGATCAAAATGCAGGGTAGACTCCCTTGTTGAGAACGAGTACAGTACAGCGTATTGGAGGCTAGCATACGCACAGAGCATCTACCCCGTTGAGGAGGTGACAGATGTGGATAAGATTGCTGATGAACTGAAGGACCTCCACCTGGGTCCACCCGCCACACGTCGCCCGCCAGGACGTCCAAGAAAACAGAAGATTTTTTCGAGGGGAGAGTATAAGGTAATAATGTGTTTAATTTGTTAGTCATTTTGGTAGCTGTTTATAAGCCTAGTTAGACTGATAAATACTGTTTTTATTCTGAAATTGTTAAATTAGGGGTCCGCGCGAAGAAGGCTCACTATTTGTGGACGCTGTGGTGGGCTTGGCCACAACCGGGCGACTTGTAGGATGCCAATTTGATAGAGAGAAGGGGGTCTATGTGGGGGCATGTTCTATATTTATATTTTCGGCGAAATGTTGCTTTCTGGTTTTGGGTATGTCTACTTTAAGAATTATGTTGAACTTGTCTCTAGTTTCGTTTATCTTACTAATAGGTTGTTTATCGTCAATGTTTGTGTTCTGTTGTTAATTGGGGCTTACATCCAATGTCATCGTCTATGTTGAATGTTTTGGTTTAAACTGATAATTGGACTTTGTTTTCGCTGAATTTAAATTACGAGTTGCTCATGTGCATTGTTTTCTTATATAAAAGTCGCACTGCAATAAGAGAGTGTGGCATTAAGAAGAAGAGATTCATTTTCCTATTCCGTGTTTACAGATGTGTTTACGGTTACGCAACAAATTAGTTGGGTAAATATTCTTGTCATTGGGGTAATCGATAAGTTAGCACATCGCGATACATAGTTTGTTTAAGGTTATATTTAAATTTATCTGGTTAAATGTCTTGTTATCTTGATTAAAACTGAGATAATTAAATTAATCTTGTGTTACAAAAATGTATAGTTTGGCTAACTATGAAGTTACCAAGATAATTAAATTAATCTTGTGTTACAAAAATGTATAGTTTGGCTAACTTTGAAGTTATCTGTTTACAGTTACGCAACAAATTAGTTGGGTAAATATTCTTGTCATTGGGGTAATCGATAAGTTGCACATCGCGATACATAGTTTGTTTAAGGTTATATATAAATTTATCTGGTTAAATGTCTTGTTATCTTGATTAAAGCTGAGTATAATGATCTTACTACGCAAATGATAAAATAAGAAACAACCTAAGATGGTTGACTATAAAAACAATTTTACCAAGATAATTAAATTAATCTTGTGTTACAAAAATGTATAGTTTGGCTAACTATGAAGTTATCTGGTATATATTCTTTTAGTCAGTTTTATTATTAACAGTGTTGTTAGAGGGATATATAAACAATTACCGTGGTAACTACATTAATAGCAATATACATGCATGTATGGTTGGTCCATCCAATTCGATTGGTTAAGCATTTCAGTTAAGCATTCGCGTGTTATCGTCATATGATATTTTAGTATGGTTGGTCCATCCAATTCGATTGGTTAAGCATTTCAGTTAAGCATTCGCGTGTTATCGTCATATGATATTTTAGTGAATTTTATCATTAACGTTAACGTGGTAACTACATTTATTACAATATGCATACATACATGGTTAGTCTATCTAGTACGATTGGTTAGGTGCTTCAGGTGTTATCATCATATTAGTTAAATTATCACTGATAAAAATTGAAATGTAACCAAAAACTGTTTTCAAACAAAGAAGGGGGAAATGTGCCATAACAAATAACCAACATAAGAAAATTTAGACGAAAAGTCCAAGGTTGCACGGTTAACCCTAGATAGCCTCAGCGTAGTGTTCATAGAATAGCACGGCAAGCTTCACGGACTCCTCTGATAGAGCTTCTGGCATAATGCTTTTGCATCCGTCCATGCCAGCGATTGAGTGGGCATGTATGAGCAATACAGACATCAAACCAGAGTCGTTGGGGTTGGGTGTCTGTGGTATGCCTTTAGCTCTGGCTATTGGAAAAGGCTTCTCCTCAAGAGAGGATTCAGGATTGCGGTTTAGTATATAAGGCAGCATTTGGGCGAGAGGTGTGAGGTCCTGCTTCATCGCTTTGTCCGTACGCTTAGACATGTTGCAATCAAAAACCTCGATCGAAGCTGCGACCACGTCAACACAAACACCGACCCAGTGAGTCTTGTCCACGTTGAATGGGAAGTATATACGCTGCCACAATGGAGGCTGTTCGTCCTCCAGACCAAAGTAGTCGACGATGACATCCGACCATCTAAATTTGCGCTTGTCTTTCACAGCGGTCCGGTTGAACTTGGAGTGGTGTTTGTGGAGGATGGACGCAAACTTAGTGTCGAAGAAATCGACACGGGAATCGTTAGGACGGGGGCAAATACTCTCGAACAAAGCTGCGGTATATTGCATCAATGCGTCCATTACCTGCGTAAGTTGATAAAAATGTTAATGGCGCGGTACGCTAGAAATTACCTATCAGCTAGTTTCTGTTAACGGGTTAAAAATGGGGTTTTCTGAAAACAAAACTGTTAACAGGAAACAAAATGTATACTAAGAAAAGATTATACTCACTTTGGTAGGCAGAAACGTTGACCTGTCAGCTATGGTAGCTACGTCTTCGCCGTTAACGGAAGTGCCATCCCCGATGCTTATAATCCTGTTATTATGTGGTTTTAAGGGGTTACGGGTGACAAATGAAGACATTTATTAAAAGGGGATGTTGTGATTCGTGCACCTGCTGGGAGTTAGTCTTCCCCTCAAAACTGATAACTTAGCGACGTAATCAACAGTGGGGTCGTGCCCAAGAAGGTTAAAGGTGGTTTCTTTGCCTAACTTCCTTTTCTTAGCTCCAACCTCGTAATCGACTAGCTGTGGTGGCTGGGCCCTACTCCTTGTGCTCTTCCTTGTGCGATTATCTGGGACAACGGCTACTGATTCTACTGCAACAATGTCGTCACCGACGGCCGGGTCAGGGTGGACCTGTTTGGTAGTAGTCTTGTCAAACTGGGCGGCATCAATATTGTTATCCTGATAATGAAAAAGTTAACACAATAATAAGATACTTATTTCTGTTGACGAGAAGTTTAACTACTTTGTGCAGGAATCAGTTTAGCATATTACTTCTGTGAGCATAGCATTGCTAATGTCTCCTATAACGCCATAAATAATTTCGTTATCTTTCTTCTTCTGTCTCGAGTACCAGGTTACCTGGCTCTGACGACTTGTCAAGTGTGTATGGTGTTCATCCTCAGCTGATACGATAATCGATTTCTGCAGGTATGTCGTAATAGCATCAACAATAGCTTGCTGCATGGTGGCCATCTTTCTGTCAATCGCCTTTTCGATCATTTCTTCAGTTTTTGCCGACTCCTCCGCAATATGGTTAACTTTAACTTCCACCCGAGAAAGCTTGTCATCTGATGCCCTGATAACCTCTCCCATCTTGTCAACCAACATTTGTGCTACGGCTAAGTTGTCAGCCGGGTTGGGAACAGAAGCAGCGTGGTCGACATTGACAACAGGTCGGGGGTCGGCCGCATCCGGAGTTTTCTCTTTCTCTCTCTTCTCCTTAGCGTCATTCCTCTCCGACCTGATTAGTTCCAATTCAGCTGCTGTCAACCCACCGGTAAACATTTCCTTCCTGAACAGATGACCTTCCGAAATGAGTTTAACCATGTTGTTAACCTCCTCGTCTTCCTCTTCGTCTGACCATAGAAAGTCGGGTTCGACGAGTTCCACACCGGGATCCTCAGAAATAATACTATGTACCGTTGCCTGATTAAACAAAATAAACACGAAAAGCTTAAGACGACATCATAAAAAGAAAACGTCCGCTTTTTGGTAAAATATATGCTAACATTTCTATTAGAGATGTAAACATATAACTGGAAGACTATCCGTATATAATAAAAACCAAAAACAGGGCAAAACGATGCTAACGTGAATGATGTAATGTATCAATATACTTGTATCAGCGCTAAAAAACCTCAAAACTCATCTAACAAAAAAAATATGGAACTATGGCGATCATTTATCAATGCAAGCATAACTTTAACAGTGTTCAACAATATGAAACCTCGATAATGCGATTTGTGTGTGATTAGCGTAATCACTTAACGCCGACTGTGAATAATGTTATCGGAATTAACGGTATACCTTGCAAGCCTCGTCTACTTCTCTCGCATGTGCGGGACTAAGACTAAGATTCGGCGCCGCAACAGTTGTCGTCAACGTTTTCTCTGGTTCATCTTCTACACCGGTCACTTCGTCTCCCTCTTTTCCGCTGTCAGAATCTGAATCCGAAGCTGCCTCATCAATTTGAACAACCTCTGTTAATTCGGGGACGGCTTCGACCATAACCAGCTGTAGGGCTAATACAAACCCCTTCAAGGCAACTGTGCTCTGTGAAAGAGCGACTACATCTTTCGATTTGATTGAAGAAATAAGCTTCTCGAACGCCAAACGTCCCCATGGGTACAAGAAAAACTCGTCGATATCTCGAATTAGCTCTGCGTGCTCTTTTATGATCTTCGGTTTATGGGAACTTGGACATAGGACAGACGAGGTCAAGGCGAGGAGCGCATACTTCATTCTGATGTCTTTGTCAACGATTTTTTTCCTTCTCAGCATTCCCAGCGCGTTATCAACAGACATACTCGGTAATAGACCAAAAAGCTCGGGCCAGTAGGGTTTCTGTTTGACAAGATTGGTTTTCTTTTTGGACCTCTTAGGATATTTGCCGCAGGGTAGGCCGGTGACTATGGCGAATTCTCTGAGAGACACTCTAATGGGTTTTCCGGCGAAAACAAACCAAACCTCGTGCTTCTTCGAAACCTTCAGCATACGGGTAATGATGTATTGGCCGAAGCTTCCAGAAAACGAGGGTTTCTCCGACGTTGCGATCAGTTTCCCGAACTTCGAGTTCTTAATGAACTCCACTTCTTCCGCTGTGAGTGAGCTCAGAATAGATTCGATATTCTTGGGTTTATGGTACGAATTTACTCTCTCTCCGGTGGGTTCTTGACCGGCTGCGAACAGTCTCTCCGGTAGACGGTTGCTCGATGAATTGGACTCTTCAGTAGACATCGTCTTCTTGGTCGATTGGAATTTCCCTCTTTTGCTAACGACACAAATAGCAATAAATCAGAACGAATACAACACAGAGAATGAACACAGGGATTTCCTCGAGTGAAATAAACTCTAGATAGAGTATATGGTGTTCGATAAGTTATCTCTCTGACCTTCTAATAAAACTTTTAACAGTTATCGAGACACGCGCCTCTACTACAACCAATAGGGGAGTTCTGAATTGGGGGTGGCGAGTAAAAAGGTGCTCATTGTTTTTATCGAAATGGGATATCACGTGCTCTATTCGTAAGGGCAAAACTGTATTTAAAAAAAAATGTGTCGTATGTATATTCGTATTTCCCTCTTTTGCAAATACGATCAGTATCTTTCCCATCTGTCCAAATTTCTCATTTTCTAATTTGGAGCCCAAATTTAGATTTTGGAACCTAATTTTTTCAAAGTGTCGGGAAATGAAAATTTGTTTTACCGCTTAACACTTATATTAAAGTTTGCAGTGAGGTATGTGCTATTAAAAATTATATTATATCTCTTTATTATTAATTGAGAAGTACATCTATTTTTTTAGACCAAAAACCCCATCTCTCATTATAAATAAAAGATGTTTGGAAACAGATATAGTAATGGTTAATTTAGTAATTTAAAATATCACTTAAATCAAACCAATGTTTGGTCCAATTTATCCAACAATCGATTCTTTTAATTCTGCGGTCCATGTACCACCTCCAAAACTCTAAAAATACATGTTTCAATTATAGATGATAATACCAAAATTAGAGTAGATAATACCATAATCAAATATTTTCGTTTTATGCATTATCAATTAGAATCTGCAAAAAATTCTAAGTAGATTTTTGGTGTTACTAAAAACTTATACATGTTTTTCTTATATCTATCGATATTCCTAATCTAAAATTTAGAAAAAAAATTTAATCTTAGATGATGATATAGAAAAAATTTCAAAAACCAATTTGTAAATATTGCAAATATGACCTGTCGACAACACAGCACACTTCTTTGTTTTGGGTTCTACATAATGTCATTACATGATTTTGAAGTCTATCTATAAATGTATTTTTTCATTTTTTATTAAACTGGAACTACAAACATATTTTATTCAAGAGTATATAAAAGTTTGGAGCTATTCAGATTCTGGATTAAGTTGGTATTAGGGTTGGACACGCGCCCTGCACGGGGTGATATTTTACTCAAATGTTTTTTTGACTTAAAGATGTATATTTACATAACTCGAAATCTTATGCAACATATTAATTTGATGGTTTGGTTCTTATCTTTGTTTTACAGTGTGGAAATTAAACATTTTAAATAATTTTTTAAAAAGGTAAAAAAAAAAAAACATTAATCATAGTCCTAAATTACATATGATAAAATTGAGTGAAAAAAATAAAAATCAAATGACTATAGTATAATAAAATAATAAATCAAATGACTACATTTAAATTGTTATTCTTTTTTTAGATTTGTATTGAAAATGAACTTGGTGATGACATCTCAGTATGGCAAAGTTGTTAATACCACATGAGAAAAACGTTAATTTTTTAAAATGCTTCTCTTTTAGTATATTAGGGATAACAATTATAACATAATCATGATGTAATATTTTTATTGTTTGGACATGTATTTGGTTATTGTATTTTCTTTTTTTTAATTATTAATAAATAAATACAGTATAATCAATAGTTAATACTGCAAAATTTGAATCACTTAATACAAAAATCCAGATTCAAATTAACAACATACTTGACAATTTTAACAGAAAAGAATATACAACTCAAAAAAACATACAACTCTTAAACTAACATTAAAACTAAAACATGTTATAAAAAGAAGAAGAAAAGCAAAAAACAAAAACATAATCCCGCACTGCACTGCTGTGCGGGTCAGACACTAGTTTTAACTTAAAAATGATAAGTAAAATTTTATTTTTTAATCCGACACTTTTTTTGTAGCGTTTACAAAAGTAGAAACGCAATCTAAAACATATAGGTACAATAACTATAGCAGTTTTACCAAAAACGCTATATTACTATGCTATTAAAACTCAATATTCTTGTAGTGCCACTAGGTGATAAAATAAACAAGTGTGCAAGACTATAGATATTGAAGGTTCTGGCTAGCGGTGTTGAATCAGAGTACAACGAAGTGAAGAAAGACCCGTTGTTTGCTCATATCATAGCCATCCACGAAAACCGGCTTCATTTTTCAGCAAAAATGGTACACAGTCTCATGACTAGGCAGCTTGTTACCGCAAAAAAAACATGAGCTATGGTTTGTGTTTGCTAGGAGGCCATTGCGATTCTCTATCCAAGAATTCCATGCTGTTACGGGGCTCAAGTGTATAGACGAAGGCAACTACGACCTCAAGAATTGGGTTGACGATGGCGGTTTCTGGAGTAGACTGTTAAAGACTCGTGGAAAGATTAGCCTCGAGATGATTAGGACCAAGCTTATCAAGGAGGCTAACAAGTGGACTCGTGTGGACAGGCTGCGTTTGGTGTATTTTTGTGTTGTTGCTGGGCTGTTGATGGCAATAGATGAGAAGACTTGGGTTTCTGATAACTACATCAAACTCATCATGGACTATGATAAGCTACGAGCTTATCCATGGGGTCTACACTGCTTTGATCATCTAGTGGAGGGTGTTGTCAAAGCAAGGAGCGACTTGAGTAATCCAAAAAGCTACGTTTTGCAAGGATTTTCATATGCTCTTCAGATTTGGATCATGGAAGCTATTCCTGATTGTGGCGTTCTATTGGGAAAGAAGCTCAATGCGGTGGACCATGTCTTTCCTCGATGTTCAAACTGGACAGGGGCTGCAAGGGCGGGATTTTCAGAGATTATTAACTTGGAGAAGGCGGTTCAAAAAACTGTGAGTAGTGCTGTCTTGTTTTTGGTCATTATTTGTTTTTAACTAGCATTTGTATACTCATCTTCTACACTCTCTTGTAGGGACTTGTATACTCATACATCTCGTCAGCCGGGAATATGGATATAATCGACTCTGCAGAATTCATGAGGTTTGACGAAATGAGAGATGAAAGGGTGGATCGAATTAAGGTGTTCATCAACAACAATTATGATTGGAGTTGTCACACATGGGAATTTGAAGAACCGGTGGAAACAATTCCTGCTCCTCTTCCAGCTGCCGAGACAGAATCTGAGGTGTTCCATAACGAAAGTGGTGAAACGGCTGAGGACTTCAGAACACCATGCGGTGAAGCCACATCCTCTTCTGGTTCAAGGACTGGTAAGAGGAAGGCTATTGATAAAGGAGCTGAGACACGTAAGAAACAGTTGTTGTTCCAGCGATCAGTAGAAAGTGCTGGACAAGGGATGGAGAGTCTTATGCGTGGTATACTTGATGATTTTCAGAAGAAAATGATAAAGCAGAGTGATGAAAAGTATGACAAATTGGCTACTGAGTTCTGCGAGTTTAAGAGTGAGGTGTCAGAGCTGAAGGATATGCTTAAAGAAGCATTATCTCGTGGGAACAGTGGAGAGCCATCATCAAGGTCCAACCCAGTGCCAGCGACCAGCTCTCAGCAAAGAAGAAAGGTACAAAACAAACCTACGAACTGACCAACTTTTCTGCTGTGTAATGTTACTTGTGACCTTGTAACATAAACTCTCTAGGCCTTTGTGTATTATGTTCGTCCTTCAAGTTTGTCACATAAAACCTAGGTTCTACTAATGTATTAAAACTTGTCTTAATGTTTGTTGTAAGAACTGAATGTTGTAATGTTTCTGATAATTTATATATGTTTTGACGGTTTAGAACTGAACTGATGTGCATTCTTCTTTAACAACAGGGAAATATTGATGTGTCACTAGACAAACTGGTTGATATTAACTTAACCCAAAGCTCAGAGATCAATATTGGGGAAAATACCCAAAGCTATCTCGACAGAAAGACTCGCCACCTCTCACAAGATTCTTTCGTACCCGGATTTGATCTATCGCTGCGATCGAAAGACGAGTCTACGAAGTCGCAGCAGAAGAAAGAAAAAATAAAGAAGTCGCAGCTTTCGGAAAACAAGTAAGTGAACTGCATCAAATCCCTATTAACATGGCAGAGAAGTATCCTAACCCCGGCGAACAAGATCCCGATGCATATTTGGTTTTTGTCTCTGATGAGCGATTTGGAGAACTGCAAAAGTGGTCATTCATGCCCGAGTGAGTTACAATTCATACACAAATTTGTATTTTTCACTTTGACATGGTATGCTGCTAATTAGTTTTAATTTATATTACAGGAACCTACAGGTTGGTCCAACTGTCTTCACTTGGGAGCTATCGAAACGTGTTATTGGTCCAGATAAATGGCTTCAAAACCAGGTTATAGCTACCTCAGATTGCATATTACTATCATATAATAATATGCAACCCACATTGTTACTAACCGGTTCAAGCGTATTATTCAGGAAATTGATGCCATGCTCTACTTATTTCGGGAGAATACTTCTCTGCAACGATGGAATGTGGACAGAGTTGGTTTCATGAATTTCACTTTCGGTTGCGAAATCAAGGGTGCATATGATCGTTGGAGGACTGACAAAAAGAAGTTCGAACTAAGTGAGTTTATCTTGGCTTTTGGAAAAGGTGTGCTGCCTTCTCACGGGAGAACCGACAAGGTTTGGGGTGTTGATGTTGATCGTATCTACACTCCAGTCTGTTGCGGAGGCAATCATTGGATCTCCTTGTGCATCAACTTCTTACAACGGACCATAGACGTCTTCGACTGTAATGGTATGAAAAGTTACAGAGAGGTTGATGCTTTCGTAAACATGGTACCCCGTATTCTGAAGGAAGTTCAGACAGATGCTACGAAGAAACACCTATCGGTTGCACCATATTCTGCCAACTACGTGCCTATGCGAAAGGGATTGAACAAAAAACAAGATGATTGTGGGGTTTATGCTTTGAAGTTCATCGAATGTCATGTCTTGGGACTTGACTTCTCTTTGCTGCATGATAAAAACATGAAAGAGGCTAGGTACAAGATAGTATGTGATCTACTTCAAGCGGGAAGGGATGAGGTTCTGCTTCAGCGCATGTCAAAGTATGTAGCTCCAGAGTTTTCTTCATGTGAGACTATAGACCTTAGCTGAATGTGTTCACCAAATATTAGACCAAATTTTCATTATTTTTCCATTGTGTTCAACTTTCTCATTATTTTTCTTCATGTGAGACTATAGACCGAGCGGTTTATGTTCGTTATTTTTCTATTATATGCTTTTTTTCTCTAACTCTTACAACTTTCGTATGTTCCTATTTTTCTATGACTCTTACAACTTCGTATGTTCCTATTTTTCTCTGACTCTTAAAACAAGGAAGACATCAATCACACACCCAAGTGTTGTTATTGTCAAAAACCAGCGCCATTTCGGTCGGTTTTACAAAACCAATTCACCCACAAAACCAAACCAATTTCACATGTATAGGAGAAACGACTTGGAAAACAGAGCTTCCTCCTTTATTCTCATCAGCAACAAATATTCACCCATTGGTTGCACACCTTTTCCATAAATCACAAGCTACATAGATATGCAACATATTACTTTAGCAGAAGAAAAAGAGAGTTAGGGTATCAAAGAGAAAGATGAGGTGGCTGAAAATCGACAGAGAGGCGTTGTGGAAGAATATTTTCGTGCCTTGAGAGAAAAAAATAAGTAAAGATTTGAAAAATATTCAGTTGCAATATTTTCTGGATTCTCGTAGAAGACGAATTCTACGAATGGTAGATGTTAGTTATTTTGGTAGAACATGTAACGAAAATATGCATTCTACGAAATTGTAGCCAATATGTTTTTTGTAGAACACAAATTCTGCGAATGGTAGAATATAATGTAATACGTAGAACACAGACTCTACGACCGGTAGATGTCAGTGTTTACCGTAGAACTTGAAATCTACAATTAGCAGAAGATAGTGTATTACGTAGAATATGTGAAACAACCAAACTTCTTTTTTTTTTTATAATTAGCCCAGATTAACATTCCCATAAATATTAATCCTTAACAGCTAATTCAACAACACAATGCGGAAGTTCTCAAAAGAATCAATAATATTAATCATAATAAACCGTTCAACAAATAACCAATAAAGAATAAAACCAATAAAACCAATAAGCAACCTAAACACCAGATTTGCTACATTATTAAAAAAATAGACTATCACCCTAAGAATTCCTGGTCAACCATAACAAAAGAGCCATAATCAAATTACTAATCTCATCATCCTCTTCTCTCGGTCTCTTTCCGCGGAAGAACATTGCTGTTACCTGCATCACATTGGAATAGAGATGCGTAAGTATTATCATAAATACTTAGTGAGTGGATCATCCTGCCTACAGGCCAATTACGTCAAACAATAGACAATACATCACAATAATCAACAACAATGACAATGCAACAACAATAACATCAACTACCTGTCAGGAAACCCACGTTTCCTGACACCCAGGTCGGTGTCGACCGACACCTCTATGGTGTCGATCGACGCCAGCCTTCTGAGTGTCGATCGACACTCATCAAGTGTCGGTCGACACCAGCTCGACGCCCAGACACCAGAAGCTACGAAAATCGTAATCAACAATCACAAACTCATAATCAAGGGTTTTCAACGCCCCAATACAATCCAAAACACGATTTCCACTATAAACAACTTAAGAACACAACCAAAACTCGAAATCAAACAATCTCTACTGATTAACGGACCTACAGTCACGCACTCACCTTAGAAACGGATTGAAAGGAAGGAGAAGAGATGAAACAACAACCACAAGCCTCAGAAACTCCACAAAACTCCTCCAAACTCTCAAAATCACCTTAGAATCACCTTTTTCTCTCTGAAACTCGAAAAATGAGCTTTCTCACGCGGCTACAGTGTTTTATTCGCGACCTAGGGCTTCCCTCGCCCAAACCGAACAAAACCAGCCGACTTGAATCAAACCGGTCGATTTCACCATAACCGGTGTCGATCGACACCCATCGACCCAACCAACTCAAACCACAATCGAACGCGCAATCGACTTAAACCGGAATTGATTTCTCAAACCGGTGTCGATCGACACACCCTTTGGTGTCGATCGACACTAAGCATTCAGAAGCTTTTCACACACTTTCTTCGAGATAAATGAACCTTAGACCAACTGTACAACAATCAAACAAGAACATGTACAATTAATCCTCGATTCGCACCTCAAAGAGCATATGTAATCGACTCCCGAACCCCTAATGTCGTCCGATACCAACTCTAAACACAATTTTCTGGTTCGCGGATGTTACAATTCTCCCCCACTAAACTGGATTCGTACTCGAATCCCAACACAACGTCTCTCAAGACCTCAGAAAACTCATATCTTTAGTCCTATGTTATACGCATGTTTCCAAGACATTATTACTCTCAATACCGTAAACCACCGTCACGATATCCATATTGCGGCCCACCGCCACAATATCCATATTGCGGCCCACCGCCCAGTATCCAAACCGCGACCCACCGTATCGAAAACAACCCATATCGAGGTAGCGACCCCCAATATAAGTCCGTCGGGCACCTACCGTTCCAACACAAATTGAACCACCGTCTACAAGGCCCACCGCCTCTAGACAAAACGAGTAATAAAATCTGAAACGCGTACCAACATATGACTAAAAACTTCCAATGACCCCACCGGCCAAAGAAACTTGTAACATCCAAACCATAACCACAAATATGAGGCAAAAACTCCATCTCATATAACTCCAAAAATGTATATCGTACAACGAAACGAAAATACATATATCCAAACCAACAACAACAAAACCAAAACGAGACTAGAACCACAAAGATGAATCACTCCACAGCCTGCTTGTGGAACCACTTTCCAAACTTCAGCTTCATCTTTGCCTCTGGCTCCCAAGTCTGCTCCTCTGTGCCACTACAGTCCCACAAGACTCTCAACAATGGCACTCTCTTGTTCCGCAGAACCTTGACTCTCCTCTCAAGAATCCTCACAGGAACTGCCGGAACTGTCATATCTGGCTGAAGATCATCCGGAATCTCAACCACCACCTCCTCTGAAGGACGCAAACACCTCCTCAACATGGAAACATGAAACACCTTGTGAAAGGCGCTCATAATCGGTGGCAACTCCAACCGATAAGCCACTGGCCCAACTCGCTCCACCACTGTAAACGGACCCATAAAACGCGGACTGAGCTTGTTCTCTGCTATGGACCTGTTAGGGCCTCTCAACATAGCCATCTTGAGATAAACTCTATCTCCCACCTGAAACTCAAGCTCACGTCGCCGCCTATCTGCATAACTCCTCTGTCTATCCTGAGCCTCCTTCATGTTCAACCTCAAGACACGGATCTTCTCCGTCGTCTCCTGAACAAAACTAGCTCCAAACATGCTGCGCTCCCCCACTTGGGTCCAGCATAAGGGTGTTCTGCATGGCCTCCCATACAAAGCCTCATAAGGAGCCATACCAATACTAGACTGAAAACTGTTGTTATAAGCAAACTCTGCCAAACACAGATGATCAGCCCAATGACCACCCCAATCCAGTACACACATCCTCAGCAGATCCTCCAAAGTCTGAATAGTCCTCTCTGACTGCCCATCTGTCTGCGGATGATACGCTGTACTCATATGCACCTTAGTGCCCATCTCAGTCTGAAGTGCCCTCCAAAACTCTGAAGCAAACCTCGGATCTCTATCCGACACAATACTGGCTGGCACTCCATGCAGCCTCACAATCTCTCGCACTGGCCAAGAAATGTGCTGATTTGGTGGCCAAGAAATGTGCTGATTTGGTCAAGCGATCCACAATTACCCAAATCGCATCAAAAGTCCGTGAGATAGGCAATCCCACAACGAAATCCATAGTGATCATATCCCACTTCCACTCTGGAATGGGTAAACTCTGCAAAAGACCACTAGGCACCTGATGCTCTGCCTTGACCAAAGAACAAGTGTTGCACCTCGCAACCCAATCTGCCACATCCCTCTTCATCCCAACCCAATGATAATACCGTTTGAGGTCACGGTACATCTTGGTCGCACCCGGATGAATCGAAAACTTGCTCGAATGAGCCTCTCTCAAAACCTCATGCCGCAACACCTCATCCTTGGGCACACAAACTCGCCCACGAACCAAGATAGTCCCATTCGAAGAGACCTGATACTCAGAACCAGACGCCTGTGAAGCATCAATCAAACTCTGATCACTCTGCTGCGCCACTCTGATCCTACTGAGTAAATCTGCCTGATCAGCTGCCTCTAAACCCAAAGGCTCCTCTGAAATAGCACAAAGACGCAATGTACTAATCTCGCTGACCAAAGCCTCAACACCACGCTCTCTATCTGAATCAACCCTCCGTCGACTCAAAGCATCTGCCACCAAATTGGCCTTGCCCGGATGATACACAATATCCAGGTCATAGTCTGCCAGAAACTCCACCCAACGCGTCTGTCTCGCATTCAGCAAAGGCTGAGTGAAAATATGCTGTAGACTCTTGTGATCTGTGAAGATCTGCACTCTGCCACCATAAAGATAAGACCTCCAAATCTTGAGTGCAAAAACCACTGCTCCCAACTCAAGATCATGTGTAGGACGGTTGCGCTCACTGCCCTGCAACTGCCTCGAAGTATAGGCAATCACTCTGCCCTCCTGCATCAAAACACAACCAAGTCAAACACCCGAAGCATCTGTGTACACCACATATGGCTTCCCCGGGTCGGGTAATGCCAACACAGGTGTACTAGTCAACATCTCCTTGAGCTTCCCAAAGCTCTCCTCGCACTCATGCGACCACACAAACGGCACATCCTTGCCCGTCAACCTCGTCATCGGCTGAGACATACTCGCAAACCCCTTGACGAACCTCCTGTAGTAGCCTGCTAAACCCAGAAAACTCCTGATCTCGGTAGCACTACTCGGTCTAGGCCAATCTCTGATAGCCTCAATCTTAGCCGGATCCACAGAAACTCCCTCTGCAGAAACAATGTGGCTAAGAAACCCCATCTCTCTCTGCCAAAAGCTGCACTTGCTCAACTTAGCGAAAAGCTTCTGCTCTCGAAGCTTCTCCAACACAAGCCTCAAATGAGTCGCATGCTCCTCTGGACTCCTCGAATACACCAAAATATCATCGATAAAAATGATGACAAACACATCCAGAAACTCCCTGAACACGTCGTTCATCAATCTCATGAACGCTGCCGGCGCATTAGTCAAACCAAAAGGCATGACCACAAACTCAAAATGCCCATACCTCGTCCGAAAAGCTGTCTTCCGGACATCTGCCTCATCTATCGGAATCTGATGATAACCCGACGCCAAGTCAATCTTGGAGAACCAAGTAGCACCTCTCAACTGATCCAACAACTCATCGATCCTCGGAAGTGGGTACCTGTTCTTCACTGTGACTCGGTTAAGTCCCCGGTAATCAATGCACAACCGAAAACTACCATCCTTCTTCTTCACAAACAACACTGGTGCTCCCCACGGCGAAACACTAGGCCTGATGAACCCTTTACTCAAAAGGTCCTCTAGCTGCTTCTTCAGCTCTGCCATCTCTGCTGGAGCCATCCTGTAAGGTGTCTTCGATATCGGAGCTGTCCTGGGCTCTAAATCAATCGTGAAAGGATCTGACCGAGATGGTGGCAATCCCTTCAGCGACCGAAAAACATCCTCAAAATCCTGGACAACATGAATATCCTGCAGACTCACCTCGCCACTGGACTCTGTCATAGTGATCGTCGCCAAATAGGGTTCGCAGCCCCGCTCTAACAACTGCTCTGCCTGAATAGTTGAGATCACTATACTCCCTGAAGTCGGTCTCACTCCCTGATAAACCAACCTCCCTGCATCCTGCTCAAACACAACTCTACCTCTGTAGCAATCCAGATGAACTCGGTATAAAGATAACCAGTCCATCCCCAAAATCACGTCATACAGCTCCACTGGACTGATGACCAAATCCGCTGGCATAGACTGCCCCGCAATACGCACATCAACTGCTCTAGCTCTGCCCAAAGTAGCCAAATAACCACCACCGGCCACCTTGACAAAGCCTCAAGCCTCCCCATCGCTACTCTGAATACCACTATCCTCAGCTCTCTCCGGAGTAATGAAGCAATTAGATGCTCCTGAGTCAAACAACACGTGAGACTCAAAACCGCCAACTAACAAGGTCCCTACACAATTCCACAAGTGTTGAGAACCTCTAACTCTATCACAGTAAAATAACAGAAACAGACAACACCAACAATTCTACCTTTATGAATTTAAAAGTCTGAGTCAAGATTCTACCTGTGATCTGACCTGACTGACTGGTCTGGCCCACCTCTGCCGAAGTATAAACTCTCGGCGCTCCACCTGACTGCAACGCTGCAACCTGCGCTGCTGACTGAATAGCCAACGGCTGAATCGCCGCTGCCACTGCTCTCTGCTGCAACTTGGGACACACCGTCTTGATATGCCCCGGCTCCCTGTAGTAGAAGCACACTGTCGTCTCTCTGGATCCCGCCCTCTTGGGGCAAGTCGCAACTCTGTGATCCAGACTCCCGCACCCAAAACAACCACCCGTACTCGGGCTACTAGCAGATATCTCCTCTGCTCTCCTCTTCTGGCCCTGCGCAGGCCTACTGCCCCTGCCATAACCAGAACTGTAACCCCTACGCTGCTGATGCTGCTCCTGGCCCCGAGGATGGGTAGCAGGAGCAACTACAACTGGAACAACTGTCGTACTCACCGGCTCACGCAAGTCCTCCTCAATGGACGCAGCCAACTCCACTAAACCCGCTCTAGTGTGGTACATACCACCTCTGCACTGAGTCCTGATGTTCCTCCGAAGCCCCTGGAGAAACCTCGACGTCAACGCCCGCTCACTAATCAGCTCACCACCCGAATGTACCACCAATCTGCAGAACTCTGCATCATACTCCCGAACAGACCTCTCACCCTGCGTCAAGTCCAGAAACCTCAACTGCAGCCTGTCTCGAGCCTCCTGAGGGAAAAACTTGTGGTTGAACTCCTCGACGAAGTCAACCCAAGTCCAAACCTCTCTCCTGGTCCTAACAGACCTCCACCACAAATGTGCATCACCCCCAAGGTAGTGCACTGCCAGCTCAACCTGAAACTGCTCCGGACAACGAACTGAATCGAAGTTCCTCTCCAACCTCTGACGCCACTCGTCAGCCTGCTCTGGAGTAACACCGCCCTCAAACGTAGGCGTACCGATCCTCTGCATCTTCCTCATCATCTCACGATAAGGCGAAAACCCAACTGCAACACCCTGCTGCACCGCAGCCTCCTGATGCTCAACAAAACCGGCACCAACATGTGCCCCGGCACCACCCTGTGCCCCGGCCGCTGGAGGTGCAACCGGAACCTGCTGTGGAACTGGCTGAGGAAGACGTGCCAACAACTGCGTCAATAGCCCCACAATCAACTCTCCCTGAGCTAAAGCAGCGCCCCCACCGGGAACCGCTCCAGCTCCTGCGCCACCACTGGCACTTGAGTTAGCCCCACCGGCCAACGAAACAGACTGTGTCACCGACGCTGCCGCCACACTAGGCGCTGCACTCTCTACGGAAACCTCAGCCTCTGGCACTCCACGACCAGCACCCCGACCTCCACGACCCGCTGCTCGCCCACCGCAACCAGCTCCTCTGCCACCACGGGCTACACCGCGACCACGACCACGGCCACGACCACGACCTGCGTCCATCTCTCTGCACTACCACTAAGTACAGAAAAAGAGCATAGTCAACACACAAGCACAAAACACAACACACCAAATATTCAACTCACTTACCCGCGGAAAACTGGAAGACCGAGAGGATGAGATTAAACCACTAATTGACTAACTCACATAATCAATTAAACACATAGTCCAATTCATCCAATTCTAACAGTCCTAAAACCGTATTCGCTCTGATACCAAAATGAAACAACCAAACTTTTTTTTTTTTATAATTATCCCAGATTAACATTCCCATAAATATTAATCCTCAACAGCTAATTCAACAACACAATGCGGAAGTTCTCAAAAGAATCAATAATATTAATCATAATAAAACCAATAAAACCAATAAGCAACCTAAACACCAGGTTTGCTACATTATTAAAAAAATAGACTATCACCCTAAGAATTCCTGGTCAACCATAACAAAAGAGCCATAATCAAATTCCTAATCTCATCATCCTCTTCTCTCGGTCTCTTTCCGCGGAAGAACATTGCTGTTACCTGCATCACATTGGAATAGAGATGCGTAAGTATTATCATAAATACTTAGTGAGTGGATCATCCTGCCTACAGGCCAATTACGTCAAACAATAGACAATACATCACAATAATCAACAACAATGACAATGCAACAACAATAACATCAACTACCTGTCAGGAAACCCACGTTTCCTGACACCCAGGTCGGTGTCGATCGACGCCAGCCTTCTGAGTGTCGATCGACACTCATCGAGTGTCGGTCGACACCAGCTCGACGCCCAGACACCAGAAGCTACGAAAATCACAATCAACAATCACAAACTCATAATCAAGGGTTTTCAACTCCCCAATACAATCCAAAACACGATTTCCACTATAAACAACTCAAGAACACAACCAAAACTTGAAATCAAACAATCTCTACTGATTAACGGACCTACAGTCACGCACTCACCTTAGAAACGGATTGAAAGGAAGGAGAAGAGATGAAACAACAACCACAAGCCTCAGAAACTCCACAAAACTCCTCCAAACTCTCAAAATCACCTTAGAATTACCTTTTTCTCTCTGAAACTCGAAAAATGAGCTTTCTCACGCGGCTACAGTGTTTTATTCGCGACCTAGGGCCTCCCTCGCCCAAACCGAACAAAACCAGCCGACTTGAATCAAACCGGTCGATTTCACCATAACCGGTGTCGATCGACACCATTCCTTGGTGTCGGTCGACACCCATCGACCCAACCAACTCAAACCACAATCGAACGCGCAATCGACTTAAACCGGAATTGATTTCTCAAACCGGTGTCGATCGACACACCCTTTGGTGTCGATCGACACTAAGCATTCAGAAGCTTTTCACACACTTTCTTCGAGATAAATGAACCTTAGACCAACTGTACAACAATCAAACAAGAACATGTACAATTAATCCTCGATTCGCACCTCAAAGAGCATATGTAATCGACTCCAGAACCCCTAATGTCGTCCGATACCAACTCTAAACACAACTTTCTGGTTCGCGGATGTTACAATATGTTTGGAGCAAATTCTACGAAACGGTAGAAGTATAAACAACTTGTAGATTTCATCTTCTACGCTCGCTAGTCGTCTACGTAAACAGTAGAAAACGTATTCTACTTTGAAAATCGAAGTTCGTAGACTCAACCTTTAATTAATTTTATAAACATGAAAAAAAAATCTAAAAAATCTCAAACATTCTACACAGTTTTAACATCATTTTTAAGAATTTTAGAAATTTTGTTCACTTTCAAAAGAAGTTTGTATGAGTTATTAACTATATTAAAGGGCAATGTTGGCACAAAATAGCAAAAGTCAAAAAAGGGGTAAAGGGACAAGAAGAGCTTTTTTTGGGGTAAATTGCCAATTTTCCCATTTGTTTTCCTTCCAAGATCCGGATGAGCTCTCGTAGTCTTTCTTTCTTTCATTGGCAGCAATCGATCAGATTTAGGATTATGATGAGATCTAGACCCAAGATCGATGGCTTTGGCGTGATGAGCTACTGGTTTTTGGTGGTGATAGGATTAGAGTTTGCGGAAGATGAGAATAGATGATTGATTCGGTATGAAAAGAGATGATTTGGT
Organism: Erythrophleum ivorense; assembly: GCA_026724425.1. Taxonomy (NCBI): domain Eukaryota; kingdom Viridiplantae; phylum Streptophyta; class Magnoliopsida; order Fabales; family Fabaceae; genus Erythrophleum; species Erythrophleum ivorense. The sequence goes on from JAIUCV010000084.1 coordinate 2,695,068, forward strand.
GGCTTGCGATCCGAATGAATGAGGTGATGATGATGATGGTATAATCAATTGATCTATGAAAGGATCAAATGAAGAGATAGAGGGCTGCTACTTAGTTGATTCACACAAAAAATAGACAGAATTTCTTCGAAGAAGAAAAGGGGTTTTGTTGGATTCACTCCAATCTTTAAAAAAAACACTCAAATGATCCAAATATGTTATTTCAACAAAAGGATGGATGTTTTACTCAAAGATTTCGTGCACAATGTATAGAGGAAGGAGATGACAAAGGCTCCTCCTCGAAAAAATACATAAAAATTAAAGCAAAGACTACATGCAAGGTTCTTTGGTAATTGTGTTTCTTTCTTTATCCTTCTTTCAAACCTTCCACTTTATTTAGAGTCTTTGACAAGATCAAAGTATTTCTAAGTAGTATAGATGGAAGTGATTTATCTAGCCTCATTAAAACCTATGCTTGAGAAAACCCAATGGGACAAAACCGAATCATAGGAAAAAGAGTACTAGATAAACCACTTAACTACTTAGTGAATACCTTGATCTTCTTCCAATGCTTGAATGATGTTGATGTAGCTTGGTACGTCCTCATGCTCCTTGGCTTGAGTTTTTCTTAGCATATCCTCCATGATCTTAGCTAGCTCCTTTGCTTTGCTCCTTGTGATCGCTCCATTCGGTATCTCCAAAGTCTTGGAAATGTCTTGAGTCTCCATTGTATCAAAGTCGGTTTGTGAACCATTAAGGATCACATCATCCCCTCCCTCTTGAAAAGGATTTGACCTCAAATATGTTTCATCCTCTGCAATAAACGGAACAAGATCAGAAACATTGAAAGCATTACTCACGTTATACTTACCTTGAAGATCGAGATGATAGGCATTGTCGTTGATCTTCTTGGTGATACGAAAGGGACCATCAATCCTTGGTTTCAGCTTAGAATTCCTCTCATTAGGAAACCTTTCCTTCCTTAGGTGAACCCACACTTGGTCACCAATCTCAAACTTCATCTCCTTTCTCCCTTTGTTCGCATACTTGGCATAGAGTTCGGTTTTCTGCTCAATATTTTTCCGAGCCTTCTCATGAATCTTTCTGACCAAGTCAGCCTTCTTCTTGCCATCTAGACTAATTCTTTCACTCAAAGGTAAAGGTGATAAATCCAATGGCGATAAAGGATTAAAACCATAAACAATCTCAAATGGTGAAAACTTAGTAGCGGAATGCTTTGCATGATTATAAGCAAATTCTACATGAGGCAAGCATTCTTCCCAAGATTTCAAGTTACTCTTAACCAAAGTTCTAAGCAATGTTGACAATGTACGATTAACAACTTCAGTTTGACCATCGGTTTGCGGATGACATGTAGTAGAAAATGACAACTTAGTTCCTAGCTTAGACCATAATGTTTTCCAAAAATGACTAAGGAACTTAGTATCACGATCAGAGACAATGTTTTTAGGCATGCCATGCAATCTAACAACATCCCTAAAGAACAAATTAGCAATATTCAAAGCATCATCCGTTTTATGACAAGCGATAAAATGTGCCATTTTTGAGAACCTATCTACCACAACGAATATAGAATCCTTACCGGTCTTGGTTCTAGGCAATCCAACTACAAAATCCATAGAAATATCAGTCCAAGGATGTATAGGAATAGGGAGTGGAGTATACAAACCGTGGGGTTGGACTTTGGACTTAGCATGTTTACAAGTAACACATCGGTCACAAACCCGTTCGACATCTCTTCGCATATGCGGCCAATAGAAATGATCTTGTAACGTCTTAAGGGTTTTAGCAACACCAAAGTGTCCCATTAATCCTCCTCCATGAGCCTCCTTGACTAATAAACATCTCAAAGAACCATTAGGCACACAAATACGATTTTCATAGAATAAAAACCCATCTTGTCTAAAGTAATGGTTGATTGCAAATTTTTCACAAGCAGGGTACGACTCTTTGAACTCATGATCAGTATCATACATCTCTTTAAGTTGATCAAATCCAATAATCTTGGAACTTAAATTAGAGAGAAGAGTGTACCTTCTTGATAATGCGTCGGCTACGACATTTATCCTTACCTTTCTTGTACTTAATCACGTACGGAAATGTTTCGATGAACTCGATCCACTTAGCATGTCTTTTGTTGAGTTTATGCTGACCTTTAATGTGCTTGAGAGACTCATGATCCGTATGAATCACAAATTCTTTTGGCCAAAGATAGTGTTGCCACGTTTGTAGAGCTCTCACCAAAGCGTAAAATTCCTTGTCATAGGTCGGGTAATTGAGTATGGATCCTCCAAGCTTCTCACTAAAGAATGCTATAGGCCTTTTATCCTGCATCAAAACAGCACCAATACCAATTCCACTTGCATCACATTCGATCTCAAAAGTTTTAGTAAAATCGGGTAAAACTAGAAGTGGGGCATTAGTAAGCTTCTCTTTAAGGGAATGGAAAGCTTCTTCTTGGGATGGACCCCATTGGAATCCCACGTCCTTCTTGATCACTTCAGTTAGAGGTGCGGCTATAGTGCTAAAATCTTTCATAAAACGTCGATAAAAACCCGCAAGACCGTGAAAAGATCTAACTTCGCCAACGAACTTAGGACTCGGCCAATCTCTTATAGCTTTCACCTTTTCCTCATCCACCTTGACACCATCTGCACTTACAACAAAGCCTAGGAACACAAGGTTATCCGTACAAAAAGTACACTTCTTAAGATTAGCATAAAGACACTCTTTTTCGTAAAACGTCTAAAACCAAGCTAATATGCTTAAGATGATCGTCTAAGCTCTTGCTATAAATCAGTATGTCATCAAAGTAAACAACCACAAATACTCCAATGAATTATCTAAGCACATGATTCATTAATCGCATAAAAGTACTAGGTGCATTAGTTAAACCAAACGGCATCACTAACCATTCATATAAACCATGCTTCGTTTTAAATGCGGTTTTCCACTCATCCCCTTCTTTCATCCTAATTTGATGATAACCACTTTTTAAATCTATCTTAGAAAATATGGTGGAACCATGCAACTCATCTAGCATATCATCTAAACGAGGTATAGGATGTCGATACTTTACAGTGATATTGTTGACGGCACGACAATCGACACACATCATCCATGTACCATATTTTTTTGGTACAAGTAACACTGGAACAGCACAAGGACTCATGCTTTCATGTATATGTCCCTTACTCATGAGCTCTTCTACTTGCCGTTGCAACTCTTTAGTTTCTACCGGATTAGTTCGATACGCGGCTTTGTTTGGTAATGAAGCTCCAGGCACAAAATCGATTTGATGCTCAATTCCTCTTATAGGTGGTAATCCCTTCGGACTTTCCTCTGGAAAAACATCTTTAAAATCCTGCAAAAGACTATGCATCTCACTCGGAATAACCGGTTCCAAATTAGCTAAACTTGTTAGAGTTTGTTTAAAAATAAAAAGTAGAATCGGTTTATTTGAGAGATAGGATTTCTTAACCTCTTTTGGTTTGATCATGAGATTAGAATTTTCTATTGATACCTTCTCCTTCTCCTCTTGCTTCTTGAAATGCAATTGATCTTTGTAGATCTCTTGAGGCGACATAGGCACAAGTGTGATTTTCTTACCATTAAACATGAAAGAATGCTTGTTGGTAAATCCATCGTGTATCACTTTGCGATCCGATTGCCATTGACGTCCCAAAAGGATATGACTAGCTCCCATAGGCAGCATATCACACACGATCTCATCTTGGTACTTGCCAATGCTCATTGGGACGGTGACTTGATCTTGTACCTTCATTTCACCACTTTCGTTGAGCCATTGTAGCTTGTAAGGTCTTGGATGTTTTTGATACTAGGATTTTTCTATCAATTATCCTAAAGCAATGTATCTATCGCAGCAGTACTTTAGGTATCAATCCAATCAGGTGTGTTGCTAGCAATCAAGATATGACAGAACTACTTAATTCAAGCCAAATCTATCAGTTTGTGGTGAAGAGATCGAGTCGCTACTCGACTCGATCGAGCTAGAACAGAACAGTGAAGCGATCGAGTTCGCTATCGACTCGATCGAGCTAGAGCAACATGAAACACAAACAGCAGAAAACGAATTCGATCAAGTCAGAGATGAGTGCAATCGAAATAAAAGCAGTAAAATAACAGGTGAAAATATCAGAGAAAAGCTAAGCTCCTAAGGATGGGGTAATCGATCTGTAACTGCTCCTAACGTGATCTCGTTGCTTAACAAACCCAAACACGGGCTAATCCCTCAACAACGAACTCGACTAACAAGATCAATTCACTTTCGTGAAAGAGATCAACAACCTAGTGAATTCTCAAGACCTAATCATCATTAGCGAAGAAAACACAAGCAAGCATTAAGTTCAGGTTCGATAGAGTCGAGATACTCTCTAGACATCTAATCCCTTAGGCTAGAACAGTAAATCTCTGAATCGGCTGGTTCGGTCATCTCATCGAACACCTCGTGAGTGCGGAGACGTCTAAGATCCAGATCCAGTTGATCAGACAAAATCCGGCTTTAAGATCACTAATCCAGAAGGGATCTATTGGAAAATAACTCTTAAACAACTTGATCACGCTAGGGTTCGTTACAGATCTATCCCAACCCTAGAAACTTAAAGGAGACTACTCGCAAGAACTCATGAGACAGAATTCAAAATCAAAAGAGATAGATTGCATGATAGAAAGAAAACAAAGAGATAGATTCGAGAACGATAAAATACTTAAAACTCAAAAGAAATCTGAATTACAACTTGGTTTCTCGAATGAAGTGATGATAAAAAACGAACGTGTCGGGTGAAAAGGTTCACCTCTCTATTTATAGTCCAAAAGAAAAACCTAAGAAAAAGAAAATAAAAGAAAAAGGAAAACAGGTTGAAACAGGTTGGTCTCTGTAATGGGCTGGATCTCTCAGACTCGACGCCAGCGACCAAGCCCACTCAATTAGGCCCAGCTCGATCGAACCCGTATGTAGCAAACTCGATCGATCCCGCATGCAGCGAACTCGATAGATCCCGCATGTAGCGAACTCGATAGATCCCGCATCTAGCGAACTCGATAGATCCCGCATGTAGCGAACTCGATAGATCCCGCATGTACCTCGGCTTGATCTCGTCACTCGATCTTCAGCTCCATCTCGCTCTACTTTCAGCTTGATCACCTTAGCTCGATCACTCCCGTTACATAGCAGCTCGATCTCGCTCCACTCCATCACTCCACTCCAAAAAGCACCTAAAACTGACACAAATGTACAAGATGCAAGAGTGCTAGTCCTAAACATACTAAATGCGAAACATGAGTGAAGGTGAGTGAAAACAATGCAAATGAATGATTATGAATGCAAAAACATACGAAATCGAATGCTAAAAACATGCAAACTATGAACACATCAGTTTTCGAACCTTTAGACCTAGCTTTTTATCCATGGATATACTGGCCACGTTTGTGCAACTTCCTCCATCAATGATGAGGCTACACAACTTGTCCTAAACCAAACAACGCGTGTGGAACAGATTTTCTCGTTGTATAAGTTCCTCCTTCTCGGTTTGTAAGCTAAGCGTTCTTCTTGCAACAAGTAGTTCTCCCTGGAGTGGTAGCTCTTCATACTCTTCTTCATCAGAGGAGACCTCATCCTCACTCTCTTGTTCAGGTTGTATCTCACCATTATCTAGAAGAATGAAAAGTTTCTTATTGACACATTCATTCGCAAAATGACCCATTCCTTGGCATTTGTAACATCGAATGTGGCTCTTGCTTTTGCTTGGATTAGCCACGCCTTTTCCCTTGATGTCACTCTTGGATTCTTCTTTAGGATCAGTAGTAGATGGCTTGACATCTCTTGGATAGCTTGTTTTTGTCTCCTTTGATTTAAACGAACCCGAGACAAAGTTGGATCGAGACGGCTTACGACTTAGTTGCTGCTCAATGAGAATTGCCTTGTGTAACAAATCCTCCATTTCAACATATGTTTGTAGCTCCAATTTGTCTTGAATTTTCCTATTAAGACCACCCATGAATCTCGCCATAGTAGCTTCACGATCCTCTTGAATGTCGGCCTTAAGCATAAGAGTTTCCAACTCTTGAAAATATTCCTCCACCTTCTTTCCACCTTGGTTCAGCCTTCTAAGACGTTGATGTAGTTCACGGTGATAATGATTTGGCACAAACCTTCTCTTCATAATAGCTTTGAGTTGATCCCAAGTAGCAATCGGTGCTTCACCAACTCTTCTTCTCGTTGTTATAGTTTGTTCCCACCATGTAAGAGCATAATCACTAAACTCGGTGACAGCTATCTTAACCTTGCTGGCCTCGGGAGGTTGCTTACAATCAAACACGAGATCCATTTTCTTTTCCCAATCGAGATACGCATCAGGATCATTTTTACCGACAAAGGTGGGCATTTTGAGCTTTATGTTGTCAAATTGATGTTGCCTTTGAGGTGCGTGTTCTTCTCTTCGTCTTTTTGGCTCTCCATCACTTCTTTGACTTATCCTACTATTGGTTGAGCTAGAATAATAAGATTCTGTAGGCAGAGATCCTTCTTCCCCATCATCTTCATCCACAAGTCTACGACGGTGTGGTTTATGAGCTTGTTGTTTGCGAGGGGCTGGAGGTGTTGTACTCTTCTTTTGCTCAGCTAACATCTCTCTCATAATCATCCTCATATCCTCTATCATGAGCTTCCGTTCGTTTGCCTTGCTTGTTTCTTCATCATCATTACTCTCCATCGGTTTCTAATGACAAAGACAACAAAAACAAGAAAAAGGATCAAAGCAACTATGGTTAAAATGAATCAAACACAGCAAGTCTGTCACTAGAAGATGATTATACTTTGAATATGAATGGTCACAAAAGAAGATGAACAGTCAGATTTTCCTTCAAACAAAAATCGCATAAAAACCGAAAATAACAACAAAATAAAAGAGATACGTGACACTTAGCTACGCCAAAGTGCTCTGATACCACTTGATGAGATCTAGACCCAAGATTGATGGCTTTGGCGTGATGAGCTACTGGTTTTTGGTGGTGATAGGATTAGAGTTTGCGGAAGATGAGAATAGATGATTGATTCGGTATGAAAAGAGATGATTTGGTGGCTTGCGATCCGAATGAATGAGGTGATGATGATGATGGTATAATCAATTGATCTATGAAAGGATCAAATGAAGAGATAGAGGGCTGCTACTTAGTTGATTCACACAAAAAGTAGACAGAATTTCTTCGAAGAAGAAAAGGGGTTTTGTTGGATTCACTCCAATCTTTAAAAAAAAAACTCAAATGATCCAAATATGTTATCTCAACAAAAGGATGGATGTTTTACTCAAAGATTTTGTGCACAATGTATAGAGGAAGGAGATGACAAAGGCTCCTCCTCGAAAAAGACATAAAAATTAAAGCAAAGACTACATGCAAGGTTCTTTGGTAATTGTGTTTCTTTCTTTATCCTTCTTTCAAACCTTCCACTTTATTTAGAGTCTTTGACAAGATCAAAATATTTCTAAGTAGTATAGATGGAAGTGATTTATCTAGCCTCATTAAAACCTATGCTTGAGAAAACCCAATGGGACAAAACCGAAGCATAGGAAAAAGAGTACTAGATAAACCACTTAACTACTTAGTGAATACCTTGATCTTCTTCCAATGCTTGAATGATGTTGATGTAGCTTGGTACGTCCTCATGCTCCTTGGCTTGAGTTTTTCTTAGCATATCCTCCATGATCTTAGCTAGTTCCTTTGCTTTGCTCCTTGTGATCGCTCCATTCGGTATCTCCAAAGTCTTGGAAATGTCTTGAGTCTCCATTGTATCAAAGTCGGTTTGTGAACCATTAAGGATCACATCAGATTAAGTATCTCAAACTAAGACATTGATTTTTTAGCTAAGTGACTTTAAAATCTACTGTCGTTAATTATGTTTTAAAACAGTCAAATCATACAAAAATCGTCTTTAAAATAAAATTTACATTTGATTTGAAGATGTTATGTTAATAGCTGTTCATGGATCAAGTTTGGCCAAAACTAATTTGGGCTCTTGTGATGTTTAAGACTTTAGACGAAAGAATGTGTAATACTAATAAGCACACAATGAAACCAGTAGAAACAAACTTAAATCCATGTCTGAAACATGCAAATGAAAATTCACAATTCGTAAACGAAAAAAAAAACACGCAATCACAAAAGCAAGAATACTCCAGAATCCACGACTCAAAGACGACGTTGACAACGTTCTTAAACCTTGAATCCACGACTCTTCCTCCTTCCCCTGGCTCGCTCGAATTTCCTTCCGTCGGACCGAACATACGGCTTTGAGTGACTGTGTGGCACACCAGGTGCAGGTCCGAAATGCTTCACAGCTTCACGTGAGTTCTTAGGTCCCCTAAGAAGAACCTATACAACAACACACAAGAAAGAACCAAGCAAAGTTAACACATTTTGATCATCACACCAAGTTTAAAAACGAAGAGGAGCGGTTTCGGTTACCGTGTTTTGGCCCAACGGAGCTCTGAGAGCGAGCTGGTCAAAGGTTAAGCACTCACCACCAGCTTTCTCAATACGAGCTCTGGCTCTCTCTGTGAACCTCAACGCTGTAACTTTGATAGCTGGAATCTCATCTACTCTCAAATCGTCGGTGATAGTTCCAACCAAAACAGCAATCTTATCTTCCTATTATTATATCAAAAACATGAGAAAAACACATTCAATTAACCAATTCAATTAACCAACATTGAATAGTGAACCTTGCCGGTCATGAACTCGACGAGCCTAGAAAGAGAAAGAGGAGCTTTGTTGACTTTGCTCATGAAAAGCCTCTTCAATATCACTGCATTGAACTTGCTCTGTGTTCTCCTTACCAGAAACCGGTAAAGCTGCAAATTTTTCAAATAATCTCATACTCAGTACGATTCATCTTAATAAAAAACCTTCTTCAATCGACAAAGATCGTTGTTAAAATTTTGACCTTGACAGTGAGCTTGAGGTAGACATCGTCGGACTTAGGAGCTGTTCTTTTGGTCTTCTTGCTTTTACCTCCGGCGATCAGATCAATACCCTGCAAATACACGAAGAAAATGATCTCAGAATTACAAGAGATAGACTGAGAAACGGAGATGACGAGAAAGAGAAATCGGAAATGCCATTGCAGCGCCCGGGATGTTGAGCCGTCGCGGTCGAAGCTTGCTTACAATAAAGACACTCTCTCTTCAATTTTAGGGTTTCTTTATTTATGGGCCTAATTTGGATTACCCAATTGAGTTTTAAGAGGAACTCTTTGGACTTGAGTTAGAGGCCTTGAGTTAGAGGCCTTGATTATTACATAACCGGTTTCGAGGTTTTGAATACCAGATTAGTTTTCCAACATTCTAAAAAGGTTAGTTTTCAAAATATTTTTAATTTGGGTAATATTAGTCCAAATTTCTTCATATTTTTATGGGGTCTATACTCTATAGTATTTTATTTTACCATTTCTTTCTAAAAACCTAACAAATTTTAACTAATATATAAGTTTTACAAAATATTAATGGTGTCACTTGACCCCGTATTGGCTCAAGTGGGTTCGCCAGTAAGCCTTTCTACATTTATGTCAAAATAATGTACTTTTTCCACTAGACGCAAGTGAAATTCAGATTAACTAGTAGGTTTTATACCTTCGCATGTATAAATTAGAGAGAATTGTGAATGTACTTAAAAAAAAAAACACTTTCTATTCCTTTACTTCTTTTTTTATTTTGGTCATTTTTTACCAAGATTACCCTTCAATATAATTAAAAACTCATATTAAATTCTTTTAGAAGTGAACAAAATTTATAAAATTCCTAAAAATGATCTAAAGACTGTTTAAAATATTTTAACATTTTTAAAATTATTTTTCATGTTCAGAAAATTATTAAAAATTTGGTTCTACCAATCTCTAAACTCAAAGTAGAATACGTTTTCTATTAGTTTGTCGGACGTCTAATGACTGTAGAATATGATATCTACAAGTAGTTTATAACTCTACCACAATCAGGATTCGATATCTACCAAATACTATAGGCTCTAATGTTTGGTAGAATTTGCTCCCAATATATTCTACAGAATACACTATCTTCTGCTAATCGTGGATTTCAAGTTCTAAGCTAAACACTGACATATACCTTCCGTATTTTTTTTGTTCTACTAAAATAAGTGTCATCTATCTTTTGTAGAAATCATCTTCTACCAAAATCGAGAAAATATTCCAACTGAATATTTTTCAAATCTTTGTTTTTTTTTTTCTCTAACTATCCAAAAATAAACCACGACAACATCCCTTATAAATTTCCTTTCTTTTTTTGTTTAATTTTATAATTTGTTTGTAAGGAAAATCAAAAAATTGAAAACAAAATTTTATCTAACTAATTTGGAGGAAAAAGTGGATTAAAACCTTAAAAAAGGTGTAAGGGGACAAAAAGCAAATGTGAAAGAGTAATGAGACAAGAGAGACTTTTTTTTGGGCATTTAGCCAATTTTCTCTATAAATTATTTGGATTATTTTTTTTTTGTGTGTGTGTGGCAATTCTCATATACCATGAAAATGAGGCTTTGATTGTTTGTGGTTTTTCAAACAGTTTTTGGTTTTTATTTTCCCAAAAACCACTTTAATAGCCAATCAAGATTTTTGATAAATGGGTTTCCTAAAATTTACGGAAACAAGTTTTTCCAAATAACTTCCAATTTGTAAACAAAAACCAAAATTCATAACTTTTGGGGTGTTATTGGTTTTATATATTAAAATCAACTCCAACAGATTTGAAATACATCAAAAAAAAAAAATTTTGGTTCATTTACAATGATTTATTATTCATTTCACAATCTATAGGTATATGAGTTATCTTTAGATTTTAAAATTTATGGCAATGTATTTATAAAGTCAACATGATTTGATTTGATTTATAATTTATTTGATAGAATTCAATTCAGTTCAATTGTAATCACCTTTTTCCTTCTTCCTTTTTTTTGAGAAAATTGCCAAATTAATAACTTCCATAAAAAAATCTTACACAAATATATAACCTATGAGAATATACTAAAATATAAGTATACTATTTATTTAAATTTAAATATTTTTAGAGTTTACCTCTAATTTTAAAATAAAACTTTAAAAATTATTTTAATAAAAACATTATTTTAATCAAAACTGATAATTATAGAAGCTACAAACAATCAGCGCCTAAATACCTCCCCTCTATAGTTTATGATATTCACCTGGTCATGACTCGTGACGTGATACATGTCACCAAATCCCACCTCTTCGGAGTTACCAAATGTAGCAGAGAAGGTGACGTGGCAAAATTACAACCATTTTTAGTTTAATACCGATTTTACACCTAATTCTCTTCAGCCTTCTCCAGGTTAACCGAAGAACTACGGTTATAAGTTCTCCAGATCCTTTTTAAGTTCTTAACCTTTTTCTCTACAAAGCAAAAACCACGTCCTCCGGCGATTTTCGAGATTTAGATATTTCCTTCTTTCACAATGGCCGGGAAACTGATGCACGCTCTTCAATACGATTCTTACGGCGGAGGCGCCTCCGCTGTGAAGGTCCGTTTGTCCCTTATACTCCTCTGAGCTGCTTTTCTAATTGCTATATGATTGATTCTCTTGTTTGTCGATACCTTTTAATTTGTATTCTTATGGTTGTAAAGTTCCGTTTGTCTTGATTACATTTGTGTTTTTACTCTTAATATATTAGTGTGTGCATACGAGCGATGGTTTTGTATGTTGTTTCATTTTTGAAGAAACCAGTGGTACGAAAAGCATATGAGCAGACAGGTTTTTTTGAGAAATAAACATTGATGATTTCTCTGTTTTCATCAACCCTAATTGGATTTGCATTGAACACATTATCTCCTCCTTTGTATAGTGGATGATGGATGCCTCTATAACAACTAAGTGATGCTATTTAACTTTTTAGCTTTGATCTCTTTGTTCTGGAAATCTATGGAAAGGGCATAAAGTGATAAAGAACACACGCCTTTTATAGAGAAAAAGAGTTAGATGATATATATTCTATCATATACTAAATGAGAGTAAGAAGAAAGAGATAATGGTGATAATATAATGGAGGAATTGTGATGATTAAATAACATTGTTGTTGAAGTGGATGGATTAGGTTTTTGTTGTATATGTTAGATAATATTATTAGTCATATTTTCAAATCAGGCTTTCATATGGTTTACATTTGATTTTATTATTTTTGGTTGTGTCACTGATCTGTAGATGGTTTTCTCATGTGTACATTCGTTTCTGATTTAAATGCCATATTAGCTGTTCTTTGTAATGTTTGTGATATTCTTGTTTCCCATGTGTGCATATGTTTTTCAGCATGTCCAAGTTCCGGTTCCAACGCCAAAGAGCAACGAGGTTTTACTAAAACTAGAAGCTACTAGTCTCAACCCTATTGATTATAAAATTCAGAGAGGAATGATCCGGCCTATTTATCCTCGCAAGTTCCCCTGCATTCCTGGTATTCTAAAGCCTCGAATAACCATTTTGTTGCTTATTTTTTCAAAAAGGAATGATCAAGTTATTAAGGAGATTACTGAGAGGATAATGGTGCTTGTGGTAATTAGATGGGTTTACGTGTAATGTTTCTTGTATAACTGTGGTTCTTGCTTCAAGAACTATATGCTTTCCTAGTCTTAATCTAGCCCTGTCCTTCAATTTGAGATATTTTTTTCCCCAATTCTAATGATTTTGAAATGACTACGTTAGCAAGAATATTACTGAGACGGAAAAAGGTTCTTTTGCTTAGATGGTTATAGGTGTAATGTTTCTTGTATATTATTTTTAGGCTATCTAAAAAGATTTGTGGCATTTTTGAACAGCCACTGATGTTGCTGGAGAGGTCATGGAAGTGGGATCAGGAGTCAAGAATTTCAAAGCTGGTGACAAAGTTGTATCGATTCTTAGCCATCTCGTAAGTTTTTTTCTTACGTATTCAAATCATTTTCTTTTAAAGTTGTAGTGGTTACTCCATGAAAGTAATTGTTTTGGCTATTTTGCAGACCGGTGGTGGACTTGCTGAGTTTGTCGTTGCAAGCGCGAAGCTAACCGTCAAAAGGCCGCAAGAAGTAGGACCAGCTGAAGCAGCAGCTTTACCTGTGGCGGGTCTAACCGCACTCCAGGCTCTTACTAACTCCGCGGGGTTGAAGCTTGACGGTACGGGCAAGCAGGCGAACATCCTGGTCACAGCAGCATCCGGTGGGGTTGGTCACTATGCGGTACAGCTTGCGAAGCTTGGGAACGCTCATGTGACCGCAACATGTGGGGCTCGGAACATAGACTTTGTGAAGTCTCTAGGAGCGGACGAAGTTCTTGACTACAAGACTCCCGAAGGAGCCGCCCTCAAGAGTCCGTCCGGTAAGAAATACGACGCTGTGATCCATTGCGCAAACGGGATACCGTTTTCGACATTCGAACCAAATTTGTCTGAGAATGGGAAGGTGATAGACATTACGCCGGGGACTAGAGCGATGTGGACTTTTGCGGTTAAGAAGATAACCATGTCGAAGAAGCAACTGGTTCCGTTTTTGTTTATGGCGAAAGCTGAGGGTTTGGAGGTTTTGGTGAATCTTGTGAAAGAAGGGAAAGTGAAGACTGTGGTTGACTCGAAGCATCCTTTGAGCAAAGCCGAGGAAGCGTGGGCCAAAAGTATCGATGGTCATGCTACTGGGAAGATTATTGTCGAGCAGTGATAGCATTTTGCTTTGCACGTTGTTGACTATATGATTTTAGAAGTTCAAAGTTTGTTTCTCGTTTACACAATGTTTTCTTTTGTATTGTAAGATTATAAGGAAATGGGAATAAACAGCAAAAAAAATCTAACACATTGGAGAAAGTAACCAATTTTAAAAGAAATAATTGTCTCTTTTTTTTTGCCATTGATGACACATGTATGGTGAAATGATATTTGGATTTATTTTCCATTTCTTTTAATATCTAAATAAGTTTTTATTTTACTTTTTAACTGTACTTTCAAATCTTCTGAAACAATAATAGGATCTCAACATTTGTGTTTCAGTAAAACATACAAGAGTTATTTCTGAAATCATTGAAATTCTGGTTTGGAAAATACCCTTGTGATCCCATGTTATTGAATCTTTGATTGTTCAGCCGACAATACCATCGATACCCATGGTATACACCTCTTCGTCATTGAAAAAATTGATACCCATGGTATACACAGTAAAAATGCTTAAAATATTAGACGGTGTACCACTATGAATACAGTTTTTTATATACTCCCTATATTTTCCAATATGTGGTATTTTAGATTCATGCACATATACTAAGAAATTATTGATTTTTTTTTTTAAATATATGTTTTATTATCAACTTTAACACAATTTAACCAATAAAAAAACAATCCGTAAAATTCAAACAGTCAAAATAACAAAAATACAATTAATTTCTAAGTTAATTTGTGAGAACACCATTTATTTGTGAACAGCAAAAATTTCTCTAAAGACCACTTATTAGAGAACAAATGGAGTACTTTTAAAATCTCTCAATCCTTTTTATAGCAAGGCTTTTTTAAGAACCAAACTGAAACTGAACAAAAACTTATTCGAATTGAGAAAACTAAAGAAAGTCTAATAATCATGAATATCCTAAATTTTGTTTTCAAAATATTTGTGGTGGAACCAAAATGAAACCAATGAGTACACAAAATACAAACTTTATACCAGAAAAATGTTAACTATATTTAAATTTGAAGAAATACCTTAAACTTAAATATATAAGTAATATTTAAACCAAAATAAGAATAATATCAAAGAAGTCCTAAATAATCAAAAGATTTAGGGCTGTTTTCACTTTTACACCACAAATTGAAGTCAAATGCAAAACTAACCTCTTCAATTTTTTTTTATTTTTTGTCCAATTATTTACGAGAATGCCATTACTATTTCGAGTGGTAGACCTCAACAGAGGTCTACGAGAGCTGCATAAAGACCAAATACCCCTCATCTTCTACACTTAATTTCCAAAATGCCATATCATCAATATTGCCAACCACCATTTTCGCCCAATTTGGAGCTGTTAATGCTCCGAAAACTCACTTTTGAGCTACCATTGCTCATTCTCTCATCTCATAAACTCTTATTCTTCCATTTTCTCCTCATTTTCATCCCAAAAACTCTATAAGCAAACTCAAATCTTGGATCTTGGCATTTCCGATTATTTATCTTACAGCAACGACCGGAGCTCGTTATTGAAGGCTTAAATCGAAGTTATCAGCCCTCTAATAGCCTTTCTCCGACGGTCATGTAACTTTTCTTCCACAATTCTAAGAATTTCAGTTTTGGTCCGCGAAAGTAGACCTCAGTTGAGGTCTACTATTACTTTGTAGACCTCAGTTGAGGTCTATTATCACTTAGTAGACCTCAGTTGAGGTCTACTGGTCAAGGCAGGGTAGACAGCGACATTTCCTTTGCAAACAAAAAAAACTAGTCGTAGACCTCAACTGAGGTCTACTCCACGTGGAGGTTAGTTTTGCAATTGATCGAGAAAAATGTTTTTGTCCGGAGGTCTACCGCAGAGGTCTACTCCACGTGGAGGTTATTTTTGCAATTGATCGAGAAAAATGTTTGTTGGAGGTCTACGGCTTAGGTCTACCTACAAAAAAAAGTTGGTTTCGCAGTTGACAAAAGTTTGACTTTCCTCAAAAAGGTCTACCGTTAAGGTCTACGGGGTCTGGTAGACCTCAGGTGAGGTCTACGGGGTCTGGTAGATGATGTCTCTGTATTTTGCATCATTTAGGAGCTCATTCCATCTAGTTTCGCCCCCATATTAGCTCATATCTTTAGCATTTTAGTGTAAATCTCTTGCATTGTACAAACACATGGCATTTAGGACTTGCATTGCATTAGTTGTGTATTTGGGAGTTGTACCAGGTGTTTTGGAGCTGAAGAGGGGGAGAAATGGAGTGAAGATGAAAAAGGAGTGAAGTCTGGGCGCAAACAGGATGAGAAACAGGTTGAGAACCTGTTTGCCGACGGAAAGCTGAGCATTGACCAAAAGAAGGGAGTTGACCCGCGTTTTACCTGATCTGTTTTGAGCTGTGCGAATTGGGAAGGAAGAAGGGTCAACTTAAATGAGTTGACTGAGGTTTCCCTTTGTACCTGACTATAAAAGCCCTTAAACCTAATTTCTTTGCATCTGATCTTGTAATCTCTTGGAGAAAATAGATCTAAACTTTCCTCTTTGAGAATTTTCTTTGTATTTACATTTTGCTTTGGATTTTAATCAAGTTTATCTTATTTCCTTTTGCAATAATCTCATCTTAGCTTAATCTCTCTTCCTTTACACTTGCTATTCACGATTGGGTATCTCTTCCTACATAGGATTTGGTGTTCTTGATATGAATAGTGAGTGAGCATCTTGGGTCTTGAGGGATGAGATAGATTAGAAGAAATTGGGGTTTGATTGAGTGTCTAGAGGGTTTTAATCCTTCCATAAGGTCCTTCTTTGCTGGGTTTGCTTAAGGCTAGACCTTCTTTGATCACTTAGATCTAGATCCAAGGCTTTTCTCACCACGGGAGTGGGTGAAAAGCTGGACCGACCAGCAAAGAGATGAGCTTGTCCTTCACACGGGAGTGGTTGTTTGGAGAGCTCATCGGATTAAGGGAGTTGGCGTTTAAGGCTGGCTTGCGTCGCCCAGCTAACGGGAGTTAGATCCTTGGGCTGGCGCTAGCTTAGGGGTTCTCACCACGGGAGTGGGTTAACCTTTCTCCTTGAACTCCCTTCCTAGGACTTAGCTCTAGTTGAGTTTCTAGACATTTTATTGACCCCTAAGATCTTGTAATCGATCATCTCATCCCAAGACTCTCTTTTATCTTCGAAGTTTACATATTTCATTTAGTCAAACGTTTATTGCATCTTGTTTCTTGAATTGCATTCATTCTAGATTACATTTACGGTTTTTATTGCATTTTCGTTTCTGTTCCAAGTTCACTTGTTACTTTTGAAATCATTGCTCTTGACTTGACCATTTCTTGCATTCGAAATTGTTTTAAACTAGCTCCATTATGGATTGACTCTCAAGACCACAATGACATGAGTGGGATTGTTAATTGAACACGCAAAAATCCTGTTTCAGTAGACCTCAGGTGAGGTCTACTAAAATATCAGGTCAACGCAAAAAAATTGAGGTCTACAGGAAAGGTCTACCAGAGGAAAGTCAAACTTGGGTCAACTGAAAACTAACCATTTTGAGGTCTACTTTTTGCGGTAGATCTACATGGTAGACCTCGTTTTGCTCCGTAGACCAATTAAGAGGTCTACTAATCAAAACGAGGTCTACCGCAACAAACATTTTTCTCGATCAATTGCAAAACTAACCTCCACGTGGAGTAGACCTCCGCGGTAGACCCCCGGTCAAAACATTTTTCTCGGTTAATTGCAAAACTAACCTCCACGTGGATAGACCTCAGTTGAGGTCTACGACGTAGATCTACGTAGTAGATCTACGACGTAGATCTACGTTGTAGGTCTACTATTATGTGTTATTTTGTAAATCGTTTTTTTGGTCAATATATCTAGTATTTTGAATTTTTTCTTGAACAGTTGGGTTTTTTTACTTGTTTACTTGCTTATATATGAGTTTCAAATGTTCATTTGGTGTGATTAAGGCTCTACTTATGTTGTTTTGTTTGTTTTTTTTTTGTTGCAGAAAATGGTTTGTTTAGCTTCCGTCTATGGAAAATGGCTGATGGTAGAAGACAGGTCATGGCATTTTGAGGTGGATAAAGGAAAAGGAGGGAGAGTGTTCTACGTGCGGGATGGTTGTACCCATGAGGAGCTTGTGAGAATGGTACAGTCTGACTATATGTTGGATATGGAAGCAGAGCTGGTGGAGATATCTTATCCATTGCCAGATGTGATGCTCAATCAAATGCCCTCGGACTTTCCTCCTATGTACGTCACCAACGATGGGCAGGTTCATAGCTTGATAGAGTTAGGTAAAACGCATGTGCTGCGCCTTTGCATCTCTGTTCGAAACAAGGATAAAGTTGAGGAGCGAGATGAGGATAGATATGTCGATGAGGATGAGAATGAAGAAGAGGAGGAACTTTCAGATATAAATTGGGATGCAAATTCAGATGAAGAAGTTGAGGAAGAGGATGATGATGTAGGGGACGATGACTATGTGGATGAAGCTTTTGCAGGAAAGAAAGTGGATGACACGGACGCAGACTATAGCGAGTATGGGAAAGTTCAAGATGAAGATGATTGGGAGAAAAAATGTTTTGAGGAAAGGCTTCACAAAGGTGATTTGAATGGTCAAGGTGGAGGAATCAATGGAAATGGGTCAGGCGCTATATATGTGAATCAGAGCTATGTAAGCAAGTATGCTCTCATATCTGCCTTGCGTCTAAAGGCAGTGGTGTCCAGATTCGCCTTCAAGGTTTCTAAGTCTACTACTAAGCTGTTTGTGGCCAAATGTTTCGTAGATGGATGCATGTGGATGTGCAGAGCTGCTATAAAGAATGAAGCAAAGAGGTTCTGGGTGACAAAGTATGTCAAGTTTCATACATGTTCTGTTGTGGACCGTGCCGGATTCCGTAAGGGATGTACTCCAAGGTATCTTGGACAGATCTTTGTAGAGCGGTTTGGAATCATTGATGGAATTGTCCCGAGACATATTGCAAACTCAATGAGGGTGATGCTTGGAATTAAGCTTAATTATACCACTGCTTACAGAGCTTTGAAATTTGCGAAACTTTTCGTTAGGGGAACACCAGAAGGTGGATACGCGAAGTTGCCCTCGTACTTGAGAAGAGTAAAGCAGTCAAACCCGGGCTCCGTGACTGACATTGTATGTGATGAGATGGGTCGATTCAAATACTGCTTCTTATCCTTAAATGCTTCAATGTTGGGATTTCAGTATTTGAGACGCGTTATTGTGGTAGATGGGACTCATCTAACTGGAAAGTATGGAGGAGTTTTGCTTGTTGCAGCCGGACAGGACGCTAATTTTCAGGTCTTCCCGTTGGCTTTTGGGATTGTAGATGCCGAGAGTAACGAATCCTGGGGTTGGTTTTTCGACAAGTTGCAACAATGCTTTTCACCTCATCCCATGGTGATAGTTTCGGACAGGCATCCCTCCATACATAATGCATGTCTCCGTTTTCTACCTTGGGTTACTAGAGGTATATGTTACTACCATCTTCAACATAACATAGTCACAAAATACCAAGCAAAGAACATCATGTATTTGGTGAAAGGAGCTGCCTACGCCCATACGCTCATGGAGTTTAACCGTTGCATGGCCGCAATCCGAGCTGCTAAACCGGAACTTTCACAATACTTAGAGGAAGCGGATCCTAAGTTGTGGTCTAGAGTACATTTTCCAGGGGATCGGTACAACATTAAGACGAGTAACATTGCTGAATCTATCAATTCCGCACTGAAGAGAGCCAAGGGCTTTCCAATACCTTGTCTGCTGCAATACATCCGAGAGAAGCTAGGGGTGTGGTTTAACAAAAGGAGAGAGGACGCCTTGAGTCTTCACACCCCATACAGTAAGGGAGTTGAATATTTGCTGTATGTCCGTTCACACTATGCAGAATCATACAATGTGGAACACATAGATGGATGGAAGTTCAACGTTAAGGGTGGAGGAGGACCTTATATTGTTGATTTGGAAAACTGTTCATGTGAATGTGGTGTATTCCTAGTTGAAAAAATCCCTTGTTCACATGTGATTGCAGCGGCTACTGAGGCAAACATACACATGTCGCAAAACGTTGCAACGACTTACACGAAAGAGGCGCTATACGCGACATATGCACATCCCATATACCCCGAGGCAACACATGATGTAGAGCCAGAAGAAGACATTTGCCTCCCTCCAGATGTTAAGCCAGCTCCTGCCCGGAAAAAGAAATCTAGGTTTCTAACATGGCTAGAATTGTCTAAGAAGAGACGCACCAAACCAAGAAAGATGCACAAAATTTATAGTTGTTCGAAGTGCCGGCAACCGGGGCATACCCGTCCTCATTGTGTAAGTGTCTTACAACTCTGTCTTACAACTCACTGTGTATTCATGGTTAATGTTGATTACATGTGTTTTTAAAGATGAATTGTTTGCACTGATTTAGGTGAAGAACGAAGATGTAGACTGAAAAAGAGGTCTACGTCGTAGATCTATGCGGTAGGTCTACGCGGTAGGTCTACGCAGGAGGTCTACGCGTTAGTCTACGCAGGAGGTCTACGTAATTGGTCTACGCAGGAGGTCTCCAGCTTTTTCATGTTTTTTTATTTAAGTTAATACGAGTCGCAACCTATGCAGCTTTTTCATGTATCAGAACACTTGCACTAATTCGAGATCTACATTAGAGGTCTACTCCGAAAACAATTACATTATGATTCATCAAGAAGGTTATAGGTTACACCAAAAAGCATAAGAGCGTCAGTTATAGGTACAGAGAAAAAATGGTACCATAGCGCTTTTCCAAAGTAAACCCAGTTAATATACAAGATCATCCCAACCCAGTTAATATCTAGCTAGCTATATATCCAGATCATCCCAATCACGTTCTGGTGGTCCGCGACAGTTGAGCTCAACGAATATGTCCGCTGCAAGCTTTGCTCTTATAACTTTCATGTTCTTACCACATAGCGTCTTCGGAAAAAGCCTCCCAAGGCTATGGTACTCGATGAACTTTAGACAGAAGACACCGCAGTCACTGCAATTGTCTTGCGCAGGCACATCCTTTCCAGACAGATACTCGTGTGTGAAACGCTCCAACGGATACCTCTCTCTATCATTGCTGTCAGCCATGAGCCGAAGAAGATAAGGCATCATCACAGCAATTGGCTCGAGGGAGTGAGACAACACAGCCTCACTGAGATAACCAGGTAAGCTGTCCCACACAGTAATATGCCTTTTGGGTATCGAAATCATCAAGGCAACCCAATGATTCTCTTTCACGTTCCATGGCATGTAGATCTCATCAATATCTACTTCCCATTTCTTCAGCGTTTGGCAGAATGTTGGTTTCTTCCCTTCAAAGTAATCATAAGCACCTCCTCGTAGCCATCTTCCTAATCCATATCGATCCGGCTCAGAATCCACAAACCTCCTATACTTGTCTTTCGTCCACAACATACTAGGACCACTATCAGCAAAGCAGATTCGCTCACTCCTAAACCATTCCGGGTGCAATTTCATGCGCTGACGAAACTAGTCCAAGACTACATACATGTGCTGAAAATATTCAAATTCATGCAGGGAAAATCTAAGTGGGTTTGCACCAACCGCACTCCACATCTCATACTTCCTCTTGCACTCTAACTGGAATGAGAGCATAGTGTGGACCACTTTCGAAGACCACTCGAATTTAAGGTCGTGAAACCTGCAGAAGACACCAACTCGCGAGTCGCAGAGCGTTTCCCACTCGGCATCACTCAAGAGTCCCTTCACGGCAGTGAACAGCTTTCTGTCGTTGCTGTAGTAGGCAATGCTTTTTTGGGGTTCGGGTTCATCTCCTCTTGTGTAAAACCTTCTTGGAAAGGTTGGGTTCTTCATTCTGCAAGACATATCACAGTAGTCAGAGAAAGACCAACTCAATATACGTAAAAGGTCTACGTAAAAGGTCTACGTAAAATGTCTACATAAAAGGTCTACGTAAAAGGTCTACGTAAAAGGTCTACTGAAAAGGTCTACTGAAAAGGTCTACTGCAAAGGTCTACTGCAAATGCAAAGGTCTACTGCAAAGGTCTACAGGATAGGTCTACAGGAAAGCTCTACTGCAAAGGTCTACTGCAAAGGTCTACTGCAAAGGTCTACAGGAAAGGTCTACTGCAAAGGTCTACTGCAAACGTCTACTGCATGTCTACGTATCAATTCTATGGTTTGCTCTTCCCAAACGACACTGACCTATGTTTCAGCCGAAATGTCGAAGAAGAAACGACATGAATGAGTTATAGATTATACCTGTATATCAGCGGGAAACTATGTCTGAAACGAGATCTAAAAACAAAATGACACATGAGTTCGGTGAGATTATATGTGGTTATACAAAGTGGAAATGGTAAGAAGAGTGAGTGACTGAGTTATTACTGGGAAAGGGAATCGACAGGAGCGCTCCGACTCTACCAATGTCGACGGACCAAAGACGGCACCAATTTGTACATATTGCGAACAATAAACCGTTAGCCCCGACTGAAATGATATATGTTAACGATACTAGATAGAGGGCGGCGATATTACCGGCGTGAACAAACGGAGGCGGAGCAAACGGCGGCGGAACAAACGGCGTCGAAGCAAACGGCGTCGAAGCAAACGGCGTCGAAGCAAACGGCGTCGAAGCAAACGGCGTCGGACACGGAAATCGAAGAAAATCACCTCTCGAGAGCGCCGAATTCAACTTCTAACAAACCCTAAAAATTTACAGTTCAAGGTAAAAATCGAATTATATACAACGGTTCAGATGTACGGTTGGTTATTACAATTAATCTCGGTTCAGGTGTTCAATTAACGGTTCATTACAACAAATTCAGCCGGTTATTTTATAACTGAGGTCTACCGCTACGGTCTACCACGAAATTACCGAAACGTTTCAAATCCCCCCCAAATCCACCGTCTATTTGAAATTTTGGGATTCCCGCTAGGTTAATTATGTGGTAGATCTACATGGTAGATCTACCTAGTAGATCTACATGGTAGACCTCACACATTTATATGTTTTAACCTAAATGTCTTTGCTTATCTATAAATGATTCATTTGTATTCAATCATATTTTTGTAGATGATAATGTCTATATTTTAATTATTCATACAAGTGTTTTTGTCAAATTATTTTTATTTTAATTTTTAATTTAAATCTAAGATTTAATTATTTGGTAGATCTACATGATAGACCTCACACATTTATATGTTTTAACCTAAATGTCTTTGCTTA
This sequence comes from Erythrophleum ivorense, assembly GCA_026724425.1. NCBI lineage: Eukaryota > Viridiplantae > Streptophyta > Magnoliopsida > Fabales > Fabaceae > Erythrophleum > Erythrophleum ivorense. The sequence continues at coordinate 2,717,996 of JAIUCV010000084.1, forward strand.
TCTATAAATGATTCATTTGTATTCAATCATATTTTTTGTAGATGATAATGTCTATCTTTTAATTATTCATACAGGTTTCGTTGTCAAATTATTTTTTATTTAATTTTTATTTTAAATTTAAGAATTAATTATTTGGTAGATCTACATGGTACCCTAAACACTAAATCGAATAATTTAGATAAAATTTTGTAACAATGTGCTTGCCCTATTGTCATTTTACAGTTTGGATAACAAATAAACGAACATTAAATCGTATAACAAACCAAAAACAACAATTGGTCTAGAAATTTTCAAAACCCTACAACTTACACCATTCAACCCTAAACAATCTACTCAAACTCTTATCCTTATGAACTATATATTCATGATATTTATAGATTCATGCATTTTTCTGAGATCATATTTTTAGTAGACGTTAAATGTCTATTATTTCGTTATTTGTGAAAAAAATATTTCAAAGTATTTTTGTTTTAATTTTTAATTTAAATTTAAGATTTAATTATGTGGTAGATCTACATGGTAGACCTCACACATTTATATGTTTTAACCTAAATGTCTTTGCTTATCTATAAATGATTCATTTGTATTCAATCATATTTTTTGTAGATGATAATGTCTATATTTTAATTATTCATACAAGTGTTTTTGTCAAATTATTATTTTTTTAATTTTTAATTTAAATTTAAAATTTAATTATTTGGTAGATCTACCTGGTAGATCTACATGGTAGACCTCACACATTTATATGTTTTAACCTAAATGTCTTTGCTTATCTATAAATGATTCATTTGTATTCAATCATATTTTTTGTAGATGATAATGTCTATCTTTTAATTATTCATACATGTTTTGTTGTCAAATTATTTTTTATTTAATTTGTAATTTAAATTTAAAGTTTAATTATTTGGTAGATCTACATGGTAGATCTACATGGTAGATCTCCATGTTTGTCTACCACAGCGTCTGGAGGTTAAAATCGTAATCGTGGCATGCGTTTTTTGTTTGTTCATAAGAGAGTGTGAGGTACTGTTACTGTAGAAAATGTTAGTTTTGCAATTGTTTCAAATTGTGGTCTAGTTGAATAGAAAAAATCAATTTGTGGTCTATTTTTGGCAATTTCCCCAAAGATTTAAGTATTTTGACTTAATTTTTTCAAAATTAAATCAATGTATAAAAAATCAATAATATCAATATTTATTGTATCCGAAACAGATTCAAACCTGGACAAACGGAATCCAACCCAAAAAAAAAAAAATCGATCTGATACCATTTGGGTCTAGAGCTGTCAATCGGGCCAGCCCGCGTTCACCTGGACCTGCCCATTGGGCTTTACGTTTTTGAGATGTCCATGCGGGTCAGCCCGTCGCGGGTTGCAAACAAAAACCTTAGGCCCAAGCCCGCCCCGCATATTATTAGCGGGTTTGCGGGTCTGCCCGCGGGCTTTGTAACCAGAAGCAGTTTTACCAATATCACAAAGAACATGATCCTAACCACCCAACTCTCTTACCATTTTGTTAGACCGAACTCCTTGTGATGTATAATAGAACATGTGAAGCAATTTGTTTGAATAATGTAATTTCAAAGCTCTCGATCAAAGCCATATGAATCATATTCAAGGTCTACATTGCGGGTCGGCCCGCGTTCGCCCCGTCTGGGCCTGCCCATTGGGCTTTATGTTTTTGATACGTCCATGCGGGTCGGCCCGCCGCGGGTTGCGAACAAATTTAATAGGCCCAAGCCCGCCCTGCATATTTTGCGGACATTTTTTTATTGGCCCGAACCCACCCTGCAAATATCCGTATGGGCTTGGCCCGCGGGCTTCGGGCTGGGGTGACAGCTCTATTTGGGTCCTTAACTACATATGAAGTGTGTTAAGATAACAATGAGCTTGCTGACTTTCATCACCAGTATTCTATTGTTCTATTGTTTGCCGACTTATTTTCCACCGCTAATATGGAGTATAAATAGTTTGCTCCCTCTTCATTTTAAAGACATCTTTCTCTTAACAACTTCCACTTCTATTCAAATATTATTTTTTTGATACTTTATAAAAAGTGATCGATTTTGAGAAATGACATAGGAGGTGACGTGGCAAAATTACAACAATTTTTATTTTAATACCGAAATTACCCTTTTTCTTCGTCCTTGTCCACGTTAACCGAAAAACTCTTCTGCAACAGCTGCTATTCCAGATCTTTCCTTCAACCTTTCTCTACAAAACCAAAACCATCTCCGGCGTTTTTCTAGAATCAGCGATCGCTTTCGTTTAGCAATGGCCGGAAAACTCATGCACGCTCTTCACTACGAGTCTTACGGCGGTGGCGCCGCCGCTTTGAAGGTCAAAATCACTTTTCTAATTTCTGTTCGTTCTCATGTTTCTTTTGAGCTTTGCTATTTCATTCTCTTGTTTTGTCGATGGAGTCTTAATTTCATTTATGTTTCACTTTTAATATATGCCTGTGTATTAGTGTTTGCATATGACACGAGCGACGATTTTGGAGAACTTGGGTCATTTTTTGACTCAATTTGGAAAAAAAAGCATATGAACTGATTGATTGAAAAACCATATCTCTCTCTGTTTCTATCAACCTGGATTGGATTGCTATTTAACTTGTAACTTTTATCTCTTTGTTCTGGGAATCTATGAGAAACGCATGGAGAAAGAGGATATATATATATTGGTGATGATATAGATTTTGGTGGTACATGTTGTTAGACAATATTATTGGTCATATTTTTTTTTTGGTAGTGGAAATGGGAGTGTCACTGATTGATTAAGATCACTATTTGAAGATTAGTTTTCTCAGTGTGTGCATTTGTTTCTGATTTAAAGGAATCAAGATTATCTGTTTGTGTGGTATTCCTAACATTTATTGTTTTCTGATATGTTATTCAGCATGTTCAAGTTCCGATTCCATCGCCAAAGAGCAACGAGGTTTTACTAAAACTAGAAGCTACAAGCATAAACCCTGTTGATTGGAAAATTCAGAAAGGAATGATCCGGCCTTTTCTTCCTCGCAAGTTCCCCTGCATTCCTGGTAAATTCTAATAAGCATATTACTGAGATGATAAAGTTGGTTTTGCTTAGATTGGTTTAGGTGTAATGGGTCTTGTATAAATGGTGTTTTTACTTCAAGAACTATAGTATAGGCTTTTCTAAATTTTGATTTTATCATCTCTCTTGTAAATTATCTTATAGGGCTTTCTAAAAGTTAGCGTGAATCTTTGAAATTTTGTCTTGAACAGCTACTGATGTCTCTGGAGAGGTCGTGGAGGTTGGATCAGGAGTCAAGAACTTCAAGGCTGGTGACAAAGTTGTATCGTTTCTCGTAAGTTTTTTTTCTTACAGACAAGCCATTGCCATTATCATTTCCTCGTCAAACAAGTGTTAACTGTTTTAGTTAATTTGCAGACCGGAGGTGGACTTGCTGAGTTCGCCGTTGCAAGCGAGAAGCTAACCGTCAAAAGGCCGCAAGAAGTAGGGCCAGCTGAAGCAGCAGCTTTACCTGTGGCGGCTCTAACCGCACTCCAGGCTCTAACTGATCCCGCGGGTTTGAAGCTTGACGGTACGGGCAAGGAGGCGAACATCCTGGTCACAGCAGCATCCGGCGGGGTTGGTCACTACGCAGTCCAGCTAGCGAAGCTTGGGAACGCTCATGTGACCGCAACATGTGGGGCTCGGAACATAGAGTTTGTCAAGTCTCTAGGAGCGGACGAGGTTCTTGACTACAAGACGCCTGAAGGAGCCGCCCTCAAGAGTCCGTCCGGCAAGAAATACGACGCTGTGATCCATTGCGCAAACGGGATACCGTTTTCGACGTTCGAACCAAATTTGGCTGTAAACGGGAAGGTGATAGACATCACGCCTGGGCCTAGCACGATGTGGACTTATGCGGTTAAGAAAATAACCATGTCGAAGAAGCAATTGGTTCCGCTTTTATTGACCGCCAAAGCTGAGAATTTGGAGTTTATGGTGAATCTAGTGAAAGAAGGTAAAGTGAAGACTGTGATTGACTCGAAGCATCCTCTGAGCAAAGCAGAGGAGGCTTGGGCCAAAAGTATCGATGGTCATGCTACTGGGAAGATTATTGTCGAGCAGTGATAGCATGTTGTTTTGCACGTTGTTATGTTGACTGTATAATTTTACAAGTAAAGTTTCTTTCTCGTTTACAGTTTTTTTTTTTTTTTTTCATCTAGAATTTTATTAGAGAGAATATTACATGGTGTTACACACCCATCCAAACTTACAAAGCCCAAAAAGGGAGACAAAGCCAGCGGAATGAGTTTTAATTCCCCGGAAACAAAGCCGGCAGGACAATAAAATCCTCCGGAACCAAAGCCCCAACACGGGGAGACAGCAATAAAAAAAAGCAAACGGAAAAGGGGGATAACAACTAGAAAACCTGAGGTCTACAACCAACACTCTGAGCAAAAGAAGTCCCACAATCAACCCATCGAAAACTCAGGAAACCGGAGCTGCACCAAAGATCAGAACCACAGAGACGAAGCACAAAGAGCCGGCAATTCACTAAGGCAAAAGCACGAACTCAAACCAAGCAGCTACACCGGAGAGTACAAAAGCATGAACAAACCAGAGCCCGAGAACATAAACTACACTACCTCTACTACTCCAAGCAAGCTGCGAGCTCAAACCAGGCTAGGCACAAAGCGCAAACCTTGAATTCCGACTGGAGACACAACCAGATAGATCAACCACTCTTACACGCGGACATTCGTCGGCCAAGATAGAGCCATCTACGGACAAATACCAAGTAACGACCTCGCAAGAGAAGAGCTGGAAATCATCCCACTACATCGCCATTAACCCACCCCCAAACCATCAAGATTCAGAGGTGGAGCTTGTAGATGCACCTGCAACAAGATACCAATCGAAAGCCATACTCCAAGAACGAAACCCAGCAATAGCACAAACCACAACTCCACTCACAGGGCAGAGACAAAGCAGAAGACCAAAGGAGATAAGAGTTAACCCCTAAACAGAAGATTAAAGGCTAACCCGAACTACAACCGGCTTGTAACGGCTCGCCACACAAGATAACCGAAGAAGAGTTCTAGGAAGGCCAACAACACAAACTGACCAAACCGCAGCCTAAGACTTAACAACCTAAAGAACACCACCAACAACGATCTAAAACATACCAAAAGAACACAGGGGGAAACATACCAAAAGAGTTCTCGTTTACAGTTTACACAATGTTTTCTTTTGTTTTGTAAGATTATAAGGAAATTGGGAGAAATAGCGAAAAAATTATAACACAGTTGAGCAAGTAACCAATTTTTAAAAATTTAATTGTTTTTTTTTGCCCTTGACACACGTATGAAATGATATTGGGATTTTGTTTTTCATTTCTTCCAATATGTAAATATGTTTTTTTTTACCTATTCACTGTACTTTCAATCTTCTCAAATAGTAATAATTTAAATTTGGATCCGTTCCCAACATTTGTGTTCTTGTAAAACATACAAGAGTTATTTCTGAAAGAATTGAAATTCCGGTTTTTTGGGAAGTGAATATAATCGAATAATTATGACTATCCTAATGGTTTTTTGTTCGAAATATTTTGGATCGAACCAAAATACAATAGAACTAAATCATAAATCGAATGAGTATCCAAAATACAAACTTTATACCAAAACATATTAATTATACTTAAATTTGAAGTAACAAAATATCTAATATGGTTTTAAATTCAAAGATATTAGTAAAATTTTAATTAAAATAACAAAGTATTAAAGAAATCCTAAATAATAAAAATATTTAAGTGTCTTGACTTATATATTTCAAAATTAAATAAATTTTGGGAAAAAAACTAACTTTTATGATAAAACCGAATGAAATCCATCCCAAAATGGAAAAAAATACAAGAATGGATATCCTTAATTCTTGTATTGATATACAAAATAAAAAATTCGATCTAAACCCGAATTGATACCATTTGGGACCTTAACTTTGATCAATTTTTTATTCAATTTAGAAGAAAATTCAATTATAGTAGAAACTCTATAAATTAATAAAGTTGAGACTTTGATATTTTATTAATTTATAGAGTTATTAAATTATCGATTTTGAATAAAATAAATTTTATTAATAATTAATTAAAATAAAATAAAATAAATATATTTTAAAATTATATTTTGTATAGTTTTATTCTAAAATTAGGGATGAATTCTAAATATATTTTAGTTATATGAAAATTATATTTATATTTTAGTATATTATTATAGATATGTATTTACATAAGATTATTTATGGTAATTATTAATTTATGATATTAATGAGATTATATATTTATATATGAATTTCAAAAATATTATTATTATATTATTTTATCGAATTTTGTTAGTTTTTACGTTAATTATTAAGAAAATTATTAATTTATAAAATTTATTAACGATCGATTTTGAGAAATGACCGATTGATTGAAAATATGGGAGGTGACGTGGCAAACCTACAACCATTTTTATCTTAATACCGATTTTACCCTCTCTTTCTTCATCCTTGTCCACGTTAACCGAAAAACTCTTCTGCAACAGCGGTTACATACAACTTTTTCCAGATCCTTCCTTCAACATTTCTCTACAAAACCAAAACCATATTCTCCGGCGTTTTTTTCTCTAGAATCAGAGATCGATTTCGTTTAGGAATGGCCGGAAAACTCATGCACGCTCTTCACTACGAGTCGTACGGCGGTGGCGCCGCCGCTTTGAAGGTTAAATTCACTTTTCTAATTTCTGTTCGTTCTCATGTTTCCTTTAAGCTTTGCTATTTCATTCTCTTGTTTTGTCGATGGAGTCTTAATTTCATTTATGTTTCACTTTTAAGATGTATTAGTGTTTGCATATGACACGAGCGATGATTTTGGAGAAAACAAATCCAGTGGGATGAAAAACATATGAATTGATCGATTTTGAGAAATGACTGATTGATTGAAAACCATATATCTCTCTATATCTATCAACCTGATTGGATTGGATTGCAGAGACCACTAAATTATTGGTCATATTTTTAACCAGGCTCTCATTTGGATTATATACCTTAAGGTGTCACTGATTAAGATGATGATTTGAAGATTATTTTTCTCAAGTGTGCAAATGTTTCTGATTTGTTTGTGTGATATTCCTGACATTTCTTGTTAATGTTATTCAGCATGTTCAAGTTCCGGTTCCAGCGCCAAAGAGCAACGAGGTCTTGCTAAAACTAGAAGCTACAAGTCTAAACCCTGTTGATTGGAAAATTCAGAAAGGAATGATCCGGCCTTTTCTTCCTCGCAAGTTCCCCTGCATTCCTGGTAAATGAATCATCATCATCTTCATCTTCTTGTTTATTTTAACAAGAAATGATCCGGACTTCTCGGTTGTCTGTTAAGCATTAATGGTGGATAATGTTGGAATGATCAAGTTATTAAGCATATTACTGGGAGGATAGAGCCATATAGGTGCTTTTGCTTAGCTGGATTTAATGAGTGTGGTGTAAATTGTGTTCACTATAGGATTTCTAAAATTTTAATCTTATCCGGTCCTATCCTTTAATTTGGAATTGGAATTTTTGCAATTCTAAATGTCGGTGGTCTTGGAAGCATATGGATAATGGAGGATAATCTTGAAATGATCAAGTTGTTAAGCATATTACTGAGAGGAAAGAGATTCTTTTGCTTTATGATGGGGTTTAGGTGCAATATGCCTCTAGTAAATGCTTTCTAAAAGTTAGCGGAATCTTTGAAATTTTGTCTTGAACAGCTACTGATGTTTCTGGAGAGGTCGTGGAGGTTGGATCAGGAGTCAACAATTTCAAGGCTGGTGACAAAGTTGTATCCTTTCTCTCCCCTCTCGTAAGTTTTTGTTTTTTGTTTTTTTCCTTAGAGACAAGCCATTGCCATTATCTTGGAACACACTAAAAGTATTAACTTATTTTGCAGACCGGAGGTGGACTTGCTGAGTTCGCCATTGCAAGCGAGAAGCTAACCGTCAAAAGGCCGCAAGAAGTAGGGCCAGCTGAAGCAGCAGCTTTACCTGTGGCGGCTCTAACCGCCCTCCAGGCTCTAACTAACCCCGCGGGGTTGAAGCTGGACGGTACGGGCAAGGAGGCGAACATCCTGGTCACAGCAGCATCCGGCGGGGTTGGTCACTACGCAGTCCAGCTAGCGAAGCTTGGGAACGCTCATGTGACCGCCACTTGTGGGGCTCGGAACATAGACTTTGTCAAATCTTTAGGAGCGGACGAAGTTCTTGACTACAAGACTCCCGAAGGAGCCGCCCTCAAGAGTCCGTCCGGCAAGAAATACGACGCTGTGATCCATTGCGCAAACGGGATACCGTTTTCGACATTCGAACCAAATTTGGCCGTTAACGGGAAGGTGATAGACATCACGCCAGGGCCTAGCGCGATGTGGACTTACGCGGTTAAGAAGATAACCATGTCGAAGAAGCAGTTGGTTCCGCTTTTGCTGATCCCCAAAGCTGAGAATTTGGAGTTTATGGTGAATCTTGTGAGAGATGGGAAAGTGAAGACTGTGATTGACTCGAAGCATCCTTTGAGCAAAGCCGAAGAGGCGTGGGCTAAAAGTATCGATGGTCATGCTACTGGTAAGATTATTGTCGAGCCGTGACTAGCATTTTGATTTTCTCTTTGTTTGTCTATGATCTTAGCAAGTTAAAAGTTTGTTTCCCCTCTACACATTGCTTTCTTTGTTTTGTAAAATTATACTTATAATTATAATTATGTGACTTGTAGTATACGACTTATTTGTATCGTGAGTAGTTTCTGGGCTTTGTAATATAAAGTGAATAGGCGTAAGATCTGAAAAGCCCATTAGTCCACTTGCGAACTCGTCAATTCTTATCTAGAAGCTAGCAATGTAGCCTTGTGGTAAATACATGAGTAGTTTAGGGGCTTTTTCGTAATTGTAAGTTTTAACAAATCAAACAATATTAATATCGCTCTTGAGGGGACCACCGTTCCCTTCCCCACCACAACCAAGCATTTTCCTTCGTTTCTCTTTTTTTTCCTTTTAATAATATAAATCAGAAAAAACAAATTTAAATCAAAAATCAATAGTTATCGTCTTTAATACATTACTAGGTTTTTTTTTTTTTCTTTCATCTTTATTATTTTTTTTATCTTTTATCATCATTTTTTAATATCATTGTTTTCACTTTTTTTATTGTTTTTTTTTTTTTTTTTTTTTCGTCTTGGTTCTTATTCTTCCTTTTTTTCTATGATTAATTCATACAGTCGAAGTTGCTAGGAATTTGCTATATTTTTTTTGTTTATCTTATTCTCTTTATTTTTCTTAATTATTCTCCAAGATTTGATCTCTTTTATAAATAGTTTTATTGTAGTTCTTTTTAATTTAATCTTATGTAAAGTAAAAATTTAATTATCTGATACAACCAACCAAACTTAAAAATGAAAAAGATTCACGTAAACAAAATTAAGTTATAGATGTTACAATTACATATTCACACATGTAATAAGCAATGTCTAATAATATAAATAATTTAATTTATGCGATTATAGAGATATAGTTACGAGATATATAGTTACACATAGCTTTCAATTTTTTATTTTTCGGTTTCATATTTTTATTTGGTTTCCTTCTTTAGCCTTATCTTTTTGGTTTCTTTTAGGGTTTTATTTTTTGCTATCTTCGTTCTCCCTTTTCTTCATTTACTTCTTTTTATTTTTGTTCTTCTTGGTTTTTATTCTTCTGTTTCTTCTATGATAAATTATTTTCATCGAAAATGCTAATATTTTGCTAGATTTGTTTTCTTCTTCTTTGTATTGGTTATTCTCCCTTCTAATTTTTTCGTCACTCTATTGCTTTTGTACATATTTTAGCATAAGTCTCTTTAATCCTATGTAGAATATATTTAAGGTTATAAAACCAAAATGAAGAGAAGCTAATCGACATATATCATTGTTTTTCATTTTCTTCTTCGTTCTTGTTCTTATGTTTTTTAATTTTCTTTGATTCATTCTTATTCAGTCTTTTCTGTTTTGATTTCTTCTTTGTTTTTTCTCTTATATGGTTTCTTCTTCATTTTCACTCATCTTTGCGTTTGTTTTTCTTCGTCTTCGCGTTTCTTTTTTATTCTTTTTTTGTTTGGTTTTGTCTCCTTCGTTCTTATTCGCTTTCCTCTTTAGATTGGTCTTTGCAAGTTTTTTGTTTTTGTTTGGTTTTTTCTCCTTCGTTCTTATTCAATTTCCTCTTCAATTTTTTCTTCGCAAGTTTTTTATCTGGTTTTTTTTTTATTCATATTTGTCTTCTTTGATTTCTATTTTGTCTTCACAATTCAATATATTCATTTTCGCTCTTCTTCAGTTTTATCTTCTTACTCTTCTTTGTGTCTGTTTTTTTCTTCAATTTTTCTTCTTTTTTATTTGTCTATGTTATTTTCCACCATTAAAATTATACATGGCTCCATTCCTTTTGTAAAATATTAATTTTATGTTAAAATTTGTAAACTAATTTTAACATAAACTTTTTAATATGATATCGATCCATAAGTTATTTAGAGTATCCGCATATAATATATATATGCTTTATAAATTTGTTTTTTCTTATTTGTTAAAATTTTTTAGTGATTATTTATATAATTAAAACCGTTATCTTAAATTAAAATTTTTTTCTAATATAAATCTAAGTATATTTTTGGTGTTACTAAAAACTTATACATGTTTTTTTTATATATATCGATATTTCAACTAAAAAATTTGAAAAAAAATTTAATCTTAGACGATATAGAAAAATATTATTGGTTGTTTAAAATTTGAAAAATTTATTAATTTTAGAGATGATAATTTAACATAATTTAATTGATTAAAAAAAATTAAAAACTGATGTAGACACTTTAAGAGTCATTTAGCCTCACATTTTATATAGTATATATATATATATATATATATTTAGTCAAGAAATTATACTTTTTATTTTAATTAATTAATTATAATTTCATTCTTCTTCTTCTTCCTCTCCTTCATTTTTTTTTCTTTTCTTTTCTCCCATGGCTTCCTAAGCAATATCTGCTTTCTCTCTCTCTCTTGGCCTGCAAGTTTTTATTTTATTCTCTCTAGTTTTTTTTTCTCTCTTATTTTCAATTCTCATCGTAAGAGAAACGACATTGGTGAATTCGTGTAATCTGTTCATCAGATCCTTAAATCAAATTCTGACTATCCTATATCAATGGTGAGGACGATTCTACTCGATCTTATAAATTTTTTTTTTTTTCCTTTCGAGCTAATTTTCTCTTAATGTTTCAATATTTTTGGGGGTTTATGTTTCTTTTCTGCAAAACTTATAAAACTAATCGAATTTTATCCATAAAAGCATTCACGGAAGAGAAATACGTTTTCAATCATGAAGCGTTTTTTTGGTTGTTGCGTTTGTGTAAGCTTTTTTCCTCCATTAATGGAGAAAACTTTTCTTCTGAGTTTTTTTTTGTTTTTGTTTTTTTTCTTCATAGTATTGTAACCTCTTTGTTCTTTTCATTCTTGTTTCTGATTTTAATTTATTTCAATTTTGTCTCAAGGAATTTCAATTTCGAATAAAAAAAATTCAGAAGAAAATTGTCTTTTCACTCTCTGCCCATATCCTTCTGATTATTCTTTCCTATTCTCGACGCAAATCCTTCAGATTGTTCTTCTCGAGAAAGACTCAAAATCAATACAGTTTTGAGGATTTATATATCAGCAGAAGAACCTAACAGCTTTTTTCATATATAAAAACATGAAATTGGTTTCTCCAGTTTCTAAACACCGATCTAGATTTTAACCATCTTTATGGCATGATTATCTAGTGAAAAAAAAAAAAAAAAAAAAAAAAAACCAAAACAAATTTACTTGATTGATTTGATTAAATTTCTTGAAACTTATCTTCAAAAACGGTTCCTTTTGTTTGCAGATAAACTTTGTAAGTTGTTGGAGTTAAGGTGGATTGATTTTGCAGATAATTTCTTGTTCTATCTGGATGAAGCTTTGGTGATTGCAGCAGCTTATAGAAGCTGCCTCCTTTTTGTGTGAACAATGTTGCTAACTTTTAAGCTTATTAAAATTAATCACTCCAAAGATGAGAAGCTGGTTCTTGTTTACATTATACAACATTTCTTGATACAGTCAAGAAGTAAACCATTTATGCACGACGCTAGTGACGGTGGTTCTTGTGTTGAAAGAGTAGACATTTATTCGAGGTGGATTTGACGGTTTCTTTTTTTTATTATCGTATATCGCCCGAGAATAAGAAGAATAATGGAAAGGTTAGTTCTTTTTCTTGTTTGCATCATCATCTTGAAGAGAGTCTTATGCAGAGAAACTAAAAAACAAGTTTCGTGTAGGTATAAGATTCTTGAGGAGCTTGGAGATGGTACTTGTGGTAGTGTATATAAAGCAGTAAATTTGGAAACATATGAAGTTGTAAGTTATTGAAAGCATATATATATAAATCTTTGTGTTTGACTCATCTAATTGGGTGGCTCTAATTTGTAAACTTTACCTTATGTTTGTTTTTTCATCAGGTTGCTGTCAAGAAGATGAAGAGAAAGTTTTATTATTGGGAAGAGTGTATGAATCTGCGAGAAGTAAAGGTATTGTATCCGATTATTAAAACCACTTGGAGGATATCTATGTTTGTGTTCAAGGATGATGATATGATAATTTGCTCTGCAGGCTCTTCGTAAGCTGAATCATCCGCAAATTATAAAGCTGAAGGAGGTTGTGAGGGAACATAATGAGCTGTTTTTCATCTTCGAGTGTATGGTAAAGACGATCTTCGGTTTCTTTTCCTTTATTTTACTCTTATACTAAGTTTATTATTCGTTGATTTCGGATAATGTGATTTAATTAGGACCACAATCTGTACCAAATAATGAAAGAAAGGGAAGGAACTTTTTCTGAGGGAGAAATAAGAAGCTTTATGTCTCAGATGCTTGCAGGACTCGCACACATGCATAAAAATGGTTATTTCCATCGAGACCTCAAACCAGGTATGAGTGTGAGTGTTTTTTCTTCCCTGCGTTGTATTGTTATTGTCATATGCTAATTGAAATGTTTTTGTCTGAAGAGAATTTGCTGGTGACCAACAATATCCTGAAAATTGCTGACTTTGGGCTGGCTAGAGAAGTTGCATCTATGCCTCCTTACACTGAATATGTGTCCACACGTTGGTAAGTGATTTCTTTGATATGTATGTATGTTGTATCTTGATATCGATTTATAGGTTATAATTAGCTTTTATTGCAACAGGTATCGAGCTCCAGAAGTTTTGTTACAGTCTTCATCATACACTCCTGCAGTTGGTACTTTTGCAAAATCTTTTCTTCTTCATATTACATTAGAGTCATATCAAAAAGATCAAACTTTTCTGTCGTTTTTGTTCTAAAAAACTGCAGATATGTGGGCAGTGGGGGCAATATTAGCTGAGCTTTTCGCTTCATCTCCATTATTCCCTGGTGAAAGGTGAATTCTTTGACCAAATGTTTAACTTATATCTCTGCGTAGTTAGTTGCTACTTGATGTTCTAACGTCATTAAGTGAAATCTGAAATAATGGTTTTCTTGTGAACAGTGAGATAGATCAGTTATACAAGATCTGCTGTGTTCTTGGCAAGCCGGATTGGACTACTTTCCCTGAAGCAAAAAGCATATCTCGAATCATGAGTATCAGTCACACTGAGGTAAGAGTTCTTAATGAAAAAAGAGAAGATGCTTATAAAAATGTAACTGGCTTAAATATCGACTTAGCTCTTTTCAAAATTTCTTGTGATAGTTTCCGCAGACACGGATTCCTGATCTACTCCACAATGCTGCTCCTGAAGCTATTGATTTGATCACTGTGAGTCCTTGTGTTCACTATTTGTTGTGAATATTCCTTACAATTCTTAAGAAAGTCAGCATCTTTCAGTATCTTGATTTCTTATATGATCTCTTTTGACTCAACAGCGACTTTGCTCATGGGATCCATTAAAACGACCAACTGCTGATCAGGCACTAAATCATCCGTTTTTCACTGTAATTTGAAAACTCTCTTGTTTCTTTTGAAACTATGTCTCTCTCTCTCTCTCTTTATGTGTGTACAATTGAAAATGTATTGTCTGTTCTGAACAGATGGCTACACAGGTTTCATATCCTCTCCATGACCTTGAGCTGAGGCTTAATACCATGGGTGAGCATATTTTCTTTGTTTCTGCTTCATGTGCTCTGCCTTCATGACCTTAAGATTAAGCTTGCGGTAATTCTGCAGCTGCGATGCCTAATCTTGAGCTAAACCTCTGGGACTTTAACACAGAACCGGATGAATGTTTTCTTGGTTTGACACTTGCTGTCAAGCCAAGTGCTCCTAACCTTGGTAAGTATCATTCCCTTTTGTAAAGTAGACAACAATATTTGATACAAATTGACGATGCAAAGATTCATTCTTTTTTTGCAGAAATGGTACGCAATGTATCTCAGGACATGAGCGAGGTAAGCTTAAATAGCATTGTTGAACCTCTCATGAGTTTGTAAAATAGAAAATAACCTCTCAATGTGGTTTACAATGCAGAATTTTCTCTTTTGCCCCGGGGTTAATAACGACCGGGAACCATCAGGTAATGAAAACTTGAGAGCATTATGATAAACATCAGATTTTTGAACCTCTCTCTTTTGAACATTTACAGTTTTCTGGTCTCTGCTCTCTCCTGATCAAAACGGCCTCCACTCGCCGGTTGAATCATCTCCATTATCTCTGTCGTTCAGGTCAAGATTCCTAGTCTGTTTATGGATGCATTATGTGTTAAAAACAAGAATGCATAATCAGAAACATTTGTTTATGAGCAGTCCAATGCAGCAACACGCATCAGTAGGACCTTCACAGTCGACCGGGTTCACGATGGCATCGTCAATGCAGCCGAATATGTTGGACCGACCGTGGATGGCCGTGTCTGCGCCGTTTCAGCAAACTCATTACCTCTGATCTTAAATCCATACCTGCTAAAAAAGTAAATAACACAGGCTCGAGGTAGTGTCATAAAGATTTGAGTTAAAAAAGAAGAAGAAGAAGAAGATAGAGAAAGAAAACATAGGATGGGGATGTTGTAGATTTTTGTCAACCTTTTTTTGTTCTTGAATTTGTAAAGATTGTGGTTTTGGGTGATTCAGTTTCCTCTTAAGAGCTTTGAGCTTAATTCATATCATCCATTCTTGAGAACAGATTGTCTCCCAATTCTTGTCTCTGTATAATATATATGATAGAGAGAGATTTGCTTCTTTTTTTTCTTCTTCTTCATTTTTGTCTATATATATTTTTGTCTCAAGATGTTAGTTGACATGATAACCAATCATTCCAAATATTTATGTGGCCTTTTACCTAGTAGTGTGTAATCTTTGAGGTCGTTTCATCAACGTTTGCATATTTTAGTTTTTATGTTGAAATAAAAACTATACATAGGGAATATTGCACAATAATCTTCAAATAAATTGAGATTGTTAATTTGTTATTGCAAATTAATATACTAAGTAAAAAATATTAGCAGATTACAACACAAGGATTTTTTCGTTTTGTTAATGAGAAGAGAATATTATGATTCTTGATTCTTAACCGATCTTATCGAAACAGTATATTCTGATATTCCGAGTGTGATTAAAAAAGGAACCGAAAGTTTTCAATCTCTCTCTCTCTCTCACTCTCTCTTCCTAATCGTAACCATGGGTGGTGGTACTGTTAAAGATGGTAGATTTCTCTTCCTTTCTTCCCTTTTTTTTTCCTCTAATGAACTGTTTGCATATTTGTTTGACGAAAAATATATGATTTAAAAGTTGTTGTAGAAGAGGAATCTTGTTCGCACCCTGATTTTTCAAGATCATCTTCTCCTTTTTCTTGCTGTTTCAGGTATATATTATTATTATTACTCTTAATCACTTTGTGTTGACTATGATCATAATCAGCAAGTGATGGGGTTTCTGTTTTTCATATGTCGCAGTGATGATTTGGTTTCTGAAGAAAATATTCCCAATTTATCGAATCATGCGGCTGATCTGAGAAGAAGAGACAAGGCTTATCAAGATATTCTTGAAAGCCATGATCTGTTGCAGGAGAAACTGAGAAACAGTAAACGGAAACTGAAACTCGCAAGACGGCAAATTTTAAGGTTTATAATTTATATTTGATATAATTCATTTCAACTTTAGATTATATTGAAATCTTGGTTAGACCTGTGTTGTTAGTTCTACTTTGGAGATCATACAAACTGAATATATGTTTTGTCTAACAAGATTTACTGAAAATGGGTAGCTATAGTCCTGGATCATTTGCTGATGTGAATTTGAGCGATTACGATATCCCAAAGACGACATCGATCATCGTGGTTGGACCGAAAGGGGCCGGAAAGAGTAGCCTTGTTAATAGGATTACAAGAGTGATGGAAGACGACGAGTTTGCTCCAGCTAGAGCTCAAGAATCATGTAAAATTAAAATTATGCATACTTATCTATATGTTCATTTATAGTTTCTGTTTTAAAAGATGAGAGATTAATGTTTTGTTGTTGCTGTAGATGGTACGTCCTCGAAAGGAGGCACCTTCTTTGTTCAGGAATATATGATTCCAAGAAGAGGTTCTGCTTCGTTTTGCCTATATGACACGCGTGGGTTGAGCCAAATCTCGTCATCTGATAACACTAGTAAGATTGAGCAGTGGATTACAAAAGGTGTTCATCACGGCGAACCTGTGATCTGGTTCGGATTCTTCTTCTGTCTTGATCACTCTCTTGATAAACTTTAATCAGTTTTTTCTTATTTGTTAATATTTTGAGGTTTTATTTGCTCAGGACATCCGATAGCTCCGACTTAAGAGACAGACTGATCCGAGATGGTTGTACCGGTTGCGAGAAAACCAAAGTTAATTCGGTTATCTTTGTTGTTAACGCGGTCGAGTTCTTGAAATCGATGGAGAATGAAACGAGCTATGCTCATATGATCTTCACGGCCTTTAACTGTCCTTTACTATCATTTAAAGGTTGGTTAGTCCGTTTTTTTTAATGAATTTGCAATTTTCATAATATATAATAGTCTTTGCTTTTTCTTTTCTTGAATTTTTTTAAAGAAGTTAAATATGTTTTTCAAGATGACAAGCCAGCAGTAGTTATGACTCATGGAGATATACTTTTACCGGAGGAACGTGCCCGAGCAAGGGTTTTCCTTGGAGAACTTCTCGGTATCCCACCGGACAAACAGATATTCGACATTCCAGGTCACAATCACAAATATATGTTTTTTTTCTTTTTCATACGGTTATATAGAGAAGAATTATATGTGTTTGTTTTACAGATAGCCGGGACGCAGCCACGGCGCTCACAGTCTGCAACTTGCTACGCCATAGTCTTGAACACGCTGATAAGAATCTTCGGTTTCTTCCTAAAAGAAACTTCACTATATCCAAGGTTTCATCTTCATCTTTAGTTCTTAATTATGAGCGGTCTGACAACTGGTTAGATGTTGATTCATGGGTTTAGGATTGGACAGGTTTAATATTTTACATCTTTATCAAGAAAGAAAAGAAACTAAAATACTTTGTATGAACAATTTTTTACGGTTCGAGCTTTTGATCAAACTTTTTTTTATTTTTCAAAGATATCAACTCCACAGGTGGGAGGAGGAATCATAAATAAGAGAATGTTACTCATGTTATTAAGTGCTCTGACTCTATTCCTGGCCATGGTAATAATCTGCTTTGTTAATGAATACGGCGGCCAAAACGTTGCGCATGAGGCTCAGCCCAAGCGTACGATTGGGCCTCGGGACATCGAAGGACCAAACCAAGCCCGTGTTATAAATCCTGAGTCTGAAGGTGAGCCTAGCATTGATTGGCGTACAACTCGACGCTTGTGGTTCGATGAGGAGAAAGTAGACAAGGCCGAGGCCAAACCTAGCTTTGATTGGCGAACCACTCGACGCTTGTGGTATGTTGAGTAAGTGCTGTAAAGTATATGTAAGCGTGAGCATCTTCCTATGGTGTGGAAACTTGGCATAAAAGATTATGTTTTGAAAACTTTTAGGCCTTGAATTAATCTGGTGTCTTTAGGATTTTTCTTTTTCTTAATAAAATTACGTGTGTATGTATTTTCTTTTTTGGCATTTAAAAAAGTTCCAAAATAGAGTACCGTAATGAAAAAGTAACAAAAACATTGCAATAATTTAATCATAAACCATTCTCATCAAACTCTTGATTGTGAAACCACGATGACCCTTAAGTACGATAAAAAAAAAAGATTTGAAATACTCACCATTCTTGTTATAGGCCCAAACATAATAATCATCCGAAGTTGCCATTGTGAAGATTTCGTTAGAGAAAGAATGCCATGCTGTGTAGATTCCATTCAGGCCGGGTCTGTAGAACAGAGGGGTTAAGCCATGGTTTAGAATCCCCAGGTTTTTTTTTTAATATATTTGTATAAGCCAAGCCATAGTCATTTGTCTACATCTTTAACAAGTCACTTGAATGTAGACAAGTAAAACTTATTTATGCTTGAATTTGTTATAACGTAGCCCATTATTTAATAAAAAAAATTTGATATACATGTTCGATAACAGCCTTTTGATACACATCAAGGTTCAAGATTAATAAATAAATATTTTTCACAAAGCTCACTCTTCAAACCATAGACAACAACCATACATAACAACGAACACAAGCGAACGAAACAAACATGCACAAACTTATCAAACACGGAGCAAGCGCGTAGGCTTTGAGATACGGACAATAACTTTCCGCATTGATATTTATTAGTAATATATGACATGATCTTTTTTTTTTTTTTTTAACTAATATATGATGATTTGGCTATCCACATTCCCAATAACAGTAACATTCGCGAAGTGGCCAGATTCCACTACACTGACCCCAAAAGATTGCGCCATAAGGTCTACACTCGCTGTTGCAGTTGTCGCAGTTACCAATCTTTAGATTGAACGAACATGTTTTGTATAGTGGTCCTGCTGAGAATCATAAACAGTCAGTTATTGCTAAGACATATAACAAAGTGGATTGAATTTGTCTTCCAATGATCAAAACGAATAATAAGAGGACATATTGGATTAGCGATTTGAGTTTACTAGGATTCACTCAAAACTTAAGAAAATTTCAACGAATTTAAAGATTGAAAGTGATTTGAATAAATTTTGCATTACCAAATTTCTCAAATACCATCATATATTTCTATCCATTGATTTTTAAATATAGATAGTCAATGAAATCATTACAATTTTTTTTTTTTTTTTGATATTTTTTTAAAAATAAATATATTTTTTTTTATAAGAGAAGATTTTTAAAGTTTTAAACAAATAACTACTTGAATTTTGAACAGTATTAGCAAATGTTGAATACAATACAATAAGATTGGATTCGAAAACATTCTACACAACTATTGATACATAAGGGTAGATCTAGTAAATATTTTAAATTCAACAAAATGATTAATTCAGTATGATGATTCATTAGAGCATCATGCACATACTTATATAGATTCTTTACAGAAAAGAAAAAGAAAAAATGAAAAAAAAATGAGGTGGCAAGTCAAAAGTGACGATTGTTCCCACATAACTCTAAGCATCGGTTCACAAAGAAAACTTTCAAAATGTCTTCACATAATTTGACCAGTTATTTATTTATTTTTAGTTTTTTTAAAATGTAATTTTTTAATATATTTAATAACTTTTCACCAGTATGACATTCTGATGCTCTTAGATAATCGAAGATATGTAAGAAACTGTAAAAATAAATTTAACAGAATGTCTTTTGCTCACCTTTAAATTGGAGGATGGAATCTTGTTGAACGGCATTTGTGTAGCTATACTCAACTTGTTCACCACTCAACTGAGACTTCGGATACAGTCTGTTTCCTGCTAACCACATGGGTTTGTTTGTGTGGTAATTAAGGATCTATAATCTTTAATTAAGGTCTATAACTTGAACTTCAATATTATAAAGGTTTAGTAATTACCAGAGACCGTAAAGGCGATGGCAAAGAGAAGAGTGAGAATATAAGCAGATCTCACAAAAGTGTTAGTCATCATTCTTATTCTACGTCTTTTATTTTGATTTTGAGAAGGATGAGAAACTCTCGATTCTTAAGGAGTTTTCTTATAGACCTCTTAGACCATGATTATCGGGCGTTCTTAGCTCGTTTCTTAAGGTAAATAAGACATTTTTTTAAATCAAAAAAAAATAAAAAATAAAAACGTTTCTTATGTAAGTGACTTTAAGGACGTTTTTTAGCAGCCACGTGTCTTTTGTTCTCCTTTTCTCTTGATGCTTCCTCAAATCAGCCATAGAAGCGAGACTCTTCGAAACTCTTGGCCTCCCATCTCCGAATCTCAATCAGTGCCATGTCCCTACCGATTTCAATTCCCTCTTCACTCATTTTTCCAATCTCACATGGAATCAAAACCAAACGCTTTCGAAAATCACCGAAATTCTCAGAATACACTGCAAGTTTTGGGAGATCTCCACAAGCCTATATTTCTTGTTTTTAAGTGATTCTTAGTCAAAATCATAATGGCCAAAACTCTATAAAATACAATAATCTGAACATAGAAATGGTTAAACAATAAAAACTTTATATAAATCAACTTTATTCACACAAAAAAAGGTTAAGAACACCGGAGAAACTCTACCAATAATGATGCGAAAAGAAATGTCTCTTAACAATGTATTTTAAAATAAGTTTATTCATATAATAATAGCTAAGAGACATTTTGAGTCTCTACCATTAATCATGCTCTTACGCCAACTTCGATACAATATAATACGCCAACTTCGATACAATATAATACGCAATGTGTAACACATTCAATTGTATAAATAAGCCTACGTCAACTCATTTACACAATTATTCTACCCTCAGATGTTAGATTAAGAGAAGCTTATCTTTTGTGGCAAATAATAAGATGATCATGTTGAGTAAACAAATCGCCTGCGAAATAAATGCATACTAATAATATATAATATTTGAAGTGACAGCAGGCAAATACATATAGCTAATGGTTTCATTTTGAATTGTATTTTATTTGCATGTGCTATTTCTATTTTTTAATTAACAAAAAAGTCAAACAAAAATTTGAGATATTCAACGTAAGTAAATAAAGACAATTGGACTATGTTCATTTCGGCCTTGAAATTCGAGAACAGAAAATTTAATATGAAATTATGGCCAACTTTGAAATCACAAAGCAAGATTAATATTACTAGATTTGAATTCTCAATTTTGTTTTTTTGAAAAGATACATATGGTATCTTTAATCGAAATGTACTATTAATTAACTTCAACCTTGTTTTTATTATATTTGTGTTGGATAATGGTTAGTTCAAAGAAAAATAGCACGAAAGAGATTTTAGTTTATATAATTGGTTTGATTTAATACTTGAGAAAGAGCAAGAGAAATAGGAATTGATAAGATCAATAGCCTAGATTATTCTCAATTAAGCGCTAAATTCGGATCTTCAAGTGAAATAAATTTATGGAATCATCCGATATACTCTCGCTCTCTCAAAAAATTTCTAGCAAATTTCGTTGTAGAAATTTCGAGATCGGCAAACTGTTGAACTGGATCTGGTTTAACGAATGAATCACGTATTTTCGAAAAAAAAAAAAAAAAACACAATAGTGAGAAAAGCAAGCTATGTCCCTTGTTTACATCCTTTCATTTACACATTAATGTAAGAGTGATTTACACGTCTGGTAACAGCCTTTCCATACACATAATCACGATTAAAGAATAATGAGTTTCACAAAGCTCACTCTTCAGCTGAACAACAACCATCCATTACAACAAACCCAAGCGAAACAAACAAACATACACAACACTTATCAAACGTGATTAAAATAGAAAAGCATACAAAACATGGAGCAAGAACATAGGCTTTAAGATGTGGGCACATACAGTCCTTATAAGAGAACAACACGCCACATTTTTTAAAAATATTACATTTTTATTTATATTAGTAGTAGTATAATATAATCTTTTGATGATTTAGCTATGGACATTCCCAGTAGCAGTAGCACTCGCGGATTGGCCAGAACAAGCTACACTTACCCCAAAAGCTGTCGCCGCCATAGTCTTTGCACTGTCTGTCGCAATAATCGCAGTTATCAATGTCTCGTTTGGCTGAACATGTTTTGTATAGTGGTCCTGATGACAATCATAATCAGTAGGTTATTGTCAGAAAAAATATAACAAAGCGAATTTGATTTGTCTTCCAGTGGTTAAAAGGGAAATAAAGATAATTCATTGGTAATTAATGGAAACTGTAAAAAAGAATTTTAACAGACGGTATTTGCCTACGTACCTCTTTCTAGTAACAGGCCAGCTTGGATGATGGAATGAGCAACTTGTTCACCGCTCATGAGAGGCTTCGGATACATTCTGTTTCCTGCTAACCACATGGGTTTGTTTGTGTTGCAATTAAGGTTCTACAATCTTTAATTAAGGTGTATAACTGAAACTAGAATATTATAACATCTTAATAATAATTACCAGTAACTGCTACAACGATGGCAAAGAGAAGAGTGAGAATATAAGCAGACCTCAGAAAAGTGGTAGTCATCTTTCTTCTTCTTTTTTATTTTCGTAGTTCTATCTGGAGAGGAATGAAGAACTCTCATCTCTTAAGAAGTGTTTTTATAGGAGAACCTCTATGCTTTTAGGGGTCAAAAGTCTTATTGTATTTTAGACAAGTTTACAATATGATACTCAGTGTGTAACACATTTAATTGTTGTATAAATAAACCCACGTCAGTCCATTTACACAATAATTGAACCCCACATTCAAGGTTCTCTTTGTTTATATGAAAATTATTATTATTATTATTATTATTATATGATTATTTGTGTTTTAGATAAGTATCGTGCTAAAAGCAGGTTCCCTATAGTCTACAATACTTTTATATCGAGTGTGTGTTTGTTGTACTTGATTTTTTTATTTATTATACATGTACATAATTTCTGAATGCACATGTTTTTTTTGTACATACGGATGAAAAAAGTCAAACAAAAATTGAGATGTAAGTAAATAAATAGTATGGTTAATTAGGTATGAGACTATACTGGGATAACAAATAAAGTTTATAGCCATAAGAAATCCAAAATACAGAGAGTTACCCAAAAGAAAAAAGTCAAAGAAAGGAAATGATTTGAAGGAAATGGATAGATAATCATGAAGGAAATGATTTCAAGAGCCACGACATGACCAACCATTTTCATATGCGTTTATTCACTTAAATTGCCTATAACCAACGGGAATTGCCAAATACCATAACTTGATTTTTCTATTCAACTAAAATATACCTAAAATATAATTTAAAACAATTGCAAAACTAACTTTTGTACAGTAACGTACTTCACAATCTCTTATTAACAAACAAAAAAACGCATACCATAATTACGATTTTAACCTCCAGACGCTGTGGTCTACTGGTGAGGTCTATCTGGTAGACAAACATGGAAATCTACCACGGAAGTCTATCAAGGAGGTCTACCAAATCATTAAACCTTAAATTTAAATTAAAAATTAAATAAAAAATATTTTGACAACAAAAACTATATGAATAATTAAAAGATAGACATTATCATCTACAAAAAATATGATTGCATACAAATGAATCATTTATAGATAAGCAAAGACATTTAAGTTAAAACCTACAAAAGTGTGAGGTCTACTGAGTAAGTCTACTAAGGTCTACCATGGAGGTCTACCAAATCATTAAATCTTAAATTTAAATTAAAAATTAAATAAAAATAATTTGACAACAAAACTTTTATGAATAATTAAAAGATAGACATTATCATCTACCAAAAATATTATTGCATACAAATGAATCATTTATAGATAAGCAAAGACATTTAAGTTAAAACCTATAAATGTGTGAGGTCTACCGTGTAAGTCTACCACGGAGGTCTACCATGTAGGTCTACCAAATCATTAAATCTTAATTTAAATTAAGAAAATTAAAAAAACAAATTTGAAATATTTTTTTCACAAATAACGAAATAATAGACATTTAACATCTATTAAAAATATGATCACAGAAAAATGTATGAATCTAAAAATATCATGAATATATATTCATAAGGATAAGAGATTGAGTAGATTGTTTAGGGTTGAATGGTGTAAGTTGTAGGGTTTAGAAAATTTCTAGACCAATTGTTGTTTTTGGTTTGTTATATGATTCAATGTTCGTTTATTTGTTATCTAAACTGTAAAATGACAATATGGCAAGCACATTGTTGCAAAATTTTATCTAAATTATTCGATTTAGGGTTTGGGGTAAAGTAGACCTAACTCGTAGAATAACCTAGTAGACCGCAATAGTGATCTACCACAGAGGTCTACCATGTAGATCTACCAAATCATTAAATCTTAAATTTAAATTTAAATTAAATAAAAAATAATTTGACAACGAAACCTGTATGAATAATTAAAACATATACATTATCATCTACCAAAAATATGAATGCATACAAATGAATCATTTATAGATAAGCAAAGACATTTAGGTTAAAACCTATAAATGTGTGAGGTCTATCGGGTAAGTCTATCACGGAGGTCTACCATGTAGATCTACCAAATCATTAAATCTTAAATTTAAATTCAAAATTAAATAAAAAATAATTTGACAACGAAACCTGTATGAATAATTAAAACATAGACATTATCATCTACCAAAAATATGAATGCATACAAATGAATCATTTATAGATAAGCAAAGACATTTAGGTTAAAACCTATAAATGTGTGAGGTCTACCGGGTAAGTCTATCACGGAGGTCTACCATGTAGATCTACCAAATCATTAAATCTTAAATTTAAATAAAAAATAATTTGACAACGAAACATGTATGAATAATTAAAACATTAACATTATCATCTACCAAAAATATGAATGCATACAAATGAATCATTTATAGATAAGTAAAGACATTTAGGTTAAAACCTATAAATGTGTGAGGTCTACCGGGTAAGTCTACCCGTTAAATCTTAAATTTAAATAAAAAATTAAATAAAAAATAATTTGACAACAAAACATGTATGAATAATTAAAAGATAGACATTATCATCTACCAAAATTATGATTGCATACAAATGAATCATTTATAGATAAGCAAAGACATTTAGGTTAAAACCTATAAAAGTGTGAGGTCTACCGAGTAAGTCTACCACGGAGGTCTACCAAAGAGGTCTACCAACCGTTTTATCCTGGTATATAAAGGGGAAACCCTAATTTTGTGAAAACAAAAATTATGTGAAACTCTCTCTCATCAACGCCTCTCTCTTTCTCATCCTCCGTCAATTTCTTCTTCCTCTTCTTCTCCGTTTTGGCCATCATTTTTTCCAACCTTTCCTTCCGGAGACTATGGCGACGCTTCTCTCTTCCTTTCTCAACTTCAGCTCCATCAGATCTAAAGCTGTACTGTTCTAGATCCGGTTTTCCCATTTATAGATCTGGTTTTCCCAGTTCTAGATCCGGCGTTTGCTTCTGATGTGGCTTCGCCTGAGTCCTTTGTAGATGCGTTTGTTGCCTCTGTTACCTTCGCGCGGCCTCGTTGGTTTGCACGTCTCACCTTCTCGCCGTCTCCATACCCCCGGGTTTCACGTGAATTCGTGGATGAGCTTTCCAGGTTGCAGGTTCGTTTCTCATGGTTTTGGAATCCAAGGATTCTCTTTTAGGACTTCTTTCTTACGCTTCTTTTGAACTGATTCAACATATCTTATTACAGAGCTTCTTAATCAGTTCCATTTGCCATTGTCTTTGGCTTAATATGCAGAGAGGAGCTAGAGAAGCAGCGAGCTTAGCTCATGAGCGTTACATGAGGTTGCAGGAGCAAGCAAAACCGAACAAGCAAGAAAGGATTTGGGTAAACAAGGATGGGAGAAAATGAGATGGGAATATGCAGTTTTTCTTCCTCCTCAGCCTACATCTCCTTCTCTGTCGCCACCGTCACCGCCGCTGTAAGTTTTTCTCTCTCGATCTGTGATAGATGGAGGTTTTGTTTTCTCAGATCTGTGGTAGACCTCTGTGGTAGACCTCTGTTGTAGACCTCTGTGGTAGACCTCTGTTGTAGACCTCTGTGGTAGATCTCTGTTGTAGACCTCTGTTGTAGACCTCTGTGGTAGAGATTATGGGTAAAACCCGTTATTTGCTTGGATCTTCCATAGTTTGTCTTCTCTGAAAACAAGATTGAAATTTTATGTTGTTTGTGAAAGTTTTTCAATTTAGGAGATGGTCTCAGTGATGCTTTTTTTATCCTCAGTTAGTTAGTTTTCTCTGTTTGACATAAGTAGGTTCTTTTTATAGATCTTGATCTATTGGTCTGTGTGATATAGTTTTGGATACTATTTCTTATCAAGCTTATTTTGTAGGAAGGAAATAGGCTATTGGAAGTGGCGGTTGGAAGATAGAACAAAAAGGTTATTGAGATCCTCTTCCCGTTGACGTCAAAACCCGAATCTGTTTCGGATTGGTCAGTAGATGGAATTCTCGCTCACATGGAATCAATCAAATAGGCTTCCTCGGAGACTGCACACTACTTTAATCTCTATATTTGCTTATCAATTCATAATTTTCTCTCATCTTATATTGAAATGAGAGAAAATTGTTGCGTTTCTCAGTTTAAACACTTGTTGCTTTTAGTTTCAATTTTCATTGTAAGACTTTGTTCTCAAATTAAAAGATTTTCCGTCTTATTTTCAAGGTTTTATTGGCAATTGCACTTATCATCAATACAAATCAAAAAGATCAAATCACTTTATGTACTCTTAATGACATTGTGGCAAAAATTACAAAAGGTAACTAGGATATAACATAATCTTCTTACATCCACCACAACTTCAAGAATAACTACGGAAGTCATTTTGTGCTACTTCAACATGAGTAACATCTCAAATTAATGTAAGTTTTACGACATAGGCTGCATCAAATCACTTACATAAAAAAGTTGAAAACAGCATGACGTAGACCTCAGTGATAGACCTTCAGTCTACACTTCGAACAACTATAAACTATGAACAGAGATACAAAGGCGCATCACATGCCATGAACTGTCTTCTAACATCAGCCATTTTCCATAGACGGAAGTTAAACAAACCATTTTCTGCAACAAAAACAAACAAAACAACATAAGTAGATTAGTAGACCTAAGGCGTAGACCTAACATGTAGACCTCCACATCGGTCTACCAATAAATTAAGCTAGTTAACTAAGTTAAAAGAAAACCGAATAGAGCCTTAATTACACCGAATGAACATTTGAAACTCATATATAAGCAAGTAAACAAGTAAAAACAACCAACTGTTCAAGAAAAATTTCAAAATACTAGATATATTGACCCAAAAAACGATTTACAACATAACACATATTAGTAGACCTACAACGTAGATCTACTTAGTAGACCTAATAAGACTTACAACGTAGATCTCTACGGAGGTCTACTCCACGTGGAGGTTAGTTTTGCAATTGATCGAGAAAAATGTTTTTTTTCCGGAGGTCTACTGTGGAGGTCTACTACACGTGGAGGTTAGTTTTGCAATTGATCGAGGTAAATCTTTTCGGCGGTAGACCTCGTTTTGATTAGTAGACCTCTGAATTGGTCTACGGAGCACAACGAGGTCTACGTTGTAAGTCTACCGCAAAAATAGACCTCAAAATGGTTAGTTTTGCAGTTGACCCAAGTTTGACTTTCCTCTAGTAGACCTTCGCTGTAGACCTCAATTTTTTTGCGTTGACCAGATATTTTAGTAGACCTCACCTGAGGTCTACCAGCCCCCGTAGACCTCACCTGAGGTCTACCAACCCCCGTAGACCTCAACGGTAGACCTCAATGTCGAAAATCTCTCATTTTTGAGGAAAGTCAAACTTTTGTCAACTGCGAAACCAACTTTTTTTTGTAGGTAAACCTAAGCCGTAGACCTCCAAAAAACATTTTTCTCGATCAACTGCAAAACTAACCTCCACGTGGAGTAGACCTACGAGGTAGACCTCCAAAACAAACATTTTTCTCTATCAATTGCAAAACTAACCTCCACGTGGAGTAGAAGTTGAGGTCTACGACTAGTTTTTTTTGTTTGCAAAGGAAATGTCGCGGTCTATCCTGCGTTGACCAGTAGACCTCAATTGAGGTCTACTAAGTAATAATAGACCTCCGCTGAGGTCTACAAAGTAATAGTAGACCTCAACTGAGGTCTACATTCGCGGACCAAAACTGAAATTCTTAGAATTATGGAAGAAAAGTTACATGGCCGTCGGAGAAAGGCTATTAGTGGGCTGATAACTTCGATTTAAGCCTTCAATAACGAGCTCCGGTCGTTGCTGTCAGCTAAACAATCGGAAATGCCAAGATCCAAGATTTGAGTTTGCTTATAAAGTTTTTGGGATGAAAATGGGGAGAAAATGGAAGAATAAGAGTTTATGAAATGAGAGAATGAGCAATGGTAGCACAAAAGTGAGTTTTCGGAGCATTAACAGCTCCAAATTGGGCGAAAATGGTGGTTGGCAATATTGATGATAGGCCTGGGACTTCGGGTGTTCGGGTCGGGTTCGGGTAGGAACCGTTCGGGTCCGGGTCTATCGGGTATATGAAGTTTATACCCATATGGGTTCCTAAGGAGTTTCGGTTCGGTATCGGATCGGTATTTTCGGTTTCGGGTCGGTTCGGGTCCATAATTCTAAGACCAAATATTACCCATAAAATTTCGGTTATGGTTCGGATTCGGATATTTCGGGTATTTATTAGCCAAAAATCTAAAAAATATATCTGAAAACCCAAAAATATATTCAAAATCTCGGAAAATATTCACGAAAACCCCAAAAATATCTGAAAATCTGAAAAATTAAATGAAAAAATCAAAAAATTGTAATATATCCGAAAACTCATAGAAATATTCAAAAAAAAAAGAAAAATTATTTATAATTCGGATCATTCGGGTAACCCGATCGGGTATCAGTTCTGTTCGGGTAATACCCGATACCCACATGTATTTAAATATTTTACCCATTGGGTAAATTGTCTTATATCGGTTCGGTTCGGTTTCAGATATTTTGGTTCGGTTCGGGTCCGGGTTTCGGGTTTCGGGAAAAAGTCTCAGGCCTAATTGATGATATGGCATTTTGAAAATTAAGTGTAGAAGATGAGAGGTATTTGGTCTTTAAGCAGCTCAGTTGAGGTCTACCACTCGAAAAAGTAATGGCATTCTCGTAAATAATTGAACCAAAAAAAAAAAAAAATTGAAGAGTTTAGTTTTGCATTTGACCACAATTTGTGGTTAGTTTTCGTATGGGTTTATTCACTTAGATTGGCTATAACCAATCTTAATTTTGTATGATTTCTAAAATTATATCGTTGAAGAACAAGCCATGTCCCCTGAATTATGTGTAGCCAATTTTCCGATCTAATAACATATTTTAGATTGTAAGTGTGCTTAGTCACATGAATTAACTATAACCAATATCTTTGTGCACATCCTTTCGTTTCGCGTTAACTTTGGGATAAATTACACGTTAGATACTGTTAGGGGTGAAATGGGCACATTTCCCCGAGCCCGTCGCAATGAGTAACATCACAAGAAGCCCAGCCCGTCTTCAGCCCTAGCCTCCTCACAGAAATGGAAAGCCTTGAGGAGGAAGGTAATACCTTAAGCAAAAAGGAAAAAGATGCAGCCGCCACTCGAAGAAAGGAAGGAAATCAAGAAAAGAAGAAGATTTCCTTTATGATCAAGAGGAGAATATTCAGCAGAGAATCGCCTTAACTTAATTATATAAGGAGAGGTCTTCATTCCTGGAGGACCAAGTCGCGCAGCTCTAAAAACCATAAAGCACTCTGCTCATCTTTTCTCTGTTTTCTCTTATTATTCGCATTTCGTCTCGTCAAGGCTTGTTTGACGAGACTATCCCTTGTATCCGAACCTCTTCTTGAGTGATTAATCCAAAGCTTCCCAAGTCTCCCATCCGAAATATCCCGTCATACTAACGTGTGCTATTTCTGGATCTAACAATTGGCGCCGACTGTGGGGACTGGGAATACCTTTGCCGGATTAAGCATCTCAAAAGAAGCTCGAACGATGTCTCACTCAGCGGGAAGCTCCCCCGAAAGAGAACCACGACACAACCACAAGACTCTCCCGGAGAATCTCCCCGAAGACAGAGAAGACCTTCTCGAGCACGAGGAGAACTACGTCGAGCACGACGAAAACACACAGCACAACGAGCCCGAAGATACAATTCCGCCGCCAGCTCCCGCTCGACGCAGACCCAGAGCAAAGGTCGTCAAGCATGACGACCTGATGAAGACACTCCAAAGGGCCATGAAGCCATTCTCTGAAGAAATCCAAACGATGCAAGCACGCCAGAAGAAGACACAGGATTTCATCGACTCGGTAACAGCGGATGACGGCAGGTTTTCGCTGGTTCATCGACTCTCGTTCGATACACCGACGGGTCATGCCACGGGGACCGCGGTAGCAGACGCAACTGCTAATCGGACGGACGCGACGAGCCGAATCTCGCGGGCCAGCAAACAGACTTATGCCGAGCTCGATAGGATTAACCGTCGACTAGACGAGTTTAATTCCAGGGTGCATCTCGTCACGAGCGCTGCACCAGAATTGGCAAAAATCCTTGCCGACACCCGGAGGAGTCCACTGACGGCAAGGATTCGCAGAATCCGGCTACGCGACAGAGTCCGACTGAAGATCGAGCCCTTTGCCGGTGAAGAAGACCCGAAGAAGTGGTTGACAGCTTTCAACTTCGCTATGACAAGAGAACAGTACGCCACTCCCGAGGAGAGAGAGGCGAACTATTGTCAAGTCTTCATCGAGCATATGACGAAAGAAGCACTCGGATGGTTCTCCAGCCTCCCTGCTGAGTCGATCGATAACTTCGACGACTTGACGAGCGCATTCTTAAAGCACTACTCCATGAACATGACCAGGGTAACCCGAAACATGTTTACCATGACGCAGTCAAGGGGAGAACCGCTGCGAAGTTTCATGGAAAGGTTTAAGAAAGCCGCGATGGATCTCGGCGACATGCCAGATAGCGTTCCGCTGGAGGCACTCCGCAACGGCCTCCGATACGACTCTAAGTTTAAAGAGGATCTCTCTCTCCAACCATCGCCGACCCTCGAAGACGCGCTCCATCGATCCCAGAAGTATATCTTCCTCGAGGAAGACACCAACTTCTATGCCGAGAAGAGCGGTGAGAAAAAGCCCGCCATCGCCAGACCTAGGGAGGAAGGTCATGAACAGCGACGAAGACCAGAGGTCAGGAGATCACTCTCTTTTGCCGTCGACGATGACCTCCACCACTGGGACCCAGCAGAGCAGCCGCAAGCACTCGCATTAACGTCGTCTCGTCCAACTGTCGCCGACCCGGATGATGACAATAATCACGACCTGTTCTGTAGCTTCCACGGTCGAACCGGTCATGCAACGGAGAATTGTAGACATCTCATCGGCAGCCTCCTCAGGAAGTATCGAGAAGGAGTCGTCGCGGTAGAAGGCGACCGATCTCAAGGCAAAGATTTCGCGCCAAAGCCGGCCAAAGGAGGGCAAAAGGGAAAGCGATCCCGCCAGTTTCGCCCCCAAAAGCAGGGGAAGGTAAATCCGAAGCCAGCAACTGAGAAGGAGGATCACGACCATCCCGAAGATTTGCCGCCTCCACCAAAGCGACAGGTCAGCATGATCATGGGAAGTCTCTTAGACAACAACGATTCCATCTCGGCAATTAAGGAGTACGAGCGAAAGGCCGTCTCGGCCCAACGCCGCCCCAGTTCCCATCAGAATGGAGAAGCCCTACTCAACCAACTTGTCCGTCCGGACACGAGCATGATATCCTTCACGGACAAGGATGCGGAGGGGCTGGATACCCCGCATCTCGACCCGCTAGTGGTCAAAATACAAGTCCACGATTGCGACGTGGCAAAGATACTAGTTGACACCGGGAGCACGGTGAATCTGATCTTTAAGGAGACCCTAGACCGGATGGAGATTGAAGAAGAAACCATCAAGCCAGCATCTCGTCCGCTGACTGGATTCACCGCCGACACCGTGTTCAGTATCGGCACTATCCGCTTGCCCGTCTACGTCGGAGGAGTTTCCAAGCTCGTGAAATTCATCGTCATAGACAGACCAGCAATATACAACGCGATTCTAGGAACGCCATGGATCCACGAGATGAAAGCCGTCGTCTCGACGTTTCATCAGTGTGTCAAATTCCCAACACCGTTGGGGATCTTCACCTTACGCGGCAGCCAAAGAGTGTCACGATCCTGCTTCCTCCAAGAACGCCGACTCCGCTCTTCATCCTCATGCATGATCAATGAAGAGCTCGACCCGCGACTCCCCTACCACCAAAGACCTAAACCCGATCACGTCGATCAAGTCAGCATCGACGAGACGAAACCGGAAAGGAGCGTCGGTATCGGCAGCAACCTCAACGCCGAAATCAGAACCCAGCTGGTGGATCTACTGAAGGAGAACGTGCACCTCTTCGCATGGTCGATGGAGGATATGAAAGGAATAGATCCCAGGATCACCTCACACGAGCTCAACGTTGACCCCACCTACAAACCAATCAAGCAGAAAAGGCGCAAGCTCGGCACCGATAAAGCTCAAGCAGTCAATGATGAAGTCGAAAAGCTACTACGAGCCGGATCAATCACCGAAGTGAAGTACCCCGACTGGCTCGCCAATCCGGTCGTCGTCAAGAAGAAGAACGGGAAGTGGAGAGTATGTGTGGACTTCACCGACCTGAACAAGGCCTGCCCAAAGGATAGCTTTCCGCTGCCACATATCGATCGCCTCGTCGAAGCTACGGCGGGGAACGAACTACTCTCCTTCATGGATGCATTCTCCGGCTACAACCAGATATTCATGCACCCAGACGACCGCGAGAAGACAGCCTTCATCACTGATCGAGGCACATACTGCTACAAAGTCATGCCTTTCGGCTTGAAGAACGCCGGCGCCACCTACCAAAGATTGGTCAACAAGATGTTTGCAAAACAGCTCGGCAATAGCATGGAAGTCTACATCGACGACATGTTAGTAAAATCTGCTAAAGCCGAAGATCACGTCAAGAACCTTCGAGAATGCTTTCAGGTCCTGACAAAATACGGAATGAAGCTCAACCCGGCGAAGTGCAATTTCGCCGTCACCTCCGGAGAGTTCCTCGGCTACATCGTAACTCAGCGCGGCATTGAGGCTAACCCAAAGCAGATCTCGGCAATTCTCGACCTCCCCTCACCAAAAAACTCAAAGGAGGTCCAGAGACTCACTGGCCGAATCGCCGCACTAAATAGATTCATCTCGCGCTCGACCGATAAGTGCCTTCCCTTCTACCAACTGCTCCGCTCCAACAAGCTCTTTAAATGGGACGAGAAGTGTGAAGACGCATTCAGGCAACTGAAAGAGTATCTCACTACCCCACCGATCCTCGCGAAACCCGAAGATGGCGAGACGTTGCTCCTCTACATCGCCATATCAGGCACAGCCGTTAGCGGCGCACTGGTCCGAGAAGATCGCGGCGAGCAGAAGCCCATCTTCTACGTGAGCAAAACCCTCAGCGATGCCGAGACGAGATATCCTACCCTTGAAAAGCTGGCATTAGCGGTAGTGATCTCGGCAAGGAAATTGAGACCATACTTCCAGTCCCACGCAATCATCGTCCTCTCAAGCCAACCGTTGCGCCAAATCCTTCACGGCCCAAACCAATCGGGTCGCATGGCAAGATGGGCGGTAGAACTGTCAGAGCACGACATCGAATTCAAAGGCCGAACCAGCGCAAAATCCCAGGTTCTCGCCGACTTCATTGTTGAGATCCCACCAGAGCTCGTCGTGAACGAAGCCGAGCATATCACCAAATGGCTCCTGCACGTTGACGGAGCTTCGTCCAAACAAGGATCTGGTGTCGGCATCCGCCTCGTATCCCCTACAGGCGAGGTCCTCGAACAGTCCTTCAAACTCGACTTCCCAGCATCCAATAACGAGGCCGAATATGAGGCAATCATCGCAGGATTACGTCTCGCAAAGGAAGTCGGGGCCGACCATGTGCATGCATTCTGCGATTCTCAGCTCGTGGCAAAGCAATTCAGCGGAGATTACGATGCTAAAGACGACCGCATGGACGCATATCTCAAGGTAACGACGGAACTGTCCAAGCAATTCAAGTCGTTCGAGCTGACAAAAATTCCCCGCGCCGAGAACACAGAAGCCGACGCGCTCGCTGCCTTAGCCTCGAGGACCGACTCGGCTTTGCGGCGAACGATTCCCGTCGAAACAATTGAGCAACCTAGCATCAAACTTCCTAAAGGAGCGTTTATCATGACGATATATCAAGAAGAGGAGGAAGATGAAGACGACGAGCCAATGACCCCCGAGTCAGAAGAAGACCAATCTCGCTCATGGCAGGACGAGATCAAAGATTATCTGATCAACGGCACGATTCCAGCCAATCGTTGGGCAGCTCGTCGATTACGCCGCAAAGCCGCCTACTACTTCCTCCAAAACGACGAATTATTCCGGTGGACCGCAAACAAAGTCATTCTACGTTGTTGCGATGAGACGCAGGCCAAGAAGGTGATGATTGAGACTCACGAAGGAGCCGGAGGAAACCACGCCGGCGGAAAATCCCTGGCCTCTAAGATCAAGAAGCACGGACTGTTCTGGCCAAAGATGATCGAAGACTGCGAAAATCACACCGCGAAGTGCATTCCCTGCCAAAGATACGCCCCGATCATCAACGCCCCGACGCAAGAACTTCAAGCGTCCGTCCCGGCATATCCCTTTATGCGCTGGGCGATGGATATCGTCGGCCCGATGCCACGGTCCTGGCAATGCGCATACCTCCTGATCGTCACCGACTACTTCACCAAGTGGGTAGAAGCTAAAGCCTTCCCTAACCCCACTGCCAAAGACGTGCAGAACTTCATCTGGCAGTACGTCATCTGCCGACATGGTCTACCATATGAAATCGTCACCGACAATGGCGGCCAATTCGTCGCGGCAAGCTTCCGCGAGTTCTGCGCCAATTGGAAGATCAAGCTCGTTTATTCCACACCAAGATACCCCCAAGCCAATGGGCAAGCCGAGGCAACAAACAAAACTATCGTCGATGGCCTGAAGAAAAGACTCGAGAGCTACAAAGGAACGTGGGCAGACGAACTTGACGGCGTACTTTGGTCCCACCGCACAACACCCAGGTAGGCGACAGGCGAAACCCCATTCTCCCTATCTCATGGTTGCGAAGCATTAGCCCCCGCCGAGCTACACGTTGCGAGCTTACGACGATCACTAATGCCCCTCAACTCCTCGTTGAACGACGAATCTTTGCACGACAGTCTCGTCAACACTGAGGAGCTAAGAGATCGCTCCCTCTTGCGCATGCAAAACTATCAGCAGAAAGCAGCAAGATACTACGCCAAGAAGATTCGCAACCGTCGCTTCGCACTACATGACCTCGTCCTGAAAAAAGTCCACGACTTCACCAAGCCCGAGCACGCCGGCAAATTTGGTTTCAACTGGGAGGGACCTTACCGCATCACGCGAATCATCAAATCAGGAGTGTACCAGCTCGAAGACGACGATGGAAGCATACTCCCTCGCTCGTGGAACTCCATGAACTTGCGCAAATTCCGCCACTAGACGCGTAGCTTCGCGTCTTGTCAAAAAAAAAAAAAAAAAAAAAAAAAAAAAAAAAAAAAGACATGTTCACTGCATGAACACTTGTAACGAACTACGAATGGCTTGATCCCGGCACGGGTACGTAGGCAGCCTTTTCACCGAGGCGCAGCTATAACTTAATAAAAATAAAAAAGCTTTTTTATTTTATTCGCTTGTATGCATGCATCTTTTTCTGAATCCTTGAGAAACATTCCATCTCGGCAGAAAAACCCAAGCAAGAATTTCCTGATTGACTTAGGTCAAAAACAGATGTTTTGGTGTGCCTAGTGAACTCGGCAAAATCAGAGTCATAAAATCCCTTTAGTACTCGGTAAATTAATGAGTCTCAAAGCCTCTGGAACTCGGCAGTATAATGAGTCCTTGTTTATGAGCTCGGCAAAAACAAAAGAGTCTCAAAGCTACTCTGAAGCGCACGCACAAAAGAGTAGTGTCGACGTTCTGGCCAAACGGTCGACCGCACATCGCACCCAGTGGACTGATCATCCCCCATTCGTAAAAGAATGACGCACTACAAGTCGAGAGCCCGCATATCTCGCACGACCCTAAGCCATATGGGCAAGAAAAAATCGCTACCTTGTTAATCATATTCGACTTAGCGGCGTAGGAGTAATTCGAATTTCTAGACTTCGGTTCCTGTATCCGGCCTAAAAAGCGCCACCGCAAACAGATCCAACAAGCACGGATCGGTGTCTCTTAAAAACGAGAATTCTGACGAACTGCGTGACTTCGCATCTCGTCAGATGCATAGCATTGTCATAGCGAGAAGCATCTCGTCACGACAGAACTTGAGCATGCCAAGTTGTCTCGGCACGTTGAACCACTTGTCTAACGACGGTTAGACACTTGGATCATTCCGCTAGATTGACAACACAGAGCACCTCATTAAAGGGTATAGATTAAAATCAGGATGTTTCAAAAAGCACGAAATCATCAACTATATTCGCGATATTCATCTCGCACAAAGCAAAACGATGAACGAGGAAGTAAAGCAAATACTTAAGTTTTAAATCCTGAAAAGCATATGGATTAAAACCCTCCCGGGCAATGTTGTTACATCGGCATGAATCGCCGCGACTAGTTAAAAGAAGAGTTCTTAAAAAGCAGAAAAGAGAGAGAATAGAGGCGAAGTCCTAAACGGCCTCAGAAGCATCCAGACCCGGTTTCGTCCCGGCTTCAGCACTGGCCGCTCCCGAACTCTCTCTCGTCGGCGATCCACCAATTATGAGCTCGGCAAGATTGGGCCTGAGAGTGTTATACATTGTACCAAATTGATTAAAACCCTTCGGTGTAACCCAAGTGTTATCAAAGTAGAAATCGGCAAGATTAACGAGGCAACTTAACCTGTGTGGCGCTGCAAAGTCGTCCGCCCCGATTTCAACCTCGTCGATCAAGTCCCCGGCAGCTCTGCTCTCCTTGACTTTAGCCTCCAGCTTCGCGATAACAAGGTCAAAATCCTGAGGGACACCTCTCGTTCGCTGCACGTAATCGAGCAACGCTTCGTCAACCGCAATCTTGACCACTGCCTTTTCCACCTCATCACGCTGCGCAACGAACCTGCCGAGACGATCTAAACGAGGAGCATACCAGTCCCGCATGTCGTCATAAACGCGAGTGGCGACGTATTCAGCCTGCTTTTGGCGGGACTGTCGAAGACGGGAAGCCTCAGCCGCAGCATCTTCCGCGTCTCGGCGGGACTTCTCTTCGAGCTCTGCAACTTGGGCGCGCAACTTGACCACCTCATCCTGAAGGCCAGACGCCTTCAGGATCTCGCCATTCAGGACGCCGACTTTCCTTTCGAGATCAGCCTTCTCTCTCTCAAGGAACTCGAACCTCGGACCCTTAGATCGCTCGCTCTGCAGTTTGGCGATTTCCTCCCGAGCCGCCTTCAGCATGGTGTCGTATTGCTGGACAACTGAAGAGAACTTCCCGGCAGCATTGACAAGGTCCGAAGAAACATCGACAACATCGCCCTTCAGCTCGATCTTCTTGAGCGGAACCCCCTAGTGAGGTTTAGGTTTGCAGCTCCAAACCAGCTCGGCACAGAACTTCTTGTTAAGCATAAGAGGAGAGCCCCCTGACCAGACAACTGCGACCGCATCCGGATCCGGGACCTCAGGATCAGCGGGCTCGACCTTAGGGCCTCTCGGCAACTCCGATGGACCCTCGCCAAGCTCGTCATCACCTGACTGACGAGACGGATCCTCGCCGACCTCGTCACCGTCGTCTCGACGAGATAGATCATCGCCACCGGGAGGAACGTCTTCCTCGTCAAGCACGACTTCGGGTGTCATCTCGGCAACAGATGACGCCCCCTTGGCCCTTCTCTCTCTCTCGATCTTGGCCCTCTTCGAAGCCCTGCAGAAGTGATAGCACGTCAGTAGCATATACCGAAACTACAATGAAAAACGAGTTCTCCATAAGAAAACTTACTTCGTCCTTGATGCAATCGAGGAAGCTGGACGTTTGACCGGTCCGCTTGATTCGGTAGCCGCGTCGGTCTTCCTTTCCTTCGGGGGAGAATCCGGGATCAGAATGGCGTCATCGGCGGATACGGGAGTCCTCTTCTTCAGCCCCATCTTCTTAGTATGACGAGACGATTTAGCTGCAAAAGATCGAGCAAGGATCAACGACAAGCATAGTCATGACGCAAAAACAGAATCAAAAAGCGATTGGGTTCTCACCAGTTGCTGGAGTAGAAGCGGACTTGATCCTTCCCTCTCTCTTCCTCTTCTTCCGCTCCTCCGACTTAGCAGCAAAGTCAGCCCAGATGATTCTGCTTCGATCTCGCAAAAGCTGGCACTTTTTCCGGAACGCGGTAGACGTTGGTCTCGGCACGACCCTCTCTGCAAAACAAGCAAAGATGAAAGGTTAGCATACCAAGGCTAAGCTCAATCTATGACGCGACGAAATCTACAAGCAATCTACCAGCCTCATCGACCCATTCCGTCAAAACATGGTCGGGGTTAAAATCTCCAATCGACGCAGCACTTTTCTTGACATAGAAGTAGTAGTGCTTCCAGTGGTGAATCTTGTCCTTGTGGGCGCCGTAAACGATGCCGTGCTTCATCGTGGTACAAAATCGTCTGAACCGCTCCTCCTTTGCACTAGCACGAAAGTCGGTAAGGCGCTCGAAGAGCTCTCGGTCAAAGGCGATCCCGAGATGATTGGCCAAGGCCTCGGTAAAAATCATATGCCGGACCACACCATGAGTAAGCTGACTCATGGGGACGCCACGCTGATAAGCGTAATCCAGCAGATGACGGAAGATGGGAAACCGTACCCCAAATTCCGTGAACCAGCACTCATATGCGCAGAACCATCCTGGCGGAGCATCGAAAGGTCTTTGCTCGGCAGAAGGAATCCGGATTTCTACGGCGTCAGGGAGTGAGCATCTCGACCTAAGTGCCGTGACGATCCCTTCGTCGATCCAAGATCGACCATCGGCGGTCAGGGAAGTCGCCGGAGTACGCCAAGGCATCTCGACGACTGACGGAAGACCCTCGAGTTCGACGTCATCCGGAGGTGGCACTTCTTCCAGTCCTACCTCGGAATCCGCGTCCGAGTCATTCTCCGGGATCTCATCGCGATACCCGGAACTCTCACTATCCTCGTCCCGCAGGGACGGAGCATCGAAGTCAGCACGGACCCCCGAAGAAGGGTCCTTGGCCGTAGGATCCGGCCTTTCCGCCGTCGCCGCCCTACGACGGCTCTCCAGAATCCGGCTCGCTCGAACCGCATCACCGAGAAAGCCCGGGATCAGATTTGAAAGCGGGACATCATCGTCGTCCCGCGCTATAGCTTTCCCTTTCCCCTTTCGGTCCGACGGATCCATCAGACGAGAATCAGAAGACGAAGAGTCAAAATTCGACGAGAAACCCTAAAAATTCTGACGAGAGAAAAGCTCGAAGCGAGAAGAGAAGGAATTTCAAGTCAAGAAGCAAGCAAATCTAAGGCGATTACACAAAACCTATCGGTTTAACTAAGCAATGCGACTCGGATTCGAGATGAAAGAAGGAAATTACCTTTTCTCTTTCGGGACGGTTGGAGGCGATGAACAGGCAAAGAGGAGTTAATGTGGAAAAGAAATCTGAACGGTCTCTTTAAGAGGAGTTTCACGATTTCCAAGAAAAGAGAAAAACTTCCCTTCCTTTTTCCCGCTTGGAAAAACCTACTTTTCAGTTTTGATAAAATATGCACTGATGACGTGGCAATCCCACTCCTGACGAACCGCCTGTCGAGCGGCATAACTCCTCCTTTTGACGAGCCGACGTTAAAATAAGGGTGAACGGCTACTCTCTTCGACGAGCTGACTCGAATGAGATCGCCATAGATGGTTGATTCTTTTTGACGAGCTGATGTCAAAAATAATCATCAAAATGCATATTCTTTTGCGGACAAGATGACGTCAACGTACTCTTTTCCCTTCCTATGGTTTTTATCCCAAACCGGGTTTTTCCATATCAAGGTTTTAATGAGGCGGTACGAATCTAAAGTCAATCGCACCTAAGACGAGTTAGCATTGGCACCTTGTGTTGTTACTAATAACTCTCGAGCTCAACTCCCATTCATGAAATTCGCCGAGACCAAATTGCATTTGACTCGCCAAACTGGGGGGGGACTTATTGTTAGGGGTGAAATGGGCACATTTCCCCGAGCCCGTCGCAATGAGTAACATCACAAGAAGCCCAGCCCGTCTTCAGCCCTAGCCTCCTCACAGAAATGGAAAGCCTTGAGGAGGAAGGTAATACCTTAAGCAAAAAGGAAAAAGATGCAGCCGCCACTCGAAGAAAGGAAGGAAATCAAGAAAAGAAGAAGATTTCCTTTATGATCAAGAGGAGAATATTCAGCAGAGAATCGCCTTAACTTAATTATATAAGGAGAGGTCTTCATTCCTGGAGGACCAAGTCGCGCAGCTCTAAAAACCCTAAAGCACTCTGCTCATCTTTTCTCTGTTTTCTCGTATTATTCGCATTTCGTCTCGTCAAGGCTTGTTTGACGAGACTATCCCTTGTATCCGAACCTCTTCTTGAGTGATTAATCCAAAGCTTCCCAAGTCTCCCATCCGAAATATCCCGTCATACTAACGTGTGCTATTTCTGGATCTAACAGATACCCAATATCCTTTGTCTGTAGCTTTTTCATACCCATAATCACGATTAAAGATTACAAAATAAGTGATATGCACAAAGCTCTCTCTTCAACTCATTGAACAATAATAATTATTAAAAAGTTCTTTGCTCCCCTTTGAATTGGATAATGGAATCTTGTTGATCAGGTTTGGTGTAGCTACCTTCAACTTGTTCACCACTCAATTTAGACTTCGGATACAATCTGTTTCCTGCGATCCATACGGGTAATTAAGGTTCTATAATGTTTAATTAAGGTCTATAACTTGAACTTTAATATTATAAATTTTATGAATTACCAGAAACTGCAAAGACGATGGCAAAGAGAAGAGTGAGAAGATAAGCCGACCTCACAAAACTGTTAGTCATCCTTCTTCTTCTTCTCCTTCTTTTATTTTCGTAGTTTGATCTTGAGAGGAATGAGAAACTCTAGACTCTTAAGGAATTTTTTTTATAGATCTCATACAACAGCTTCGACACAATATAATACTCAACGTGTAACACATTCAATTGTACAAATAAATTTACGTCAACTAAAATAAGAGAAGCTTATCTTTTGTGGCAAACAATAAGATGATGTTGTAAAAACTAAGTGCTTGTGAATTAGATGCCATGTATTGGAAGTTGAAAGCAGATAACTACGTTGTTAAAGATTCTCTTTCTATGAATATTATTATTAATACTTTATTAGAGTAACTTGGGAAGCAAGATGGACCATTTATGAAGTGAAGCCCGTGAAGCCCAACAACCGAAGAATATTCTATAGAGTTTCTATTGTGATAAGGATTAGGAAGATTTACATTATTTAGTATTATCAATAATGTCAATGTTAAACTCTATATATATGGGTCTTATGCTCTTGTATCAACAACAACAACTCAATAATATATTCCCTTCTATAATATTTGTCATGGTATCAGAGCCTTCGATTTTTGGTGACCTAAACTAAAGCTTCCGCATGATGACCGGTGTAGAAGAAGAGTCCGACGAAGACGATCCGGATGATGACGTGAAACTCCCTCACGTTATTCTCTTTCTTTAGTTTTAAAATTCAATAGGTTTTTCCATTATGGACTTAGATACTTACGTGTCTTTTAGGTTTTGCGATATGGATTTCTGGTTTGATGCAAGAGTTAGAGTTATTGAGAGAATCTTTTGGTTAAAGGGTTTGTGGCTTTCACGGGGTTGTTAGTTATATTTTTGAGATAAATTCTTAAGTTTAGAATTTCTCAAAAAATTTTGGTTTCTCCTATTATGGGGGAGTTTGATTATGGTTTTAGGGATTTATATTGAAACGCTCATGTTTTTAGGTCATATTTATTTTTAGTCCGATTTATGGACTGTCCGAAACAAGGACAATTATTTGTGGAATTATTTGTGGAATTGCATGATTTTGCTTCCACGGGATGTTATTATTCCCGTTTTCTACCAAGACCAAAGACGAGCTAAAGTTTCATCCCTAATGAAGATTGAAGTTTATACCGGAGAAGTTGACTTGTTTGTTCATCCTTGATAATAATGTCCACGACATACGTGTTCTGCTTGATGATTTCGCATACCACGTTTGTTGTGCGGGGAGTATTAGAGTAACTTGGGAAGCAAGATGTGTATCTTGCGGACCATCTATGAAATGAAGCCCGTGAAGCCCAACAACCGAAGAATATTCTATAGAGTTTCTATTGTGATAAGGATTAGGAAGATTTACATT
Source organism: Erythrophleum ivorense (assembly GCA_026724425.1). NCBI lineage: Eukaryota > Viridiplantae > Streptophyta > Magnoliopsida > Fabales > Fabaceae > Erythrophleum > Erythrophleum ivorense. The sequence goes on from JAIUCV010000084.1 coordinate 2,760,543, forward strand.
ATTTAGTATTATCAATAATGTCAATGTTAAACTCTATATATATGGATCTTATGCTCTTGTATCAACAACAACAACTCAATAATATATTCCTTTATATTATATTTCACATACTTGAGTATTTGAAGTTGACAGCATGTAATAGATATAGATAAATGTACTCGTGCTACACGCACTACGCAGATTCTTTGAGTTTGCAGGCCTCTGATGTTGACCGGAACAGAATAAAGCCGAATAGACCAAACCGATTTTTTCAGTTCTCATTCGGTTCTGATCTCCTGACCGACCAGTGACTTTTCAAAATGTTTTCAGTTTTTTTGTTCGGTTTGGTTCCTCTAAACCGAGCAGTGCTTTAATTTTGCTTATTTAGTGTTTTGCATAACCAGACCAGCATATACCAAACTATATCAAATTTTACGATAATAAATTTAAAATTATCCGAACTAACTGAAATTAACCAAATTATCCAACTGAATTTGAACTAGCTTCAGTTTTGGTAGAATTTATAAGATCTGAACTATCCGATACTGAACCGAACCAAATCATAGTTTAATTCGGTTAATTTCGGTAGAATTATTTGCAGTCTAAAATACTTGACGAACAAACAAGCGAACCGAACCAGACCGCTATACCTAAAGTGGTCTCTGGTGAAAGTGATGTTTTTCTATTGAAATGGTGGCGATGAGACATGATGCCTCCGACACAACCTTTCTTAGCCTCTCGGGTGCATTACGAACAACAACTACAAGCAGTGGCGAACCTAGTAACAAGCATACGATGTCACATGACACCTTTTAAATTTGATAAAATGGTAAATTGTACATGAAAATGCTATAAAATCTCTAGTTCAGTTGGTAAAGTTAGCTTAATGAACCCATTTAACCTGAGTTCAATCCTCAAGTTGACCCATTATTTAGGCGACGACGACGTTGACAAATCGGATCTCCATCCATGATGGATGCGCCTCTAATGATGCTGGAACTGACGTTATGGTTAGTGATCGTCGGCTCCGCTCACGACTTCCTCTAGTACTGCTCTCTTTCTTTCTTTCTTTCTCCTTGCTCTTCTATTCACGACTTTCTTCTCTCTCTCCACGAGAATAGGCTTGCTGGGCCTAGAGGAAATTAAAACATATTTTCTCTGGCCCATATTTTCAAGATTCGGTCCGTTACATTTTCTGTCCTGTGGCAAAATTAAGATTTCCAAGAAACATAGCTCTAACTCTCTTAAGTATAAAAGAGAGAGATTTTCAAAGAAAGTATAGTTGACATGGGGTGGCAAAAATAAAACAATGTTACGCTTATAGAAAACAAGAGAACAATAGATAAACAAATCGAGTTACAACAATTAGTTACTTGTTCAGTTACAAAAAAAAAAAAAAAGTTTTTCACTACTTTTTACAACAATCTAAGGTAACAATTTGAAATAATAACCTCAAGCCTATACCACAAACAATCAAAACCAAACCGAGGGAGGGTTCAAATGTTCCTCGTGCTAAAATGTTCAAATAGATAATTTATTTTGATTCCGTTCGATCGGTTCTGTCTTTTTGGTATAAGTCTTCCCCCACCCGTATGTAAATTTGTAATCCAATGAAAAGTTCGTCGGTGGCCTCACTCCTTTTTTCCACAGCCTATGAATATATAGATATAACAATAAACAAAATTGATTTATTATTTAAGCTGTCAACTACCTTTTTGAATTTCCTTGTCTCTCCCCCTTTACACCTTTGCTCTTCTTCTTTCATTATTCCATATTTACAACGATCCCAAATACACATTACATGGTCTGATGGTTATCATGATCATGGTGTCCACAGTAACATACGTGTTTTTACTTCAAACGACATTTTATCTCTTCCGCTAAATAGTTTAATGGAGTTGACAGATCCAATGTAAAACTAATAATTTTTGAATGTTCGAGTATTACACTAGGTCTGATAAATTTTGTATAGTTCGTGTATTTTTAAAGTTCTTTTTCGCATTTTTGAATGTGTAAAATTTGAAACGGATATAGTACATTTTAATTTAAAAATATAACTAGAAATATTATTATAACTCCAAAGATGAGGGAAAAAGGGCATAGTCGGAACGCAGAAAAGTGGGAGGAGATGCAAATAAAACAGGAGAAGAAGAATAAAATATCACACGTTCCCTTCCTGGATACAAACCTCATGGGCTATTTATTTTAGCATTTATCTTCCATAATTCCAGCATTTATCTGTTCCTACATAATAATAAAAATATTCCATTTTTTTATAAGTTTTGTCAAAATATTTAATTTTCCTTCTTCTCTCCGCAGCGTTTTACCAACCAAAATAAAAAGAGGGCAAAGGTGGTAGATGCATGAGCCTCAAACACCACCACAACCCCAATACAATAACTCTTTCTCTTCTCTCTCTCTCTCTTTTTTTCTTCTGTTCAATAACCAAATAATATCCAGAACCATATAAGACCTTGTTGTCACTTACCACCTTCTTCCTTCTCTGTCTTTAAGGTATCTCAATTGTTTTCTTTTTTACTCAACTGTCTTTTTTTTTTTTTTTTTTATCTGAAGAATTTTCCCTGAACCGGTCTCTGTTTTTTTTCTTCACATCAAGCTTTAATTTTGATGCAATGGGTTTGCTTCTGATGAGTTTATGTACAATGGGTCTGTTCAGTTTTGTGCCTTTTTTTATGTTTCTGCAGAGACTAATCCTGAAATTTGGCATCTTCTGTTTGTTTTCTTTTGGATTAGACTCTTCTTCTTGAGGCTTTTTTCTTTTTCGCCGCGTTGTTTAACTGTTTTGTGAATCCATGAAAAAAGGTGGTGGTGGTAGGTTTGGTTTCTTATTGAGGGGTTGACCTGATTTGGATTAAAAAAAAAGTCTTCTGCCTTTATAAAGTTACTTGCTTTTTTGTTGATTAGTCAAAATTTCCCCTTTTCATCCACAATTCAGTCTCAACTGCAAACCTCATCGAACACAGATTCAAATCGATTCATATCTTGATGGGATTTGATGATAGTTCTCTTGACTTATGGATCTTGTTGTTAACTTTTTTACTTTATGGTCTTTAGACATCAAACATATGGTTAATGAGGCTTAAGTTGACCTATTTGTGGAAATCTTGCTTAATTCCTCTTAATACTCTCTAGTAATCACTTGTTTTACACTTTGTTTCGTGTTTTGCGTTAAGGTTTCAAGCATTCCCTTACAGAACAGTGTTTCTTGAACTGATCAGTGCATTGTTTGGTTTCTATACGTATATGTTTTGTGTTAAGGTCGCAAGCATTCCTCTATCGAACTCTGTTTCTGTGAGCTTAATCGGTGTTTTGTTGTGGTTTTCATAGGAGAGAAGTAACACATTTCAAAACTCGATATGGTGAGCTTAAGAAGGCGCAGGCTTTTGGGACTTTGTTGTGGTAAAACAATGTTCTCGACTATGCTAGCTATTAGGTCCAATCATTAGCATATAATGCAAAGTTATCAAATAGTTTTCGATCTCTACAGGACCAAACGGTTATGTGACACCGCTTCCTTTCTTAACTGCCGAGGAGATGATCACTGGAATTCCAAATCCTAATGCCAGAGCAGGTTATAGTCTCGAGCAAGCAGAAACGGTTAAACAGCCTCAAGAAGAGGTAAGAAGAACGTTTTACACTTGTAGTGAAAAATCAAGCACATGAGATTAAGTTTTCCATTCTAACAATGGAGCCTTACTTCTTTTGGTTTAGCAGAAGACACCTGTAGAAGAAGGGTCGCGCTCTCAGAGCCAAAGAACTCGGTCAAAACATATGCATTTCGAGTCAGATTTCTTAGATATCTCACCGGATGATTCTGGATCCATTTCAGGTCTGATTTCTCTCACCTACTAAATAATCAGATAAGCTTGTATTGACAACTTATTTCATATTTTCTTATCTGCTATTTATAGACCAGCCTCTGAAACGGCGAAAGCGGCATAGAAGGAAGCAAGTACAAAACCAAGAACCGTGTTTGATGAGAGGAGTCTACTACAAGAACATGAAATGGCAAGCTGCAATCAAAGTCGAGAAGCGACAGATCCACTTGGGAACTTTCTCTACTCAAGAAGAGGCTGCTCGTTTATACGACAGGTAAACTTCAGATTCTTGAATGTTCTTTTTTTCAACAACTAAACATCACTTTCATTGACGATTATTACCTCTATTAGAGCTGCTTTCATGTGTGGAAGGGAACCAAACTTTGAGCTCTCAGAAAAGGATAAACAAGAACTCAAACGACAAAGCTGGGAAGAGTTCTTGACTTGCACACGCCGTAAAATTACTAACAAAAGTAAGGTTTTAGTTTTAGTAACAAAACTTTTGAAGCAGCCATGATGTATATTTTGTTTGACTTAACTTTTGCTTGGCTCTCGCAGGACCTAAGAGAAGGATAGAACAAGAGGAACCTGATGATAAAGAGATCAATGTGAGTAATAGTACGTCTTCCTCATGAAGAAGAAGAAGAACAATATTCACAAAATGTGACTATTGGTGCAGAAGATACAAATACATGGAAATATGTTGAATATAAGAAGCTCAAGAAAAATATTTAAAAGTTATTAGAATTTTTTTGTAGTTATACTGATTCAGATAAGATTTGGCGTAGGGAAAAAAACTCAAGGGGTAAGGTAAAAAACTTGAAATACATTACAAAGTTTTTTTTTTTTGTTTTTCAATGAAGTTTGAATTGCATTAAACTATGATACTGTAGTATATTTTTGCATATTTTTTGGGCCTTAAGAGAATAAGGATGTATATTTTTGCTTATTTTGAACTGTAAAACATAATTAAAGTACAAATGAAAGACGTATGTTTTTGCTTAGTAATAGAAATGTTATGCTTCATACTCTTGACTTTAACTTGACGAGTCAATCAATAGGACTAGGCATGTTACCCTTAATTTAACGGTAGTTAAAACCACACTATTTGAATGGTAAGAATTAGATTTGGGGTTATACATTTCGGATTTTGACAGGTAATTTTAAATAACACTGAGGTCATGTGAGAAAAAACGATTTTCTGCTTGAAATATTTAATAATAGTGACAAATATTTTCATAATTTTTGGTGAAAAATATTTTTATTTAATTTTTGTCGTGATAAATATCCTTTTTAAAAACATAAAATATTAAATTTATAAAATCTGCAAAAAAAATCTAGAAAATATGATGTGACAAGATTTAATTGTAAAAAAGTTATGAAAACTTATCTCTTCTACTAATACTACTTAATACATGAGATATAAATGGAACATAATCTTCCAAATATTTATAATAATAATAGATAACTTCTTTAAATATCAGATCTTATCCCACATGTTGATGTTCTTCATTATTATATTTTAAGATAATAATAAATATGCTAATAATTTACCAATTAAGCTTTTTTCTTATGTCAGCTATAAATTTCAACCTAAGCACACTAACCTTTCACAACTTGATTCCAACATCAATAGTTTTACTTGTTTTCTCTAATTTTTTCTTCTTCTTTCGCTTAACTATCTACTACGAGAAAAATGAAGAATGTTATGCAGTTTATCTCTATACTCTTCTTCTTAGTGTCATTTCTTGCCGCACCAGGTATATAAATTTAAATTTTTCAAAATATTAACCTATAGTTTGCTTCTTTTATGTAATTTACTACGTTGTATTTTTAGGCATAGACTACTTATTTTAAAATATGATGATAATGATATAACTACTTTTACAACGCAACTCTCGTAGTTTGCAATTGATATATGCAGTTAAGTAAATATTCTATCTAGTAAATCATATTATTATTTTTAAAAATTATAGTTTATAAAATTTTTATCATTATAAAATTGAATAGTTTTCTTAGTTTTGATTAGATAGCACTCATGTGGTATCATTGTGATGAACTCACAAACTTTTGTTATTTCTAATTAGGCATTACATATTATTTTAGGCGTTGAAATTAATTAAAAGATCTTTGTTGTTATTAGATAGTTTTCCTCATTATTTATCATAATTATCGTCAAAAATTTGAATTTTCATTGAATAACACAAATTATATTAATCTATAGATATGAAAGTGGCACAAGGACAACAAATGTGTGAAACAAGAAGTTTAAATTTTAAAGGAATGTGTATGAGGTGGAGAACTTGCAAACAAGTGTGTATTAGCGAAGGTTTCCCTGATGGTCAGTGTAAAGGGTTTAGTCGTCATTGCATTTGTATGAAGCCTTGCCTTGTTTCTACTGAAACTAAAAACTGAATAGCAAAAATAGCTAATTAATAAAATATCTATGTATGTAAGTTAATGAAAGAAAAAAAAAATACAATTTATGTACTAAAAACTCAATTTTTAGATTTTGGTTACTAGATTTGATCAATATTGCATATTTGCATGTGTATTTGCTTTCATCTAACTAAGGTATAAAATTCAAACGCATAAATTATCAATATATCATTCTTAAAAACTCATATTAGCCGATTCATCATCATCTACAAGATTCATGACTTTGATTAAAAATTAAATTGAATAAAATATGAAAGAAGGTATGTAAAATGAGATTGAATACAATAAAAACAACTCCAAAGATATAAGATTTTCATGCGGAAAGCTTTTGTTGATGCGCTTGTGGTAGTGGATGTGTTTCTCCACCGAGGGATGAAAGTGGACTCACATTGTCAGATTTATGGACCTTAATTGAATCTTTGCCTAAGCTCTTTTTTTACTATATCATTACTAGGGGATATTCCGCGCTACGTGCGGGTAATGCTTATAATTTAAAATTTACGATTACTTTGGGGCGTGTACATGTTAGTGTTATGTTTGTTATACTTTGGAGCGTGTAAAAACGTATTATGTAAAACGTAAGTTGCAGATTGTTATGTTTATATGTATTCCGTGTTCTACATAAAGATGTGAGGGAGAAGAGTTTGAGAAGTAAAACCTCACATCACCTACCGAAGTTAATATGATTTACCAAACTTTTCCTATAATTTTATTGGAACCAAACTGATTTCCTGATAACTAAACGGTTGAACCTTGATTTCACCCTTACGCATACTCATCTTAATACACATCATATGGCTTCTTGTGAGTCAAAATCAAGAAATCAAACAAATCAGAGTATTATTATGTAGTAAACAAATGCATAATATGTTCGTATGTGTCTGCTATTTATGGTTGTTTCTCTCTCACTCAAATATATTTGTATAATTAGCTACTTTTTCTTCTAAATATTCTATTTTTTACCATTTTTTGTGCCAAACAAAAAAAAATAAAAATATATTATGATTACCAAAGTAAACAAAAATGATTACACAAAAAAAAGTAAAACCAGGAAAATAACTTTCTCAAAGAAGAGTTTGATCATGAAGAATATACAAAAAACTCCTAATCTATTTCAAAATTAGTAATCTTTGGCTAGAATCTCCAACGGTCTTTTTCAATCAAAGTTTCCTCTTTGAATTTGTTTGGCGTCATCTCCTCCTCCTTGACATTGATCTCCTATTGTTGTTAATAGAACTCCCTAGCTGGCACAAAACATAGAAATAATATATGGTGACTCAATCTCAGAATTTTGGAAATAATAAACGATTTGCAAAGCTAATATATGGAATATTTTTTAATATTGCTGGCTCCAACTACCTTCTAAAATTATATTCATTTTTTGTTAGTTGAATTATGTTTACGATTACACCAATATCTATTTGTTTTATTTTGTTAGTCAAAAAATATTTTAAATTTTAGATACCAAATTAGATAAGTTGTCAAACTTACGATCACCAAACGAAGTACAATTTTTTTGTCTAATGTTTTGTTGAATGACTTTTCTAATGTTTTGTTTTAAGCTTTTGACATATGATGTTTAATTCAATAGCATTTGTGATGCTTCAGTGGACATACCTTTTGGTCGAGCAGGACATACCGGTGGAGCGAGAGGGTCACCGGAAACCATGATGACTGCTGCTGAGGATAGCCGGATGTGCTTGAGAGGAAAGAGGGTGACAATGAGCAGCTTTTAAGTCCGGGAATTCTGCTTCACGAAATAGTAAGGGGAGCCATGTCGAGTTTTTTTATAGTGGAGGTGGCTAATTGATGGGGAGGAGGCGTAACCGGCGGATGATAGGTCTAAGTTTTCCCTATATATTCAACTGCAAGTGTACAGCAAATCAATGTAGCAAATAGGGTATCGAATCCAAACGTCAAGTTGTTGCACAGTAAATTCACAGATTCAAATATTGCTAAGACAAATAAATATGAAAACAAAAACAAATAAAAGTAAGAGAGCAAGTGATCGATTGTTGATAGGTTAAATTCAAGAGAGACAAACGCTAGGCCTTGGGAATTTCTCAGGTTGAATCAGAAATTGCAGGATTAAAGTTATTAGGATATTATTTAAGCACCGTTCTCGAACATGAACACTAATGTAAAATCAACCAGCTTTCGCTGCAGAGATTATCTATGTCTAAATCCTAGAATTCCAAATTTCTTTGCAAATTCAATAAACTAGACAAACATTAATTACAGGTTCAATTGTTCACAAAATCCCTAAACCAAATTCCTTTGCAGATAGGTATTTTGCTCATCTAAGATAGTTCAGGAAATCAATAACACTTTCGTGTCTACCAATTAACCTAAGTTCAGATTCTAGGTCGCGAAGCTAGAATAAGCATTAAACATAATCCAGATGAAGAACTCTAATGATTATCCTAACAATATTGCAATTCTTCTTCAACCCTTGAAAACCCTTAACCTAACAAACGAACTACTCAGACATGGTGATTGAAACAAACATCATGAATAAGAAAGATTGCATAAAAGAAATAAGATAAGAGATTAATGGAGTTCAAAATCTTCTCTGAAGGAGTCTGATTTGTCTCTCCAAAGCTCTGCTACAAATCTCTCTCCAAGTCTCAATAGAAAATAAGATACAAAATAGAAAAAGCCTAAACAATGACTTATAAACATAAAAATCTCCTAAAACACGATTTGGACCTTCTTGTAAATAAGTGGAACTTTGGGCCAAAACTGCAAATCTTCAAAAGTCTTCAAACTCGCGTCTCTCTTCTGGCAGCAAGCGCGGTGTCGACCGACACCATAGTGGTGTCGATCGACACCAATGTCCAGCAACGGTAGTGACTTCTGTTTTGCAGCAAAATCTCCCAAATAAGCTCCATAAACTCCAATTCGGCTCCAAATGTGCCTAAGACCTGTAATCAGTAGAAAAGACTCCAAAAACACTAAAAAGACTCTATATACAAGACTTATATCATGGCAAAAACCCATAAAAACCATGATATATCAACTCTCCCAGACTTAGATCTTTGCATGTCCTCATGTAAATCAAATCTAGGACATTTGAGAAAGAGGTTTGAAAAACGGAAACTCACTTACTCTTTAGAACTTGTACCAACCTTTGCACCTGCTCTCACTCAGAACATAACCAACATTAGACCAGTTTCACATAGTGGACACTAACTTGCAATTCAAACCAAACCAAACACTAAATCTCATGAGACAACTCAAAACTCTAAAGCCAACTCCTTAAAAATTAAAAGCGTGAGTTCTCAACAAGGGGTTATCGATCAAATAGCATTCTGATTTTTATCCCTCCAAGTACAATCAAGACAAACTTCTAAAACTAAAACAATGAATGCATTTGTTTTTTGTCGTTTTTCGTTTTTTTTTTTATCTCTTTTTTTTTTTTTTTTTTTCATTCTCTCCCTCTTTCCCTTATGATTTGGAATCAGTTCTTATTTAGAGCGCAAGTAGTGATGGTTGGAGCCACCAATTCCCGGTCCTTTTTATTACTTTCATCTGGCGGGTTTCCATGGAGTCAGAAGACCAGTTGGACTGACCTTCATCCACTTCGTTTTCCCGAGGGTGTCGTTAGACTTCCCTTTGGGTTTAAGAAAATAGAGAGTATATAACTAAATGTAAAGCCATAAATAAACATGATGTAAATGCATAAGCCTGTCTTGACTGGACTGAAAGAGAAATCATACTCATGTAAACCAAACCTCTTGCTAAGAAATTTAAAAGTCAGGTTATTGCGAGGAGTTAAACTTTAGAGAGTTGAGTACCTTAAAGATACGGTTGTGATCCAGCAATCGGTCCGCTAGAGCCATTCTGTTCGGCTAAGTCCGCTGCTGATGTCCGCCCCTTGTGATTGCAAGAACATTGGTTGATAAGGTAAGCTCCAAGATAAAGGTCATAATTTCTTAACTGGTTTTGACTCAATAAAACACTTTGAAAAACCTTTTTTTTTTTTTTAAGAACCCTCAAAAACAAACACAATGTCAGCAACTACCTCCCCCAGACTTAAACAACACTGTCCCCAGTGGTATTCAGCCGAAGGAAGCAAAGAGAAAGAAGTGGAATTGAGTTAAACTGAAAAATAGAACGTGTTACCTGTCTGGCGGGCTGGTGTCGACCGACACCAGAATGGTGTCGATCGACACCAGTCACAGAGGACGACAGTGAGTTCGTTGAATGTGAATGAAGTCCAGAAAAGTGTAGAAACAAATGTCGACACATTTTCACATCAAGTAATCTGTAAAAGTACTCAAACACAATTCAGAAACAATCATAGATATCATCAAAGCATAGTTCAACACAAATTCCAAATCCAAATCAAAAGAAAATGAGGGACTGACTCAAAGTTAGAAGAAAAATAAGAGAAAATGCAAAAGAAAATAAAGGATAAAGCAGCGACAAGGAACTAGTCCTCATCGTTGTCGTCGTCAGCCTCTGGTGCAGCAGAGTCGGTGGTAGGTGGGCGCATGCAGGTGCAGCGAGAAATCCTATCCCATAAGGCATGTAAGCTCTCAACCATGTATCTCTGAAAAACAGCCGTCTCCATGGGAATCTCTGGAGTGGGTGGAAAACCGAGTGCAGCGGGGAGTGAAGCAGATGCAAAAGTGGAAGCAATGTCGGCTGCAGAGTGAGGTGCGCGGCGAGTCGAGCCTGTAGCAGCACGGGCCGGCAAGGCAGGTAGACGAATAGGAGGGTCGGGGAGAAAGCGGAGGCAGCTCAATGTCTCGGTGATGGTGGTGAGGTCGGGGTTAGGTAGCTGGACCATGTGATCCCCCGAAGCAGCGCTGTAGCACCAAAGTAAATCTGCCTTTAGCCACTTAGCACTCTTCAAGTGCTCTTCATCCATAAGAGATGCTGCAGAAATACGCTGAAGATGGGTCAAAGGGATGGCAAAATGCTGGAAAATGGGAGTAAGAAGACTCCCCACCGTTTCAGCCTTCTTCTGAGTGTCGGAGAATGGTTTAGTCTTCAAGGAGACTAAGTGTTGTGCAAAAATCGCACCAAAGTTGACACGCCCAATCCTCTGTAAATCGGGCTCTCCCGGCTCATATAGGTCCTCAACGCCATAGCTCAACAGCATGAGCTCACTGAGCCTCAAAGACTCAAGTTTTCCATTCAGATCAGTGTATAAGGCGTCAATCTTCCCATTGAAGTCCACTGTGATCTTATGTTGTCCTTCTAGAACCTGCTCAAACATTGACTTCAGCTCGCTGTCCGGTGTTTGCGCAGGAGGCGATTGGTAAGAAGAGGAACCATAGTTCCTTGTGAAGTTGCTGGAAGTTAAAGGCTTCTGAAACTGCGTCTTGGTGAAACCTGAAGAACTCTGATTTCGTGCAAAAGAACTCTTCTGCCCGCTTCCATTGTAGCCTCTATTACCTTGCTGATCACCAAATCTCTGACTCTGAAAACCAACTCCATTGATGTAGTTAACCTCTTCTTCTTCTGTCGCTTCCGCTGGCTCAAAAGACTCCACCTCTGCAGCAAACTGAACTGACTTCTTCCCCACAAGAAGGCTATGCATAGAGTCGAGCTTAGCCTTAACCTCAGCAATTTGGCTTCCATCCAGATTTCCACCAAGCTTCTTCCTCTCAAAATCTGCATTCTTGGTACTATTGCTAGATGCCAAGTTTTCTATAAGCTGGTAAGCTTCATCTGGATATATGGTGTTGAAATTGCCATTGCTGGCAGCATCGAGAGCCATCTGATACCTCCAATCAATTCCTCTGAAGAAAATGCCCAGCAGCTGAACTTCAGTGAAACCATGGTGTGGACAGTCTCTCTGGTAGGACCTGAATCTCACCCAAGAAGCCTTAAATGCCTCAGTTGTGCCTCAGCTATCACATTCCCATCATCATCGAGTTTATGCCCTTGCGCATTGCGCTTGTTTCCTTCGCTGTCAAACAGAGTGCCATCAGCATGTCGAACCAAAATCAGCGGCTCGTTCATCTCAACTGGTCGCTTTTCTGTTTGTACGCTCTAAATGTGCTAACTCTTGATTACTGAGATTGACTAGCTCTTTGTCCCTGTTGCTTCTGGTTTTGCGATTAGGCATACACCTGAAACACCAGAAAGAAAGTTATAGAGCGCGTGAGTAACAAAATTAAAAGAAAATCTTAGACAGAATTCTAAAACTAAAAATTTAACGGCAACGAAAGAGACGATTGGCAACGGCGCCAAAAACTTGATAGTTGTAAAGTTCTCCCTAAAAATATTCAACTGCAAGTGTACAGCAAATCAATGTAGTAAATAGGGTATCAAATCCAAACGTCAAGTTGTTGCACAGTAGATTCTCAGATTCAAATATTGCTAAGAGAAATAAATATGAAAACAAGAACAAATAAAAGTAAGAGAGCAAGTGATCGATTGTTGATAGGTTAAATTCAAGAGAGACAAACGCTAGGCTTTGGGAATTTCTCAGGTTGAATCAGAAATTGCAGGATTAAAGTTATTAGGATATTATTTAAGCACCGTTCTCGAACATGAACACTAATGTAAAATCAACCAGTTTTCGCTGCAGAGATTATCTATGTCTAAATCCTAGAATTCAAAATTTCTTTGCAAATTCAATAAACTAGACAAGCATTAATTCCAGGTTCAATTGTTCACAAAATCCCTAAACCAAATTCCTTTGCAGATAGGTATTTTGCTCATCTAAGATAGTTCAGGAAATCAATAACACTTTCGTGTCTACCAATTAACCTAAGTTCAGATTCTAGGTCGCGAAGCTAGAATAAGCATTAAACATAATCCATATGAAGAACTCTAATGATTATCCTAACAATATTGCAATTCTTCTTCAACCCTTGAAAACCCTTAACCTAACAAACGAACTACTCAGACATGGTGATTGAAACAAACATCATGAATAAGAAAGATTGCATAAAAGAAATAAGATAAGAGATTAATGGAGTTCAAAATCTTCTCTGAAGGAGTCTGATTTGTCTCTCCAAAGCTCTGCTACAAATCTCTCTCCAAGTCTCAATAGAAAATAAGATACAAAATAGAAAAAGCCTAAACAATGGCTTATAAACATAAAAATCTTCTAAAACACGATTTAGGCCTTCTTGTAAATAAGTGGAACTTTGGGCCAAAACTGCAAATCTCCAAAAGTCTTCAAACTCGCGTCTCTCTTCTGGCAGCAAGCGCGGTGTCGACCGACACCATAGTGGTGTTGATCGACACCAATGTCCAGCAACGGTAGTGACTTCTGTTTTGCAGCAAAAACTCTCAAATAAGCTCCATAAACTCCAATTCGGCTCCAAATGTGCCTAAGACCTGTAATCAGTAGAAAAGACTCCAAAAACACTAAAAAGACTCTATATACAAGACTTATATCATGGCAAAAACCCATAAAAACCATGATATATCAGCGGATTTAATAGCGGCCAGTAAACTCTGTAATGGCGGAGAAAGTTGAATCGATTCATATCCCGGCGTTGTTGAAGAAGCACCGAAGAAGGAGGCGACGATATGGGTGAACGGACGGTGGGCTTCGCTTAATTATCGTTTGTTTTGTGGGCTAAAAAATTAATAAATGGGCCAAGATGAAAGGCCTGAGGTTTATCGATGCTTGCTGCATACGTGTCAATAAGGGATCAAAGCGGCTTACGTGGCAGGACGGGAGCTCTCACGAGAAATCCTACGTGGACACTCTGAGGAGCCCCAAATAGAGGCTTTTATTATAGTAGACTAGATTTAGACCCGCGCTACGCCGCAATATTTTTTTCTTTTAATTTGTTATATTTTTATTTAATCTTGGTCATCATTTTATTATTAAATATATGTGAAATAAAATAGTTTGGGCATGTAGACTGTTTTAATTATCTCTGTGTGAGCTGTCTATTGACTGTGTGAATCTTCTTTTTAGGGACGACGTACCGTCTAGAACATCTTCTTCTTCTTCATCATCTTTTTTGTTTCTTAAATTTTTGAGTAATTTTTCGACTTTGTTCTGTTTTTTTGGTTCAACGATAATCGTTTGCTTCGTACTCTCTTTCGCATAAGTCTTGATGAAAACTTTCAAAGACTGGTTAAATGGCGGCGCCGAAAATCAAAAACAAAGACTCGTCGTCGAACGGAAATACTGTTTATGCTAAAATCAGACACAACTGAGATTCTGCGAAAAGACTGAATGGATCGGAAACAATAAATTAAATCTATTTTCTCCCGCAATTAAATGTATTGAATTACACAATTAGAGCGAATGTATATCAAATCCGGTTCGGATCGGGTATGGGTTCGGATTTTTGTTCAGGGTCAACCAAACCCGAATCACCCGAATCACCATAGCAAGTTAGCAACAACAGCTTAGTGAAATTTCAACTCACGAAGCTTTGAGAAGAGAAGGGACTCGCGACTAAAAAATGGAATCGGATGATACCAAACAAAACCCAGAACAATCAATCCAGCCTCCGCCTCCGCCTCCGCCGCCGCCGATCCAGGAGCCTCCTTCGTTATCGGAGAGTTTATTGATCCCCACCATTCTCGCAGGTTTCACATTTCATCACTTTCTCTGTAACTTTCGCTGTCTCGCCTAAGATTATGAAATTATAGGAATCTCTCTATTCGATCAGGATCGATTTTCATATATGAGCGAATTTTCAATAAATTTTCCAGAATCGTAGCTTGTAGATAACCCAAAATACGCATTACACAGACTCTTTAAGAGCTCTTTCATCGATTAATTGTAATTCTGTAACTGTGTTTGAGATTTTTCTCTTGTGCAAAAAAGACTTGTCTTGGATCGATAAAAATCTAATCTTTGTGATATCTTTTGATGGTTTTAGAGATTGTAACTTCTGCATTCAAGGATTTGAGAATCATAGAGTGAGATTTCTGGATTTATCGTATGCAGGAGTAACTGGAGGAGGAGCTGGATTACTGTCAAAACATAGGAAAGCTCATCCGAATATACCAGTGACTTACGCTACTAATTTCGCCATTGTTGCTGCTTGCTATTGCGGTAACTAATCACAACTCACTGCATTGATGATGACAATTTAACTTAGTCCATTTATAATCTAGAAGAAGTGAGATTGTGATTCTCATTAGATAGTTTATTTCGTTTTTGCAGGTGTTCGTGAATTGGTGAGAGTCACTAGAAAATCAGAACACAATGATTTAATGAATTCAGCTATTGGTGGTCTTTTCAGTGGTGCTTTATTAGGACGACTTCAAGGTTTGTTAAATTTGTTTCATGTCTTTTGTCTGCTTTCTTGTCCAATCTTTTAATGAAACTCTGAAGAATGAATCTTTTTACTGAGCTTGGAGCTAACATTTTAGGATTCTTGCAGGGGGGCATCGTGGTGCGTTTCGATACTCTATAGCGTTTGCTACTTTGGGGACAGCGTATGATTATGCTAGCCTTAGAGCGAAGCCTATGTTGGAGAAAGTGCGTAACATGGACTCAATCACGTTACCTGTGTGGTTTCCGATACAAATCCTCGACGAAGAAGCCCTTGCAAAGAAGAAAGCTCAGGAACAGAAACTCTTCCCAAGATTGAACAAAGAAGAATCTTGACACTGAATAAAACTGCGGTTTTGTTTTCTTTGGTTATGGAATTTTATGTCATTCGAGAAGCTATTTTTACTCTGGGTTTGTTGTTTCGTGAACGTAGTTTTAGATATGACATTGAGGAGGAATTTTGACATTTTTGTTTCTTTGTATCCAAGAAAATCTTGGGTGGAGGAGACTAGTTGTTTTGGTGACCTACGAAGGTTTCTTATATATGACTGATACGATTTCTTCTCGAATTGGTGTATTGGTTTATTGGTGTTAAACTTAGTCATTTTCTTGTGTGGTAAAATTGAACTTGAACTTGGTCATTTACCGTCGCTAGATGCAAGAATTGTTAAATGCCACAACCTTTTTGGGACCAAATCGTCTGAGAAAATTTGGATCAAGTATGTCATCTATGTATACAAAAAGTATTTAGTTGGCCGGCACATACTTAAAGTCATTGTAATGTTTAAGTTTATCGTTTACTAGAAGTTTTGAATATCTTATTTTACTATTAAAACGTCAATAATTTAATTTATTTCCTATTTACACTTTTCTTAATTAAATTTCTATCATACATTATTACTTATTCTTCTTCTAGATTTGTCGAAGGGGCAGAGAAAGTCGGCGATGCTGATCAGATCGAGGTCCGGCCTACAGAGATGGCCGATGTTGCAGAGGTGCCAATTGATCAGTCGACTCCTCTTGCTTGTATTCTTGTATTGGAGCAGAGAAATGATGATGATGCTAGCTTGTCCGCCTTCGCATTCTTTGTTTTTAATATACACATAAGTTTTTCATGATCAAAATGGAAAATGTAAATCAAAGTGGTTCAAATTCTTTATTTAATCCCCCAAAATCTAAACCTTAAATCTAAAAATAAAAACTCTAGTCCCCAAAATCTAAACTTTAATTTGGAAAAAAGATCCCAAACATAATATTTTAGTTTTATATCATACTATTATTTGCGAAGACCGAATTTATATACTATTATTTGCGAAGACAGAATTTCGTTTCGAGGCACCACGTTCGCTCTCAGCCGCGGAATTACAAGAATACCCTTAATGAAAATCTTATGAATATCTAAATCTATTGGTCGAAACCCTAACTATAATTATCTTCAACGAAACCCTAGATTTGTTAACCTACAAATCTATTATATAAAGAGATGGATACAATTTCACAATCAGGTTTTAATTCTTCGTCTTGATCGTTCTTCCTCATCGACTTTTAATTCCTTCTTTTCACGTAGGTTTTCTTCGTTCTTGATCGTTTTTGCGTTCATGTTTTTCATTTAGTTGATTATTGTTTGTTAGTTCCGTACCTAATGTTTAGTTACGTGACTTTAGAATAAGTACCCAACCTACACGTTTTTGCAGGTAATATTGGATTTTCAAAATTCTGATATGATTCCATCGAAAAGAGCTTCTTTGCCAAAAACAACAGCTATCGAAAACGATCCCATTGACATGTAATTATCAAATCATGAAACCTAACTCTGTTAAGGGTATTAAATATATAAGATCTGCTATCTTAGGTTTTGTTACCTATCTAATTTCAGAGTTCTTACTATCTTACAAATAATAAGAGCTATGGATTAGGGTTCAGAGTATTTTAACTAAATGTTATCTCTCACGCCATGCTATTATACCTTTGAAAAGAAATAGATTAGGGTTAGGGTTCAGAGTATTTTAACTAAATGTTATCTCTCACGCCATGCTATTAAACCCTTTCAAAGCTTTTAGCTCATGCTCTCAGACGAAGAGATTACGTATTCTTGATCATAATATCTAAGGTGGGTTCAAATAATATCATCTGCTATCTTAGGTTTTGTTTCATGATACATAGTTATTATTAGATCACTGTATTTAATATATACAGTTTAATTCTATATTCCCCGAAAAAGTTCAAACTAACTTAATGATTTGTTTCTTTAACTTTTATTTTATCAGGATCTGCTAAGAAACTAATTAAATACGACGAGATTTTCACGAAGGAATTTAACGTATCTAGACTTGGCCCAAAGAGACACGATTCAGCTATTTTTGTTAAGATTTTGCGATTCTGGATCTCCGAACGGGGAACTTCATGTCAAAGAATAGAGCTTATTCTCTGTGATGATGAGGTACATAATCTAATCTTTTAAGAAATTCTTATCAAACTTTAATTGTCTTTCTATGTCATATTATAAATTTACATGGTATGAAGATTCAGGCCACAGTACCTGTATCCGTGTATGAAGCATATGATTGCAAAATTAACGAGGGAAATTGGGTACACATCAAGAATTTTGATGTCAATATTCAAACAGGAGATTTTAGAGCTACTTGCCATCTGAATAGAATCTACTTGCTTCCAACGACGATCATTACGAAGATATTGTATCCATGTGTAAGAAACTTTTATGATTTCGTTGAATTCGAAACAATTATTAATCGTACACGCAGTGATGATTATTTAGTGGGTACGTATATTATCTACAATAATTTCCTTACATATTCTATACCTTCATATGACTAATATATAGTATAAGAATCTAATCTCTTATTCTGTGATAATTTTACATCTCAGATCTAATCGGAGAAATAGTCAATATTGGTGAGTCAACAATTTGGAAGGAGGTTATGTTTGGGAAACCCATAAATTATTCCAGCGAAAGTATCCATCTTAGCATCACTTTCCAACTCCGTAACAGAAGGTGATATCATAAAAATAGATTAATTTAACAATTCGGATACGAAAGTAATTTTCTTATTTTCTAATGTTTGAGTTTCTGAGTAATACAACAATGTTCATCTAAAATGCGAGTTATTTGGAAACAATGCAATAAAGTTTTGTAAGGAGTGGATGAAACAAAGCCATGGTAATGTTATCTGCGTGATTAGATGGGGATTAATTGAAGTTCGTGCAGGTAGTTACATTTTAATTGTTAACTTTAAAAGAAGATCATGTGTTATAAAAAATATACTGATTCGTCTTTCACTATTGCAGGCAAGGTAACTATTTACTTCACTGATCCTTTGACGTTCGTACTTAATCCTTTAATTTCCGAGGTTAATGATTACCAAAAAATGTACGTCCAAATTCTTTGCTCATAAGTTTAAATGGTTTAACCTTCTTCCTTGACATTTTACTGATTCTATTACTTATATTGGTGTATAGGTTGCAGAAGGAACAAGAAACTCATGGAATTGGTGTTTGATTATGATATTTAATATGTTTTTTGGAAGATATATTTTCAGTGAACTTATTATGTTGTTAAGGTTTGAGTCAATAAAAAAGCTATTTGGTGTTTGGTGTTTGTCCTTTTTTGTTGCTGTAGAATTTCACAAAGACCCAACAAAACAAGATAGAAAGAGTGTTCACATCTTTGTTTAAAAAAAATGTTAAAGAAAGAAAGAGTGTAGTCATTAATTTTTTTAAAATTATATAAGTAACTGAAAGCACTTAAAAGCACTTCACAGAAAGCACTACAAAGCACTTAAAAGTACTTCACATAAAGCACTACCAAGCACTTAAAATCACTTCACTTAAAAGCACTTCCAAAGCACTACAAAACACTTAAAAGCACTTCGCTGAAAGCACTACAAAGCACTTCACAGAAAGCACTAGAAAGCACTTAAACACCTCCACCATCACCCACAATCCACACTCCACACACAAACCCACGCAACAGAAGAACACGAAGATTCTCAAATCCCAAATGATTAAAACATGATTCAACCAACCACAACACATAATCCTAACACAAGACACGAACAGATTTACAGGAAACCTTTTAAAAAAAGGAAAAACTAGACATTAACTAATTTGCCTTAAAATGTATAATGAGGGGGAAAGTGTGGGAGGGGGGGGGGGGGGCAGGTTGGGGGTGTTGGTGGTATTATGTAAGGTTAGGGTTTGGTAGTGTAGGGTTTATATTATTGGGAGTAGGTTTTAGTTTTGTGTGCGGTTTTTAATAAATCTCAACGAAAAATTTGCAATTAATTAAATTTATTAGAATAACTGCTATCTGATTTGACAATAAGATTGCATATTTGATCATTTAGTCTATCGTTAAAGATGTTATTTACTAAATAGAGATTTAAATATAAATTTTTAAAATAGCTATACATAATTAAATGATACCTTTAAAATAGGAATCATATTTTATTTCTAATTAAAAAGTACAAATTAAAAAAAAAGAGAGAATTAAATAAAAAACCCAATAAATGGGACTAATTTAAAACCTAATCTCCGCCATCTTCTTCGTCAAGCAACCCTAATGCTAGACATGCAGCTCTCATAGAGGGTTGAAGAACACCTTCTACTGTCATCAAATCTGTAAAACTACTTGGACCTCTAACAACATCAAGCAATATCCTTAGATAATAGAGTTCGCCAGATGCACGAGGAACATTAAGTAGGCGTACATCCTCCGACGCTTTGCTATGTCTTTGTCTACGATGCCATTCATTTTTTCCCGCAGACCATACCCATCTAGATGGAAACTCCCTGTATAATAACGTCCTAGCTCCAGGATTTTTTTGATTACAGTCCATCCACGCTGAAAATTTATTTTTAGAGCGGTTTACAGTAACTTCATGTTCATCTACCGTATAAAGGATTTGGTTTTCTGGAAGATGAAAAGGTAGGAATTGCATGATCGCAGTTCGTGTGGAGAAATTGGTTTGTGTTTAAAATACGAACATCCATGAATATATATATAATAGATGAACATGCGAATATTAACTTTTTGGCAACAAAAAAAAAAAATTATTATTGTAAACACTTTCTAAATTTAACAAATAAATTAAAAAAGGATATATACAAAAACTGTTAACCGAATGGAATATTAACTAATTTCAGTTTGTTTTGTGATTACTAAATTCTAAGAGAATAGAATTATAGATATTATACATTTCATAAAATAACTTAAAAAGGGAAAACAACCGAAAAAGGGAAACAACCGACCTTATGGCGGCTTTATATACCCTTCTACGTATTCAATAATCTATAGATCTAAATTTTAGCTGGCATTCTTTATTTTTACAATGAACATGTCTTTCCTCAAACGAAAACCAGCTTCTCTGGTCAAAATCAACGAGATTGATAGAGAGGTGAATAATTACAAAATCAAAGTGCAGGTCATGAAACTGTGGAATTTGCAGAGGGGCAACAAGATCTCCTCCATCGAGATGGTCTTGGTCGACGAAGATGTAAGTTTCCACTTTCTAGGTTTTTAAATTAATAATTTCCTCATTCTTTACCAATTAATGTAATATAAATTTGCTTTCCACAATTAATCAGGGTACTAGAATTCATGCTTCCATAGATGAAGCGTCTGTAAAGACGTTTGATGGGAAGTTAGTGGAGTATTCTTCGTATGTAATCAGCAATTTCACCTTCTCCGATTACAACACATTCTATCGAACTAATCCACTTGATTTCAAGATAACCTTCTACTCGACGACCAACATAACCAGCTGTGATGAATTCACATGTAATCTGACAAACAAATACTTCAAAGATTTCAAAGAAATACAGGATGGGCTGTATGATAACGAGATCTTAATAAGTATGTTTATTTCATCATATATTTATGATTTTAATTATAGAAATTTATTTTAATAATTCAGAAATTGTTTACTTCTTAAACACTTTGTTTTATCCAGAAATACTATTAGGATTTGCTTTCGTTTACAATATGATATTGCAAAATATTATGTTTAAATATTTCGCAATAACATATATTTTTGATTTATTCTCTGACGGGTAATATATATCATAACATAAGTTTTTGTTTTTTCATATGTTTTTTTATTGCAATAAAAACTTTTTTTATAGGTTATTATTTTAACTTTTTATGAGATTAACAAAATATAAAGATATTATTCCATTAAAAAATTTACACATTAAATAAATAGAAGAAGAATTCAATAATTAAAAAAATAAATGTAACATTTCTAAAACTTTTTACAATTTTAAAACCTCTTCAGCCCGCGCATGGCGCGGGCCAACCACCTAGTATCATTTATTTAGGTAAACAAATATCTTTCACAAAATTATGTAGTTTATTTTGGTCATAAAAAACTTATGGATCTATTTTGGTCATATTTTTAGTTTTTTAGTCTATTGTAGGACATAAAAGATTTATGGGTCCATTTTGATCATATCAAGAGTTTTTATGTTTATCGTAAGACATTTCTCAAAAATCAATGAAAGTTAACAAAAGTTCACTTTTTGACCTGATATTTTGCTTCATATATATAGTTTTATCCCTTAATTTTTGATAATTTCCTTTACAGTTTTTCCACTTATTTTTTCTTTCATTTCCGTTTCCTTTTGTTGAATAATAATTTTTTAATCGTAATTTAAAAAAAAAAAAAAATCAAAGTTGTTATTGTCCGTGTAGAAGAAACCAATGCTCCAACTTCACCAGAAGATGAAGATGGTGTCCACACTTGAAGAGTGGCCGGCATTCTCAATCCTATTGGAGGAAGTCACAAAGTGCAGAAAGCTGTTCTCGTCATTTTCTATTGCTCACATTCTAAGGAAAAAAAATAAGAAGACAGATAAGCTAGCATGGAATGCTATGTTTACTATATAAATTCTTTATCACTGGTTTAGATTACTGAACCGTTATAGGTGTAAAGACTGCGTGTAAAAAAAAAAAAAAAAAAACCAATGCTCATTAATTTTTTTGCATTAAATATATACAGTAATAAAGAGAGCGGTGAGGAAGATCACGTGGGAAATCAAAACAGAGCCTTATTATTCAACACCACACATGCCTACTTTTTAAAGTCTTTGCCAATTGGCCAAACAATTAAACTCAAAATGGCAATTTCGTAAATTTCAAAATTTCAACTGAGCCTCGGTCCCATCGAACCACATCAGATACAAAAACACAAATCCCTGATTCGTCTCTGTAATCCAAAACCTTTTACTATTTTCCTCAGTTTTTGGAATTTATTCAGAGAAATGTTGAAGCTTTCGTGTAATGTAACGAACCACTTACACACATTCTCCTCCGATTCTCGTCTTTTCGCTCCGGTGAATCGCCGTACAGTCGCCGCCGTCGTCTCGTGTTCTCAGTTACGGAGGACGGATTTAGATCCTCTGCAGGCTGTTCTCTCCGCCGATCAGGGAACCCTGAGTCCGGTTAAGTCCGGTACACCGGCGGATCGATTCCGACCTGGTCGATTGATGGAGGATGGTTATTCATATAAAGAGAAGTTCATTGTAAGAAGCTACGAAGTTGGGATAAACAAAACCGCCACCGTCGAGACAATTGCTAATCTCTTACAGGTTATGATTTTTTTCTTCCCGAACTCACAGATTACATGTTTGTGTGTTTTCAGTTGAAAATACAAAACTTGTGCGGCTCTGGAAACTTGTAAAATATAATTAACTGTCGTGATTCTTGTGCGTTTAGGAAAATGGTTTTCTTCCGAAACATTACATGTGTTGCCATGTCCTTGTCTGTAATTGGTTATAGCTGAGTCCTGTGATTGATGTTCAACATGAAATTGTGTAGGAAGTGGCATGTAACCATGTACAGAACGTTGGATTCTCGACGGATGGGTTTGCTACAACGCTCACGATGAGGAAGTTGCATCTCATATGGGTGACTGCAAGAATGCACATTGAGATTTATAAATATCCAGCTTGGTAAATTCTTTCTTTGTTCTTAAAGCTTTTTGAGTAAGTTGAGAATTTGTTGTGTGTTTGGAGTTTTGAAACTTTTCAGCTTTGGTTTAAACAGGAGTGATGTGGTTGAGATAGAGACATGGTGTCAGAGTGAAGGAAGGATTGGAACAAGACGTGATTGGATTCTAAAAGATTGTGCCACTGGTGAAGTTATTGGACGTGCTACAAGGTTTGTGGCATTTTTCAACTTTTCATACCAAAAATCTTTTACTCTCTTCTTTTGTTTACTAGATCCTGAACATGGATCTCTTCAGCAAGTGGGTAATGATGAACCAAGATACGAGGCGGCTTCAAAGATTTACAGATGAAGTTCGAGACGAGTACATGGTCTTCTGTCCTCGAGAACCCAGGTGAAGAAGGAGAATCATGGTTTTGCTTTAAAAACTAGTTATAATAGCGACTTATCTGTATGGAGAATTTCAACTACTTCTTCACTGTATGTTTGTTTAGGCTAGCGTTTCCAGAGGAGAACAATAGCAGCTTAAAGAAAATCCCAAAACTTGAAGATCCTGCTCAGTATTCTATGCTTGGGCTTAAGCCTCGACGAGCTGATCTCGACATGAACCAGCATGTGAACAATGTCACCTACATTGGATGGGTTCTTGAGGTGAGTTAACTAAGTGTAATATGCCACTAAACCTCAAGTCAATGAAACTTATAATTTTGTGCTTGCTTCTCTGGTTAATGGCAGAGCATACCTCAAGAAATCATCGACACGCACGAGCTTAAAGTTATAACTCTAGATTACAGAAGAGAATGTCAGCAAGATGACATTGTAGATTCGCTCACCACGTCTGAATTCTCTGAAGAGACGGTCTCAAAGCTAACCGGGATCAACGGATCTGCCACGTCAAGCAAACAAGAACACAGTGAGAGCCATTTCTTGCATATCCTGAGGTTGTCAGAAAACGGCCAGGAGATCAATCGTGGGAGAACACAATGGAGAAAGAAAACCTCTAGATGAGTTTCTTATCACTTCTTCTCCAGTCTCAGTGAAGTTTTTATGCTTCACGATTGTAGTTTTATTGTACCTTGATTCTTGATCAGATCTCTTTTTGGGGGTTAGATTAAAAATTGGATTATTGGAGTAGTGTCACGTTTGTTTTGTTCATTTTCTGTCCAAATTTTGGGCTTTAAGCCTAAACATTTCTTAGATTCTTTAACCTTTCCCTGCTTGTATCTTAATCATAATCTCTTATAATTTATTATATAAGTTGAGTTTCTTTGATTAACTGGTTACATTTGAGTTTTGACATAGAGATACTTGAGTTATGTTTCAGAGTTTCTCAGTTGATGCAATCATATAAGAAGTAACTGTGTTAGCATCTAAGATGATCCATGAAGATGATCATAAGTAACTGTGTTAGCTTCTTTCTCTCTCAAAGCATCCATTAGAAAGAAACACAAC
Organism: Erythrophleum ivorense; assembly: GCA_026724425.1. NCBI lineage: Eukaryota > Viridiplantae > Streptophyta > Magnoliopsida > Fabales > Fabaceae > Erythrophleum > Erythrophleum ivorense. The sequence goes on from JAIUCV010000084.1 coordinate 2,785,429, forward strand.
TCTGTTAGTAGTCAATAAATAATCATTAATAAGACTAAAATACCATTTTAAACATGTTAATAAACAACTGAAAACTCCACAAACTTTATATCTTATTAGCTTATCAACCACAGCCTCATCTATGGCTACTGTTAAGACCACAAATCTATTTAGTGATTAGATAAAATATATAGTACATATGACCTGAGATTCAGTCTATATTTTAACAAAAATCTGATAATAGTATTAGAGTCATTCTTTCACTCCTGTAGACTGGATAAGGCGGGGACTTGAGAGAATTACAAAAATTCTATAAATAATAACGTTTTCTTAGCGCTGATGCCGTGGAGTCGAATACTTTCTTCATCCACAAAAATCGATATTCTTTCTCCATTCTTGACGCTGATTTTCTTGATACTATTACAGATCTCAAATTCCCATTCATTTTCCTCCCCATGAGAAGCAGCAAAACTGTAAATGGCAGAAAACATAAACATGGTCACTACTAAAAATGTTACTTGTTCTATACCGAATCGAAAAACTAGGGGTGATAACTGATAATAAAAACCCAATCAAAACAAAAACGAACTAAACGATAACAATATTTATTTATTTATTTATTTTGGCACGCGGTAACAATATTTATTTATATACCTCAAACTCGATTTTGATCCATACCAAATAAATGAAAATTATTAATATTTTATAATATTAATTGAGAAGGCATTTAAAAAAAAGGACAAAAAAAAAAACAATGCTACTGATGATATGAAGAAATAGTGTTTGGAAACAAAGGACAATTTTGTACTAAACCTGTCGAGTCGACTGAGTTAACTCAGTGATAAGAAACCCGACCCGACATACTAAGAAAAAAAGACGCGGATCCTGTTCATGACTTAAATTAAACCGGAACCAATCCAATAAACCATCGAGCTTTACCAAATCGGTTTTTCAATTATATTCTTTTCTTCCTCGCGTATTTTTTTTTTGTTAGCAAACATTTTCATTAAAAGGCCCAAATGGGCTTACGAATGGTACATGGTGAAAATCGTGCAAGTGCAACGTGGCCTTACAAACATTTTCGAGAACATTTTTGTCACCAAATGGGCTTACAAACATTTTCGATGAACAAAAGAAAAAGAAAAGGCTCCAAACGACTCTTTGGAACTAGATATTTTGTTAGAAAAAAATGAAATCTTATCATTTTTTAACAGCAGACTGATTATATAAATTAACCTATTTCTGTTTTTAACAGCAACTTGATTATATAAATTAGTATGTACATGTGAGCATAAATGTTGTTCACATTATAAATCAAATATATGCACTGGACTTAATGATATTGATCCATTTTCGGGTTTTTAAAATTTTGGTTAGGGTTTTTTTGGGTTTTATGGGTTTTCTCCAGGTTTGTCGGATTTTTTTTTGTGTTTTGGATTTTCGGATTTAGAGATATAAAAACCGTTTTTTTTTAAAAAAAAAATTCGGTTCGGATTCGGTTCATGTTTTTTGGGTCAGGTTTGGGTTCGGTTCATGTTTTGGGTGGAAGTCACAAACCTAAATCTAGCCATAATATCAAATAAAGACCAAATGTATTAGTTTGTTTTTAAAATGAAAAATAACGTACCACCGCGCAAACGCACGGGCCTGCTACTAGTTTTATATATATACAGTAGAAACTCTATAAATTAATAATATTGGGACTTTGATATTTTATTACTTTATAGAGTTATTAAATTATTGATTTTGAATAAAGTAAGTTTTTATTAATAATTAATTAAAATAATATACCATTTAAATAAAATAATATGTTTTTAAAAGTTTATTGTATTTTGTATACTTTCATTCTAAAATTAGGGATGAATTCTAAATATATATATTTCAATTCTAATAAAAAGAAGTGAAAATTATACTTATATTTTAGTATATTATCATAAATATATATTTGCATAAGATTATTTATGGTAATTATTAATTTATGATATCAATGAGACTATATATTTGCATAGGAGTTTCAAAAATATTATTATCTTATTATTTTATCGAATTTTGCTAATTTTTACATTAGCCTTGGGACCAGAGAAAATTATTATTTTATAGAGTTTATTAATTTATCGAGTATTAGTTTATATAGTTTCTATTGTATAACAAAGTTACATTTAGTTTATAATCATTATACACTATTAATTGTAACTAGTTCTTTATTTATGTTTCGATTTTTTGTTCGAAAATATAATTTCAAATATGAACAAAAAAAATCGAAAAAAAAAAATTCAGTTTTAGTTCGCACCTACTCAATACAAAAAGAAAAACTGAATGCATTTTTACCTTGGGTTGGTCTGAAGGGTTTCGGTCAGTAGAGTGAGTTGGAGTTCTGGAAGAACCAATCACATTAGAGGAAGAGGTCCTCTCTTGTCGCACTTGATTAAAGATGTTTGTGTATCCATCAGCCGATGAAGAATTACTTTCATCCCAATCACCAAATTTTGGTAGAACTGCTGCTTTCTCTGGCTATACATGTAGAAAAATCAGATGGTTAGCAAAAGCACATTCAAGTAAAAAACATATTGAAGTAAATCTGAAAGTTAAAGAAACATGCTAAAGAATAAAAAAAAAATGGTTAGCAATAGCACATTCAAGTAGTTAAATAGTCTAGAATCTCCGGTTAATAAAGAAAGAAAAGATAATAATTAAGATCTTACGCTTTCATCGCCTTTGTGATTGGATCTAGGCTTGGATCTTCCAGTGCCATCATAATAATTCTTGTTACCATCCGAGAGAGGTGAGGCCTTAGCATGGTTATGCAATGGAGACTTTTCATAACTGTTATTCTGAGAAACAAACTTGCCTTGTCTTTTACTCTCACTGGTCTTAACCGGTTCTTCTTGATCTGGTTTAGAGTACAGATCAGAGGTTTCTTCTTCAGGTTCGTTAGGATTTGTTGTCTTGCCACCAGATGTTCGGACCTTTCGAGCTTTTTCAAAGTAAGCTGTGTAAGGAACATCCTCCTCATTCTCCCAGTTTCCGAATCTCGGAACATTTGAGCTCTGTTGTATTAATTAACAAATCAGAACAAGCAAACTCACAGAAACAAGAAGAACAAAAGAAAAGAAAACAATGCAAGAACAAGAAGGAAAACTTACTGCCATGGGCACAATACGTGGAAGCTGGGAAAGAAGTAGCAAGAATTCAAATCTAGAGACTATTAAGTAAGAGAAGAAAAACAAATAAGAAATTAGAGAGAGAGAGTAGGGGTTTGCTTGCTTGAGAGGTGAAGAAGACGAAGACTAAGACAAAGAGGAAGACTAAGACGAAGAAGAGGAAGGGTAGGGTAGGCTCAGAAAGAGATGGGAGAGAGAGAAGGTTTATCAACTGTTGACAAATACTACTTGTATATATTTTAGGGGCAATAACCGGAATAACCTTTTATTATGTCTTAATGACCGGAATAACATCAAGTTTTTTTTATTACGAGAAATACTTTCATACCTGTTTTACCCTCAATTATTTGTATTCAAAAAACAGTATTTACGAAATTGCCATTAATGAAATTGTGCCACGTCATCCGCTGCGAAAAAATAAATCTACCGCTCCAGTGTTGGTAGATTTATTTACCAATGGTAGATTAATTGTATGACACAGTAGATTTAGTTAGAAATGGTAGATTTATATTTTGAACGGTAGATTTTTGTAACGGACGGTAGACTTATTTTGTGATGACGTATTATCGAATGGTGGTAGAGTTATTTGGAAACGGTAGATTTATAAACGGAACGATAGATATAAGTTTAAGTGGTGGTAGATTTAAGTATGTTTGGTAGACTTTTCTTACGAACGACAGATTGAATTATCGGGTGGTAGATTAATTAGTGGTGTTTCGTAGATTTATTTTGCTTGACGATAGATTTATAATTTCGTGGTAGATTTATTTTGAATGACGATAGACATGTAGTTATGGTAGATTTGTGGGTTAATGATGGTAGACAAATGTCGGTGCGGTAGATATATTTTGTTTGACGGTAGATTATTGTATTTGTGGTAGATATATTTGTAATGGTGGTAGATTAATTTCACATTTTCCTTCTTGAAAAACTGTTTTTCATATGTTAATGACGGTAGATTAATGGGTCGAATGGTAGAGTTTTTTCGCAAAATGTTGGAATGGTAGACTTATTAAGATGTTTAACACTGTTTTGCGGTAGATTTTTGTTGACCAAGTAATGGTTTTAGGGTTTAGGGATTCGTAGTCTAATACTCTAATTGTTTGGCAACGAAACAAATTTCATTTTATCGTTTAGGGTTTAGTGTTTATGGGTTTGAATACTCGCCTGTTGTTTAGGGTTTATTTTTTGTTTAGGGTTTATTTAGGGTATTGATTACTCTAAGCGTTGTAGTTATACGAAGTAGGGTTCAGGGTTTAGTAGTCTAATACTCTAATTGTTTGGCAACGAAACAAATTTCACTTTAGCGTTTAGGATTAAGTGTTTAAGGTTTAAGGTTTGAATACTCTTATGTGGTTTTAATACTCTTTCGCGACAAATTCCTTACGACACACGTAATAGATTAACTATTTTCACTTCAGAGTTAACGGTTTAGGGTTTGAATACTCTTATGTAGGGTTTAGGGACTATGCGTTTCAATAGTCGATATTATGTAGGGTTTCAATACTCTAAGCGTTGTTTATGGTTTATCCAACTCTTAAGTAGAACTTGAGAGTTAACGGTTTAGGGTTTGAATACTCTCGAGTTAACGGTTTAGGGTTTGAATACTCTCGAGTTAACGGTTTAGGGTTTGAATACTCGCCTGTTGTTTAGGGTTTATTTAGGGTATTGATTACTCTAAGCGTTGGAGCTATACGAAGACATAAGGCCAGTTAAAAAGTACATTGCATTAGAATACCAAAGGGTTTGGCATAAACACATAACACTTTTGAAATAAAAACCACATAGTTGTCTACATAAAAGCCACATAGTTGTCTACATAAAAACCGAAAGTTGTCTTTAAGCAACGGTTACACATATAGGCGGCAAAGTTGTCTACTTAGACAGCAAACGTTTTTGCAATTTCGGCCTTACAGGATTCACACCCGCAACTTTGAGACCTGACCGTGTCCCACAGCTGTGCAACCTCGTTTTTAGTTTTTTCAAGTTGATCACTGAGCTCACCAATCTTTTTTGCCTGCTCTGCATTCTGCTCCTTTAGCCTAACAACCTCCTCTCCAATAGCCGTATCCCACCTCTTCCGAACGTGAAAGAAGCTGTCATACTGCATATACACCACATCATCACATCAATTCTAATGGTATTTTATATAAGCTTTAAAAACAATATGCAATCATACCTTGTACATCTTGCAAGTGTAGTATTTTGTCCCCTCGATGATTTCTTCGTTCAATGCCTCACCACAAGGACACCATCGCATTATGCCATAGTCACCATCGGCCCACAGTTCAAGCATCCGGATGTGCTTCCTCATTTTCTTCTCCTCAAAAACGTTAGGATAGTTGGGGTCCATGTTTTCTGCGAAAATGTTTACAGTGGTAATCAAATGTAAACAAATCTACCACACAATAAGGCTACCATCGAATATATAAATCTACTGCGAATTAAACAAATCTATCGTCTGTAAATAACTTCACATCTACTAAGGAATTCAACACCAACCAACAAAACTGCAAAACTGCATAAGACAACTAAATTAACCTAATTCATCTGTTAACACATTTGAAAACACACAAACTTCCAATTTCCATCAACTTAACTCAAAATCGTCCTGCTATCAAGTATCATGAGAGAAATTATTTTCTTTTCAATGTAAGATGAGCATTAATGAGATTCAATGTTGAGGCGACATTGTCAAAACCAGCGATTTAATTTCAACATTGAAAATTCTAAAACTATAAGCACTCAAGACAATTTTGGATGAGAAATGCAAAATTCTCAACACATGGGAGTCGAATTCAACATCGAAACCTATATAACGATGAAAATGCAAAATTAGATCGTACAGAAACAAAACCGAAAGCTCACCTGATTCAGCTTTAGATATTCCTGGTGGATACAATCTTGGTGGATATTCCTTTCTCGGCTTTGCAGATGCCATTCCTGCAAAATATTATATTTCAATAAGTCTAACACCACCAACAAACAACTATACCACCACGAAAATAAATCCATCGCAGACAAACCTACGCTCGACAAGTCTACCATAACCATATAAATACCCTAAACCCTAACCACCACAAACAAGTCTACCATCAACAAGTCTATCATCACCAACAAAACATACAAACAAGTCTACCATGACCATAAAAATACCCTAAACCCTAACCACCACAAACAAGTCTACCATCAACAAGTCTACCATCACCAACCAAACATACAAACAAATCTACCATTAACGTTTCGAATTATATCACACACAAATCTACAGCTGGAACAAGTCTACCATAACCGATTAAAAAACCACATTTACAAAATAAGGAATCAATAACACATCTTCTTCGACCATTACGAAATCCAGGGTTTACCGGCAGATTTGGAGCAGAAAATGAACGGCCACGCCGTTCTGGAAGCACCGCCGAACTAAATCGAAAAATCCTCTCGAGGAAGATAGGAGAAACCGCCGATTAAGAAGAAGATTTGTTCCGAACGGAGAAGCAGAAGCAAAGACTGCGCGCCGGCGGAGAAGCAGAACGGAGAAGCAGAGACGGAGAAGCAGAACGGAGCGCCAAAAATAACGGAGAAAAGAAAAACGGAGAAGAACGGAGAAGAGAATAACTCGGGCCAGGAAGATGAAGAAATGGAAATTACGCCAAAGAATCGCCGGGACGGTTGAATCGCCAAAGAATCGCCGGGAAGAAGAATCGCCAAAGAATCGCCGTCGCCTTCTCGGTGATTTTAGGTTTTCGTTTTTGTGGTTTTTTTGTCGGGGAAGAAAGTGAAACGAGAAAGAGATGTGTTTTTTTTTTTTTTTTTTTCAGAAACAAATGGCATTCATGTAAATACAATGAACAGTGCATAACAAAATGACTTTTCACCCTTTTTTCCAACTTGAAACTCGACAGAGAGTTATTCCGGTCATTACAGCACAATATAAGGTTATTCTAGTTATTTTCTCTATATTTTATTCACCGATTTTCACTAGCTCTTCCAAATTGAGATAATGTATTACTATTGATGGATACACAAACATCATAATTAATAGAATTAATTACTTTCATCCCAATCACCAAACATATTCGGTTTTTAATTTGTAGGATAAGAATCGTTTTGGTTTAAATTATTAGGAACTCTATTATGTTTTTCTTTTTCTCTTCTGTGTTATTTGAGAATTATTTGTGTTTACATGGATTTTTGCTAAACACATTTTTCTATTCTCTAACGCCAATATTATGATTGTGATTTATGTATTTCCTTGTTGAGAAAAAGCAAGGGACCTTAAAGACAGCAAAGAGCATAGCCAAAGTCCTATAAAAACGAGATGACTTCAACTTTTAAAAGATACACAAGTTTGCTGTTAAAACAAAGAATCATAAGAACAGAGCTTCATACATGTCAAGTTAGTGTTGCTACTACTGAGTTTGAGGAGAGATATCTTTTAGAAGAGGTTGATGCTGCTGGATCAGCACAAAGCAAGGACTTCCACTAGAAGAAGACATCCATGATCAAGGGAGAGTAACTTGTTTTTACTTGTTAACCTTAGTTCATGTTGTTGGATTTAATTGAGTTTGGTCGTATGATACAATTAAGTGATTATTGTATGTTGCATCAAAGGGTGCTTGTAGGAGAAGTAACTGTTGTGACGGTTAGGGCTGGATAGGTTTAATGAAGAGACACACAACTCTTGTTGTGTTTTGTCTTACTATATAACCCATGTAACACGATGTAACAAATATCAAGTTTCAGAGTAATAAAATCAATTCCTCGTAAATGTTCTTCTTCACAAGAGAAGAGATAACTCTTTATCTCTTGCTCTATTTTGTCTTTTTTCTTTCTCACTCTGTTTCGAAATCATTATTCTAACATGGTATCAGAGATTTCATGGTCATGGGAACCTGTTTAAGCACAAAAAAAGAATAAGAAACAAATCCGCTGTGAGAAGAAGAGAAAGACGGAGACTGATACGAAGGGAAGAAGAAGAAAGTCGGAAAAAAGAAAAGAAGAGGCGGTGACAAGAGAGAGCACCATCAACATCCACAAATACGTACATACCGTAACGTCAAGAGGAAGGCTCTAAGACCAATGTAATGGTGAAAACGGATGAGGAGTTCGTATTGTGGAAGGAGAATTCTGAAACTTGTTCAAGGGACAACATCGCATCAGACCAGGAAGTTTGGTCGGTGACTGAAGATGGGGTTCCGGTCCGGATCAACCGCTACCAACACATGGAGCGGTTATAGAGTTAACCGGAGAAGATGTGGAGAGGAAGATCCACACATGGAGGCGGTTACAGAGTTAACCGGAGACGTGAAGAAGAGTCACGTATTATAACGTCAATGAGACGTTGATGAAACGAAGAGGATGCTTACCTCGGAGAAAAATGGAGCAAAAAGAGGATGCTTACCTCGGAGAAAAATGGAGCACAAAAGAGGATGCTTACCTCGGAGAAAAATGGAGCACAAAAGAGGATGCTTACCTCGGAGAAAAATGGAGCACTCGGTTGAAGAGTTAACCGAAGAAGACATGGATAGAGATCCATGCGGGAGACGTCAAGGACGTTAATGGTGATCAAGGGAAGACACCAAAGCACAAGAGGATGCTTACCTCAAAAAAAAATGGAGCACAAAGAAGACTGCTTACCTAAGAGAAGAGGAGGCAGCAGACGGTTAGAGTTAACCGGAGACGTGAAGAGAGTCACGTTTAATTATGACGTCATGGAGACGTTGATAAGACACCAAGTAAAAAGAAGATTGCTCATCTATGAGAAGAAGGAGCAGAAAACGGTTAAGAGTTAACCGTGGAAGACGTGGAGAGGATTCACGTATGAAACGTCATTAGACGTGATGTAGATCAAGGGAGTTCAGCGAGTGAAGCATCTGATCAAGAGGGAGACAAAGAAGGCAGTGCACTATGTCATCATCGTGAAAGCGATTCGACCAGAGAAGAGGTGAATCACTAGAGGCGAAGAAGAAGATGGTTTTGAAAACCCTACATTGAAATCGGGGATTTAATCAAAGTTCAAGGAACTAAGAAGAAAGCTTGGATAAGACCTGAACTCAATTAAGAGGGAGTGTTGGATTTAATTGAGTTTGGTCGTATGATACAATTAAGTGATTATTGTATGTTGCATCAAAGGGTGCTTGTAGGAGAAGTAACTGTTGTGACGGTTAGGGCTGGATAGGTTTAATGAAGAGACACACAACTCTTGTTGTGTTTTGTCTTACTATATAACCCATGTAACACGATGTAACAAATATCAAGTTTCAGAGTAATAAAATCAATTCCTCGTAAATGTTCTTCTTCACAAGAGAAGAGATAACTCTTTATCTCTTGCTCTATTTTGTCTTTTTTCTTTCTCACTCTGTTTCGAAATCATTATTCTAACACATGTGTCTTAAGATAGATGTGTTAGAACTTTTGCAGAAGTTATATTTATATCTTGTGTTTGTTTTCTTAAATTTATTTGCAGCCAACCAATACCTCTTTAAATACCTCTTTAAATAATGTGTTATCTGGAGCGGCTAGGGTTTTGTCGATCTCAAGGGCGATCATCTACTTTCTAGATCTGAGCACTACACAAGGACGAGAGAGAATCTGCATCAGTATAACACCGTTCCACATCAAGGTTTGTTAAGCTTTGTCTCTGCGGAACAGTTATATTGGTGGTTGAAGTGCCTCTGCCGTGGGTTTGTGTTGTCTCTCTTATGAATCTGTGATCTCTAGTGTATTGCTATTTGTGTCTTTGGTTTGTATCTAGCGGTTTGCTAAGAACTGAGTTACTTGGATCTTCGCTCCTGGCCAATCCCGTCATCCATAGTCGGCCCGAGGAGTTACGTATAAACTTTTCCGGAACCCTTTCCGAGTTGGTGTTTTCTCTGAATCTGGTGAAGTGTGCCTTAATAGTATTTCGACAGGAACAGTTGTGACCATAAACGCTGTCCGAGCTAGGTTCCAAGTCTCCCTCAATGCAGATGCCCCCCTGCAGTTTGAGAAGAAGGTTGGCTTCCCGAATGGAGATGTTGGCACTGTCACTTTTGAGTATGTGGGTCTCCATCGATATTGCTTCACGTGCAAGTTATTGTGACACGAAGAAGGGATGTGTCTGTTGCTTACGGATGAACAGAAGGCAAGGAACAAAGACCTGAGGGTGGAGCAGAAGGATCCTCGCGTGACTATTTCCCTGCCACCCCTAACAGAGCCCCGAAGATTCCAGATGCATGAGGCTCGGATGTATGGAAATAGCGACAGACGTGACTATCTCGAGGCACGAAAGGATGAGAGAAGATCCTATCGGGATAATCGATATGGTACATCCCCTAATCCATCCCGAGAACTGGCTCAACAGTTGGATACCCCACAATCAAGACGCTCGGTACAGAATAAAGATCCCCGAGTGACACTAATCGATTCACAACGTACCATCTTTGAGATACGTCATGTACCTGACGGAAGTACAAGGAAAGGTTCTGGCCTTCTTGTTGTGCACTCCAAAGAATCCGACGCAGAGAAAGCAAGGAAAGAAAAAGGAAAAGCTCGCATAACAGTGACTCCCAAAGAAGCGGAAAGGAATAGGAGATAGTCAATATTGGGCCAGAGTATTGGAACTTTATCAATCAGAGAACCAAGCACAGTTGCGTTCCCAATCGGGCCCTCTGTTTCTGCAACTTCTGCCGGTGGAAAAAGCACAGAAGCTGCTGAGAGAGATGCCAAAATGACTGATGCTGCAAACGGAGAGCTTACTGAAGCTGATGCGGAAGAGTTTCTTACAGGTTTGGAGGAACCACTGATGGATGAACATATGCTGAAAAATGATGACCTTCTTGGCGAGAAGATGGACCCGGAAGCAGAACAGATATAAGCTATATCTCAACTATCCCCAACCTCTGCTCAAGTGCCAACTCAAAGGAAGACAGCACAACTGTCCGAAACTGCAGATCAGTCAAACAAGAGATCTAAGCAAAAAAAAAAAAAAAAAGCTCAGGACCTAGGAAGCGAGCTCCTATCCCTTCGGAGGTCAAAGGTGCGGCTGCGTCAAGGAAGCTACACCCGCTACGAGCCAATGCATCTCCCATGAAAAAACAGAGATCAGGGATACAATCTCCTTCGTTGATCCCCTCTCAAAATGTCCCTCGGAATGAGGTGTTCCCCTCTGCTGTAAGCAAGAAAATTTCTGACAAATCCGGTTCGGTGGTATCCCAGAAACCACCCAGTAAAAAGATATGAAGACAATAGCATGGAATTGTCAAGGTGCAGAAGCTGATCTTACCAAATACCACCTCCAAGAGCTGCACTGCTTTTTTACACCTGCTTTTCTTTTTCTTTCAGAGACAAAAAACAATTTTACTTTTATGCAATCTTTACAAACTTCTTTTGGTTATGAAAAGCTTTTCACCGTGGAGCCAGAGGGCCAAAGCGGTGGACTAGCTCTTTTTATTTTGATTCTTATTCTGTTACTGTTCTATCCTCCTCGAACCGTATGATTGACATTGAAGCTGTGATGGAGGGAAAGAAGGTTTTTATGGTGATCCGGTTACCAAACACTGAGGGAAGGTATGGGAATGTCTCGAACAAATGAGCATGCCGAGGAAAGGAAATTGGTTGATGGCAGGGGACTTTAATGAGATTATAAGCAACCAAGAGAAACGAGGGGGTAGAAGAAGAGGCGAGTCATCCTTCTTGGACTTCCGTAAGATGCTTGATAATTGTGGTATGATTGAATTTCCTTTTACAGATAATCCCCTCTCATGGGTGGGATATAGAGCTTCTGGAAAAGTCCAATGCCGCTTGGACAGGGCCATTGGTAATGAAGATTGGCATCAATCCTTTTCCCACACGAATGTGGAGTACTTAAAACTTTGGGGATCTGATCATAGACCGGTGCTAGTAAATATCTTATCTAAGGAGGCCAATGCACGACGAATCCTGATAAGGCTCCTGGCCCGGATGGGATGACTAGTCTCTTTTACCAACGGTTTTGGGAGACCACAGCGATAGATGTCTCAACCAAACAAATATCTGCTTGATACCAAAAACCGAACGACCAAGAGACATGACCGAGTTTCATCCGATCAGCTTATGTAATGTAAGCTACAAGATCATATCTAAGATACTAAGCAATCGTCTGAAGAGATGTCTCCCGAAGTTGATATCGGAGACGCAATCAGCCTTTGTGGCTGGAAGGCTTATTACGGATAACATACTAATAGCACAAGAGGCTTTTCATGCTCTTCGTACAAACCCTATGTGTAAGGCGAAGTTTGTAGCAATAAAATCAGATATGAGTAAAGCATACGATCGAGTAGAATGGGGTTTTCTTGAAGCATTGATGCTAAAACTTGGTTTTGCTGCTACATGGGTCCAATGGATAAAGACGTGTATTAGCTCTGTTTCTTATCAAGTGCTGATAAATGGAGAAACTAAAGGAAACATAACTCCTACAAGAGGGCTCCGCCAAGGTGATCCTCTCTCTACCTTCCTCTTCATCATACTGACGGAAGCCCTTATTGCACAACTGAAGGGGGCGGAGGAGGCAGGGAAGATAACCGGGCTCAAGATAGCATGAGCCTGTCCGTCGGTATTTCATTTATTGTTTGCGGATGACAGCTTATTCTTTTGCAAAGCCGATGTCCTGCAATGTGCAGAGTTGATGAGGATAAATTAAATGCTATCGTTTAGCCTCAGGACAACAACTAAACACAACCAAATCTTCCATATTTTTTTGTAGCAAGGTCCCACCGGACCTAAGGACGGCTCTCAAAAACGCAGTCGGTATTCACCAAGAAGGAGGCAAGGGGACGTACCTTGGACTGCCGGAGAAGATAAGTGGCTCCAAGAAACAAGTTTTTGCTTTTGTCCAAGATTGACTTAATCAGCGTATCAACTCTTGGTCGGCCAAACTTTTGTCAAGCGCTGCCTACATATGTAATGTCCTGTTTCTTGCTCCCACAGGGGATCATTAGGAAGTTGCATAGTGCAATCTCTAATTTTTGGTGGAGCAATAGACAAAACAGCAGAGGCATTCACTGGATAGATAGCATGGGAGAAAATCTGTCTCTCTTTTGACAAGGGAGGATTAGGGTTTAGAGACCTAAAACTCTTTAATCTCGCGCTACTTGCGAAGCAATTATGGAGAATTATACATCATCCATCTTCCCTTCTGGCGAGGATCCTAAAAGGGCGCTATTTTCGTAACTCTACGGTCCTGGATGTAGAGAAATCGAATGTGCCTTCCTATGGTTGGACCAGCATGTTGGCGGCCAAGGATCTCGAGGAAGATGACGAAGTATGGCCATCACTGGCCTCAGAGTTTGATGAATACTCTTTTTTAAGCTCCTTATTCCAAACTTTTTCAGTTGTTTTTATTTCTCGGTCTGTAAACCTCCGTGCTCTTTCGAAAGAGGCTCGAACACGAGGATGTTCTTTTCCCCATGTAAACTCTGTTATCCCGACTAGTATGGTCCCTGCGATCATCCAATTCGGTACGGTTTAAGTTATCTATGGAGCTTTCGACGTCAAAAAAATAAAAAATAATAATGTTATCTTATTTATCGTTTCTCTTAAAAAATTAACATGGTATAGCACGATCACAAATCAAGTCTTTAAAATTTTGCAGTGACTAAATCATGTGTTGGAGACCCACCAAGAGAAGGTGCCTCGGTGGTCCTATCACCATTCTTAGTCCAATGACGTAATGAAGATGAAGCTTGAAGTCCAAGTGTATTGGGTCGCTACAAATTTACGAAATGGAATGCAAGCAAGATCAGAGAACAGAGAGGTCTTAAATAAAGAGCAAGAAGCATTGCTTTTGTTTAAACATACAAAAATGTGAAGATGAGGATAAAAATCATGAGACGCAATTTTTGAATTTTTTTTACAGATTTGTTTGATCAGACAGAGACAAATTTAAAACACATTTTGACGCGTCAATGACCAATTTCTAAATCTACCCAAAATAATTCTCTTTTAGTTCACGCAAACAATGTTTTTCTCACACACTCACCAAGAACCCTATCTCTCATCTTTCCCAAGAAGCTATGAATCATCAACTTAACCAAGTAGCCTTACACAGCTTTACTCTTTGAATCTGCATCTTTCTTCTTCTCCGTTTCATCATCTTTCTTCTTCTTGTACCGAGCAACATACTTCTGGTACTCCTCAAGCTCATTCTCCAACTTCTCTATGAACTCACTCGTATGTTCAAGCGACTGCTCATACCGATATTTCTCCAAAGCCTGTCCTTTCATTCACTTTTGTCAGAAGAGTAAAAACAAACACACACCAAACATAAAATATCTGGATGATTCATCATATACCTTATCTTTAGAGAGTGTATCAACAGGAGACATCACTTGTGGTCTCACATAGTTTTTCCCACGGTACAACACAATGGTGTTGTGAGGTTTAACATCGATCACAATGCCTTTGCTTAGTCTAGCAAGCTCTTCTGCATACTCATGAATCTGCCCCGGTTTGTTGCAGGGCTTGCAAATAACTTTAACAGTCTCATGCTTCTTCCAATGGAGGTGCATATTCAGAACCACACCTCCAAACACTCCTCGTCTTCCCACAAGGACAAAGTTCTTTCTCTTTTCTCCTGTACGTTTTAGGTAATGCTGCTCTTCCTCTGTCAATGTTTCTGGATCGTAAGGCTCCGCTGGTGATTTCGGGACATCGTACTTCCTCAGTTTTTCAAGCAACCATTCTTCTTTCCTCTTGGCCTGTACAAATTCAGATTGATAGAGTCGCAAAGAGGAGAAACACACAAAGTCAAGATCTTGGATACATTTCAGAGCTACTAACATGTTTCATTGACTAAACACATGATGGAAAGATTCACAATATTGGAGTTTCTCGAGATTCTTGAATGAACAACATCATGAACACATAATGAAAAAGATCTAGCCTTTCGAGGTTTGCAAGAAACATAACTAAATTGGAGTTGAGTCAATGAAAAGATGAGCAAACTACAAGTAAAGAATATGAAACTAATATCAATAAAGATGTAACCTTTTCAAGCTTGTATCGAATCCGAACTTCAGGGTTTGGAGAATTCATCTTCTTCTTGGCCTTTAGACGATAGAATCTTAACTCATTCACTTTAGCCTTTCTCGACGATTTTGCCCGTTTCCATTTCTTCTCTGTCCTCATAGGCACGCTTCTATTCTCAGTGACATTGTTGAAAGAGAACCTCACCACATTATCATCTGTTCTTAGCTCTACGGTGGAATTACTCATGTAACGTCTGGTATACTCGAATACACTCTGCCTTGACGCTTGGAAGAGATCAAAAGAAGCTGATTCGTTTGGAACTTGTACAAAAGGTCTCTGCTTTGCATAAACGGAGTAATTAGGGGCCTGAATGTGAAGCAGGAAGACTCCAGAGGTCCTGCATAAACCCCTGAACATGTCTATAAGAACACATACAAGGAAAGCAAAACACTTTCAAGTTTCCAAAACAAAAAGCACAATGGACGAAAAGAAAAGCCACAAAATTGATGAGGAAAAGCTCTTCAATAGCTCGATTCAAGCGGAAACAAGACTCTGGAATACATTTATTTACCATCTGGGATTCCTGAGAAATCGATTAGTGATTCCTTTGGCATAACTCGAAGCTAACATCATGACATTCTGTGAATTACTTGTTGGGGGAAATGTGAGCTTTTCAATAACCGGAATGGACCGGTTGGTTCAACTCGGCCAAACTTGTGGGGCGACCGGAGAAACGGCAAAATCGTGAAATTGACGGCGATGGCCACGGCGAACTAACCTCCGTGCTCGAAGAGAAAGCTAGGGTGCAGAGTTTGAAAGGATTATGATGAAGTATGTCGGTTTGATAAAACCGGTTGGTCAAATGTTTCAATTTTATATTTTTAATCCGAGCGCGCGGCTGTAATGCCATTTTTAAAGAAAAGTCGATCTGAGCTGCCATGGCCGAGTCTAATGCCATGTACGGATGGAAAGGGGAAGGAAAATTACTCTTTCATCCTTAATGAAAATGAATCGAGCGATTGAAATTGAAATTGAAATTGAAATCGAGCTATCGACATCGAGAAAGACACGAAATCGATTTCAGCGAGCTCGCGAAACCGGGAAAAAAAAAAAACCGAGAGCTGAAATCTTTTATCCGTTGATTCCGCGATTTGAGAGGAGAACTCCGATTTCAACGAGCTGCTCTTCCAGTGATTCGTCGACATGCGACTGGAGCTCTGGCCTGAATTCGAGCTCCAATCCGCCATTAATTGAGGTGAATGTTTCTTCACCTGATTCGAGCTCAAGCTGCGCCCGTGAGTGACATCGATTTCGTCGACATCCGACTGGAGCTCCGGCCTAACATCGATTTCTTCTTCTTCTTCCGCATTCTAACATCGGTTTCTTCCTTGCTCCGCCATTGTCGTAGCTCCGCCATTAATTGAGGTGAATGTTTCTTCTTTTGTTTGGGAATATGAAAAATAAGGGATCTTGGCTTGCAAATTGCTTCATTTAGTATGCACATTGGGTTGGCATCCATGTATTTTCGATGGATTAGTCTTTAAGTTCACTAATTTGCAGAAGTAGGACAACCAGTACAACTGGTACAACTGATAGGTATAGGACAACTGGTACAAATAGTACAACTATGTATATTGTGTTATTGCTGATTGATAGTTCTCATTATATTTTCAGCGAGAATGACCTTCAACCCAAACGTACATTTTGAGTATGGAGGTTGCTATTTACGAGGCGAGGAGGGGCTGAAATGGTTAACAAGAAATCCATCATGCGCTATACCGTTTAAGACCTCATCTGCGCATGAGATAACATACTCGGCTTTAGTGGATAAGATATTGAAGAAGATTGCGATAGTTGGAGCTAACCCGCAGCTGAAACTGAGTTACATTCCGTTGGTAAATAAACCTGTGATAGAGTCATATATTTTTGATGATGATGACTTACATGCTTATCTGACGACATTGGATAAAGAGGGACTTAGGTCTGTGTTGCATGTGGAGGTAATAAAAGGTTTGGAAATAAATGAGAGGAGCGACCATCTTTCCAGAACAGAGGCAGTAAGTTCTTTTGGTTTGAATTATGATGAACCGGTTGCAAATGGCAATGGTGATGATGATGTTCAGAATTCTGGTATGCTTATAATTTATAGAGCGCACACAGAAGGAGAAGAACATAGGCCGCCCATTATCGAAGAGGTGATATCTGCTGATGTCGAGAAGGTGGTCTCTGGTGATGGTAATGAAAATGGTGAAAATGGTGCGTGTGGCGAATCTGATGGTGTGCATAACCATGCTGAAAATGGTTTGGATGGAATGCATGAATTTGTTGACCTACCACGTTCTGTAGAAGAAAGACAATACGTAGAAGAATGGGAGGATGGTACGGGTCTTGTAATAGGTCAGGAATTTTGTTCTAAGGAGGCATTACAAGATTTGGTCGACCGAGCTTCCAATAAGAACTGTTTTGGGTTCCATACTTATAAATCAGATCCAGGCCGACTTATTCTAGAATGTCGTCAAAAGAGTATAGGGTGTAAGTGGTATATACGAGCTACAAAGTTTAAGGGATCAGGTTTTTTCACTGTTAGAGTATACAGAAAGATGCATACATGCTCTCGGGCTGCTCAGAGTAGCAGCATTAGTAGAAGGAGAGGTACCCCACGATTAGTAGCATCTGTTCTGTATGAAGACTATCCTGGTCAATTCGACACACCAGCTCCGAAAAATATCGTTGGTATTGTTCAACGCAGAGTTGGTTTGAGTGTGTCCTACTCCACCGCCTTGAGAGGGAAACGCCTAGCTGTTAATGATGTCCGAGGCACTCCAGAAGAAGGGTATTTGATGTTGTATTCTTATCTTTACATGTTGGAGAAGGTAAATCCTGGGACAGTGACAAGTGTTAAATTGGATAGAAATGATCAGTTCCAGTACTTGTTCATTGCCTTGGGCGCTAGCATCGAAGGGTTTCGATCGATGAGGAAAGTGATAGTTGTGGACTCAACATTTCTGAAGACTGTTTATGGAGGACAACTCGTATTTGCCTCAGCACAGGACCCTAATCATCACCATTACCCTATTGCGTTTGGTGTGATTGATGGTGAGAATCATGCTAGTTGGAATTGGTTTCTTGGAAAGCTGAAAACAGTTATTCCGGATGATCATGAATTGGTTTTTATGAGTGACAGACATAAAAGCATAATTCATGCAGTTGCGAATGTTTATCCCAAGTCACAACATGGACATTGTATATGGCATCTGTCTCAAAACGTGAGAGGTCAAGTCCAACATAAGGTAAACAAAGATCTTGTTGCTCAAAAATTCATCCATTGCGCTCATCTTTATACTGTGAATGAGTTCGAGAAAGAGTATGATGATTTCAAGAAGATGTTTCCTTCTGCCCATAAGTATTTGGTTGATAGTGTAGATTTGGATAAGTGGGCTAGGTGCTACTTTAAAGGCGAGAAATATAATTTAGACACCAGCAATACTTGCGAGTCTCTGAACAGCGTGTTTAAGAAGGAAAGGAAGTTGCATCTGTTACCAATGATTGATGCAATTGTTGATAAAATGGCATTTTGGTTTAACAAGCATAGGAAAGAATCTGCGTCATTGCCGGAGACAAAGGTAGTTGTGCCTTTTGTTGAGAACATGTTGCATGATAGATGTCCCATTGCTACTTGTTTGACTGTGGGTGAGCTAAACAGCTTCCAGCTTGAGTACAGCGTTATTGGTAATGATAGGATTACTTATCTGGTGGATTTAGAGAAAAAAAGTTGCTCCTGCAGATGGCTTGACATAGACAAGTATCCGTGTGTCCATGCGATAGCCGCAGTCATGGCAAAGATAAGAAAGGGTGGGAGGAGATCGAATATATCTATATACGATATGTGCTCCAAATATTACTTGATTGAGACGTGGGCATTGGCATATCACAGGACAATTTATCCAGTGCCGCATGTATCTACTTGGAGTATTCCTGAGGATATACTAAAATTGTACGCCTTACCTTATGATTACGACAAAACGAAAGGAAGAAATCAAGAAGAACGGTATCCATCAACCGGAGAAAGTCGCAAGAAGAAGAAGAAGACAAGTAACAAGTCTCAACGTAATATAGACTTGGGTAAGTGGTTCAAGCCTGTGCATAGCAGTGGTACCTAAGTGAGAGCTCTCCTTAAGTCTTGTTTTTATGTGACAGAGTATCAACAATTATGTGTTTATGTTTGTATTGGTGACCATGTTTTTGTATGAACAATTAAGTGTTTATGTTTGTGCTTCTTCTTAGGTTTATTTATGAAAAATTATGGTAGTCACTTTTGCTTTAATGTACGACAAGGTTCAACTGCGTACAAATTTGAGCAACTACGAGTTTTATTGGGTTCTACCATTGTGTGTTCAAATGGATTCAAATGGGTTCAAATGGGTTCAAACGCTGGAGGTGCTCACTGAAATTATTATGAATCTGGACATAATTGTGTGTTCCCATTCATTCGGTTCAACTGTCACCTGTTGGTTTAACTTTGGTTTAGTGTACACTCAAATAATATTTTTTAGTAAACGATGGGAAATAATTATGGAAATCGACCAACTAATGACTTTAAACACAAGCTTTCCATATACTAAAACATTAATAATGAGGATATGATGCAATTTATAGTTTTCTAAAACAAAGTAATGTTTAGACATTAACCAAGACTTACAACATAAGGAAAACATAGGCATTGTTATATTATTATGAAGAGAATTTACGAAAATGTTATGTTATAAATATCTAATGGAACATAAATGTTTATATTGGCATTATAAGTCCTAAATGAATTGGTTCAACTCGAAATCAAAGGTTTATTATATGGTTCAACTTGAAATATAAGAAAATGGTCAATGTTCAACTATTGTCGATTTTGGTTCAACCCTTATCTTGGGTACAAATACGTTCTAAAATAACCAGCGAGATGGTCAATGCGCCGCCGGCGGGAGATTTAAGAGGGAAATTAAATTCTAAAATAATTCGATTTACATTAGTTTCTTAGTTTCTTAGTTTTCATATTTTCTTTCTTTTCCGAAGAGAGAGGTTTCTTTCAAGAGAGAGAGCGAGCAGAGAGCTTTTCTTTCTAGAGAGAGAGACCTTTCGAAAGATCTAGAGAGAGAGGAGAGAGAGATTTCTGGGTTCCATTTGCAGTCGATTTCAGTCCTCCAGGTTCCAATTAAGGTTCGGCTCCTCGTAGATCTATGTAGAACAACTATTTCAGTATTAGGTCATTTTCCATTTTTCGTAATCTGAATCATTGTTTCCAATTCGAATTCTTGTTACAAGGGAATGGGTCCTCACAGTTGGGTTGCAACGTCTTCCTCCTCCTCGGAGTCTTTAGATCCATGTCTCAAAGCAGATGGTGAATACGGAATGCCCAAGCAGTGTTACTGCGGTGGAGACGTTTTTCTTGAGACGTCTCACAAAGCAGAGGATCATGGAAGGAGATACTTCACTTGCCGCAACCGTGATGTGAGTTTTAAGTTTTTTTTTTCAGTGTCTTGATGTTGCACAAAATTCAGATATTGATGTTGTTTCCAATATCTCCCAATATTGTGGACTGTAGCAAGAAGGGTATCATATTCGCAAATGGTGGGATAATGTGATCCATGATGAAATTGAAATCTTGCACTCTGACATCAGAAGTCTGACCGAGAAATCCCAAAGCTGTGGAAAAGCAGAAGAAGCACTTACAGATATCACTACCCTCTGGACCGACCTGTGTGTGGCGGAAAGGGCTATTGCGGATGTGAAGGGAGATTTTGTGGAGATGAAAGAGGGTTATGCGAAGATGGAGGCGTTGGTTCGTGATCTTAACAAAAAGCAGACAACTGTGGAGATTACATTTGTGGTTGCTGCATTTGTTATGTTCCTTGGTCTCTTCATAATTTGGTTTAAGTAACTGCAATCTAACTGCTCGGATGATAAAGACTTATGTTTCTCTGTTTTAAAAACTTTGTTTTGGCGGATTAAGGCCTCTGTTTTTCAAACTTTGTAAGAGGTCTTGCGTTTATGTTATGCCTTAGTTTATGGAAATGAGTTTAGTAATGTATATGGTACTTATGTTATGTGTATTTCGTATTACCTTGCAACTATTATATTTACGACACTTGAACTATTTTTTATGTCTTAGTGAAACTAAGTAAAACCAAGTTATATTAACTCGTCTTAGTGAAACTAAGTCGAACCAAGTTATACTAAATATACTCGTCTTAGTGAAACTAAGTAAAACCAAGTTATATTAAAAATACTCGTCTTAGTGAAACTAAGTCGAACCAAGTTATACTAAATATACTCGTCCTAGTGAAATCAAATCATTCTGCGATTCCACAAACACAACCACTAAGTTGATAAACAAGTTCACAAACACAACCCAAAATCATGCTTCCGTTTGGACCCATACCTCCTCACTCTTTCTTCTTGCCTTTACCTTTGCCTTTACCTGCGGCTTTCTTATTTTCTGCGGCTTTCTTCTTTTCTGCGGCCTTCTTCTTTTCTGCGGCTTTCTTCTTTTCTGCGGCCTTCTTCTTTTCTGCGGCTTTCTTCTTTTCTGCGGCCTTCTTCTTTTCCTTTCCTGCTCCACCGTGGTTCTTCTTTCCAGGCACATAAGGACTACACTTCGCAGCTGACGGCTTACCAATCCTCTGAGGCCGTTCCTTCCTCTCTACTCCAGATCTTTTCAACCTTTTTTTCGGCGGTTCTTCATCCTCTTCTTTCTCTTCCTCCTCCGAAGCAGTCTCACCAGCCTCTTCTTTCTCTTCCTCCTCCGAAGCAGTCTCACCAGCCTCTTCTTTCTCTTCCTCCTCCGATGCAGACTCATCACCATCCTCCACACCAAGCGCACCACCTTCCTCATGCTGGTGATCCTCCTCAAGAACGTTTTCCATTTCCTTAGTCCCCTCAGCTTCAACACGCTTATCTACAACATCATATATAAATGTTACATAAACATACAATCCATCATAATCCACCATAATTAAGTTTAACTTTGTTACCTTTCACGGCCCCAGCCTCTTCTTTCTCTTCCTCCTCAGATCCAAGTTCCCCAGCCTCTTCTTCCTCCTCCTCCTCGGATCCAAGTCCACCAGCCTCTTGCTGTTGATCCTCCGCACCAAGCGCACCACCTTCCTCTTGGTGGTGATCCTCCTGAAGAATGTCTTCCATTTCATCAGCCCTTACAGGTGTTCCATCATGTCTAATAACACTTGGCCCACCGGAAATCGGCTCACCGTCACCGGTTACATTTGTGGCTGGAATAGGACTTACCAAAGAACTACTTGCTCCTGTCTCTACAGCTTTGCCTCGCAGCTCCTTCACAAATCTCTCAACATCTACAAGTCTCTCATTCCAACCACCAACCATTTCTTTTATTTCCTTTCCCACTGCCTCCATTCTGTCCATCCTCTCCGTAATTTGCTTTATTACTCCCTTCAGCTCTAGGATTGATGCACTCGTTTCAGGATCTTCTCTAGTGACTTCATCTTCATATACATCCTCGGTAATACCTCTACCAGCCAAATCCACCTCGTATAAAGATTCCCACCATAACTTCTTCTTCTGAACGATTAGATGGTTTCTCCAACCCTCAACAATAGGATCCAAATAACCTATGCCATCATCACATCCAGGGTCGATGATGCGCTCCATCAGAGATTCCTCATCTGTGGTAGGTTCCAAAATGCTAATGATATCCTGCGAATATGAAAACAATTTTAAATTACCAAATCTAGCTTAACTAAGATACTAAAATAACCACATATGGGAGATAACACTGACCTTGCTCCTTCCAATCGCCTCATTAATGTCTTCCAAAGGATATCCTTTCATATGAGTGTCTTTGAACATGTGCTTGCATAACCTCGGACATTCCTTCTCTGCGTCTACACTCACTCGGAAGGTCCGTCCAAGCTCAGGGATACACTCAAATGCAAAAGCCTCAAGAGGAAGAATGAAACCAGAAAAACACCATGTATCTCCCTTCTTCACGATGCCTCTCTTGAACTTCTTCATGATTTTCTTCACTTCGGCGATGCAATCATCAAAGGTATAGCGGCCCCATGGAAAAGTTTCACACAACTTCAAATCATCGACAATTTTCAGCAGAAACGGCTCTATGTACCCTTCAATCTTAGACTTCGCTTTCAACACATTGCTCAAAACATACAAGAGCGCCATCTTCTTCTTGTTTACACTGCTCTTCATTGTAACTAGTTTCTTTTCCACATCTGCGATTGTTATCCTCCTAGACCCTTGAAACCACCTCTCCACAAACTTATAATCCCCTTTTTCCTTATCTTTCAAATCGTGGTAGTTACTCGGGTAATCATGGCAATCTAATCCACTTAACAGCGCATGCTCTTTGATAGAATACCTAATCGGTACTCCATTTACCACAAACCACAGCTCATTCTCCTTCTCAGTCCAAGCATGATGAAGTAGTAGCATCCAAAGTCCTTGTGATTTGCGGTTTGGCTCCTCGGCGATGTGAAATATATGCTTCAACTGAGGATGCGATAAGAAAAACTCCAATTCATTAGGATACTTCTTTATCTCACTCACTGTATCCTTCACATAGCATCTCGATGCTATCTTGCAACTATTCCTATATTGCTTTGGACTGAAGTAAAACTTCTCTGGTGGCAGTGGTAGAGATTCGCCTTCATCACGCTGCCAAGTCAACTGTATTGCCATAAAAAATTGAACCATTCATATTTAGTTGACCCATGTAAAACAACGTTGAACTTACAAATACCTAGTTGAACATAGTGAAACCTACGTAATCTCTCTTCACCTACATTGTACTTCTACCATGAACTTACAAATATCTAGTTGAACATAGCGAAACCCTACGTAATCTCTCTTCACCTACATTGTACTTCTACCATGAACTCCAAAATTCAACCATTCTACATTCTCAACGTCAATCTGAAAGTAATAAAAGGTGTAAGTAAATGTGTACAATACCAGAAGAATCTTATCGGTTTCTTCGTGACCCGAAGACAAATCTTCTTCTTCTTCTACGGTTTTCTCTGGCACTCCAGATTGGGGATTTTCTGAATGATCTGATTGGGGATGATATGACTCATAAATTCCTCGAGTCTTGCTTTTTACCTTCGCCATTATCTAACTACAAACAAAAACGAGCCGACATCGTTAGAAAGATGGAAGAAGAACAATCCGACACAACAAAGAAAGCTAATCTTTTCGATTTTCGCTTACCGACGAGAAATTTGTAGATGCCAAAACAGGGAGTAAGAGAAGTTTGTTAGGAATTTGAGTTTCGAGATCGAAGAAATTAAAGGAAAAGCTTCACTTCTTTCCGTTGAGGATTCAAAATCGCAGAGGAAACCGAAGAGACGCGATCGAAGTTTTGAAATTTCGATTTTTTACTCTGCTGTAACGCGAGGAAAAAAAGTAAATTTAGGGTTGGATGGTTTCGGGTCGGGGCATTCTATTCGGATGGATAAAACCCTGGTTGGGTTGGTAATTACGACGATTTTTGTTGGCAAAACAGGTATTTACTCTATTTCCGTATTAAAAAAAATCGAAAAGAAATTAATTTTTAGAAGAATGGCACAGCAGCTCCATTCTTCGCAAGATATGGCATAATAGCCATTCTTTCTTTTAATCCAAACATAATGTGATTCTGATTCTTTTCGACCAATACAATCACTGATTCCATTGACATTCATCAGGAAGAAGAGAAAATCTAGTCTGATCAGAACAATAGTCATAATTCATGTACTTGTGTCTTGCATTTTCGTAAGCCTTCTGCTCCGAAACGCTTAATCCAACATACTTTCCAGTGT
The DNA here is from genome assembly GCA_026724425.1 of Erythrophleum ivorense. Taxonomy (NCBI): domain Eukaryota; kingdom Viridiplantae; phylum Streptophyta; class Magnoliopsida; order Fabales; family Fabaceae; genus Erythrophleum; species Erythrophleum ivorense. The sequence goes on from JAIUCV010000084.1 coordinate 2,810,393, forward strand.
TCCACCAATATGTTGATGATCCACAACCACGAGCATTGAGACCATCGACGTGGCAACCTGATTCAGAAAAACCTTGAAAATGGGCTTTAAAAGGAGCATAGGCCCAATTGATCTTGGCCTTTCCACCTTCGGTTGCCCATTCCTCGCCGTTCCACAAACTGCTCACCACTTGCATGGGTTTTGTTGGGTATTTCGTGCCTTTCGTGTTGTTTTTGAACACTCTTATTGGGATATTGTCCACGTAAAACCTATTATCCAATCGATCATGTTTTTAAAAATAATTAAATGAATATGATACGAGTATTCTTCTTCATGATATGACACATTTTTAAGTGTTTACATGTGTTAAAAATAATTATATAGTTTACAAGATATAATAAAAATTCTACTCTTCATATATAGTCAAAAATTCTGTCTACTAAACATAAACTTATTAGTAATTTTCTCTTAAAAATTAATGTATAAACATATTTTTCCCGATCAGATTTTATTAAGCTATATGCATGTGTGTATTAGCGAAAAAAAAAATTACAAAAACAAGATTCTTTATCAGTTTGTACAGTTGTACTTAATTCCTTTTTTTAAGCTAGTATTTATTTATGTACTCACCAAAGAAACATCAAAATCAAAAAGAATTTCAAATATAACACACAATTGAGTTTCAAATTGGTTTATTCGAGTTTTAATAATTATGTTAACCGCATTGTGCTTAGTATAAAAATAAACTATTCCGGTTGATTTTTTTTTTGTATCCAATCTATTTATAAAACATATTCGAAAAGTGTATATGGCAATGCGTGAAGAGAACGTACACAATATGGTATGGGTTCCAGAGAACTCCATAAGCGTGAAAATCTTCTGTGGGATCAAACCAAAGAACAAATCTTTGTTCTCTATTTCCTTGACCTTTCGTGAATACATTTGTCTGTAATGTTATTGGTTTCCCTTCTCTGTTCCCCAAGAATTCAAAGTCAACTTCATCTTGGATGTTTCCCTTTGAAGTCAACTATATAACCAATATGAAATTTTGACTTTCTTTATAACGTTAAATATTCAAATTGATGTACATGAAAAGGTTAGAAAAAAATACGAACGTAGAAGGCAGTTACGATGCCAGCAGAATCTTTTTCCGGCAGTTTGATTCGCATTTGAAAGAATCCTGATCCGTAGTGGTTTTTGGATTCAAAACCAGAACCTTGAGAAAATTAATGAACATTTAGTCTTAGACGTTATTCTGTAAGAAATAAAAATAAAAATCAACGGACCTGAAGAATGATCCATGGAGAGCTGAACTTCGTTGCCTTGGTTGAGTTTTAAGACATGATCTTGTCCCCATGTTACCACATAGTTCTTATCGAAACTTACTTCTTGGTTTATATTAATGTTTATAACTCCATGAACCCTAATGAACAAGAACAACACTAGAACAAAACCGAACATCGAAATATATTCCATGTTAGTCAAGTGAAACTCTTATGGTGAGCGTTTTCAATGAAGTAAAGATCTTTAATACTTATAGTCAAGTATAGCAATGGGCTAATTTTGTTATCTAATAGGTTTTGCGTATGTCAAATGCCTTTACAAAACTTTATAAGGAATTTAAATAAATGAATGAAAGACATTTCCGTATATATATAACTGATTTAAGTATAATACATATATATATATATATATCCGTTTATCATTTATATATATATATATATATATATATATATATATATATATACGACAAGTTTCTTGATTTAACATCTAATTTTTAAACTGTGTAATGATATATTTTCACTCATCGCATGACAAATAAGTTTATAGAGATAGTGGCCAGATTTAATGACATGTAATTATGACGACGCCATATCATGGCTCCTAAAAGTCTTCTGTTAGCACTTCCAAGTTTCAATACTTCACTCAATCAAAATCGTTCCACATTCTGATGGTTCCTCATAATCCCATCAAAAATTGTTATCAAACATTTCTCTATGGCACTTTTCGGTATATCCGTATATGACGCATTGACGCAATCCAATTCACTAAGAAAGAAACATGTTGATTTGTGTTGTGACAAAAGTTAAAAATTATAGAGAAAACTGTAATATTTTCCCCTTTTTGTTGGTATATTATCTTTAAAAATATGAAAATAACAAAATTAGTTTTGGGTAGGAATATAAATATAATATACCCAAAGTTCGTGCTTCGTGAATTGGTTTTTCTAACACTCTTTATGGCTCAAGAAACTCTTTGTTTGTTCAATTTCAAGGCTTGTGCTCTTTTAAATTCTAATGCTTATCGTGGCTTTCTCCGTGAGACAATTTCTCCTCTTTGCTTTGTGCTAATTTGATGATAACAAAGGGCTAAGTGTATTATATCTTCGGATAATCAAAAATCAATAAAAAGACAAATACTAAGAATTTGATAATTTGAATTTGGAATTCACCTTACCTGACAACAAATCAAATCCCATCTTCTAATTCAAAACTAAGCCTTCATCACAAACTTAATCCCTTAATCTGGCTTGTAAAATGAAAAAAAAAAATTAGTATAACAATCAAAAGACTAGATAGAAACAGTGTTAGTCCATTGTTTTGCGATGGCCTAAGAAAATTTAGATATAGTACATTTTCCGTGTATCATCCACAATCTCAAATAGTAATAATACTAGAAAAATTTACACTAAAACTTAATAAAACAAGCTCAACTCCATAAATCGTTTGTAAGAAAAGAATTAGACAAATAATTTATTTGCAAACAGGGTTGTCATGAGTCCTTTGTTGAGAAGTAGGCTGCCAAAAAACTTTATTTGCAAATAATTATTAATCACAATTTTGGTGACAACTTAATCATCAAAATTTCTTTTAATTATATTTATACTATTTTGGTGACAACTTAATCATCAAAAATCTTCACAATCATAGAAATAATTCACCAAAATGTCTTTTACTTATACTCACAAAGTTACAATATTTCTGAATCTTTCAGATGAAAATAGAACATTTACATAACTCTAATTCCAACCTCCGTGGGATCAAAGCCAGTACCCAATGCGAAACAATCATGAAGCAACAGAGAGATGCAATAACAACAACAACAACAACAACAAGAATCTGAAAGCATTACCCAAAGTGGTCCAGTCGGTTACATCAATCGAAAGTGAGATGGCTAAGAGGCCGCGAGGTAGACCCGCTGGATCCAAGAACAAACCGAAACTGTAAAGTAAATAAGAGCTAATGGGAAAACTTGATGATCTTAGTGATCGTAGGCAACTGCCTTATATACACATTACAATTTACAATATCATAGATAGACTTGACTTTGGTTCCTATCCATATCTCTAACTACACTTAATCCTTATGACGCCATAATTAGGTAATACTAAGACACTTAGGATAGAACCTTCTAGACACTCCCTTTAACAGAAACCACCGATCATTGTGACTCACGCCAGTCAAAATTCCCTCAGAGCCATGCCGTTGAGATCAGCTCAGGTTCTGACATTTGCGAGACTTTATCAGATTTCGCAAGAAGGAAACAGAGAGGTCTTTGCATACTAAGTGCAAATGATTGTGTTACCAATGTGACAACCACTAGCTTCATCAGGAGCTATTGTTACATTTTACGGACGTTTCGAGATCCTCTCATTGCTTGGATCAATATTGCCTCCACCAGCACCACTTGGGATCAGTACTGGTTTGACCATTAACTTAGCAGGGTCTCAAGGGCAGGTCGTTGGTGGAGGAGTGGTTGGCGGGCTAATCGCGTCTGGTCCTGTTGTTCTCATGGCTGTCTCTTTCATGAATGCTGTTTTTGATCGTCTACCTATTGATGACGATGAAGCTGTATCAATGCAAAACCAGCAATACTACCAGAATGGAAAATCTCGTCCTTTAGATGACATTCATAGACTGCCTCAAAACCTGCTCACTAATGGAAACTCAAGTTGTGTTATTTACTCTTGGGGACCTGCGAAACCTTAACACTACTCTCTAATCTACATGTTTATGATGGGTACTTTCATGACCAATGCAAAAAGTTTAGTACGCCTATCGCCATGAACATCATAGTCTATTTCCTTAGTTCGAATGATAGTAACATATTACCTATAACATATTGAATAAAATATCGAAAAATATCGCCATGATTCATCTATCTTAATTATGGTGAAAGAAGATGATACCTTATCCTTTGATATTTTTCGTAAAGGAAACAAGCCAAGAAGATGATAATTATTATATTATTAAACTAATAAAAAAATGAAGATAAACCTGATCAGAAAAGTACTAAAGTTATGAGGCGAATAATGTATAGATCCAAAACGCAAAAAACAAATAAAGTTTAACGTGACTTAATCTAGGGTTAATAATATGATATAGGAAATAGGAAAAGAAAATAAACCAAATAAAAAAAGGGAAAATTGGCAATTTACCCCAAAAAAAACCTCTTCTTGTCCACATACACTTTCTCAAAGTGCTCTTGTCCTCTTGTACTTTTTTTTAGACATTAATCCTGTTTTACCCCTAAAATTGAATTTATTTTATCTTAATTTCTGTTTTTCGTTTTTGTTAACAAAGAAACATAATAAACCAAATAATTACAAAACAAAAATAACTCATCTTCTTCTCTCCTTCTCGCGACATCTCCGTCGTTCCTCTCACACAGCGGCGGTGACATCTCCGTCGTTCTTCTTGCCTCTTCCCCTCATCTTCCTCTCTCTCTTCGCCCATTTCATTCCTCCCCCATTTCTTTTTCTCTTCTCTCCTCCCCGATTTCTTTTTATCTTCTCCGTTCTCGTCCTCGCCGTGTTTCTCTCTTCGCCGTGTTTCAGCTGGGGTCCTCTGCGCGCATCGTCCTTCTTATCCGTCAATCACCTCCTTTAGTTACTCACAAGGTTAGTAGTATGGTGGTTCATCGATTAATCGATTTTTCCCTAAAACAATTTCGAGTTAGGGTTTGCAATTGAAGATTGGGGTCATGCAATTGGGGATTTTAAGACATGAAAACGGATTTCGGGTTTCTAAGACTTGAAAATCTGACTTTGGTTGCAACCTCTAGATTGATTTGGGGTTTTGGTTTGAGGTTTTCTATGATACCTTTGGTGTTTGATGCTTATGATACTTTTGTAATCTGTATGATTCGACTAGTTTGATTTGGAGTTTTTGCTTAGAATGATTTGGGGTTTCTGCATCGATGAATCTTCCTGCATATGTACTCTTACTGATGATCTCTCTGTTTTTTCACTTGTTTCCATATTCGTGTGGCTGCTTTCTGGTTGGTGTCTTCCTACAGCCACTGTTCTCCTCCTTAATCCGTGAGGAAGTCCGCCGTTCTCCTCTTTTGTCTGCTGGTTTTATCCTCAGCTTCTTTGACATTAAAGTGCTGGAGTTTTCTGCCACTTGAGGTAAAGGTTTCTGATTTAGTGTGTTTTTTTGGATTTCGTTTTCTGATATTGTTAGAATTCCTTTTCTTTACGAAAAATTGGAGATAGTGTTTGCAATTGATAGATTTCGTTACATGAAAATTGATTTGGGATTAGCAACTGTTTTCTTCTTGTTTGTTTTCTATCATTTGATCCATCTGCGTATTTGGTTCTTTTTTTTGTTACTTATCGAATCATTGGATGTATTGTTTGTTGAGTTAGGCTTATATGAATTGCATCACTCTTTGTTCCGAGGAATGACAAGCTTGTGAAGATAGATGGGAATTTGATTATTAATTCTATATTGGCGAGTGAGAAAGCCGTGGCTTTAATTCCTCATGTTTTGTTTTGCTTCTTTTTTTTCTTTTGATTTATTGTTTGCTGAGTTATGCTTCTGTTTTATAAGGTAACATTGATTTGATGTTAGCTGCAATGTCGTTCAAAATGCTAGTGGCTTTTGTGTTCATTAATTTTGTTGGAAAAATAGTCTCTTGCTGTGTTCTCCTATGACGTTTTTTAAAAAAAACTATGTGATATCTTTGTTTTTTTCTTGTATGTTTTCTAGGATAACTTTCATTTGATCAATCTGCATATGAGCTGCTTATTTTGTTACTTTTATAGTATTCCTGCATATGTACTCTTACTGATGATCTCTCTGTTTTTTCACTTGTTTCCATATTCGTGTGGCTGCTTTCTGGTTGGTGTCTTCCTACAGCCACTGTTCTCCTCCTTAATCCGTGAGGAAGTCCGCCGTTCTCCTCTTTTGTCTGCTGGTTTTATCCTCAGCTTCTTTGACATTAAAGTGCTGGAGTTTTCTGCCACTTGAGGTAAAGGTTTCTGATTTAGTGTGTTTTTTTGGATTTCGTTTTCTGATATTGTTAGAATTCCTTTTCTTTACGAAAAATTGGAGATAGTGTTTGCAATTGATAGATTTCGTTACATGAAAATTGATTTGGGATTAGCAACTGTTTTCTTCTTGTTTGTTTTCTATCATTTGATCCATCTGCGTATTTGGTTCTTTTTTTTGTTACTTATCGAATTATTGGATGTATTGTTTGTTGAGTTAGGCTTATATGAATTGCATCACTCTTTGTTCCGAGGAATGACAAGCTTGTGAAGATAGATGGGAATTTGATTATTAATTCTATATTGGCGAGTGAGAAAGCCGTGGCTTTAATTCCTCATGTTTTGTTTTGCTTCTTTTTTTTCTTTTGATTTATTGTTTGCTGAGTTATGCTTCTGTTTTATAAGGTAACATTGATTTGATGTTAGCTGCAATGTCGTTCAAAATGCTAGTGGCTTTTGTGTTCATTAATTTTGTTGGAAAAATAGTCTCTTGCTGTGTTCTCCTATGACGTTTTTTAAAAAAAACTATGTGATATCTTTGTTTTTTTCTTGTATGTTTTCTAGGATAACTTTCATTTGATCAATCTGCATATGAGCTGCTTATTTTGTTACTTTTATAGTATTCCTGCATATGTACTCTTACTGATGATCTCTCTGTTTTTTCACTTGTTTCCATATTCGTGTGGCTGCTTTCTGGTTGGTGTCTTCCTACAGCCACTGTTCTCCTCCTTAATCCGTGAGGAAGTCCGCCGTTCTCCTCTTTTGTCTGCTGGTTTTATCCTCAGCTTCTTTGACATTAAAGTGCTGGAGTTTTCTGCCACTTGAGGTAAAGGTTTCTGATTTAGTGTGTTTTTTTGGATTTCGTTTTCTGATATTGTTAGAATTCCTTTTCTTTACGAAAAATTGGAGATAGTGTTTGCAATTGATAGATTTCGTTACATGAAAATTGATTTGGGATTAGCAACTGTTTTCTTCTTGTTTGTTTTCTATCATTTGATCCATCTGCGTATTTGGTTCTTTTTTTTGTTACTTATCGAATTATTGGATGTATTGTTTGTTGAGTTAGGCTTATATGAATTGCATCACTCTTTGTTCCGAGGAATGACAAGCTTGTGAAGATAGATGGGAATTTGATTATTAATTCTATATTGGCGAGTGAGAAAGCCGTGGCTTTAATTCCTCATGTTTTGTTTTGCTTCTTTTTTTTCTTTTGATTTATTGTTTGCTGAGTTATGCTTCTGTTTTATAAGGTAACATTGATTTGATGTTAGCTGCAATGTCGTTCAAAATGCTAGTGGCTTTTGTGTTCATTAATTTTGTTGGAAAAATAGTCTTTTGCTGTGTTCTCCTATGACGTTTTTTTAAAAAAACTATGTGATATCTTTGTTTTTTTCTTGTATGTTTTCTAGGATAACTTTCATTTGATCAACCTGCATATGAGCTGCTTATTTTGTTACTTTTATAGTATTTTTTCCTTGATTTTATTATCTTACTGTGCATTAAGGTTAGTGTTCAAAGTCAAAGTGCATTACATTTTTTCTTCATCTCGTTTTCGTATTGTATTCATTTATATTGTTTTCGTTAGTTGCAGGTATGGATCTCGAGTTGCCCAAGAGATTATATGAGGAAGGAGCCGAACCATTAGGTGATAAAATAAACAAGTGTGCAAGAATCTCGATATTGAAGGATCTGGCCAGTGGTGTCAAATCAGAGTACAATGAAGTGAAGAAAGACCCGTTGTTTGCTCATATCATAGCCATCCACGAAAACCGGCTAAATTTCTCAGCAAAATTGGTACACAGTCTCATGACTAGGCAGCTTGTTACGGCAAAAAAACATGAGCTCTGGTTTGTGTTTGCCAGGAGGCCATTGCGATTCTCTATCCAAGAGTTCCATGCTGTTACGGGGCTCAAGTGCATAGACGATGGCAACTACGACCTCAAGAATTGGGTTGACGATGGCGGTTTCTGGAGTAAGCTGTTAATGACTCGTGGAAAGATTAGCCTTGAGATGATTAGGAAGAAGCTTATCTCGGAGGCAAACAATTGGACTCGTGTGGACAGGCTGCGATTAGTGTATTTTTGTGTTGTTGGTCTGCTGATGGCAGTAGATGAGAAGACTTGGATTTCTCATGACTACATCAAACTCATCATGGACTTTGATAAGCTAAAAGCTTATCCATGGGGTCTACGCTGTTTTGATCATCTAGTGGAGGGTGTCGTCCAAGCGAGGAGCGACTTGAGTAAGACAAGCTACGTTTTGGAAGGATTTGCATATGCTCTTCAGATTTGGATCATGGAAGCTATTCCTGATTGTGGCGTTATGTTGGGGGCGAAGCTCAATGCGGTGGACCATGTCTTTCCTCGATGTTCAAACTGGAGAGGGGCTGCAAGGGCGGGGTTTGCAGAGATCATTAACTTGGAGAAGGCGGTTCTAAAAACTGTGAGTAGTGCATTCTGATTTCTCATGAGTCATTTTTTGTTTTTAACTATCAATTGTATACTCATCTTCTACACTCTCTTGTAGGGACTTGTGTACTCATACATCTCGTCAACCGGGAATATGGATGTAATCGACTCTGCTGAATTCCTAAGGATTGACGAAATGAGAGATGAAAGGGTGGATCGAATAAAGGTGCTCATCAACAACAATTATGATTGGAGTTGTCACACATGGGAATTTGAAGAACCGGTGGAAACAATTCCTGCTCCTCCTCCAGCTGCCGAGACAGAATCTGAGGTGTTCCATAACGAAAGTGGTGAAACGGCTGAGGACTTCAGAACACCATGCGGTGAAGCCACATCCTCTTCTGGTTCAAGGACTGGTAAGAGGAAGGTTATTGATAAAGGAGCTGAGACACGTAAGAAACAGTTGTTGTTCCAGCGATCAGTAGAAAGTGCTGGACAAGGGATGGAGAGTCTTATGCGTGGTATGCTTGATGATTTTCAGAAGAAAATGATAAAGCAAAGTGATGAAAAGTATGACAAATTGGCTACTGAGTTCTGCGAGTTTAAGAGTGAGGTGTCAGAGCTGAAGGATATGCTTAAAGAAGCATTATCTCGTGGGAACAGTGGAGAGCCCTCATCAAGGTCCAACCCAGTGCCAGCGACCAGCTCTCATCAAAGAAGAAAGGTACAAAACAAACCTACGAACTGACCAACTTTTCTGCTGTGTAATGTTACTTGTGACCTTGTAACATAAACTCTCTAGGCCTTTGTGTATTATGTTCGTCCTTGAAGTTTGTCACATAAAAACCTAGGTTCTACTAATGTATTAAAGCTTGTCTAAATGTTTGTTGTAAGAACTGAATGTTGTAATGTTTCTGATAATTTATATATGTTTTGACGGTTTAGAATGAACTGATGTGCATTCTTCTTTAACAACAGGGAAATATTGATGTGTCACTAGACAAACTGGTTGATATAAACTTAACCCAAAGCTCAGAGTTCAATATTGGGGAAAATACCCAAAGCTATCTCGACAGAAAGACTCGCCACCTCTCACAAGATTCTTTCGTACCCGGATTTGATCTATCGCAGCGATCGAAAGACGAGTCTACGAAGACGCAGCAGAAGAAAGAAAAAATAAAGAAGTCGCAGAGAAAGGAGATGGTATGTACTCGCCACCTCTCAACTTGTTTTTTAATCTACATTTTTTGTTTCTGATTTTTTTTAAAAAACCTGCAATGTCAATCTTTCCACAGGCCAAAAACACTGAGGTAGAGCCCATGATTAACGAAGACACCTCAAAGAGACAAGAAAAGGTAAACATTAAACAAAACTCCATCTCTCTTCTACTTCGATATTGGTTGTTTTGTTTCTCTTTTTTTCCTCTAAAAATGCAATGTCATTCATTTTCACAGGCTGTGAAGAAGACAGAGAACAATATGGATGACGAAGACGAAGAAGAAGTCCTCTTGAATAAATTGCTTGCCGAGATAACTAAGCCTCCTCCACGTCGACCAATGTATGATTCTGGAGAAGAGAGGGACGATGAAGAGCTGATGGAGGTTGTTGAACCAGTAAGTGAACTGCATCAAATCCCTATTAACATGACCGATAAATTGCCTTCCATGTCTAACCCCGGCGAGCAAGATCCCGATGCTATTTTGGTTTTTGTCTCTGACGAGAAATTTGAAGAACTGCAACAATGGTCATTCATGCCCGAGTGAGTCACAATTCGTACGCATAGTTACAGTTTGAAATTTGTGTTTTTCACTTTGACATGGTCTGCTGTAACTTAGTTTTAAGTGTTATTTCAGGAACCTAAAGGTTGGTCCTACTGACTTCACTTGGGAGCTATCAAAACGTGTTCTTGGTCCAGATAAATGGCTTCAAAACCAGGTTAGAGCTACCTTTAGATCGCATATTGCTATCATATAATGAATTCAAACCACATTGCCACTAACCAGCTATACCGTATTATTCAGGAAATTGATGCCATGCTCTACTTATTTCGGGAGAATACTTCTCTGAAGCGATGGAATGTGGGCAGGGTTGGTTTCATGAATTTCACTTTCGGTTGCGAAATCAAGGGTGCATATGATCGTTGGAGGACTGACAAAAAGAAGTTCGAACTAAGTGAGTTTATCTTGGCTTTTGGAAAAGGTGTGCTGCCTTCTCACGGGAGAACCGACAAGGTTTGGGGTGTCGATGTTGATCGTATCTACACTCCAGTCTGTTGCGGCGGCAATCATTGGATCTCCTTGTGCATCAACTTTGTACAACGGACCATAGACGTCTTCGACTGTAATGGTCAGAAAAGGTACAGAGAGGTTGATGCTTTCTTAAACATGGTACCCCGTATTTTTAAGGAGGTTCAGCCAGATGCTACGAAGAAACACCTATCGGTTGCACCATATTCTGCCCACTACGTGCCTATGCAAAAGGGTCTGAACAAAACACAAGATCATTGTGGGGTTTATGCTTTGAAGTTCATCGAATGTCATGTCTTGGGACTTGACTTCTCTTTGCTGCATGATAAAAACATGAAAGAGGCTAGGTACAAGATAGTATGTGATCTACTTCAAGCGGGAAGGGATGAGGTTCTGCTTCAGCGCATGTCAAAGTATGTAGCTCCAGAGTTTTCTTCATGTGAGACTATAGACCTTAGCTGAATAATCTCATTATTATGTATTTGTTTTCATCTCGATTTGGACACATGAGGAATTCTATTATGTTGTTAGTTTTTTCAAACTCTTATTTGACAGATTATTGTTATGATTGTCATGATTCAATGAAGTCGCAGGTTGCAAGTCACTGAGTTTATGTTTGTGACCTTTCATGTTTCATGCTAGTTTGAAAGCAAAATAAGCAGTTGGAAAGAAAAGTAAGAAAGATATGCAATAGCCAGAAAGATTGTCAACGAGTCTAGCTCCAAACAAAAGGGAAAGTGAAACGAAAACAATAAGTAGATAAAAAAACAGTATTATATTGGCATATCACAGGTTGCTCTGTTGTGGCCCTCCTTATGACAACGACTGCACCTGTGTTTCTTCTTATTCTTTGATCTTATCTTGTCCTCAACTGTTTCATATCGTCGTTTTCTTCTCCTTCCAGCAGCTCTGCGTGATTCCGGACAAGAAACAATTTCTTTTTCAACTAGTAGAGGGACACGCCATGCATCCTCAGGAACACCTATTGGATTAATAGGTTCTTCATACGCTACTCTCCAAAACTCACTCTTGGACATGTCATCAGAGTATTCGTGTGGTTGCTTTCCTAGGAAAAAAATAGCTCTGATTGCATGCCTACATGGAATTTTCTGCAGATCGTACTTGGCACATGTACATGTTCGTTTCACCAAATCAACCACACAGTTGAAGCTGTCGCCTCCAACCACAAATCTGTTTGCATCAATAGGCTGAACCGTAAATGCTTTACCCTTTTCAATTCTTCTGTTAATCTTCTTCTCAACTGCAACAGTTAAAGGGTGGCTATGCTTGGAGCTCAGAGTTCTTCGCTCATAGAACCACCGTGTCAACATTTCTCTGATGCTGTCCAGAAGAGGGATCACTGGGTACTCTCTAGGTGATCTCAATGCCGAATTTAACGACTCTGCGGGGTTAGTTGTCCTAATATCATACCTGTAACCAACAAATAGACAACGAGCCCATTTTCTCACATCAGCTTCCAAGAGATATTTTGCAACATCTGCTCTATTTTTACAGACGTCAGTCATCAGCTTCTGAAAATCAGCAAGTCTGTATGCTTTGGAAGCCTTTGCAATCAAACCAACCAAATCTTTACCATGGAGATGTGAGATGACATTGTTGAGCAAGTGGTGAATGCAAATTCCATGACTAGCTCGTTGGTAAACTATAGGAAGCTTGTTACCAATGGACTGATTTCTGTCTGAGATAAAAGCCAAATTGTAATCATCCTCAATAACAACATGTAACTGCCTCAAAAACCATTCCCATGAGAGATCATTCTCCGAATCAACCACACCAAAAGCTAGTGGATACAAATTAGAGTTACCATCTAAAGCTGTAGCAACTAGTAGCGTTCCTTTGTATTTATTCTTCAAGAACGTACCATCAATAACGATCACCCGACGCATCGCTTTGTAGAACCCTCTTATTGATTGACCAAAAGAGATGAACATGTATCTGAAACTACCATCAGGATCAGTTTTATAAGCAGTATGCGTACCCGGATTAGCTTCTTTTAGCATGTGCAAGTACTTTGGTATTTTACCATAACTCTTCTCAGGTATACCTCTCACATAATTGACAGCATACTCACGTGCCTCCCATGCTAGATCGTAAGAAATCTGGCATCCATGCTCTGTACGCATCAGCTGTATGATATCATTTGGTTTAGGTCCTTCTTTGATACCTTCATACTTCTTCAGAATCAGATTGCCAACTGTTTTGGCTGACGCCATCCTAGCGTTTTTGGTTTTACCTGAAGGAGCACAAGTATGTTCACCCACATACTTGTTGATGATAAATAAAGTCGTGCCCTTCAGATTCTCCGCACGAACACGCCAGTTGCAGTCTTTTTCCACACAACGAACAGCCCACCACCTAGTATCGGATTTTAGCACCTTGTAGTCGAAATTGTGCTTCATTGCAAGAATTTCGAAATTTGACTTCAACTCAGTTTTGCTTTTGAATTGTTGCTTGATCTTCACAGCTTCCATCAAAGCAAAACGAAATTGATTAGCATAATCGATTTCCTTCACAGACAATACTTCCTCATCATCAATGAATTCCCTTATCTCTTTCTTAGTTTCACGAAAATTACCCTCTGCGGGTGGTCCTCCCTCACGATCAACATTATCATCAACGTTGATTCCATTGTTTCCATTAGGATCATTAAGTGTCACACACAAATGTCTTGACTCTTGTTTCCGTATGTAGGACACGAAATTTTGCACCTGGCGATCATTCGCAATCACAATTCGGGGAGACATAGCGTCATTGATCAAACCGCGTGGCAAATAGCTAAACTCAACGTCAATCCCCCTCTCGATTGAGAAGTCCTCCAAAACAATCGTTTTTAACTCCTCAAAACTAGTAGTAGATTCCAGAGAAACTAATCTTCCTCCTTTATTCTCATCAGCAACAAATATCCACCCATTGGTTGCACACCTTTTCCATGAACCACAAGCTACATAGATATGCAACATATTACTTTAGCAGAAGAAAAAGAGAGTTAGGGTATCAAAGAGGAAGATGAGGTGGCTGAAAATCGACAGAGACGCGTTGTGGAAGAATATTTTCGTGCCTTGAGAGAAAAAAATAAGTAAAGATTTGAAAAATATTCAGTTGCAATATTTTCTGGATTCTCGTAGAAGACGAATTCTACGAATGGTAGATGTTAGTTATTTTGGTAGAACATGTAACGAAAATATGCATTCTACGAAATTGTAGCCAATATGTTTTTTGTAGAACACAAATTCTGCGAATGGTAGAATATAATGTAATACGTAGAACACAGACTCTACGACCGGTAGATGTCAGTGTTTACCGTAGAACTTGAAATCTACAATTAGTAGAAGATAGTGTATTACGTAGAATATGTTTGGAGCAAATTCTACGAAACGGTAGAAGTATAAACAACTTGTAGATTTCATCTTCTACGCTCGCTAGACGTCTACGTAAACAGTAGAAAACGTATTCTACTTTGAAAATCGAAGTTCGTAGACTCAACCTTTAATTAATTTTATAAACATGAAAAAAAATCTAAAAAATCTCAAACATTCTACACAGTTTTAACATCATTTTTAAGAATTTTAGAAATTTTGTTCACTTTCAAAAGAAGTTTGTATGAGTTATTAACTATATTGAAGGGCAATGTTGGCACAAAATAGCAAAAGTAAAAAAAGGGGTAAAGGGACAAGAAGAGGTTTTTTTGGGGGTAAATTGCCAATTTCCCCAAAAAAAAATCCTAAAACAGCAAGGATTAGGCTTCCGTAAAGCACTATATAACAAGGGACATGGTGCACTCTTTGCCTCACAAACACATAATCTCGACACAACTCCAAAACACATTCTGAGAGTTTGAGATCTCATAACTTTTCTTGTTGTCTTCTCTGTTAATCATCTTTCTCCATACCACGGAACCATGGCTTTAACAACAACAACAAAGACGATCTTCGGTTTCATGATCATGCTAACAGCCTTCACGGTTCTCTTGGGTTTCTCCTCCGCAACAACCTACAAAGTCGGAGACTCTGATGGATGGACGGCGAAGGACGACAAATATCACGGTTGGGCCGAGGGCAAAGAATTCAACGTCGGTGATTCACTCCTCTTCGAATACGATCACAACTTCAACGACGTCATTCAAGTTATCCGTTTGGACTACGATTTATGCCAGTCTTCTTTTGCCGAAGCCGTCTACAAAACAGGACACGATGTCGTGACCCTTACGAAACCAGGGCATCACTACTTCATCAGTTCAAATCCTGCTCGATGCAGATCGGGACAAAAACTCGACGTTCATGTTCTTGGCGACGAACTCGCTGAACTTGAGTTCAAACTAAATCCGATGACCGAAAGCCTCCATTCCCCGTGGAAAAGTCAGGTCACGATCTCCTCAGACTCATCAAATCAGGAACCCATGGACCGTCTCACTATGTGGTTACGTGAATTCCAACGATTTGGTTTGGGATTAGCTTAAGAATTGCTGTACTTACTCGTTGATTGTGTTGAGATTTTTATTTAGCTTACTCGTTTATCGTACTTTTTAATAAAAAAAAAGTTTTATTTATTTATTCAGATAGGTTGTGTAATATTGATTGACAAAGACAACAAGTATTATAAGTACCGTTTTTCAATTTGTATTTTATTTTAATTGTTTTCAAGCATATTTACATATTTTGTGATTACTATATTTTTAAAATTAAGACTAATCCAAAATCAAATTAAAACCAAATATCGTTGTTAAATTTCTTATGTGTTACGGTGATTAACCTTGAACATAAGAAGATTTGGTGTTTATTAATTTAGATCATGATCCTTACTCCTTAGCATGATCTATGAGATACAAAAAAAAAAAAAAATATGATCTATGAGATACAAAATTATTATCGAATCTCTAAATGTTTCTTCAACGGATAATAATGTTTCATTACCACTAATTTCCACATATGGTATTTTCTACGAATTACTCTTCTTTGAATAAATTTTGGTTCAATACCAATTTAATTTAATTAGCAATTTTCTTGGCTTTTGTCATAACATCAGCAAATCGATTTTCTTATTTTCATATTTTTTAAATTGAGAAATTAACGTACTTACCTCGCCCATTGCTACGCTAATTTGCATATCGGTTGTCTGTAATTTTGGTAATCATATATTCACCATATGCAATATGTCAAATCAAATAATATGGCGTAAACTTCTAAAGCTCCGGCCTCTAGCGTATTCTTTCATCAGATTTGAAATTGGCAATGGTCATAATGCTTTTTTCTGGTTTGGTGATTGGCTCAACCAGGGGAAGCTAATTGATATTCTGGGAGAGGATGGTACTCGTAATTTCGGACTCCATCGCTTTGCCAAGGTGGCGGAGGCGGCAACTGCAGAAGGCTGGAGCATTAGGAGGCAACGAGGTGTAAACCATCGAGATATTGCAGACATGATGCAGCGTGATATCTTAAATATCTATATTTTCTGTATTTAGATAAATACGTATTATTTCTATTTTAATTATTATTAGCGTTTTAAGGGTTTTAGAGCTTTTCTTATATATAGCCGTTTAGGCCTAAAGTTGTATTGAGACTTTGATGATTTAATAAAAGGATATTTCCTGAAGAGGTTTTGCTAAACCACTGTGAAGAGTATTCACAACCAAGAGCTTTTGCGAAAGCCCTGAGAGGAGGACTCTCAAACCCTAGTTATCCGGTATTCTCAGAATCAACGGATCTAGTTCTATTCCTAAAAGCTTCTGCTCCATCAGTTGGTATCATTCCTAGAAGCTTCCGCTCCATCAGTTGGTATCAGAGCCAGGTTCCTTTGATTTTTTAATCAAAGACCGATTCTGGATATCATGGTGAGTGACATCTACACTTTCGAGGACGAAAGTCCTTTTGTCGAGAGAGAAGAGAGTCATGAGATCTATCGAGAGATCTATGGCGATCCGATCTACGACGTATATGAAGACGATGAGATTTACAGAGAAATCTGTGGTGATCCCATCTACGATACCTATGAAGATGATGCTTTGAACATTGATCATGTTGATTTTGTGTTCAAGCACGGTGGTTTCAGGATTGCGCAAAATCCGGTTCATGCAGATCTAGAGCAGATATGCATTCTTTCAGTGAAGCTTGATTGTGAAGATGGATCTAGAAAGATCTATTTGGTTCCAAGAACGCGGTTGAAGATTCGAGGACGAATCTTTCTTGGCCGGCGAGACCTGATGCAGCGTGATATTTGGAATATCTCCAAATATCTTAAATATCTATATTTTCTGTATTTAGATAAATATGTATTATTTCTATTTTAATTATTATTAGGGTTTTAAGGATATTTCCTGAAGAGGTTTTGATAAACCACTGTGAAGAGTATTCACAACCAAGAGCTTTTGCGAAAGCCCTGAGAGGAGGACTCTCAAACCCTAGTTATCCGGTATTCTCAGAATCAACTGATCTACTTCTATTCCTAGAAGTTTCCGCTCCATCAAGACAAGATCAGGCAACATCGCCTACCGAGTGCTGCTTTAGGGGAGGACTGTGTGGTTTGGAAGTTTCAAGAGGGAGATTACGGTTCACCAAATGAAGAGACTCATAGACAAGAGTATACGTAACAGAATCGTTTCTCTGCGTTACCATTTTCCCCACAAGTTTGAAGGCATGCTCAGGAGATGGTTTGAAGTTCGAGATTAGTCTGTTTACAATTTTTTTCCATTCTTTATTCTTTAAAAACGATAGAAATACGCCTCTTCTAATGGTCCCTCTGTATATCTTTTATCTTTGATCAATAAATTTGAAATTTCATCATCAAAAATAATAATAATAATTATAGTAGATAAAATAGTTGAAAACTACTTAGCTTCACTTTAGATCATTTTCAGCCACTTCCAATAAATATTTTCATCAACAATCTAGTTTCAACCATGACCTTCAGCGGAAAAGATCACATATAAGAGATCAAGAGTTATGTCATTGTTCGAGCAGAACCAAGAATTGCTTGCCTTTGCTTCCCCAAATGTTGATATCTTGGTCTAATTAAATCCTCCAGTCATATTTTGGAAAGCTTAGCTTACAAATTATTAGCAAAGTGTTCCTTAACTAATGAAACCAATCTAATATCAAGTTCTTAAACAATAGATTGAAAGAACTTGGAAGGATATATTAGATTATTAATATGAATTTTTATTAGATATTGATCATTGATTCCATCGACATTCATTTGGAGGAACAGGGTATCTATTACGCGATCAGAACAATAATCGTAGTTCATGTACTTTGCTCTCACATTCTTGAGTGCCTTCTGTTCATTTGCACTTAACCTACTGTACTTCTTGTTGTTGGACGAGTATGTTGGTGAACCACAAAGTTTCGCATTATTGTTCCCATCCACATTAATGTTTCGCATTAATGATGTTTTTTTTTTTTGTTAAAAGGTCTCGCATTAATGATCTTGATCCATGGAGAGCTGAACTTCTTCGCCTTGGTTGAGTTTTAAGACATGATCGTGTCCCCACGTAACCACATGCATAGTTCTCATCGAAACCTGCTTGGCTTATGTCAATGTTTATAACTCCATGAACCCTAACGAACAAGGACAATACTAGAACAAAACCAAACATTGAAATATATTTCATGTTATTCAATTAAAATTATTATGTTGAGCATCTATATATATCTCTTTATTATTAATTGAGAAGTACATCTTAATAATGTTTGGATACAAGAATAAGAACGAAAAACTGTTTGGATACAAGAATAATAACTTAAAACAAACCGATGGTTCAGTCAAACCAGAAATCAAATCTATTAATTGATCATGTCGAAAAAAATGGAAATATATCTGAAAGCCCCAAAAAATCCAAATAACCTATAAAAAAATATAGGGTTTTGTGCAAAAAAACCCTCCAACTAATTTTTTTTTTGCAAATTAAACCCTCAATTATATTACGTGCAAGTCAATCCCCTAAACTCGAAAGTCACCCGCAATATAGCCCCTGGCTATATTTGTCACAAAATTTAAAATGTTTTCTGCAAAAAAACCTGCGAACTATTATTTTTTTTGCAAATTTAACCTTCAACTTAAAAAACACACAAATCAAACATACAAATAAGAAGATGTCATTTTTGTAATTTTTACTCGTTACATAAAATATTATGTAATTTTTTTTTTTGCCATTTAAAATATTTTAACTATATTTATTGAAAATAATTTAAACAAAAAAAATCATCAATCTCACTTCTTTCTTTGGCTTGTACCATTACGAGTCTTTCTCTCGATTAATTTTATCGTGAGTAAATTGATTTTCTTCTTGATCTCATTAGGTTTAAAATAAGTTGTTTTGTTTGTTGATATTTATGTTTATCTTTTGGTGTATGTACAAAAAGAATTTGTGTGATTTTGAAATTAATTTATGGGGGTTTATTGGTTCATGTATTTTGATGGATTTACAAATCCTAGCTAAAATCCCCCTTTATTAGATTAATAATTTTAAAATCTTTGTCAACCCCCTCCCTCCTATTTATTCAATGGTTTCTAAATACTAAATGAAATCATTGATGATTTTCATATAACTAGTATATTTCGAGCTGTTTGAAAAACAATGAGTGAAATGTGTCCAAAGCCAACACTAAGGGGGGTTATTGGATTGATGATTTAAGAGGATTTGTTTTTTTTTGTTCCAAATCACCTCTTATTGGATCTAGTATTTATAAAAATCACTAACAATCCAAGGTTATTGAACTAATCATTTGTACAAATTCCTTAAAATCTCCTCTTATTGGAAAATTAGGATTTCACTAATAAAAACTGTTTTGAGGGATTTGTGAGAGATTTTCTAGTTAAAAACAAAAGAATCCAAATACCACCTTATGAGGTGAGATTTTCCAAATCCTCTTAAAACTTCATAGATTTGGATTTATCCAAATAACTCCAAATCATTGATACAATAAACCCCCCCTAAACTTTTCCGATCATTTGGCGTTTTAAAAGGGTCCTAAGAAAGTCTTATAATGGGTCAAGGCAATGATAATTTTGGACGGGTCACACGAACTAATTTGTTCATTCAACTTGCAGATTAATGTAATATCCCAGGCCATAACATCTTGGACCTTTTTCGGGTAAAAGGGTCTCTAAGAAAGCCTACTACCATAACCTTTCAATTTTGACCCATCGATGATTCCCTAAAACTAAAATATTTTAAAATAGTAGTTTTAAAATTGAAAATTTAAAATACTATATTTTTAAAATTTAAAAAATCGATGATTTTGAAATTAATTTAGGGGGGGAAGGGGAGGCGGGTTTGACAAAGATTTTAAAATCATTAATCTAATAAAGGGGAATTTTAGCTAGAATTTGTAAATCCATAAATATACATAAACCAATAAACTTTTCTAAATTAATTTCAAAATCACACAAATTCTTTTTGTACATACACCAAAATATAAACATAAATATCAACAAACAAAACAACTTATTTTAAACCTAATGAGATCAAGAAGAAAATCAACTTACTCATGACTCGTAATGGTAGAGGCCAAAGAGAGAAGTGAGATTGATGATTTTTTTTGTTTAAATTATTTTCAATAAATATAGTTAAAATATTTTAAATGACAAAAAAAATTACAGAATATCTTATGTAACGAGTAAAAATTACAAAAATGACATCTTCTTATTTGTATGTTTGATTTGTGTGTTTTTTAAGTTGAGGGTTAAATTTGCAAAAAAAATAATAGTTCGCGGGTTGTTTTGCAGAAAATATGTTAAATTTTGTGACAAATATAGCCAGGGGCTATATTGCGGGTGACTTTGGAGTTTAGGAGATTGACTTGCACGTAATATAATTGAGGGTTTAATTTGCAAAAAAAATTTAGTTGAAGGGTTTTTTTGCACAAAACCCAAAAATATATTTATAATATCAAAAATAATCTACAATACTCATTCGAGTAATTTGGGTATCCGATCAGGTATCAGTTTGATTCTGGTATTATCTAATACCCATGGATATCAAATATTTTACTCACCTGATGATTTATTTTATACCCAAAATCAATCGGGTACATACAAGAATATGAGAGAAAAACTGTTTGTATACAAGAATAAGAAATAAAACTGTTTGGATACAAGAACAATAATTTAAAACAAACTGATGGTTCAGTCAAACCAGAAATCGAATCTATTAATTGATCAGGTAAAAAAAAATGGAAATATATCTGAAAGCCCCAAAAGATCTTAGGGATGATTTGGGTATCCGATCAGGTATCAGTTTGATTATGGTATTATCTAATACCCATGGATATCAAATATTTTACCCATCAGATGATTTGTTTTATACCCAAAATCAATCGGGTGAGGATATTGTGGATCAATTTGGTTCGGATTTTTGGGTATGGGTTAAAAATCCAGGCCTTATCTCTCATAACAGAAATATAAACAATCAAACAGAAATAACATAAACTAAATTAAACTGAAAAGATAAAAAAAAAATGTATTCTTGCACTACTACTATTTTTTTTTTATGAAAACATAACGTACTCCACTAGTTATAAATGAAGCAAAGATCATATTCGTGTATAGTAATGGGCTAATTTTGTTTTCTACTAGGTTTAGCGTATATGAAATGATATCGTTAAAAAGTCAAAGAAAGAATATAAATTAAACGGAATTTAAAGATATTTCCCATATATATAGACTATATGGAATTAAACGGATTCTAGTTTAATTCCATGTTAAACTAGATTAAACAGTGATGTTAATACCATATGGTCCTGGATGATGAACGACATTGAGAGGAGATTGGAAAGATCGGAAATTGATCAGAAAGAGATTTAAATTTTTCCAGAGGAGATTAAACAGGAGTTCCGAAAGATCCGAAAGAGAGGAGATCATAGAGTAGAGGAGATTAAAGAGGAGATCGGAGAGGGGATTACAGAGGAGATTAAATTTTACCCTAATTGAGAGATTATAGCGGGTTTCTGGTTTTTTGCAATGATTTAAACCGGACGGGCCGGTCTAACCGGGAACCGGTGCCTAATCCCGAATTGATTTTAATGAAAAACCGGAAATGTAACTGACCCAAAAAATCAGAAAAAACATGAAAATCGGCCGGTTCAAGTTAACTAGTAAACCCGGTTCTAAAACTCATAAAATGGATTAGAGTTTTGCAATCAACAGTTTGATAAACTGTGCAAAGACTCGGGAATCAAGAGGCACAGAACGCGCACTTATACACCACAACAAATTGGTGTGTCAGAAACTGAAATGAAGGATTTGGGAAAAGCTTCAAGAATTATGGGAATGGATATCATTATAGATCAAGAGTTATAAGAGATCACATATAAGAGATCAAGAGTTATGTCATTGTTCGAGCAGAACAAAAAATTGCTTGCCTTTGCTTCCCCAAATGTTGATATCTTGGTCTAATTAAATCCTCCAGTCATATTTTGGAAAGCTTAGTTTACAAATTATTAGCAAAGTGTTCCTTAACTATTGAAACCAATCTAATATCAACTTCTTAAACAATAGATTGAAAGAACTTGGAAGGATATATTAGATTATTAATATGAATTTTTATTAGATATTGATCATTGATTCCATCGACATTCATTTGGAGGAACAAGGTATCTATTACGATCAGAACAATAATCGTAGTTCATGTACTTTGCTCTCACATTCTTGAGTGCCTTCTGTTCATTTGCACTTAACCTACTATACTTCTTGTTGTTCGACGAGTATGTTGGTGAACCACAAAGTTTCGCATTATTGTTCCCATCCACATTAATGTTTCGCATTAATGATCTTGATCCATGGAGAGCTGAATTTCTTCGCCTTGGTTGAGTTTTAAGACATGATCGTGTCCCCACGTAACCACATGCATAGTTCTCATCGAAACCTGCTTGGTTTATGACAATGTTTATAACTCCATGAACCCTAACGAACAAGGACAATACTAGAACAAAACCAAACATTGAAATATATTTCATGTTATTCAATTAAAATTATTATGTTGAGCATTAATGAAGCAAAGATCATATTCGTGTATAGTAATGGGCTAATTTTTTTATCTACTAGGTTTAGCGTATATGAAATGATATCGTTAAAAAGTCAAAGAAAGAATATAAATTAAACGGAATTTAAAGATATTTCCCATATATATAGACTAGAAAAAAACTGATTTATATATACATATATTTATTCTTTGTTGATAATTTTATAACTATCTAATTTTGATACAGTGTAATGATCTATATTCACTCATCGCATACCTAATAAGTTTAGAGAATTAGAGACCATGGCATAATTTAATGACATGTGATTATGACGACACCATATTATGGCTCAGTAAAATTCTGTTAGTACTTCCAAGTTTCAATACTTCACTCAATCAAAATCGTTCCACTTTCTGATGATTCCTCATAATCACATCGGATTTTCTATCAAACATTTCTCTTTGGCACTTGTCGGTATCTGACACAATCCAATCCATTTAAAAAGGGAGATTTGTGAATATAGGCTCAAACAACTATCCATTTGTCCCAACACACTTTATCTGAAATTTACCATTTTTTTACTTTAATATCCCTGTAAAATATATATAAATATCTAATAAATGTTTTTAAATACCATTTTTTAAAAACAAATTGATAACAATGGAAGGAAAAATATGGAGAATGTTATGCCATTTTTTTTTTTTTTAAGATGTCTTAAATATTTTTTTTTTTTTGAATTTCTACATTTTCCAAATATTCAAAGTAGAATTCATATTCTACTTGTTGTTCTCTTTTCTACTGGCAGTAGAATATGATTTCTACGGTGTGTTCAGTATTCTACGACTCGTAGAACATGAGATCTAATCTATGTTCACATTTCTACTAATGGTAGAAAATGTTTTCTGACTTGCGTTCACGTTTCTACCACCCGTAGAAAAGACAATCTACGGTTATTGTATTTTCCACTATTCCGTAGAAAACGTTATCTGGTACTTTCACCATGTTCTACCATACGTAGAAATCACTTTCTAGAAATCGCACAAAATTCTACCGACCGTAGAAATTATTTTTTTGCGAGAATCTAGAAAAATCTAAACTAATATAGTAAGTAAATCTTTAAAAAATATTTTCCAATCTAGCGATTTCCTTATTTTCTTCTTCTCAGAAAAGAAAAATAATACCCTCAATATTTTTAGACTTAAAAATTGTTTTAAAATTCGTTTATGTTATTTTAAAATTATTTCAATTGAAAACATTATTTTTATGTTATTCTAAAGATAATTCTAATTTTTATTTTATAACAAAAAAAAAGAAAAAAAAATCTTCAAATAAAATGTTATTTATAGAGTTTGATTGATATTGATGATAAACATTAGTATATTTTGAAAATAATATGTATTTCCAAGTGTAAATATCTATTGAAATATCTTTTCTTGTCTTTCAAATATATTTCTTTCTGATATATCTAAAATTTAAACTATTATTTAAAATAAATTCAAGATTTTTCTCTAAATGTTTTTTTTTTAATTATTTTCCTCATTATTAATTCCAAAAACTAATAATGATTTTTTCATTTATTAAACCAATTCTCTTTTTTTTTTGTTATTCTTCTAAAAAAAAAAATACGATTTTTGTATATCGTTAATCTTTATGTTAAAAATATATTAATCTCTATTTTGAAGTTTAAATTTGGCATAGTAGGACAAAATATGGTGAAAAAGTTTATGTGGACAAGAGGAGAGTTTTTTGAGCCTATTTTGCCAAATTTCCCACTTAAAAAAAGAGATACATCATAAATGTGGAACTTGAGAGAAAAAGAAGATGGGTAAAGAAGAAAAAAACCTAATCCGATCTACCTAGTCTCCGATCTACTGGAAGAAATCTTGCTCCAACTTCCATTGAAATCAATCCTCAGATTCAAAACTGTCTCAAAACAATGGAGATCAACTCTGGAATCAAGGTGGTTCGCGGAGAGGCGTATGAAGCTTCAAAAGAACCGGAAAATCCTTGCTGCCGGAGACCACCGGACCAAGCGGCGGTTCGAAGGTGACGAAGAGATCGATATGGTCTATTTACACTGCGATGACGCGACAAGATCCTCACTGACATGTGACGGTTTGGTTTGCATCCCTTTACCAGACTCCGTCACCGTTTTAAACCCTACCACCGGTGAATCACTTAGATTCCCTTCCGGTCCAGCTCCTCCGGTGACCCACCGCACTACAAGAAATCAGGTAGATAACGTCATATTATTTATGTCATTTGCATAAATGATGTTAAGATTTTGAAAAGGAAGGAATTTAAGATCAGTTTCAAAACTCACGTTAAATTTTAACATCATAAACATTTTATTTGGACCCATAACAGCCCAAATCTGAAAACTAAAATTAAAGCCCAAGGGAAGGATTCTTTTTCAGTTTCTCGATTCTTCCATCTCCTCTTTCTCTCCGTCGACCCCTTTCTCTCAGTTGAAAAATTCTCCGATCGATTCTGACCAAAATTCTCCGATCAATTTCGACGAATTAATCGATTTACAGATATCTCTTCGAATCTAAGTTTGATTCTACATTCTGAGTCTACTTTCAAGCCACAAGAGAAGATTTGCATCATCTTCGGTAAGCTTATAATCTAAGTTTTGTTGATTTGCATTTACAGAATCTCTTCTTATACAGAGACGTTTTTTGCTAAGCTCTATTTTTCATTTAAAAAAAAAATATCGGAGACAACTCCGATTTCTCTCTCTCTCTCTGGATCTCCAACAATCGATTTACATTGACTGATCGATTTTAGAGCTCCCACCAAAAAAATCGCCACTCCTCCATCGCGAGGAAGCAAACACCCCAAAGATCCGGCTTGCTAGGATTCTGATAGTTGGAGGATCTATCTATTACCCACACTCTTCCTCCTTCTTCAGCTCCTTCTCTCCTTCTCCGTCACCATGTTTTGGAAGCTAGCGTCTCTCTCGGCATCGTCTCCGGTGAGTTCAATAGATTCCTCTATTATCGCTGTTCTGCTTCTTCTTCTTCACTTGTCTTTTGCTTTTTTCTCAACGATTTCTGGTCATCTCCTTTGATTCGATTATAACAAGTTGGATAGGGCTTTCTTCGTTTGCATTTTGCCATGGTCCTGAAAGTAGATTATCTGTAAGCGGAAAATTGGCAGGAGGTTTTGTCATTGCTCCCTCGTCTCTTGAATTGCTGCTTGTTGGAAAACCTTTGCTTAAACTCTTTCTAATGGAGGCTTATCTATGATATCTAACCGTGTTATAAGCTTCCTAGACTAAAATTTGGTGTGTTTGGTGATATTGTTCAGTTCACTTTCTCGAAATGAGCTTGATGTTACACAGTTTCTTTACCTATACATGTAATATAATATAACTGAGTTTTGAAATGTATCTAATCTGGATTTATAGAGCTGATCTATGTTCTCTTTTGGCTGGTGGTGGATGTAAAATGGACGTTTTGTTCATCGAATGGCATAAAATGATGTTCTAACCTTTTTTTTGTTTTCTATGATTCATTGGAGAAAGGAGTAATCGCAGAGAGAAGATTTTGGCAAGCAAGAAGAGAGGACCAAACTATAAGAAGAGACTTAACTTTTACAGGTAAGTTCTTACAATTCTATAAGTTTTTTTTCAAATTGATGTTAGCTTACTGGTTTTATAATGTGATTGCTCTCTCTGCTTTATGGTTACTTGTTTAGAATGATGTTAGCTTTATTGCTTTGAGAATTTTTTCTTGGTTTTCTAGTCTTGTCTGGTTTTAGAACGTGAGTATCTCTCTGCTCTCATGTCAATTCTGGTTAATGTAGCCAAGATTGGGACCCATGACATGAATGTCTTGCCAACAGCTGGGATGAATGGGTTAGCGCGGATAGATTGTTGAAACATACAGAGGAGAATCTTGTGAAGCAAAAAGCTCTAGACAAGAAGCAAGGAGTTGAAAAGGGTACAAAGTCTGGACGTTCGGCCCAGACGAAAACTAGAAGCTCTGCAGGTGAGTCAAAGTGCTCCTCACAATTCATATTTGGTCAGCTATGCTAAGAAACTTTTAATGTTTTGTCAAACATGTTATTCTGATCTTGCAGACACCAAGGCTGAGAAAGATGACACGAAAAACAACGGTAGGCAGCATATTATTTTTTCGTTCTTCGGAAGTCAAAGTATTTTCTGAGTTAAGCTGGTGTATAGATGATTATATTGTCTCTTGCAGCTTCAAAAGGGAAGAAGCGAAAGAACGAGTCAGGCAATGAGGTCAGGCTTTTTCAAAACTTAATGATGTACTTGATTTTTCAGCTTGTTTATTTATTTCAATACAATTCTCTAGTTGTCCTGCTTTAGCTTCACAGTTGATAAAATTTACCGAAAGCTTGTGCATACCTGTTAGGTGGTTGTGAAGAATTTTCTTGATAACACATTAGATGGCTGGTGTCTTGTGATGCACATATACATACATACACAAACAAGGGGTCAATTTTTCAGGTGTTCTAAAATCGATAAAGTTGCTTGTATATACTTTTGTGATCTATAGAAAGATAACGTATCAGCAGAGAAGCTAATCAAGATCCAAATTCCTGCAACGCTTAGAAAACAGCTCATTGACGACTGGGAGTGTATTATGCAGAAGGACAAGGTATCATCAATTTACTCTGTTTTCTTAACATACTTTGCCGTGGTTAGAATTTTCACAGAATCAAGTCATCAACTATATACTTGAGCAACATTTACGTCTGATGGTACCAATCTATTAATGATTATATTATTCTAGGTTTTGAGTATGAAACAATTAGGTTTATCTGATGAACAAAGCATTGTTTAGTTGGTTAGATAAACAATCAATTAGGTTATCTGATGAACAAACTAGAAAGTTTTATGGACTTAAGAGTTAGGTTATGTTCTGTTTTTGTGGTTTTATAAACAATCAATTATCATTGTTTGGTTTGGTTGCTTTGCAGTTTTGTTCACAAGCAAAACAGTTAGGTTATGTTCAGTTTTCGGATATAGCTTGTTATGTTCTGACTTCAAGTCAATTTGGTTGCTTGTTTCAGGTCTTTATCTTCAAATTGTGTTCGTTAGATATGAGAAGAATATAAGACAATGTGGTTGCCGAATCATCATATCTTTATGTTCAGAAAAATTGTATTTTTTTGCTTCGAATTGGTGAATACTTATACCAAAATTATATTTTCATTATAAACAAAGAAGATATTGTATGTTTATGACAACTATTTGTTGATATATAAAATTTCTTTAAGTTTATGAGAACTATTTGTTGTATATAAAGTTTTGGATCTCACGTTACTTTGGTATAAAACTTTAAAAGTGATGTTAAAGTTTGTGTGTTTAAGTGATGTTAAAGTTTGTGTGTCTTTTTTAAGTGATATTAATATTTGTGTGTTTTTTTAAAATGATGTTACTTAAATGATGTTAAATTTGGTGTGTTTTATTTAAGTGATGCTAACAAACTTAGCATCATTGAGTGTTGTGTTACTTTTGCAAATGACTTTAAGTTATTAGAGTCATTCTTAAAATGACGTGAACCATGATTTAAAGTAATGCCAAATCCCTTGTTTCTTGTAGTGCCGGTACGACTACCTATTTCACAGAGGTATAAATCTATAAACAAAAACAAAATTATGCATTGATTGGTCTTAAAAATTATAATCCTAGTTCTGTCTTAAAAAATTAGAATCTGATGTTCTGAAAAATTAGGTTTTTGGAATGTTTTCCCTGGATTTTACGCTATGGGATTTGGTAAGGACAAAGTTAACGGGAGCTATAAAGTAGTGAGGATGTTCTATGATCCTAACATTTACTGCGAGATTCTTGTTATGAACATCGGCGTATGGCGTAAATCAAATCCGCCTCCATACGTAGTCGATGCGAGAAAGAAGTCCGCGTGTGTGAATGGTTCCATCTACTGGTTAGAATTAGGGGCTAATTTCACCATATTAGCTCTGGATCTTCACACAGAAG
This sequence comes from Erythrophleum ivorense, assembly GCA_026724425.1. Taxonomy (NCBI): domain Eukaryota; kingdom Viridiplantae; phylum Streptophyta; class Magnoliopsida; order Fabales; family Fabaceae; genus Erythrophleum; species Erythrophleum ivorense. Next base: position 2,839,249 of record JAIUCV010000084.1, read on the forward strand.
AGTTTCGTAACGTCCGGCGTCCTCCAAAATGCTACTATTCAGACCACGTATTGAATTTTGAGGATCGTCTAGCCGTAGCCTCAACTCATTCTGAACGTTGTCGGAAGCTAGAGATACGATGTTTGGATGCACAAGAAAAGTTATGGAGTTTGACTCACTATATATCTCCTGGATCGTGGAAGGTTTGGTTCAGGCCAGTCGCGGTTTCTAAGAAAGGGAATGTTTTCTTCCATGACAATGATAAGAAATTGTTCAAATATTATCCAAAGACTAGGAGGATTCGTTGCCTCTCTCGAGACATTCATGTTATAGCTCCTTTCGTCGAGAATTTGGTTCCGCTTCCACGTCCGTCTTTGACATCTGGTTACCAGTCTGGATTTCGTTATCTAGAGCACGCTTCAAGCTTCCAGATTCCCAAATTTTTTAGACTGATCAAATCGCAGATCCCAAATATTTTGGTTACCACCACTTTCGTTTCTCTAGTTATGCTTGGTGTTTTTGTTGTTCGGTCCAAGTCTTAATGTTACTACTTTTTATGATACTGACTATTCTCTTATTTGTGGAAACCACCCACATTGAGAGTATTATCAGGCTCATAGCGTTGTCAAAGTGAAGATAAGTTGAGATCGCTACAAACCGTGGGATCTGGAAATGCAACTATGATCTGCAAAAACAGACAACATGAGTGGACGCTATCATTAACATGTTTTGTTTCTCAGTTTCGTCAACAACAGAAAGGAAGAACCTCATCAGCAAAATAAAACCAAATTAACACTTGTAGCTCTAGGTCACAGGAAACAACTAGTTAGTGGAATATTAGGAATAGCTAACAAACAATCATGTACAGCGTCAATGTCACAGATGACTAACACTAGTCGGACTTGAAATGGGACACAATTCTTGCCATGGTAAAAGCAGTAGCAACATCTCCTTCCTCTTCCATTCTTGCTATCCGGCTTTTCATTTGCTCCTTCATGACATTAAACCAATAAGATGGCTTTGATGGCCCTTGTGCTTGCAACACTGATGAAAAAGAACCAAAAATGAGTCTTACATTCATAAATTCATTAGTTACAAACAAAATTAATCAAAAAATAAGCTCAAAGATATTACATTGGCTGACGATGATTTTTAGCGTGCGTGCTACACCAATTTTGTATCTTAAAAACGCGTACAACAGCAAATCCAGTTGCTGCTATGATCGTCTTGTGTTTCCAAAGCATACCTAATCCTATTGAACACAAAAATAAATAAGAATGTCAATTCAAAACTAAACTGAAAATTCTTTATCATGGACGGAATGAGCTAATAGTAAAGAAGCCGACTTCGAGAGTGGCCTGATGTCAGCAACTAAGTCCTCTTCCTTCCAGTCGAATAAACAGTGCTTTGCTTTGATCAATCCCTAGACGATCGGCGGTTCTAATGACAGTTTGCTTGAGTGATGAACTGGAGAAATCTCCAATCTGCATATGGTTCAATAATCACCAGCAAGGTAGGTCAGTTGTTCTACGTTTGGAGTACAACTAGGCAGATATGCTCAAGAACTGACAAGTTTTCTCATTGGTGTAACAAATAGCAGCAGCAGCAGCAGCAGCAAGTAGCAAGTATTCTAGAAAAAAGAGGACACAAAACAAATAACATCAGCACCAAGTAGATCAGTTGAGTAAATGAATAGGGAGTATAAAACACATAACAACGAATTAGATATGTTCAAGAACAGAGAATTCTTATCATTGGAGTAGTAAATAACAGCAGCAGCGAGTGCATCTGCATAAGACATTAACATTGATGCGTATTCTAGAAAATAGAGCACACGGAACAAACATCAATGTGTGAAAGCAAAGTATAAAAAAGTAAATCATGCCATACCATATGGTCCTGGATGATGAACGACATTGAGAGGAGATTCGAAAGATCGGAAATTGATCGGAAAGAGATTTAAATTTTCCCGGAGGAGATTAAACAGGAGTTCCGAAAGATCCGAAAGAGAGGAGATTATAGAGTAGAGGAGATTCAATTTTCCCCGAGGAGATTAAAGAGGAGATCGGAGAGGAGATTATAGAGGAGATTAAATTTTACCCTAATTGAGAGATTATAGCGGGTTTCTGGGTTTTTTTGCAATGATTTAAAAACCGGACGGGCCGGTCTAACCGGGAACCGGTGCCTAATCCCGAATTGATTTTAATGAAAAACCGGAAATGTAACTGACCCAAAAAATCAGAAAAAAAAACAGGCGAAAACTTGAAAATCGGCCGGTTCAAGTTAACTAGTAAACCCGGTTCTAAAACTCATAAAATGGATTAGAGTTTTGCAATCAACATTTTGATCAACTGTGCAAAGACTCGGGAATCAAGAGGCACATGACGTGCACTTATACACCACAACAAAATAGTGTGTCATAAATTGAAATGAAGGATTTGGGAAAAGCTTCAAGAATTCTGGGAATGGATATCATCAGAGACAGAGCCAAAAGAATACTAATTCTATCGCAAGAAAAATACTTGGAGAAAGTATTAAAAACTTTTGGAATGTCTGAAGCTCAGTGGTTACACCAACCACATCTCATTTCAAATTAAGAAGTCTAAATTCAGAGAACAAGGAGGAAGAAGCAAGGCATATGGAGAAAATACCTTATGCAAGTGATGTTGGAAGCCTAATGTACGCCATGGTCACTACAAGAAAACACTGCATTTACTGATGGCATTTCTGATGGATTTTAAACCGTTAGAAATTTCTGACTGAATTTTGATGGGGTTATAACGAAAACGCACTTCTAAGGAATCCAGTGGGTTCAAAGCCTGGCTTAGCTTTTGCTGTAGGTCTCATCAGCTGGGTTATGTCGGAACCAGGGAGAGACCACATTGGGCTGCAGTAAAATGGGTATTAAGATACTTAAAAGTAGCTACAAAAAGGTGTCTTACTTTCACAAAACATTCAGAATTCAGCATTGAAGGGTTTAGTGATTCAGATTATGCAACAGATCGTGACAGGAGAACATCAGTCACTGGATTTGTCTTTAAGGTTTGGGGAAATACGGTTTGTTGGAAATCCAGTTTACAATCTGTGGTGGCTCTTTCAGCAACTAAATCAGAATACATGGCTCTTGCTACAGCTGCGAAAGAAGCCTTACGGTTGAAGAGGTTATGTGAAGAATTGGGTTTTGTTCAAAAAAGTGTTACAATCAACTGTCATTCACAAAGTGCTATAGCCCTAGCAAAGAAACATGTGCATCGCGAGAGAACAAAACACATAGACACTAAATACCATTTTATCAGAGACACGGTGGCAGAAGGCAATATTATTATCTCTAAGATTCACACCAGCAAAAATCCAACAGATTTTCTAACTAAAGCGTTACCTGGTCAGAAGTCCAATCTCTGCTGCAGTCTCCTCAGCGTCATCTGAAGAGTTGAGTCGCTCCAGGTAACTCCATTATCCAAGTCTCAAGCCCGCAGAGACAAGAAAAGAAACGAGGTAGTTTCTGCTTGCAATTCTAGTGATAATGGAAAACTCAAATTAAAAAGGAGTTAAGGAAGTTACATGTGAGCAGAAGAAAGGCGAGACATGTTTTTTCAGCTCAAGGTGGAATAGCTGAAAGGGAACAAAAAGGATTTGAGAATTAGGAATTTTCAGAAGAAAAAAAACAGGGGAAGTCACGATTCTTAACAAGCTTAAGAAGTCAGGAACTTACATATTCTGTTTTGGAGCTAAGGTAGTAAGCAGCTCCAGGTGGAGTACCTATGAGAAGATTCATGAAACCAGAATCGGTTTCTCATGAGGTCTCGGAAATTCACAGAAACAGAACGAGGTGATGATTTTGGTTCAAGAGGGTTACCGGAAAATCATCATAGGAGCAGAAGAGGTCCGATTGTTATCGGAGAAGCTGCAAAGAAGATGAATTGAAACATTATGTTTCATATTTTTTCTCAAATTCCAGAAATTTATCATAAGTGATAAAGAGTTGAGAAGGAGAAACTTATCTGTGGTATGGTCAGAATCACTTCACGGTTGAGAAGCAGATTCAAGATGGAGTCATGACCATGGAAGACATGGCGGCAGAGGTATCGCCGGAGGATTAGTTTTTTCGTCGGATCAGAAAAATGGATCCAATTTCCAAGGGTTTTCCGATTCGGGTTGTCACGCGGATGGGAACATTTATTGCGAAACTTTGTGCTTCACCAACATACTCGTGGAACAACAGGAAGTATAGTAGGTTACGTGCAAATGAACAGAAGGCACTCAAGAATATGAGAGCAAAGTACATGAACTACGATTATTGTTCTGATCGGAAAAGTTACCCTGTTCCTCCAAATGAATGTCGATGGAATCAATGATCAGTATCTAAGAAAAAAATTCATATTAAAAATCTAATACATTCTTCCAAGTTCTTTCAATCTATTGTTTACTTTGCTAAGATATTATTCATTTGAGTCTCGTAGGCTAATTTGAAATAGCAATCCATCATTTGACCAACCAGTTTTGAACCGAATGATTCTTCTTCACCTTGTAACGAAAAGGGCTAGCTCCTTTGTGTTTTTTCTTAGCTCCCTAAAGCTTTAACAAATTCCACATTTGCTTTTCCGCTGAAGGTCATGGTTGAAACCAGATTGTGAATGAAAATCTTTATTTTGATAATGATCTAAAGTGAAGCTAAATCTTTAGCACTAAATGAGCTTAGTAGTTTGCAACTTTTGTTATCTACTAGTATTTGGTTTGACATATTGCATGCGGTGAATATGATTAGCAAAAATTAGAGACAACCGATATGCAAATTAGCGTTGCAATGAGCGACGTAAGTACGTTAATTTCTCAAATTTAAAAATATGAAGAAAAAGAGAAACTCGATTTGCTGATGTTATGACAAATGCGAAGAAAATTGCTAATTAAATTAAATTGGTAATGAACGAATATTTATTCAAAGAAGGTAATTCGTAGAAAAGATATGTTGAAGTTAGTGGTAATGAAACATTATCATCCGTTGAAGAAACATTCAGGGTTCAATATTTTTGTATCTCATAGATCATGGTATAAGAGGATCATGATCTAAATTAATAAACACCGATTCTTCTTATGTTCAAGGTTATTCACCGAAACAAATAAGAAATTTAAACCCAACTTTATATGGTTTTAATTTGATTTTGGATTAGTTTTAATTAAAAAAATATAGTACTAACAAATAGCAATCAATCACAATATATGTAAACTATATGCTCTTAAGAAAAGAAAAAAATAAAATAAAAACAGTACTTATAACACTTTATGTCTTTGTCAATTACTAGGTTTTTCACCCGCGCTACGCGCGGATCTGTATTAATAATTTGATTAAATATTTTTATTAATAAGCTTTTTTCGTCAGTAGCATGATTGATTGTAGTGAATCAATGTTCTTATTTCTCTTCTTTTGTTTCATGTTTTTTAGTTTTTTTCCTTTATTTTCGCTCTTTATTTGATTTTTTTTTCTTCATCTTTACTCTTCCTCGTCTTCCTTCCTTTTCAGTTATTTGTCCTTACAATCTCTTATTCGGTCTATTTTCTTCATCTTTGTTATTATTTTGTTTATCTTTTGTCCTCGTTCTTTAATATCATTGTCTTCGTTTTTTTTTTATTGTTTCTTCTTATTTTTGTCCTCGTCTTGGTTCTTGTTCTTCCGTTTTTTCTATGATTAGTTCATACGGTCGAAGTTGCTAGGAGTTTGCTATAGCCATTAAAAGAAGAGAGTAGCTAACTACTTCATAGTTTAAATTTTTCCTAATTTTGCTGGAACTTCCACAATATATAGCATACTTTGTAAACGCAAGAACATGTACAATCAATCCTCAATTCACACCTCAAAGAGCGTATTTAATCTACTCCCAAATCCCTAATGTCGTCCGATACCACTTCTAACACAACTTTCTGGTTCGCGGATGTTACAGTCCTTACAATTTCTTATTCGGTCTCATTCTTCATCTTTGTTATTTTTCTGTTTATCTTTTGTCCTCGTTCTATAATATCATTGTCTTCGCTTTTTTTTATTGTTTCTTCTTATTTTTGTCCTCGTCTTGGTTCTTGTTCTTCCGTTTTTTCTATAATTAGTTCATGCGGTCGAAGTTGCTAAGAGTTTGCTATATTTCTTTTGTTTAGTTTCTTCTCTTTATTTTTCTTGATTATTCTCCAGGACTTGATACATTTTATAAATAGTTTTATTGTAGTTCTCTTTAATTTAATATTATCTAGAGTAAAAATTTAATTATCTGATACACCTAACCAAACTTAAAAATGAAAAATATTCACGGAAACAAAATTAAGCTAGAGATGGTACAATTACATATTCACACATGTAATAAGCAATGTCTAATAATAATATAAATAATTTAATTTATGCAATCATAGAGATATAGTTACGCATAGCTGTCTGTTTCTTATTTTTCGGTTTCATTTTTTTATTTGGTTTCCTTCTCTAGCCTTATATTTTTGGTTTCTTTTATGGCTTTGTTCTTTGCTATCTTCGTCCTCCCTTTTCTTCATTTACTTCATTTTCTTTTTGTTCTTCTTTGTTCTTATTCTTATGTTTCTTCTATGATAAATTATTTCCATCGAAAATACTAATGTTTTGCTAGATTTGTTTTCTTCTTCTTTGTATTGGTTATTCTCCTTTCTAATTTTTTCCTCACTCTATTGCTTTTGTACATATTTTAGCATAAGTCTCTTTAATCCTATGTAGAACATATTTTCATTATCTGATACACCAAACCAAACTTAAAAATGAAAATGTACGCATAAACAAATTTAAGCTAGAAAATAAGCTAATATTTTGGTAGGTTTTCTAGGGTTATAAGACCAAAATGAAGAGAAGCTAATCGACATATATTATTGTTTTTCATTTTCTTCATCGTTCTTGTTTTTATGTTTTTTAATTTTCTTTGATTCATTCTTATATATTCAGTCTCTTCTGTTTTGATTTCTTCTTTGTCTTTTCTCTTATATGGTTTCTTCTTCATTTTCACTCATCTTTGCGTTTGCTTTTCTTCGTCCCCACGCTTCTTTTTTTTGTTTTGTCTCCTTCGTTCTTATTCGCTTTCCTCTTTAGATTGGTCTTTGCAAGTTTTTTTGTTTTTGTTTGGTCTGTTCTCCTTCGTTCTTATTCGATTTCCTCTTCAAATTTTTTTCTTCGCAAGTTTTTTATCTGGTTTTTTTCTTATTCATCTTTGCCTTCTTTGGTTTTTATTTTGTCTTCGCAATTCAATATATTCGTTTTCGCTCTTCTTCGGTTTTATCTTCTTACTCTTCTTCTTTGTGTCTGTTTTTTCTTCAACTTTTTTTCTTTCTTATTTGTCTAGGTTATTCTCCACCATTAAAATTCTACATGGCTCCATTCCTCTTGTAAAATATCAATTTTATGTTGAAATTTGTAAACTAATTTTAACATAAGCTTTTTTTTATTTTGATATCGATCCATAAGTTATTTAGAGTGTCCATACATATAAAATATATATATGCTTTATAAATTTGTTCTTTCTTATTTGTTAAAAAATTTCAGTGATTATTTATATAATTAAAACTATTATCTTAAATTAAGAAATTTTCTTAATATAAATCTAAGTAGATTTTTGGTGTTACTAGAAACTTATACATGTTTTTCTTATATCTATCGATATTCCAAATCTAAAATTTGGAAAATTTCTTTATCTTAGATGATGATATAGAAAATATTATTGATTGTTTAAAATTTGGAAAATTTCTTAATTTTAGAGATGCTGATTTGGCATAATTTAATTGGTTAAAAAAAATTAAAAGCTGATGTGGACACCTTTAGAGGCATTTAGCCTCAACTTTTATATAGTATAGATTACACAATCTACCCGAATTAAAAATATTTTCTTTTTTATTATTAAAAAGTACGAAAAACGAGTAAGCTAAACACAAATCTCAACACAATCAACCAGTAATTACAGCAATTCTTAAGCTAATCCCAAACCAAATCGGTTGAATTTGTGTAACCACATAGTGAGACGGTCCACAGGTTCCTGATTTGATGACTCTGAGGAGATCGTAACCTGACTTTTCCACGGGGTATGAAGACTTTCGGTCATAGGATTTAATTTGAACTCAAGTTCAGCGAGTTCGTCGCCAAGAACATGAACGTCGAGTTTTCTGTCCCGATCTGCATTGAACAGGATTTGAACTGATGAAGTAGTGATGGCCTGGTTTCGTAAGGGTCACAACATCGTGTCCTGTTTTGTAGACGGCTTCAGCAAAAGAAGACTGGCATAAATCGTAGTCCAAACGGATAACTTGAATGACGTCGTTGAAGTTGTGATCGTATTCACAAAGAGAACGGTGAAGGCTGTTATCGTGAGCATTAAACTGAAGATCTTCTTTGTTATTGGTTTTTTTTTTTTTTTTTTTTTTGGCTAAATGGTAAATATCATTATAAATGAAATGTTTAGGTTTACGTACAACTTTGAAAGACCCAAAATGCATCCTATTTAAATTGGTCCCATGGCAAAAAAAAGGAAAAGAAGAAAAACAAGAAAGGTTATGAGATCTCAAACTCTCAGAATGTGTTTGGAGTTGTGTCGATTATGTGTTTGTGAGGCAAAGAGTGCACCATATCCCTTGTTACATAGTGCTTTACGGATACCTAATCGTTGCTGTTTTAGGATTTTTTATTTGGTTGATTTCCTTTTCTTATTTTCTATATTAAATTATTAACCCAAGATTAAGTCACGTGCGTTTTCGACCTATATTATTCACCTCATAACTTGAGAAAAACTCAAAAAGGTTTTGTTTGCTTTTGTCCTAACATCAGCAAATCGAGTTTTTCATATTTTTAAATTGAAAAACTAACGTACTTCGCTCATTGCAATGCTAATTTGCATCGGGTTGACTCTAATTTTTGCTAATCATATTCACCATATGCAATATGTCAAACCAAATAATTGTAGATAAAAAAGTTGCAAACTACTAAGCTCATTTAGTGCTAAAGATTTAGCTTCACTTTAGATCATTATCATTTCAGCCACTTCAAAATAAAGATTTTCATCAACTATCTGGTTTCAACCATGACCTTCAGCGGAAAAACAAATGTGGAATTTGTGAAAGCTTTAGGGAGCTAAGAATAAACACAAAGGAGTTAGCCCTTTTGGTTCCAAGGTGAAGAAGAATCATTCGGTTCAAAACTGGTTGGTCAAATGATGGATTGCTATTTTAAATTAGTCTACGAGACTCAAATTAATAATATCTTAGCAATAGATTGAAAGAACTTGGAAGAATGTATTAGATTTTTAATATGAATTTTTGTTCTTAGATACTGATCATTGATTCCATCGACATTCATTCGGAGGAACAGGGTATCTTTTCCGATCAGAACAATAATCGTAGTTCATGTACTTTGCTCTCACATTCTTGAGTGCCTTCTGTTCATTTGCACTTAACCTACTATACTTCATGTTGTTCCACGAGTATGTTGGTGAACCACAAAGTTTCGCATTAACGTTCCCATCCGAGTGACAACCCGAATCGGAAAACCCTTGGAAATTGGCTTTAAAAGGAGCATAAGACCAATCAACCTTGTCCTTACCACCGTTTGTTGCCCATTCTTCGCCATTCCACAGACTAGCCACCACTTTCATGGGCTTCGATGGATATTCTACTCCATATCTTTTGTTATTTTTGAATATCCTTATTGGAACTTTGTCCACATAAAACCTATTATCGAGAGAGAAAGAAAATATTATATATTACCAAATCATAATGATTTTGTGACTTTTGTCTAAAATATAAAGGATTTTTTTTTGAAAATTCAGTTTGTATTTAGGTTCCTTCGATTCAGTATGCTTTTATACAAATTCGATAATTATGTAATTATATCTATGAATAGATGCATGAAGAGAAAAGAGGGAGAAAAAACATACACAATTTGATATGGATTCCATAGGATCCCATAAGTGTGAAAATCTGCGGTGGGGTCGAACCAAAGATTATACTTTTGTTCTCTATTCCCTCGGCCATTGGTAAACACATTGGTTTGAAGTGCTATTGGTTTCCCTCCTCTATTACCCAAGAACTCAAAGTCAAGCTCGTCGTGGCTGTTTCCCTTAGAAGTCAACTATATAAACAATACACAAATGTATAAAGAAAACACATTTTAATGTAATAAAGAAAAAAGTTACGATGAAATGACTGGAGGATAACATTTTAATGTAATAAAGAATCTTTGAACGTACGTAAAAAGCTGTGACAACGCCGGCAGAATCTTTTGGAGGCAATTTGATTCTCGTTTGGAAAAATCCTGATCCGTAATTGTGTTTAGACTCAAAGCCAGAACCTGTTTGTAATATGAATAGGTTGTCTCAAACTTTTTTTGTCGTTTACACGTTACAACGTAGCCTCGGTCCAATAGAAATAGTGGCCCGAATCAAGAAAATAAAATGTGACTCTTTAGTAAACAACAAATTTCGAAGTACAAAAAGAAAAAAGAAAAACTTATTATGCGAGACAAATCATTTTTTTTATATAATTGAAAATCAATAGCATAAAGATATTAAAACCGTGGATTTCAAACTTTGTAGCCTACAAACTATATTAACCTATGTAGCTTATGAAAAAGAAAAAAAAAATTAGTGACCCTAGGCTATGGCATAGCCTGCCTATCCTACGACCGGGGTTGCTACAATAACGTACAAACACAATATCAAATTTTAATTTTAAACACAATAGCATAATAAAAGGAAGAAATCAATGAACCTTGAGCTCTATCCATGGTGAGCTGAACTTCTCTCCCTTGGTTGAGTTTCAAGATATTTCCCCACGTAGCCACATAGTTCTCATCGAACCCTCTACCTCCACGAGGTTTAGCAGCATGAGCCGCTACAATTAAAAACAGTACTGAAACCAAATCAAAGATGAAAAATATATGGTCTTTTTTATTCATTTTGAATAATTTGTTGAGTATTATTCACGGTGGAGAGATCTCCCCTATTTATATTCATGTATAGTAAGGGGTAAAATTGAGGGTTGATTTTGTGAAAATTTTATATTGGTCAAAAAAAAAAATAGTCAACTAAATTATTATTTTAGTCAACATATTAAATTGATATATGTTACCTTTATAACTATTTGGTGAAATTCAAAGCAATTTGGAATTACTAAATCCAGTAATTGTTTTCTCTTTTGACTTAATTCAGACATATATTATTATAGCTAGATTCGTTCATCCGCTATCACTTGCAAACGCAGCTTTTGCGGGTAGTAGCGGTTATTAGCGTTAGACAACAATCATCGCAAACGCTTTCTGCCGCTTCAAACCGCTCCAGATCCCTCAAGATTCCTCAAAATCAAAAGCTCATTCCCAGCAGCGTTTGCGGTTGCGGGCAGTTGCGGATGGATAATTAAAAAAAAATCAAAAACACAAATTTATTTAAAATCAGAAAATAAATAATAATCTTTATCAAAAAATAAGATTTAGATATTATAATCACAATAAAAATAAAAATATTTGGTATTTGTTTTGGTAAAATTCATTAAAAACATATCATAATTTTATATTTCTAAATTCTACAAATTAAAGTTCTCTTTCATAAATGTTCACTTCATATTAATATATATATATCTATCTAACAAATAAAATGGTAATCTAAATTTAATTTTCACACTAAATTTTAATAGAAATCACATTTTTATCTAAATTAATAAATTAAAATATGAACATAAGTATTATATACATATTATTTTTTATAAATTTTTATTAATTATGTTGAATTATAAATTTATAACTGTTCAATATAATATAGTTTTGATATTTTATAATTATAAAATGTGTTTATATTGTTAATTTATTTTTTAACCGTTATTTCACCCGCTGGTCAACCAGTCAAAAATATTCCGCAAACGCATCTGTTCTCAATCGCTATACTAGTCATACAAACAGCTTAATTACGCATTTAACCGCAAACTCCCGCAACCGCAACCACAACCACAGCGTTTAAACCAGTCAGACCCTTAGTAAAAGTTACAACTTGAAACAACCAAGCTTTTTTTTTTTTTTTAATCAATACTCAGCGGAAGTCTTAAACACATAATTAAATTATCCATTCCACTAAACATCATATATCTCAATATCAATAACCAATTAAATAACCAATGAATAACCAATAATCCAATAAACAATATAATCAACTCCAGAATAATAAATAACTCTAACAACCTAAACACCAGGTTAGCGACCAATTCAAATAATAAAACAATAACCAATAAACCAACAAAACCAATAACCCTATCATCCCCCTCTTCAGCCTCGATCCCGCGGTCACACATTCCTGTTACCTGCATCACATTACGAAAGAGATGCGTGAGTATTATGATAAATACTCAGTGAGACGGTCATTCCGTCAACAGGCCAATTACGCCAACCACAAGACAATACAACAATCCATAACCATAATAAACGACAACATCATCAATACCAGCAACAATAACCATCAACAGTAAACAAAAGCAACAAAACTCGCACAACAGCACTGGTGTCGATCGACACCCCACCGTGTCGCTCGACAGCCCTGCTAGGTGTCGATCGACACACAAAGTGTGTCGCTCGACACTAGCATCCTCGGTGTCGACCGACACCAAAAGGTGTCGCTCGACACCCTCCCGAAACCCAGAAACCAACAGCGACGAAACAATGCGAAACAAGTATAAAAACATCCAAATCAATGGGATTCAACCCCCATAATCGATCAATAACTCAAATAACTCAAGAACAACTCAAAATAGCAACAACACAGCAAATCTCCAGTGATTCACGGACCTACGGTCACGCACTCACCTTGAAACGGATTAGAAGGAAGGGAAAGAGATAGAACAACGAAGAACAGCAACGAAACGAGCCTCCAAACTCCAAAATCTCTCTGGAAATCACCTCCTTCTCTAAAAAACACCACTGCCTCGAAAACTGAGCCAAAAAGCGACTTCCTTCGCTTAAAAACGCGACCTAGGGCTTCCTTGCCCAAAACCAGCTCAAACCGAAATCAACTCAAATCAAACCGGTCGAATTTCCAATAGCCGGTGTCGAGCGACACCCTCCCTGGTGTCGGTCGACACCACTCGACCAACTCCACAAAACCGAACACAATCGATTTAAACCGGAAATCGATTCCCAAACCGGTGTCGCTCGACACCAACCAATCAGAAGTCGTTTTACAAATTTTCTACACAATGCTTGAACCTTTAGACCGACTGCACAACAATCAAACAAGAACATGCACAGCCAACCCGAGATTCACACCGTATATGTAACATCCGTGAACCAGAAAGTTGTTTTGGAAGTGGTGTTGGACGATGCTAGGGGTTCGGGAGTAGTTGGCACATGCTCTTAGAGGTGTGAATTGAGGATTGGCTGTGCATGTTCTTGTTTGATTGTTGTGCAGTCGGTCTAAGGTTCAAGCATCGCGAAGAAAGTGTGTTAAATTCTTCTGAACGACTAGTATCGATCGACACCGGTTATCGGGTTTGATTTCCGGTTTAAGTCGATCGATTTGCAATTGGAGTTGGTTTGGTCGATGGGTGTCGACCGACACCAAGGGAGGGTGTCGATCGACACCGGTTATTGAGAAATCGACCGGTTTGATTCAAGTCGGCTGGTTTTGGGCTGGTTTGGGCGAGGAAAGCCCTAGACTCGCGTTTTTAAGCCCTGTGGCCGCGAGAAAAGCACAGTTTTCGAGATATCAAGTGTTTAAGGCGATTTTTGGAGGATTGGAGGTGATTTCTGAGTTTCTGGGTTGAATCTGTTGCTGTTCTTCATTGTTCCTTCTCCCTTCCTTCCTTTCAATCCGTTTTCAAGGTGAGTGCGTGACTGTAGGTCCGTTAATCACTAGAGATTGTTTGATTTGAGTTTATGTTATTGTTCTTGAGTTGTTCTTCGGTTTTATGTGGTTTGATGCGTATATGGGGGTTGAATCCCATCGGTTGTTGTTGTTTTTACTGTTTCATCGCGTTTGGTTTCTGGGCGTCGAGCCGGTGTCGAGCGACACTCGATGAGTGTCGATCGACACTCGGGAGGCTGGCGTCGATCGACACCATAGAGGTGTCGGTCGACACCGACCTGGGTGTCAGGAAACGTGGGTGTTTCCTGACAGGGAGATCATGATGTTGTCGTTTATTGTTGAGCATTGTTATTCTGGTTGTTTATTGTGACGTATTGTCTATGATTTGACGTAATTGGCCTGTAGGCAGGATGATCCACTCACTAAGTATTTATGATAATACTTACGCAACTCTATTCCAATGTGTTGCAGGTAACAGTAATGTTCTTCCGCGGAAAGAGACCGAGAGAAGAGGCTGAAGAGGAATTTAGGATGTTGGTTTTAAGAATTATTTTATGGATGATTAGAAATGAACCTTTTCTAGGATGTTAGTTTATTTTTAATAATGTAGCAAACCTGGTGTTTAGGTTGCTTATTCGTTTATTGGTTTTATTGGTTATTGTTGAACGGCTTTTATGATTTAATATTATTGATTTCTTTCTGAGAATTTCCGCATTGATAATTGTTATAATCATTTATAAAAAAAAAAAAAAAGCTTGGTTGTTTCATTTTGGTATCAGAGCGTAGTCGGTTTTAGGACTGTTAGAATTGGATGAATTGGACTATGTGGTTAATTGATTATGTGAGTTAGTCAATTAGTGGTTTAATCTCATCCTCTCGGTCTTCCAGTTTTCCGCGGGTAAGTGAGTTGGATATTTGGTGTTGCGTTTTGTGTTGTGTTTTGACCTTTGCTCTTTTTCTGTACTTGGTGGTAGTGCAGAGAGATGGACGCAGGTCGTGGTCGTGGCCGTGGTCGTGGTCGCGGTGCAGCCCGTGGGGGCAGAGGAGCTGGTCGCGGTGGGCGAGCAGCGGGTCGTGGAGGTCGGGGTGCTGGTCGTGGAGCGCCAGAGGCTGAGGCCTCCGTGGAGAGTGCGGCGCCTAGTGTGGCGGCAGCGTCGGTGACACAGTCTGTTTCGTTAGCCGGTGGGGCTAGTTTGGGCGTCGGGGGTGGCGCGGGGGCAGGAGCAGTTCCCGGTGGGGGCGCGGCTCTTGCTCAGGGTGATTTGATTGTGGGGCTACTGACGCAGCTTTTGGCACGTCTTCCAGAGGCAGTTCCACAGCAGGCTCCGGTTGCACCTCCAGCGGCCGGGGCACAGGCAGGTGCCGGGGCACATGTTGGTGCCGGTTTTGTTGAGCAGCAGGAGGCTGCGGTGCAGCAGGGTGTTGCAGTTGGGTTTTCGCCTTATCGTGAGATGATGAGGGAGATGCAGAGGATTGGTACGCCTACGTTTGAGGGCGGGGTTACTCCAGAGCAGGCTGATGAGTGGCGTCAGAGGTTGGAGCGGAACTTCGATTCTGTTCGTTGTCCGGCACAGTTTCAGGTTGAGTTGGCAGTGCACTACCTTGGGGGTGATGCTCATTTGTGGTGGAGGTCTGTTAGGACCAGGAGAGAGGTTTGGACTTGGGTTGATTTCGTCGAGGAGTTCAACCACAAGTTTTTCCCTCAGGAGGCTCGTGACAGGCTGCAGTTGAGGTTTTTGGACTTGACTCAGGGTGAGAGGTCTGTTCGAGAGTACGATGCAGAGTTCTGCAGATTGGTGGTCTTTTCTGGTGGTGAGCTGATCAGTGAGCGGGCATTGACGTCGCGGTTTCTCCAGGGGCTTCGGAGGAACATCAGGACTCAGTGTAGAGGTGGTATGTACCACACCAGAGCTGGTTTAGTGGAGTTGGCAGCGTCCATTGAGGAGGACTTGCGTGAGCCGGTGAGTACGGCGGTTGTTCCAGTTGCAGTTGTTCCTGCTACCCATCCTCGGGGCCAGCAGCAGCATCAGCAACGCAGAGGTCACAGTTCTGGCTACGGCAGGGGCAGTAGGCCTGCGCAGGGCCAGAAGAGGAGAGCAGAGGAGATATCTGCTAGTAGCCCGAGTACGGGTGGGTGTTTTGGTTGTGGGAGTCTGGATCACAGAGTGGCGACTTGCCCCAAGAGGGCGGGATCCAGAGAGTCGACAGTGTGCTACTACTGCAGGGAGCCGGGGCATATCAAGACTATGTGTCCCAAGTTGCAGCAGAGAGCAGTGGCAGCGGCGATTCAGCCGTTGGCGATTCAGTCAGCAGCGCAGGTTGCGGCGTTGCAGTCAGGTGGAGCGCCGAGAGTGTATACTTCGGCAGAGGTGGGCCAGACCAGTCAGTCAGGCCAGATCACAGGTAAAATCTTGACTCAGACTTTTAAATTCTTAAGGTAGAATTGTTGGTGTTGTCTGTTTCTGTTATTTTACTGTGATAGAGTTAGAGGTTCTCAACACTTGTGGAATTGTGTAGGGACCTTGTTAGTTGGTGGATTTGAGTCTCACGTTCTGTTTGACTCGGGAGCATCTAATTGCTTCATTACTCCAGAGAGAGCTGAGGGTAGTGGTATTCGGAGTAGCGAGGGCGAGGCTTCAGGCTTTGTCAAGGTGGCCGGTGGTGGTTATTTGGCTACTTCGGGCAGAGCTAGAGCAGTTGATGTGCAGATTGCGGGGCAGTTTATGCCAGCTGATTTAGTCATCAGTCCGGTGGAGCTGTATGACGTGATTTTGGGGATGGACTGGTTATCTCTATACCGAGTTCATCTGGATTGCTACAGAGGTAGAGTGGTGTTTGAGCAGGATGCAGGGAAGTTGGTTTATCAGGGAGTGAGACCGACTTCGGGGAGTATAGTGATTTCAATTATTCAGGCAGAGCAGTTGTTAGAGCGGGGCTGCGAAGCCTATTTGGCGACGACCACTATGACAGAGTCCAGTGGTGAGGTGAGTCTGCAGGATATTCAGGTTGTCCAGGAGTTTGAGGACGTATTTCGGTCGCTGAAGGGATTGCCACCATCTCGGTCAGATCCTTTCACGATTGATTTAGAGCCCGGGACAGCTCCGATATCGAAGACACCTTACAGGATGGCTCCAGCAGAGATGGCAGAGCTGAAGAAGCAGCTAGAGGACCTTTTGAGTAAAGGATTCATCAGACCTAGTCTGTCGCCTTGGGGAGCGCCAGTGTTGTTTGTGAAGAAGAAGGATGGCAGTTTTCGGTTGTGCATCGATTACCGGGGACTTAACCGAGTCACAGTGAAGAACAGGTACCCACTTCCGAGGATTGATGAGTTGTTGGATCAGTTGAGAGGTGCTACCTGGTTCTCTAAGATTGACTTGGCATCGGGTTATCATCAGATCCCGATAGATGAGGCAGATGTCCGGAAGACAGCTTTTCGGACGAGGTATGGGCATTTCGAGTTTGTGGTCATGCCTTTTGGCTTGACCAATGCGCCGGCAGCGTTTATGAGGTTGATGAACGACGTGTTCAGGGAGTTTCTGGATGTGTTTGTCATTATTTTCATTGATGACATTTTGGTATATTCGAGGAGTCCAGAGGAGCATGCGACTCATTTGAGGCTTGTGTTGGAGAAGCTTCGAGAGCAGAAGCTGTTTGCCAAGTTGAGCAAGTGCAGCTTTTGGCAGAGGGAGATGGGTTTTCTTGGCCACATTGTTTCTGCAGAGGGAGTTTCTGTGGATCCGGCTAAGATTGAGGCCATTAGAGATTGGCCTAGACCGAGTAGTGCTACCGAGATCAGGAGTTTTCTGGGTTTAGCAGGCTACTACAGGAGGTTCGTCAAGGGGTTTGCGAGTATGTCTCAGCCGATGACGAGGTTGACTGGCAAGGATGTGCCGTTTGTGTGGTCGCAGGAGTGCGAGGAGAGCTTTGGGAAGCTCAAGGAGATGTTGACTAGTACACCAGTTTTGGCATTACCCGACCCGGGGAAGCCATATGTTGTGTACACAGATGCTTCAGGTGTTGGACTTGGTTGTGTCTTGATGCAGGAGGGCAGAGTGATTGCCTATGCTTCGAGGCAGTTGCAGGGCAGTGAGCGCAACCGTCCTACACATGATCTTGAGTTGGGAGCAGTGGTTTTTGCACTCAAGATTTGGAGGTCCTATCTTTATGGTGGTAGAGTGCAGATCTTTACAGATCACAAGAGTCTACAGCATATTTTCACTCAGCCTTTGCTGAATGCGAGACAGACGCGTTGGGTGGAGTTTCTGGCAGACTATGACTTGGATATTGTTTATCATCCGGGCAAGGCCAATTTGGTGGCAGATGCCTTGAGTCGACGGAGGGTTGACTCAGATAGAGAGCGTGGTGTTGAGGCTTTGGTCAGCGAGATTAGTACATTGCGTCTTTGTGCTATTTCAGAGGAGCCTTTGGGTTTAGAGGCAGCTGATCAGGCAGATTTACTCAGCAGGATCAGAGTGGCGCAGCAGAGTGATCAGGGTTTGATCGATGCTTCGCAGGCAGTTGGTTCTGAGTATCAGGTCTCTTCGAATGGAACTATCTTGGTTCGTGGGCGAGTTTGTGTGCCCAAGGATGAGGAGTTGAGGCAGGAGGTTTTGAGAGAGGCTCATTCGAGCAAGTTTTCGATTCATCCGGGTGCGACCAAGATGTACCGTGACCTCAAACGGTATTATCATTGGGTTGGGATGAAGAGGGATGTGGCGGATTGGGTTGCGAGGTGCAACACATGTTCTTTGGTCAAGGCAGAGCATCAGGTGCCTAGTGGTCTTCTGCAGAGCTTACCCATTCCAGAGTGGAAGTGGGATATGATCACTATGGATTTTGTTGTGGGATTGCCGATCTCACGGATTTTCGATGCTATTTGGGTCATTGTGGATCGCTTGACCAAGTCAGCACATTTCTTGGCTATCAAGAAGACAGATGGAGCGGCTGTCTTGGCTAGGAAGTTTGTGCGAGAGATTGTGAGGCTGCATGGAGTGCCAGCCAGTATTGTGTCGGATAGAGATCCGAGGTTTGCTTCAGAGTTTTGGAGGGCATTTCAGACTGAGATGGGCACTAAGGTGCATATGAGTACAGCGTATCATCCGCAGACAGACGGACAGTCAGAGAGGACTATTCAGACTTTGGAGGATCTGCTTAGGATGTGTGTACTAGATTGGGGTGGTCATTGGGCTGATCATCTGTATTTGGCAGAGTTTGCCTATAACAACAGTTTTCAGTCTAGCATTGGCATGGCTCCTTATGAGGCTTTGTATGGGAGGCCATGTAGGACACCCTTATGCTGGACCCAAGTGGGGGAGCGCAGCATGTTTGGAGCTAGTTTTGTTCAGGAGACGACGGAGAAGATTCGTGTCTTGAGGCTGAACATGAAGGAGGCTCAGGATAGACAGAGGAGTTATGCAGATAGGCGGCGACGTGAGCTTGAGTTTCAGGTGGGAGATAGAGTTTATCTCAAGATGGCTATGTTGAGGGGCCCTAACAGGTCCATAGCGGAGAACAAGCTCAGTCCGCGATTTATGGGTCCGTTTCCAGTGGTGGAGCGAGTTGGGCCAGTGGCTTATCGGTTGGATTTGCCACCGATTATGAGCGCCTTTCACAAGGTGTTTCATGTTTCTATGTTGAGGAGGTGTTTGCGTCCTTCAGAGGAGGTTGTGGTTGAGATTCCAGAGGATCTCCAGCCAGATATGACAGTTCCGGCAGTTCCTGTGAGGATTCTTGAGAGGAGAGTCAAGGTTCTGCGGAACAAGAGGGTGCCATTGTTGAGAGTCTTGTGGGACTGTAGTGGCACAGAGGAGCAGACTTGGGAGCCAGAGGCAAAGATGAAGCTGAAGTTCGGAAAGTGGTTCGACAAGCAGGCTGTGGAGTGATTCATCTTTGTGGTTCTAGTCTTGTTTTTGGTTTTGTTGTTGTTGGTTTTGGACTTATGTATTTTCGTTTTGTTGTACGATATACATTTTTGGAGTTATATGAGATGGAGTTTTGCCTCATATTTTTGGTTATGGTATGGATGTTACAAGTTTCTTTGGCCGGTGGGGTCATTGGAAGTTTTTAGTCATATGTTGGTACGCGTTTCAGATTTTATTACTCGTTTTGTCTAGAGGCGGTGGGCCTTGTAGACGGTGGTTCTATTTGTGTTGGGACGTTAGGTGCCCAACGGACTTATATTGGGGGTCGCTACCTCGATATGGGTTGTTTTAGTGACAGTGGGTCACGTTTTGGTTGTGACAGGGATCACATTTTGGTTGTGACTTCGGGTCACGTTTGGTTTTGTGACATTGGTCACATTTTGGTACTGGACCGTGAGTTGCAGTACGGATGTCATGACTGCGGTTATGGCATTGAGAGTAATAATATCTTGGAAACATGCGTATAACATAGGACTAAAAATTTGAGTTTTGAGGTCTTGGAGAGACGTTTGTGTTGGGATTCGAGGACGAATCCATTTTAGTGGGGGAGAATTGTAACATCCGTGAACCAGAAAGTTGTTTTGGAAGTGGTGTTGGACGATGCTAGGGGTTCGGGAGTAGTTGGCACATGCTCTTAGAGGTGTGAATTGAGGATTGGCTGTGCATGTTCTTGTTTGATTGTTGTGCAGTCGGTCTAAGGTTCAAGCATCGCGAAGAAAGTGTGTTAAATTCTTCTGAACGACTAGTATCGATCGACACCGGTTATCGGGTTTGATTTCCGGTTTAAGTCGATCGATTTGCAATTGGAGTTGGTTTGGTCGATGGGTGTCGACCGACACCAAGGGAGGGTGTCGATCGACACCGGTTATTGAGAAATCGACCGGTTTGATTCAAGTCGGCTGGTTTTGGGCTGGTTTGGGCGAGGAAAGCCCTAGACTCGCGTTTTTAAGCCCTGTGGCCGCGAGAAAAGCACAGTTTTCGAGATATCAAGTGTTTAAGGCGATTTTTGGAGGATTGGAGGTGATTTCTGAGTTTCTGGGTTGAATCTGTTGCTGTTCTTCATTGTTCCTTCTCCCTTCCTTCCTTTCAATCCGTTTTCAAGGTGAGTGCGTGACTGTAGGTCCGTTAATCACTAGAGATTGTTTGATTTGAGTTTATGTTATTGTTCTTGAGTTGTTCTTCGGTTTTATGTGGTTTGATGCGTATATGGGGGTTGAATCCCATCGGTTGTTGTTGTTTTTACTGTTTCATCGCGTTTGGTTTCTGGGCGTCGAGCCGGTGTCGAGCGACACTCGATGAGTGTCGATCGACACTCGGGAGGCTGGCGTCGATCGACACCATAGAGGTGTCGGTCGACACCGACCTGGGTGTCAGGAAACGTGGGTGTTTCCTGACAGGGAGATCATGATGTTGTCGTTTATTGTTGAGCATTGTTATTCTGGTTGTTTATTGTGACGTATTGTCTATGATTTGACGTAATTGGCCTGTAGGCAGGATGATCCACTCACTAAGTATTTATGATAATACTTACGCAACTCTATTCCAATGTGTTGCAGGTAACAGTAATGTTCTTCCGCGGAAAGAGACCGAGAGAAGAGGCTGAAGAGGAATTTAGGATGTTGGTTTTAAGAATTATTTTATGGATGATTAGAAATGAACCTTTTCTAGGATGTTAGTTTATTTTTAATAATGTAGCAAACCTGGTGTTTAGGTTGCTTATTCGTTTATTGGTTTTATTGGTTATTGTTGAACGGCTTTTATGATTTAATATTATTGATTTCTTTCTGAGAATTTCCGCATTGATAATTGTTATAATCATTTATAAAAAAAAAAAAAAAGCTTGGTTGTTTCAGTATAGAGCATATGCAACTACTCCCGATCACTTGGTGTCGTCCGACACTACCTCTAAAACAGCACTTCACGTTCACGGATGTTACAATTCTCCCCCACTAAACTGGATTCGTCCCCGAATCCCAACACAACACGTCTACCACAGCCGCAAACTCGTATACCACAGACGACAGAAACCGGCCCACATGGCCCAACACTAAAGACCTTCCACTAAACTCATAGATTCACGCCGAATTCCAGTGTTATACACACGTTCCCAGACATTATTACTCCTCAATACAACACCACAACTCTAAAAACAACACATGAGACCCACCCGTCTCCTCGAGAGATCCACCCCTCTCTCGATGCCCCTATTGTGACCCACCCGTCACAATAGTAACCACAAAACCATTGTGACCCACCCGTCACAATAGTAACCACAAAACCACTTATACTGAGGTAGCGACCCTCACATATAAGTCCACAAGAGATCCACCCATCTCTTCCAGAGACCCACCCGTCTCTAATCAAGACCCACCCGTCTCTTCTAAAGACCCACCGTCTCTAGGACTGTATCGAGTAATAATCTGAAACGCGTATAACACCTCCATGCAACATCCGAAACACAACCCAAATATGAGGCAACTCCATCTCATATAATTCAGAAATGTACATCGTACCACCAACGAAAATACATATCCACAATGCCAAACACCTCAAACCAAAGCTATAACCACAAACCAACTGGAGATACCCACTATCTCCCCACCTTAAACTCGAACTCTCCTTTTTCGCCTAACGGTGTAACTTTTCAAACACGAACCTTCTCGGTCGTTTCCCGAACGAAAGTAACTCCTTAAATGCTGTGCTCCCCCACTTAGGTCCAGCATACAGGCATCCTGCATGGCCTCCCATGCAAAGCTTCACAAAACACTCTTAGATAAAACGACTCTCCGTCGACTCAACTCCATGCCACTAACCGCTCTAACACATACGTAGCCGAAATTCCTCCACCGACCACCTTGGTCAAAACCAAAAAGCTCAACAACGCTGTTCCGGATGCCGATACACTTGGCATGCTCCGGAATAAGGAACATTTAATATTCCCAAGTCCAACACCTTGAGACTGCACACCGCCCACTAACAACGTTCTTACACAATTCCACCAATTGTGCAAAAGATTCCTAACCTCTAACGCCGGAAGAAAAAGGATACCAACAATAACACTAAAATTCTACCACTAAGAATTTACAAAGTCTGAGTAAGAGATTCTACCTGTGATATGGCCTGAACGACTCGTCTGGCCCAACTCTGACGTCGACGTGTACACACGCGCCACTCCTCCTGTCTGATCTAACTGCTGCAACGCTGCGATCTGATCCGCTGACTGAATCGCCAAAGGCTGAACCGCCGCCACTGACATCAGCTGCAACTGGGGACACATCGGCCTGATATGCCCTGGCTCCCTACAGTGGAAACACACCGTAGACTCTCTGGATGCCCCCCTCTTGGGACAACTAGCAACCCTATGCTCCATGCTCCCGCAGCCATAGCAACCACCCTTGCTGCTCAAGCTACTAACAAATATCTCGTCTGCTCTCCTCTTCTGACCCTGCGCAGGCTTGTCGCCCTTGCCAGAACCAGACTCAACTCTCTCGCGCTGCTGCTGCTGCTGCTGGCCCCTCTGCCGGGTAGCAGGAGCAACTGCAGATGGCACCGCTACCGGACCAACCTGCTCACGAAGGTCCTCCTCAATGGAAGTCGCCAGTTCCACTAACTCTGCTCTCGTGGTGTACATACCACCTCTGCACTGAGTCCGGATACTCGACCGAAGACCCTGTAGAAACCTCATCGTCAAGGCCCGCTCGCCCTCAAAACCAAAACCCGTATGCACTACGAGTCTGCCGAACTCCGCATCATACTCCCGCACTGACCGCTCACCCTGAGTCAATGCCACGAACCTCATCTGGAATCTGTCTCGAGCCTCCTGAGGAAAATACTTGGCGTTGAACTCCGCTAGGAATTCGCCCCAAATCCACATAGCCCTTCGAGTCACAACAGATCTCCACCACAAATGCGCATCTCCACTAAGGTAATGCACTGCTAGCTCAACCCGATACTCCTCTGGACACCTGACAGAACCGAAGTTCCGCTCCAGTCTCTGCCGCCACTCATCGGCCTGCTCGGGCTCACTCCCGCCCTCAAAGAACGGTGTCCCAATCCTCTGCATCTCCCTCATCATCTCTAGATAAGACGGATGCCCAAACCCCGCAGCGCCATGCTGCCCAACAAATCCCGCAGCCTCATGCTGCCCTACAAAACCAGCACCCACCTGTGCTCCGGCCACTGGATGTGCACCCGGAGCCTGCTGTGGAACCGCCTGCGGAAGACGTGCCAAAAGCTGCGTCAGTAACCCCACTATCAAATCACCCTGAGCTAGAGCCGCGCCCCCACCCTGAGCCGCCCCAACTCCTGCGCCACCACCGGCACCCAAACTGGCATGACCCGCCACTGACTGTGTCACTGACGCTGCCGCCACACTAGGGACTGCACTCTCCGCTGAAACCTCTGGTGAACCACGCACACGACCCCGACCTCCACGGCCCGCAGCTCGGCCACCACGGCCAACTGCTCTGCCCCCACGGGCTCTACCGCGCCCTCTCGCACCACGACCTCTAGCACCTGCGTCCATCTTGCTGCACTACCAAAGCACAGAAGATAAGCAACTAGACCAACTCAAAACAAAACCAAAATACACTTACCGCGGAATGTCTCGAAGGCCGAAGGGGATGATACTAGACTACTAAACTGACTAACCACAATAATCAATTTAAGCACATAGTCTCAATTCACCCAATCTAACAGTCCTAAAACCGTATATGCTCTGATACCAAAATGAAACAACCAAGCTTTTTTTTTTTTTTTTTTAATCAATACTCAGCGGAAGTCTTAAACACATAATTAAATTATCCATTCCACTAAACATCATATATCTCAATATCAATAACCAATTAAATAACCAATGAATAACCAATAATCCAATAAACAATATAATCAACTCCAGAATAATAAATAACTCTAGCAACCTAAACACCAAGTTAGCGACCAATTCAAATAATAAAACAATAACCAATAAACCAACAAAACCAATAACCCTATCATCCCCCTCTTCAGCCTCGATCCCGCGGTCACACATTCCTGTTACCTGCATCACATTACGAAAGAGATGCGTGAGTATTATGATAAATACTCAGTGAGACGGTCATTCCGTCAACAGGCCAATTACGCCAACCACAAGACAATACAACAATCCATAACCATAATAAACGACAACATCATCAATACCAGCAACAATAACCATCAACAGTAAACAAAAGCAACAAAACTCGCACAACAGCACTGGTGTCGATCGACACCCCACCGTGTCGCTCGACAGCCCTGCTAGGTGTCGATCGACACACAAAGTGTGTCGCTCGACACTAGCATCCTCGGTGTCGACCGACACCAAAAGGTGTCGCTCGACACCCTCCCGAAACCCAGAAACCAACAGCGACGAAACAATGCGAAACAAGTATAAAAACATCCAAATCAATGGGATTCAACCCCCATAATCGATCAATAACTCAAATAACTCAAGAACAACTCAAGAACAACTCAAAATAGCAACAACACAGCAAATCTCCAGTGATTCACGGACCTACGGTCACGCACTCACCTTGAAACGGATTAGAAGGAAGGGAAAGAGATAGAACAACGAAGAACAGCAACGAAACGAGCCTCCAAACTCCAAAATCTCTCTGGAAATCACCTCCTTCTCTCAAAAACACCACTGCCTCGAAAACTGAGCCAAAAAGCGACTTCCTTCGCTTAAAAACGCGACCTAGGGCTTCCTTGCCCAAAACCAGCTCAAACCGAAATCAACTCAAATCAAACCGGTCGAATTTCCAATAGCCGGTGTCGAGCGACACCCTCCCTGGTGTCGGTCGACACCACTCGACCAACTCCACAAAACCGAACACAATCGATTTAAACCGGAAATCGATTCCCAAACCGGTGTCGATCGACACCCTCCTGGTGTCGCTCGACACCAACCAATCAGAAGTCGTTTTACACATTTTCTACACAATGCTTGAACCTTTAGACCGACTGCACAACAATCAAACAAGAACATGCACAGCCAACCCGAGATTCACACCGTATAGAGCATATGCAACTACTCCCGATCACTTGGTGTCGTCCGACACCACCTCTAAAACAGCACTTCACGTTCACGGATGTTACACAACTTGTCTATATAAACATTATAGTCCAATGTGCAAATTAATGTTTTGTAGCAAACACATTGTATGTTTTGAAATGATGTAGACCTACCAGTTTAGTAAAAACCTCAAATTCGATCAATTAATGTGCAATTTTATATTTATTGTAGTGTGAAGAAAGCTTTTTGAGGTTCACTAATGAGCCCATATTAATCTGCAAATGCATGAATATTACATCACAGTATATGAGAATCGAATATCCACACCCCAAAAAAATATTAAAAAAAGAGTTGTGACGTGATAAATTTAAGTAGATCAATATGTGTGTGATGTGAATCAAGCAACAAATATATATATCTTAACAAAATATGATAATAAACAACAAATACTAGGGTAGTAGTTCCTGCACTTATTATTAAAGAATAATATCTCACATCGTGATATCGGAAGTTGAAAGAGATCTCAATTAGTATATAAAGTACATGGATCACTTCATTCATTGCCAATTAGTTTTAAATTAGAACTCCATAAAACTTAACACTTACAAGAATACAAGGCACTATAAATTATAAATTTTGGAACTTTATGAAAATGCATGGTATTCATAAGGTTTATGAATCAAGTCTCGTTGGTAACTAATCATTTAATCAAAGGTTTTGAATATACCTAAAGCTTCTTACCTTCTCTGTTGCAAATGTTCCTAGAAATTTATTGATATCGAATGTTGTTCAAATGATCACGAAACATCCAATTCTTTTCGTTCATGATAATTTATATTGATAGTTTCTGATCTTTTTTTTTTTTAATTTTTTTTTCCAAAGAAGAGAGTTGGATGTGTAACCGGTGTATTCGTATTAATATGATACTATATATAATTAATTAGTTATATCGACATTCATTAGGAATAACACGAAATCTAGCCTGATCCGAACTGTTCATATAGTTTTCTCTCACATTCTTGTAGGCCTTCTGCTCGTAGCTGCTTAGCCAACTGTATCTCATGGTGTTCCACCAGTACGTTGATGAACCACAAGCTTCGGCGTTGTTACTCAGATCATCCACGTGGCAACCGGAGACGGAAAAATCTTCGAATTGGGCCTTAAAAGGAGCGTAGGCCCAATCAGTCTTTGTTTTGCCACCATCTGTTGCCCAGTTTTCGCCGTTCCACAAGCTACTCACCACTTGCATAGGCTTCAATGGATAGCTCACGTCATTGCTTGTGTTGTTTTTGACACTCTTATTGGGATATTATCCACGTAAAACCTATTATCAAATCATCTTGTTCTTGTAAATATATAATCATAAAGCACATAAATCACATATATTGTCCGTTATTTTTTTAATTTTTAGTCCTCGTTATCTCGTTATCTCCGAGATCTCCTAAGACCCTCCCGCAAGCTCATACATATATGGTAACACGTATTAGATTAGACAATGTTAAAATCCATAACGTCGTAGCCTCTAAGTCTTCAACAGAACCTCCTCCGTTGTCGATTTGAACCAAAGTCACAAGTTTAAGTTGTCCTTCTAACTTCTTGTCCATGAAGAAACTTGTGTCTTATGTTAAATAAATAGCGTTTATACCTCGCTATAAGGTGATCGATTCAATGGAGAATACTATAGTGGTTGTGTATCTCCATCGTCTCACGTCACCATGTGACACCATGTGAACTGAACGAACCCATCAGTAGATTGATGCTCATAATTCACAGCAACATCATCATTTCATCACTCCATCGGATCTGTATATACCCGTTGGGATCATCATCTTCGAACATCTTCGTGACCACCATCAAATTCGTAGTAGATAGATAGTCATATGAAGACAAGCTCTTGTAAGTTATAATATGGCTTGAACAGAAAGAGAAAAAGTGAGATAAAGATCTTGTTCAAACCAGCAAGTAGTTAGAGAATAAAATCACCCATCAAGACAAAACCCTCTCGAACTCCCGAAAGTCAATCTCTCTCTCTCTCAAATTTTTTTTTTTTTTTTTAAGCAGAAAATAGCAAAACTATAACCCATAGTAATTGGATCTTATCTCTGATACCATGATAAATATGGAGGAAACCTTTGCAGTGTAATAGTGTCTCTCATCTTTATTCATTAGCCAATAGGCTTATTTATACAAGATCATAATAATTTTTTTTTTTGGTAATGACAAGATCATAATAATTTGTCTAACAAGTTCTTTACATATATGAAAATAGGAAATCTACCTATTTAACAATCAAGGAAATATACTTAAATCTTCACTTTCCTTCTAAGTCAATCTCGTTATCTCCGAGATCTCCTAACAGTTTATGACCCGAGGAGGGTCGGCCTCGTTTTTGTGGCTGATTAATATTATAAAAGCTTATAAAAGCAAAACAAGTCTACAACAAAGCAAGACAAGTCTACAACAAAGCAAGACAAATCTACAACAAGATGGAGCAGCTAATCTATATAGAATAGATGTCAAGGAGTATTCTATATGGAAGAAGAATATAGAATAAAACTATTGGAAGAAAAGTCTATATGACCGTTATAGAATATGACCGTTCTAGACAATTATCTATTGTCTATATATATGTAAAGTGACATTGCTAATAAAGATAAGAAAAGAGTTTTACTCTCTTTCTCTCTCTTTAAACTCTGAAACTCTCTATCTCTCTATCTTCTTCTTCTTCGATTATACTTCATCAATTTTCACTCTTTCTTTGTCAAATCTTACATGGTATCAGAGCCAGGTTACGCTCTTGGTTAATTTCACTTATTTGTGTTTTATCTCCTTCGTGAGAAATCAGATCTATGTTTAGATCTACTTCATCTTCTTCGCTGAGAAACTAGATCTGGTTCTAGATCTACTTTATTATCCAGCATTTAATTCTTCTTATTCTTCATCGCTGATTGATTCATCCATGGAGAATTCAAAGGCTGTTGTTCTTCCCCTTGTACTCAAGGGAGGAGACAACTATTTGTTATGGTCCAGGACAGCGAAAGCGGTGTTATGTGGCCGTGGACTGTGGAGCCAAATCGAGCCTCCCGAGACATTTTCCGTTGAAGCAGCAGCTCTAGCCGTTCCGACAGAAAAGGAAATGCAAGAAAACCAGGCGGTTCTTGCAATCTTGCAAAGCTCACTAGACCTCTCAATCTTAGAGGCTTACTCATATTGCGAACACGCCAAGGAGCTGTGGGATACTCTTAAGAGTATCTTTGGAAATGTATCCAACCTCACAAGAGTATTTGAAGTCAAGCGAGCCATCAATGGTCTCAGCCAAGATGACATGGAGTTCAACAAGTTCTTTGGGAAGTTTCGATCTCTTTGGGCAGAGCTAGAGATGCTTAGGCCAGCGACTCTTGAAGCTACTGTCTTGAATGAGAGGAGAGAACAAGACAAGGTGTTTGCTCTTCTCATGGTTCTCAATCCAGCGTATAATGATCTTATCAAGCACATTCTTAGAGCTGACAAGCTCCCAAGTCTTGATGAGGTATGTGCTCAAATTCAGAAAGAGCAAGGATCTCTAGGCCTCTTTGGCAACAAGGGGAGTGACCTTGTGATGGTCAACAAAGCAGAGCAAGTGGTAGCTAACAGGGGTTACTATAGACCCCCAGAGAGAAGATCAAACTCCGGAGCCGCACCTGTGTGTGAGCATTGCAAGATCCGGGGTCATACCAAGGACCGATGCTACACTTTGCACCCACATCTTCGACCTAGAGATTGGAAGGACAACCGGAGCTCAGGCCGAGACTCAAGAGACTCATGGGCACACTTTGCATCCGAAGCCGGAGGAAGCAAGAACCAGGGTGGTACATCTGACTCCGCCATGGCCATTGCAGCTCCACCAGCCGAGTATGTAACCAAGTCCGACCTTGATGCTCTTGTCAAGGCTCTCAAAGACTCCGGTAAAACACATTCTTCCTTTAGCTTTCATGCTTCTTGTTCCAAAGCCGATTTAAGTTTTGATAAACCTAAGTCTTTAATAGTTGATTCTGGCGCTAGTCATCACATGATCAGTGACCTGAACCTGATTAAAGATATTAAACCGGCATTAGGACATGTTAGTATTGCTAATGGTGATCAGATTCCAATTAAAGGCATTGGTAACTTAAAGCTGTTTGATAAAGAATCTCAAGCTTTTTACATGCCTTCATTCACTTCCAATTTGTTATCTGTCAAGAAAGCGACTACTGACTTGAATTGTTATGCTATCTTTGGACCTAATGATGTTGCTTTTCAGGATATTGAGACAAGTAAGTTCCTTGGGCAAGGGACAACCAAAGATGGTTTATATGTTCTTGATGACACTAAACCATCTTCTCCATCATGTGGCTTTAGTTTTAATGTTTCTGTTGCTAATGATGCGGTTTGGCATGCTAGACTAGGTCATCCCCATCATCGTGCTTTAAGTTTAATGTTACCAGGTGTTAATTTCCAAAACCATGATTGTGAGGCTTGTATCCTTGGTAAACATTGTAAGACTGTTTTTCCTAAATCAAGTACTATTTATGAGCATTGTTTTGATCTTATTCATTCAGATGTGTGGACATCACCTTGTTTTTCAAGGGAAAATCACAAATATTTCGTTACCTTCATTGATGAGAAATCCAAGTATACATGGCTAACCCTCCTTCCTTCTAAGGACCGTGTTCTTGAAGCATTTATTAGTTTTCATGCTTATGTTACTAACAACTATAATGCTAAGGTTAAAATTTTGAGGTCCGATAATGGTGGAGAATATACAAGCCATGCATTCAAAGACTACATAACTAAGAACGGGATCATCCACCAAACGAGCTGTCCCTACACGCCTCAACAAAATGGTGTGGCTGAAAGGAAGAATCGCCATCTTATGGAAGTGGCTCGATCTATGATGTTCCACACCAATGTACCCAAGAAGCTGTGGGGAGACGCTGTGGTTACGGCATGCTACCTAATCAACAGAACTCCCACTAAGATTCTTCACGATCTGTCTCCATTTGAGGTACTTAACAACACTAAACCAGTCCTTGACCACTTACGTGTCTTTGGTTGTGTGTGCTTTGTCTTAGTTCCAGGAGAAAATCGGAACAAACTTGATGCTAAGAGCACCAAGGCAATGTTGATTGGTTACTCAAGCACTCAGAAAGGATACAAGTGTCTAGTTCCGGAGACTGGGAGGGTTCTAGTATCCCGGGATGTCAAGTTCTTGGAAAGCACTGGTTACTACACAGTTAAAGATTGGGATAGTCTCAAGAATCTACCTCACTCTCCGTCGGATCGTGCTGACAATCTTAGGCGGCTGTTTGAGAACCTGGGCATCACTCCACCAGTCTCAATCTCTCCTCCGCCAGTTTCAGAAACTCCACCAGCCTCTCCGCTTGTTCCTGAGGGGGAGAATGACGCCGGTGAGTCAGAATCAGCATCGGAACCGGCTCTGCATCATACCGGTGAGTCAGAATCAGCATTGGAACCGGCTATACATCATGAGCAAGCTGCGAGTCCGGTGATTACCGAGAGTGATCCGGAGACTTCTCCACCAGCTGAGCCAGTAGCGGAGCTAAGAAGAAGCCAAAGACTTAGGAAGCCGTCTAAGTGGGTTAACACTGAAATCTACTACAACTCTCAAGCTGTAGCTCATCCCACTCAAGCCGTCTGTTCACTAGCCTACTTCCCTGAGGAACATCAAGTGTTCATTGGAGTTCTTGACCAAGAGAATATTCCACAGACTTATGAGGAAGCTATCCGATATGAGGTTTGGAGTAATGCTGTGGGTGATGAGATTCATGCCATGATCAAGAATCACACTTGGGATGAGGCTGACCTACCAAAGGGAAAGAAAACAGTCAGTTCTAAGTGGGTGTTCACCATCAAATATCTAAGCAGTGGAGAGATCGAAAGACACAAAGCAAGATTGGTAGCAAGAGGGTTCACTCAAACATATGGAGAAGATTACCGTGAAACATTTGCTCCGGTTGCTAAGCTACCTACAGTTAGAGTGGTTCTCTCTTTGGCCGTCAACTTGGAATGGGAGCTATGGCAAATGGATGTCAAGAATGCTTTTCTTCAGGGGGAGCTTGATGAGGAGGTGTATATGACTCCACCACCAGGCTTAGAGCATACGGTTCAACCAGGGAAGGTACTCAAGCTCAGAAAAGCCATCTATGGATTGAAACAATCTCCTAGAGCATGGTACAGGAAGCTGAGCGTAACTCTACTTGATCGTGGCTTTAGAAGATCAGAAGCAGATCATACTCTCTTTACTCTTCAAAGCCAAGAAGGTATTATAGTCATTCTCATTTATGTAGATGATATTATCATCTCTGGGAATGACAAGGTTGGTATTCAAGAAACTAAAGCTTATTTAAAGTCTGTATTTGAGATTAAGGATCTTGGAGAACTTAAGTACTTCCTTGGGATAGAAGTATGTAGATCAAAGGAAGGTCTTTTCTTATCTCAAAGGAAGTACACTATTGATCTTTTGAATGAGACAGGAAAGCTAGGAGCTAAGGCTGCCAAGACACCTCTAGAGGATGCTTACAAAAACCATCAAGCAGAGGATGAAAATGATCAGCCATTTGATGATGCCAAGCTATACCGCAAAATAGTTGGTAAGCTTATATATCTTACCCTAACAAGACCTGATATATGTTTTGCTGTGAATCAGGTAAGCCAACATATGCAAGAGCCAAGGGTGTATCATTGGATGATGGTTGATCGTATTTTGAGATATCTCAAAGGCTCATACGGACAAGGCATTTGGATGGGATGCAACGGAAGCTCAGACATTGTTGGCTACTGTGACGCAGACTATGCTGGTGACCGTGATGATAGAAGATCAACTACCGGCTATTGCACCTTTGTTGGAGGAAATCTGGTTACTTGGAAGAGCAAGAAACAGAAGGTGGTGTCATTATCCAGCACTGAAGCCGAATATAGAGCCATGAGGAGGCTGACTACTGAGTTGATGTGGTTAAAGATGCTGCTGGAAGATTTGGGCAGAGAGACACCAACTCCAATAACTATGCATTGTGATAATCAAGCCGCAATTCACATCGCTTCCAATTCAGTGTTCCACGAGAGAACAAAGCACATTGAAGTGGATTGTCACAAGGTAAGGGAGCAGATGCAGCTTGGAGTCATCTTGCCGTGTTACACTAGGAGTGAGGATCAGTTAGCTGACATCTTCACCAAGGCTGCAACCAAGGAGGTCTGTGAGTTCATCCATGAGAAGCTAGGACTCGTTGACTTGGATCAGCTGGATTTCCCTAAGCCATGAGAATCACACTCTTTTTCCCTGAGTATGGTTTTATCCCATGAGGTTTTCCATACTCAGGTTTTTAATGAGGTGACTATCTATGCTTCCAAGCTTAACCTTCAGTCTCTTGCGGTTAAGCTTGAGGGGGAGTATTATAAAAGCTTATAAAAGCAAAACAAGTCTACAACAAAGCAAGACAAGTCTACAACAAAGCAAGACAAGTCTACAACAAAGCAAGACAAATCTACAACAAGATGGAGCAGCTAATCTATATAGAATAGATGTCAAGGAGTATTCTATATGGAAGAAGAATATAGAATAAAACTATTGGAAGAAAAGTCTATATGACCGTTATAGAATATGACCGTTCTAGACAATTATCTATTGTCTATATATATGTAAAGTGACATTGCTAATAAAGATAAGAAAAGAGTTTTACTCTCTTTCTCTCTCTTTAAACTCTGAAACTCTCTATCTCTCTATCTTCTTCTTCTTCGATTATACTTCATCAATTTTCACTCTTTCTTTGTCAAATCTTACAATTAATGTCCATTTAGGTGCCATGTCTCCAAGGACGTTACAAATTGTGTTTTAGTTCTGAGATTTGATGAAAGATCCAGTACTTTTATTGTACTTATAATTCTTTGGCTTCCGCATGGATATCCACATAGTATCGGCTTGATATCCACTAGCTATTTTTTTGTTTGATGTTAACTATACGATAAGGACTGGAAAATCTTTACAAGTACATCCACACTTCTAGTAAATCAATTAGAACATGTATCATATCTTTAAATTTAAGCCACACAAGTAAACACAATCACATAATATACCTCAAGTTATGATTTCCCATAAACTATATTTATCAAAGGTGGAAAATAAATTTGCATAACAAGTTAAAACAAAACCATTATTCATTTATGTTTATTTCAATCAGTCTCTTTCGATGGATTTTTTATTTCCGATGCCCAACACATATAAAGACATTGAAAAAGTTGCTGATTCTGATATGTTTCTAAAACGGAGTAACAAATTCATATGTTATCCCTTTCAATGTATTGATGTCCATACTACAGTAGAACCTCTATAAAGTAATACTCGATAAAGTAATAATCTCTATAAGATAATAAATTTCTCCGGTCCCAACTCGGGCCAGTGTAAAAATAAACAATATGCGATAAGATGATAAGATAATAATATTTTTGAAACTCCTATGTAAAAGTATAAACCCAATAATAAGTTAAAGTAATAATTATATAAAACTATACATATATGCTAAAGAAAGTTTATTAAACTATAAATTTAAGTTTACCTCTAACTTTTTTTATATGCATATAAAATTGTGAAATATTTTATAAACACAATAATTATTCGTGCATCAAACTTTATATAAATATATTCAAATAAGCTAATAATAAATGTTTTATTACGATATCTAAAAATCTTAATCATAATTTCAAGTTTATGCATGTCATATTAACAAAAAAAATTTTTTTTCTCAATTCTTAATACATTATCATATTCTTAATACATTATTATATGGAGAATAATTTTCGAATATTATAAATAAGAAAATATGTATCTATAAGTTAACAAATTATAATTTCGATAAAGTAATACCTCTATAAGATAATAAATTTTCAAAGTCCCAACATTATTACTTTATAGAGGTTTTACTGTATAGGGAATACTAATTCAAATCTGTGATCACATGAAAAAACAACAGCAATCACATTTAATTAAATTTATATAGTGTTGGATATCAAATGATATTTAATCAGATGAAATTATGATAATTGATATTAATTATTTATTGCTTTGAATTCTGCAAATAACATTGTTAAAATGATATAAAATCAAATAGAAGTTGAAAAATCAAACGACTCGAACTTCATATATCAAATATAAAATTCCAGAACTAGAGTTCTCTGCTACTTATTTTTATTCCTTAACAAAGCCGAAGTTTTATATATTTTCCTTACGATTTTGATATGTGCAATTTCCATAGCCTAAAAAAAAAAAGAAAAAAAAATATATTAATTGAAAAATGACCGAAAGAAAGACAATTGTTTAAAGAGACAACAAAAAAAAAAAAAAAACTTACTAGGATCAGTTATGGCAATGATACCAGTACCATTGAAATTGTAATCTTGATAGTGTCTTCCATGAGCTTGATAATAAAGATTCATGACGACAGATGCATAATTAAAAAAGCTAAACTCATCCGACGAATAACATGAACCTCCTTTCCGTATAATATTACAATCGATTTTGGGACATATAATATATATGTTATACATAAGTTTGCTAAAATCTGTCCCAGGTTTCGCCACACACCAACTTTTTTGGCTCTGCAACAATGATAATAAATGTCTATCTATAAGATTACTTTTTGTTTACTTTTTAATCTTTAGTTTTACTATGTAGTAAACTTAAACATGTACCTTTGCGTTGACACTCATGAAATATAATTACCTTTGGCTAAAAAAGAAAAAAACAAACTAAGATTGTTACAGAAAAATTTAAAAATTATACAATCAATTTAAACCTTCCAAATTATATATTATCACAATAATTTTTATTGGAAAATTATATTATTTCAGATAATTAATTGTGGCTAGATTACCTGACAAAAGATATAAGAAAATGATGAAACAAAGACATAGTTGTGCTTTAGGCATATTTGATTTTGGTTGAAACCTTTGTGCTAAATAGTTGTAAAAAACAAGTTGGTGGAATAGTAAAGAGAAAAAAGAATTGGTGTCTTATTTTGTGAGTAACAAATCATTTATATAGGATTACAATGTAGGGTTTCTTTGGAGAAGAAGTTGGACCCTTTTAGATATGGGCCAGGTATCCATACAAACAATTTAATACTAATAAATATTTTAATAAATTAGTTTTATTATATTGAAAAAGTTAAAGGTAATTATTTGTATAAAGAATATCAACCTTAGACCATGATTAACAGGACAAATTGCTAAAAAAATAAATAAAAATGCATAATTTCGCTGAAAACGTCTAAGGACATTTAAGAGACGTTTGTACGGGACACGTGTCAAACCTTTTTTCTTTTCCTCATTCAACAACTTTCGTTCTCTCTTCTTCTTCTTCCTCTCTGATGCGATACAAAGGCGATTCATGCGAAGAGGAATCGTTCCTTCGTTCCTCATGCGAATCTCGTCTTCGTTCCTTCATCTCTCTGCTCGATAACGCTGTATGCATCAGGATATCGAATCAGATCTCGGATGCTGTCATTGATTCGCCAGATCGTCCTTTGAAATCTGCTGTTTTCGCTCTCGGGAGCTTCTGGCGATCAGAGGCGGCGTTCGGTTGTATCAGTGGCCTCGTACGAACAACATCCGGTTAGGCCGGCGGGATTAAAGCGAATCCGGAGTATTGAAACTTGGGTGATCACGCCGAATCCGTACAGGTTCGTTTAGCTTTTTTCAGGCGAAAAAATTCGAGCTAATTTCACGTTTCTGTTTATTGATTTTACTTGGTTATTCCAATGCCACATGCTTTGAATTGAGCTTTATCCTTATCCTGTTGCATCTTATAAAGTCATATCCTTTTTCGATTTCGTTTGATGTACTGATCATATTGAATCGACGAATTAGTGTAGAATCTGTAGATGATGGGATTTTGCTCTAAGTGAAACAACCAAGTTTTTTTTTTTTAATAAAGGTTTATAAATCATTATCGATGCAGAAATTCTCGAAAGAAATCAATAATATCGAATCATAATAATCGTTCAACAAATAAACCAATAACCAATAACCAATAAGGAATAAGCAACCTAAACACCAGGTTTGCTACATTATTAAAATAGGACTAACACCCTAAAAAGATGAATTCCTGGTCAACCACAACAAGAGAGCCAATATCAAATTCCTAATCTCATCATCCTCTTCTCTCGGTCTCTTTCCGCGGAAGAACATTGCTGTTACCTGCATCACATTGGAATAGAGATGCGTAAGTATTATCATAAATACTTAGTGAGTGGATCATCCTGCCTACAGGCCAAGTACGTCAAACACCAATACATCATCAATAATCAACAACAAGAACAATAATCAACAACAGAAACCTTCCCTGTCAGGAAACACCCACGTTTCCTGACCACCCAGGTCGGTGTCGACCGACACCTCTATGGCGTTGATCGACGCCAGCCTTCTGAGTGTCGATCGACACTCATCGAGTGTCGGTCGACACCAGCTCGACGCCCAGACACCAGAAGCTACAAAAATCGCACAAACACACAGAATTCGTGGGATTCAACCCCCACATCGAACAAACAACAATATAACTCAACCATACTCAAGAACAACTCGAAAAATTCAATAACAATTTCAAAATCAAACAATCTCCAATGCTAACGGACCTACAGTCACGCACTCACCTTGAAAATGATTGAAAGGAAGGAAAGGAGATTGAACAACAACCCAAAGCCTCAGATCAAGCCTCCAAACTTCACAAAACTCCAAAATCACCTCTGAAAAGTCTCTGTCACGAAAAAGTGACTTTCTGCGCGGCCACAAGGCTTTTAACGCGAGACTAGGGCTTCCCAACCCTTAACCGGAACAAAACCAGCCGACTTAAATCAAACCGGTTGATTTCACCATAACCGGTGTCGATCGACACCCCTCGACCATACCAACTCAAACCACAAATCGAACGCGCAATCGACTTAAACCGGAATTGATTTCTCAAACCGGTGTCGATCGACACACCCCTTTGGTGTCGATCGACACTAAGCATTTAGAAGCTTTTCACACACTTTCTTCGAGATAAATGAACCTTAAACCAACTGTACAACAATCAAACAAGAACATGTACAGTCAATCCTTGATTCGCTCCTCAAAGAGCGTATGTAATCGACTCCCGAACCCCTAATGTCGTCCGATACCAACTACAACACAACTTTCTGGTTCGCGGATGTTACAATTCTCCCCCACTAAACTGGATTCGTCCTCGAATCCCAACCAAACGTCTCTCAAAGACCTCAAAACTCACATTTTCAGTCCTATGTTATACGCATGTTTCAAGATATTATTACTCTCAATACCGTAACCCACCGTCACGATATCTATATTGCAACCCACCGTCACAACATCTATATTGCGGCCCACCGCCACAATATCCATACTGCGGCCCACCGCCACAGTATCCAAACCGTGACCCACCGTCACGAAAACAACTCATACCGAGGTAGCGACCCCCAATATAAGTATGTCGGGCACCCACCGTCTCAACAAAAGTAGACCCACCGTCTACTCTAAAGGCCCACCGCCTCTAGATATAACGAGTAATAACACTGAAACGCGTATCAACATATGACCAAAAACTTTCAATGACCCCACCGGCCAAAGAAACTTGTAACATCCAAAACGCGAAACCAAAATATGAGGCAAAACTCCATCTCATATTACTCCAAAAAATGTATATCGTACAACGAAACAAAAATACATAAATCCAAAACCAACAACTCAAAAGTCAAAAACCAGACTAGAACCACAAAGATGAAGAAGCTCACTCCACAGCCTGCTTGTCGAACCACTTTCCGAACTTCAGCTTCATCTTTGCCTCTGGCTCCCAAGTCTGCTCCTCTGTGCCACTGCAGTCCCACAAGACTCTCAACAAGGGCACTCTCTTGTTCCGCAGAACCTTGACTCTCCTCTCAAGAATCCTCACAGGAACCGCCGGAACTGTCATATCTGGCTGAAGATCCTCTGGAATCTCTGCCACTAACTCCTCTGAAGGATGCAAACACCTCCTCAACATAGAAACATGAAACACCTTATGAAAGGCGCTCATAATCGGTGGCAACTCCAACCGATAAGCCACTGGTCCAACTCGCTCCACCACTGGAAACGGACCCATAAAACGCAGACTGAGCTTGTTCTCTGCTATGGACCTGTTAGGGCCCCTCAACATAGCCATCTTGAGATAAACTCTATCTCCCACCTGAAACTCAAGCTCACGATGCCGCCTATCTGCATAACTCCTCTGTCAATCCTGAGCCTCCTTCATGTTCAACCTCAAGACACGGATCTTCTCCGTCGTCTCCTGAACGAAAGTAGCTCCAAACATGTCCAGCATAACGGTGTCCTGCATGGCCTCCCATACAAAGCCTCATAAGGAGCCATGCCAATACTAGACTGAAAACTGTTGTTATAAGCAAACTCTGCCAAACACAGATGATCAGCCCAATGACCACCCCAATCCAAAACACACATCCTAAGCAGATCCTCCAAAGTCTGAATAGTCCTCTCTGACTGCCCATCTGTCTGCGGATGATACGCTGTACTCATATGCACCTTAGTGCCCATCTCAGTCTGAAACGCTCTCCAAAACTCTGAAGCAAACCTCGGATCTCTATCCGCCACAATACTGGCTGGCACTCCATGCAGCCTCACAATCTCTCGCACAAACTTCCTAGCCAAGACAGCTGCTCCATCTGTCTTCTTGATGGCCAAGAAATGTGCTGATTTGGTCAAGCGATCCACAATGACCCAAATAGCATCGAAAGTCCGTGAGATAGGCAATCCCACAACAAAATCCATAGTGATCATATCCCACTTCCACTCTGGAATGGGTAAACTCTGCAAAAGACCACTAGGCACCTGATGCTCTGCCTTGACCAAAGAACAAGTGTTGCACCTCGCAACCCAATCTGCCACATCTCTCTTCATCCCAACCCAATGATAATACCGTTTGAGGTCACGCTACATCTTGGTCGCACCCGGATGAATCGAAAACTTACTCGAATGAGCCTCTCTCAAAACCTCCTGCCTCAACTCCACATCCTTGGGCACACAAACTCGCCCACGAACCAAGATAGTCCCATTCGATGAGACCTGATACTCAAAACCAGACGCCTGCGAAGCATCGATCAAACCCTGATCACTCTGCTGAGCCACTTTGATCCTATATGAGTTAAAAGGAAGGGAAACTTCAAGAAAACATATGACAAAAGAAGGTAAAATGCAGAGATATCAACTTCCCCCAAACTTGCCTCTTGCTTGCCCTCAAGCAAGGAAGAACAAATCAGAGAAAAGTTGATTTTGGTGGAGACTCAAATCCAAATGATACGCTCAAAGAAATCACCTCAGTGCTCAAGTTAGGAATTATGAAATGCAAACCAGTTTAGCCAATCAAATCGGATTATTCACATACTCAATTCGGCGACAATTTTAACAACAGACATGATGAAATACGCGTTCAGATTCACCTCACCATTTACATTCAATTAAGCTCAAAACCGTGAATCAAAACTCATGCAATCAAAACTCGCTCATTTGGTTCAAAGGGTCAGGCTCTTTTTCTTGGTGGTTTCGTGAAGTACAATGGGTAACTCTCAAGAAGAATTGAGCTTGGGCAAAATGCTAAGAGTAAGGACCTAGGATGGTACAAAGATAGATCCCCATCTACCCGAGACGTAAGGTTCTTAGAGAAAAGAGAAAAGTGAAAAAAGAGTGGTTTAGGTGAGCGGTTCGATCGTGTGAGTTAGTGAGAGTAGGTTTGGGCAAGCGGTAAGGGTAAGAGCGTGGTGAAAGCTCTTGTGTTAGCTTCCGATAGCGAGGTTTGGTCGGTAAGCTTTAGAACCCTTAACCCTTTTTATCTAAACCTTACCTAGAACCCGATCTAAACTATGTGTTGGATCTAGTTCGGGTGCAGTGAGGAGATCTCGGTTCTGTGAAGCAGTTCGGCTTGATCTTCGACGAAAGTGAGTTCCGGTAGCTTAAGAGTAAGCTAACGTGTTTTCATGCAGGGCCAAGGGCAAGAAGACACTTGTTTGTTTTCTTGATTGGTTGCATGTTGTGTGAGATCATGGTGAGAACCATGGATCTATTGTGTTTGTGTGTAATAGATCATAGCGTGGTG
The DNA here is from genome assembly GCA_026724425.1 of Erythrophleum ivorense. Classification (NCBI taxonomy): domain Eukaryota; kingdom Viridiplantae; phylum Streptophyta; class Magnoliopsida; order Fabales; family Fabaceae; genus Erythrophleum; species Erythrophleum ivorense. The sequence continues at coordinate 2,880,166 of JAIUCV010000084.1, forward strand.
AAAGCTATGGATCTATTGTGTTTGAGTATGTTAGATCATAGCGTGTGAAAGCTATGGTTCTATTGTTTGAGTCTGTTAGATCATAGCGTGGTGAAAGCTATGGATCTATTGTATTTGAGTGTGTTAGATCATAGCGTGGTAAAAGCTATGGATCTATGGTGTGTAAGATCATGGTGAAAACCATGGATCTATTGTGTGTGTGTGAGGTCATAGCGTGGTGAAAGCTATGGACCTGTTGTGTGTGAGATCATGGCCCAAAGCCATGGATCTGTTGTTTGCTAGGACATAGTGTGGTGGAATCTATGTCTCTAGTTGCGTAAATAGATCATTGTGTGGTGAAACCAATGATCTTAGCGGTGCTCGTGATGCTCCTCACCCCTGACGGTTCATTCACTGAGAAACCCTCTTGGATGGATCGGCAGGATGACTCAGAGTGTACTTGGGTCGCTCCCATGGCTGAGTTCTGCACGACGGTGCAGCCGGGATGTGACCATCTGGGAGACAAAACTCGTGTGGGTTGAGAACCGTGGAAACGGCGACCCAACGGGATGTGACTGTCTGGGAGATGGAACTCGGGTGTGATGATCTAGTCAGGGTTTCTGTGTGATTCCTTGGTTGCTGATATCACAGTGATGATCTAGTCAGGGTTTCTGTGTGATTCCTTGGTCGCTGATATCACGGTTGAGGAGGTCCAGCATGATAGACATACCGCCTAGTTTTGGTGGTAGTGTCTATGCATAATAGTTTGGTGAACACTATTATGTTGTGTGATCACGGTGTGATGTTGTGTGATGTTGTGTGATGTTGTGTGGTGTTGTGTGGTGTGCGTGAAAGCTTCCGCGTTTTCTTGTTGATTGACTGTGTGATTGATTGACTTGAAATATTTGCGTGCTTTGATTGTGGGGATAGTCGGGGTTGGGACTTATACTGTGATGTATAGAGGGTCCTGGACTCACTGAGTAATCTTAGATTACTCATGACGACTATTTGTTTTGCAGGTAAGCCGTAGTCCAATCCGGATAAGGTAGCGTGGAACGTTAGGAGCTGGAGTAGTTTTCCTTGGCTTTTGTAAAACTCCGGTTTGTGATAAAGTATGTATAATTACTTCTTTTGGCACTAGGCCTCGGCCGATCGAACATAGATGTTTTTTTGATTTCCATCTTTGATGAAATAAAGTATGTTTTTGTTAAAGATGGCTTGTTTGGATGATATTTGTTTTAGTCCAAACAAACACAACTCAGTTTTCGTTTTACGGGTTGCAAAGCCTTAGTAATACAGAAACTGAGGTACGGGAACTGGGTGGGATCGGGTCATGTGTTGTGTAACCCCTCTGCGACTTGACCTGGACCTGCTTAGCCAACCCGACGTAGCATTCTCGGTTTAATCTATTTATAGACCGAACCGGGGGTGTTACAGTTATAGATGTGAAGCGAGGGAAGATAGAGTTGAATCTGGGCCAGGAATGCAGGCTGATCTTCAATATTAATGATGTGATGAAGCGGCCAACAATAAATGGTGAGTTGTTCTATATTGACACCATGGACCAACTAGCTGATGAGTACTCGGAGGAGTTGAGTGTGGAGGATAAACTGCAGCTAGCCTTGACCAAGGACAATGACGGATTTGGATGTCTTCAAGCCGAGAGTAAGGGTTATGCCTGGATGATGGATTCGCATCAGGCTGAGGAAAGTGAAGTTGATTTTGAAACGCTTGTTGAAAATAAGTCAGTGGGCAAACAGAATGAGAAACTGGTTGGCAACCTATCTGCTCTCGGAGCCGCTTCGGATGAAGGATGCTTATCGGGACAGAATGTTGAGGACGATTGGTCAGAGCTTAAGGCACCGACGGTTGAGCTGAAACCTCTTCCTCGAGGGCTCAGGTATGCATTCTTAGGCCATGACTCCACGTATCCTGTCATAGTGAATGATGCATTAACCCCTCATGAGCTTGAAACCCTCCTTGTTGAGTTGCGAAAGCACAGGAGAGCTCTTGGTTATTCGCTGGACGATATCAAGGGGCTCTCCCCTACTCTATGCACTCACAGGATTCATCTTGAGAACGAATCGAAGGGATCAATTGAGCACCAACGTAGATTGAACCCAAAACTTAAAGAAGTAGTAAAGAAAGAGGTTTTAAAGCTTCATGATGCTGGGATTATTTACCCGATTTCGGACAGTACTTGGGTTTCACCCGTACATTGTGTCCCGAAAAAGGGTGGTATCACAGTCATCAAGAACGAGAAAGATGAGCTGATCCCTTCTAGGGTAATAGTGGGACATAGAATGTGCATTGACTATAGGAAACTTAATGCTGCATCTAGGAAAGACCATTTCCCCCTGCCATTTATCGACCAAATGCTTGAACGTCTAGCTTGTCATCCGTTTTATTGTTTCTTGGATGGGTACAGTGGTTTTTTTCAGATCTCGATCCACCCGGACGATCAGGAGAAAACCACTTTCACCTGTCCTTATGGGACTTTTACTTATAGACGTATGCCTTTTGGTTTATGTAATGCACCCGCCACTTTCCAACGTTGCATGACCTCTATATTCTCGGATTTGATAGAGGAAACGGTCGAAGTCTTTATGGATGATTTTTCCGTATATGGCTCGTCCTTTTCTTCGTGTTTGTCTAATTTGTGCAGGGTCTTGGAGAGATGCGAAGCGACTAATCTTGTGCTTAACTGGGAGAAATGTAACTTCATGGTGCAAGAGGGCATCGTATTGGGGCACAAGATCTCCGAGAGTGGTATCGAGGTCGACAAGGCAAAAGTTGAGGTTATGATGCAGCTGGGTGAACCGAGGTCGGTTAAAGACATTAGGAGCTTTTTGGGACACGCGGGTTTCTACAGGCGTTTTATTAAGGACTTCTCTAAGATTGCGAGGCCGCTCACCAGACTTTTATGCAAGGAGAAGGACTTCTTGTTTGATGAGGATTGCCGCCAAGCTTTCTTGAGAATCAAAGACGCACTTTGTAGCGCACCAATTGTCCAAGCACCGAATTGGGATTTGCCATTTGAGGTTATGTGTGATGCTTCAGATTATGCGGTTGGTGCCGTTTTGGGTCAGCGAGTGGACAAGAAGATGAACGTTATATACTACGCCAGCAAGACACTCGATGAAGCCCAAACTCGCTATGCAACCACCGAAAAGGAGCTCCTAGCGGTTGTGTTCGCTTTCGATAAGTTTAGGAGCTATATCGTGGGATCTAAAGTGGTGGTTCATACTGACCATGCAGCTTTGAAGTACCTCTACACAAAGAAAGACGCCAAACCAAGGCTCCTCCGCTGGATACTTCTCCTACAAGAGTTCGACATTGAGATTGTTGACAAGAAGGGAGCTGAAAACAGTGTGGCTGATCACCTTTCTAGGCTGCGGATAGATGAGGGTTTGCCTATCAATGATTCTTTGCCGGAAGAGCAGCTGATGGCCTTGAGAGTCTTGGAAGAAGGTTTTGGGCTGAAAGAGAAGCTGAAGGAGGTTCACGCCTTGGATGATGAGAAGCTGCCTTGGTATGCTGATTTTGTGAATTGCTTGGTGAGTGGGGAGATTCCCAATGACATGAGTGGGTATGAGTAATTGAAACCTCACGTAAAAACCTCATGTAAAAACTAACAGCTCGGATCTACCTCATCCCTAGAGACCCAAGAAAGCTCACTCACTATTCATGTCAAGAACACCAAATCCTAGAGAGGAAAGGGTACCCAATCGTGAATAGCGAGTGAAAAGCAAGAGAGATTAAGCTAAGATAAGATTAATGCAAAAGAAAATAAAATAAACTTGATTAAAATCCAAAGCAAATCGTGAACACAAAGAAAATTCTCAAAGAGGAAGTTTTTAGATCTATTCTTGGAAGAGAGATTACAAGATGCCTCAAATTTTAGGTCTTATTGTCTTAAATAGTAGGAGGAAGTAGAAGCCCTCAGTCAAATCATTTAAGTTGACCATTTCTCCTTCCAAATTCGCACAGCTTCCTTCAGGTCTGTTAAAAACGCGGGTCAACTCTTCCATTTCGGTCAACGCTCAGCTTTTCCCTCGGCAAACGGGGTTGTTCACTTGTTTCGCATCCCGTTTGGCCTCGACCCTTCACTCCTCCAATTGGTCTGATCCATCCCTCTTCCTTTTCAGCTCCAAAACACCTGATACAACTCCCAAATGCACGAAATATGCAAATGCAGGTCCTACATGCTATGTGTTTGTACAATGCATGATAATCATACTAAAATGCTGAACATATGAGCTAAAAGGAAGGGAAACTTCAAGAAAACATATGACAAAAGAAGGTAAAATGCAGAGATATCAACAAGTTTGGGGTCTATCGAATGTCTCGTCACCTAGAGATGGTTTCTGCAGCTCCATCTTTGAAAACATATCTCACTTAATCAGAGTTGCAGGTCGAACTGATGTCCCGGAGGAAAAACGTAATGTTCCACCTTGGATCATGTGAAAAACAGAAACGTAATGCTATTTGAAGGGAAGTTGTTTCCACCTAATGAGGTTGTTGGTAAAGCTTTTAATGATGCAAGGCAGTGGTTTAATGTTCAGAGGAAGATAGAGGCTGAACCATTACGGAAAGCAGAGACGATTTATCAGTGGCGGCCACCGGAATGAAGGCAGAGTGCAATGCAATATTGGATTCTCATGGTCAAAGGCGAAGGCTATTTCGGGTGCATCATGGGTCTTGCGTGACGCATCAGGGGTCGTGATTTGTCATAGCATAAGAGCTTTTTCCCATGTTACCTCATGTTTTGACGCCAAAGTGAACGGTTGGGAATGGGCACTTCAAAGTATGCAAGATTTGAGGTATCAAAACGTCACGTTTGCAGGATCTACACTGGAAATTGTTAAAGCTCTGTATGAACCATTGCAATGGCCAGCCCTTGTGGGACATGTTGCAGGTTTGTTGAGCTTTACCACAAATAAAACCGGATGGGATATCAGTTATGAGGAACCGAGTTCTAACTTTGGAGCCACAGAAATTGCAAAAAGTGTCATATGGGGGGACATACTGCATTCTTATGTAGCTCATGGAGAACCAGATTGGCTTAGAGGTTTGTTTTAAAAAAAAATTAAAACTAATCCAGTCAAATTAATTAAAACCAAATAAGTTGGGTTTAAATTTCTTATGTGTTACGGTGATTAACCTTAAAGCCTTAAACATAAGAAGATTTGGTGTTTATTAGTTTAGATCATGATCCTTATAGCATGATCTATATATGAGATACAAAAATATTGAATCCTGAATGTTTTTCTTTTGATTACCACTAACTTCAACATATGGTAGTCTTTCTACGAATTACTCTTCTTTGAATAAATATTGGTTCAATACCAATTTAATTTAATCAGCAATTTTCTTCGTATTTGTAACATCCGTAAAGTTCTTCGTCGTTTTGACTTGGTGTCGGTCGACACCGGTCTGGCGAATCGATTCTCGGTTTGATTTAAGTCGTCTAGTTTAGCTGGTTAGGGGTTGGGTGGAAACCCTCGTGTCACAGGATAAAAAGAGAGCAGCCGCTTTCTTCTTCGCTTTTTGTCGTTTTGTGGAAATGAAAAGTTCCTGAGAGGCGTTCTGGGCGATTTTGTGAGTTTGAGGCTTGATCTGAGGCTGATTGTTGTTGTTCATATCTCTTTCTTCCCTTTCAATCTGTTTCAGAGGTGAGTGCATAACTGTTTGTTCGTAATTTCTAGATCTAAGATTCTAGGTTGTTAGATGATGGATTCTTGAGTGGTATGTGTGAAGAACTGTGTTATTATGGTGTTTTGATCAAGCATTTGTGTTGTTTGAGTGTGGTTTCGTGTTTGTGCTATTTATCGCTTTGTTTCCTCGTTTTGCGAGCTCGGTGTCGAGCGACACCAAGCTGGTGTCGGTCAACACTGGTGTCTGACCGGTTCGGTTCGCTGTAATTTACTCGAATTGTTAATTGGTTTGATCTGGTTATTGGTGTATTTTGGTAATTAATTAATCAATGGTTAATTGAATTTAATTAAGTGGTTTAAAATAATTATGGGAATTATTTAAGTGTTGAGAAAATATTATTTAGTTATGGAAATTATTTAATAATTAAAAGAAATTATTTTAATAATTATGAGAGTTTTTGATAATATTTAAAAGTATGGAAAATTGCGTAATTGGCCTGTAGACTGGTTGATTGTCTCACTAAGTATTTATGAATACTTATGCATCTCTTTTTCGTTAATGTGATGCAGGTAAAATAAAAGTGTGATCACATAATCGGGCTGAGGAGAGGATGATAGAAATTTTTTTATGTTTATTGTTTTATTTGCTTCTGCTGTTAGTCTACTAAAATCTGGTGTTTAGGTTGCTATCATTTTTATGTTATTTCTAGAATTGAATATTGTTGATTTAATTGTTAAAGTTATTTATTGAGTTATTGATTGAGAATTTCCGCACTTGTTAATTAATAAAAACAAAAAAAGTTTGGTTATTTCAGTTTTGTCCTGACATCAGCAAATCGAGTTTTTCATATTTTTAAATTGAGAAATTAATTTACTTACCTCGCTCATTGCAACGCTAATTTGCATATCGGTTGTCTGTAATTTTTACTAATCATATTCACCACATGCAATATGTCAAACCAAATAATAGTAGATTACAAAAGTTGAAAATTACAAAGCTCATTTAGTGCTAAAGATTTAGCTTCACTTTAGATCAATATCATTTTCAGCCACTTCAAATAAAGATTTTCAATCCACAATCTGGTTTCAACCATGACCTTCAGCGGAAACGCAAAGGTTGAATTTGTTAAAGCTTGTTAAGGAGCTAAGAAAAAACACAGAGGAGTTAGCCCTTTTGGTTACAAGATGAAGAAGAATCGTTCAGTTCAAAATTGGTTGGTCAAATGATGGATTACTATTTCAAATTAAGATACGAGACTCAAATGAAGAATATTATAGCAAATTAAACAATAGATTGAAAGAACTTTGAAGGATGTATTAGATTTATAATATGATTATTTTTTTTTAGATACTGATCATTGATTCCATTGACATTCATTTAGAGGAACAGGCCATTTTATCCGATCAGAACAATAATCGTAGTTCATGTACTTTGCTCTCACATTCTTGAGTGCCTTCTGTTCATCTACACTTAAACTACTATACTTCTTGTTGTTCCACGAGTATGTTGGTGAAGCACAAAGTTTCGGATTAATGTTCCCATCCGCTTGACAACCCGAAATGGAAAACCCTTGGACATTGGCTTTAAAAGGAGCATAAGACCAATCAATCTTGTCCTTACCACCATTTGTTGCCCATCCTTCGCCATTCCACAAACAACCCACCGCTTTCATGGGCTTTGATGAATAATCTACTCCATTTTGGTTATTTTTGAATATTCTTACTGGAATGTTGTCCACATAAAACCTATTATCGAGCGAGAGAAAAATATATCATCAAATCATAATTAATGATTTTGTGACTTTTGTCTAAAATATAAAAGATTTTTTTTTTTTTGAAAATTCAGTTGTATTTGTATTTAGGTTCTTTCAATTCAGTCTGCTTTTATTCAAATTCGATGATTATGTAATTATATTTATAAATAAATAGATGCATGAAGAGAAAAGAGGGAGAAAAAACATACACAATTTGATATGGATTCCAGAGGATCCCATAAGTGTGAAAATCTGCGGTGGGGTCGAACCAAAGATTATACTTTTGTTCCCTATTCCCTCGGCCATTGGTAAACACATTGGTTTGAAGTACTATTGGTTTTCCGTTTCTATTACCCAAGAACTCAAAGTCAAGCTCGTCTTGTTAACTTTGATCAAAAGCAGTTCACAAAACCACTTGTAAAAGCAGTTCAAAAACCAGTAAGTGCTCTACAGATCTGAACACTTTTCTTGTATTAGACTGAAAAAAGGAAAATGGTCTTAAGTATCGACCTTACAGAGAAGCAACAAAAAAAAAACAAACTGCTAAAAGAAACTAACTTTAATCGTGTCCTACAAAACAAGGCCACGACTAATTCAAGTATAAACATTCAAACTAATTTACTTAAGCATAAAGAAAATATAAATGTTTATCCTTCAAATCTTCCCCTAAACTGGAAGGATCTCCTTCCAGTTTAATCTTCTTCGCGACACACTCCCATCTTGTACCTCAGTTTCTGGAACACATCAAGCTTCACGGCTTTTGTCATAGCATCTGCTAGCTGCTCTTGAGTAGCACAATAGTCCAACGCAATCACACCATCATTCACAAGCTCACGTAAGAAGTGGAACCTTACATGAATGTGTTTTCTCCTTCCATGTAGTACTGGATTCTTTGACAGCTTGATAGTGGAGCTATTGTCACAGAACAGAACCGTGCCTTCTCCTTGAGCATATCCGATCTCTTCAAGTATGTTCCTCAGCCACACACCTTGACAAGCTCCGTAAGCTGCTGCAACAAATTCGGCTTCTGTTGTAGACAAGGTTACTATGGGCTGCTTCTTTGATGCCCATGAGATAGCTCCTCCTCCAAGCATAAACACATATCCAGAGGTGCTTTTGCGATCATCAGTGTCTCCTGCATAGTCACTGTCCACAAAACCCACGAGTTTCTCCTCTTCACCTTTCTTGTACCTTATTCCATATTCAGAGGTGCCTTGTACGTATCTTAGGATTCTCTTTGCAGCTAACATATGTTGCTCACTGGGATTCTCCATGTAACGACTAACCAAATTCACAGAATAGATTAAGTCAGGTCTGGTAGCAGTAAGATACCTCAAGCTTCCTACAAGCTGTTTGTATGAAGTGGCATCAACAACCTCTCCAGCTCCCATCTTTGTCAGCTTTTGTCCGGGCACCATCGGATTTTTCACAGAGTTGCAGGTTTCCATCCCATATTTCATCAAAGTCTCCTCAGCATATTTTCGTTGGTTAATGAATATACCTCTGTCATCTTGAATGACTTCGACCCCCAAGAAGTACTTCATTTTTCCGAGATCAGTCATGGAAAACTCCATCATCATTGATTCCTTGAATCCTTCCAGCATCGAGATTGAGTTTCCTGTATATATCAGATCATCAACATACAAGCTCACAATGAGAATGTTATCTCCCTTCTTCTTCACGAACAGCGTGTGTTCACAGTAGGCTTTTTCAAACTTCTCCTTCATAAAATAGCCTTCAATTCGGCTATACCAAGCTCTCGGTGCTTGCTTGAGCCCATATAGTGCCTTCTTCAGCTTGTAAACTTTGTTGGACTCATCTTCCAGTGTAAAACCTTTAGGCTGTTCTACATACACGTCTTCCCTCAATTCTCCATGTAGAAAAGCACTTTTCACATCAAGTTGAAAGACACTCCAATTCCTTTTCGCTGCGAGTGCAAGAATTGATCTTATTGTATCCCATCTTGCTACTGGAGCAAACACCTCATGAAAATCTATGCCATGTTTCTGATGGTATCCTTTGGCTACTAGGCGTGCCTTGAACTTATCCACCTCTCCTTTCTCATTAAATTTCGTTTTGAACACCCACTTTACTCCGATCACCTTAGCTCCTAAAGGCAGATCTATCAGCTCCCAAGTGTTGTTATCTTCGATCGATTTGATCTCAGCCTCCATAGCTTTTCTCCAGACTTCTTGTTGTACTGCTTCCTCGAAACAATCTGGATCATCAGAGGAGACAAACATGGCTAGAATGTCTTCCCCATCTTCTGTGATCAAAAAACCTGCATTTCCTGCAATGTAATCTCTCATCCAAACCGGTGCTTGTCTGTTTCTTCCTCCTTCACGTGCAGGTGTAGGTGCAGGTGCTGGTGCTGCAACTTCGTTTTCTCCTTCTCCATTCTCTTCTTCTTCGTTTCCTTCTTCCACATCTCCTTCTTCTTCATCTATTTCTGGATTTTGTTCCTCAGCTGCATTTGTATTTGGATTTTGAGTAGCTTTTATATTCTCTTCACCATCTGATTCTGTGAATACCTCATTCCAAGATAGCTCTTTGCACTGTGGATCATCATTCCACTCCCATCCTCTAGCCTCGTCAAAATGAACATCTCGGCTTATCACGATCTTCTTCGTTTCAGGGTTGTAAAGCCGATAAGCCTTTGATTCCTTACTTATACCGAACATCACACACTTTACACTCTTCTCATCCAGCTTGGTTCTTCTCTCATATGGCACCAAAGCATAGGCAACACAACCAAATATTTTCAAATTGTCAACCGATGGTTTGTGTTGACTCCACTTTTCTTCTGGTGTGATGTCTCCTAGTGCAGCTGATGGACTTCTGTTCAGGATATGAACAGCATACTGAGCAGCCTCTGCCCAAAACCTTCTTGGTACTGACATCTCCAGTAGCATACATCTTGTCATATTCATGATACTCCTATTCTTTCTCTCTGCTACACCATTTTGTTGTGGGGTGTATGCTGCTGTGAGTTGTCTCTTGATCCCATTCTCTCTGCAATATTCTTCAAATGCCTTTGAACAGAATTCTCCTCCTCTGTCTGTTCTTAGACACACCAGAGACTGTTCTAGCTCTCTTTCTACTCCAGCTTTGAATTCCTTGAACGTTTGCAACGCCTCTGACTTCTCTGCTAACTGAAATGTCCAACACTTTCTGCTAAAATCATCAATGAAGTTGATGATGTATCTCTTTCCACTCTCTGAGGTTGGAGAAATGGGTCCGCAAATGTCACTGTGAACCAGTTGCAGTGCTCGTGATGATTTCCAATCACTCTTCTTTGGAATGCTATCACGATTTTGTTTTCCCCTTAAGCAGACTTCACATGTAGCCTCTGCTTCGTCTAACCCAGTAATCGGCAGCCCATTCACCATCTTCTTAGCTAAAAACCTCAAACCTCCGTAGTTGAGATGGCCAAATCTTCTGTGCCACAGCTGCTCTGTCTTTTCTGCAACCAGAAGACACTTCTCCTCTTCTGGTTCTCTTGCTTTTCTCACCGTGGCTAAAACAATGAACATTCTGTTCTTTGTCATACTTGAGTACATCACCATCTCCTTCAGCTGTTTGTGCCAGATTTCACACACATTGTCCTCGATGACTACTCTAAGGCCTTTCTCCTGCAGCTGCCCGACACTAAACAGGTTGTTTCTCAAACCTGGTACATAATACACGGAAGTGGTCACTCTGATCATTCCATTGATCTCCAAACGTAGACTGCCTTTTCCTTCTACCACCATCCTTCTGTCATCTCCTAGCTTAACATTTTGTCTGAAGCTCCCATCAAACTCAGTAAACCATTCTTTAGTGCCACACATATGATTGCTGCAGCCCGAGTCTAGAAACCAAACCTGTTCCTTTTCTTCCTTGATATCCACATGCGCCATCAAGACCATATCTTCATCGAACTCAGCGTAGTTCGCTTCTTTGTCCCATTCTGGACACTCAGATTTGTAATGTCCCTTCTTGTGACATTTGTAGCACTCAATCATGTCTTTGGAAGTTCTTCCTCGTCCTCTTCCTTGATAGCCTCCTCGGCCTCTTCCTCGACTCGGATTACCTCCTCTGCCTCTGTCATTAGGCTTCCACTGGCCTTCCATCTTCAACGCATGCTCTTCTCCTGCGTGTCTCCCCAAGTTTTGCTCGTGAACCATCAAAGAGCTTTGCAGTCCATCTACTGTCAAAGTCTTGATATCATTCGACTCTTCTATGGCACATACAACATATGTGAACTTCTCCACAAGAGTTCTCAAGATCTTTTCTACCACCTTGGAATCTGGCATATCCTCGCCTAGGTTTCTCATGTTATTGGCAACCTCCATAACCCGTGAGAAGTACCCTGTGATGGTTTCTCCGATCTTCATTTCCAGGATCTCAAAGTCTCTGCGCAGCCTCTGCAATTGCGCGCTTTGAACTCTTTCATTACCCTGATATTTCCTTTTCATCGAATCCCAAAGCTCCTTAGCAGTCTCCTTCTTCAGGATGGTTTTGAGAATCCTCTTGTCAATGGATGCAAAGAGATAATTCTTCACTTTGTGATCCACGACAGTTTTCTCTGCTATCTCCGTCCTCTGTGGTCTGGTAAGGATCACGTTTCTCTCCGGTCGCGGAATCCCTGTCTCGATCAACTCCCACCATTCTTTGGATCTGAGCAGATTCTCCATGAGCATCGCCCAATGCTCATAGTCCCCATCGAATCTCGGCACAATCAACCTATCTTTCTCACTCATTTGTGTGGTTTTTGTCTCGCTCTTTCTCAGGTTCTGGACACAAAGCTCTCATACCACTTGTTAACTTTGATCAAAAGCAGTTCACAAAACCACTTGTAAAAGCAGTTCAAAAACCAGTAAGTGCTCTACAGATCTGAACACTTTTCTTGTATTAGACTGAAAAAAGGAAAATGGTCTTAAGTATCGACCTTACAGAGAAGCAACAAAAAAAACAAACTGCTAAAAGAAACTAACTTTAATTCAAGTATAAACATTCAAACTAATTTACTAAAGCATAAAGAAAATATAAATGTTTATCCTTCACATCTTGGGTGTTTCCTTCAGAAGTCAACTATAAACAATACACAAATGTATAAAGAAAACACATTCACAACGTTGAAAATTCATTTTAATGTAATAAAGAAAAAACTTGCGATGAAAATGACGAGAGTAAGATTCCAACGTACGTAAAAAGCTGTGACAACGCCGGCAGTGTCCTTTGTTGGAGCCAATTTGATTCTCGTTTGGAAAAATCCTGATCCGTATTTGTGTTTAGAATCATAGCGAGAACCTGTTTGTAATATAAATAGATTGTTTCAAACTTTTTGTCGTCTACAAGTTACGATGTAGCTAGAGCTGTCACCCCAGCCCGAAGCCCGCGGGCCAAGCCCATACGGACATTTGCGGAGCGGGTTCGGGCCAATAAAAAAATGTCCGCAAAATATGCGGGCGGGCTTGGGCCTATCAAATTTGTTCCCAACCCGCGGCGGGCCGACCCGCATGGACGTATCAAAAACATAAAGCCCAATGGGCAGGCCCAGACGGGGCGGACGCGGGCCGACCCGCAATGTAGACCTTGAATATGATTCATATGGCTTTGATCGAGAGCTTTGAAATTACATTATTCAAACAAATTGCTTCACATGTTCTATTATACATCACAAGGAGTTCGGTCTAACAAAATGGTAAGAGAGTTGGGTGGTTAGGATCATGTTCTTTGTGATATTGGTGAAACTGCTTCTGGTTACAAAGCCCGCGGGCAGACCCGCAAACCCGCTAATAATATGCGGAGCGGGCTTGGGCCTAAGGTTTTTGTTTGCAACCCGCGGCGGGCTGACCCGCATGGACATCTCAAAAACGTAAAGCCCAATGGGCTGGTCCAGGTGAACGCGGGCTGGCCGGATTGACAGCTCTAGATGTAGCCTCGGTCCAATATAAATAGTGGCCCGGATCAAGAAAAGAAATGTGACTCTTTAATAAACAACAAATTTCGCAGTACAAAAAGAAAAAAAAAACTTATTATGCGAGACAAATCATTTTTTTTTTATAATTGAAAAGCAATCTATCTATCTATCTATACTACTATTAATTGAGAAATACATTTTAATAATGTTTGGATACAAAGATAAGAGAAAAAAAGTTGTTTGGATATATAAGAATAAGAGATAAAACTGTTTGGATACAAGAATAATAACTTAAAACAAACCGATGGTTCAGTCAAACCAAAAATCGAATCTGTTAATTAATCAGGTAAAAAAAAATGGAAATATATCCGAAAGCCCAAAAAAAATCCGAAAAACCTAAAAAAAAATTATTAGAAAAAACAAATAGATATATATATATATATATATATATATATATATATATATATATATATATATCAAAAATAATCCATAATACGGTAATTTGGGATCCATAATACTTATTCGGGTAATTTGGGTATCCGATAGAATATCAATTTGGTTCTGGTATTATATGATACCCACGAGTATCAAATATTTTACCCATCGGGTGATTTGTTTTATACCCAAAATAAATAAAAAATCCAAAAAACCTAAAAAAAAAATATTTATAATATCAAAAATAATCCACAATATCCATTCAGGTAATTTGGGTACCCGATCGGGTATCGAATCGGTTCTGGTATTATCTGATACCCACGGATATCAAATATTTTACACATCTGGTGATTTGTTTTATACCCAAAATCAATCGGATACGGGTATTGTGGATCAATTCGGTTCGGATTTTCGGATATAGGTTAAAAGTCTCAGACCTACTCCCTCATAGCAGAAATATAATGAATGTAACAGAAATAACCTAAACTAAATTAAACTGAAAAGATAAAAAAAAATGTATCCCTACACTACTACTATTTTTTTTAATAAAAATATAACGTACCACCGCGCAAACGGATTTCAAACTTTGTAGCCTACAAATTATATATTAACCTAAATTATATATGTGGCTTATGAAAAAGATAAAAAAAAAAAAATTAGTGACCCTAGGCCATGGGATAGTGTGCATATCCTACGACCAGGCTTGCTACAATAACGTACAAGCACAATATCAAATTTGAATTTAGGTTACTATATGGCGACGTCGCATAATAAAAGGAAGAAATCAATGAACCTTGAGCTTTATCCATGGTGAGCTGAACTTCTCTCCCTTGGTTGAGTTTTAAGACATTTCCCGACGTAACCACATAGTTATCATCGAACCCGCTACCTCCATTAGGTTTAGCAGCATGAGCCGCTACAATCAAGAATAGTACTGAAACAAAATCAATGATGGAAAACATATGTTCTCTTTTATTCATTTTCAATATTATGTTGAGTATTATTCACGGTGGAGAGATCTCCCCTATTTATATACATGATAGTAAGGGGTAAATTTGAGGGCTGATTTTGTGAAAATTTTATATTGGTCAAAAAAAGGATAAAATTTTGGTCAATTATAATTTTATTTTAGTGATCAACATATATACTAAATTGCTGTAGTACTAACTATGTGGTGAAATTCAAAGCAAATTGGGAAAACTATTGGGTGGTTATTAGTAGATGAATTTTGTAAAACTAGTAAAAATTTTAGATTCCATTGTTATTGGTTTATAGATTCTGACAATCTAACTAAAATCTATTGTTTTTGGTTGATGATTTTAAATTCCATAAAAAATCCATTATTATTCAAAAAGTTTGTGTTTTATTGATTTAATGAATCATCAAAATCCTTGTTACTGGGACATATATTTTAAACAATTTAACTCATGAAACAAAAATTTCAAAATAATATGTATAACTCTTAGATTTTCAAAATCATTATAGTAAAATATTTTGATAGATAAGCTAAATATACAAATTCTCTTCTATTCTAACAAAAAATAATTTGAGTTATTGGGATATGAATTTATATAGAGTTGAGAGAATTTTTAGATTTATAAAATTTTATGTTAGATTTGGAGAGAGTTTCTATTTTTAGAAATTCAATCAAAAATATTTTATTATAATGGATTTTTATTATCTAAGGGTTATATAACTTATATGTAGTATTTTAGAAATTTTGTTAACGAGTTAAATTGTTTAAAATTCATAATCATTAAACCAATAACAGCATATTTTAGTAATATTGTTAGAATCCATAAACCAATAACAAAGATTTCTAAAAATTTGAACAATTCTTAAAAATCCATCTACCAATTCATGTCCCAATAACAAGGATTTTAGTGGATTCATGAAATCATTAAAACAAATTTTTTTTGATTTTGAATGCAATTTAAAAATCATTAAACCAATAACAACAGATTTTAGTAAGATTGTTAGAATCCATAAACCAATAACAAAGATTTCTGGAAAAAATTCGCTCAATGTACATTTTATTTTTATTGTAGTGTGATTTTTTTTTTTTTTTTGAGGTTCAATAATGAGCACAAATTAATCTGCGAATGCATGAATATTATTACATCACAGCATATGAGAGAATCGAATATCCACACCCCAAAAATATATGAAAAATCAGTTGTTACATATCGTATATGTTATGCAATAAATTTAAGTAGATCAATATGTGTGTGATGTGAATCAAGCAACAAATTAATACATATCTTTTTGAAAAATGATAATAAGCAACAAATACTACAGTGGCAGTTGAACTACCGTAGTTCCTGCACTTACAAGTATACAAGGCACTATAAATTGTAAATTTTGAACTTTATGAAGAAGCATGGTGTTCACAAGGTTTATAAAGCAAGTCTCGTTGGTAATTAATCAAATGTTGTGAATATACCTAAAGCTTCTTATCTTCTCTGATGCAAATGTTCCTAGAAATTTAGTGATTTCTAATGTTGTTCAAATGATCAGGAAACATCCAATTATTTTCGTTCATGATAATTTATATTGATAGTTTCTGATCTTTGTTTTATTTTTATTTTATTTTTCAAAGAAGAGAGTTGGATATTTAAGCGGTGTATTCGTATTAATATGATACTATATATAACTAATTAATTATATCGACATTCATTGGGAATAACACGAAATCTAGCCTGATCCGAACAATAGTCATAGTTCATATAGTTTTCTCTCACATTCTTGTAGGCTTTCTGCTCGTAGCTGCTTAGCCAACTGTATCTCATGGTGTTCCACCAGTACATTGATGAACCACAAGCTTCGGCGTTGTTACTCAGATCATCCACGTGGCAACCGGAGACGGAAAAATCTTTAAATTGGGCCTTAAAAGGAGCGTAGGCCCAATCAGTCTTTGTTTTGCCACCATCTGTTGCCCAGTTTTCGCCGTTCCACAAGCTACTCACCACTTGCATAGGCTTCGATGGATAGCTCACGTCACTGCTTGTGTTGTTTTTGAACACTCTTATTGGGATATTATCCACGTAAAACCTATTATCAAATCATCTTGTTCTTGTAAATATATAATCATAAAGCACCGATAAATCATAGATATTGTCCGTTATTTTTATTGATTTCTTTCATAACCAAATTTAGACCAAATCACTAACTAATATATAAGAATGGTAGAAAGACAGTTGTTTTTTGCTATTTAAAGCGTATACAGAATATAATAAAAAAAAATAAAAAATAAAGCTTCTATATAATGGTCAAGAGTGAACCAAAACGATGTTCGTAGATGAATGAATTCAATATATGGTCTTGACCCATATAGTAAGTCCTCTACCCACTAAGACATTATCTTTTGGTATTAAGAATCAAAATATTGTTGTCATGTTGATGTAGTTTTTAAGAAAAAATATACTCATTGGAAAGGAGAAGGTACGTACACGATATGGTATGGATTCCATAGAATGCCATAAGTGTGGAAGTCAGTGGTCGGATCAAACCAAAGATCAAACCTTTGTTCTCTGTTTCCTCTGCCTTCTGTGTACAGATTTGTTTGTAATGTTATTGGCTTCCTTTCTATATTTCCTAGAAACTCGAAGTCAACCTCGTCATGAGTGTCTCCCTTGGAAGTCAACTATAACCAAATAAGAAAAAAAAATATATACAATATAATGTTAGAGAATTCGAATGCACATAACATGACTATGTGCGAAAGAATAGAATAAATACGCACGTAAAAGGCAGTGACAACGCCAGAACAACTTTTTTCAGGCAATTTGATTCTCATTTGAAAGAATCCTGATCCGTAGTAGTTTCTGGACTCGAAGCCCGAACCTGTACGTGTTCTAAAATCCATAAGCACAATGACATAATGATATATTGAAATCACATTATATCTATTTTACAAACAAACAAAAACTCACATTATCTTAAAATAAAATTAAAAATTAAAAATCTTATCTTAAAATGAATACCTGAAAAATAATCCATAGAGAGCTGAACTTCTTTCCCTTGGTTGGATTTTAAGACGTGATCTTGTCCCCATGTAACCACATAGTTCTCATCAAAATCAGCTTGTTGGTTTTTGTCAATACCTCTAACTCCAAGAACCCTAGCATTAGCATTAGTGTTCAACAAAAATGCTGAAATTATAAAGCGAAGGATTAATGTATATTCCATCTTAAATGTTATATTTTTTCGTGGAGCAGATATCTCTCATTTCTAATCGTACTTATGTTTTTGGTGATCTATAATCTTATTTATTGGCATTAGCATTCCGCATAGATACTAGAGTTATTGGTGTGTTCACGCAAACACCAGGCACGCACATAGACGTGTTATCTATTACTCAAATAGAGTATTGAAGGATTGCAATATTTTTTTGCTAGCAAAAGTTATTATATTTGTAATATTTTGTTTCCATGCATTGACATTGACAATAACAATTGCGTGTCTCAGTTTTTAACATGTCTTTTTTGACAGTCCTATAGTGAGAAGATGGAGTAGTTATATCTTCTTGAAGTAATTTCTCTTTTTGACAGTCCTATAGTGAGAAGATGGAGTAATTATATATTTTTGAAGTAATTTTCTCTTTTTGACGTCTTATCTCTTATATTCCCGCGTATGTTAATGTATTTATTAATTTGTTCTGATTCAATGCTTTTACTGAATAAGAAACCTTGTTTAATATTTTTTGGCTGATATGTCCAGATTTATTTATTTGCTTTCTAATTCTATAAAAGTTTTCTGTTTCTTCATGTGAACAGAAAACAAATGTATACAGATTCCTTTTCCAATTTTAATGCTAAAATTGTGGTGTCCCCTGTTATTTTTAAGCTAGACTGTTATTTATATTATGAAATATTGAGTAATTTAACAAAATAAATCTTGGGTTATTGGTGTGTTCACACGGATTCACGCGGACACCACGCACGCGCATAGACGTGTTATTTGTTACTCAAATAGAGTATTGAAGGATTGCAGATTTTGCAATATTTTTTGTCTCGCAAAAACTAGTATATTTGTAATATTTTGTTTCCCATACATTGCAATAACAATTGCGTGTCTCAATTTTTAACATGTCTTTTTGACAGTCCTTTAGAATATAAATTTTTAAAAGTTTGTTTGAGATATGTAGCCTACTTTCCAAAAGTATTTGAAGTAATTTTCTCTTTAATCTGCAGGCAGAAGATGGAGAATTATATTCCCCCGTATGTCAATGTATTTATTAATTTGTTCTCATTCAGTGCGTTTACTAAATTAGTAACTGTGTTGGCTAATAGGTCCAGATTTTAATTTATTTGCTTTCCAATTTCATAAAAGGTTTCTGTTTCTTCATGTGAAGAAGTGGTTTTCCCTGTTATTTTTAAGCTAAACTGATATTTATAGTACGAAATATTGAGTAATTTAACAAAATAATGGGTAATTATGCATTTGGGAACATGAAATCGTAATTAGTGTGCAATATAAATAAATTTAAAATTTGATTCAAATTCATATATATATATGTTTGTGTCTTTAGATGAATAGAGAGTCTTGTTCGATACATATGTCGTCACTATTACTAAGCTTGTTTAATTTTTAATCTTGCATAAATAAGGTAATTGCTCTTCTAATGAAGCAATGGTTCCTTCGTCTTGTAGTTGAGTCTTTGTACGGAAGACGAGTTGTTTTGGAGATAAGGCACAACGTATTTCATAACATCGGGATTTTCCATGTCGTCGTGTCCACCAGGTACACTCACAAACTTCACTTTGCCAGCATCGTCCAACGTTTTCAGACCAATCCAGTATTGGTTCTATTCTATTCTATGGTGGTTCTATTCTATTCTATGGTCATATAGAATAGAGCTATTAGTGGAAAAGTCAAAGTGACCGTTAGAGACAACGTCTGATTGTCTATATATTGTAAATTGTCATCTTTAATAAAAATTAAGAAAGTAGAGTTTTAATCTCTCTCTCTCTTCCAAACTCTGAAACTCAAAACTCTCTTCTCTTCTCTCATACTCTCAAATCTACAATCTCTCTTTGCTAAAATCTTACATGGTATCAGAGCCTAGTCTCTTGGTTTGCTAATCCCGTTTCATTGTGGTGTTGATTTGTGAGTTCTATATCTCTTTCCTCTGTTCTTGTGGCTGTCTTGGTTTCCGAGCTACACTGTTCACGAAACCCTAATCTTCGATCTGGTGAAAGGAAATCAGTGATTTCTAATTGTTCCATCTTAATCTGTCTGCCTTCGCATGGGTTCTTGTTCTTGGAAAGGATTCTTGTTCATTTCATCTATTCTCCTGCTGGTTAGTAGATCTCCTGTGATTTACTCTGCAAATTAAACTCTGTTCTTGTCTTGCCCTGAAGAAAATTACTCAGTCATGGAGAATTCAAAGTCAGTAGCTCTTCCGGTGGTGCTCAAAGGAGGAGAGAACTATCTCTTGTGGTCAAGGACGGCGAAAGCAGTGTTGTGTGGCCGTGGACTCTGGAACCAAATCGAGCCACCCGAGACATTTCCCGTAGAAGCAGCAGCTCTAGCCGTTCCAACCGAGAAGGATATACAAGAAGACCAAGCTGTTCTTGCCATCTTGCAATGTTCTCTTGATCTCTCAGTGTTAGAAGCTTACTCATATTGTGAGCATGCTAAAGAGTTATGGGATACACTCAAAAATGTGTTTGGGAATGTATCTAACTTGACCAGGGTCTTTGAAGTAAGGAGAGCCATCAACAATCTCTCTCAAGAAGATATGGAATTCAACAAGTTCTTTGGGAAGTTTAGGTCTCTTTGGGCAGAGCTTGAGATGCTTAGACCACCAACAACTGATGCGACTGTGCTTAATGAGAGAAGAGAGCAGGACAAGGTCTTTGCTCTACTCATGGTGCTAAATCCTGCCTACAATGACTTAATCAAGCATCTTCTTAGAGCTGAGAAACTTCCAAGCCTTGATGAGGTCTGTGCTCAAATTCAAAAGGAACAAGGATCTCTTGGCTTGTTTGGAAGCAAAGACGAGTTGGTGGTTGCCAACAAAGGAGAGCTTGCCACTGCTAACAAGAGTTACTTCAAGCCTGGTGAAAGGAAGCCACCAGTTTGTGATCACTGCAAGATGATTGGTCACTTCAAAAGTAGGTGTTATCTTCTACATCCTCACCTCAGACCAAACCCGGGACCTAACAGGCGGATGGATCAACGAGACTGGAGAGATCAAAGAAACCGTAGGGAACCAAGGGCTAATCTTTCATATGATGCTAGCTCATCAACAGAACTAGATGGAGGCTCCGTTCAAGTCAGGGGAGAAGCATCATTCAAGACTTCTGAGGAAGGAACAGCAATGGCCGCCTCTTCTACAGAATACGTGAAGAAGGCAGACCTTGATGCTCTTATCAAACACCTCAAAGAGTCTGGTAATGCTTTTAACTCTCTTAAGACCTCTAAATCTCTTATAGTTGATTCTGGAGCTTCTCATCATATGATTAGTGATGTTAAATTGATGAGTGATATAAAACCTGCGGTTGGAGATGTGATTATTGCAAATGGTGATAGAATTCCTGTGAAAGGAATAGGGAACTTAAATTTGTTCAACAAGAAATCTCAAGCATTTTACATGCCATCTTTCACCTCTAATCTGTTATCAGTTAAGAGAACTACTTCAGACTTAAATTGTTATGCTATTTTCGGGCCTAATGATGTTTACTTTCAGGATATTGACTCAAGTAAGGTGATTGGAAAAGGAAAAACCAAGGATGATCTTTATGTTCTTGAAGACACTAAGATCGTCTCTGATTTATCTTGTTCTTTTAGTTCTGTTTCGTATACTATAAAGAATCTTTTGTGGCATGCTAGGCTAGGCCATCCTCACTCTCGAGCTTTAGAATTATTATTGCCTAATGTTTCGTTTAAAAACAATGAGTGTGAGGCTTGTATTCTCGGAAAGCATTGCAGATCTGTGTTTCCTATTTCTTCTACTACTTATGAAAACTGTTTTGATTTGGTTCACACTGATGTTTGGACCTCACCTTGCTTGTCTAGAGAAAATCAGAAATATTTTGTGACCTTTATTGATGAAAAGTCTAAATATACCTGGATAACTCTTTTGCAAACTAAAGATCGTGTCCTTGAGGCTTTCATAATGTTTCAAAATTATGTGACTAACCATTATAATGCCAAGATTAAGTGTTTGAGATCAGATAATGGAGGAGAGTACACTAGCCTAGCGTTCAAGCAACACATAGCCAAACATGGAATCCTACATCAAACCAGCTGTCCATACACACCCCAACAAAATGGTGTAGCTGAAAGAAAGAATCGACATTTGATGGAAGTAGCAAGGGCGATGATGTTCCATACCAATGTTCCAAAACAATTTTGGGGAGATGCAGTTGTCTCTGCGTGTTATCTGATCAACAGGATTCCAACCAAAATCCTTCAAGATATATCACCATTTGAGGTACTACATAAATCAAAACCCGTTATAGAACACTTACGTGTTTTTGGTTGTGTGTGCTTTGTGTTAGTTCCAGGAGAACAGAGGAACAAGCTTGAGGCTAAGAGTATTAAAGGGATGTTTGTTGGCTATTCTCCCACTCAAAAGGGTTACAAGTGCTACATTCCTGAAACTAAAAGGATCATGGTGTCTCGAGATGTTAAGTTCATTGAAGAAAGAGGCTACTATGACAAGAAGGACTGGGAAAGCTTAAGAGATCTCACTCACTCAACTCATGATAGGGCTACTACTTTGCGAGTTCTCTTGGAAGATCTTAGGAATGGAAACATTCCCCTATCCAGTGACTCTACAACAACAACCCTACCAGTCACGACGAATGAAACCAATGGTCTGGAAGAAGCTCCAGTTGAAAACTCGGAAGACAATGAAGAGATAGACCAGACAGAGCAAAACACAGAAGAGGATGATAGTGAGAACAACGAAGTTGAGGAGTTACAGTCTGATCAACCAGTTCTAAGAAGGAGTCAAAGGATAAGTAAACCTTCTAAGTACATCAACCCTCAAATTTACTACAACAACAATGCAGTTGCACATCCGGTTCAAGCTATCTGCAACTTGGCTCATTTCCCTTTAGAACATCATGTGTTCATTAGTCAGTTGGATTTGGAGGAGATTCCAAAATCTTATGAAGAGGCACAACAACTTAAGGTTTGGAGAGATGCTGTTAGCGATGAAACTGGAGCCATGGAGAGAAACCACACGTGGGATGAGGCCGATTTACCCCCTGGAAAGAAAGCGGTTAGCTCCAAGTGGGTCTTCACAATCAAGTATTTCAGTAGTGGTGAGATTGAGCGACACAAAGCCCGGCTAGTGGCCAGAGGCTTCACTCAAACGTATGGTGATGACTACATAGAGACCTTTGCTCCTGTGGCTAAGCTTCATACTGTGCGAGTTATACTCTCTCTGGCCGTCAATCTTGAATGGGAATTGTGGCAGATGGATGTAAAGAATGCATTTCTTCAGGGGGAGCTTGAAGAGGAAGTCTACATGACACCACCACCGGGCCTTGAGGACAAAGTCACACCGGGAAAAGTACTACGCTTGAGGAAGGCTATCTATGGTCTTAAACAATCGCCTAGAGCTTGGTATCAAAAAACTCAGCTTAACCTTATTAGATCGTGGCTTCAATCGCTCAGAAGCTGACCATACACTCTTCACTCTAACGAGCCAGGCAGGTATTGTGGTCATTCTCATCTACGTGGATGATATAATCATCTCTGGGAATGACAAGGTGGGGATTCAAGCTACCAAAGAATACTTGAAATCAATGTTTGATATTAAAGATCTTGGTATACTCAAATATTTTCTTGGTATTGAAGTATGTCGAACTAATGAGGGTCTGTTTCTCTCTCAAAAGAAGTACACCAATGATCTTTTGAATGCAGCAGGGCCGCTCGAAGGAGGACTGGCTAAGACTCCTCTTGAGGATGCCTATAAAGCTCACCAACAGGGGGAGAAAGAAGATGTCTTCTTTGAAGACCGGAAGCTATACCGCAAGATGGTTGGTAAGCTTATATATCTTACTCTCACTAGGCCTGACTTGTGCTATGCTGTGAATCAGGTTAGCCAATATATGCAAGAGCCAAGGATGTCACATTGGAGAATGGTGGATCGAATCTTGCGATACATTAAGGGAACACCGGATCAAGGAATTTGGATGGGATGCAACGGGAACACTGAAATAGTCGGATATTGTGATGCTGATTATGCTGGTGACCGTGGAGATAGAAGATCAACAACCGGGTACTGCACCTTCATTGGGGGAAACTTAGTCACGTGGAAGAGCAAGAAACAAAAAGTGGTATCTTGCTCAAGTGCAGAAGCTGAGTACAGAGCCATGAGGAAGCTGACTACAGAACTCATGTGGCTCAAGATGCTGCTTAAAGACTTGGGGATAGAGACACCAAATCCGATCACAATGCATTGTGATAATCAGGCTGCTATTCACATTGCATCTAACTCGGTGTTTCACGAGAGAACTAAACACATAGAGGTTGACTGCCACAAAGTACGAGAACAGATGAAACTTGGAGTGATTCTGCCATGTTATACAAGAAGTGCAGAACAACTAGCTGACATCTTTACCAAGGCTGCAAGTCAAAAGACTTGTGAGTTCGTTCACGGGAAGCTTGGACTCATTGACCTCTCTAAGCCGTGATCTTCACACTCTTTTTCCCTGAGTTTAGTTTTGTCCCATGAGGTTTTCTAGGCTCAGGTTTTTAATGAGGTGGATATCTATGCTTTCAAGCTTAACCTCGAAGGCTCTTGTGGTTAAGCTTGAGGGGGAGTATTGGTTCTATTCTATTCTATGGTGGTTCTATTCTATTCTATGGTCATATAGAATAGAGCTATTAGTGGAAAAGTCAAAGTGACCGTTAGAGACAACGTCTGATTGTCTATATATTGTAAATTGTCATCTTTAATAAAAATTAAGAAAGTAGAGTTTTAATCTCTCTCTCTCTTCCAAACTCTGAAACTCAAAACTCTCTTCTCTTCTCTCATACTCTCAAATCTACAATCTCTCTTTGCTAAAATCTTACATCCAGTCCTCTGTATAGAGCTGTGTCTGGTTAGCAGAGAGAACTGGTTCATTTTCAGCTGCACCATCCCGGTAAAACCCGAACCAAGATGATTCTTTTGGAACAATAACCTTGTCGTCCTCAAACTGTAAATAAAAACAGTTATCATCATGAGAGAATTCATTCACTCGATGAAAATTGAAATGAAAGAGGACGGTTTTGTGGAAAATACGAACCATGACAAGAACTAAGTTGTCTAAGCTCGCGAAACGGTCTTTGTAAGTTTCGTTTCTTTGGTTTGGTATCTCATTGTTAAGCTTCGGTAGATACTTAGAACCTTTCACGTACTCTGCGATATCCTGTGAAACCAAAAGTAAAGATTCTGTTAAATTCTAGATCAGATATGGTTCTATTTTTTCAACTAGATATATGGTGAGTCTGAGTAGACCATACAGTAGGGTTTTTGACGTAACCACTAGGAGCTAAATGATCCTGCATAATCATAAAAGATATTAACTAATCACTGACTAATGATTACAATCCTGATAGTGAGAGAGGTTGAGAGAGATACTTGAACGAATTCAGAATAGACCGCCTGCTGAAGCAGTTTATCTACGACGTCACACAAGTCACCATTCTTTACCCAAAAACCCAAAAAAAAACAGAGAAAGACATTGTTATTACTATGATTGATTGATTACAATAAAATGATTATAAAAGATAAGAGATTTTAAAAATGCTTACACCAAAAACACCACAAAAAGGAACAGAGGAGATTCCAGCATGAGGGCCTGCTAAAGATATGTAGTTGTAAACCTTAGGCCCGTCATCGCAGAACTCGATCAGCCCTCGTGCAACTAGATTCCCCTGTTGTTCCATCATTCATCAAAAGATAAAAGGGTAAAGATATATATATATAAAATAAAAAAAAACTGTTTTTCTATCTGTTTTTCTTTTCATGAAAGTATCAAGAAACCTGAGATCTTGCAACTATGTTGTATCCTTCACGCAACACGTCCATTTGCTTCACCTTTTCACACACTATTTCGACTTGTTCAGTAAGTGGCTTTAACCATGAATCGATTATTCCGTTTCCAATTTCTCTGGATTCATAAAGAAAAACAAGAGTTGTACTATCAAACAAAATACATCATCATGGTCAGCCACTATAGACGTCTTAAATACGAAAAGTTCTCAACTTACAAGCAAAAGCCTTGAGAGCCAGAGTGGTCAGTGAGAAACCGTGTGAAGTCAGAGTTTGTTTCATCAGAACATTCAGCTGAAATTCCATGAAGCATTACGAAAGGAACTGAGATAGAAACATGAATCAAGGCTAAGAATGCAACAGCCACCGCAAAACCAAACTGCTTCTTCCCCATAGAGAAAGGCGAGAAGTAGTAATGGCGTTTAGGTTTTGGTATGTTTCTTTAACAAGTTCTGAGATGGGAATTTCCTTTATATAGAGGAAATAGAAAGAGTGTGGTTGCAGCCAAGCAATCATCAAAGAGGTGCATTTATGAATAAAAATGGACGATGCTGATATGATTTAAATCTTCCATATGAAATGGACGGAGATGATTGATTGATATCTTCGATTCTAACACTCTTCTAAGTTCTTCATCGTCTTTTCTTGCTGCCTCTTTTAGTATGTGTAAATGTATATTTATAATATTAATATACAAATAACTAAATATATACTAGGCTCACCCCATTTCTGGTCGTATTAGAATTGCAGCCAAGCAATGATTAAGGAAATGCATTTATGAATAAAAATGGACGATGCTGATATGATTTAAATCTTCCATATGAAATGGACGGAGATGATGGATTGATATCTTCGATTCTAAGCTGACAATCACAAGCAAATATAGTACCATGAAACAAACACAAACCAGCCGAGTAGTGCTTTGATGGAATTTTACTAAATAACAAACTTGTAAAAACTAAACAGATGTGTGATTGCATGCCAATGTTGCCATCAGATAAATAACAAAACCAATCAAACGGCAGAAACAGTGAGTAAAAAGAAGTACCTTCACAAAAAGAAAATCGATAAGCAAATGAGAGGTAACACTTGGAGCAGATTTCAACCATCCACCATACATTTCCTTTGATGCCCAGCCAGCGATTACATCACTCATACGATACTGTGTTCTTAGCTTCGCCGTAAGAAGTCCATATATCCTGCAAAGACTGACCAGCTTCAAAATCGAAACCAATACAAACAAGCAAATAGAAGGCAAGTTTACTTTTTATGAAAGCAAGAGTGAGAAGTGGTTATCATCAGCCTTACGTAAAGTTTTCTCGCACTTAATCAAAATTATAAAGTAAGCATCCGAACTTTTTTTCTCAATTTCCTCTGGCCAAGTGGAGAGTGCCACGTGTTCATTAAGCACATGCGCTCGCTTAAAACGCTTAAGTAAGCATCCGAACTTTGTTTTTTAAATAGTTTTATTTAATTAAATCGTTAATAATGCCTAGCACCCCTTCTAACTTCATCGTCTTTTCTTGCTGCCTCTTTTGGTTTTTTTTTTTTTTTTTTTTTTTTGTCAGTGTAAATGTATATTTATAATATATATATTTATGTCAAGTGCTTATATTTGGTTTTACCATGGAAAAAGTTATAAAGAACAAATAGGCAATGCAACTTTACACTAAGGAAAGATACTACAACGAATTTTAATTGTGTAACAAATAATAGTTCCAAAAGGTGAAAAACACTAAAAAAAAAAAAATTTAGACTCCATTTGTGATACATATTAGAATATATATAAGTCTATATAGTCCATTTAATATACAAGTCTCTAAATGCACAAACACGTTACGTTTTCGTTACTTACAATAAATTATAGGAAATGTAAGTGATAATTGCCTTAGTCGAGTTGTTATCTGATGAATTCAGTTTTAGTGATAATCATACAACCAATAAACCCATCTGAGTTTATGACCCTGAGGGTCGGCCTCGTTTTTGTGGCTGATTCATGTCCATTTAGGGCTATGTGTCCAAGGACGTTACGAATTGTGTTTTACTTCTGATATTTGATGCAAGGTCCAGCAGTACTTTCATTGTATTTCTAATTCTTTGGCTTCTGCATGGATATCCACATAGTATTGGCTTGATATCCACTAGCTATTTTTGTTTGATGTTAACTATACGATAAGGACTGGAAAATCTTTACAAGTACATCCACACTTCTAGTAAATCAATTACAACATGTATCATATCTTTAAATTTAAGCCGCACAAGTAAACACAATTAGGGTTGGATCCACGTCATACACGGAGTGATATTTTCTAAATTTGTTTTTCTATTAAAAAAATATCTATTTACATTGTTAATAAAAAAAATGTCTATTTATATTAGACAGAATCTCGAGTGATACATATTTTTTAACTTGCTTTGGTTCTTGTCATCGTTTAGAGTATGAGAATCTAACATTTGATTTCACAGCAGTTTCTTCCTTACAAAATAGTTACAAATTTTGAGTGTGGATTTTCGAACCACACATATACATCAAATTTTAATATGTTTAAAATAATTTTATATTTTGATAAATATAAAATGGCAAATATATTTTAGGTTTTAGATCAATTTAAATAATTAAAATAATTTAACTTGTATGATAAGTTATAATATTTTATTATATTTAAAATTTTGATCAAACTAAAATATTTTAAAAAACTTATACGATTTATTTATTCAGTTCAATTAAAAAATAAAATTAAATCAAATAAAAAACTTCAAAGTTTGGAAATCTATTAAATCAGTTTTCCTACTTATGGTTGATCATTACTTGGATACTTTTTTTATAATAGGTTTTTGAAATATTAACCCAAAATATATTTGATGTGGGACTTTAAACAATTTTTGTGATTTGCTTCATTTTAAAAAATTCAAACCATAACATATGCAGAAAAAACTAATTTTGTTTTATTAGATATTTTGATGTGATGGTATAGTTTATCTTTGAAAAATAAAGTTAAACAAAAATGATAGGAGAATAAATTGATTTTTAAACAATTAATATAAATTGAAATAAAATCTTTCATATTTTACTGATTGATTGACTATATAAATTGAAATAAAATCTTCCATATTTTATTGATTGATTGACTTATAAATACATTTCAAATTATTTACTATTTTCGTCACTACCAAATAAGTAAATAGAAAGAAAAAATTTTTAATTAATAATTATTTTCTGATTAAATCAATAATAAATATTTCATTCTCTAACCAAATATGAATGACATAAAATGTAATTAGTCTACTAATGTTTATCTTAATAAAATTAACTTTGAAAATGAACCTAGTGATGACACATCAATATGATATTTCTGTTAATAACACATGAGACAAAAGGTTTATTTTATAGTGTTTTCTCTTTTAATATATTAGGAATCACAAAATATACCTCAAATTATGATTTCCCATAAACTATATTTATCAAAGGTGGAAAATAAATTTGCATAACAAGTTAAAACAAAACCATTAATCATTTATGTTTATTTCAATTAGTCTCTTTCGATGGATTTTTTATTTCCGATGCCCAACACATATAAAGACATTGAAAAAGTTGCTGATTCTGAAATGTTTCTAAAACGGAGTAACAAATTCATATGTTATCCGTCTCATTGTATTGATGTCAATAATATAGGGAATGCTAATTCAAATCTGTGAGACTGTGATCACATGAAAAAACAACAGCAATCACATTTAATTAAATTTATATAGTGTTGGATATTAAATGATATTTAATCAGATGAAATTATGATAAATGATATTAATTATTTATTGCTTTGAATTCTGCAAATGACATTGATAAAATGATATGAAATCAAATAGAAGTTGAAAAATCAAACGACTCGAACTTCATATATCAAATATAAAATTCCAGAACTAAAGTTCTCTGCTACTTATTTTTTTCCCTTATCAAAGCCGAAGTTTTATATATTTTCCTTACGATATTGATATGTGCAATTTCCATTGCCTGAAAATAAAATAGAAATAAAAAAATATTAATTGAAAAGTGACCGAAAGAAAGACAATTGTTTAAAGAGACAACAAAAAAACAACAAACTTACTAGGATCAGTTACGGCAATGATACCAGTACCATTGAAATTGCAATCTTGATAGTGTCTTCCATGAGCTTGATAATAAAGATTCATGACGACAGATGCATAATTAAAAAAGCTAAACTCATCCGACGAATAACATGAACCTCCTTTCCGTATAATATTACAATCGATTTTGGGACATATAATATATATGTTATACATAAGTTTGCTAAAATCTGTCCCAGGTTTCGCCACACACCAACTTTTTTGGCTCTGCAACAAAGATAATAAATGTCTATCTATAAGATTGCTTTTTGTTTACTTTTTAATTTTTAGTTACTATTTAGTAAACTTAAACATGTACCTGTGCGTTGACACTCATGAAATTACCTTTGGCTAAAAAAGAAAAAACAAACTAAGATTGTTACAGAAAATTTTAAAAATTATACAATCAATTTAAACCTTCCAAATTATATATTATCACAATAATTTTTACTGAAAATTTATATTAGTTCAAATAATTAATTGTGGTTAGATTACCTGACAAAAGATATAAGAAAATGACGAAACAAAGGCATAGTTGTGCTTTAGCCATATTTGATTTTGGTTGACGGCTGAAACCTTTGTTTTAGCTTTGTTTTGAAACAGCTGCTAAATAGTTGTAAAAAAAAGTTGTTGGAATAGTAGAGAGAAAAGAGAATTGGTGTATTATTCTATCAGTAACAAATCATTTATATAGGAATACAATGTAGGGTTTCTTTGGAGAAAAAGTTGTACCCTTTTAGATATTGGCCGACAATGGACATCCATACAACTAATTAAATATTAATAAATATTTTATTAAATTAGTTGTATTATATTGAAAAAGTTAAAGGTAAGTATTTGTATAGATTATCTTACTATACAAAAATTATATTTACACCTAGAAAAAATCAACTAGAAAAAAAAAAATATTTAGAATTTTCTTTTCAATGTTTTTCATTTATCTTATTATATAACATGGTCGTGACACGTATGATTTTTATAACTCACAGGATCACAATATGTGTTTTTTTTTTAATTTTGGAAATATTAAGATCGTCACATGTGTCATGGAATAAGAAAATTTTTTTTTATATATATATATATATATATAAGAACAACAAAAAATCAGAAAAACAAACAACAATTAAAAAGAAAAAATGTTACATCCATTAAGAAAAGGAAAAAAAACATATTCTCATTACAAAAAGGAAAACAAAAACAAAAATCAGAAAAATAGGAAACAAATAATTAAATTTATTTTGTTACATCCATTAAAAAGGGAAAAAAACATATTCCCATTACTAAAATAGGAAAAAATCAATATATAATAAATAATAGCCTTCATGATTTAATTGTATGATTCTATCTTTTGTTTAAATTTTCTTTCTCATTAAAAAATTAAAAATAATGTCTTTGAAAGTTCAAGATATCAATAAAGAATATTTAACTCTAGATTAGTTGAATCAAAATCAAAATTATTGTCGTAACATGTGTCTAATATTTGATCAGGTGATGACATGTGTTAACACACGAAAATTGGAAAAATGTAATAACAAAAAAAGAAAACTAACAAAATAATTGTAAAACAACTAACTAATAATGAAAAGGAAAATTTATAATGGCCCGAGGCAAAAAAATTGAAAAAGAAACAATATAAAGAGAAAACTAACAAAATGATTATCATATAACTAACTAATAGTATTAAAAAGAATTTTATAATAGACCGATATTCTAATTGTAAATAGTTCAGTTATCAATTTTTTGTTAGGTAAACCAATATTAAAAAAAAAAGATTTCATCAACTGAAATCTTTTGAATGGAATAATCGAAGTTTCACGAATTATTTAGTCGATCAGATTTAGACAAGTGTAAGTCTCTTTCTAAAAAAAATAAAAAAAAAATAAACAAATTAATTCATTATTCATATTATGAATTCAAAAAAATGTCAATTATAATTAAAATGTAAAAAGATTACCAATCTTATTTTATTTAAAGAGTTGTTATCGGGTTTTTAATATTATTCTACTTACTTTTAAAAGTGATCATATATTGTTTAACATTTTTCTGTGATTTATTTCAAAAATCTTAAAATAAACCCGTATTTACGCGGGCCTAATCTAGTTATTAATATTTTTTGTTTTATTTTCTGGGTAATTAGGCTAATTAAGGACTATATTGAATGAAAAGATTATAGCCATAGTTAAAGCAAAATATAATAATAACCAAAGGCAATATTTTCATATGAAGTTACTTTAGAATGAGAAAAAAAGATTATTGTTCTACATATAAACACACATATAACAGAATAACAACTCTTATAATTACTGTAACATCCGTAAACCGAAAAGTACTGTTTTGGGAGTGGTGTCGAGCGACACCAAGTGATCAGGTGTTGTTTGCATATGTTATGCAAGGTATTAATTTATGGGTTGGTTGTACATGTTCTTGTTTGATTGTTGTGCGGTCGGTTTAGAGGTTAAGTCGTCCTTGTGTTAAACCAGCGCCTGGTTAGTTGGTGTCGAGCGACACTAGGAGGGTGTCGGTCGACATCGGTTAGCGAAATTGATTGCGGTTTAATTCGATTTTTGCTCGGTTCAGTGGGTCGACACCGGTTATGGTGAAATCGAGCTGGTTCGATTTAAGTTGCCGGTTTGGACCGGTTTAGGGGTGAAAACCCTATTTCTCGAGATAAAAGAGGTGCAGCCGTATTTTGAGCACAGTTTTCGAGGTGAAAAAGTTTCAGAGAAGAAAAAAGGCGAATTGGGAGATTTCTGGAGTTTTGTGATCGGACTACTATTCATCAAGATATTGTTCATCGCGATACTATTCATCCGTACTGTTCATCGCGATACATGCGTGAATCCTTTGATAACCCATATCAAAGGATTTGAAAAACTTCTTCACATCGTACAGTGAGGAGTGAAGCACGTTCTCACTGGGTAACATGTCCTTCAATGCTGCTAGCAGATCGTTGAAGCTCTTGTCTGACCATCCATTCTGAGTCTTAAGTCTGAACAAAGTTACTATAGCTGACAACTTGCTATGATTTGCACATCCTGAGTACAGTGGTTGTTCAGCATCCGCTAGTCTTGCTAATAAGTCATCTCCCTTCTTACCATCATCATCCTCGTCGATCTCATCCCAATCACCCTTAAAATCGTGATCCAAACAAGCCGCAGCTTCATACAATTCAAAAACCTCATCATTCCACTGTTTCTCTTTCCTTTCACCTTCAGCTG
Source organism: Erythrophleum ivorense (assembly GCA_026724425.1). Classification (NCBI taxonomy): domain Eukaryota; kingdom Viridiplantae; phylum Streptophyta; class Magnoliopsida; order Fabales; family Fabaceae; genus Erythrophleum; species Erythrophleum ivorense. The sequence continues at coordinate 2,913,234 of JAIUCV010000084.1, forward strand.
CTGAGTTAATTACTTCATGGTAAAACCAATCAGTTCTAATCTTGTAAGCCTCATCCATGCCCTTCATTACGAGATGATCGACTACAGTACTGCCTAAGTGACGAGCTAGGTTGTGACAGTCAACACAGGGACATATAATCAAATTGGTATCTCCCAAAGCTGCACTAACAACGCTCACAAAATCTGTAGCCCCTTTCTTATAGGCAGGATCCGCTCTTCATAGCATAATACAACGAAAACTTAATTTGATAGACTCCATAAACTAACTGATACCTAACTAACATGCACAGAAAATTCATACCTGCGAAGATGCACCCAGTCCTTTGCCAATACCATTTTTTCTAACCTTATATAACCTTAATTTATCATAATAAAAGCCTTTCAGGACTATATCAGAATTAAAAAAAAAATACATCGGATAATATCTGAAACAACCAAATTTTTTTTTTTTTTTAATTAATTAATTAGCCCAGATTAATATTCCCATAAATATTAATCCTCAACAGCTAATTCACCAACACAATGCGGAAGCAAATCAATATTATTAAATCATAATTAATTATTCAACAATAACCAATAAAGAATAAAACCAATAAAACCAATAACCAATAAGCAACCCAAGCCGGTTTGCTACATTATTAATATAAAGTCTAACACCCTAAACTCATGAATTTCTGGTCAACCATAACAACAAAGCCAGAATCAAATTCCTAATCTCATCATCCTCTTCTCTCGGTCTCTTTCCGCGGAAGAACATTGCTGTTACCTGCATCACATTGGAATAGAGATGCGTAAGTATTATCATAAATACTTAGTGAGTGGATCATCCTGCCTACAGGCCATTTACGTCAAACACTAGACAAAACATCACAATAATCAACAATAATAACAATGCTCAACATAAATCAACAGCATAAACCATCCCTGTCAGGAAACACCCACGTTTCCTGACACCCAGGTTGGTGTCGACCGACACCTCTATGGTGTCGATCGACGCCAGCCTCCCGAGTGTCGATCGACACTCATCGAGTGTCGCTCGACACTGGCTCGACGCCCAGAAACCAAACGCGAAGAAACAGTGCGAAAATAGTAAAAACTAACACCAATCAATGGGATTCAACCCCCATAAACGCATCAAACCACACAAAAACGAAGAACAACTCATAAACAACAACATAAACTCAAAATCACACAATCTCTAATGAATAACTCATAAACAACAACATAAACTCAAAATCACACAAAATCACAATACTAGTCGTTCAGAAGAATTTGACACACTTTCTTCGCGATGCTTGAACCTTAGACCGACTGCACAACAATCAAACAAGAACATGCACAGCCAATCCTCAATTCACACCTCTAAGAGCATGTGCCAACTACTCCCGAACCTCTAGCATCGTCCAACACCACTTTCAAAACAACTTTCTGGTTCACGGATGTTACAATTCTCCCCCACTAAAATGGATTCGTCCTCGAATCCCAACACAAACGTCTCTCCAAGACCTCAAAACTCAAATTTTTGTCCTATGTTATACGCATGTTTCCAAGATATTATTACTCTCAATGCCATCACCGCAGTCATGACATCCGTACTGCAACTCACGGTCCAGTACCAAAATGTGACCAATGTCACAAAACCAAACGTGACCCGAAGTCACAACCAAAATGTGATCCCTGTCACAACCAAAACGTGACCCACTGTCACTAAAACAACCCATATCGAGGTAGCGACCCCCAATATAAGTCCGTTGGGCACCTAACGTCCCAACACAAATAGAACCACCGTCTACAAGGCCCACCGCCTCTAGACAAAACGAGTAATAAAATCTGAAACGCGTACCAACATGTGACTAAAAACTCTCAATGACCCCACCGGCCAAAGAAACTTGTAACATCCAAACCATAACCAAAAATATGAGGCAAAACTCCATCTCATATAACTCCAAAAATGTATATCGTACAACAAAACGAAAATACATAAGTCCAAAACCAACAACAACAAAACCAAAACAAGACTAGAACCACAAAGATGAATCACTCCACAGCCTGCTTGTCGAACCACTTTCCGAACTTCAGCTTCATCTTTGCCTCTGGCTCCCAAGTCTGCTCCTCTGTGCCACTACAGTCCCACAAGACTCTCAACAATGGCACCCTCTTGTTCCGCAGAACCTTGACTCTCCTCTCAAGAATCCTCACAGGAACTGCCGGAACTGTCATATCTGGCTGGAGATCCTCTGGAATCTCAACCACAACCTCCTCTGACGGACGCAAACACCTCCTCAACATAGAAACATGAAACACCTTGTGAAAGGCGCTCATAATCGGTGGCAACTCCAACCGATAAGCCACTGGCCCAACTCGCTCCACCACTGGAAACGGACCCATAAAACGCGGACTGAGCTTGTTCTCTGCTATGGACCTGTTAGGGCCCCTCAACATAGCCATCTTGAGATAAACCCTATCTCCTACCTGAAACTCAAGCTCACGTCGCCGCCTATCTGCATAACTCCTCTGTCTATCCTGAGCCTCCTTCATGTTCAGCCTCAAGACACGAATCTTCTCCGTCGTCTCCTGAACAAAACTAGCTCCAAACATGCTGCGCTCCCCCACTTGGGTCCAGCATAAGGGTGTCCTGCATGGCCTCCCATACAAAGCCTCATAAGGAGCCATACCAATGCTAGACTGAAAACTGTTGTTATAGGCAAACTCTGCCAAACACAGATGATCAGCCCAATGACCACCCCAATCCAGTACACACATCCTAAGCAGATCCTACAAGGTCTGAATAGTCCTCTCTGACTGCCCATCTGTCTGCGGATGATACGCTGTACTCATATGCACCTTAGTGCCCATCTCAGTCTGAAATGCCCTCCAAAACTCTGAAGCAAACCTCGGATCTCTATCCGACACGATACTGGCTGGCACTCCATGCAGCCTCACAATCTCTCGCACAAACTTCCTAGCTAAGACAGCCGCTCCATCTGTCTTCTTGATAGCCAAGAAATGTGCTGACTTGGTCAAGCGATCTACAATGACCCAAATAGCATCGAAAGTCCGTGAGATCGGCAATCCCACAACAAAATCCATAGTGATCATGTCCCACTTCCACTCTGGAATGGGTAAACTCTGCAAAAGACCACTAGGCACCTGATGCTCTGCCTTGACCAAAGAACAAGTGTTGCACCTCGCAACCCAATCTGCCACATCCCTCTTCATCCCAACCCAATGATAATACCGTTTGAGGTCACGGTACATCTTAGTCGCACCCGGATGAATCGAAAACTTGCTCGAATGAGCCTCTCTCAAGACCTCATGCCTCAACTCCTCATCCTTAGGCACACAGACTCGCCCACGAACCAAAATAGTCCCATTTGATGAGACCTGATACTCCGAACCAGCTGCCCGCGATGCATCCAATAAAACCGGATCATCCTGCTGAGCCACTCTGATCCTGCTGAGTAAATCTGCCTGGTCAGCCGCCTCCAAGCCCAACGGCTCCTCAGAAATAGCACATAGACGCAATGTACTCAACTCGCCAACCAAAGCCTCAACACCACGCTCTCTATCTGAATCAACCCTCCGTCGACTCAAAGCATCTGCCACCAAATTGGCCTTGCCCGGATGATAAACAATATCCAGGTCATAGTCTGCCAGAAACTCCACCCAACGCGTCTGTCTCGCATTCAGCAAAGGCTGAGTGAAAATATGCTGTAGACTCTTGTGATCTGTAAAGATCTGCACTCTACCACCATAAAGATACGACCTCCAAATCTTGAGTGCAAAAACCACTGCTCCTAACTCAAGATCGTGTGTAGGACGGTTGCGCTCACTGCCCTGCAACTGCCTCGAAGCATAGGCAATCACTCTGCCCTCCTGCATCAAAACACAACCAAGTCCAACACCTGAAGCATCTGTGTACACAACATATGGCTTCCCCGGGTCGGGTAATGCCAAAACTGGTGTACTAGTCAACATCTCCTTGAGCTTCCCAAAGCTCTCCTCGCACTCCTGCGACCACACAAACGGCACATCCTTGCCGGTCAACCTCGTCATCGGCTGAGACATACTCGCAAACCCCTTGACGAACCTCCTGTAGTAGCCTGCTAAACCCAGAAAACTCCTGATCTCGGTAGCACTACTCGGTCTAGGCCAATCCCTGATAGCCTCAATCTTAGCCGGATCCACAGAAACTCCCTCTGCAGAAACAATGTGGCCAAGAAAACCCATCTCCCTCTGCCAAAAGCTGCACTTGCTCAACTTGGCAAACAGCTTCTGCTCTCGAAGCTTCTCCAACACAAGCCTCAAATGAGTCGCATGCTCCTCTGGACTCCTCGAATACACCAAAATATCATCGATAAAAATGATAACAAACACATCCAGAAACTCCCTGAACACGTCGTTCATCAACCTCATAAACGCTGCCGGCGCATTAGTCAAGCCAAAAGGCATGACCACAAACTCGAAATGTCCATACCTCGTCCGAAAAGCTGTCTTCCGGACATCTGCCTCATCTATCGGAATCTGATGATAACCCGATGCCAAATCAATCTTGGAGAACCAAGTAGCACCTCTCAACTGATCCAACAACTCATCAATCCTCGGAAGTGGGTACCTGTTCTTCACTGTGACTCGGTTAAGTCCCCGGTAATCGATACACAACCGAAAACTGCCATCCTTCTTCTTAACGAACAACACTGGCGCTCCCCAAGGCGACACACTAGGTCTGATGAACCCTTTACTCAAAAGGTCCTCCAGCTGCTTCTTCAGCTCTGCCATCTCTGCTGGAGCCATCCTGTAAGGTGTCTTCGATATCGGAGCTGTCCCGGGCTCTAAATCAATCGTGAAAGGATCTGACCGAGATGGTGGCAATCCTTTCAGCGACCGAAATACGTCCTCAAACTCCTGGACAACCTGAATATCCTGCAGACTCACCTCACCACTGGACTCTGTCATAGTGATCGTCGCCAAATAGGCTTCGCAGCCCCGCTCTAACAACTGCTCTGCCTGAATAGCTGAAATCACTATACTCCCCGAAGTCGGTCTCACTCCCTGATAAACCAACTTCCCTGCATCCTGCTCAAACACCACTCTACCTCTGAAGCAATCCAGATGAACTCGGTATAGAGATAACCAGTCCATCCCCAAAATCACATCATACAGCTCCACTGGACTGATGACCAAATCCGCTGGCATAGACTGCCCCGCAATACGCACATCAACTGCTCTAGCTCTGCCCGAAGTAGCCAAATAACCACCACCGGCCACCTTGACAAAGCCTGAAGCCTCACCATCGCTACTCCGAATACCACTACCCTCAGCTCTCTCCGGAGTAATGAAGCAATTAGATGCTCCCGAGTCAAACAGAACGTGAGACTCAAATCCACCAACTAACAAGGTCCCTACACAATTCCACAAGTGTTGAGAACCTCTAACTCTATCACAGTAAAATAACAGAAACAGACACAACAACAATTCTACCTTAAGAATTTTAAAGTCTGAGTCAAGATTTTACCTGTGATCTGGCCTGACTGACTGGTCTGGCCCACCTCTGCCGAAGTATACACTCTCGGCGCTCCACCTGACTGCAACGCCGCAACCTGCGCTGCTGACTGAATAGCCAACGGCTGAATCGCCGCTGCCACTGCTCTCTGCTGCAACTTGGGACACATTGTCTTGATATGCCCCGGCTCCCTGCAGTAGTAGCACACTGTCGACTCTCTGGATCCCGCCCTCTTGGGGCAAGTCGCAACTCTGTGATCCAGACTCCCACAACCAAAACACCCACCCGTACTCGGGCTACTAGCAGATATCTCCTCTGCTCTCCTCTTCTGGCCCTGCGCAGGCCTGCTGCCCCTGCCGTAACCAGAACTGTGACCTCTGCGCTGCTGATGCTGCTGCTGGCCCCGAGGATGGGTAGCAGGAGCAACTGCAACTGGAACAACCGCCGTACTCACCGGCTCACGCAAGTCCTCCTCAATGGACGCTGCCAACTCCACTAATCCCGCTCTGGTGTGGTACATACCACCTCTGCACTGAGTCCTGATGTTCCTCCGAAGCCCCTGAAGAAACCTCGACGTCAATGCCCGCTCACTGATCAGCTCACCACCAGAAAAGACCACCAATCTGCAGAACTCTGCATCGTACTCTCGAACAGACCTCTCACCCTGAGTCAAGTCCAAAAACCTCAACTGCAGCCTGTCACGAGCCTCCTGAGGGAAAAACTTGTGGTTGAACTCCTCGACGAAGTCAACCCAAGTCCAAACCTCTCTCCTGGTCCTAACAGACCTCCACCACAAATGTGCATCACCTCCAAGGTAGTGCACTGCCAACTCAACCTGAAACTGTGCCGGACAACGAACAGAATCGAAGTTCCGCTCCAACCTCTGACGCCACTCGTCAGCCTGCTCTGGAGTAACCCCGCCCTCAAACGTAGGCGTACCAATCCTCTGCATCTCCCTCATCATCTCACGATAAGGAGAAACTCCAACTGCAACACCCTGCTGCACCACAGCCTCCTGCTGCTCACCCAAACCGGCACCAACATGTGCCCCGGCACCACCCTGTGCCCCGGCCGCTGGAGGTGCAACCGGAGCCTGCTGTGGAACTGCCTGAGGAAGACGTGCCAACAACTGCGTCAGTAGCCCCACAATCAAATCACCCTGAGCAAGAGCCGCGCCCCCACCGGGAACTGCTCCTGCCCCCGCGCCACCCCCGACGCCCAAACTAGCCCCACCGGCTAACGAAACAGACTGTGTCACCGACGCTGCCGCCACACTAGGCGCCGCACTCTCCACTGAGGCCTCAGCCTCTGGCACTCCACGACCAGCACCCCGACCTCCACGACCCGCTGCTCGCCCACCGCGACCAGCTCCTCTGCCCCCACGGGCTGCACCGCGACCACGACCACGGCCACGACCACGACCTGCGTCCATCTCTCTGCACTACCACCAAGTACAGAAAAAGAGCAAAGGTCAAAACACAGACACAAAACCAAAACACACCAAATATCCAACTCACTTACCCGCGGAAAACTGGAAGACCGAGAGGATGAGACTAGACCACTAATTGACTAACTCACATAATCAATTAACCACATAGTCCAATTCATCCAATTCTAACAGTCCTAAAACCGACTACGCTCTGATACCAAAATGAAACAACCAAATTTTTTTTTTTTTTTAATTAATTAATTAGCCCAGATTAATATTCCCATAAATATTAATCCTCAACAGCTAATTCACCAACACAATGCGGAAGCAAATCAATATTATTAAATCATAATTAATTATTCAACAATAACCAATAAAGAATAAAACCAATAAAACCAATAACCAATAAGCAACCCAAGCCGGTTTGCTACATTATTAATATAAAGTCTAACACCCTAAACTCATGAATTTCTGGTCAACCATAACAACAAAGCCAGAATCAAATTCCTAATCTCATCATCCTCTTCTCTCGGTCTCTTTCCGCGGAAGAACATTGCTGTTACCTGCATCACATTGGAATAGAGATGCGTAAGTATTATCATAAATACTTAGTGAGTGGATCATCCTGCCTACAGGCCATTTACGTCAAACACTAGACAAAACATCACAATAATCAACAACAATAACAATGCTCAACATAAATCAACAGCATAAACCATCCCTGTCAGGAAACACCCACGTTTCCTGACACCCAGGTTGGTGTCGACCGACACCTCTATGGTGTCGATCGACGCCAGCCTCCCGAGTGTCGATCGACACTCATCGAGTGTCGCTCGACACCGGCTCGACGCCCAGAAACCAAACGCGAAGAAACAGTGCGAAAATAGTAAAAACTAACACCAATCAATGGGATTCAACCCCCATAAACGCATCAAACCACACAAAAACGAAGAACAACTCATAAACAACAACATAAACTCAAAATCACACAATCTCTAATGAATAACGGACCTACAGTCACGCACTCACCTTGAAAACGGATTGAAAGGAAGGGAAGGAGAAGAAACAACGAAGAACAGCCACGGATTCAACCCAGAAACTCAGAAATCACCTCCAATCCTCCAAAAATCACCTTAAACACTTGATATCTCGAAACTTGTGCCTTTCTCGCGGCCACAGGGCTTTTAAAACACGAAATAGGGTTTCCACGCCCTAAACCAGCCCAAACCAGCCGACTTGAATCAAACCGGTCGATTTCACCATAACCGGTGTCGATCGACACCCTCCCTTGGTGTCGGTCGACACCACTCGACCAAACCAACTCCAATTGCAAATCGATCGACTTAAACCGGAAATCAAACCCGATAACCGGTGTCGATCGACACCCTTCGGGTGTCGATCGATACTAGTCGTTCAGAAGAATTTGACACACTTTCTTCGCGATGCTTGAACCTTAGACCGACTGCACAACAATCAAACAAGAACATGCACAGCCAATCCTCAATTCACACCTCTAAGAGCATGTGCCAACTACTCCCGAACCTCTAGCATCGTCCAACACCACTTTCAAAACAACTTTCTGGTTCACGGATGTTACAATATCAGACAATCAATCACATAAAGATAAAGAGTGATTATATAAGCCAACTTAGTTCATTTTATGACAATAACAGTTGCTGTTTGATGCTGATTATATCACTAACTAGCATTCTAGATAGCTTGAAACTTTAGATTAACCAATTTAAAACAAACACCATCAATTCAGATATATTGTACTCAGCAACGCTTGCAAAAAGGAAAAACCACAAGTTTCAGATATATAAGTACAATTTCAAATTATAATCAAAGGTTATAGAACAGAAGAACTACAAGTTTCAGACAACACGAGTCTCGGACATCACAACTTTCAGACAACTCAAGTAACCACAAGCTAGGTTCTATATATCCGATAATAACAGTAAAGTATCGCAAATTCCAGACCGAAACATGCAGCGGGCACATAGAAATGTTGTTAAGATTAACACCGAAACCAAATTCATGCAGGTTATAATCATGGTAGCTCGGGAAGTTAAAATCAAAATCATGTAAACTAATGCATTCGCAAAGATACACCCTGTAACATCCGTAAACCAATCTATCGCTTTTGGGAAGCGGTGTCGATCGACACCAGGGGTAGTGTCGGTCGACACCAAAGGTTAAAATCGATTTCGGTTCGATTTGAGTGGTCCGGTTATCGCCGGTTAAGTGGGAAAAACCCTTGTGTCGCGTTATAAAGTGGTGGCCGCGTGGGTTTTGTCGTTTTTGGAGAAAACAAAGAGAAAAAGGAGGCTGAGAGCTTTTGGGGAGATTCTAGAGCTTTGTGGTTGATCTGTGGTGGGTTTGTGTTGTTTTTCATCTCCTTCTTCCTCCTAATCCTTTGTCAAGGTGAGTGCATGACCGTAGGCTCGCAGATAAGAGGATTTGTGAATTGTGGATCATGATTTGGTGGAGTTATGTGGTTTTTCGTGTTGTTTTATGTGATAATCGCGGGTTGAATCGCGTGTGGTGTGATGATTTCGTGATTTGGGTGTTTATGTGTTGAAAATCGAAGTTGGCGTCGATCTCCTGGATCGGTGTCGATCGACACCAAGCCGGTGTCGGTCGACACCAAACGGGCAAGGTGTCTGATATACCTATATTTTACACCTTTTTTACATCGTTTTTATATACTTTATGCATGGTTTTACCGTGGCTTTTTACTTTAAAAGGTATTTTTTATGCATATATAGTGCCAAGAGTCATTTCAGGTCAAAAGATGCAATTTGGAGCAAAACAAAAGCAAAGGTCCTCAAAGCAGCTTCATGCACTATCATTTACTTTGGAGGAGCCCCAAAAACATTCTACTGAATGGATTTCACCAAAACCAGTTCGCTGCAATGCCTACATGAGTTAGATTTACAACACAATTGGAATCATGCAATTTGGCCACGTAGAATGGGAGATATGATCGTTTTAGTGAAGAGTGTCAAATCAAACGAAAACCGGACGTCTACACCAACCGCTCGACCGAACCGGTCGGACAGGGCCTTTTTTCCATATTCCCATTACTAAAATAGGAAAAAAATCAATATATAATAAATAATAGCCTTCATGATTTAATTGTATGATTCTATCTTTTGTTTAAATTTTCTTTCTCATTAAAAAATTAAAAATAATGTCTTTGAAAGTTCAAGATATCAATAAAGAATATTTAACTCTAGATTAGTTGAATCAAAATCAAAATTATTGTCGTAACATGTGTCTAATATTTGATCAGGTGATGACATGTGTTAACACACGAAAATTGGAAAAATGTAATAACAAAAAAAGAAAACTAACAAAATAATTGTAAAACAACTAACTAATAATGAAAAGGAAAATTTATAATGGCCCGAGGCAAAAAAATTGAAAAAGAAACAATATAAAGAGAAAACTAACAAAATGATTATCATATAACTAACTAATAGTATTAAAAAGAATTTTATAATAGACCGATATTCTAATTGTAAATAGTTCAGTTATCAATTTTTTGTTAGGTAAACCAATATTAAAAAAAAAAAAGATTTCATCAACTGAAATCTTTTGAATGGAATAATCGAAGTTTCACGAATTATTTAGTCGATCAGATTTAGACAAGTGTAAGTCTCTTTCTAAAAAAAATAAAAAAAAATAAACAAATTAATTCATTATTCATATTATGAATTCAAAAAAAATGTCAATTATAATTAAAATGTAAAAATATTACCAATCTTATTTTATTTAAAGAGTTGTTATCGGGTTTTTAATATTATTCTACTTACTTTTAAAAGTGATCATATATTGTTTAACATTTTTCTGTGATTTATTTCAAAAATCTTAAAATAAACCCGTATTTACGCGGGCCTAATCTAGTTATTAATATTTTTTGTTTTATTTTCTGGGTAATTAGGCTAATTAAGGACTATATTGAATGAAAAGATTATAGCCATAGTTAAAGCAAAATATAATAATAACCAAAGGCAATATTTTCATATGAAGTTACTTTAGAATGAGAAAAAAAGATTATTGTTCTACATATAAACACACATATAACAGAATAACAACTCTTATAATTACTGTAACATCCGTAAACCGAAAAGTACTGTTTTGGGAGTGGTGTCGAGCGACACCAAGTGATCAGGTGTTGTTTGCATATGTTATGCAAGGTATTAATTTATGGGTTGGTTGTACATGTTCTTGTTTGATTGTTGTGCGGTCGGTTTAAAGGTTAAGTTGTAACATCCGTGAACCAGAAAGTTGTTTTGGAAGTGGTGTTGGACGATGATAGGGGTTCGGGAGTAGTTGGCACATGCTCTTAGAGGTGTGAATTGAGGATTGGCTGTGCATGTTCTTGTTTGATTGTTGTGCAGTCGGTCTAAGGTTCAAGCATCGCGAAGAAAGTGTGTTAAATTGTTGTGCAGTCGGTCTAAGGTTCTTGTTTGATTGTTGTGCAGTCGATCGAATTGAGTTGGGTTGGTTTTGGTCGATGGGTGTCGACCGACACCAAGGAAGGGTGTCGATCGACACCGGTTATTGAGAAATCGACCGGTTTGATTCAAGTCGGCTGGTTTTGGGCTGGTTTGGGCGAGGAAAGCCCTAGACTCGCGTTTTTAAGCCCTGTGGCCGCGAGAAAGGCACAAGTTTCGAGTTTCAGAGCTAAGGAGGTGATTCTAAGGTGATTTTGAGAGTTTGGAGGAGTTTTGTGGAGTTTCTGAGGCTTTGGGTTGCTGATTCATCATCTTTTCCTTCCTTTCAATCCCTTTTCAAGGTGAGTGCGTGACTGTAGGCCCGTTGATCAATAGAGATTGTTTGAGTTCGAGTTTTGGTTGTGTTCTTGAGTTGTTTATGCTGGATTTCGTGTTTGATAGTATTGGGGCGTTGAAAACCTCTAGATTTTGTGTTATTGCGATTTTGGAATGTGATTTTCGTAGCTTCTGGTTTCTGGGCGTCGAGCCGGTGTCGAGCGACACTCGATGAGTGTCGATCGACACTTGGGAGGCTGGCGTCGATCGACACCATTCAGGTGTCGGTCGACACCGACCTGGGTGTCAGGAAACGTGGGCGTTTCCTGACAGGGAATGTTTATACTGTTGATTAATGTTGAGCATTGTTATTGGGGTTGATTATTGTGATGTTTTGTCTAGTGTTTGACGTAATTGGCCTGTAGGCAGGATGATCCACTCACTAAGTATTTATGATAATACTTACGCATCTCTTTCGTAATGTGATGCAGGTAACAGCAATGTTCTTCCGCGGAAAGAGACCGAGAGAAGAGGATGATGAGATTAGGAATTTGATTTTGGCTTTGTTGTTATGGTTGACCAGAAATTCATGAGTTTAGGGTGTTAGACTTTATTTTAATAATGTAGCAAACCGGCTTAGGTTGCTTATTGGTTATTGGTTTTACTGGTTTTATTCTTTATTGGTTATTGTTGAATAATTATTTATGATTTAATAATATTGGTTTTCTTCCGCATTGTGTTGTTGAATTAGCTGTTGAGGATTAATATTTATGGGAATATTAATCTGGGCTAATTATAAAAAAAAAAAAAGTTTGGTTGTTTCATTTTGGTATCAGAGCGTAGTCGGTTTTAGGACTGTTAGAGTTGGATGAATTGGACTATGTGTTTAATTGATTATGTGAGTTAGTCAGTTAGTGGTTTAATCTCATCCTCTCGGTCTTCCAGTTTTCCGCGGGTAAGTGAGTTGGATAGTTGTGTGTTGTGTTTTGTGTTTTTGTGTGTTGACTTTGCTCTTTTTCTGTACTTGGTGGTAGTGCAGAGAGATGGACGCCGGTCGTGGTCGTGGCCGTGGTCGTGGTCGCGGTGCAGCCCGTGGGGGCAGAGGAGCTGGTCGCGGTGGGCGAGCAGCGGGTCGTGGAGGTCGGGGTGCTGGTCGTGGAGCGCCAGAGGCTGAGGCCTCAGTGGAGAGTGCGGCGCCTAGTGTGGCGGCAGCGTCGGTGACACAGTCTGTTTCGTTAGCCGGTGGGGCTAGTTTGGGCGTCGGGGGTGGCGCGGGGGCAGGAGCAGTTCCCGGTGGGGGCGCGGCTCTTGCTCAGGGTGATTTGATTGTGGGGCTACTGACGCAGCTTTTGGCACGTCTTCCAGAGGCAGTTCCACAGCAGGCTCCGGTTGCACCTCCAGCGGCCGGGGCACAGGTTGGTGCTGGGGCACATGTTGGTGCCGGTTTTGTTGAGCAGCAGGAGGCTGCGGTGCAGCAGGGTGTTGCAGTTGGGTTTTCGCCTTATCGTGAGATGATGAGGGAAATGCAGAGGATTGGTACGCCTACGTTTGAGGGCGGTGTTACTCCAGAGCAGGCTGATGAGTGGCGTCAGAGGTTGGAGCGGAACTTCGATTCTGTTCGTTGTCCGGCACAGTTTCAGGTTGAGTTGGCAGTGCACTACCTTGGAGGTGATGCACATTTGTGGTGGAGGTCTGTTAGGACCAGGAGAGAGGTTTGGACTTGGGTTGACTTCGTCGAGGAGTTCAACCACAAGTTTTTCCCTCAGGAGGCTCGTGACAGGCTGCAGTTGAGGTTTTTGGACTTGACTCAGGGTGAGAGGTCTGTTCGAGAGTACGATGCAGAGTTCTGCAGATTGGTGGTCTTTTCTGGTGGTGAGCTGATTAGTGAGCGGGCATTGACGTCGAGGTTCCTTTAGGGGCTTCGGAGGAACATCAGGACTCAGTGCAGAGGTGGTATGTACCACACCAGAGCTGGTTTAGTGGAGTTGGCAGCGTCCATTGAGGAGGACTTGCGTGAGCCGGTGAGTACGGCGGTTGTTCCAGTTGCAGTTGCTCCTGCTACCCATCCTCGGGGCCAGCAGCAGCATCAGCAGCGCAGAGGTCACAGTTCTGGTTATGGCAGAGGCAGTAGGCCTGCGCAGGGCCAGAAGAGGAGAGCAGAGGAGATATCTGCTAGTAGCCCGAGTACAGGTGGGTGTTTTGGTTGTGGGAGTCTGGATCACAGAGTTGCGACTTGCCCCAAGAGGGCGGGATCCAGAGAGCCGACAGTGTGCTACTACTGCAGGGAGCCGGGGCATATCAAGACTATGTGTCCCAAGTTGCAGCAGAGAGCAGTGGCAGCGGCGATTCAGCCGTTGGCGATTCAGTCAGCAGCGCAGGTTGCGGCGTTGCAGTCAGGTGGTGCGCCGAGAGTGTATACTTCGGCAGAGGTGGGCCAGACCAGTCAGTCAGGCCAGATCACAGGTAAAATCTTGACTCAGACTTTTAAATTCTTAAGGTAGAATTGTTGGTGTTGTCTGTTTCTGTTATTTTACTGTGATAGAGTTACTCAACACTTGTGGAATTGTGTAGGGACCTTGTTAGTTGGAGGTTTTGAGTCTCACGTTCTGTTTGACTCGGGAGCATCTAATTGCTTCATTACTCCGGAGAGAGCTGAGGGTAGTGGTATTCGGAGTAGCGATGGCGAGGCTGCAGGCTTTGTCAAGGTGGCCGGTGGTGGTTATTTGGCTACTTCGGGCAGAGCTAGAGCAGTTGATGTGCGTATTGCGGGGCAGTCTATGCCAGCAGATTTGGTCATCAGTCCAGTGGAGCTGTATGACGTGATTTTGGGGATGGACTGGTTATCTCTATACCGAGTTCATCTGGATTGCTACAGAGGTAGAGTGGTGTTTGAGCAGGATGCAGGGAAGTTGGTTTATCAGGGAGTGAGACCGACTTCGGGGAGTATAGTGATTTCAGCTATTCAGGCAGAGCAGTTGTTAGAGCGGGGCTGCGAAGCCTATTTGGCGACAATCACTATGACAGAGTCCAGTGGTGAGGTGAGTCTGCAGGATATTCAGGTTGTCCAGGAGTTTGAGGACGTATTTCGGTCGCTGAAGGGATTGCCACCATCTCGGTCAGATCCTTTCACGATTGAATTAGAGCCCGGGACAGCTCCGATATCGAAGACACCTTACAGGATGGCTCCAGCAGAGATGGCAGAGCTGAAGAAGCAGCTAGAGGACCTTTTGAGTAAAGGGTTCATCAGACCTAGTGTTTCGCCATGGGGAGCGCCGGTGTTGTTTGTGAAAAAGAAGGATGGCAGTTTCAGGCTGTGCATTGATTATCGGGGACTTAACCGAGTCACAGTGAAGAACAGGTACCCACTTCCGAGGATTGACGAGTTGTTGGATCAGTTGAGAGGGGCTACTTGGTTCTCCAAGATTGACTTGGCATCGGGATACCATCAGATTCCGATAGATGAGGCAGATGTCCGGAAGACAGCTTTTCGGACGAGGTATGGACATTTCGAGTTTGTGGTCATGCCTTTTGGCTTGACTAATGCGCCGGCAGCGTTCATGAGGTTGATGAACGACGTGTTCAGGGAGTTTCTGGATGTGTTTGTCATCATTTTTATCGATGATATTTTGGTGTATTCGAGGAGTCCAGAGGAGCATGCGACGCATTTGAGGCTTGTGTTGGAGAAGCTTCGAGAGCAGAAGCTTTTTGCTAAGTCGAGCAAGTGCAGCTTTTGGCAGAGGGAGATGGGTTTTCTTGGCCACATTATTTCTGCAGAGGGGGTTTCCGTGGATCCGGCTAAGATTGAGGCCATTAGAGATTGGCCTAGACCGAGTAGTGCTACCGAGATCAGGAGTTTTCTGGGTTTAGCAGGCTACTACAGGAGATTCGTCAAGGGGTTTGCGAGTATGTCTCAACCGATGACGAGGTTGACTGGCAAGGATGTGCCGTTTGTGTGGTCGCCGGAGTGCGAGGAGAGCTTTGGGAAGCTCAAGGAGATGTTGACTAGTACACCTGTTTTGGCATTACCTGACCCGGGGAAGCCATATGTGGTGTACACAGATGCTTCAGGTGTTGGACTTGGTTGTGTTTTGATGCAGGAGGGCAGAGTGATTGCCTATGCTTCGAGGCAGTTACAGGGCAGTGAGCGCAACCGTCCTACACATGATCTTGAGTTGGGAGCAGTGGTTTTTGCACTCAAGATTTGGAGGTCGTATCTTTATGGTGGTAGAGTGCAGATCTTTACAGATCACAAGAGTCTACAGCATATTTTCACTCAGCCTTTGCTGAATGCGAGACAGACGCGTTGGGTGGAATTTCTGGCAGACTATGACCTGGATATTGTTTATCATCCAGGCAAGGCCAATTTGGTGGCAGATGCTTTGAGTCGACGGAGGGTTGATTCAGATAGAGAGCGTGGTGTTGAGGCTTTGGTCAGCGAGATTAGTACATTGCGTCTTTGTGCTATTTCAGAGGAGCCTTTGGGTTTAGAGGCAGCTGATCAGGCAGATTTACTCAGTAGGATCAGGGTGGCGCAGCAGAGTGATCAGGGTTTGATTGATGCTTCGCAGGCGGTTGATTCTGAGTATCAGGTCTCTTCGAATGGGACTATCTTGGTTCGTGGGCGAGTTTGTGTGCCCAAGGATGAGGAGTTGAGGCATGAGGTTTTGAGAGAGGCTCATTCGAGCAAGTTTTCGATTCATCCGGGTGCTACCAAGATGTACCGTGACCTCAAACGGTATTATCATTGGGTTGGGATGAAGAGGGATGTGGCAGATTGGGTTGCGAGGTGCAACACTTGTTCTTTGGTCAAGGCAGAGCATCAGGTGCCTAGTGGTCTTTTGCAAAGTTTACCCATTCCAGAGTGGAAGTGGGATATGATCACTATGGATTTTGTTGTGGGATTACCTATCTCACGGACATTCGATGCGATTTGGGTCATTGTAGATCGCTTGACTAAGTCAGCACATTTCTTGGCCATCAAGAAGACAGATGGAGCAGCTGTCTTGGCTAGGAAGTTTGTGCGAGAGATTGTGAGGCTGCATGGAGTGCCAGCCAGTATTGTGTCGGATAGGGATCCGAGGTTTGCTTCAGAGTTTTGGAGGGCATTTCAGACTGAGATGGGCACTAAGGTGCATATGAGTACCGCGTATCATCCGCAGACAGATGGGCAGTCAGAGAGGACTATTCAGACTTTGGAGGATCTGCTTAGGATGTGTGTACTGGATTGGGGTGGTCATTGGGCTGATCATCTGTGTTTGGCAGAGTTTGCCTATAACAACAGTTTTCAGTCTAGTATTGGTATGGCTCCTTATGAGGCTTTGTATGGGAGGCCATGCAGGACACCCTTATGCTGGACCCAAGTGGGGGAGCGCAGCATGTTTGGAGCTAGTTTTGTTCAGGAGACGACGGAGAAGATTCGTGTCTTGAGGCTGAACATGAAGGAGGCTCAGGATAGACAGAGGAGTTATGCAGATAGGCGGCGACGTGAGCTTGAGTTTCAGGTGGGAGATAGAGTGTATCTCAAGATGGCTATGTTGAGGGGCCCTAACAGGTCCATAGCAGAGAACAAGCTCAGTCCGCGCATTATGGGTCCGTTTCCAGTGGTGGAGCGAGTTGGGCCAGTGGCTTATCGGTTGGAGTTGCCACCGATTATGAGCGCCTTTCATAAGGTGTTTCATGTTTCGATGTTGAGGAGGTGTTTGCGTCCTTCAGAGGAGGTTGTGGTTGAGATTCCAGAGGATCTCCAGCCAGATATGACAGTTCCGGCAGTTCCTGTGAGGATTCTTGAGAGGAGAGTCAAGGTTCTGCGGAACAAGAGGGTGCCATTGTTGAGAGTCTTGTGGGACTGTAGTGGCACAGAGGAGCGGACTTGGGAGCCAGAGGCAAAGATGAAGCTGAAGTTCGGAAAGTGGTTCGACAAGCAGGCTGTGGAGTGATTCATCTTGTGGTTTTAGTCTTGTTTTTGGTTTTTTTTTGTTGTTGGTTTTGGACTTATGTATTTTCGTTTTGTTGTACGATATACATTTTTGGAGTTATATGAGATGGAGTTTTGCCTCATATTTTTGGTTATGGTTTGGATGTTACCAGTTTCTTTGGCAGGTGGGGGTCATTGAGAGTTTTTAGTCATATGTTGGTACGCGTTTCAGATTTTATTACTCGTTTTGTCTAGAGGCGGTGGGCCTTGTAGACGGTGGTTCTATTTGTGTTGGGACGTTAGGTGCCCAACGGACTTATATTGGGGGTCGCTACCTCGATATGGGTTGTTTTAGTGACAGTGGGTCACGTTTTGGTTGTGACAGGGATCACATTTTGGTTGTGACTTCGGGTCACGTTTGGTTTTGTGACATTGGTCACATTTTGGTACTGGACCGTGAGTTGCAGTACGGATGTCATGACTGCGGTTATGGCATTGAGAGTAATAATATCTTGGAAACATGCGTATAACAAAGGACTAAAAATTTGAGTTTTGAGGTCTTGGAGAGACGTTTGTGTTGGGATTCGAGGACGAATCCATTTTAGTGGGGGAGAATTGTAACATCCGTGAACCAGAAAGTTGTTTTGGAAGTGGTGTTGGACGATGCTAGGGGTTCGGGAGTAGTTGGCACATGCTCTTAGAGGTGTGAATTGAGGATTGGCTGTGCATGTTCTTGTTTGATTGTTGTGCAGTCGGTCTAAGGTTCAAGCATCGCTGAAACAACCAAACTTTTTTTTTTTTTTTTTTATAATTAGCCCAGATTAATATTCCCATAAATATTAATCCTCAACAGCTAATTCAACAACACAATGCGGAAGAAAACCAATATTATTAAATCATAATAAATTATTCAACAATAACCAATAAAGAATAAAACCAATAAAACCAATAACCAATAAGCAACCTAAGCCGGTTTGCTACATTATTAAAATAAAGTCTAACACCCTAAACTCATGAATTTCTGGTCAACCATAACAACAAAGCCAGAATCAAATTCCTAATCTCATCATCCTCTTCTCTCGGTCTCTTTCCGCGGAAGAACATTGCTGTTACCTGCATCACATTGGAATAGAGATGCGTAAGTATTATCATAAATACTTAGTGAGTGGATCATCCTGCCTACAGGCCAATTACGTCAAACACTAGACAAAACATCACAATAATCAACAACAATAACAATGCTCAATATTAAACAACAGTATAAACCATCCCTGTCAGGAAACACCCACGTTTCCTGACACCCAGGTTGGTGTCGACCGACACCTCTATGGTGTCGATCGACGCCAGCCTCCCGAGTGTCGATCGACACTCATCGAGTGTCGCTCGACACCGGCTCGACGCCCAGAAACCAGAAGCTACGAAAATCACATTCCAAAATCGCAATAACACAAAATCTAGGGGTTTTCAACGCCCCAATACTATCAAACACGAAATCCAGCATAAACAACTCAAGAACACAACCAAAACTCGAAATCAAACAATCTCTATTGATCAACGGGCCTACAGTCACGCACTCACCTTGAAAAGGGATTAGAAGGAAGGAAAGGAGAAGGAACAACGAAGAACAGCCACGGATTCAACCCAGAAACTCAGAAATCACCTCCAATCCTCCAAAAATCGCCTAAGAACCTTGATATCTCGAAAACTGTGCCTTTCTCGCGGCCACAGGGCTTAAAAACGCGAGTCTAGGGCTTTTCTCGCCCAAACCAGCCCAAAACCAGCCGACTTGAATCAAACCGGTCGATTTCACCATAACCGGTGTCGATCGACACCCTCCCTTGGTGTCGGTCGACACCCATCGACCAAAACCAACCCAATTGCAAATCGATCGACTTAAACCGGAATCAAACCCGACTTAAGGAAGAATAAGCCTCAAATCGATTCTCCAAACACCAAAATCGCCCAGAAATCACCCTCCTTCTCTCTGCAACTTGTTTTTCTCGAAAACTGTGCCTCTGCTCGCGGCCACAGGGTTTTATTCGAGAACTAGGGCTTCTTTCGCCCAAAACCGCGCTAAACCGAACTCACTCAAATCGAACCGACCGATTTCACCATAACCGGTGTCGATCGACACCCTCCCTTGGTGTCGGTCGACACCACTCGACCAAACCAACTCCAATTGCAAATCGATCGACTTAAACCGCAAATCAAACCCGATAACCGGTGTCGATCGACACCCGGCCTTTTTTCCATATTCCCATTACTAAAATAGGAAAAAAATCAATATATAATAAATAATAGCCTTCATGATTTAATTGTATGATTCTATCTTTTGTTTAAATTTTCTTTCTCATTAAAAAATTAAAAATAATGTCTTTGAAAGTTCAAGATATCAATAAAGAATATTTAACTCTAGATTAGTTGAATCAAAATCAAAATTATTGTCGTAACATGTGTCTAATATTTGATCAGGTGATGACATGTGTTAACACACGAAAATTGGAAAAATGTAATAACAAAAAAAGAAAAATAACAAAATAATTGTAAAACAACTAACTAATAATGAAAAGGAAAATTTATAATGGCCCGAGGCAAAAAAATTGAAAAAGAAACAATATAAAGAGAAAACTAACAAAATGATTATCATATAACTAACTAATAGTATTAAAAAGAATTTTATAATAGACCGATATTCTAATTGTAAATAGTTCAGTTATCAATTTTTTGTTAGGTAAACCAATATTAAAAAAAAAAGATTTCATCAACTGAAATCTTTTGAATGGAATAATCGAAGTTTCACGAATTATTTAGTCGATCAGATTTAGACAAGTGTAAGTCTCTTTCTAAAAAAAATAAAAAAAAAATAAACAAATTAATTCATTATTCATATTATGAATTCAAAAAAAATGTCAATTATAATTAAAATGTAAAAAGATTACCAATCTTATTTTATTTAAAGAGTTGTTATCGGGTTTTTAATATTATTCTACTTACTTTTAAAAGTGATCATATATTGTTTAACATTTTTCTGTGATTTATTTCAAAAATCTTAAAATAAACCCGTATTTACGCGGGCCTAATCTAGTTATTAAAATTTTTTGTTTTATTTTCTGGGTAATTAGGCTAATTAAGGACTATATTGAATGAAAAGATTATAGCCATAGTTAAAGCAAAATATAATAATAACCAAAGGCAATATTTTCATATGAAGTTACTTTAGAATGAGAAAAAAAGATTATTGTTCTACATATAAACACACATATAACAGAATAACAACTCTTATAATTACTGTAACATCCGTAAACCGAAAAGTACTGTTTTGGGAGTGGTGTCGAGCGACACCAAGTGATCAGGTGTTGTTTGCATATGTTATGCAAGGTATTAATTTATGGGTTGGTTGTACATGTTCTTGTTTGATTGTTGTGCGGTCGGTTTAGAGGTTAAGTCGTCCTTGTGTTAAACCAGCGCCTGGTTAGTTGGTGTCGAGCGACACTAGGAGGGTGTCGGTCGACATCGGTTAGCGAAATTGATTGCGGTTTAATTCGATTTTTGCTCGGTTCAGTGGGTCGACACCGGTTATGGTGAAATCGAGCTGGTTCGATTTAAGTTGCCGGTTTGGACCGGTTTAGGGGTGAAAACCCTATTTCTCGAGATAAAAGAGGTGCAGCCGTATTTTGAGCACAGTTTTCGAGGTGAAAAAGTTTCAGAGAAGAAAAAAGGCGAATTGGGAGATTTCTGGAGTTTTGTGATCGGATTACTATTCATCAAGATATTGTTCATCGCGATACTATTCATCCGTACTGTTCATCGCGATACATGCGTGAATCCTTTGATAACCCATATCAAAGGATTTGAAAAACTTCTTCACATCGTACAGTGAGGAGTGAAGCACGTTCTCACTGGGTAACATGTCCTTCAATGCTGCTAGCAGATCGTTGAAGCTCTTGTCTGACCATCCATCCAGAAACCAGAAGCTACGAAAATCACATTCCAAAATCGCAATAACACAAAATCTAGGGGTTTTCAACGCCCCAATACTATCAAACACGAAATCCAGCATAAACAACTCAAGAACACAACCAAAACTCGAAATCAAACAATCTCTATTGATCAACGGGCCTACAGTCACGCACTCACCTTGAAAAGGGATTAGAAGGAAGGAAAGGAGAAGGAACAACGAAGAACAGCCACGGATTCAACCCAGAAACTCAGAAATCACCTCCAATCCTCCAAAAATCGCCTAAGAACCTTGATATCTCGAAAACTGTGCCTTTCTCGCGGCCACAGGGCTTAAAAACGCGAGTCTAGGGCTTTTCTCGCCCAAACCAGCCCAAAACCAGCCGACTTGAATCAAACCGGTCGATTTCACCATAACCGGTGTCGATCGACACCCTCCCTTGGTGTCGGTCGACACCCATCGACCAAAACCAACCCAATTGCAAATCGATCGACTTAAACCGGAATCAAACCCGATAACCGGTGTCGATCGACACCCTTCGGGTGTCGATCGATACTAGTCGTTCAGAAGAATTTAACACACTTTCTTCGCGATGCTTGAACCTTAGACCGACTGCACAACAATCAAACAAGAACATGTACAGCCAACCCTCAATTCACACCTCTAAGAGCATGTGCCAACTACTCCCGAACCCCTAGCATCGTCCAACACCACTTCCAAAACAACTTTCTGGTTCACGGATGTTACAATTCTCCCCCACTAAAATGGATTCGTCCTCGAATCCCAACACAAACGTCTCTCCAAGACCTCAAAACTCAAATTTTAGTCCTATGTTATACGCATGTTTCCAAGATATTATTACTCTCAATGCCATAACCGCAGTCATGACATCCGTACTGCGAACCGCAGTCCAGTACCGAAATGTGACCAATGTCACAAAACCAAACGTGACCCGAAGTCACAACCAAAATGTGATCCCTGTCACAACCAAAATGTGATCCCTGTCACAACCAAACGTGACCGAAGCCACTAAAACCACTTATACCGAGGTAGCGACCCCCAATACAAGTCTGCCGAGCACAATGCTCCCAAAACGTAGACCCAAGGTCCACCCAAACGAGTAATAAATCTGAAACGCGTACCAACATATGACTAGAATCTCAAATGACCCCACTGGTCAAAACTTGTAACATCCCAACATAAACCAAAAATATGAGGCAAAACTCCATCTCATACAACTCCAAAAAAATGTATATCGTACAACAAAACGAAAATACATAAATCCAGAAACAACAACACCAAAACCAAAAACAAGACTAGAACCACAAAGATGAATCACTCCACAGCCTGCTTGTCGAACCACTTTCCGAACTTCAGTTTCATCTTTGCCTCTGGCTCCCAAGTCTGCTCCTCTGTGCCACTACAGTCCCACAAGACTCTCAACAATGGCACCCTCTTGTTCCGCAGAACCTTGACTCTCCTCTCAAGAATCCTCACAGGAACTGCCGGAACTGTCATATCTGGCTGGAGATCCTCTGGAATTTCAACCACAACCTCCTCTGAAGGACGCAAACACCTCCTCAACATCGAAACATGAAACACCTTATGAAAGGCGCTCATAATCGGTGGCAACTCCAACCGATAAGCCACTGGCCCAACTCGCTCCACCACTGGAAACGGACCCATAAAGCGCGGACTGAGCTTGTTCTCTGCTATGGACCTGTTAGGGCCCCTCAACATAGCCATCTTGAGATACACTCTATCTCCCACCTGAAACTCAAGCTCACGTCGCCGCCTATCTGCATAACTCCTCTGTCTATCCTGAGCCTCCTTCATGTTCAGCCTCAAGACACGAATCTTCTCCGTCGTCTCCTGAACAAAACTAGCTCCAAACATGCTGCGCTCCCCCACTTGGGTCCAGCATAAGGGTGTCCTGCATGGCCTCCCATACAAAGCCTCATAAGGAGCCATACCAATACTAGACTGAAAACTGTTGTTATAGGCAAACTCTGCCAAACACAGATGATCAGCCCAATGACCACCCCAATCCAGTACACACATCCTAAGCAGATCCTCCAAAGTCTGAATAGTCCTCTCTGACTGTCCATCTGTCTGCGGATGATACGCTGTACTCATATGCACCTTAGTGCCCATCTCAGTCTGAAATGCCCTCCAAAACTCTGAAGCAAACCTCGGATCTCTATCCGACACAATACTGGCTGGCACTCCATGCAGCCTCACAATCTCTCGCACAAACTTCCTAGCCAAGACAGCCGCTCCATCTGTCTTCTTGATAGCCAAGAAATGTGCTGACTTGGTCAAGCGATCCACAATGACCCAAATAGCATCGAAAGTCCGTGAGATCGGCAATCCCACAACAAAATCCATAGTGATCATGTCCCACTTCCACTCCGGAATGGGTAAACTCTGCAAAAGACCACTAGGCACCTGATGCTCTGCCTTGACCAAAGAACAAGTGTTGCACCTCGCAACCCAATCTGCCACATCCCTCTTCATCCCAACCCAATGATAATACCGTTTGAGGTCACGGTACATCTTGGTAGCACCCGGATGAATCGAAAACTTGCTCGAATGAGCCTCTCTCAAAACCTCATACCTCAACTCCTCATCCTTAGGCACACAAACTCGCCCCCGAACTAAGATAGTTCCATTCGAAGAGACCTGATACTCAGAACCGACCGCCTGCGAAGCATCAATCAAACCCTGATCACTCTGCTGCGCCACTCTGATCCTACTGAGTAAATCTGCCTGATCAGCTGCCTCCAAACCCAAAGGCTCCTCTGAAATAGCACAAAGACGCAATGTACTAATCTCGCTGACCAAAGCCTCAACACCACGCTCTCTATCTGAATCAACCCTCCGTCGACTCAAAGCATCTGCCACCAAGTTGGCCTTGCCTGGATGATAAACAATATCCAAGTCATAGTCTGCCAGAAACTCCACCCAACGCGTCTGCCTCGCATTCAGCAAAGGCTGAGTGAAAATATGCTGTAGACTCTTGTGATCTGTGAAGATCTGCACTCTACCACCATAAAGATAAGACCTCCAAATCTTGAGTGCAAAAACCACTGCTCCCAACTCAAGATCATGTGTAGGACGGTTGCGCTCACTGCCCTGCAACTGCCTCGAAGCATAGGCAATCACTCTGCCCTCCTGCATCAAAACACAACCAAGTCCAACACCTGAAGCATCTGTGTACACTACATATGGCTTCCCCGGGTCGGGTAATGCCAACACTGGTGTACTAGTCAACATCTCCTTGAGCTTCCCAAAGCTCTCCTCGCACTCCGGCGACCACACAAACGGCACATCCTTGCCAGTCAACCTCGTCATCGGCTGAGACATACTCGCAAACCCCTTGACGAACCTCCTGTAGTAGCCTGCTAAACCCAGAAAACTCCTGATCTCGGTAGCACTACTCGGTCTAGGCCAATCTCTGATAGCCTCAATCTTAGCCGGATCCACAGAAACTCCCTCTGCAGAAACAATGTGGCCAAGAAAACCCATCTCCCTCTGCCAAAAGCTGCACTTGCTCAACTTAGCGAACAGCTTCTGCTCTCGAAGCTTCTCCAACACAAGCCTCAAATGAGTCGCATGCTCCTCTGGACTCCTCGAATACACCAAAATGTCATCAATGAAAATAATGACAAACACATCCAGAAACTCCCTGAACACGTCGTTCATCAACCTCATAAATGCTGCCGGCGCATTAGTCAAGCCAAAAGGCATGACCACAAACTCGAAATGCCCATACCTCATCCGAAAAGCTGTCTTCCGGACATCTGCCTCATCTATCGGAATCTGATGATAACCCGATGCCAAGTCAATCTTGGAGAACCAAGTAGCCCCTCTCAACTGATCCAACAACTCATCGATCCTCGGAAGTGGGTACCTGTTCTTCACTGTGACTCGGTTAAGTCCCCGGTAATCGATGCACAACCGAAAACTACCATCCTTCTTCTTCACAAACAACACTGGCGCTCCCCATGGCGAAACACTAGGTCTGATGAACCCTTTACTCAAAAGGTCCTCTAGCTGCTTCTTCAGCTCTGCCATCTCTGCTGGAGCCATCCTGTAAGGTGTCTTCGATATCGGAGCTGTCCCGGGCTCTAAATCAATCGTGAAAGGATCTGACCGAGATGGTGGCAATCCCTTCAGCGACCGAAATACATCCTCGAAATCCTGGACAACCTGAATATCCTGCAGACTCACCTCACCACTGGACTCTGTCATAGTGATCGTCGCCAAATAGGCTTCGCAGCCCCGCTCTAACAACTGCTCTGCCTGAATAGCTGAAATCACTATACTCCCCGAAGTCGGTCTCACTCCCTGATAAACCAACTTCCCTGCATCCCGCTCGAACACAACTCTACCTCTGAAGCAATCCAGATGAACTCGGTATAGAGATAACCAGTCCATCCCCAAAATCACGTCATACAGTTCCACTGGACTGATGACCAAATCTGCTGGCATAGACTGCCCCGCAATCTGCACGTCAACTGCTCTAGCTCTGCCCGAAGTAGCCAAATAACCACCACCGGCCACCTTGACAAAGCCTGAAGCCTCGCCCTCGCTACTCCGAATACCACTACTCTCAGCTCTCTCCGGAGTAATGAAGCAATTAGATGCTCCCGAGTCAAACAACACGTGAGACTTAAATCCACCAACTAACAAGGTCCCTACACAATTCCACAAGTGTTGAGAACCTCCAACTCTATCACAGTAAAACAACAGAAACAGACAACACCAACAATTCTACCTTAAGAATTTAAAAGTCTGAGTCAAGATTTTACCTGTGATCAGGCCTGACTGACTGGTCTGGCCCACCTCTGCCGAAGTATACACTCTCGGCGCACCACCTGACTGCAACGCCGCAACCTGCGCTGCTGACTGAATAGCCAACGGCTGAATCGCCGCTGCCACTGCTCTCTGCTGCAACTTGGGACACATTGTCTTGATATGCCCCGGCTCCCTGCAGTAGTAGCACACTGTCGACTCTCTGGATCCCGCCCTCTTGGGGCAAGTCGCCACTCTGTGATCCAGACCCCCACAACCAAAACACCCACCCGTACTCGGGCTACTAGCAGATATCTCGTCTGCTCTCCTCTTCTGGCCCTGCGCAGGCCTACTGCCCCTGCCGTAACCAGAACAGTGACCTCTGCGCTGCTGATGCTGCTGCTGACCCCGAGGATGGGTAGCAGGAGCAACTGCAACTGGCACAACCGCCGTACTCACCGGCTCACGCAAGTCCTCCTCAATGGACGCTGCCAACTCCACTAAACCCGCTCTGGTGTGGTACATACCACCTCTGCACTGAGTCCTGATGTTCCTCCGAAGCCCCTGGAGAAACCGCGACGTCAATGCCCGCTCACTAATCAGCTCACCACCAGAAAAGACCACCAATCTGCAGAACTCTGCATCATACTCTCGAACAGACCTCTCACCCTGAGTCAAGTCTAAGAATCTCAACTGCAGCCTGTCACGAGCCTCCTGAGGGAAAAACTTGTGGTTGAACTCCTCGACGAAGTCAACCCAAGTCCAAACCTCTCTCCTGGTCCTAACAGACCTCCACCACAAATGTGCATCACCTCCAAGGTAGTGCACTGCCAACTCAACCTGAAACTGTGCCGGACAACGAACAGAATCGAAGTTCCGCTCCAACCTCTGACGCCACTCATCAGCCTACTCTGGAGTAACCCCGCCCTCAAACGTAGGCGTGCCAATCCTCTGCATCTCCCTCATCATCTCACGATAAGGAGAAAACCCAACTGCAACACCCTGCTGCACCGCAGCCTCCTGCTGCTCAACAAAACCGGCTCCAACATGTGCCCCGGCACCAACCTGTGCCCCGGCCGCTGGAGGTGCAACCGGAGCCTGCTGTGGAACTGCCTCTGGAAGACGTGCCAACAACTGCGTCAGTAGCCCCACAATCAAATCACCCTGAGCAAGAGCCGCGCCCCCACCGGGAACTGCTCCTGCCCCCGCGCCACCCCCGACGCCCAAACTAGCCCCACCGGCTAACGAAACAGACTGTGTCACCGACGCTGCCGCCACACTAGGCGCCGCACTCTCCACTGAGGCCTCAGCCTCTGGCACTCCACGACAAGCACCCCGACCTCCACGACCCGCTGCTCGCCCACCGCGACCAGCTCCTCTGCCCCCACGGGCTGCACCGCGACCACGACCACGGCCACGACCACGACCTGCGTCCATCTCTCTGCACTTCCACCAAGTACAGAAAAAGAGCAAAGTCAACACACAAAAACGCAAAACACAACACACAACTATCCAACTCACTTACCCGCGGAAAACTGGAAGACCGAGAGGATGAGATTAAACCACTAACTGACTAACTCACATAATCAATTAAACACATAGTCCAATTCATCCAACTCTAACAGTCCTAAAACCGACTACGCTCTGATACCAAAATGAAACAACCAAACTTTTTTTTTTTTTTTTTTTATAATTAGCCCAGATTAATATTCCCATAAATATTAATCCTCAACAGCTAATTCAACAACACAATGCGGAAGAAAACCAATATTATTAAATCATAATAAATTATTCAACAATAACCAATAAAGAATAAAACCAATAAAACCAATAACCAATAAGCAACCTAAGCCGGTTTGCTACATTATTAAAATAAAGTCTAACACCCTAAACTCATGAATTTCTGGTCAACCATAACAACAAAGCCAGAATCAAATTCCTAATCTCATCATCCTCTTCTCTCGGTCTCTTTCCGCGGAAGAACATTGCTGTTACCTGCATCACATTGGAATAGAGATGCGTAAGTATTATCATAAATACTTAGTGAGTGGATCATCCTGCCTACAGGCCAATTACGTCAAACACTAGACAAAACATCACAATAATCAACAACAATAACAATGCTCAATATTAAACAACAGTATAAACCATCCCTGTCAGGAAACACCCACGTTTCCTGACACCCAGGTTGGTGTCGACCGACACCTCTATGGTGTCGATCGACGCCAGCCTCCCGAGTGTCGATCGACACTCATCGAGTGTCGCTCGACACCGGCTCGACGCCCAGAAACCAGAAGCTACGAAAATCACATTCCAAAATCGCAATAACACAAAATCTAGGGGTTTTCAACGCCCCAATACTATCAAACACGAAATCCAGCATAAACAACTCAAGAACACAACCAAAACTCGAAATCAAACAATCTCTATTGATCAACGGGCCTACAGTCACGCACTCACCTTGAAAAGGGATTAGAAGGAAGGAAAGGAGAAGGAACAACGAAGAACAGCCACGGATTCAACCCAGAAACTCAGAAATCACCTCCAATCCTCCAAAAATCGCCTAAGAACCTTGATATCTCGAAAACTGTGCCTTTCTCGCGGCCACAGGGCTTAAAAACGCGAGTCTAGGGCTTTTCTCGCCCAAACCAGCCCAAAACCAGCCGACTTGAATCAAACCGGTCGATTTCACCATAACCGGTGTCGATCGACACCCTCCCTTGGTGTCGGTCGACACCCATCGACCAAAACCAACCCAATTGCAAATCGATCGACTTAAACCGGAATCAAACCCGACTTAAGGAAGAATAAGCCTCAAATCGATTCTCCAAACACCAAAATCGCCCAGAAATCACCCTCCTTCTCTCTGCAACTTGTTTTTCTCGAAAACTGTGCCTCTGCTCGCGGCCACAGGGTTTTATTCGAGAACTAGGGCTTCTTTCGCCCAAAACCGCGCTAAACCGAACTCACTCAAATCGAACCGACCGATTTCACCATAACCGGTGTCGATCGACACCCTCCCTTGGTGTCGGTCGACACCACTCGACCAAACCAACTCCAATTGCAAATCGATCGACTTAAACCGCAAATCAAACCCGATAACCGGTGTCGATCGACACCCGGCCTTTTTTCCATATTCCCATTACTAAAATAGGAAAAAAATCAATATATAATAAATAATAGCCTTCATGATTTAATTGTATGATTCTATCTTTTGTTTAAATTTTCTTTCTCATTAAAAAATTAAAAATAATGTCTTTGAAAGTTCAAGATATCAATAAAGAATATTTAACTCTAGATTAGTTGAATCAAAATCAAAATTATTGTCGTAACATGTGTCTAATATTTGATCAGGTGATGACATGTGTTAACACACGAAAATTGGAAAAATGTAATAACAAAAAAAGAAAACTAACAAAATAATTGTAAAACAACTAACTAATAATGAAAAGGAAAATTTATAATGGCCCGAGGCAAAAAAATTGAAAAAGAAACAATATAAAGAGAAAACTAACAAAATGATTATCATATAACTAACTAATAGTATTAAAAAGAATTTTATAATAGACCGATATTCTAATTGTAAATAGTTCAGTTATCAATTTTTTGTTAGGTAAACCAATATTAAAAAAAAAAGATTTCATCAACTGAAATCTTTTGAATGGAATAATCGAAGTTTCACGAATTATTTAGTCGATCAGATTTAGACAAGTGTAAGTCTCTTTCTAAAAAAAATAAAAAAAAAATAAACAAATTAATTCATTATTCATATTATGAATTCAAAAAAAATGTCAATTATAATTAAAATGTAAAAAGATTACCAATCTTATTTTATTTAAAGAGTTGTTATCGGGTTTTTAATATTATTCTACTTACTTTTAAAAGTGATCATATATTGTTTAACATTTTTCTGTGATTTATTTCAAAAATCTTAAAATAAACCCGTATTTACGCGGGCCTAATCTAGTTATTAATATTTTTTGTTTTATTTTCTGGGTAATTAGGCTAATTAAGGACTATATTGAATGAAAAGATTATAGCCATAGTTAAAGCAAAATATAATAATAACCAAAGGCAATATTTTCATATGAAGTTACTTTAGAATGAGAAAAAAAGATTATTGTTCTACATATAAACACACATATAACAGAATAACAACTCTTATAATTACTGTAACATCCGTAAACCGAAAAGTACTGTTTTGGGAGTGGTGTCGAGCGACACCAAGTGATCAGGTGTTGTTTGCATATGTTATGCAAGGTATTAATTTATGGGTTGGTTGTACATGTTCTTGTTTGATTGTTGTGCGGTCGGTTTAGAGGTTAAGTCGTCCTTGTGTTAAACCAGCGCCTGGTTAGTTGGTGTCGAGCGACACTAGGAGGGTGTCGGTCGACATCGGTTAGCGAAATTGATTGCGGTTTAATTCGATTTTTGCTCGGTTCAGTGGGTCGACACCGGTTATGGTGAAATCGAGCTGGTTCGATTTAAGTTGCCGGTTTGGACCGGTTTAGGGGTGAAAACCCTATTTCTCGAGATAAAAGAGGTGCAGCCGTATTTTGAGCACAGTTTTCGAGGTGAAAAAGTTTCAGAGAAGAAAAAAGGCGAATTGGGAGATTTCTGGAGTTTTGTGATCGGATTACTATTCATCAAGATATTGTTCATCGCGATACTATTCATCCGTACTGTTCATCGCGATACATGCGTGAATCCTTTGATAACCCATATCAAAGGATTTGAAAAACTTCTTCACATCGTACAGTGAGGAGTGAAGCACGTTCTCACTGGGTAACATGTCCTTCAATGCTGCTAGCAGATCGTTGAAGCTCTTGTCTGACCATCCATTCTGAGTCTTAAGTCTGAACAAAGTTACTATAGCTGACAACTTGCTATGATTTGCACATCCTGAGTACAGTGGTTGTTCAGCATCCGCTAGTCTTGCTAATAAGTCATCTCCCTTCTTACCATCATCATCCTCGTCGATCTCATCCCAATCACCCTTAAAATCGTGATCCAAACAAGCCGCAGCTTCATACAATTCAAAAACCTCATCATTCCACTGTTTCTCTTTCCTTTCACCTTCAGCTGCTGAGTTAATTACTTCATGGTAAAACCAATCAGTTCTAATCTTGTAAGCCTCATCCATGCCCTTCATTACGAGATGATCGACTACAGTACTGCCTAAGTGACGAGCTAGGTTGCGACAGTCAACACAGGGACATATAATCAAATTGGTATCTCCCAAAGCTGCACTAACAACGCTCACAAAATCTGTAGCCCCTTTCTTATAGGCAGGATCCGCTCTTCATAGCATAATACAACGAAAACTTAATTTGATAGACTCCATAAACTAACTGATACCTAACTAACATGCACAGAAAATTCATACCTGCGAAGATGCACCCAGTCCTTTGCCAATACCATTTTTTCTAACCTTATATAACCTTAATTTATCATAATAAAAGCCTTTCAGGACTATATCAGAATTAAAAAAAAATACATCGGATAATATCAGACAATCAATCACATAAAGATAAAGAGTGATTATATAAGCCAACTTAGTTCATTTTATGACAATAACAGTTGCTGTTTGATGCTGATTATATCACTAACTAGCATTCTAGATAGCTTGAAACTTTAGATTAACCAATTTAAAACAAACACCATCAATTCAGATATATTGTACTCAGCAACGCTTGCAAAAAGGAAAAACCACAAGTTTCAGATATATAAGTACAATTTCAAATTATAATCAAAGGTTATAGAACAGAAGAACTACAAGTTTCAGACAACACGAGTCTCGGACATCACAACTTTCAGACAACTCAAGTAACCACAAGCTAGGTTCTATATATCCGATAATAACAGTAAAGTATCGCAAATTCCAGACCGAAACATGCAGCGGGCACATAGAAATGTTGTTAAGATTAACACCGAAACCAAATTCATGCAGGTTATAATCATGGTAGCTCGGGAAGTTAAAATCAAAATCATGTAAACTAATGCATTCGCAAAGATACACCCTGTAACATCCGTAAACCAATCTATCGCTTTTGGGAAGCGGTGTCGATCGACACCAGGGGTAGTGTCGGTCGACACCAAAGGTTAAAATCGATTTCGGTTCGATTTGAGTGGTCCGGTTATCGCCGGTTAAGTGGGAAAAACCCTTGTGTCGCGTTATAAAGTGGTGGCCGCGTGGGTTTTGTCGTTTTTGGAGAAAACAAAGAGAAAAAGGAGGCTGAGAGCTTTTGGGGAGATTCTGGAGCTTTGTGGTTGATCTGTGGTGGGTTTGTGTTGTTTTTCATCTCCTTCTTCCTCCTAATCCTTTGTCAAGGTGAGTGCATGACCGTAGGCTCGCAGATAAGAGGATTTGTGAATTGTGGATCATGATTTGGTGGAGTTATGTGGTTTTTCGTGTTGTTTTATGTGATAATCGCGGGTTGAATCGCGTGTGGTGTGATGATTTCGTGATTTGGGTGTTTATGTGTTGAAAATCGAAGTTGGCGTCGATCTCCTGGATCGGTGTCGATCGACACCAAGCCGGTGTCGGTCGACACCAAACGGGCAAGGTGTCTGATATACCTATATTTTACACCTTTTTTACATCGTTTTTATATACTTTATGCATGGTTTTACCGTGGCTTTTTACTTTAAATGGTATTTTTTATGCATATATAGTGCCAAGAGTCATTTCAGGTCAAAAGATGCAATTTGGAGCAAAACAAAAGCAAAGGTCCTCAAAGCAGCTTCATGCACTATCATTTACTTTGGAGGAGCCCCAAAAACATTCTACTGAATGGATTTCACCAAAACCAGTTCGCTGCAATGCCTACATGAGTTAGATTTACAACGCAATTGGAATCATGCAATTTGGCCACGTAGAATGGGAGATATGATCGTTTTAGTGAAGAGTGTCAAATCAAACGAAAACCGGACGTCTACACCAACCGCTCGACCGAACCGGTCGGACAGGGCCTTTTTTCCATATTCCCATTACTAAAATAGGAAAAAAATCAATATATAATAAATAATAGCCTTCATGATTTAATTGTATGATTCTATCTTTTGTTTAAATTTTCTTTCTCATTAAAAAATTAAAAATAATGTCTTTGAAAGTTCAAGATATCAATAATGAGTTGGACTATGTGTTTAATTGATTATGTGAGTTAGTCAGTTAGTAGTGTAGTCTCAACCTCTCGGTCTTCCAGTTTTCCGCGGTAAGCTGTGTGTTTTATCTTGTGGTTTGTTTTTGTGTTGTCTAGTTGCTCATCTACTGTGCTGTGGTAGTGCAGTGAGATGGATGCAGGAGCTAGAGGTCGTGGTAGAGGTCGTGGTAGAGGCCGTGGTGCAGACCGTGGCAGAGGCCGTGGCAGAGGCCGTGGCAGAGGCCGTGGCAGGGGCCGTGGTCGTGGAGCTCAAGCGGATTCCGGTGAGAGTGCAGTGCCTAGTGTGGCGCCTAGTGTGGCGACAGCGTCAGAGACTCAGGTTGTGGCGAGTGAGGCCAGTTTGGGCGCTAGTGTGGGCGCGGGAGTTGGGGTTGCCCCAGGTGTGGGTGCCGCCCCAGCTCATGGTCTTGGTGACCAGTTGATGGGGGTTCTGACGCAGATTTTGGCACGACTTCCGCAGACAGTTCCAGAGCAGGCTCCGGGTGTTCCTCCGGTGGTGGGGGCACAGCAGGGCGTTTTTATAGGGCAGCATGGTGCTGCAGTGGTTGGACATCCTTCCTATCTTGAGATGATGAGGGAGATGCAGAGGATCGGGACGCCTTTCTTCGAGGGTAGAGGTGGGCCCGAGAAGGCCGATGAGTGACGGCAGAGGTTGGAACGGAACTTCCGTTCGGTCAGGTGTCCAGAGGGGTACCAGGTGGAGTTGGCGGTGCATTACCTTGGTGGGGATGCACATTTGTGGTGGCGTTCTGTCATGTTGAGGAGGGCAGCGTGGACTTGGGGTGACTTCCTAGCGGAGTTCAACGCCAAGTATTTTCCTCAGGAGGCCAGAGACAGATTTCAGTTGAGGTTTGTGGCATTGACTCAGGGAGATAGGTCAGTGCGAGAGTACGACGCTGAGTTTGGCAGACTTGTAGCGTATACTGGTTACGGACTTGAGGGCGAGCGGAGTCTGATGGCGAGATTCCTTCAGGGTCTCCGATCGAGCATCAGGACTCAGTGCAGAGGTAGTTCGTATTCTACCAGGGCAGAGTTGGTGGAGCTAGCAGCGTCCATCGAGGAGGACCTTCGTGAGCAGGTTGGTCCAGTTGTGGTGCCAGCTGCGGTTGTTCCTGCTACCCAGCCGAGGGGCCAGCAGCAACAGCAGCAGCGTAGGAGTTTCAGTTCTGGTTCTAGCAGGGGCGGCAAGCTTGCGCAGGGCCAGAAGAGGAGACTTGAGGAGGTTGCTGGAGGCAGCCAGAGTGTTCGTGGTTGCTTCAGTTGTGGGAGCTTGGAGCATCGGGTGGCTAGTTGTCCCAAGAGTAGTGCGTCTCGGGATACTAGAGTGTGCTTTCACTGCAAGGAGCCGGGGCATATCAAGCCTTTGTGTCCCAAGTTGCAGCAGGTGTCAGTGGTGTCGGTTCAGCCGGTGGCGCAGATTGCAGCAGCGCATACGGTGGAGCCGTTGGGAGCAGCGCCGAGGGTGTACTCTTCGACAGAGGTGGGCCAGACCAGCCAGTCAGGCCAGATCACAGGTAAAATTCTGATTCAGACTTCGGAAATTCTTAGTGTAGAATTGTGGTGTGGTTGTCTGTTCTTTATTTTACTGTGATAGTGTTTAGGGTTCTCAACACTTGTGAATGTGTAGGGACCTTGTTAGTGGGTGGAGTTGAGTCTCACGTGTTGTTTGACTCGGGAGCATCGAACTGCTTCATTACTCCGGAGTGTGCCGAGAGTAGAGGTATCCAGAGTAGCGCTGGTGAGCGCAAGAGTTTTGTCAAGGTTGCCGGTGGAGGTTACTTGACTACTTTGGGTCGTGCTAGAGCAGTCGACGTTCAGATTGCAGGGCAGTCTATGCCAGCAGACTTGGTCATCAGTCCGGTGGAACTGTATGACGTGATTTTGGGGATGGATTGGCTGTCGAGTTACAGAGTTCATCTAGATTGTTTCAGAGGCAGAGTTGTGTTTGAGCGAGATGCAGGGAGGTTGGTTTATCAGGGTGTGAGACCGACTTCAGGGAGTCTTGTGATCTCGGCTATTCAGGCTGAGCAGATGTTAGGGCGAGGTTGCGAGGCGTATTTGGCGACGATAGTGATGTCGGAGTCTAGTGGTGAGGTGGCTCTTGAGGATATTGAGGTTGTCCGAGAGTTCGAGGATGTGTTTCGGTCACTGAAGGGGTTGCCACCATCTCGGTCAGATCCCTTCACGATTGAGTTAGAGCCCGGGACAGCTCCAATATCGAAGACACCTTACAGGATGGCGCCAGCGGAGCTGGCAGAGCTGAAGAAGCAGCTAGAGGACCTTTTGAGTAAAGGGTTCATCATACCGAGTGTTTCACCGTGGGGAGCACCAGTGTTGTTTGTGAAGAAGAAGGATGGCAGTTTCCGGTTGTGCATCGATTACCGGGGACTCAACCAAGTCACAGTGAAGAACAGGTATCCACTCCCTAGGATTGATGAGTTGTTGGATCAGTTGAGGGGTGCTACCTGGTTCTCCAAGATTGACTTGGCATCGGGTTATCATCAGATCCCGATAGATGAGGCAGATGTTCGTAAGACGGCGTTCAGGACGAGGTATGGGCACTTCGAGTTTGTAGTCATGCCTTTTGGGTTGACTAATGCGCCGCCAGCGTTTATGAGATTGATGAACGACGTGTTTAGGGAGTTTTTGGACGTGTTCGTTATCATTTTTATTGATGACATCTTAGTGTATTCGAGGAGTCCAGAGGAGCATGCGACTCACTTGAGGCTTGTTTTGGAGAAGCTTCGAGAGCATAAGCTGTTTGCTAAGTTGAGCAAGTGCAGCTTTTGGCAGAGAGAGATGGGGTTTCTTGGCCATATTGTTTCTGCAGAGGGTGTGTCTGTGGATCCGGCTAAGATCGAGGCTATCAGAGATTGGCCTAGACCGAGTAGTGCTACCGAGATCAGGAGTTTTCTGGGTTTAGCAGGATACTACAGGAGGTTTGACAGGGGCTTTGCGAGTATGTCTCAGCCGATGACGAGGTTGACAGGCAAGGATGTGCCGTTTGTGTGGTCGCCTGAGTGCGAGGAGAGCTTTGGGAAGCTCAAGGAGATGTTGACTAGTACACCAGTGTTGGCATTACCCGATCAGGGGAAGCCTTATGTGGTGTATACAGATGCTTCATGTGTTGGGTTAGGTTGTGTCTTGATGCAAGAGGGGCAGAGTGATTGCTTATGTGGTGTATACAGATGCTTCTGGGCAGAGTGATTGCTTATGCTTCGAGGCAGTTGCAGGGCAGTGAGCGCAACCGCCCTACACACGATCTTGAGTTGGGAGCGGTGGTCTTTGCACTCAAGATTTGGAGGTCTTATCTTTATGGTGGTGCAGTGCAGATCTTTACAGATCACAAGAGGTTGAAGCATATCTTTACTCAGCCTTTGCTGAATGCGAGGCAGACGCGTTGGGTGGAGTTTCTGGCAGATTATAATATGGATATTGTGTATCATCCAGGCAAGGAAAATTTGGTGGCAGATGCATTGAGTCGACGGCGAGTTGATTCAGCTAGAGAGCAGGATGTGGAGACTTTGGTC
Source organism: Erythrophleum ivorense (assembly GCA_026724425.1). NCBI lineage: Eukaryota > Viridiplantae > Streptophyta > Magnoliopsida > Fabales > Fabaceae > Erythrophleum > Erythrophleum ivorense. The sequence continues at coordinate 2,950,306 of JAIUCV010000084.1, forward strand.
AGCGAGATTAGCACATTGAGGCTTTGTGCGATTTCAGAGGAGCCTTTGGGTTTAGAGGCAGCTGATCAGGCAGACTTACTCAGTAGGATCAGAGTGGCTCAGTAGGATGATCAGGGCTTGGTTGATGCATCGCGGGCAGCTGGTTCTGAGTATGAGGTCTCGGCTAATGGGACGATATTGGTTCGTGGGCGAGTTTGTGTGCCCAAGGACGAGGAGTTGAGACGAGAGGTCTTGAGAGAGGCTCATGTGAGCAAGTTTTCGATTCATCCAGGTGCGACCAAGATGTACCGTGACCTCAAACGGTACTATCACTGGGTTGGGATGAAGAGGGATGTGGCAGATTGGGTTGCGAGGTGCAACACGTGTTCGTTGGTCAAGGCAGAGCATCAGGTTCCAGGTGGACTTTTGCAGAGCTTACCCATTCCAGAGTGGAAGTGGGACATGATCACGATGGATTTTGTGGTGGGATTACCTATCTCACGAACGTTTGATGCGATTTGGGTCATTGTGGATCGTTTGACCAAGTCCGCGCATTTCTTGGCCATCAAGAAAACAGACGGAGCTGATGTTTTGGCTAGGAAGTTTGTGCGAGAGATTGTGAGGTTGCATGGTGTACCAGCTAGTATTGTGTCGGATAGAGATCCGAGATTTGCCTCAGAGTTTTGGAGGGCATTTCAGACAGAGATGGGCACCAAGGTGCATATGAGTACAGCGTATCATCCGCAGACAGATGGGCAGTCAGAGAGGACTATCCAGACCTTGGAGGATCTGTTGAGGATGTGTGTGTTGGATTGGGGTGGCCATTGGGCTGATCATCTGTGTTTGGCGGAGTTTGCCTACAACAACAGTTTTCAGTCTAGTATCGGCATGGCTCCTTATGAGGCTTTGTATGGGAGGCCATGTAGGACACCCTTATGCTGGACCCAAGTGGGGGAGCGCAACATGTTTAGGGCTACCTTTGTTAAGGAAACGACGGAGAAGATCTGTGTTTTGAGGCTGTACATGAAGGAGGCTCAGGATAGACATAGGAGTTATGCAGATAGGCGGAGTCCAGTGGTGAGGTGGTTTTCGAGGATATTCGGGTGGTTCGAGAGTTTCCAGAGGTTTTTCAGTCGTTGACGGGGTTGCCACCTTCGCGGTCAGATCTTTTCACGATTGAGTTAGAGCCGGGGACAGCGCCGATATCCAAGACGCCTTACAGGATGGCTCCAGCAGAGTTGGCAGAGCTGAAGAAGCAGCTAGAGGACCTTTTGAGCAAAGGGTTCATTCGACCGAGTGTTTCACCGTGGGGAGCACCAGTTCTGTTTGTGAAGAAGAAGGATGGGAGTTTCCGGCTGTGTATTGATTACCGGGGACTGAACCGAGTTACTGTGAAGAACAGGTACACTCTCCCGAGGATTGACGAGTTGTTGGATCAGTTGAGGGGTGCTACTTGGTTCTCCAAGATAGATTTGGCATCGGGTTACCATCAGATCCCGATAGACGAGGCGGATATCCGCAAGACTGCTTTCAGGACACGTTATGGGCATTTCGAGTTTGTGGTTATGCCTTTTGGTTTGACGAATGCGCCTGCGGCATTCATGAGGTTGATGAACGACGTATTCAGGGAGTATTTGGATGTGTTTGTCATCATCTTCATCGACGACATTTTGGTTTATTCGAGGAGTCCTGAGGAGCATGAGACTCATTTGAGGTTGGTTCTAGAGAAGCTTCGAGAGCAGAAGCTGTATGCTAAGTTGAGCAAGTGCAGTTTCTGGCAGCGAGAAATGGGTTTTCTCGGACATATTTTTTCTGCGGAGGGTGTGTCAGTAGATCCGGCGAAGATAGAGGCCATCAGAGATTGGCCTAGACCTAGTAGCGCTACCGAGATCAGGAGCTTTCTTGGGTTAGCAGGCTATTACAGGAGATTCGTCAGGGGCTTTGCGAGTATGGCGCAGCCGATGACACAGTTGACTAGGAAGGATGTTCCTTTTGTGTGGACGCCTGAGTGTGAGGAGAGCTTTGAGAAGCTCAAGGAGTATTTGACTAGTACACCTGTCTTGGCGTTACCCGAGCCAGGGAAGCCTTATGCAGTGTACACTGATGCTTCAGGTATTGGTCTGGGTTGTGTGCTGATGCAGGAGGGCAGAGTTATTGCTTACGCTTCGAGACAGTGGCAGGGGAGCGAGCGTAACCGTCCTACCCATGATCTGGAGTTGGGAGCGGTGGTCTTTGCGCTTAAGATCTGGAGGTCTTATTTGTATGGTGGTTCAGTTCAGATCTTCACTGACCACAAGAGTCTTAAGCACATTTTTACTCAGCCGATGCTGAATGCGAGACAGACGCGCTGGGTTGAGTTCTTAGCGGATTATGACTTGGAGATTATCTATCATCCGGGCAAGGCTAACCTAGTGGCAGATGCTTTGAGTCGACGGAGGTGTGATTCGGCTTTAGAGCAGGATGTTGAGGCGTTGGTAGGCGAGATTAGCACTTTGCGCCTTTGTGCTATTTCTCAGGAGCCTTTGGGCTTAGAGGCAGTTGATCAGGCAGATTTGTTGAGCCGGATCAGGGTGGCGCAGCAGAGTGATCAGAGTTTGATTGATGCGTCACATGTGCCGAGTTCCGAGTATCAGGTTGCTGAGAACGGGACTATTCTGGTTCGTGGTCGGGTTTGTGTACCCAAGGTTGATGAGTTGAGACAGCAGATTCTGAGAGAGGCTCATTCGAGCAAGTTCTCGATTCATCCAGGAGCGACCAAGATGTACCGTTATCTCAAGAGGAACTTCCATTGGGTTGGGATGAAGAGAGATGTGGCTGATTGGGTTGCGAGGTGCAACACTTGTTCCTTAGTGAAGGCTGAGCATCAGGTTCCAGGTGGTCTATTACAGAGTTTACCCATTCCAGAGTGGAAGTGGGACATGATTACGATGGATTTCGTGGTTGGGTTACCTATTTCGAGGACACATGATGCTATTTGGGTTATCGTGGATCGGTTGACTAAGTCAGCACATTTCTTGGCCATCAAGAAAATAGATGGAGCAGCTGTTTTGGCTAGGAAGTTTGTGCGTGAGATTGTGAGGCTGCATGGTGTGCCAGCCAGTATAGTGTCAGACCGAGATCCGAGATTTGCCTCAGAGTTTTGGAGGGCATTTCAGGCTGAGATGGGCACTAAGGTGCATATGAGTACGGCATATCATCCACAGACAGATGGGCAGTCAGAGAGGACGATTCAGACTTTAGAGGATCTGTTGAGGATGTGTGTGCTAGATTGGGGTGGTCATTGGGCAGATCATTTGAGCTTGGTTGAGTTTGCTTACAACAACAGCTTCCAGGCGAGTATTGGCATGGCTCCTTTTGAGGCTTTGTATGAGAGGCCATGTAGGACACCCTTATGCTGGACCCAAGTGGGGGAGCGCAGCATTTATGGAGCTACTTATGTTCAGGAGACGACTGAGAAGGTTCGTGTTGTGCGACTGAACATGAAGGAAGCTCAGGATAGACAGAAGAGTTACGCAGATAGACGCAGACGAGAGCTTGAGTTTCAGTTTGGAGATAGAGTGTATCTCAAGATGGCGATGTTGAGGGGTCCTAACAGATCCATCGCAGAGAACAAGCTGAGTCCGCGTTTCATGGGTCCGTTTCCAGTTGTGGAGCGAGTGGGGCCGTTGGCGTACAGGTTGGAGTTACCTCCGATTATGAGAGCCTTTCACAAGGTGTTTCATGTGTCGATGCTGAGGAAGTGTCTTCATCCTTCTGAGGAGATAGTGGCTCAGATTCCAGAGGATCTTCAGCCAGATTTGACAGTTCCGGCAGTGCCTGTGAGGATTCTTGAGAGGAGGGTCAAGGTTCTGCGGAACAAGAGGATACCGTTATTGAGAGTTTTGTGGGCTTGTGGCGGTATTGAGGAGGAGACTTGGGAGCCAGAGGCAAAGATGAAGTTGAAGTTCAGGAAGTGGTTCGACAAGCAGAGTGTGGAGTGAGCTTCTTTCGTCTTTGTGGCTTTGTTTTTGGTTTAGCTTGCGAGCTTTTGTTGTTGTTGTTTTAGTTTACGTTGTAAGACATACATTTTTTGAGATTTATGAGATGGAGTTTTGCCTCATTATCTTTGTTATTTAATGTTGTCTTGGATGTTACACTTGTTGACCGGTTGGGTCGTGAGACGTTTCAATCTTTTTGCTACAAGCGTTTTAAGAATTTTTCTCTAAGGGCTGCGGTCCTGAATAACTCATTACGTTTTGGAGACTTTGGTTCTCTGGCAGACTTACCTGAGTGTCCTGGCTTCAGTGTGAGTAGTTTATCCGAGTGCCGTGGCTTCGGTATGAGCTTTGGCTGGCCCATCTGGGAGGCCGTGGCCCCAGTTTGGGTAGTTGCAGACTTGTTTGGGAGGCCGTGGCCCCAATACAAGTGGTTTGATTGAGACTCATTTGGGAGGCCGTGGCCCCAAATTGAGTGTTTGGATAATGAGTTAAGATAAAAATGTCTTGGAACGTGCGTAGGCATAAGATTGAGTGTGAGTCTCGGGGATCAGTTGAGGATCTCCAGTGTTGTGACCTTGCGAGGTCGGATTGTTGGTCTTGCGAGACGTGTTTTGAGTTAGGATTCGAGGACGAATCCTGAAACAACCAAGCCTTTTTTTTTATAATTAATTAGCCCAGATTAATATTCCCATAAATATTAATCCTCAACAGCTAATTCAACAACACAATGCGGAAGAAACCAATATTATTAAATCATAAAATAATTGTTCAACAAATAACCAATAAAACCAATAAACCAATAAGCAACCTAAACACCAGGTATGCTACATTATTGAAAATAAACTAACACCCTAAACATCACGAATTCCTGGTCAGCCACAACAATAAAGCCAAGATTAAATTCCTAATCTCATCATCCTCTTCTCTCGGTCTCTTTCCGCGGAAGAACATTGCTGTTACCTGCATCACATTGGAATAGAGATGCGTAAGTATTATCATAAATACTTAGTGAGTGGATCATCCTGCCTACAGGCCAATTACGTCAAACAATAGACAATACATCACAATAAACAACAACCATGACAATGCAACAACAATAACATCCACTACCTGTCAGGAAACCCACGTTTCCTGACACCCAGGTCGGTGTCGACCGACACCTCTATGGTGTCGATCGACGCCAGCCTTCCGAGTGTCGCTCGACACCGGCTCGACGCCCAGAAACCAGAAGCTACAAAAATCGCAATCCACATTCACAAACTCATAATCAAGGGTTTTCAACGCCCCAAACCAATCCAAAACACGATTTCCACTATAAACAACTCAAGAACACAACCAAAACTCGAAATCAAACAATCTCTATTGATCAACGGGCCTACAGTCACGCACTCACCTTAGAAACGGATTGAAACAACAGAAAGGGGATAGAAACAACGAAGAACAGCCACGGATCGAAACTCCAACTCCAAAATCACCCAGAAATCACCCTTTTTCACTCTGAAAACTCTCTGCCTTGAAAAGTGAGCTTTCTCACGCGGCTGGGGTGTTTTAATCGAGACTTAGGGTTTTCCAAACCCTTAACCAGCCAAAACCAGCCGACTTAAATCAAACCGGTCGATTTCTCAATAACCGGTGTCGATCGACACCCTTCCTTGGTGTCGGTCGACACCCATCGACCAAAACCAACCCAACTCAATTCGATCGACTTAAACCGGAAATCAACCATGATAACCGGTGTCGATCGATACTAGTCGTTCAGAAGGATTTAGCACACTTTCTTCGCGATGCTTGAATCTTAGACCGACTGCACAACAATCAAACAAGAACATGCACAGCCAATCCTCAATTCACACCTCTAAGAACATGTGCCAACTACTCCCGAACCCCTAGCATCGTCCAACACCACTTCCAAAACAACTTTCTGGTTCGCGGATGTTACAAATCCAGTTTAGTGGGGGAGAGTTGTAACATCCGTAAACCAAGAAGTGGAGTTTTTGCCTGGTGTCGATCGACACCAAGGCTGGTGTCGATCGACACCGGCCAAATCGCAAATTCCCGGTTTGTTTCTATTTTGTTCGGTTCGCGTCGGTTAAGGGTGGAAACCCTAAGAAACGAAATAAAAAGGCTTTTGTCGTCGAGTGGTTGTCACTTTTTGGAGGCAGAAAGTTTAAGAGATTTTGGAGTGTTCTTGAGCGATTTTGGAGCTTTTGGTGGTGTCTGATTGCTGTTCTTCCCTGTTCATCTCCCTTTCTCCCTTTCAATCCAAATCCAAGGTGAGTGCGTGACTGTGGGCTCGGGATTTCCGGATTTAGGTTGCTAGATGAATGAATAGATGAGTTTCTGTTGTTTTTCGTGATGTGTATGTGTTGATTGTGGTGTTGAATCGTGTTGGATTGATGATTGTGATAATTTGGCGTTTTCTATGTGTTTCATTGCTTCTGGTGTCGTCCTGTCGAGCGGGTGTCGATCGACACCAAGCTGGTGTCGGTCGACGCCAATGTTGGTTCAGGATGGTTAACCGGTTTGAGCGAATTAAATTGGTTATTGAATTAAAATTGAATTAAAATGGTTTAATCCGGTCTAATGTATTTAATTGGTTTTGATGGTTAATTGGTTTGATTTAATTAATTATTTTTGGATTAATAATTAATTAAGATTATTATTTAATTATGAAAATTATTTAATAATTATTTGGAATTATTTTAATGGTGGAAAAATATTTAATAATTGTAGAAATTATTTAAAAGACTTTAATTATCTGGAAATTGTGTAATTGGCCCGTGGGCAGAGTGATCGCTTCACTAAGTATTTATGATAATACTTACGCATCTCCTTTCCTGTGATGCAGGTGGTAGAAATGTCTAAACGCGGAATCAAGGCCGAAGAAGAGGATGATAGGATTTATGTTTTATTTCTTTTGCTTAAGTTGTTAGAATTATTTGATATTTGATTTATTTGATTTATTGATTATTGACTTCATTGTTGAATTGGTTGATTTATTTATTTAAAGATTTTTAAGACTTCCGCTAGAATTGTTTAAGTATAAAAAAAAAAAAAAAAGTGTTGGTTGTTTCAGAGATAGAGTGTATCTTAAGATGGCTATGTTGAGGGGCCCTAACAGGTCCATAGCAGAGAACAAGCTCAGTCCGCGGTTTATGGGTCCGTTCCCGGTTGTGGAGCGAGTTGGACCAGTGGCTTATCCGTTGGAGCTGCCACCGATTATGAGCGTCTTTCACAAGGTGTTTCATGTGTCTATGTTGCGGAGGTGTATGCATCCTTCAGAGGAGTTGGTGGCTGAGATCCCAGAGGATCTTCAGCCAGATATGACAGTTCCGGCGGTTCCTGTGAGGATTCTCGAGAGGGGAGTCAAGGTTCTGCGGAACAAGAGAGTGCCATTGTTGAGAGTCTTGTGGGACTGTAGTGGCACTGAGGAGGAGACTTGGGAGCCAGAGGCAAAGATGAAGCTGAAGTTCAGGAAGTGGTTCGACAAGCAGATGATCGAGTGAGCTTCTTCGCCTTTGTGGTTCTAGTGTGATAGCGTGGTGCTATGTTTTGTTATTGTTGTTGGCTTATGTATTTTCGTTTTTGGTGTTGTAACGATATACATTTTTGAGTTATATGAGATGGTGTTTTCCTCATTTTTGGTTTTGTGGTTTCGATGTTACAAGTGTGTTGACCAGTGGGTCGTGAGACAATCTTTCCATCTATGTCGTAAACATTCTCGAATTTTTACTCTAAGGGCGTGGTGTCCCTGAATAACTCATTGCCAAGAGATAGTGTTCTCTGTTAGACTTGTACGAGAGGGTCGCTACCTCAAGTATAAGTGATATGATTACTTACTAGTGGCTAGTGTGTTGCGTAGTAAGTAACGATAGGATAGTGTTCCTCTTGAGGAGATAGTGTTCTCCGGCAGAGTTGAGTTAAGAGTAAAGATGTTTGGAAATGTATGTATGGCATAGAAATAGATGTGAGTCTCGGGGATCAAGTGAGGATCTCGTGTATTTGGCCAAGTGGGCCGGATTGTGTCGTCTGTGGTAGACGAGTTGGACGTCTGTGGTAGACGAGTGTGTCGTCTGTGGTGGACGAGTTGCGTCTGTGGTAGACGTGTTGTGTTGGGATTCGAGGACGAATCCAGTTTAGTGGGGGAGAATTGTAACATCCGTAAACCAATCTATCGCTTTTGGGAAGCGGTGTCGATCGACACCAGGGGTAGTGTCGGTCGACACCAAAGGTTAAAATCGATTTCGGTTCGATTTGAGTGGTCCGGTTATCGCCGGTTAAGTGGGAAAAACCCTTGTGTCGCGTTATAAAGTGGTGGCCGCGTGGGTTTTGTCGTTTTTGGAGAAAACAAAGAGAAAAATGAGGCTGAAAGCTTTTGGGGAGATTCTGGAGCTTTGTGGTTGATCTGTGATGGGTTTGTGTTGTTTTTCATCTCCTTCTTCCTCCTAATCCTTTGTCAAGGTGAGTGCATGACCGTAAGCTCGCATATAAGAGGATTTGTGAATTGTGGATCATGATTTGGTGGAGTTATGTTGTTTTTCGTGTTGTTTATGTGATAATCGCGGGTTGAATCGCGTGTGGTGTGATGATTTCGTGATTTGGGTGTTTATGTGTTGAAAATCGAAGTTGGCGTCGATCGACACCAAGCCGGACACCAGGCACGCACATAGACGTGTTATGAAACAACCAAACTTTTTTTTTTTTTAAATAGTTAGCCCAGCTTAATATTCCCATAGATATTAATCCTCAACAGCTAATTCAACAACACAATGCGGAAGTAAACCAATATTATTAAATCATAATAATTGTTCAACAAATAACCAATAAAGAATAACCAATAAAGAATAACTCTAGCAACCTAAACACCAGGTTTGCTACATTATTGAAAATAACTAACACCCTAAACTCATGAATTTCTGGTCAACCATAACAACAAAGCCAGAATCAAATTCCTAATCTCATCATCCTCTTCTCTCGGTCTCTTTCCGCGGAAGAACATTGCTGTTACCTGCATCACATTGGAATAGAGATGCGTAAGTATTATCATAAATACTTAGTGAGTGGATCATCCTGCCTACAGGCCAATTACGTCAAACAGTAGACAATACATCACAATAAACAACAACCATAACAATGCTTAACAATGCTCAACAATATAAACATTCCCTGTCAGGAAACACCCACGTTTCCTGACACCCAGGTCGGTGTCGACCGACACCTCTATGGTGTCGATCGACGCCAGCCTCCCGAGTGTCGATCGACACTCAACGAGTGTCGCTCGACACCGGCTCGACGCCCAGAAACCAAACGCGATGAAACAGTGCGAAAAACAGTAAAAACAACAACAATCAATGGGATTCAACCCCCATATACGCATCAAACCACATAAAACCGAAGAACAACTCAAGAACAACAACATAAACTCAAATCAAACAATCTCTAGTGATTAACGGACCTACAGTCACGCACTCACCTTGAAAAGGGGTTAGAAGGAAGGAAAAGAGAAGGAACAACGAAGAACAGCCACGGATTCAACCCAGAAACTCAGAAATCACCTCCAATCCTCCAAAAATCGCCTAAGAACCTTGATATCTCGAAAACTGTGCCTTTCTCGCGGCCACAGGGCTTAAAAACGCGAGTCTAGGGCTTTTCTCGCCCAAACCAGCCCAAAACCAGCCGACTTGAATCAAACCGGTCGATTTCACCATAACCGGTGTCGATCGACACCCTCCCTTGGTGTCGGTCGACACCCATCGACCAAACCAACTCCAATTGCAAATCGATCGACTTAAACCGGAAATCAAACCTGATAACACACTTTCTTCGCGATGCTTGAACCTTAGACCGACTGCACAACAATCAAACAAGAACATGCACAGCCAATCCTCAATTCACACCTCTAAGAGCATGTGCCAACTACTCCCGAACCCCTAGCATCGTCCAACACCACTTTCAAAACAACTTTCTGGTTCACAGATGTTACAATTCTCCCCCACTAAAATGGATTCGTCCTCGAATCCCAACACAAACGTCTCTCCAAGACCTCAAAACTCAAATTTTAGTCCTATGTTATACGCATGTTTCCAAGATATTATTACTCTCAATGCCATAACCGCAGTCATGACATCCGTACTGCAACTCACGGTCCAGTACCAAAAATGTGACCTATGTCACAAAACCAAACGTGACCCAAAGTCACAACCAAAATGTGATCCCGGTCACAACCAAAACGTGACCCACTGTCACTAAAACAACCCATATCGAGGTAGCGACCCCCAATATAAGTCCGTTGGGCACCTAACGTCCCAACACAAATAGAACCACCGTCTACAAGGCCCACCGCCTCTAGACAAAACGAGTAATAAAATCTGAAACGCGTACCAACATGTGACTAAAAACTCTCAATGATCCCACCGGCCAAAGAAACTTGTAACATCCAAACCATAACCAAAAATATGAGGCAAAACTCCATCTCATATAACTCCAAAAATGTATATCGTACAACAAAACGAAAATACATAAGTCCAAAACCAACAACAACAAAACCAAAAACAAGACTAGAACCACAAAGATGGAATCACTCCACAGCCTGCTTGTCGAACCACTTTCCGAACTTCAGCTTCATCTTTGCCTCTGGCTCCCAAGTCTGCTCCTCTGTGCCACTACAGTCCCACAAGACTCTCAACAATGGCACCCTCTTGTTCCGCAGAACCTTGACTCTCCTCTCAAGAATCCTCACAGGAACTGCCGGAACTGTCATATCTGGCTGGAGATCCTCTGGAATCTCAACCACAACCTCCTCTGAAGGACGCAAACACCTCCTCAACATGGAAACATGAAACACCTTGTGAAAGGCGCTCATAATCGGTGGCAACTCCAACCGATAAGCCACTGGCCCAACTCGCTCCACCACTGGAAACGGACCCATAAAGCGCGGACTGAGCTTGTTCTCTGCTATGGACCTGTTAGGGCCCCTCAACATAGCCATCTTGAGATACACTCTATCTCCCACCTGAAACTCAAGCTCACGTCGCCGCCTATCTGCATAACTCCTCTGTCTATCCTGAGCCTCCTTCATGTTCAACCTCAAGACACGAATCTTCTCCGTCGTCTCCTGAACAAAACTAGCTCCAAACATGCTGCGCTCCCCCACTTGGGTCCAGCATAAGGGTGTCCTGCATGGCCTCCCATACAAAGCCTCATAAGGAGCCATACCAATACTAGACTGAAAACTGTTGTTATAGGCAAACTCTGCCAAACACAGATGATCAGCCCAATGACCACCCCAATCCAGTACACACATCCTAAGCAGATCCTCCAAAGTCTGAATAGTCCTCTCTGACTGCCCATCTGTCTGCGGATGATACGCTGTACTCATATGCACCTTAGTGCCCATCTCAGTCTGAAATGCCCTCCAAAACTCTGAAGCAAACCTCGGATCTCTATCCGACACAATACTGGCTGGCACTCCATGCAGCCTCACAATCTCTCGCACAAACTTCCTAGCTAAGACAGCCGCTCCATCTGTCTTCTTGATAGCCAAGAAATGTGCTGACTTGGTCAAGCGATCCACAATGACCCAAATCGCATCAAAAGTCCGTGAGATAGGTAATCCCACCACAAAATCCATAGTGATCATATCCCACTTCCACTCTGGAATGGGTAAACTCTGCAAAAGACCACTAGGCACCTGATGCTCTGCCTTGACCAAAGAACAAGTGTTGCACCTCGCAACCCAATCTGCCACATCCCTCTTCATCCCAACCCAATGATAATACCGTTTGAGGTCACGGTACATCTTGGTCGCACCCGGATGAATCGAAAACTTGCTCGAATGAGCCTCTCTCAAAACCTCATGCCTCAACTCCTCATCCTTAGGCACACACACTCGCCCACGAACCAAAATAGTCCCATTCGAAGAGACCTGATACTCAGAACCAACCGCCTGCGAAGCATCAATCAAACCCTGATCACTCTGCTGCGCCACCCTGATCCTACTGAGTAAATCTGCCTGATCAGCTGCCTCTAAACCCAAAGGCTCCTCCGAAATAGCACAAAGACGCAATGTACTAATCTCGCTGACCAAAGCCTCTACACCACGCTCTCTATCTGAATCAACCCTCCGTCGACTCAAAGCATCTGCCACCAAATTGGCCTTGCCTGGATGATAAACAATATCCAAGTCATAGTCTGCCAGAAATTCCACCCAACGCGTCTGTCTCGCATTCAGCAAAGGCTGAGTGAAAATATGCTGTAGACTCTTGTGATCTGTAAAGATCTGCACTCTGCCACCATAAAGATAAGACCTCCAAATCTTGAGTGCAAAAACCACTGCTCCCAACTCAAGATCATGTGTAGGACGGTTGCGCTCACTGCCCTGCAACTGCCTCGAAGCATAGGCAATCACTCTGCCCTCCTGCATCAAAACACAACCAAGTCCAACACCTGAAGCATCTGTGTACACTACATATGGCTTCCCCGGGTCGGGTAATGCCAAAACAGGTGTACTAGTCAACATCTCCTTGAGCTTCCCAAAGCTCTCCTCGCACTCCGGCGACCACACAAACGGCACATCCTTGCCAGTCAACCTCGTCATCGGCTGAGACATACTCGCAAACCCCTTGACGAACCTCCTGTAGTAGCCTGCTAAACCCAGAAAACTCCTGATCTCGGTAGCACTACTCGGTCTAGGCCAATCCCTGATGGCCTCAATCTTAGCCGGATCCACAGAAACTCCCTCTGCAGAAACAATATGGCCAAGAAAACCCATCTCCCTCTGCCAAAAGCTGCACTTGCTCAACTTAGCAAACAGCTTCTGCTCTCGAAGCTTCTCCAACACAAGCCTCAAATGAGTCGCATGCTCCTCTGGACTCCTCGAATACACCAAAATGTCATCAATGAAAATAATGACAAACACATCCAGAAACTCCCTGAACACGTCGTTCATCAATCTCATAAACGCTGCCGGCGCATTGGTCAAGCCAAAAGGCATGACCACAAACTCGAAATGCCCATACCTCGTCCGAAAAGCTGTCTTCCGGACATCTGCCTCATCTATCGGAATCTGATGATAACCCGATGCCAAGTCAATCTTGGAGAACCAAGTAGCCCCTCTCAACTGATCCAACAACTCATCGATCCTCGGAAGTGGGTACCTGTTCTTCACTGTGACTCGGTTAAGTCCCCGGTAATCGATGCACAACCGAAAACTACCATCCTTCTTCTTCACAAACAACACTGGCGCTCCCCATGGCGAAACACTAGGTCTGATGAACCCTTTACTCAAAAGGTCCTCTAGCTGCTTCTTCAGCTCTGCCATCTCTGCTGGAGCCATCCTGTAAGGTGTCTTCGATATCGGAGCTGTCCCGGGCTCTAAATCAATCGTGAAAGGATCTAACCGAGATGGTGGCAATCCCTTCAGCGACCGAAATACATCCTCAAACTCCTGGACAACCTGAATATCCTGCAGACTCACCTCACCACTGGACTCTGTCATAGTGATTGTCGCCAAAAAGGCTTCGCAGCCCCGCTCTAACAACTGCTCTGCCTGAATAGCTGAAATCACTATACTCCCCGAAGTCGGTCTCACTCCCTGATAAACCAACTTCCTTGCATCCTGCTCAAACACAACTCTACCTCTGAAGCAATCCAGATGAACTCGGTATAGAGATAACCAGTCCATCCCCAAAATCACGTCATACAGCTCCACTGGACTGATGACCAAATCTGCTGGCATAGACTGCCCCGCAATCTGCACATCAACTTCTCTAGCTCTGCCCGAAGTAGCCAAATAACCACCACCGGCCACCTTGACAAAGCCTGAAGCCTCGCCCTCGCTACTCCGAATACCACTACTCTCAGCTCTCTCCGGAGTAATGAAGCAATTAGATGCTCCCGAGTCAAAAAACACGTGAGACTCAAATCCACCAACTAACAAGGTCCCTACACAATTCCACAAGTGTTGAGAACCTCTAACTCTATCACAGTAAAACAACAGAAACAGACAACACCAACAATTCTACCTTAAGAATTTAAAAGTCTGAGTCAAGATTTTACCTGTGATCTGGCCTGACTGACTGGTCTGGCCCACCTCTGCCGAAGTATAAACTCTCGGCGCTCCACCTGACTGCAACGCCGCAACCTGCGCTGCTGACTGAATAGCCAACGGCTGAATCGCCGCTGCCACTGCTCTCTGCTGCAACTTGGGACACATAGTCTTGATATGCCCCGGCTCCCTGCAGTAGTAGCACACTGTCAACTCTCTGGATCCCGCCCTCTTGGGGCAAGTCGCAACTCTGTGATCCAGACCCCCACAACCAAAACACCCACCCGTACTCGGGCTACTAGCAGATATCTCCTCTGCTCTCCTCTTCTGGCCCTGCGCAGGCCTACTGCCCCTGCCGTAACCAGAACTGTGACCTCTGCGCTGCTGATGCTGCTGCTGGCCCCGAGGATGGGTAGCAGGAGCAACTGCAACTGGAACAACCGCCGTACTCACCGGCTCACGCAAGTCCTCCTCAATGGACGCTGCCAACTCCACTAAACCCGCTCTGGTGTGGTACATACCACCTCTGCACTGAGTCCTGATGTTCCTCCGAAGCCCCTGGAGAAATCGCGACGTCAATGCCCGCTCACTGATCAGCTCACCACCAGAAAAGACTACCAATCTGCAGAACTCTGCATCGTACTCTCGAACAGACCTCTCACCCTGCGTCAAGTCTAGAAACCTCAACTGCAATCTGTCACGAGCCTCCTGAGGGAAAAACTTGTGGTTGAACTCCTCGACGAAGTCAACCCAAGTCCAAACCTCTCTCCTGGTCCTAACAGACCTCCACCACAAATGTGCATCACCTCCAAGGTAGTGCACTGCCAACTCAACCTGAAACTGTGCCGGACAACGAACAGAATCGAAGTTCCGCTCCAACCTCTGACGCCACTCGTCAGCCTGCTCTGGAGTAACCCCGCCCTCAAACGTAGGCGTACCAATCCTCTGCATCTCCATCATCATCTCACGATAAGGCGAAAACCCAACTGCAACACCCTGCTGCACCGCAGCCTCCTGCTGCTCAACAAAACCGGCACCAACCTGTGCCCCGGCCGCTGGAGGTGCAACCGGAGCCTGCTGTGGAAATGCCTCCGGAAGACGTGCCAAAAGCTGCGTCAGTAGCCCCACAATCAAATCACCCTGAGCAAGAGCCGCGCCCCCACCGGGAACTGCTCCTGCCCCCGCGCCACCCCCGACGCCCGAACTAGCCCCACCGGCTAACGAAACAGACTGTGTCACCGACGCTGCTGCCACACTAGGCGCCGCACTCTCCACTGAGGCCTCAGCCTCTGGCACTCCACGACCAGCACCCCGACCTCCACGACCCGCTGCTCGCCCACCGCGACCAGCTCCTCTGCCCCCACGGGCTGCACCGCGACCACGACCACGGCCACGACCACGACCTGCGTCCATCTCTCTGCACTACCACCAAGTACAGAAAAAGAGCAAAGGTCAAAACACAGAACCAGAACACAACACACCAAATATCCAACTCACTTACCCGCGGAAAACTGGAAGACCGAGAGGATGAGATTAGACCACTAACTGACTAACTCACATAATCAATTAACCACACAATCCAATTCATCCAGTTCTAACAGTCCTAAAACCGACTACGCTCTGATACCAAAATGAAACAACCAAACTTTTTTTTTTTTTAAATAGTTAGCCCAGCTTAATATTCCCATAGATATTAATCCTCAACAGCTAATTCAACAACACAATGCGGAAGTAAACCAATATTATTAAATCATAATAATTGTTCAACAAATAACCAATAAAGAATAACCAATAAAGAATAACTCTAGCAACCTAAACACCAGGTTTGCTACATTATTGAAAATAACTAACACCCTAAACTCATGAATTTCTGGTCAACCATAACAACAAAGCCAGAATCAAATTCCTAATCTCATCATCCTCTTCTCTCGGTCTCTTTCCGCGGAAGAACATTGCTGTTACCTGCATCACATTGGAATAGAGATGCGTAAGTATTATCATAAATACTTAGTGAGTGGATCATCCTGCCTACAGGCCAATTACGTCAAACAGTAGACAATACATCACAATAAACAACAACCATAACAATGCTTAACAATGCTCAACAATATAAACATTCCCTGTCAGGAAACACCCACGTTTCCTGACACCCAGGTCGGTGTCGACCGACACCTCTATGGTGTCGATCGACGCCAGCCTCCCGAGTGTCGATCGACACTCAACGAGTGTCGCTCGACACCGGCTCGACGCCCAGAAACCAAACGCGATGAAACAGTGCGAAAAACAGTAAAAACAACAACAATCAATGGGATTCAACCCCCATATACGCATCAAACCACATAAAACCGAAGAACAACTCAAGAACAACAACATAAACTCAAATCAAACAATCTCTAGTGATTAACGGACCTACAGTCACGCACTCACCTTGAAAAGGGGTTAGAAGGAAGGAAAAGAGAAGGAACAACGAAGAACAGCCACGGATTCAACCCAGAAACTCAGAAATCACCTCCAATCCTCCAAAAATCGCCTAAGAACCTTGATATCTCGAAAACTGTGCCTTTCTCGCGGCCACAGGGCTTAAAAACGCGAGTCTAGGGCTTTTCTCGCCCAAACCAGCCCAAAACCAGCCGACTTGAATCAAACCGGTCGATTTCACCATAACCGGTGTCGATCGACACCCTCCCTTGGTGTCGGTCGACACCCATCGACCAAACCAACTCCAATTGCAAATCGATCGACTTAAACCGGAAATCAAACCTGATAACCGGTGTCGATCGACACCCTTCGGGTGTCGATCGATACTAGTCGTTCAGAAGAATTTAACACACTTTCTTCGCGATGCTTGAACCTTAGACCGACTGCACAACAATCAAACAAGAACATGCACAACCAATCCTCAATTCACACCTCTAAGAGCATGTGCCAACTACTCCCGAACCCCTAGCATCGTCCAACACCACTTTCAAAACAACTTTTTGGTTCACGGATGTTACATGTTATCTATTACTCAAATAGAGTATTGAAGGATTGCAATATTTTTTTGCTAGCAAAAGTTATTATATTTGTAATATTTTGTTTCCATGCATTGACATTGACAATAACAATTGCGTGTCTCAGTTTTTAACATGTCTTTTTTGACAGTCCTATAGTGAGAAGATGGAGTAGTTATATCTTCTTGAAGTAATTTCTCTTTTTGACAGTCCTATAGTGAGAAGATGGAGTAATTATATATTTTTGAAGTAATTTTCTCTTTTTGACGTCTTATCTCTTATATTCCCGCGTATGTTAATGTATTTATTAATTTGTTCTGATTCAATGCTTTTACTGAATAAGAAACCTTGTTTAATATTTTTTGGCTGATATGTCTAGATTTATTTATTTGCTTTCTAATTCTGTAAAAGTTTTCTGTTTCTTCATGTGAACAGAAAACAAATGTATACAGATTCCTTTTCCAATTTTAATGCTAAAATTGTGGTGTCCCCTGTTATTTTTAAGCTAGACTGTTATGAAATATTATGAAATATTGAGTAATTTAACAAAATAAATCTTGGGTTATTGGTGTGTTCACACGGATTCACGCGGACACCACGCACGCGCATAGACGTGTTATTTGTTACTCAAATAGAGTATTGAAGGATTGCAGATTTTGCAATATTTTTTGTCTCGCAAAAACTAGTATATTTGTAATATTTTGTTTCCCATACATTGCAATAACAATTGCGTGTCTCAATTTTTAACATGTCTTTTTGACAGTCCTTTAGAATATAAATTTTTAAAAGTTTGTTTGAGATATGTAGCCTACTTTCCAAAAGTATTTGAAGTAATTTTCTCTTTAATCTGCAGGCAGAAGATGGAGAATTATATTCCCCCGTATGTCAATGTATTTATTAATTTGTTCTCATTCAGTGCGTTTACTAAATTAGTAACTGTGTTGGCTAATAGGTCCAGATTTTAATTTATTTGCTTTCCAATTTCATAAAAGGTTTCTGTTTCTTCATGTGAAGAAGTGGTTTTCCCTGTTATTTTTAAGCTAAACTGATATTTATAGTACGAAATATTGAGTAATTTAACAAAATAATGGGTAATTATGCATTTGGGAACATGAAATCGTAATTAGTGTGCAATATAAATAAATTTAAAATTTGATTCAAATTCATATATATATATGTTTGTGTCTTTAGATGAATAGAGAGTCTTGTTCGATACATATGTCGTCACTATTACTAAGCTTGTTTAATTTTTAATCTTGCATAAATAAGGTAATTGCTCTTCTAATGAAGCAATGGTTCCTTCGTCTTGTAGTTGAGTCTTTGTACGGAAGACGAGTTGTTTTGGAGATAAGGCACAACGTATTTCATAACATCGGGATTTTCCATGTCGTCGTGTCCACCAGGTACACTCACAAACTTCACTTTGCCAGCATCGTCCAACGTTTTCAGACCAATCCAGTCCTCTGTATAGAGCTGTGTCTGGTTAGCAGAGAGAACTGGTTCATTTTCAGCTGCACCATCCCGGTAAAACCCGAACCAAGATGATTCTTTTGGAACAATAACCTTGTCGTCCTCAAACTGTAAATAAAAACAGTTATCATCATGAGAGAATTCATTCACTCGATGAAAATTGAAATGAAAGAGGACGGTTTTGTGGAAAATACGAACCATGACAAGAACTAAGTTGTCTAAGCTCGCGAAACGGTCTTTGTAAGTTTCGTTTCTTTGGTTTGGTATCTCATTGTTAAGCTTCGGTAGATACTTAGAACCTTTCACGTACTCTGCGATATCCTGTGAAACCAAAAGTAAAGATTCTGTTAAATTCTAGATCAGATATGGTTCTATTTTTTCAACTAGATATATGGTGAGTCTGAGTAGACCATACAGTAGGGTTTTTGACGTAACCACTAGGAGCTAAATGATCCTGCATAATCATAAAAGATATTAACTAATCACTGACTAATGATTACAATCCTGATAGTGAGAGAGGTTGAGAGAGATACTTGAACGAATTCAGAATAGACCGCCTGCTGAAGCAGTTTATCTACGACGTCACACAAGTCACCATTCTTTACCCAAAAACCCAAAAAAAAACAGAGAAAGACATTGTTATTACTATGATTGATTGATTACAATAAAATGATTATAAAAGATAAGAGATTTTAAAAATGCTTACACCAAAAACACCACAAAAAGGAACAGAGGAGATTCCAGCATGAGGGCCTGCTAAAGATATGTAGTTGTAAACCTTAGGCCCGTCATCGCAGAACTCGATCAGCCCTCGTGCAACTAGATTCCCCTGTTGTTCCATCATTCATCAAAAGATAAAAGGGTAAAGATATATATATATAAAATAAAAAAAAACTGTTTTTCTATCTGTTTTTCTTTTCATGAAAGTATCAAGAAACCTGAGATCTTGCAACTATGTTGTATCCTTCACGCAACACGTCCATTTGCTTCACCTTTTCACACACTATTTCGACTTGTTCAGTAAGTGGCTTTAACCATGAATCGATTATTCCGTTTCCAATTTCTCTGGATTCATAAAGAAAAACAAGAGTTGTACTATCAAACAAAATACATCATCATGGTCAGCCACTATAGACGTCTTAAATACGAAAAGTTCTCAACTTACAAGCAAAAGCCTTGAGAGCCAGAGTGGTCAGTGAGAAACCGTGTGAAGTCAGAGTTTGTTTCATCAGAACATTCAGCTGAAATTCCATGAAGCATTACGAAAGGAACTGAGATAGAAACATGAATCAAGGCTAAGAATGCAACAGCCACCGCAAAACCAAACTGCTTCTTCCCCATAGAGAAAGGCGAGAAGTAGTAATGGCGTTTAGGTTTTGGTATGTTTCTTTAACAAGTTCTGAGATGGGAATTTCCTTTATATAGAGGAAATAGAAAGAGTGTGGTTGCAGCCAAGCAATCATCAAAGAGGTGCATTTATGAATAAAAATGGACGATGCTGATATGATTTAAATCTTCCATATGAAATGGACGGAGATGATTGATTGATATCTTCGATTCTAACACTCTTCTAAGTTCTTCATCGTCTTTTCTTGCTGCCTCTTTTAGTATGTGTAAATGTATATTTATAATATTAATATACAAATAACTAAATATATACTAGGCTCACCCCATTTCTGGTCGTATTAGAATTGCAGCCAAGCAATGATTAAGGAAATGCATTTATGAATAAAAATGGACGATGCTGATATGATTTAAATCTTCCATATGAAATGGACGGAGATGATGGATTGATATCTTCGATTCTAAGCTGACAATCACAAGCAAATATAGTACCATGAAACAAACACAAACCAGCCGAGTAGTGCTTTGATGGAATTTTACTAAATAACAAACTTGTAAAAACTAAACAGATGTGTGATTGCATGCCAATGTTGCCATCAGATAAATAACAAAACCAATCAAACGGCAGAAACAGTGAGTAAAAAGAAGTACCTTCACAAAAAGAAAATCGATAAGCAAATGAGAGGTAACACTTGGAGCAGATTTCAACCATCCACCATACATTTCCTTTGATGCCCAGCCAGCGATTACATCACTCATACGATACTGTGTTCTTAGCTTCGCCGTAAGAAGTCCATATATCCTGCAAAGACTGACCAGCTTCAAAATCGAAACCAATACAAACAAGCAAATAGAAGGCAAGTTTACCTTTTATGAAAGCAAGAGTGAGAAGTGGTTATCATCAGCCTTACGTAAAGTTTAATCAAAATTATAAAGTAAGCATCCGAACTTTTTTTCTCAATTTCCTCTGGCCAAGTGGAGAGTGCCACGTGTTCATTAAGCACATGCGCTCGCTTAGGGCATACGCAACGCAAAATCCCTACTTAATATTTTATAATATAATTTCGCAAAAAGAGAAGATGATTTCACGTGTTTCTTTTTCTTCCACATAT
This sequence comes from Erythrophleum ivorense, assembly GCA_026724425.1. NCBI lineage: Eukaryota > Viridiplantae > Streptophyta > Magnoliopsida > Fabales > Fabaceae > Erythrophleum > Erythrophleum ivorense. The sequence goes on from JAIUCV010000084.1 coordinate 2,971,226, forward strand.
CTTTAAGCAGCGGAGCTTAAAAAGGCTTATTTAAGCAGCGAAGCTTGATTTTAATTGCATTATTCATTTAATTTTATTGTATTTTATTGTAACCAGCGTGTTAAGAGTTCAGCGTTGCGCATGCCCTTAAAACGCTTAAGTAAGCATCCGAACTTTGTTTTTTAAATAGTTTTATTTAATTAAATCGTTAATAATGCCTAGCACCCCTTCTAACTTCATCGTCTTTTCTTGCTGCCTCTTTTGGTTTTTTTTTTTTTTTTTTTTTGTCAGTGTAAATGTATATTTATAATATATATATTTATGTCAAGTGCTTATATTTGGTTTTACCATGGAAAAAGTTATAAAGAACAAATAGGCAATGCAACTTTACACTAAGGAAAGATACTACAACGAATTTTAATTGTGTAACAAATAATAGTTCCAAAAGGTGAAAAACACTAAAAAAAAAAAATTTAGACTCCATTTGTGATACATATTAGAATATATATAAGTCTATATAGTCCATTTAATATACAAGTCTCTAAATGCACAAACACGTTACGTTTTCGTTACTTACAATAAATTATAGGAAATGTAAGTGATAATTGCCTTAGTCGAGTTGTTATCTGATGAATTCAGTTTTAGTGATAATCATACAACCAATAAACCCATCTGAGTTTATGACCCTGAGGGTCGGCCTCGTTTTTGTGGCTGATTCATGTCCATTTAGGGCTATGTGTCCAAGGACGTTACGAATTGTGTTTTACTTCTGATATTTGATGCAAGGTCCAGCAGTACTTTCATTGTATTTCTAATTCTTTGGCTTCTGCATGGATATCCACATAGTATTGGCTTGATATCCACTAGCTATTTTTGTTTGATGTTAACTATACGATAAGGACTGGAAAATCTTTACAAGTACATCCACACTTCTAGTAAATCAATTACAACATGTATCATATCTTTAAATTTAAGCCGCACAAGTAAACACAATTAGGGTTGGATCCACGTCGTACACGGAGTGATATTTTCTAAATTTGTTTTTCTATTAAAAAAATATCTATTTACATTGTTAATAAAAAAATGTCTATTTATATTAGACAGAATCTCGAGTGATACATATTTTTTAACTTGCTTTGGTTCTTGTCATCGTTTAGAGTATGAGAATCTAACATTTGATTTCACAGCAGTTTCTTCCTTACAAAATAGTTACAAATTTTGAGTGTGGATTTTCGAACCACACATATACATCAAATTTTAATATGTTTAAAATAATTTTATATTTTGATAAATATAAAATGGCAAATATATTTTAGGTTTTAGATCAATTTAAATAATTAAAATAATTTAACTTGTATGATAAGTTATAATATTTTATTATATTTAAAATTTTGATCAAACTAAAATATTTTAAAAAACTTATACGATTTATTTATTCAGTTCAATTAAAAAATAAAATTAAATCAAATAAAAAACTTCAAAGTTTGGAAATCTATTAAATCAGTTTTCCTACTTATGGTTGATCATTACTTGGATACTTTTTTTATAATAGGTTTTTGAAATATTAACCCAAAATATATTTGATGTGGGACTTTAAACAATTTTTGTGATTTGCTTCATTTTAAAAAATTCAAACCATAACATATGCAGAAAAAACTAATTTTGTTTTATTAGATATTTTGATGTGATGGTATAGTTTATCTTTGAAAAATAAAGTTAAACAAAAATGATAGGAGAATAAATTGATTTTTAAACAATTAATATAAATTGAAATAAAATCTTTCATATTTTACTGATTGATTGACTATATAAATTGAAATAAAATCTTCCATATTTTATTGATTGATTGACTTATAAATACATTTCAAATTATTTACTATTTTCGTCACTACCAAATAAGTAAATAGAAAGAAAAATTTTTTAATTAATAATTATTTTTCTGATTAAATCAATAATAAATATTTCATTCTCTAACCAAATATGAATGACATAAAATGTAATTAGTCTACTAATGTTTATCTTAATAAAATTAACTTTGAAAATGAACCTAGTGATGACACATCAATATGATATTTCTGTTAATAACACATGAGACAAAAGGTTTATTTTATAGTGTTTTCTCTTTTAATATATTAGGAATCACAAAATATACCTCAAATTATGATTTCCCATAAACTATATTTATCAAAGGTGGAAAATAAATTTGCATAACAAGTTAAAACAAAACCATTAATCATTTATGTTTATTTCAATTAGTCTCTTTCGATGGATTTTTTATTTCCGATGCCCAACACATATAAAGACATTGAAAAAGTTGATTCTGAAATGTTTCTAAAACGGAGTAACAAATTCATATGTTATCCGTCTCATTGTATTGATGTCAATAATATAGGGAATGCTAATTCAAATCTGTGAGACTGTGATCACATGAAAAAACAACAGCAATCACATTTAATTAAATTTATATAGTGTTGGATATTAAATGATATTTAATCAGATGAAATTATGATAAATGATATTAATTATTTATTGCTTTGAATTCTGCAAATGACATTGATAAAATGATATGAAATCAAATAGAAGTTGAAAAATCAAACGACTCGAACTTCATATATCAAATATAAAATTCCAGAACTAAAGTTCTCTGCTACTTATTTTTTTCCCTTATCAAAGCCGAAGTTTTATATATTTTCCTTACGATATTGATATGTGCAATTTCCATTGCCTGAAAATAAAATAGAAATAAAAAAATATTAATTGAAAAGTGACCGAAAGAAAGACAATTGTTTAAAGAGACAACAAAAAAACAACAAACTTACTAGGATCAGTTACGGCAATGATACCAGTACCATTGAAATTGCAATCTTGATAGTGTCTTCCATGAGCTTGATAATAAAGATTCATGACGACAGATGCATAATTAAAAAAGCTAAACTCATCCGACGAATAACATGAACCTCCTTTCCGTATAATATTACAATCGATTTTGGGACATATAATATATATGTTATACATAAGTTTGCTAAAATCTGTCCCAGGTTTCGCCACACACCAACTTTTTTGGCTCTGCAACAAAGATAATAAATGTCTATCTATAAGATTGCTTTTTGTTTACTTTTTAATTTTTAGTTACTATTTAGTAAACTTAAACATGTACCTGTGCGTTGACACTCATGAAATTACCTTTGGCTAAAAAAGAAAAAACAAACTAAGATTGTTACAGAAAATTTTAAAAATTATACAATCAATTTAAACCTTCCAAATTATATATTATCACAATAATTTTTACTGAAAATTTATATTAGTTCAAATAATTAATTGTGGTTAGATTACCTGACAAAAGATATAAGAAAATGACGAAACAAAGGCATAGTTGTGCTTTAGCCATATTTGATTTTGGTTGACGGCTGAAACCTTTGTTTTAGCTTTGTTTTGAAACAGCTGCTAAATAGTTGTAAAAAAAAGTTGTTGGAATAGTAGAGAGAAAAGAGAATTGGTGTATTATTCTATCAGTAACAAATCATTTATATAGGAATACAATGTAGGGTTTCTTTGGAGAAAAAGTTGTACCCTTTTAGATATTGGCCGACAATGGACATCCATACAACTAATTAAATATTAATAAATATTTTATTAAATTACTTGTATTATATTGAAAAAGTTAAAGGTAAGTATTTGTATAGATTATCTTACTATACAAAAATTATATTTACACCTAGAAAAAATCAACTAGAAAAAAAAAAATATTTAGAATTTTCTTTTCAATGTTTTTCATTTATCTTATTATATAACATGGTCGTGACACGTATGATTTTTATTACTCACAGGATCACAATATGTGTTTTTTTTTTAATTTTGGAAATATTAAGATCGTCACATGTGTCATGGAATAAGAAAAAAAAATTTTATATATATATATAAGAACAACAAAAAATCAGAAAAACAAACAACAATTAAAAAGAAAAAATGTTACATCCATTAAGAAAAGGAAAAAAAACATATTCTCATTACAAAAAGGAAAACAAAAACAAAAATCAGAAAAATAGGAAACAAATAATTAAATTTATTTTGTTACATCCATTAAAAAGGGAAAAAAACATATTCCCATTACTAAAATAGGAAAAAAATCAATATATAATAAATAATAGCCTTCATGATTTAATTGTATGATTCTATCTTTTGTTTAAATTTTCTTTCTCATTAAAAAATTAAAAATAATGTCTTTGAAAGTTCAAGATATCAATAAAGAATATTTAACTCTAGATTAGTTGAATCAAAATCAAAATTATTGTCGTAACATGTGTCGAATATTTGATCAGGTGATGACATGTGTTAACACACGAAAATTGGAAAAATGTAATAACAAAAAAAGAAAACTAACAAAATAATTGTAAAACAACTAACTAATAATGAAAAGGAAAATTTATAATGGCCCGAGGCAAAAAAATTGAAAAAGAAACAATATAAAGAGAAAACTAACAAAATGATTATCATATAACTAACTAATAGTATTAAAAAGAATTTTATAATAGACCGATATTCTAATTGTAAATAGTTCAGTTATCAATTTTTTGTTAGGTAAACCAATATTAAAAAAAAAAGATTTCATCAACTGAAATCTTTTGAATGGAATAATCGAAGTTTCACGAATTATTTAGTCGATCAGATTTAGACAAGTGTAAGTCTCTTTCTAAAAAAAATAAAAAAAAAATAAACAAATTAATTCATTATTCATATTATGAATTCAAAAAAAATGTCAATTATAATTAAAATGTAAAAAGATTACCAATCTTATTTTATTTAAAGAGTTGTTATCGGGTTTTTAATATTATTCTACTTACTTTTAAAAGTGATCATATATTGTTTAACATTTTTCTGTGATTTATTTCAAAAATCTTAAAATAAACCCGTATTTACGCGGGCCTAATCTAGTTATTAATATTTTTTGTTTTATTTTCTGGGTAATTAGGCTAATTAAGGACTATATTGAATGAAAAGATTATAGCCATAGTTAAAGCAAAATATAATAATAACCAAAGGCAATATTTTCATATGAAGTTACTTTAGAATGAGAAAAAAAGATTATTCTTCTACATATAAACACACATATAACAGAATAACAACTCTTATAATTACTGTAACATCCGTAAACCGAAAAGTACTGTTTTGGGAGTGGTGTCGAGCGACACCAAGTGATCAGGTGTTGTTTGCATATGTTATGCAAGGTATTAATTTATGGGTTGGTTGTACATGTTCTTGTTTGATTGTTGTGCGGTCGGTTTAGAGGTTAAGTCGTCCTTGTGTTAAACCAGCGCCTGGTTAGTTGGTGTCGAGCGACACTAGGAGGGTGTCGGTCGACATCGGTTAGCGAAATTGATTGCGGTTTAATTCGATTTTTGCTCGGTTCAGTGGGTCGACACCGGTTATGGTGAAATCGAGCTGGTTCGATTTAAGTTGCCGGTTTGGACCGGTTTAGGGGTGAAAACCCTATTTCTCGAGATAAAAGAGGTGCAGCCGTATTTTGAGCACAGTTTTCGAGGTGAAAAAGTTTCAGAGAAGAAAAAAGGCGAATTGGGAGATTTCTGGAGTTTTGTGATCGGATTACTATTCATCAAGATATTGTTCATCGCGATACTATTCATCCGTACTGTTCATCGCGATACATGCGTGAATCCTTTGATAACCCATATCAAAGGATTTGAAAAACTTCTTCACATCGTACAGTGAGGAGTGAAGCACGTTCTCACTGGGTAACATGTCCTTCAATGCTGCTAGCAGATCGTTGAAGCTCTTGTCTGACCATCCATTCTGAGTCTTAAGTCTGAACAAAGTTACTATAGCTGACAACTTGCTATGATTTGCACATCCTGAGTACAGTGGTTGTTCAGCATCCGCTAGTCTTGCTAATAAGTCATCTCCCTTCTTACCATCATCATCCTCGTCGATCTCATCCCAATCACCCTTAAAATCGTGATCCAAACAAGCCGCAGCTTCATACAATTCAAAAACCTCATCATTCCACTGTTTCTCTTTCCTTTCACCTTCAGCTGCTGAGTTAATTACTTCATGGTAAAACCAATCAGTTCTAATCTTGTAAGCCTCATCCATGCCCTTCATTACGAGATGATCGACTACAGTACTGCCTAAGTGACGAGCTAGGTTGCGACAGTCAACACAGGGACATATAATCAAATTGGTATCTCCCAAAGCTGCACTAACAACGCTCACAAAATCTGTAGCCCCTTTCTTATAGGCAGGATCCGCTCTTCATAGCATAATACAACGAAAACTTAATTTGATAGACTCCATAAACTAACTGATACCTAACTAACATGCACAGAAAATTCATACCTGCGAAGATGCACCCAGTCCTTTGCCAATACCATTTTTTCTAACCTTATATAACCTTAATTTATCATAATAAAAGCCTTTCAGGACTATATCAGAATTAAAAAAAAATACATCGGATAATATCAGACAATCAATCACATAAAGATAAAGAGTGATTATATAAGCCAACTTAGTTCATTTTATGACAATAACAGTTGCTGTTTGATGCTGATTATATCACTAACTAGCATTCTAGATAGCTTGAAACTTTAGATTAACCAATTTAAAACAAACACCATCAATTCAGATATATTGTACTCAGCAACGCTTGCAAAAAGGAAAAACCACAAGTTTCAGATATATAAGTACAATTTCAAATTATAATCAAAGGTTATAGAACAGAAGAACTACAAGTTTCAGACAACACGAGTCTCGGACATCACAACTTTCAGACAACTCAAGTAACCACAAGCTAGGTTCTATATATCCGATAATAACAGTAAAGTATCGCAAATTCCAGACCGAAACATGCAGCGGGCACATAGAAATGTTGTTAAGATTAACACCGAAACCAAATTCATGCAGGTTATAATCATGGTAGCTCGGGAAGTTAAAATCAAAATCATGTAAACTAATGCATTCGCAAAGATACACCCTGTAACATCCGTAAACCAATCTATCGCTTTTGGGAAGCGGTGTCGATCGACACCAGGGGTAGTGTCGGTCGACACCAAAGGTTAAAATCGATTTCGGTTCGATTTGAGTGGTCCGGTTATCGCCGGTTAAGTGGGAAAAACCCTTGTGTCGCGTTATAAAGTGGTGGCCGCGTGGGTTTTGTCGTTTTTGGAGAAAACAAAGAGAAAAAGGAGGCTGAGAGCTTTTGGGGAGATTCTGGAGCTTTGTGGTTGATCTGTGGTGGGTTTGTGTTGTTTTTCATCTCCTTCTTCCTCCTAATCCTTTGTCAAGGTGAGTGCATGACCGTAGGCTCGCAGATAAGAGGATTTGTGAATTGTGGATCATGATTTGGTGGAGTTATGTGGTTTTTCGTGTTGTTTTATGTGATAATCGCGGGTTGAATCGCGTGTGGTGTGATGATTTCGTGATTTGGGTGTTTATGTGTTGAAAATCGAAGTTGGCGTCGATCTCCTGGATCGGTGTCGATCGACACCAAGCCGGTGTCGGTCGACACCAAACGGGCAAGGTGTCTGATATACCTATATTTTACACCTTTTTTACATCGTTTTTATATACTTTATGCATGGTTTTACCGTGGCTTTTTACTTTAAAAGGTATTTTTTATGCATATATAGTGCCAAGAGTCATTTCAGGTCAAAAGATGCAATTTGGAGCAAAACAAAAGCAAAGGTCCTCAAAGCAGCTTCATGCACTATCATTTACTTTGGAGGAGCCCCAAAAACATTCTACTGAATGGATTTCACCAAAACCAGTTCGCTGCAATGCCTACATGAGTTAGATTTACAACGCAATTGGAATCATGCAATTTGGCCACGTAGAATGGGAGATATGATCGTTTTAGTGAAGAGTGTCAAATCAAACGAAAACCGGACGTCTACACCAACCGCTCGACCGAACCGGTTGGACAGGGCCTTTTTTCCATATTCCCATTACTAAAATAGGAAAAAAATCAATATATAATAAATAATAGCCTTCATGATTTAATTGTATGATTCTATCTTTTGTTTAAATTTTCTTTCTCATTAAAAAATTAAAAATAATGTCTTTGAAAGTTCAAGATATCAATAAAGAATATTTAACTCTAGATTAGTTGAATCAAAATCAAAATTATTCTCGTAACATGTGTCTAATATTTGATCAGGTGATGACATGTGTTAACACACGAAAATTGGAAAAATGTAATAACAAAAAAAGAAAACTAACAAAATAATTGTAAAACAACTAACTAATAATGAAAAGGAAAATTTATAATGGCCCGAGGCAAAAAAATTGAAAAAGAAACAATATAAAGAGAAAACTAACAAAATGATTATCATATAACTAACTAATAGTATTAAAAAGAATTTTATAATGGACCGATATTCTAATTGTAAATAGTTCAGTTATCAATTTTTTGTTAGGTAAACCAATATTAAAAAAAAAAAGATTTCATCAACTGAAATCTTTTGAATGGAATAATCGAAGTTTCACGAATTATTTAGTGGATCAGATTTAGACAAGTGTAAGTCTCTTTCTAAAAAAAATAAAAAAAATAAACAAATTAATTCATTATTCATATTATGAATTCAAAAAAAATGTCAATTATAATTAAAATGTAAAAAGATTACCAATCTTATTTTATTTAAAGAGTTGTTATCGGGTTTTTAATATTATTCTACTTACTTTTAAAAGTGATCATATATTGTTTAACATTTTTCTGTGATTTATTTCAAAAATCTTAAAATAAACCCGTATTTACGCGGGCCTAATCTAGTTATTAATATTTTTTGTTTTATTTTCTGGGTAATTAGGCTAATTAAGGACTATATTGAATGAAAAGATTATAGCCATAGTTAAAGCAAAATATAATAATAACCAAAGGCAATATTTTCATATGAAGTTACTTTAGAATGAGAAAAAAAGATTATTCTTCTACATATAAACACACATATAACAGAATAACAACTCTTATAATTACTGTAACATCCGTAAACCGAAAAGTACTGTTTTGGGAGTGGTGTCGAGCGACACCAAGTGATCAGGTGTTGTTTGCATATGTTATGCAAGGTATTAATTTATGGGTTGGTTGTACATGTTCTTGTTTGATTGTTGTGCGGTCGGTTTAGAGGTTAAGTCGTCCTTGTGTTAAACCAGCGCCTGGTTAGTTGGTGTCGAGCGACACTAGGAGGGTGTCGGTCGACATCGGTTAGCGAAATTGATTGCGGTTTAATTCGATTTTTGCTCGGTTCAGTGGGTCGACACCGGTTATGGTGAAATCGAGCTGGTTCGATTTAAGTTGCCGGTTTGGACCGGTTTAGGGGTGAAAACCCTATTTCTCGAGATAAAAGAGGTGCAGCCGTATTTTGAGCACAGTTTTCGAGGTGAAAAAGTTTCAGAGAAGAAAAAAGGCGAATTGGGAGATTTCTGGAGTTTTGTGATCGGATTACTATTCATCAAGATATTGTTCATCGCGATACTATTCATCCGTACTGTTCATCGCGATACATGCGTGAATCCTTTGATAACCCATATCAAAGGATTTGAAAAACTTCTTCACATCGTACAGTGAGGAGTGAAGCACGTTCTCACTGGGTAACATGTCCTTCAATGCTGCTAGCAGATCGTTGAAGCTCTTGTCTGACCATCCATTCTGAGTCTTAAGTCTGAACAAAGTTACTATAGCTGACAACTTGCTATGATTTGCACATCCTGAGTACAGTGGTTGTTCAGCATCCGCTAGTCTTGCTAATAAGTCATCTCCCTTCTTACCATCATCATCCTCGTCGATCTCATCCCAATCACCCTTAAAATCGTGATCCAAACAAGCCGCAGCTTCATACAATTCAAAAACCTCATCATTCCACTGTTTCTCTTTCCTTTCACCTTCAGCTGCTGAGTTAATTACTTCATGGTAAAACCAATCAGTTCTAATCTTGTAAGCCTCATCCATGCCCTTCATTACGAGATGATCGACTACAGTACTGCCTAAGTGACGAGCTAGGTTGCGACAGTCAACACAGGGACATATAATCAAATTGGTATCTCCCAAAGCTGCACTAACAACGCTCACAAAATCTGTAGCCCCTTTCTTATAGGCAGGATCCGCTCTTCATAGCATAATACAACGAAAACTTAATTTGATAGACTCCATAAACTAACTGATACCTAACTAACATGCACAGAAAATTCATACCTGCGAAGATGCACCCAGTCCTTTGCCAATACCATTTTTTCTAACCTTATATAACCTTAATTTATCATAATAAAAGCCTTTCAGGACTATATCAGAATTAAAAAAAAATACATCGGATAATATCAGACAATCAATCACATAAAGATAAAGAGTGATTATATAAGCCAACTTAGTTCATTTTATGACAATAACAGTTGCTGTTTGATGCTGATTATATCACTAACTAGCATTCTAGATAGCTTGAAACTTTAGATTAACCAATTTAAAACAAACACCATCAATTCAGATATATTGTACTCAGCAACGCTTGCAAAAAGGAAAAACCACAAGTTTCAGATATATAAGTACAATTTCAAATTATAATCAAAGGTTATAGAACAGAAGAACTACAAGTTTCAGACAACACGAGTCTCGGACATCACAACTTTCAGACAACTCAAGTAACCACAAGCTAGGTTCTATATATCCGATAATAACAGTAAAGTATCGCAAATTCCAGACCGAAACATGCAGCGGGCACATAGAAATGTTGTTAAGATTAACACCGAAACCAAATTCATGCAGGTTATAATCATGGTAGCTCGGGAAGTTAAAATCAAAATCATGTAAACTAATGCATTCGCAAAGATACACCCTGTAACATCCGTAAACCAATCTATCGCTTTTGGGAAGCGGTGTCGATCGACACCAGGGGTAGTGTCGGTCGACACCAAAGGTTAAAATCGATTTCGGTTCGATTTGAGTGGTCCGGTTATCGCCGGTTAAGTGGGAAAAACCCTTGTGTCGCGTTATAAAGTGGTGGCCGCGTGGGTTTTGTCGTTTTTGGAGAAAACAAAGAGAAAAAGGAGGCTGAGAGCTTTTGGGGAGATTCTGGAGCTTTGTGGTTGATCTGTGGTGGGTTTGTGTTGTTTTTCATCTCCTTCTTCCTCCTAATCCTTTGTCAAGGTGAGTGCATGACCGTAGGCTCGCAGATAAGAGGATTTGTGAATTGTGGATCATGATTTGGTGGAGTTATGTGGTTTTTCGTGTTGTTTTATGTGATAATCGCGGGTTGAATCGCGTGTGGTGTGATGATTTCGTGATTTGGGTGTTTATGTGTTGAAAATCGAAGTTGGCGTCGATCTCCTGGATCGGTGTCGATCGACACCAAGCCGGTGTCGGTCGACACCAAACGGGCAAGGTGTCTGATATACCTATATTTTACACCTTTTTTACATCGTTTTTATATACTTTATGCATGGTTTTACCGTGGCTTTTTACTTTAAAAGGTATTTTTTATGCATATATAGTGCCAAGAGTCATTTCAGGTCAAAAGATGCAATTTGGAGCAAAACAAAAGCAAAGGTCCTCAAAGCAGCTTCATGCACTATCATTTACTTTGGAGGAGCCCCAAAAACATTCTACTGAATGGATTTCACCAAAACCAGTTCGCTGCAATGCCTACATGAGTTAGATTTACAACGCAATTGGAATCATGCAATTTGGCCACGTAGAATGGGAGATATGATCGTTTTAGTGAAGAGTGTCAAATCAAACGAAAACCGGACGTCTACACCAACCGCTCGACCGAACCGGTTGGACAGGGCCTTTTTTCCATATTCCCATTACTAAAATAGGAAAAAAATCAATATATAATAAATAATAGCCTTCATGATTTAATTGTATGATTCTATCTTTTGTTTAAATTTTCTTTCTCATTAAAAAATTAAAAATAATGTCTTTGAAAGTTCAAGATATCAATAAAGAATATTTAACTCTAGATTAGTTGAATCAAAATCAAAATTATTGTCGTAACATGTGTCTAATATTTGATCAGGTGATGACATGTGTTAACACACGAAAATTGGAAAAATGTAATAACAAAAAAAGAAAACTAACAAAATAATTGTAAAACAACTAACTAATAATGAAAAGGAAAATTTATAATGGCCCGAGGCAAAAAAATTGAAAAAGAAACAATATAAAGAGAAAACTAACAAAATGATTATCATATAACTAACTAATAGTATTAAAAAGAATTTTATAATGGACCGATATTCTAATTGTAAATAGTTCAGTTATCAATTTTTTGTTAGGTAAACCAATATTAAAAAAAAAAAGATTTCATCAACTGAAATCTTTTGAATGGAATAATCGAAGTTTCACGAATTATTTAGTGGATCAGATTTAGACAAGTGTAAGTCTCTTTCTAAAAAAAATAAAAAAAATAAACAAATTAATTCATTATTCATATTATGAATTCAAAAAAAATGTCAATTATAATTAAAATGTAAAAAGATTACCAATCTTATTTTATTTAAAGAGTTGTTATCGGGTTTTTAATATTATTCTACTTACTTTTAAAAGTGATCATATATTGTTTAACATTTTTCTGTGATTTATTTCAAAAATCTTAAAATAAACCCGTATTTACGCGGGCCTAATCTAGTTATTAATATTTTTTGTTTTATTTTCTGGGTAATTAGGCTAATTAAGGACTATATTGAATGAAAAGATTATAGCCATAGTTAAAGCAAAATATAATAATAACCAAAGGCAATATTTTCATATGAAGTTACTTTAGAATGAGAAAAAAAGATTATTCTTCTACATATAAACACACATATAACAGAATAACAACTCTTATAATTACTGTAACATCCGTAAACCGAAAAGTACTGTTTTGGGAGTGGTGTCGAGCGACACCAAGTGATCAGGTGTTGTTTGCATATGTTATGCAAGGTATTAATTTATGGGTTGGTTGTACATGTTCTTGTTTGATTGTTGTGCGGTCGGTTTAGAGGTTAAGTCGTCCTTGTGTTAAACCAGCGCCTGGTTAGTTGGTGTCGAGCGACACTAGGAGGGTGTCGGTCGACATCGGTTAGCGAAATTGATTGCGGTTTAATTCGATTTTTGCTCGGTTCAGTGGGTCGACACCGGTTATGGTGAAATCGAGCTGGTTCGATTTAAGTTGCCGGTTTGGACCGGTTTAGGGGTGAAAACCCTATTTCTCGAGATAAAAGAGGTGCAGCCGTATTTTGAGCACAGTTTTCGAGGTGAAAAAGTTTCAGAGAAGAAAAAAGGCGAATTGGGAGATTTCTGGAGTTTTGTGATCGGATTACTATTCATCAAGATATTGTTCATCGCGATACTATTCATCCGTACTGTTCATCGCGATACATGCGTGAATCCTTTGATAACCCATATCAAAGGATTTGAAAAACTTCTTCACATCGTACAGTGAGGAGTGAAGCACGTTCTCACTGGGTAACATGTCCTTCAATGCTGCTAGCAGATCGTTGAAGCTCTTGTCTGACCATCCATTCTGAGTCTTAAGTCTGAACAAAGTTACTATAGCTGACAACTTGCTATGATTTGCACATCCTGAGTACAGTGGTTGTTCAGCATCCGCTAGTCTTGCTAATAAGTCATCTCCCTTCTTACCATCATCATCCTCGTCGATCTCATCCCAATCACCCTTAAAATCGTGATCCAAACAAGCCGCAGCTTCATACAATTCAAAAACCTCATCATTCCACTGTTTCTCTTTCCTTTCACCTTCAGCTGCTGAGTTAATTACTTCATGGTAAAACCAATCAGTTCTAATCTTGTAAGCCTCATCCATGCCCTTCATTACGAGATGATCGACTACAGTACTGCCTAAGTGACGAGCTAGGTTGCGACAGTCAACACAGGGACATATAATCAAATTGGTATCTCCCAAAGCTGCACTAACAACGCTCACAAAATCTGTAGCCCCTTTCTTATAGGCAGGATCCGCTCTTCATAGCATAATACAACGAAAACTTAATTTGATAGACTCCATAAACTAACTGATACCTAACTAACATGCACAGAAAATTCATACCTGCGAAGATGCACCCAGTCCTTTGCCAATACCATTTTTTCTAACCTTATATAACCTTAATTTATCATAATAAAAGCCTTTCAGGACTATATCAGAATTAAAAAAAAAATACATCGGATAATATCAGACAATCAATCACATAAAGATAAAGAGTGATTATATAAGCCAACTTAGTTCATTTTATGACAATAACAGTTGCTGTTTGATGCTGATTATATCACTAACTAGCATTCTAGATAGCTTGAAACTTTAGATTAACCAATTTAAAACAAACACCATCAATTCAGATATATTGTACTCAGCAACGCTTGCAAAAAGGAAAAACCACAAGTTTCAGATATATAAGTACAATTTCAAATTATAATCAAAGGTTATAGAACAGAAGAACTACAAGTTTCAGACAACACGAGTCTCGGACATCACAACTTTCAGACAACTCAAGTAACCACAAGCTAGGTTCTATATATCCGATAATAACAGTAAAGTATCGCAAATTCCAGACCGAAACATGCAGCGGGCACATAGAAATGTTGTTAAGATTAACACCGAAACCAAATTCATGCAGGTTATAATCATGGTAGCTCGGGAAGTTAAAATCAAAATCATGTAAACTAATGCATTCGCAAAGATACACCCTGTAACATCCGTAAACCAATCTATCGCTTTTGGGAAGCGGTGTCGATCGACACCAGGGGTAGTGTCGGTCGACACCAAAGGTTAAAATCGATTTCGGTTCGATTTGAGTGGTCCGGTTATCGCCGGTTAAGTGGGAAAAACCCTTGTGTCGCGTTATAAAGTGGTGGCCGCGTGGGTTTTGTCGTTTTTGGAGAAAACAAAGAGAAAAAGGAGGCTGAGAGCTTTTGGGGAGATTCTGGAGCTTTGTGGTTGATCTGTGGTGGGTTTGTGATGTTTTTCATCTCCTTCTTCCTCCTAATCCTTTGTCAAGGTGAGTGCATGACCGTAGGCTCGCAGATAAGAGGATTTGTGAATTGTGGATCATGATTTGGTGGAGTTATGTGGTTTTTCGTGTTGTTTTATGTGATAATCGCGGGTTGAATCGCGTGTGGTGTGATGATTTCGTGATTTGGGTGTTTATGTGTTGAAAATCGAAGTTGGCGTCGATCTCCTGGATCGGTGTCGATCGACACCAAGCCGGTGTCGGTCGACACCAAACGGGCAAGGTGTCTGATATACCTATATTTTACACCTTTTTTACATCGTTTTTATATACTTTATGCATGGTTTTACCGTGGCTTTTTACTTTAAAAGGTATTTTTTATGCATATATAGTGCCAAGAGTCATTTCAGGTCAAAAGATGCAATTTGGAGCAAAACAAAAGCAAAGGTCCTCAAAGCAGCTTCATGCACTATCATTTACTTTGGAGGAGCCCCAAAAACATTCTACTGAATGGATTTCACCAAAACCAGTTCGCTGCAATGCCTACATGAGTTAGATTTACAACACAATTGGAATCATGCAATTTGGCCACGTAGAATGGGAGATATGATCGTTTTAGTGAAGAGTGTCAAATCAAACGAAAACCGGACGTCTACACCAACCGCTCGACCGAACCGGTCGGACAGGGCCTCCAAGGCTCCCGTCCGACCCAACCTTCCTTCAAGTCCACGACCCATCCGGTCGACCGAGCCGGTCGGACAGGGCCTCCAAGGCTCCCGTCCGACCCAACCTTCCTTCAAGTCCACGACCCATCCGGTCGACCGAGCCGGTCGGACAGGGCCTCCAAGGCTCCCGTCCGACCCGACCTCCTTTCACCATCCCGTGCGCGCCCGACCGTCATCCCGTGCGACCGTTCGACCGCCAGCTCGACCCGAGCACCAGCCCGACCGACCGGTCGACCGCCCCGCTCGACCACGACACGCCCCGCTCGACCCGGCTCGTTTCCGAAGCCCGTTTTGCACGTTTTCAAGCCCAAACTTACACCGCCTCTTATATTTCGACCAAGACCTAGGTCAAGCCGCCCTTCAAGTTCTGAAGCATTATAAATACATCTTTTTAGCCTTGTAAAAGAGAGAGCCACACATAGAGATACAAGATATTATTCAATAAAAGTTCTTATAGTTTTTCCTTTCTTTCATTGTCTCCTTCAAGAGAGGATCTCGGATCTCTGTTCTTATGAACTTGAATTCGATTTCCTTCTCTATGTCTGAGTAGTTACCTTGTTAAGTGATAGGAAATCAAAGGATAGTGTTCATGCTTGCTTGATAATCGATATATAGAATTAGGGTTTACATAAACTCTTCACCTTTGCTTGTGTTCATTGCTTGGTGTTGATCTGGCCAATCAACATATGATCCTAGGTAGATTTGAGCCACGGAAGTGATGAATCATTCGCCTGAACTAGTATTTGGTGGGCAATCTCTCTTAGACTGCGGAAGTTGATTTA
Source organism: Erythrophleum ivorense (assembly GCA_026724425.1). Lineage (NCBI taxonomy): Eukaryota > Viridiplantae > Streptophyta > Magnoliopsida > Fabales > Fabaceae > Erythrophleum > Erythrophleum ivorense. The sequence goes on from JAIUCV010000084.1 coordinate 2,987,655, forward strand.
CTAGAGGTTGTGAACAATCGAGACTTGATCGAATTAATGCTTGTTTGATTATCTAAGGACATACCAAAAGTTTAGCGATTAGATAGATCAACATAGGGGACGGAGCCACGGAAGTGGAAAGATCTAAATAAGTGTCTTGAGTTCTAGGTGGTACACATTCTTAAATCCCTAACAAATCGAACTTGCTTGCTTGAATCACTCATCCCGAGATTATCCTATTGCTTAGCGCTTTCCATCCATTGATTTACAACTTTATTTTCCTTGTTTACTTGCTTTCTTTACTTGCTTTCAACGTGACAACAACCAAACTCATATTGCTTTCCTAGCTAAATCTCAATCTCATACCTTGTAGTGCACTAACTGGTCCTTGTGTTCGATATACCCGTTGCTACTCTCGATCTGTGCACTTGCAGAAAAGGGGTAGAAATTGGGAAAAGTTTAATCCCCATCAGTGTCGACCGACACAAGTGTGTGTCGATCGACACAGTCCGGTTTAATCCGATTATCTGGCAGTTTAAGAAATCAATTGGATTAAGTGGTTTAATCCGGTTTAACTGTAATTAAGTGGTTTAATTCCAGAATTAATTAATAATTGGTAAAATTAATTAATTGAATGATTTAAAATTAATTGTGGAAATTATTTAAGTGTTTTAAAATTATTATTTAATTATGGTAATTATTTAATAATTAAAGTGAAGGATTTAATAATTGTGGTAATTATTATCATTAATGAAAATTGTTAAAATTGCGTAATTGGCCTGTAGGCGGGGTGATTGCCTCACTAAGTATTTCTTAAATACTTATGCATCTCTTTTTCCCTAATGTGATGCAGGTAGCCGAAATGTTCTTCCGCGGAAAGAGACCGAGAGAAGAGGATGATGAGACTAGGAACTTGATTTTGGCAATCTTGTTGTGGCTAGCACGGTATTCGCTGTTAGGGTGTTAGCATGATTTTAATAATGTAGCAAACCTGGTGTTTAGGTTGCTAGAATTTATTATTGGTTTATTGTTGAACGGTTTATCATGGTTTATTATTATTGTTTTCTTTCGAGAATTTCCGCATCGATATTTAATAAAAAAAAAAAAGCTTGGTTGTTTCATTTTGGTATCAGAGCGAATACGGTTTTAGGACTGGTAGTATTGGATGAATTGGACTATGTGTTTAATTGATTATGTGAGTTAGTCAGTTAGTAGTGTAGTCTCAACCTCTCGGTCTTCCAGTTTTCCGCGGTAAGCTGTGTGTTTTATCTTGTGGTTTGTTTTTGTGTTGTCTAGTTGCTCATCTACTGTGCTGTGGTAGTGCAGTGAGATGGATGCAGGAGCTAGAGGTCGTGGTAGAGGTCGTGGTAGAGGCCGTGGTGCAGACCGTGGCAGAGGCCGTGGCAGAGGCCGTGGCAGAGGCCGTGGCAGGGGCCGTGGTCGTGGAGCTCAAGCGGATTCCGGTGAGAGTGCAGTGCCTAGTGTGGCGCCTAGTGTGGCGCCTAGTGTGGCGACAGCGTCAGAGACTCAGGTTGTGGCGAGTGAGGCCAGTTTGGGCGCTAGTGTGGGCGCGGGAGTTAAGGTTGCCCCAGGTGTGGGTGCCGCCCCAGCTCATGGTCTTGGTGACCAGTTGATGGGGGTTCTGACGCAGATTTTGGCACGACTTCCGCAGACAGTTCCAGAGCAGGCTCCGGGTGTTCCTCCGGTGGTGGGGGCACAGCAGGGCGTTTTTGTAGGGCAGCATGGTGCTGCAGTGGTTGGACATCCTTCCTATCTTGAGATGATGAGGGAGATGCAGAGGATCGGGACGCCTTTCTTCGAGGGTAGAGGTGGGCCCGAGAAGGCCGATGAGTGACGGCAGAGGTTGGAACGGAACTTCCGTTCGGTCAGGTGTCCAGAGGGGTACCAGGTGGAGTTGGCGGTGCATTACCTTGGTGGGGATGCACATTTGTGGTGGCGTTCTGTCATGTTGAGGAGGGCAGCGTGGACTTGGGGTGACTTCCTAGCGGAGTTCAACGCCAAGTATTTTCCTCAGGAGGCCAGAGACAGATTTCAGTTGAGGTTTGTGGCATTGACTCAGGGAGATAGGTCAGTGCGAGAGTACGACGCTGAGTTTGGCAGACTTGTAGCGTATACTGGTTACGGACTTGAGGGCGAGCGGAGTCTGATGGCGAGATTCCTTCAGGGTCTCCGATCGAGCATCAGGACTCAGTGCAGAGGTAGTTCGTATTCTACCAGGGCAGAGTTGGTGGAGCTAGCAGCGTCCATCGAGGAGTACCTTCGTGAGCAGGTTGGTCCAGTTGTGGTTCCAGCTGCGGTTGTTCCTGCTACCCAGCCGAGGGGCCAGCAGCAACAGCAGCAGCGTAGGAGTTTCAGTTCTGGTTCTAGCAGGGGCGGCAAGCTTGCGCAGGGCCAGAAGAGGAGACTTGAGGAGGTTGCTGGAGGCAGCCAGAGTGTTCGTGGTTGCTTCAGTTGTGGGAGCTTGGAGCATCGGGTGGCTAGTTGTCCCAAGAGTAGTGCGTCTCGGGATACTAGAGTGTGCTTTCACTGCAAGGAGCCGGGGCATATATCAAGCCTTTGTGTCCCAAGTTGCAGCAGGTGTCAGTGGTGTCGGTTCAGCCGGTGGCGCAGATTGCAGCAGCGCATACGGTGGAGCCGTTGGGAGCAGCGCCGAGGGTGTACTCTTCGACAGAGGTGGGCCAGACCAGCCAGTCAGGCCAGATCACAGGTAAAATTCTGATTCAGACTTCGGAAATTCTTAGTGTAGAATTGTGGTGTGGTTGTCTGTTCTTTATTTTACTGTGATAGTGTTTAGGGTTCTCAACACTTGTGAATGTGTAGGGACCTTGTTAGTGGGTGGAGTTGAGTCTCACGTGTTGTTTGACTCGGGAGCATCGAACTGCTTCATTACTCCGGAGTGTGCCGAGAGTAGAGGTATCCAGAGTAGCGCTGGTGAGCGCAAGAGTTTTGTCAAGGTTGCCGGTGGAGGTTACTTGACTACTTTGGGTCGTGCTAGAGCAGTCGACGTTCAGATTGCAGGGCAGTCTATGCCAGCAGACTTGGTCATCAGTCCGGTGGAACTGTATGACGTGATTTTGGGGATGGATTGGCTGTCGAGTTACAGAGTTCATCTAGATTGTTTCAGAGGCAGAGTTGTGTTTGAGCGAGATGCAGGGAGGTTGGTTTATCAGGGTGTGAGACCGACTTCAGGGAGTCTTGTGATCTCGGCTATTCAGGCTGAGCAGATGTTAGGGCGAGGTTGCGAGGCGTATTTGGCGACGATAGTGATGTCGGAGTCTAGTGGTGAGGTGGCTCTTGAGGATATTGAGGTTGTCCGAGAGTTCGAGGATGTGTTTCGGTCACTGAAGGGGTTGCCACCATCTCGGTCAGATCCCTTCACGATTGAGTTAGAGCCCGGGACAGCTCCAATATCGAAGACACCTTACAGGATGGCGCCAGCGGAGCTGGCAGAGCTGAAGAAGCAGCTAGAGGACCTTTTGAGTAAAGGGTTCATCATACCGAGTGTTTCACCGTGGGGAGCACCAGTGTTGTTTGTGAAGAAGAAGGATGGCAGTTTCCGGTTGTGCATCGATTACCGGGGACTCAACCAAGTCACAGTGAAGAACAGGTATCCACTCCCTAGGATTGATGAGTTGTTGGATCAGTTGAGGGGTGCTACCTGGTTCTCCAAGATTGACTTGGCATCGGGTTATCATCAGATCCCGATAGATGAGGCAGATGTTCGTAAGACGGCGTTCAGGACGAGGTATGGGCACTTCGAGTTTGTAGTCATGCCTTTTGGGTTGACTAATGCGCCGCCAGCGTTTATGAGATTGATGAACGACGTGTTTAGGGAGTTTTTGGACGTGTTCGTTATCATTTTTATTGATGACATCTTAGTGTATTCGAGGAGTCCAGAGGAGCATGCGACTCACTTGAGGCTTGTTTTGGAGAAGCTTCGAGAGCATAAGCTGTTTGCTAAGTTGAGCAAGTGCAGCTTTTGGCAGAGAGAGATGGGGTTTCTTGGCCATATTGTTTCTGCAGAGGGTGTGTCTGTGGATCCGGCTAAGATCGAGGCTATCAGAGATTGGCCTAGACCGAGTAGTGCTACCGAGATCAGGAGTTTTCTGGGTTTAGCAGGATACTACAGGAGGTTTGACAGGGGCTTTGCGAGTATGTCTCAGCCGATGACGAGGTTGACAGGCAAGGATGTGCCGTTTGTGTGGTCGCCTGAGTGCGAGGAGAGCTTTGGGAAGCTCAAGGAGATGTTGACTAGTACACCAGTGTTGGCATTACCCGATCAGGGGAAGCCTTATGTGGTGTATACAGATGCTTCATGTGTTGGGTTAGGTTGTGTCTTGATGCAAGAGGGGCAGAGTGATTGCTTATGTGGTGTATACAGATGCTTCTGGGCAGAGTGATTGCTTATGCTTCGAGGCAGTTGCAGGGCAGTGAGCGCAACCGCCCTACACACGATCTTGAGTTGGGAGCGGTGGTCTTTGCACTCAAGATTTGGAGGTCTTATCTTTATGGTGGTGCAGTGCAGATCTTTACAGATCACAAGAGGTTGAAGCATATCTTTACTCAGCCTTTGCTGAATGCGAGGCAGACGCGTTGGGTGGAGTTTCTGGCAGATTATAATATGGATATTGTGTATCATCCAGGCAAGGAAAATTTGGTGGCAGATGCATTGAGTCGACGGCGAGTTGATTCAGCTAGAGAGCAGGATGTGGAGACTTTGGTCAGCGAGATTAGCACATTGAGGCTTTGTGCGATTTCAGAGGAGCCTTTGGGTTTAGAGGCAGCTGATCAGGCAGACTTACTCAGTAGGATCAGAGTGGCTCAGCAGGATGATCAGGGCTTGGTTGATGCATCGCGGGCAGCTGGTTCTGAGTATGAGGTCTCGGCTAATGGGACGATATTGGTTCGTGGGCGAGTTTGTGTGCCCAAGGACGAGGAGTTGAGACGAGAGGTCTTGAGAGAGGCTCATGTGAGCAAGTTTTCGATTCATCCAGGTGCGACCAAGATGTACCGTGACCTCAAACGGTACTATCACTGGGTTGGGATGAAGAGGGATGTGGCAGATTGGGTTGCGAGGTGCAACACGTGTTCGTTGGTCAAGGCAGAGCATCAGGTTCCAGGTGGACTTTTGCAGAGCTTACCCATTCCAGAGTGGAAGTGGGACATGATCACGATGGATTTTGTGGTGGGATTACCTATCTCACGAACGTTTGATGCGATTTGGGTCATTGTGGATCGTTTGACCAAGTCCGCGCATTTCTTGGCCATCAAGAAAACAGACGGAGCTGATGTTTTGGCTAGGAAGTTTGTGCGAGAGATTGTGAGGTTGCATGGTGTACCAGCTAGTATTGTGTCGGATAGAGATCCGAGATTTGCCTCAGAGTTTTGGAGGGCATTTCAGACAGAGATGGGCACCAAGGTGCATATGAGTACAGCGTATCATCCGCAGACAGATGGGCAGTCAGAGAGGACTATCCAGACCTTGGAGGATCTGTTGAGGATGTGTGTGTTGGATTGGGGTGGCCATTGGGCTGATCATCTGTGTTTGGCGGAGTTTGCCTACAACAACAGTTTTCAGTCTAGTATCGGCATGGCTCCTTATGAGGCTTTGTATGGGAGGCCATGTAGGACACCCTTATGCTGGACCCAAGTGGGGGAGCGCAACATGTTTAGGGCTACCTTTGTTAAGGAAACGACGGAGAAGATCTGTGTTTTGAGGCTGAACATGAAGGAGGCTCAGGATAGACATAGGAGTTATGCAGATAGGCGGAGTCCAGTGGTGAGGTGGTTTTCGAGGATATTCGGGTGGTTCGAGAGTTTCCAGAGGTTTTTCAGTCGTTGACGGGGTTGCCACCTTCGCGGTCAGATCCTTTCACGATTGAGTTAGAGCCGGGGACAGCGCCGATATCCAAGACACCTTACAGGATGGCTCCAGCAGAGTTGGCAGAGCTGAAGAAGCAGCTAGAGGACCTTTTGAGCAAAGGGTTCATTCGACCGAGTGTTTCACCGTGGGGAGCACCAGTTCTGTTTGTGAAGAAGAAGGATGGGAGTTTCCGGCTGTGTATTGATTACCGGGGACTGAACCGAGTTACTGTGAAGAACAGGTACCCTCTCCCGAGGATTGACGAGTTGTTGGATCAGTTGAGGGGTGCTACTTGGTTCTCCAAGATAGATTTGGCATCGGGTTACCATCAGATCCCGATAGACGAGGCGGATATCCGCAAGACTGCTTTCAGGACACGTTATGGGCATTTCGAGTTTGTGGTTATGCCTTTTGGTTTGACGAATGCGCCTGCGGCATTCATGAGGTTGATGAACGACGTATTCAGGGAGTATTTGGATGTGTTTGTCATCATCTTCATCGACGACATTTTGGTTTATTCGAGGAGTCCTGAGGAGCATGAGACTCATTTGAGGTTGGTTCTAGAGAAGCTTCGAGAGCAGAAGCTGTATGCTAAGTTGAGCAAGTGCAGTTTCTGGCAGCGAGAAATGGGTTTTCTCGGACATATTTTTTCTGCGGAGGGTGTGTCAGTAGATCCGGCGAAGATAGAGGCCATCAGAGATTGGCCTAGACCTAGTAGCGCTACCGAGATGAGGAGCTTTCTTAGGTTAGCAGGCTATTACAGGAGATTCGTCAGGGGCTTTGCGAGTATGGCGCAGCCGATGACACAGTTGACTAGGAAGGATGTTCCTTTTGTGTGGACGCCTGAGTGTGAGGAGAGCTTTGAGAAGCTCAAGGAGTATTTGACTAGTACACCTGTCTTGGCGTTACCCGAGCCAGGGAAGCCTTATGCAGTGTACACTGATGCTTCAGGTATTGGTCTGGGTTGTGTGCTGATGCAGGAGGGCAGAGTTATTGCTTACGCTTCGAGACAGTGGCAGGGGAGCGAGCGTAACCGTCCTACCCATGATCTGGAGTTGGGAGCGGTGGTCTTTGCGCTTAAGATCTGGAGGTTTTATTTGTATGGTGGTTCAGTTCAGATCTTCACTGACCACAAGAGTCTTAAGCACATTTTTACTCAGCCGATGCTGAATGCGAGACAGACGCGCTGGGTTGAGTTCTTAGCGGATTATGACTTGGAGATTATCTATCATCCGGGCAAGGCTAACCTAGTGGTAGATGCTTTGAGTCGACGGAGGTGTGATTCGGCTTTAGAGCAGGATGTTGAGGCGTTGGTAGGCGAGATTAGCACTTTGCGCCTTTGTGCTATTTCTCAGGAGCCTTTGGGCTTAGAGGCAGTTGATCAGGCAGATTTGTTGAGCCGGATCAGGGTGGCGCAGCAGAGTGATCAGAGTTTGATTGATGCGTCACATGTGCCGAGTTCCGAGTATCAGGTTGCTGAGAACGGGACTATTCTGGTTCGTGGTCGGGTTTGTGTACCCAAGGTTGATGAGTTGAGACAGCAGATTCTGAGAGAGGCTCATTCGAGCAAGTTCTCGATTCATCCAGGAGCGACCAAGATGTACCGTTATCTCAAGAGGTACTTCCATTGGGTTGGGATGAAGAGAGATGTGGCTGATTGGGTTGCGAGGTGCAACACTTGTTCCTTAGTGAAGGCTGAGCATCAGGTTCCAGGTGGTCTATTACAGAGTTTACCCATTCCAGAGTGGAAGTGGGACATGATTACGATGGATTTCGTGGTTGGGTTACCTATTTCGAGGACACATGATGCTATTTGGGTTATCGTGGATCGGTTGACTAAGTCAGCACATTTCTTGGCCATCAAGAAAATAGATGGAGCAGCTGTTTTGGCTAGGAAGTTTGTGCGTGAGATTGTGAGGCTGCATGGTGTGCCAGCCAGTATAGTGTCAGACCGAGATCCGAGATTTGCCTCAGAGTTTTGGAGGGCATTTCAGGCTGAGATGGGCACTAAGGTGCATATGAGTACGGCATATCATCCACAGACAGATGGGCAGTCAGAGAGGACGATTCAGACTTTAGAGGATCTGTTGAGGATGTGTGTGCTAGATTGGGGTGGTCATTGGGCAGATCATTTGAGCTTGGTTGAGTTTGCTTACAACAACAGCTTCCAGGCGAGTATTGGCATGGCTCCTTTTGAGGCTTTGTATGAGAGGCCATGTAGGACACCCTTATGCTGGACCCAAGTGGGGGAGCGCAGCATTTATGGAGCTACTTATGTTCAGGAGACGACTGAGAAGGTTCGTGTTGTGCGACTGAACATGAAGGAAGCTCAGGATAGACAGAAGAGTTACGCAGATAGACGCAGACGAGAGCTTGAGTTTCAGTTTGGAGATAGAGTGTATCTCAAGATGGCGATGTTGAGGGGTCCTAACAGATCCATCGCAGAGAACAAGCTGAGTCCGCGTTTCATGGGTCCGTTTCCAGTTGTGGAGCGAGTGGGGCCGTTGGCGTACAGGTTGGAGTTACCTCCGATTATGAGAGCCTTTCACAAGGTGTTTCATGTGTCGATGCTGAGGAAGTGTCTTCATCCTTCTGAGGAGATAGTGGCTCAGATTCCAGAGGATCTTCAGCCAGATTTGACAGTTCCGGCAGTGCCTGTGAGGATTCTTGAGAGGAGGGTCAAGGTTCTGCGGAACAAGAGGATACCGTTATTGAGAGTTTTGTGGGCTTGTGGCGGTATTGAGGAGGAGACTTGGGAGCCAGAGGCAAAGATGAAGTTGAAGTTCAGGAAGTGGTTCGACAAGCAGAGTGTGGAGTGAGCTTCTTTCGTCTTTGTGGCTTTGTTTTTGGTTTAGCTTGCGAGCTTTTGTTGTTGTTGTTTTAGTTTACGTTGTAAGACATACATTTTTTGAGATTTATGAGATGGAGTTTTGCCTCATTATCTTTGTTATTTAATGTTGTCTTGGATGTTACACTTGTTGACCGGTTGGGTCGTGAGACGTTTCAATCTTTTTGCTACAAGCGTTTTAAGAATTTTTCTCTAAGGGCTGCGGTCCTGAATAACTCATTACGTTTTGGAGACTTTGGTTCTCTGGCAGACTTACCTGAGTGTCCTGGCTTCAGTGTGAGTAGTTTATCCGAGTGTCGTGGCTTCGGTATGAGCTTTGGCTGGCCCATCTGGGAGGCCGTGGCCCCAGTTTGGGTAGTTGCAGACTTGTTTGGGAGGCCGTGGCCCCAATACAAGTGGTTTGATTGAGACTCATTTGGGAGGCCGTGGCCCCAAATTGAGTGTTTGGATAATGAGTTAAGATAAAAATGTCTTGGAACGTGCGTAGGCATAAGATTGAGTGTGAGTCTCGGGGATCAGTTGAGGATCTCCAGTGTTGTGACCTTGCGAGGTCGGATTGTTGGTCTTGCGAGACGTGTTTTGAGTTAGGATTCGAGGACGAATCCTAAAACAACCAAGCCTTTTTTTTTATAATTAATTAGCCCAGATTAATATTCCCATAAATATTAATCCTCAACAGCTAATTCAACAACACAATGCGGAAGAAACCAATATTATTAAATCATAAAATAATTGTTCAACAAATAACCAATAAAACCAATAAACCAATAAGCAACCTAAACACCAGGTATGCTACATTATTGAAAATAAACTAACACCCTAAACATCACGAATTCCTGGTCAGCCACAACAATAAAGCCAAGATTAAATTCCTAATCTCATCATCCTCTTCTCTCGGTCTCTTTCCGCGGAAGAACATTGCTGTTACCTGCATCACATTGGAATAGAGATGCGTAAGTATTATCATAAATACTTAGTGAGTGGATCATCCTGCCTACAGGCCAATTACGTCAAACAATAGACAATACATCACAATAAACAACAACCATGACAATGCAACAACAATAACATCCACTACCTGTCAGGAAACGTGGGTTTCCTGACACCCAGGTCGGTGTCGACCGACACCTCTATGGTGTCGATCGACGCCAGCCTTCCGAGTGTCGCTCGACACCGGCTCGACGCCCAGAAACCAGAAGCTACAAAAATCGCAATCCACATTCACAAACTCATAATCAAGGGTTTTCAACGCCCCAAACCAATCCAAAACACGATTTCCACTATAAACAACTCAAGAACACAACCAAAACTCGAAATCAAACAATCTCTATTGATCAACGGGCCTACAGTCACGCACTCACCTTAGAAACGGATTGAAACAACAGAAAGGGGATAGAAACAACGAAGAACAGCCACGGATCGAAACTCCAACTCCAAAATCACCCAGAAATCACCCTTTTTCACTCTGAAAACTCTCTGCCTTGAAAAGTGAGCTTTCTCACGCGGCTGGGGTGTTTTAATCGAGACTTAGGGTTTTCCAAACCCTTAACCAGCCAAAACCAGCCGACTTAAATCAAACCGGTCGATTTCTCAATAACCGGTGTCGATCGACACCCTTCCTTGGTGTCGGTCGACACCCATCGACCAAAACCAACCCAACTCAATTCGATCGACTTAAACCGGAAATCAACCATGATAACCGGTGTCGATCGATACTAGTCGTTCAGAAGGATTTAGCACACTTTCTTCGCGATGCTTGAATCTTAGACCGACTGCACAACAATCAAACAAGAACATGCACAGCCAATCCTCAATTCACACCTCTAAGAACATGTGCCAACTACTCCCGAACCCCTAGCATCGTCCAACACCACTTCCAAAACAACTTTCTGGTTCGCGGATGTTACAAATCCAGTTTAGTGGGGGAGAGTTGTAACATCCGTAAACCAAGAAGTGGAGTTTTTGCCTGGTGTCGATCGACACCGGCCAAATCGCAAATTCTCGGTTTGTTTCTATTTTGTTCGGTTCGCGTCGGTTAAGGGTGGAAACCCTAAGAAACGAAATAAAAAGGCTTTTGTCGTCGAGTGGTTGTCACTTTTTGGAGGCAGAAAGTTTAGGAGATTTTGGAGTGTTCTTGAGCGATTTTGGAGCTTTTGGTGGTGTCTGATTGCTGTTCTTCCCTGTTCATCTCCCTTTCTCCCTTTCAATCCAAATCCAAGGTGAGTGCGTGACTGTGGGCTCGGGATTTCCGGATTTAGGTTGCTAGATGAATGAATAGATGAGTTTCTGTTGTTTTTCGTGATGTGTATGTGTTGATTGTGGTGTTGAATCGTGTTGGATTGATGATTGTGATAATTTGGCGTTTTCTGTGTGTTTCATTGCTTCTGGTGTCGTCCTGTCGAGCGGGTGTCGATCGACACCAAGCTGGTGTCGGTCGACACCAATGTTGGTTCAGGATGGTTAACCGGTTTGAGCGAATTAAATTGGTTATTGAATTAAAATTGAATTAAAATGGTTTAATCCGGTCTAATGTATTTAATTGGTTTTGATGGTTAATTGGTTTGATTTAATTAATTATTTTTGGATTAATAATTAATTAAGATTATTATTTAATTATGAAAATTATTTAATAATTATTTGGAATTATTTTAATGGTGGAAAAATATTTAATAATTGTAGAAATTATTTAAAAGACTTTAATTATCTGGAAATTGCGTAATTGGCCCGTGGGCAAAGTGATCGCTTCACTAAGTATTTATGATAATACTTACGCATCTCCTTTCCTGTGATGCAGGTGGTAGAAATGTCTAAACGCGGAATCAAGGCCGAAGAAGAGGATGATAGGATTTATGTTTTATTTCTTTTGCTTAAGTTGTTAGAATTATTTGATATTTGATTTATTTGATTTATTGATTATTGACTTCATTGTTGAATTGGTTGATTTATTTATTTAAAGATTTTTAAGACTTCCGCTAGAATTGTTTAAGTATAAAAAAAAAAAAAAAAAAGTGTTGGTTGTTTCAGAGATAGAGTGTATCTTAAGATGGCTATGTTGAGGGGCCCTAACAGGTCCATAGCAGAGAACAAGCTCAGTCCGCGGTTTATGGGTCCGTTCCCGGTTGTGGAGCGAGTTGGACCAGTGGCTTATCCGTTGGAGCTGCCACCGATTATGAGCGTCTTTCACAAGGTGTTTCATGTGTCTATGTTGCGGAGGTGTATGCATCCTTCAGAGGAGTTGGTGGCTGAGATCCCAGAGGATCTTCAGCCAGATATGACAGTTCCGGCGGTTCCTGTGAGGATTCTCGAGAGGGGAGTCAAGGTTCTGCGGAACAAGAGAGTGCCATTGTTGAGAGTCTTGTGGGACTGTAGTGGCACTGAGGAGGAGACTTGGGAGCCAGAGGCAAAGATGAAGCTGAAGTTCAGGAAGTGGTTCGACAAGCAGATGATCGAGTGAGCTTCTTCGCCTTTGTGGTTCTAGTGTGATAGCGTGGTGCTATGTTTTGTTATTGTTGTTGGCTTATGTATTTTCGTTTTTGGTGTTGTAACGATATACATTTTTGAGTTATATGAGATGGTGTTTTCCTCATTTTTGGTTTTGTGGTTTCGATGTTACAAGTGTGTTGACCAGTGGGTCGTGAGACAATCTTTCCATCTATGTCGTAAACATTCTCGAATTTTTACTCTAAGGGCGTGGTGTCCCTGAATAACTCATTGCCAAGAGATAGTGTTCTCTGTTAGACTTGTACGAGAGGGTCGCTACCTCAAGTATAAGTGATATGATTACTTACTAGTGGCTAGTGTGTTGCGTAGTAAGTAACGATAGGATAGTGTTCCTCTTGAGGAGATAGTGTTCTCCGGCAGAGTTGAGTTAAGAGTAAAGATGTTTGGAAATGTATGTATGGCATAGAAATAGATGTGAGTCTCGGGGATCAAGTGAGGATCTCGTGTATTTGGCCAAGTGGGCCGGATTGTGTCGTCTGTGGTAGACGAGTTGGACGTCTGTGGTAGACGAGTGTGTCGTCTGTGGTGGACGAGTTGCGTCTGTGGTAGACGTGTTGTGTTGGGATTCGAGGACGAATCCAGTTTAGTGGGGGAGAATTGTAACATCCGTAAACCAATCTATCGCTTTTGGGAAGCGGTGTCGATCGACACCAGGGGTAGTGTCGGTCGACACCAGGGGTAGTGTCGGTCGACACCAAAGGTTAAAATCGATTTCGGTTCGATTTGAGTGGTCCGGTTATCGCCGGTTAAGTGGGAAAAACCCTTGTGTCGCGTTATAAAGTGGTGGCCGCGTGGGTTTTGTCGTTTTTGGAGAAAACAAAGAGAAAAATGAGGCTGAAAGCTTTTGGGGAGATTCTGGAGCTTTGTGGTTGATCTGTGATGGGTTTGTGTTGTTTTTCATCTCCTTCTTCCTCCAAATCCTTTGTCAAGGTGAGTGCATGACCGTAAGCTCGCATATAAGAGGATTTGTGAATTGTGGATCATGATTTGGTGGAGTTATGTTGTTTTTCGTGTTGTTTATGTGATAATCGCGGGTTGAATCGCGTGTGGTGTGATGATTTCGTGATTTGGGTGTTTATGTGTTGAAAATCGAAGTTGGCGTCGATCGACACCAAGCCGGACACCAGGCACGCACATAGACGTGTTATCTATTACTCAAATAGAGTATTGAAGGATTGCAATATTTTTTTGCTAGCAAAAGTTATTATATTTGTAATATTTTGTTTCCATGCATTGACATTGACAATAACAATTGCGTGTCTCAGTTTTTAACATGTCTTTTTTGACAGTCCTATAGTGAGAAGATGGAGTAGTTATATCTTCTTGAAGTAATTTCTCTTTTTGACAGTCCTATAGTGAGAAGATGGAGTAATTATATATTTTTGAAGTAATTTTCTCTTTTTGACGTCTTATCTCTTATATTCCCGCGTATGTTAATGTATTTATTAATTTGTTCTGATTCAATGCTTTTACTGAATAAGAAACCTTGTTTAATATTTTTTGGCTGATATGTCTAGATTTATTTATTTGCTTTCTAATTCTGTAAAAGTTTTCTGTTTCTTCATGTGAACAGAAAACAAATGTATACAGATTCCTTTTCCAATTTTAATGCTAAAATTGTGGTGTCCCCTGTTATTTTTAAGCTAGACTGTTATGAAATATTATGAAATATTGAGTAATTTAACAAAATAAATCTTGGGTTATTGGTGTGTTCACACGGATTCACGCGGACACCACGCAGGCGCATAGACGTGTTATTTGTTACTCAAATAGAGTATTGAAGGATTGCAGATTTTGCAATATTTTTTGTCTCGCAAAAACTAGTATATTTGTAATATTTTGTTTCCCATACATTGCAATAACAATTGCGTGTCTCAATTTTTAACATGTCTTTTTGACAGTCCTTTAGAATATAAATTTTTAAAAGTTTGTTTGAGATATGTAGCCTACTTTCCAAAAGTATTTGAAGTAATTTTCTCTTTAATCTGCAGGCAGAAGATGGAGAATTATATTCCCCCGTATGTCAATGTATTTATTAATTTGTTCTCATTCAGTGCGTTTACTAAATTAGTAACTGTGTTGGCTAATAGGTCCAGATTTTAATTTATTTGCTTTCCAATTTCATAAAAGGTTTCTGTTTCTTCATGTGAAGAAGTGGTTTTCCCTGTTATTTTTAAGCTAAACTGATATTTATAGTACGAAATATTGAGTAATTTAACAAAATAATGGGTAATTATGCATTTGGGAACATGAAATCGTAATTAGTGTGCAATATAAATAAATTTAAAATTTGATTCAAATTCATATATATATATGTTTGTGTCTTTAGATGAATAGAGAGTCTTGTTCGATACATATGTCGTCACTATTACTAAGCTTGTTTAATTTTTAATCTTGCATAAATAAGGTAATTGCTCTTCTAATGAAGCAATGGTTCCTTCGTCTTGTAGTTGAGTCTTTGTACGGAAGACGAGTTGTTTTGGAGATAAGGCACAACGTATTTCATAACATCGGGATTTTCCATGTCGTCGTGTCCACCAGGTACACTCACAAACTTCACTTTGCCAGCATCGTCCAACGTTTTCAGACCAATCCAGTCCTCTGTATAGAGCTGTGTCTGGTTAGCAGAGAGAACTGGTTCATTTTCAGCTGCACCATCCCGGTAAAACCCGAACCAAGATGATTCTTTTGGAACAATAACCTTGTCGTCCTCAAACTGTAAATAAAAACAGTTATCATCATGAGAGAATTCATTCACTCGATGAAAATTGAAATGAAAGAGGACGGTTTTGTGGAAAATACGAACCATGACAAGAACTAAGTTGTCTAAGCTCGCGAAACGGTCTTTGTAAGTTTCGTTTCTTTGGTTTGGTATCTCATTGTTAAGCTTCGGTAGATACTTAGAACCTTTCACGTACTCTGCGATATCCTGTGAAACCAAAAGTAAAGATTCTGTTAAATTCTAGATCAGATATGGTTCTATTTTTTCAACTAGATATATGGTGAGTCTGAGTAGACCATACAGTAGGGTTTTTGACGTAACCACTAGGAGCTAAATGATCCTGCATAATCATAAAAGATATTAACTAATCACTGACTAATGATTACAATCCTGATAGTGAGAGAGGTTGAGAGAGATACTTGAACGAATTCAGAATAGACCGCCTGCTGAAGCAGTTTATCTACGACGTCACACAAGTCACCATTCTTTACCCAAAAACCCAAAAAAAAACAGAGAAAGACATTGTTATTACTATGATTGATTGATTACAATAAAATGATTATAAAAGATAAGAGATTTTAAAAATGCTTACACCAAAAACACCACAAAAAGGAACAGAGGAGATTCCAGCATGAGGGCCTGCTAAAGATATGTAGTTGTAAACCTTAGGCCCGTCATCGCAGAACTCGATCAGCCCTCGTGCAACTAGATTCCCCTGTTGTTCCATCATTCATCAAAAGATAAAAGGGTAAAGATATATATATATAAAATAAAAAAAAACTGTTTTTCTATCTGTTTTTCTTTTCATGAAAGTATCAAGAAACCTGAGATCTTGCAACTATGTTGTATCCTTCACGCAACACGTCCATTTGCTTCACCTTTTCACACACTATTTCGACTTGTTCAGTAAGTGGCTTTAACCATGAATCGATTATTCCGTTTCCAATTTCTCTGGATTCATAAAGAAAAACAAGAGTTGTACTATCAAACAAAATACATCATCATGGTCAGCCACTATAGACGTCTTAAATACGAAAAGTTCTCAACTTACAAGCAAAAGCCTTGAGAGCCAGAGTGGTCAGTGAGAAACCGTGTGAAGTCAGAGTTTGTTTCATCAGAACATTCAGCTGAAATTCCATGAAGCATTACGAAAGGAACTGAGATAGAAACATGAATCAAGGCTAAGAATGCAACAGCCACCGCAAAACCAAACTGCTTCTTCCCCATAGAGAAAGGCGAGAAGTAGTAATGGCGTTTAGGTTTTGGTATGTTTCTTTAACAAGTTCTGAGATGGGAATTTCCTTTATATAGAGGAAATAGAAAGAGTGTGGTTGCAGCCAAGCAATCATCAAAGAGGTGCATTTATGAATAAAAATGGACGATGCTGATATGATTTAAATCTTCCATATGAAATGGACGGAGATGATTGATTGATATCTTCGATTCTAACACTCTTCTAAGTTCTTCATCGTCTTTTCTTGCTGCCTCTTTTAGTATGTGTAAATGTATATTTATAATATTAATATACAAATAACTAAATATATACTAGGCTCACCCCATTTCTGGTCGTATTAGAATTGCAGCCAAGCAATGATTAAGGAAATGCATTTATGAATAAAAATGGACGATGCTGATATGATTTAAATCTTCCATATGAAATGGACGGAGATGATTGATTGATATCTTCGATTCTAAGCTGACAATCACAAGCAAATATAGTACCATGAAACAAACACAAACCAGCCGAGTAGTGCTTTGATGGAATTTTACTAAATAACAAACTTGTAAAAACTAAACAGATGTGTGATTATATGCCAATGTTGCCATCAGATAAATAACAAAACCAATCAAACGGCAGAAACAGTGAGTAAAAAGAAGTACCTTCACAAAAAGAGAATCGATAAGCAAATGAGAGGTAACACTTGGAGCAGATTTCAACCATCCACCATACATTTCCTTTGATGCCCAGCCAGCGATTACATCACTCATACGATACTGTGTTCTTAGCTTCGCCGTAAGAAGTCCATCCTGCAAAGACTGACCAGCTTCAAAATCGAAACCAATACAAACAAGCAAATAGAAGGCAAGTTTACTTTTTATGAAAGCAAGAGTGAGAAGTGGTTATCATCAGCCTTACGTAAAGTTTAATCAAAATTATAAAGTAAGCATCCGAACTTTTTTTCTCAATTTCCTCTGGCCAAGTGGAGAGTGCCACGTGTTCATTAAGCACAGGCGCTCGCTTAAAACGCTTAGTACGCATCCGAACTTTGTTTTTTAAATAGTTATGGAAAACTTTAACACAGCCCTCCTCGCTACACAATTATGGCGACTTCTCATATACCCAGAATCCTTGCTAGCCAGAGTGCTAAAAGGTAGATACTATGGCTTCTCCAATCTTCTTGAAGTAGATGACTCAAATTCCCCATCTTTTGGGTGGCGCAGTATAATCTCTGCCAAGGGACTGCTGAAAGCTGGATTAAGACGTACTATCGGATCGGGATACGAAACCAGAGATGGATCCCCTCCACACCAGCCCGTCCGGCAAAATCAGCCACCCCATATAGAAACCCGGATCTATTCGTTAACCAATTGATAAACTACAACACCAAGAAATGGAACCTGGAACGAATAGAACAGACCATAGATGCCGCTGATGTCCCGCTCATTTTGGCAATGAAACCCTGTGCGAGATATAAACAAGATGGATATTCATGGAGCTACACGAAGTCTGGTCATTATTCAGTTCGCTCGGGATACTTACTAGCTAATGAGCTAAAAGAATTGATGGCCACACAAATGGTGCTTGAACCTAGCATCACGCCTCTAAAGAAGGAGATATGGAAACTGAAATCAACTAGGAAAATTAAACATTTTCTATGGCAATCAGTCTCAGGATGTGTGGCCACTGCTGATAATCTCGTAGATCGACATTGTGGAACGGACAGATCATGCTCTCGTTGTGGTGCGGAAGTCGAGAACATAAACCACATTCTGTTTGAATGTCCACCATCTTTACAAACGTGGGCTATGTCGAACATTTCCTCCCCTCCGGGCATATTCCCGAGTAAGTCGATATATAGCAATTTTGACTTCCTCATATGGAGAGCAAAAAAAGAAGGAACCCCATTAGAGCATCTGAAACCATTCCCATGGATTTGTTGGTTCTTATGGAAGGCAAGAAACGAAAAAGCATTCAGCGGGAACGATACATCTCCACAGGACGTTTTAAACATGGCGTGCAATATTGAAGCAAAAAGCTGGGAAGTTGCAAACATCATCACAGAGACCATTGACGAGGAATTTATAACTGAGGCCGAGGTTGAACAAGTAAGTTTAAACCCAAACACTATGGTCTGTCAAGTTTAAACCCAAACACTAAGTAAGTTTGGAAATCTATTAAATCAGTTTTCCTACTTATGGTTGATCATTATTTGGATACTTTTTTTATAATAGGTTTTTGAACTATTAACCCAAAATATATTTGATGTGGGACTTTAAACAATTTTTGAGATTTGCTTCATTTTTAAAAATTCAAACCATAACATATGCAGAAAAAACTAATTTTGTTTTATTAGATATTTTGATGTGATGGTATAGTTTATCTTTGAAAAATAAAGTTAAACAAAAATGATAGGAGAATAAATTGATTTTTAAACAATTAATATAAATTGAAATAAAATCTTCCATATTTTACTGATTGATTGACTATATAAATTGAAATAAAATCTTCCATATTTTATTGATTGATTGACTTATAAATACATTTCAAATTATTTACTATTTTCGTCACTACCAAATCAGTAAATAGAAAGAAAAATTTTTTAATTAATAATTATTTTTCTGATTAAATCAATAATAAATATTTCATTCTCTAACCAAATATGAATGACATAACATGTAATTAGTCTAGTAATGTTTATCTTAATAAAATTAACTTTGAAAATGAACCTAGTGATGACACATCAATATGATATTTCTGTTAATAACACATGAGACAAAGGTTTATTTTATAGTGTTTTCTCTTTTAATATATTAGGAATCACAATATATACCTCAAATTATGTTTTCCCATAAACTATATTTATCAAAGGTGGAAAATAAATTTGCATAACAAGTTAAAACAAAACCATTAATCATTTATGTTTATTTCAATTAGTCTCTTTCGATGGATTTTTTATTTCCGATGCCCAGCACATATAAAGACATTGAGAAAGTTGCTGATTCTGAAATGTTTCTAAAACGGAGTAACAAATTCATATGTTATCCGTCTCATTGTATTGATGTCAATAATATAGGGAATACTAATTCAAATCTGTGAGACTGTGATCACATGAAAAAACAACAGCAATCACATTTAATTAAATTTATATAGTGTTGGATATTAAATGATATTTAATCAGATGAAATTATGATAAATGATATTAATTATTTATTGCTTTGAATTCTGCAAATGACATTGATAAAATGATATAAAATCAAATAGAAGTTGAAAAATCAAACGACTCGAACTTCATATATCAAATATAAAATTCCAGAACTAAAGTTCTCTGCTACTTATTTTTTTCCCGTATCAAAGCCGAAGTTTTATATATGTTCCTTACGATATTGATATGTGCAATTTCCATTGCCTGAAAATAAAATAGAAATAAAAAAATATTAATTGAAAAGTGACCGAAAGAAAGACAATTGTTTAAAGAGACAACAAAAAAAACAACAAACTTACTAGGATCAGTTACGGCAATGATACCAGTACCATTGAAATTGCAATCTTGATAGTGTCTTCCATGAGCTTGATAATAAAGATTCATGACGACAGATGCATAATTAAAAAAGCTAAACTCATCCGACGAATAACATGAACCTCCTTTCCGTATAATATTACAATCGATTTTGGGACATATAATATATATGTTATACATAAGTTTGCTAAAATCTGTCCCAGGTTTCGCCACACACCAACTTTTTTGGCTCTGCAACAAAGATAATAAATGTCTGTCTATAAGATTGCTTTTTGTTTAATTTTTAATTTTTAGTTTTACTATTTAGTAAACTTAAACATGTACCTGTGCGTTGACACTCATGAAATTACCTTTGGCTAAAAAAGAAAAAACAAACTAAGATTGTTACAGAAAATTTTTAAAATTATACAATCAATTTTAACCTTCCAAATTATATATTATCACAATAATTTTTACTGAAAAATTATATTAGTTCAAATAATTAATTGTGGTTAGGTTACCTGACAAAAGATATAAGAAAATGATGAAACAAAGGCATAGTTGTGCTTTAGCCATATTTGATTTTGGTTGATGGCTGAAACCTTTGTTTTAGCTTTGTTAGAAACAGCTGCTAAATAGTTGTAAAAAAAAAGTTGTTGGAATAGTAGAGAGAAAAGAGAATTGGTGTATTATTCTATCAGTAACAAATCATTTATATAGGAATACAATGTAGGGTTTCTTTGGAGAAAAAGTTGTACCCTTTTAGATATTGGCCGACAATGGACATCCATACAACTAATTAAATATTAATAAATATTTTATTAAATTAGTTGTATTATATTGAAAAAGTTAAAGGTAAGTATTTGTATAGATTATCTTACTATACAAAACTTATATTTACACCTAGAAAAAATCAACTAGAAAAAAAAATATGCTAAAAAAAATATTCCAAAAAATATTTTAGGAAATTATATTTATGTGTTTCTAAATAATAAATAACTACAAATATATGAAAAATTAGAAGGAATCAATAATAATTTAATGATGAAGAATTTAAATAAATAAATAAATAAATATTTAGAATTTTCTTTTCAATGTTTTTCATTTATCTTATTATATAACATGGTCGTGACACGTATGATTTTTATTACTCACAGGATCACAACATGTGTTTTTTTTTTAATTTTGGAAATATTAAGATCGTCACATGTGTCATGGAATAAGAAAAAAAATTTATATATATAAGAACAACAAAAAATCAGAAAAACAAACAACAATTAAAAAGAAAAAATGTTACATCCATTAAAAAAAGGAAAAAAAACATATTCTCATTACAAAAAGGAAAAAAAAACAAAAATCAGAAAAATAGGAAACAAATAATTAAATTTATTTTGTTACATCCATTAAAAAGGGAAAAAAACATATTCCCATTACTAAAATAGGAAACAAATCAATATATAATAAATAATAGCCTTCATGATTTAATTGTATGATTCTATCTTTTGTTTAAATTTTCTTTCTCATTAAAAAATTAAAAATCATGTCTTTGAAAGTTCAAGATATCAATAAAGAATATTTAACTCTAGATTAGTTGAATCAAAATCAAAATTATTGTCGTAACATGTGTCTAATATTTGATCAGGTGATGACATGTGTTAACACACGAAAATTGGAAAAATGTAATAACAAAAAAAAGAAAACTAACAAAATAATTGTAAAACAACTAACTAATAATGAAAAGGAAAATTTATAATGGCCCGAGGCAAAAAAATTGAAAAAGAAACAATATAAAGAGAAAACTAACTAAATGATTATCATATAACTAACTAATAGTATTAAAAAGAATTTTATAATAGACCGATATTCTAATTGTAAATAGTTCAGTTATCAATTTTTTTTTAGGTAAACCAATGTTAAAAAAAAAAGATTTCATCAACTGAATTGAAATCTTTTGAATGGAATAATCGAAGTTTCACGAATTATTTAGTCGATCAGATTTAGACAAGTGTAAGTCTCTTTCTAAAATAAATAAAATAAAAAATAAACAAATTAATTCATTATTCATATTATGAATTCAAAAAAAATGACAATTATAATTAAAATGTAAAAAGATTACAAATCTTATTTTATTTAAAGAGTTGTTATCGGGTTTTTAATATTATTCTACTTACTTTAAAAAGTGATCATATATTGTTTAACATTTTTCTGTGATTTATTTCAAAAATCTTAAAATAAACACGTATTTACGCGGGGCCTAATCTAGTTATTAATACTTTTTGTTTTATTTTCTGGGTAATTAGGCTAAGGACTATATTGAATGAAAAGATTATAGCCATAGTTAAAGCAAAATATAATAATAACCAAAGGCAATATTTTCATATGAAGTTACTTTAGAATGAGAAAAAAAGATTATTGTTCTACATATAAACACACATATAACAGAATAACAACTCTTATAATTACTGTAACATCCGTAAACCGAAAAGTACTGTTTTGGGAGTGGTGTCGAGCGACACTAAGTGATCAGGTGTTGTTTGTATATGTTATGCAAGGTATTAATTTATGGGTTGGTTGTACATGTTCTTGTTTGATTGTTGTGCGGTCGGTTTAGAGGTTAAGTCGTCCTTGTGTTAATATTTGTAAAACCAGCGCCTGGTTAGTTGGTGTCGAGCGACACTAGGAGGGTGTCGGTCGACATCGGTTAGCGAAATTGATTGCGGTTTAATTCGATTTTTGCTCGGTTCAGTGGGTCGACACCGGTTATGGTGAAATCGAGCTGGTTCGATTTAAGTTGCCGGTTTGGACCGGTTTAGGGGTGAAAACCCTATTTCTCGAGATAAAAGAGGTGTAGCCGTATTTTGAGCATAGTTTTCGAGGTGAAAAAGTTTCAGAGAAGAAAAAAGGCGAATTGGGAGATTTCTGGAGTTTTGTGATCGGATTACTATTCATCAAGATACTGTTCATCGCGATACTATTCATCCATACTGTTCATCGCAATACTGTTCATCATGGTACTGTTCATCGCGATACTGTTCACCGGAGCACTGTTCATCATCTCTCTTTTTCCCCCTTTCAACCCTTGTCAAGGTGAGTGTATGACCGTAGGCTCGCAAATAATGA
Source organism: Erythrophleum ivorense (assembly GCA_026724425.1). Taxonomy (NCBI): domain Eukaryota; kingdom Viridiplantae; phylum Streptophyta; class Magnoliopsida; order Fabales; family Fabaceae; genus Erythrophleum; species Erythrophleum ivorense. The sequence continues at coordinate 3,010,427 of JAIUCV010000084.1, forward strand.
GATTTGTGAAAGTGGATTGTTGAATGGTTGAGTTTATGTGATTTTCGTGATTGTTTATGTGTTAAGTGTGTCTTAGATCGAGTTTTTTGTTGTGATTATGTGATTTGGGTGTTTTGTGTTTGAAATTGATCGAACTGTAGATCTCCAGGATCGGTGTCGAACGATACAAATCGTGTGTCGGTCGACACCAACCGAGCGAGTGTCGAACGACACAAAGCTTGTGTCGGTCGACACCAACCGAGCGAGTGTCGAACGACACAAAGCTTGTGTCAGTCGACACTGGCCGGTTAAATCTGGTTATGTGGCGAATTGATTTAATCAATTGGAATAAGTGGTTTAATCTGGTTAATTCGGTTCAATTGGAATTAAATGGTTTAATTCGTATTTAATTAATAAATGGTGGAGTTAATTAATTAAATAGTTTAAAAATAATTATTGTAATTATTTTAATTGTGAAAAATTTATTATTTAATTATAAAAAATATTTAATAATTAAAAGAATTATTTTGATAATTATGGAAATTATTATTAATGTTTAAATGTTTGAAAAATTGCGTAATTGGCCTGTAGGCGGGGTGATTGCCTCACTAAGTATTTATGAAATACTTACGCATCTCTTATAACCATGTGATGTAGGTAAAAAGAAAGTGTGACTGTGGAATGTGGCCGATGGATGAAGAGGATGATAGGATGTTGGTGTTGTTTATTCTTATGTGGCTAGCAAACCATTTTTAGGTTACTAGATTTACTATGGCAAACCCGATGTTTAAATTGATAGTATTTTATTATTTTGTAATTCGTATTTGGTTTTTTGATTTAATACTTATTTACTAATTTATTTAATTGAGTTTTTCCGCATTTGATTAAAAAAAAAAAAAAAACTTGGTTGTTTTAATTACCATAATTTTATTCACTCTCTATCAGCAAAATTATAAATCGTAAATTCAAAAGCTTCATCCCACACACACACAAAATAAGTTGGAAAGTGAAAAGATAAATTCTACAAGTTGAAGATGGAGATAAATATTCCTGCGTTTGTTGATGTGTTTATTAATTTGTTCTCCTACTTTCAATGGTTTTACTGAATTTGAAACCGTGTTTAATATTTTTTGGCTAAAAGTCCAGATTTTAATTTATTTTCTTTCTAATTCCATTAAAATTTTATGTTTCTTCATGTGAACAGGAAACAGACGTATACAGATTCCTTTTCCAATTTTAATGCTAAATTGTGGTTTTCCCTGTTATCTGTAAGCTAAACTGTTATTTATATTATATTACATTGAGTAATTTAACAAAATAATATTGGGTAATAATTATGAATTTTGGAACATGAAATGCTAATCAGTATGCAACATGTATGTTCAAGAAAACCCAAATTTATTTTTCAAGAAAATAATTCAAAAATATTAAATTTATACTTACAAAACCAACTTCTGATATACACTCGGCTCTTTTACACGGTTTCTGCAAACACAGCTTGGGAAGCTAATTAAGCTTGCGAAATTGATGCTTGATAACAAAATGAGATTAAAATCTTGTCATGCTGAGAAAATCATTGAAGATTTGAATGAAATTGGTGATGAATAAATCATGTGTCGTCTCACTACTTTTTGTTTATTTTCTTTATTTGAATAGAGATAGTCTTGTTAGATACATTTGTCGTCACTAAGCTTGTTTACTCTTGCATAAATAAGGTAAATTGCTCTTCTAATGAAGCAATGGTTCCTTCGTTTTGTAGTTGAGTCTTTGTACGGAAGACGAGTTGTTTTGGAGATAAGGCACAACGTATTTCATAACATCGGGATTTGCCATGTCGTCGTGTCCACCAGGTACACTCACAAACTTCACTTTGCCAGCATCATCCAACGTTTTCAGACCGATCCAGTCCTCTGTATAGAGCTGTGTCTGGCTAGCAGAGAGAACAGGTTCCTCTGCAGTTGCATTGTCCCGGTAAAACCCGAACCAAGATGATTCTTTTGGAACAATAACCTTGTCGTCCTCAAACTGTAAATAAAAACAGTTATCATCATGAGAGAATTCATTCAATCGATGAAAAATGAAATGAAAGAGGACGGTTTTGTGGAAAATACGAACCACGACAAGAACTAAGTTGTCTAAGCTCGTGAAACGGTCTTTGTAAGTTTCGTTTCTTTGGTTTGGTATCTCATTGTTAAGCTTCGGTAGATACTTAGAACCTTTCACGTACTCTGCGATATCCTGTGAAACCAAAAGTAAAGATTTTGTAAAAATCTGATCAGATATTGTTCTATTTCAATACTATATATATATATATGGTGAGTAGACAATACATTTGGGATCTTGACATAACCACTAGGAGCTACAGAATCCTACATAATCATAAAAAAATTAAAAATCACTGATTAAGGATTATAATCCTGATAGTGAGAAAGGTAGAGTGAGTGATAGATACTTGAACGGTTTCAGTATAGACACCTAACGTCTCCATCAAGTTATCTGCTTTGTCACACCAGGCACCATTCTTTACCCCAAAACAAAAAACAGAAAAAAAAAACAGAGAAAGACATTGTTATTACTATGATTGATTGATTACAATAAAATGATTATAAAAGATAAGAGATTTTAAAAATGCTTACACCAAAAACACCACAAAAAGGAACAGAGGAGATTCCAGCATGAGGGCCTGCTAAAGATATGTAGTTGTAAACCTTAGGCCCGTCATCGCAGAACTCGATCAGCCCTCGAGCAATTAGATTCCCCTGTTGTTTCATCATTCATGAAATTTAAAAGGGTAAAGATAAAAATAAAAACTGTTTTTCTGTTTGTTTTTCTTTTCATGAAAGTATCAGGATACCTGAGATCTTGCAACAATGTTGTATCCTTCATGCAACTCTTTCTTTTCCTTCACCTGCTCACACACTATTTCGACTTGTTTGGTAAGTGGTTTGAACCATGAGTCTTCTTCTCCATTTCCAATTTCTCTGGATTCATAAAGAATACAAGAGTCGTACTATCAAACAAAATACATCATCATGGTTAGCCACTATAGACGTCTTATATAATAAAAGTTCTCAACTTACAAGCAAAAGCCTTGATAGCCAGATTGGTTAATGAGAAGCTGTGTGAAGTTGGAGTTTGTTTCATCAGAACATTCAGCTGAAATTCCATGAAGCATTATGAAAGGAAATGGGACAGAAACATGAATCAAGGCTAGGAATGTAACAGCCACCGCAACACCAAACTGCTTCTTCCCCATAGAAAAGCGCGAGAAGTTTGGTATGTTTCTCCAAGAAGTTCTGAGATGGGAATTTCCTTTATATATATAGACGAAATAAAAAGAGTGAGATGTAGTTAGAAGTTGCACCCAAGCAAGCATTAAAGAAGTGCATTTATGAAGGAAAAGGGACGATGCTGATATGATTTAAATCTACCATATGAAATGGACGGCGATGATTGATTGATATCTTCCATTCTAACACACTCCTAAGTTCTTCATCGTATTCTTGCTAGTTGCTGTCTATCTTCCATTCTAACACTCTTATAAGTTCTTCATCGTCTTTTCTTGCTGCCTCTCTTAGTATGTGTAAATGTAGTATATTTATAATATACAAATAACTAAAATATACGAGGCTGAACCCATTTCTGGTCGTACTAGTAAATACAAATATGCCTTCCTATGTAAATATGCATGTCCTAAATTAAAATATTTTTTAATTAATTATGACGATTATATATTTATGTGTAGTATTGATTTACTAGAAGTGTGGATGTACATGTAAAAATTCCAGTCCATTTTTGTTTGTTTTAAAATTTGAAACATGTCATATAAACAGAAGAAAGAAAAAAATTCGTAAAATTTTAATTTTAGTTTATTATATTTCAAGACATTTCAAGTAATTTAAATAAATATACCAATTAGTCTCTTTCGATGGATTTTTTATTTCCGATGCCCAACACATATAAAGACATTGAAAAAGTTGCTGATTCTGAAATGTTTCTAAAACGGAGTAACAAATTCATATGTTATCCGTCTCAATGTATTGATGTCCATAATAGAGGGAATACTAATTCAAATCTGTGATCACATGAAAAAACAACAGCAATCACATTTAATTAAATTTATATAGTGTTGGATATCAAATGATTTTTAATCAGATGAAATTATGATAATTGATATTAATTATTTATTGCTTTGAATTCTGCAAATGACATTGTTAAAATGATATAAAATCAAATAGAAGTTGAAAAATCAAACGACTCGAACTTCATATATCAAATATAAAATTCCAGAACTAGAGTTCTCTGCTACTTATTTTTATTCCTTAACAAAGCCGAAGTTTTATATATTTTCCTTACGATATTGATATGTGCAATTTCCATAGCCTGAAAAAAAAATAGAAAAAAAATATATATTAATTGAAAAGTGACCGAAAGAAAGACAATTGTTTAAAGAGACAACCAAAAAAAACAACAAACTTACTAGGATCAGTTACGGCAATGATACCAGTACCATTGAAATTGCAATCTTGATATTGTCTTCCATGAGCTTGATAATAAAGATTCATGACGACAGATGCATCACTTAAGGAACTAATATCGTCATGATTATAACATAAACCTCCTCTACGTATAATATTACAATCAATTTTGGAACACACAAAATCTATGTTATACATAAGCTTGCTAAACTCCGTCCCAGGTTTCGCCACACACCAATGTCCTTGGCTCTGCAACAAAGATCATAAATGTCTATATATGAGATTGCTTTTTGTTTACTTTTTAAAAAAAATTTGGTTTCACTATTGAGTAAACTTTAACATGTACCTGTGCCTTGACACTCATTAAAATACCTTCGATTGAAAAAAAAACCAAAAAAACTGAGATTATTACAGATTATACATACAATCAATTTAAAACTTTTAAATTATATATAATCACAATAATTTTAACCAAAAAATTATATTAATTCAGATCTTAAATTGTGGTTAGATTACCTGACAAAAGATATAAGAAAATGATGAAACAAAGATATATTTGTGCTTTAGCCATGTTTGATTTTGTTTGACTGCTGAAACCTCTGTTTTAGCTTTGTTATACACTAGATTTCCCCTATCTCTTATATATGCAAAAATATATTTAACAGCTAGTAAATAGTTGTCAAAATAACAGCTATTAAATATTTTAATTAATGAATTTTATCATCTTGAAAAAGGTAAGTATTTATATAGATTATCTTATTATATAAAACTTATATTTCTAATTTTGTAATTAGCATGATTGCAACACATGTTAGTCAGTTGATAGGATTTCAATACCTGTAATTCAATTAGAAAACAAAATAAGGTAAAAATAAAAAATTCTAATTCAAATATAATATTTAAGGAAAATATATTTATAAGTTGATAAATAAGAAATATTTGGAAATATATGACAAAGTTAAAAGGAATCAATAATAATTAAAATCTGGAGAATTTAAATAAATAAATAATTAATATATTAATTAAAACAATTATTTTGGGTTCATTAGGCTAAGGATTATACTGAATAAATAAAGATTATAGGCTTATGGCCATAGTTAAAGCAAAATAAAAGAATAACCAAAGGCAATATTTTCAGATGAAGTTATTTCGAATGAGAAAAAGAGATTCTTGTTCTACATATAAACATACATATAACAGAATAACAACTATAACATTTACCACAATGTTAATTCATTTACTGTATCAAAAAAATTCTAAATCATAACATCCAAAAGCTTCATCCCATACACAAAAAAGGAAGCTGGAAGTAGTGGAAAGTGAAAAGATAAACTACAAGTTGTATTAAAAAAATATTATATAACACAATATTTTAGCATTACGTATATTTTCTATATATACGTAATTTCACAACATGTCACATATACAGAAGAAAGAAATTTTTTTAGTAAAATTTTAATTTTAAATTATTATATTTTAAGAGATTGAAAGTAATTTAAATGAAGGGAGAGAACATATGTACCTTTAAAATAAATTTTAAAAAATGAAAACAAAAATCTCTTAACGTGTAAAATTTTAATTTTAAATTATTATATTTTAAGAGATTGAAAGTAATTTAAATGAAGGAAGAGAAAATATTTACCATTAAAAATAATTTGAAAAAATGAAAACAAAAATCTCTTAACGTGAGAAACGAAAAAACGGTATTATGAATATCAGGAAACCACCAGTATATGAGTGTTACGAAGGTGGTCCTTGCCATAAGCGAGTGTAAGGGGATATAATCTCAGCACTTCTCTTACATTTTTCAGGTGTTGAGATCTTTGAGAATGAACATGGCTTTCTGTTTTGTTCAGATATGTAGTGAAAGCTACGACTAAAGTCAAGGACGAAGTATTATACCGATTAAATATCCCTTTTTTCCCTCGATATGATTTCTTAAAAAAACATAAATTCGTAACTGATTGCATTTTTTTTGGTTCAGTACGTTTTGTCTCAAATAGTAGCATAATAGTTTGAATGACACCATCTTCTCTGCATTTGGCTTGTTAAACATCTTCAATCCTCTAAAATGAATGAAGAAACGATATTTAATTTTCCATAAGATACCTTTTTACGGTCATTAAACGGATACCATCATTTTCATACTAAATATGCATTTTTACTATAACAATAGAACTCTAGGTCTCTAAACATAATAAGGGATAAGGTAAAGAGCAGATAAATAAGATAATGAACAATGTATTGATAAAAAGGAATACAAGATTAGAGATGTAAACGAAACAAAAAGGGAATTCTTAAAGTCACTTGCAAATACAAAGATCACCATCCGAATGAGCCACTGCATTTCTCTGATCTACACAGACACATCTTCTTCTTCTTCTTCCCTTCTCTTCCAGATGCTCCGTAATCATATCTCAACTCCGTTAATGGAGGAATATGCTTCATAGCAAAAAATCCAATGTAAAGACACCAGACACCCTTTTCTTCACGAGCAATAGTCTGCCAGAAAACGTTGGGAGAGCAACTATGGTTCATGAATCGAGCCACGTTCCCTGATTCCTTGGCACTTATCACAAATGCTGGTGAACCATGAATCCTCTCAAGGACTTTTTCTGAAGCATCCTTCCCAACTAGCTCAGGTTCATAATTCCACTGAAACGGTTTATAATCCCGCGAAGTATCGAATATATAATCATTTTCTTCTTCGCCAGCTTTCTCTATAATCTCACCAGCATATTCACAGATGAAACTACCTGCTCGAATTGGATCCCAAGACCTTAAACCCCAGCCACAATCCATTGTTTTAAAGACCTCTAAACTAAATTTCACCCCGGTGTGAATCATCTTGTTCTTGCAGTTGGTAGAACAAGCACAAGAATCACCGCACTCGTAAACCGTCTCCCCACGGGTGACTAAAATGCTCTCAACATAAGGTAACTCCCCTCCGTTTCTTTGGACGCAGACACAATCCACTGAACACGATCTTGATTGGCAAGAGCATAACTCAACCATAGGTGGAACACTAATGACTGACTGCTTCAAAGAAGTTATATAACTAAAAAGAGGACCTTTCTCATCATCAACTTCATTCACCAAAGTTACCTTTATATTTTCAGCTCCATAAGAAAGATCTTCAAGTACAAGACCTGGTCTTTTCACCAGCCCTTTCTTCCATTGCTCTACTGATTTCCAAATTCCAAAAGCATTTTTTTGATCAAGCTGCCTCAGCAACCTGAATTTGAATACCTTGTAACCAGCTTCACTTTTCTCGTCCCACATATCTGTAATGGAATAAAGCCCATCATATATGTATATCTTACCACCCGTCCTTTTTACATCCTCCACGGCTCTTGTAACCCTCACAGAACTTTTCTCCCTCAGAGTTTTCTCTAATGAAAGATTCGTCATCTCAAGTCTCTGATCAGATGCTTGACCAGAATACTTGCCCGTACCACCGTGCCCTGTAAAGATCAAGGTTTCAGGGTCGTCACCTTTGTCGGCGTTCTTTCCCGAGGAGACAACACTAATAGCTAACGGTGTATCATCTACACTGTTTTTACCCATCGTATCAATCCCAATCGGGACTCCATGTAGCCCCACAAGTTCCATTTCTCCCCATAAGAAGAAGATATCTCCTACGTTAACTCCTGGAACGGAGCCAACTCTCTTGGTTGTGTTTGTACGCAGTTGGAGGTTCTTGAATGTATCCAGTGCCACTGAAACCTCACCTTTCACACTCCTGACTTGGCTCAGATGCCTTCTGACAGCGTCAAATCGCATCATCAAGGAACTAACAAGCTCACTGTTTCCGGTTGCTTGATTTGCGTTACTTATATCGCCTAGGAAGTTTGGAATCGTTTTGTCACTTCTCTTCAACTTGGTCGACCTTTGTTGTAAGCCCTTTGGTCGACCACGTCCTCTTTTCATCGGAACAGCATCAGCAGCAGAAGAATCGTTGTTAGAGGCATTCAACGATGAAGATGGTCTAACCATCTCACGAGGAGAATCATTATTTTGATCATTTTTGGGGTTGAGTTTTCCTCCACCTGCATGAAACTGGTTGCTCCCTTCACGTCCTTCCATTTCAAAACAAAAAAATAAAATCTTATCACAAAAGAAAACGTTTTTATCAATTGAAGGATTTGAGAAGATAACTATCCATATAATACATGTATCACAGCTGTTAAATGTATTTGATTTTTTTTGTTAAGAGTTTCATTTTTGGAGTTTTTTTTTTTTTTGAACCAGGCTTTAATTAATTAATTAAAATAATTGTCAGCTGTTTTTTTACACCTAATTATTAGCTGTTATTAGCAAAAAGAAAAAAAAAAAATATATATATATATATCTATATATATATATATATATAGATATATATATATATATATAAATCTCTTTCTGTATATATTTTTTGGAGTATTTGTTGGCAGTTGATTTTTGTTTTAATTGGTTGACAATAAGGAAAAAATGGTTAAAAAAAATCAAGAAGACAAATCAATTCTGGACAGCAATAAATTGTTAGATTTCTTCCAGAACCAAAATAAATATGGGGGAATTGTGAATATACCCCAAAAAATGAGACCTCTTGTCCTCTTACACCTTTTTTGAAAATTCCCAAATTTGGACTTTAATACCCTTGCATATACTAACAATATAAAATAAATAGTTTTACAATTTAAACTTTTTACAAAAATATTTAATAAATTCAATAATATTATATGAAGATTTTAGAGAATTTTTTCACAATTGTTTTTTGAAATTTGAAGTTCAGAAAATTAAATGAAGTTTGGTTCTACCAAGTTTGGTTCTCAAAGTAGAATATGTCTTCTACTAGATGCTCTAACATCTATCCGTAGTAGAACATAAATTCTACCATTTATTCAGTCATCTACCGTCGTAGAATTTGCCTTCTGCTAAATATCATACGTTCTACGAGTTGGTAGAATGGTTCGTCAATTGTTCTACGTGTTACACGGTTTTCTACCACCGGTAGAATCTATATTCTACCATAGACACTGTTTCCTACCAATCGTAGAATATGTAATCTACCGTAAATACTCTCTTCTACATTTTTTAGATTGCATGTTCTGCCGAAAATATTGTCTTCTACTACTCGTAGATTATGTCTTCTACTCAAAACAAGGTATTCTACCATAAGTAGAAACACCATTCGTCCGTTGACACATATTTCTACGAAATGTAGAATTCATCTTCTACGAAAATCTGAGAAAATATAGCAAAAATAGTAACTGAATATTTAAAAATCTTTTGAAAAATATATTTCCTTTTATTTCTTTTCTCAGCAAAAAAAAAAAAAAAAATCTACACCTCTTCCTTCCACGATTATCTCATCTTCTTCTTCTTCTTTTTTACTTTTTTTTATCTTTTACTCTACTTTTCTTTTTTAAATTTTTTCTTTTCTTCTGTTTTTTTTCTTTGTGTCGACTTTATGTCGACTTTTCTTTTTTTTTTTTCTTTTTTTTTTAAAAAATTATTTATTAATTATTTAATAATTTATTAATTATTTAATTTCCTTAAACATGATTTGAAGGTTAAAAATGGAATTAAATTTTAATAAAGTGTATATGGACAACATTTGAAAAAAAAGAGGTATATGGACAAGAGCTTTCATTTTTTGGTGTGTTTTGCCAAATTTCCCAATAAATATATGTAAAAAGAAATAAGCTCGGTCCCTCCTACATCAGTCAGGAGAAGAAAAAAAGGTAAAAAGAAAGATGTTGACAAAAACAAGAAAAAATAAGACAATTAATTTATTTATTTTTAAGTGAAAAACAAGAGGTTCATCTACCTTAAGCAAAAAAAAAAGGTAAAAAGAAGAATGTTGACAAAAAAAAAATTACGTTTTAAAAATAATTTTTTTTATTAAAAGTGAGAGGATTATCGTGTACCTTAAGAAAACAAAGACTAAGTTTTAGAATTCGCAACAATTACTCCAAAATGAAAATAAAATAAAATAACATAGTTAAGAGAAATTAAACAAGATAATTATCTAATGTATTTTTTCTTGGTGTGAAGATGAAAGAAAAGCGCGGGAATTATTCTAGGTAATATTCGTGATAAACAAAGACTGTTGAATCAAATTTGAACGATCTTTACCGTCCAAATTGATAAAAGGATGAGAGTGTGTATAAATGATTCGAGTCCAGAGGACCAACGTTGCACAGTGAACTTATGAGACAAGAAATAGAGCTAAGACAATTATATGGTTTGGTTGTGATATAGTAACAATAACAAATGTAAACAACGATTAAAATTCAATAAAGACAAAGCACTAGACCGAGGTAATTCGCAGGAGCTCATGAAAGGTAACCAAACAACTATTCAGGAAAATGATTGCAAACAGGTTTCGAACTCAAACATGAAAGTACGTTAATCCACTGTCGCGGTATTAACGACTTTGCTAAACAACCTAGATGTCTAAACTATCGTTTGAATCTAGCAGTTGAAAGCAAGCAGTAAAATCAGGTTCGATATGTTCACGATCCGCCTTAGCATCAATTCTCGCAGGCTAAGGACGGATCGCTCACCAATGATTTATCTAGCACCCTATAACACTTTTGATGAATAGGAAGCCTAGGATCTAAAACTGAGCGATCAAATCAATCTTAGCATTAAGATTATCAAAGGCGAAAACAAAAAGACTCTTTTCATCAAGGATCCCGAGATACGACGACCTTAGCTGATGGTCGAAGTTGCCACAATCCGAAGATTTGGATTCTCGTTGAGGTATGTATCCGAAGACGCACTCTAAATGATCCTTGATTCAAAGACAAAGTATCCTATCTGCATTCAGTTATCTAAGTCATGAAACTCCTTTGAAAAACCTAGATCTAGCAAGGCGACTACTCACACATGTTCGAGCAAACAGCAACAATAGCAGAAACAGTTTTCATTGAATAATAGAAATAGCAAACAAAGAGGTTTAGAAATCTTCTCCAATACTGTCACTATGAATTCGAGATCTTCTCCTCAAACAACAATGAAAAAGCGGCTCTCCCCGAAAACTCTCCGAACCAAGTGTAAAAGAAAAAACGTGTCTCTCAAAGACTCGAAAACAGAAGTAAAATAGGTCAGGAGTTCTGCGGGCGATCGAACGGTCGAGATCGGATGAGGATCGAGTAGACGATCGAACGGTGCAGGGAACACGTCGATCGATGGGCTTCGATCGCCGGGTCAAGTGCATGGGCCTCGATCGACGGGTGTGATCGCCGACCTTCGATCGTCGGGTGTGATCGTCGGCCTTCGATCGTCGGGTGTGATCGCCGGGTCGGATCGCCGGGTCGGATCGCCGGGTCGGATCGCCGGGTTTTTGGCCATTTCGACTCCTTTTTGCTCCGTTAGCTCATCTTGCTTCTCTTTGTACGGAATTTCTCCTTTGAACGCCTTTATACCTGAAAAGACTCAATAACAACTAAAAAGACTCGATAAAACACGTGAAAACACTTGTTAGAATGCGCTAAAACGCAAGACATCAACTCCCCTAGACTTAGTCTTTTGCTTGCCCTCAAGCAAACATAGTTTCTAAGAACGGTGAAGAGGTTTGAAAACACGGGAACTCGCAAATCATCAGCAACCATACCCTGAAGGAAAATCATTAGACTTTAAGAAACAACGCTTGATCAGCGCATAATCACTGTCGTACCCTCAGGGTCTCGCAATCCTGATCCCTTCGTGAACTCCACCCTGCAGAAACTCTAGCTACACATTGGTCAACTCTCTACATTCATTAAAGATTGGCGTGAACTTCTCATTTGGGGCACTATCTAAATGGAACGAGCTTTCGAAAAAGGGTAGGCCATCTCGTGTAATAGTGACTGAAGTGTTTAGAGAGAGGTGTTCAGGGAGTTACCATCATTTTCCGGTAGGGCGGTGCAGGATGTCGCACAAAATGGCAAGAGAGGATGGACTTGTTGATGTCCGCAACCTCTAATCACTCTCCTCTTTCATTGACTATCAACCTCCAGACTTCACGTCTTCTTCCTCGGGGTTTGTCTCGTGCTAAGGGACACATGTATTTTGATTTTCGAGACCATTTCCTTCATCCTTCTAATTATTATATTATTATTATTATTATTATTATTATTATTTTTTTTTTTTTTTTTTTTTTTTTGAAGGATGAAGGGGCTCTATACGTATGTATGTCCCTTAAAACACAGAGTATGAGACAATGGATGACATACCCCAAACAACTGGACCGCATGAATTTTCTTGATGGTCTGCTAAGAGCGGATGCTCCTGTTACGAGTGCAGGTGCTCTGTCCACATTTCTTTTATCTTCTACTCACGATTGACTACAGCAAGAGTGAGTTAGAGGTTGCGTCAGTCCTATTCTCTCCGACCTTTTTGCACACATCTGCATACAAGAGAAAGATAAAAACATGGGTCGAGAGGTGGTTAGGCTATTCAGGATCAGCAAGAGTGGAATAAAGGAAAAAGAAGTCCTGAATATGTATGGTGCAACTCGCTCTACTATCTAGTGCCCAAAACAAGAAGCATTTAAAGTTCAACTTAATCCAGATAAAATAAAATCAACCAATGCTTCACCAAAGATTTCTGCAAAATGAAAATTCCTGGGGGAAGTCCGACCAAAAGGGCATTTCAGCTTTTTGCACCTAACAAACCCTGCAAAATTGGTTACTAGATCGAAAATATTCAAGAGCATAAATGGTTGAAGATCATCATGTGATTCACTACAAGAAACATATGTTATTTGCGACGGAAATTACTGTCGCAATTCCGTCGCAAATCGTGATTTGCGACGGAATTGCGAGACAAACAATTCCGTCGCAAATCTCACGTCGCAATGACCTTTCCGTCGCAAATCCGTCGCAAGTTTGCGATGGAATTATCTCCGTCGCAAGTTTGCGATGGAACTAAATCCGTCGCAAGTTTGCGACGGCGTTGCGTTGGACTTGGTTCCATCGCCAAATTGCGACGCGTTTGCGACTATAGTATTCCGTCGCCAACTTGCGACGGATATGGTTCCGTCGAAAACTTGCGATGGATAAAGCCCTCGCAAATTCCGGCGCAAACTTGCGACGGAACGTATTCCGTCGCAAAGTTGCGATGGATATTTTCCGTCGCAAATTTGCGATGGAACTGGTGCCGTCGCAAATTTGCGATGGAACTGGTGCCGTCGCAAGTTATTTTTTTTTTGTGTTTTTTTTTTTAATTTGTCAATTATAAAATTAATTTTAATTTTTATTTTTAATGATAAAAAAATAAAATTATAAAAGCAATAATTAAATTAAATAAAAATTTAATTCAAATATCATTTAAAAACATAAAAATATTCATAAAAAAAACAATAAAACATAAACTAAAATTCATCTGATGGTCCCGATCCACCGACTCCGCCATCATTCGGTCCGCTGGGTTCGCCTTGCTCCTCTTCTTGACGGATACTGTCCAACATCGCCTTGAGCACCGGATCCGTATTGCCCAAGTGGTCGAACATCTTATCGAACGCAGCAACCTTACGCTCATTTAGAGCCAATTTCTCTTTCAATTGAGCAACCTCGTAGGGATCCGGTAGCTGACTCGAAGTGGAACTGCAAACATATCCGCTCCCAATATCAATTTGGGACTGAAGAGAACCAACCCCCCGAATCTTCCCCTTTCTATGGGGAGCGGACTGAAAACAAAAAAAAGAAACATTGAAATTAAGAAATCAACAATATACATAAGAATTAAAATAATTTAAACTAAAAAATATGATACAAATTTACCTCAATAAAAAGCTTGTTCTTCACGGCCACAGAAGAAGCAGAAGCGGAGCTTTCGGGATCATCATTCTGAGACAACTCTTGTAGTTGTGAGTGAACGGTGTTGTAGAGCTCCTCAGAATCCTCGTCCATGAATGTCCCATCCGGCCTCCACTTTGCATAAACGAGAACCTCCAGCAAATCCGTCTCTGAATCCCCTCGTTCCTCGGCCTAAAAAAAAATTTTTTGATTTGATAAAGATGATGAGAAATTAATGAACTAACTATAATATTTAAAAAAAATTAATTAGAAAAAAAAACTTACAAGCATTCGGGCGCGGGCTGCATATCCAGTTCGGCCGGATCGATGAGTAGAATTTTTGCTCTTCCCACGAGCGGACTTACCGCTGTCACTCCTTTTCTGGTGATCAGGAGTCAACCATGCCGCAACCATCCGATCCCACACATCCTGCTCCCAGTGAGGTGGCTTGGCATCATCTCCCTTCGCCAACCACTGCTGCTTCTTCCGATATGCCATATCGGGCAACCGATCATGGACTTTGGCGCAGAACTCCTCGTAAACCCGAGGGGTAAAGCCCGATTCCCAGTGGTACTTGTGCTTGAAAAAAAAAACAAAAAACAATAATATAATGCATGTTAGTGATCCGCAAAAAGGAAAATTTTTTTTTTTTAAATAAATAAGAATCAAATTAAAGCTTACCGCAAAAGTACCGAAACAGCGTTTGAGAGAGGGTTCCTTTAATTCCCTCCACTTGGTATAAGGATCTTGGTAATCCTTATCAAAGACATCCGTCACCGCAGAAGCGACGGAGGAATCCGTGAACCTGAAAAAGAAAACAATACCCTTTAACTTTAAAAAATATACAATATCAAATACAACAAAAGTAATAAAAATTTAAAAAAAAATTACCATTTAGTTCTCGGCGGGCGGTCTGAATGAAGATGATCACGGAGGCGATCATGACCAGGCTCCTCTAAAACACCCCTAATCTCCGCATAGAAAGGGGCTAGAGCGGCCTGATGGGCAGCCCGATATTGGGCCGACGGTCTCGGTGGGGACGGAGAGCGAGACCGGTCTCGCTGCTGCTCCTGCTCCAGCTCTCGTGCCGTAGAACAATAGGAACTACTAGCACGACCTCCGGAACGACCTCCTTGGGACCCACCTCCATGGGACCGAGCACGGGAACCCCCGGAGCCGCCGTGGGCCCCGGTCGCTCCCTAACTACGCTGGTAGTCCTGCAAAGAGTTTCGTCCCTCCATCTGCAAAATACGGAAAAAAATAAATGAAGAGTAACAACAATAATTATATATATATAAATCAAAAATGCAATAATTATTAATTACTACTATACATTCCAAAAATAATTAATACTATACATTACTATTCCAAATATAATTCTAAAATAATTCTAAAATTCCAAAAATAATTCTTAAATTCCAAAAAGTATTATAAAATTATTCTAAAATTTCTAAAATTATTCTAAAATTCCAAAATTATTCTAAAATTATTGTAAAAATTATTCTAAAATTCTAAACCTAAACTAATAACATTCCAAATCTAATAATTAATACTATACATTTAAAATTTTCGATTTATTTATCTAACAATTCTAAAAATTGTGATTTAATAATCTAAAAATTCTAAAAAAATTGGTTTATTTATCTAACAATTCTAAAAAAATTCGGTTTAATTATCTAACAATTCTAACAATTCTAACAATTTTAAAATTTTCGATTTATTTATCTAACAATTCTAAAAATTGTGAGTTAATAATCTAACAATTCTAAAAAAATTCGGTTTAATTATCTAACAATTCTAACAATTTTAAAATTTTCGATTTATTTATCTAACAATTCTAAAAATTGTGATTTAATAATCTAACAATTCTAAAATTTTAGATTTAATTATGTATGAAAATCTAACCTACTTTGCTTGGTGGCGGCGGCTAGGACTCGACGGCGGCGGAGGCTGGCGGCGGTGGCTGACGGCAAGAGGAGAAGAAGGCGGCAAGAGGAAAAGACGGCGGCGCGAGAGGAGACCGGAAGAGGACGGCGCGCGAGAGGAAGAGGACGGCCGGAGAAGAGGACGGCCGGTGAAGAGAACGGCGGAGAAGAGAAAGCGGAGAAGAGGACGGCGGAAGAGGACGGCGCGCGAGAGGAAGAGGACGGCCGGAGAAGAGGACGGCCGGAGAAGAGGACGGCCGGTGAAGAGAACGGCGGAGAAGAGAAAGCGGAGAAGAGAGGGTAGACGCCGGAGGAAGAGGAGAAGAGAAAAAAGTCGGAGGGGTGGGGGCGGTTTGAGCGAAGCCCTAACTTTGCGACGGAATTGCGACGGAATTGAACACGGAAACCCTAACTTTGCGACGAATTTGCGAGGGAGGGGGCACTTCCATCGCAAGTCCGTCGCAACATTGCGACGGAACTGCGACGGAAACAGAATTGGAAACCCTATCTTTGCGACGGAATTGCGAGGGACGGGGCACTTCCATCGCAAGTCCGTCGCAATATTGCGAGGGAATTGCGACGGAAACAGAATTGGAAACCCTAACTTTGCGACGGAATTGCGAGGAATAGGGCACTTCCATCGCAATTCAGTCGCAATGTTGCGACGGAATTGCGATGGAATATAAGGTTTAGGGTTTAGAGATTTGACTACGGTGTAATAAGGGTTTTACATATTCAATATATATGCTTAGTAGTAGATGAATTTGAATATGAATATAGATATTGAACATTCATACGTATATCTATATATATATGATCGATGTTCCAACAAAACCGTTTGTAATGTTATATACGTTGTAAGAGTCACTGAGCTTGATATGTACGGAGTTCAAGGGAAACCTATTTTATTTAGTAAAATACTTTTAGGGTTGAATAATATAGTGCACAATAAGATTATATTACCCAAAACCCTTGTTATATGAAAAATAGGAAACCCTAAACCCTAAAACTTATACAATCCATCGCAACTCCGTCGCAAATTTGCGACGGAATTGCGATGGACTATAAAAATTTTGCGTTTCCATCGCAACTCCGTCGTAAATGTTTAGATTCCGTCGCAATTCCGTCGCAAATTTGCGACGGAATTGCGACGGATTCTAAAATTTAATATTCCATCGCAATTCCGTCGCAAATTCCTCCCCTTTTTCCTCGGCACGCCTCTTAAATTCATCAGCTTCATCTGTAAATCACAAACCTGAGCTTCCGCTGCTTCAACCACTTTAGCCCTTTCTTCAAGTGCAAAGCTTTTTCTTTCCAACTCAGCCTCCTTCGACTCTAATTCCCTGAACCTCTTCTCCACTTCTCATTCCGCTGATTTCAGATGATCCTGTAAACCAAAGAGTTATAAGGCAAGTATACAGAGGGATCATATTTCTGTATGCTGAGAGCGAGGAAGAAAATGGTGGATAAAAAATGCTGCAAATCAAATTCCTTTCATCTTCTCGCCATTTGTCTCAATTAAGATGAAACTTTCCACCCAAGTTCCAATCAATTCTGGTCCTCTTAGACATCAGCACACAATCTTTCCGTGCTTTCTCAATGTTGAATGACGAGTACGAGAAAGCACGGAAAGATTGTGTGCTGATGTCTAAGAGGACCAGAATTGATTGGAACTTGGGTGGAAAGTTTCATCTTAATTGAGACAAATGGCGAGAAGATGAAAGGAATTTGATTTGCAGCATTTTTTATCCACCATTTTCTTCCTCGCTCTCAGCATACAGAAATATGATCCTTCTGTATACTTGCCTTATAACTCTTTGGTTTATATGGATCATCTGAAATCAGCGGAATGAGAAGTGGAGAAGAGGTTCAGGGAATTAGAGTCGAAGGAGGCTGAGTTGGAAAGAAAAAGCTTTGCACTTGAAGAAAGGGCTAAAGTGGTTGAAGCAGCGGAAGCTCAGGTTTGTGATTTAGAGATGAAGCTGATGAATTTAAGAGGCGTGCCGAAGAAAAAGGGGAGGAATTTGCAATTTAGGTAGACAAAATCAAAACAACTTAAAATACAAAACAACTAAAAATACAAAGAAAAACATCAAAATTAATCATCAAAGTCATTTTCATCGTCATTTTCATCATTTTCAGCAGATACGTAAGAGTTTTCACTGTGCTCCCGTTCGTCTTCATCAGTCGCAGACTCTTCGAATTCATCGGCTTCTCCATCTTCAGTTGAATCGTCAACGACGTCTTCAACTTCTCTGTTCTCGGGGTCGACGTGTATGATATTTTCAGTGGATTCGATCGGGTTTGAAACTTCTGCAACTCTGTCATGCTGCATTGCCACTTCATCGTCTAAACCATATACATAACCTCTTGGATTGACCTTTATGACCGATAACCAAGTCTCCCGTCTTTGCCTAACCCGAGGATAAGGAATAAAACACACTTGCTCTGCCTGCGATGCAAGGATGAAGGGTTCGAACTTGGAATATTTCCGGGTTGCATTTACATCGGTGACACCTACCGTCTCGTTTCTGTGAACCCCTCGATTTGGTGTCGGATCATACCAATCACATTTGAACATAATACATTTCAAGTTGATAACTCCTGGGTTTGTGATCTCGATGATCTCTTGCAAAACTCCATAGAATTCTGTTTCGCCCGGGACATGAATACCATAATTTGCTGTCGACTTCCTCATGCCATGCCTGTACGTATGGAAAATGTACCCGCGAGTACAGTACATTGGTGCTGTAGTGATCTTTCCTATTGGAGAGTTCACAATCTCACGCACCCACAGCGGTATTGGTTCCGGATGATAGCCCTCTCTCACCTATATAAAAAAAATGGTACAATCACAAACATTAATTAATTATATATAGTGTTAGGTTTTAGTTTATATATGACTAATTTGAATGAAGAGCACTTACATAGAATTTTAACCATCCAGCAAAGTGACGTTCTTTATAAATCTCATACTCATGCTCTTGTAAATCAGGGTATGTTTGGCGGGAAAGATTATCAAATATGCTGCACAAAAATCTCGGGTTATATTTATGTATATATATATATATATATATATATATATATATATATATATATATATATATATATAACGAATGATCAATTAACTAATTTACCTCTCAAATTGGCGCAGTTCATCCAGATTACGCAATATGTAATTGTGAGCCGCATTCAAATCTTCACGCCTCCACGATTTTTCCTTCAACTTTCCAGAAAGTCGGCATATTTCTTTGAAGATGCTGGGGACATCATGCCTATAAACAGGTGCAACGCCTCCATCATCGTATCGTTTCGTAGCGGTTCTTCTCGTTCTCACATTTGGACTAAAATAGTAAGACGCGAAGTTAGATGTCTCCTCTGTCAAACTTCCTTGGACGATGGATCCCTCAACTTTTGCTAGGTTTTTAGCCTTTCCCTTCAAGTGTCCCATAAAACGCTCGAACGGATACATCCATCTGAATTGCACAGGCCCCCCGAGATCCGCCTCATATGGCAAATGTACCGGTAAGTGTTCCATAACGTCGAAGAATGAGGGAGGGAAGATTTTCTCCATGTTACATAACAAGACAGCAATGTTTGCTTTTAACTTCTCTACCCCGTCTTCTGTCAGTGTTCGCGTGCAAAGATCTCGAAAAAATGCCCCAATACCTATAATATAATATACACCATGCACAAATTAATAAAAACATATTTAAATATATATATATATATATGTACATATATAAACTTAACTAAAAGAAATGTAAATACTTGTTTACCGTACCAGCAATTGCTTCGTGGACATGAGACGGCAATAGTTCTTCCAATGCAAACGGTAGTAGTCGCTGCATGAAAACATGGCAATCGTGGCTCTTCATACCAGAAAATTTTTGTCCTTGCTCTATACATCGCGAGAATTTGGAAACATATCCATCCGGAAATTTGACATCTGAGGCCACCCAATCAAATAGAGCTCTCTTCACATCTGCAGACAATCGAAAACTTGGAACTGGCTGTTGGCCGTCATCAGTAATCTCCAACTCTTCTCTTTCGCATATGTCTGCTAAGTCCAGCCTCGATTTCCTATTGTCTTTACTTCTCCCTTGGACATTCAAAATGGTATGCATGATGTTATCAAAAAAATTCTTTTCGATATGCATAACGTCAAGATTATGTCGCAACAGGTGATCCTTCCAATATGGGAGTTCCCAGAATATACTCTTTTTGTGCCAATTGTGTGCTTGTCCATATCCGTCAGGCATGTTTGCAGTACAATGCCAATTGCCCCCACGTTTGCATGTCTCTTCACCACCATAATGATCTATCTGATCAAGCAACTCCTGTCCCGAAAGATAATCCGGAGGGGGATCGCGTTTGCTTTTATTCTTCGTAAATAAAACTTTGTTCTTTCGGTACCTGTGATTGATAGGAAGAAAACGACGGTGACAATCAAACCAACAAATTTATTCTTTGTAAATAAAACCCTGTTCTTTCGGTACCTGTGATTGGGAGGGAGAAAAAGACGGTGACAATCAAACCAACAAGGTTTTCTTCCATGCCTCAGCTGAAATGCTTCTGTCCTACCCAAACAGTGTGGACACGATAGTCTTCCGTGCGTAGTCCACCCTGACAACATTCCATACGCTGGAAAGTCGCTAATCGTCCACAATAAAACTGCGCGCATGATGAAGTTTTGTTGCTGCGAGTAATCAAATGTGCAGACTCCAGAATACCACAGTTGTTTCAACTCGTCAATCAAAGGTTGCAGAAATACATCTAGGGATCGCTTCGGATGCTTAGGACCTGGCACTAAAATAGTTAAGAACAAAAATT
Source organism: Erythrophleum ivorense (assembly GCA_026724425.1). Taxonomy (NCBI): domain Eukaryota; kingdom Viridiplantae; phylum Streptophyta; class Magnoliopsida; order Fabales; family Fabaceae; genus Erythrophleum; species Erythrophleum ivorense. Next base: position 3,031,409 of record JAIUCV010000084.1, read on the forward strand.
CTCGGCGCATGCACATTGTCGGCGGAAGATTGTATGGCGTCAGTATGACGGGCCATAGCGAATATTGTCTTCCTGACATACCAAATGGAGCAAATCCGTCTGTGCACAATCCTAGGTAAACATTCCTGGACTCATTAGCAAAGTCTGAATGTACCGTCTGAAAGTGTTTCCACGCCTTTGCATCTGAGGGATGTGTTATCTCTCCATGATGTGTGGAATGTTCTGCATGCCATCTCATTGACGCTGACGTCGTTTCCGATTGGTATAACCGTTTCAATCTTTCAGTGATTGGCAAGTACCACATACGTTGGTAAGGGACCCGCCTCCTTCCTGTAGTGGGTTTGTATCTCGGCTTCCGACAAAATCGACATTCCTGTAGCTTATCATCATCTTTCCAGAAAATCATGCAATTGTCAATGCATACGTCAATCATTTCATAGGGTAACCCAAGACCCGCAACCAACTTCTGTATTTCATAGTAATTACCAGCATAAAGATTATCTTCCGGTAAATACTCTTGAAATAGTTCAGCCCACTTATCCATGTTACTTTCGCTGCTGTTATCTTCACTTTTAATTGTCATCATCCTAGCTGCTAGTGACAATCTAGAAAGTCCCTCTCTACACCCATCGTAAAGTGGTTGATTTGCAGCATCTAACATATCATAAAACTTCTGTGCTTCCATGTTGGGTTCTTCCGACATTGTTTCCACAGGATAATCAGCAGGAGCATGTGTAGTTTCATGAAATGCATCTGTAACCATATCATGAAACCTATTCCCTTGCTGATACCCAATATCATTTTCCACTATATCAGGATCATGACCATAATAATCATAACTACCGTAGTTATAATTTTGTTCCTCAACCCCACGACTCGAACCACTAGTTCCCGCATCATGATGAGTAGTATTATACTGATTTTCCCCATGAAAATACCATACATAATAGTTTGGTACAAATCCTCTACTAAATACATGTGTTTTAGCAGTATCAACAGCGACATATTTCTTGTTCTTACATCTGGGACAGGGACAAAATATTTTACCAGTTTGCAATGCCTGTGGTTGATTTTTTGCTTGGTTAAAGAATCCATGTAATCCTTCAACAAACTCTCCCGTCACTTCGCCGCTCCCCGGATCACTTTGATTATACATCCAGCTTCGTAACTCATATATACTCATTTTTTTAGAGGTTTTTTTTTTTTTCTTTCTTCTTTCTTTTTTTTTTCTCTTCCTTCTCTCGTTTGGTTTTTTTGTTTTGTGTGAATTGTAAAACTCACGACGTTGGCTATTTATAGAAGAAGGATTTTTAATTGCGACGGATTTGCGACGGATTTCCGATGGATATTTTGCGATGGAATTGCGATGGATTTGATTTTGCGACGGAATTGCGACTACCTTGCGACGAACTCCCGACGGCTTTGCGACGGAAATATTCCGTCGCAAAAGTTAGGTAAACTTCGTTTAGCACGTGCTTACCTAACCGGTCGCATGTCGGCCAACTACTTTTCGTCGCAAATCCGTCGCAAATTTGCGACGGAACACTTTGCGACGAAAAAAATGTAACCGCAAAGTCGTCGCAAACTTGCGAAGGTATCTTTTTTTCGCAATTCCGTCGCAAATTTGCGATGGAATTGCGATCAAGTCTTCTTAAGTCGCAATTCCGTCGCAAGGCGTTCGCAAAATTGCGACATAATTATTTCCGTCGCAAATTTGCGATGGAGTTGCGACGATTGCTTATTCCGTCGCAACACCGTCGCAAATCCATCGCAACTTTGCGACGGAATTAATTCCGTCGCAAAGTTCCGTCGCAAATACGCTGTTTTCTTGTAGTGATTCGGTCCTTATTCCCAACAAGTTTGACTCAATAAAACAACGACTCAAGAAAAACATCAAAATGACTCAAGACATAAGAGAAAACAAAAGAAAGAAAATGGCATTAGTACACAAAGACCCTCCCCCAGACTTACTTCACACCGTCCCCGGTGTGAAGATAAATCAAGGGAAGAGTTAACAGACTCAATGAAATAAAATAAAAGGAAAAGAAATGAAATAAATGACATGTTACAGTGGTAGTGGAGTGGAGTGGAGTGGAGTGGAGATCAGCGGCGGCCGTAGATAATCGCGTCGAGCTCCGAGTTCATGCTCTCCTGCGTGTACTGAGGGACGGAGGATGAGCTACGTCGTCCGGTGGGGTGTGGCGGATAATGATCGCTCGGCTGCGGTGTCGTCTGATCGGGTGGTGGCGCCTGTCTCCTAGCAGAGGAGGAGCATCGCCGAAGGGAACGGATGGGGTCATCGTGTTGATCGCCTGTGCGCCTCCGTGTTTGTCGCGCCTCAACGGAGGAATGACGTGCTGGATCTGGAGGAGGCTGGCGAGAAGGGGGGTGGAGATCTTCTGCAATGTCTTGCTCGGACTCATCCTCCGAGAGTTCTGGTTCAGGTGCTGCAACGGGCACTCTGCTTCTCCGTACTCCCATTGTGCTCATCATATTTGTCAATGCTTTGATTTGATCACCCAACCTCTTGATCTTCCTCTTGAACTTGTTGAATTGCCCTTTGCTATAGCTGTCCTGGCTTTTGTTCCATCGTTGCAACTGGTTGATGTGTTCGTGAGCGATCTTGAGTCCAGCGCTTTGGGACCTTGCTGGAACGAACTCCGGGAAGTGGAAATTTTCAAACTCCGGATTGAGGTCAAACTCGTCATCATGTGGCTGCGATTGCTCGTCGGGGTTACGGTTTGTCAGTGGAGTGGAAAAGCTTCCCCCAGCGGCTGATTGATCGAGGAGAGCGGACTGAGGCGGGTTGAAGTTGACGTTGGACCCTCCTGCGATCGCGGTCCAAATAGTGTTGGGCAGCAACATCTGAGACTCTCCAAACTGCAAATGATCGAACTGATAGATAATGGGGCCACCGTCGGGAGTTTTCTTCAGGAAATGACAGTTCTTCAGATAGGTAAGGTCGAGCTCTTCCGGTGGTGCAGCGGTCTCTTTCTCATCCGGAGTAAACCCGATGAGCAACAGGAGAGGCGTGATAAGTCCTCCCATATGCAAGTGAAACTTGCTTCCTGCGTTCGTGCGAGCCCAGCTTTGGTAATAAACAAGCTGCTCAATCATCGCTACCGTGATTCCTCCATTCATTGGACTTCCACTCAGCCATGGAAGAATCCCTGTAAGGGCCACATCAATCAGCGCCATCTCGTGTACATTGACATTCCCTGTCCTGTGTCTCGGATACAACACGTTGGCGAGCGACTTGTGCAGGTAACGGATTGATGGACTTCTTATCAGTGCAGATTTGGCGCCTGATTGGCACTCTCCTGATGCGATGGTCTTCCACAACGCTTTCGTCTCGGTCCTGTCTACCATGATACCGTCCTTGTTGCTGGGAGGCAAGTAAAGTGCTCTATCAATGTCGTGGAAGGAGAGCAGGCGTCGCTGCCCACTTGCCCAGAAGCTGATGTATCCGTCACTTCCGTCGCTTGTAACTTGGCCAGAAGGGCAACGGTGGAGCTCCAGTGTCGCGAGGAAAAGGCATGTCGCGTACTTGTAAGATGTTTGCTTGCGGAAAAGAAACGCCAAGAGTCCCAGATTGTTTAACATCGCGTCGATATCAGCCGTGATGCCGAGCATATCCATCGTTTGGCGGTCTGGGTATCTCGTTCCTGCCAGTTCAAACCCGAGGAGGATTTGAAGGAGCTCAACTTCTGCATTTGTGAAACTGTTAACGGCTCCTTCCTCTCTCACACTCCTGGGTGGCGCGACATCTTCTATCTCATCGTCAATTTCGATGTCACTGTCGGGTTCTACATTCCTGCGTTTGCCTCGCGAGATCTGGGCTCTTCGTCTCAAGTAGTCGTCGTCACCGTGACCTGTGTTCCTGAAAAGCATACAAGAAACAATAAGTGAGAACAGCTCTAACGTCCTGACCAAACATGTAGACAGCTTTGAAAAACGGTATGTTCTTGGCCAAGACAGCAGTCAATCATCAATATCAGCTAAGTTTACACTCAGTTTAGAAATACCAAGAACACGGATCAAACAAACTCGCTAATCGCAATCGATTTAAACAATTTTCGCTGCAAATGAGGCTCAAGAAAACACAAGAACACGACATACTATCAACGATTATCAATTCAAGAATAGCAACAATCATTTCACTAATCATCAATCAAGCACAACAATTATCAGTTCAGCTCAAACAACACTCAATTAACAAGCTCAGGCGCTCGGGGTCCAGTGGTTTGGAGCATGACCGAGTTAACCCAGCCAGGCGACCGAGTTAACACAGCATCGCCGGTTGAGTGAAGGAGACATGAGCTCCGGTCGACGTGGGCAGCGGTCGGCCTAGCCAAGTGCTCGAAGGGGTGGTTTCGGTCCGGCGGTCGCTCGATGGATGTGGAACAGCTTGCGGTTGCTCAGCCGCAATAAAGAACAGCCGCTCGACCATGGAACACCTGCAAAACACAGACCAAGTACAGGAGAAGAGAGAGATATGGCTACCTCCTCATGGTTAGTTGAGCGATTGTTCAGCTGGTCGATCGAGTGATAATGGCGAAAATGATGAGAGAGAGTTGAGTGAAAATGAGATGTGTGGTGAGTGGTGTGGTGATAACGTGATATGATAATGTTTTTTTTTTTTTTTTTTTTTTTTTTTTTTTTTTTTTTCAAAACACGGAATTAGTAATAAAAAGATAAAAAAAAAAAATTAGATTGGAAAAGTATGGTACACTTACCGGTGGGTTGCCTCCCACCAAGCGCTTGGTTTGAGTCACTAGCTTGACTTGTAAGCCGATTAGGCTGGAGATGGATCACTGAGAGGAACGGATTCTCTCTCTGTGATGTCAGAATCGGCAAGGTATGGCTTGATCCTCTGGCCATTGACAACGAACTCTCCGCCTTTGGTGTCCAGTAACACCACAGCTCCATAGGGTCTGACTTCCTTGATGACAAATGGTCATGACTACCGTGACCTCAGCTTTCCAGGGAATAGCTTCAGTCTGGAGTTGAACAGCAAGACTTGCTCACCTGGGGAAAAGTCCCGTTTTAGGAGATTCTTATCATGATACGCCTTAGTGCGCTCCTTGTAGATCTTCGAGTTCTCATAGGCCAGGTGCCTAATCTCGTCCAACTCCAGCAACTGCATCTTCCTTCTCTCAGCTGCATCCTTCAAGTCGTAATTCATCTGCTTTACTGCCCATGCAGCCTTGTATTCCAGCTCCACTGGAAGGTGACAAGCCTTGCCATAGACAAGGTTGAACGGCGTTGTACCCAGAGGCGTTTTGTAAGCAGTGCGATACGCCCAGAGAGCATCATCCAACTTTGCAGCCCAGTCCTTGCCTTTCGTGCCTGATGTCTTCCGCAGAATGTTCTTAATCTCTCTGTTTGATATCTCTACTTGGCCACTCGTCTGAGGGTGATAAGGAGTCGCCACCTTATGCTTCACCCCATGCCGCTTCAGCAGATTGTCAAAAGTCTTATTGATGAAGTGGGAGCCTCCATCACTAATGACAACTCTCGGCACACCAAAACGCGGGAAGATCACAGACTTGAACAACTTCATCACCACCTTTGCGTCGTTAGTGGGACTGGCCAAAGCCTCTACCCACTTAGACACGTAATCAACAGCAACCAATATGTACTGGTTGTTGTAAGACGACGGGAAGGGTCCCATGAAATCAACTCCCCACACATCGAACACTTCAACCTCCAGGATGAAGTTTTGCGGCATCTCATTTCTCGTACTGATGTTCCCTTCTCTCTGGCATCTATCACACGTAGAGACAAACCTCTGCGCATCTCGGAACATGGTCGGCCACCAGTAGCCAGCTTGTAACGCCTTGGAAACCGTCTTATACGTAGCAAAATGTCCTGCGTAGGAAGAACCGTGACAGTGGAGCAAGATCCCGGGTATCTCCTCATCAGCTACACATCTCCTGAATACTCCGTCAGTGCAGTGCTTATATAAGTACGGCTCGTCCCAGAAGTAATGCCTGATATCCTTCAGAAACTTCTTCTTCTTATTCCCCACAAACCCCGTCGGTTCTTGCTCAGCAACAAGGTAGTTCGCTATCTCTCCAAACCAGGGAAAACTCCGGCGGTTGACATCATCAATGCTGCCAACAAAGTCGCAGCTAACTACGTGATCGGGTGCTCTGCCATAGTCGATCACATCGACTGCATATACTTGCTCTTCACGTAGGCTGTCATTGAGAGGAACGTCTTCGTCCACCTTCAATCTGGACAGGTGGTCTGCTACACCATTGTCAATTCCCTTCTTATCCTTAATCTCCAGGTCGAACTCTTGCAGCAATAGAATCCACCTCAGCAATCTCGGCTTCGCATCCTTCTTCGTCAGCAGGTACTTCAGCGCAGCATGGTCTGTGTGAACAATCACCTTCGATCCAACAAGGTAGGACCGAAACTTCTCAAATGCAAAGACCACTGCAAGCAGCTCTTTCTCAGTTGTAGCATACTTGCACTGAGCTTCATCCAGTGTTCGGCTGGCATAGTAGATCACATGCAGCTTCTTCTCTTTCCTCTGTCCCAGAACTGCTCCCACGGCATAGTCACTGGCATCTGTCATCACTTCGAAGGGGAGATTCCAATCTGGGGGCTGAACAATTGGAGCACTCACTAGAGCTCCCTTGATTGTATGAAAGGCCTCCAGGCATGCACTGTCAAAGTCGAACTTGACTTCTTTGCACAACAGCTGCGTCAAAGGCCTCGTGATTTTCGAAAAGTCCTTGATGAAACGTCTGTAGAACCCGGCATGTCCCAGAAAACTGCGGATCCCTTTCACTGAGTTAGGTGGCTGGAGACTCATCATCACTTCGATCTTCGCTCTGTCAACCTCTATACCCTTCTCCGAAATCCTGTGGCCCAGAACAATCCCGTCTCTCACCATGAAGTGGCATTTCTCCCAGTTCAGTACGAGATGTCTCTCTTCACACCGCTGCAACACCCTGCACAGATTAGACAAACAGACAGAGAAAGAGCTTCCATAGACTGAGAAGTCGTCCATGAAAACTTCCATTATGTCCTCAATTAGGTCAGTAAAAATAGACATCATGCACCGCTGGAAGGTCGCCGGTGCATTGCACAAGCCAAACGGCATTCTGCGATAAGCAAAAGTGCCATATGGACAAGTGAATGTCGTCTTCTCCTGGTCGTCAGGGTGGATCGGGATCTGAAAGAAACCTGAATAACCATCTAAGAAACAGTAGTAAGGATGGGTTAGCCAATCTTTCGAGCATTTGATCAATAAATGGAAGAGGAAAATGATCTTTGCGAGTTGCAGCATTCAGTTTACGGTAATCAATGCACATGCGATGACCAGTGATAGTTCTAGTAGGTATCAATTCATTCCTATCATTTTTAATAACAGTGATGCCACCTTTCTTAGGAACTACATGAACTGGACTAACCCAAGTACTATCAGATATAGCATAAATTACACCAGCCTCTAGAAGTTTCATTATCTCTTTCTTAACAACATCTTTTAGATTCGGGTTTAACCTCCTCTGATGTTCTACAGAAGTCATCGATTCATCTTCTAGATGTATCCTATGCATGCAAAGATCAGGCGAAATCCTAGGAATGTCATCTAGTGAATACCCTATAGCTTTTCTATACTTCCTAAGCTCACAGAGAAGCAAAGCAGTTTCAACATTGTTCAGATCAGAGTTCACTATCACAGGATAGCTCGAATTAGGTCCTAGAAATGCATACCTGAGCCCCGCTGGAAGTGTTTTTAGTTCGAGCTTGGGAGCTCTCAACTCACTCCAGGGGCTGTTGATGGGGGTTTCGAGGACGGGTGCCTTGTCGGTTTTCTGCTTCGGCGAATCCTCTTCGTCGTCCAAACTCATGTAGGCAACCAATCTCTCCATCCTCTTCGTCGCGTCCATCATTTTTGCCAAACCGTTGGCTTCTTCATTCAGATAGCTGAACTCTCCTTCAGCTCTAGTCAACGCGACCTCCAGAGGGTCGTCAAGAAGCAGTTCTTCTCTCACTTCTTCTACCAAATGCAGGCCATCTTCTATGACAAACGTCTGCCCGTCTAACATTGGTCTCTTGAGGAGTCTGTTCATCTCGAACCTCATAACCATGTCTCCCAGCTGGAGATCAATTATTCCTCCTCTGACATCGATAATGGCACCTGCTGTGCATAGGAAAGAACGCCCCAGGATGAGAGGGTCCTTCGGCTCTTCATCAGTTTCGAGGACTACAAAGTCTGCTGGAATGAGCGTATCGCCTATCTGCACATGTAGATCCCCGAGTATACCAACCGGGAACTTCGTCGACCTATCAGCAAAGACCAAGGAGATCTTTGTGGGCCTGAACTTCGTGAATCCCAGTCGCTTCGCCACAGAGTATGGCATCAGGTTCACACTCGAACCAAGGTCGCAAAGAGAGCATGCGAATATCATCTTGCCAATCTTCACTGACAAAACAAATCTGCCCGGATCGCTTCTCTTCTTCACCACCTTGTTCTGTAGCACAGCACTACACTCCTCAGACACCAGCATGACATTTTCCTCCTCAGCTACTTTCCCAGAAATCAGCTCCTTCATGTACCTCTTCAGCGCAGGAACCATCTGAACAGCATCAGATAGAGGCAACTTCACAGTCAAGTCCCTCAACATCTCTTTACACTTCGCTTCCTCCAGACTTTTCCTCGACTTCTTCGGTGGAACTGGATAAGGCACCTTCGGCTTGTAGATCCGTGTAGGTACAGCCTCTGCAGCTACAGGTGTAGGCTCGTCGGACACAGGGACGGGTTCCTGAGAAGATGAACCCTCGTCTTCAGCTCGATCCACTCTACTCGGAGCAGCTTGATCGTCTTCGCTCGCTTGTCCTTCTGTTTCAAAGACCGGGTCCTCGTCAACTTTCTCCTTCCCTGTTCTCTTTGCAAGAACTGGTGTAGGTGTCAGCTTCTTCCCACTTCGCGTCTCGACCACGGCAACATACTCATTCCTGGGATTTGTCTCTCCTTTCCCAGGAAGTGTTCCATGAGGCCTCTTAACAGCTTCGGCCATCTGAGCAACTTGTACATCAAGCTTCTTGACATGAGTCCACACGGCTTCATGCTTTCCGTTCAGATCATTGTACATCGTGTCAATCTTCTGGTTGATCTCTTTAGAAGACTTCAGCTGGTTCATCAACATCTGCTGCATCATACTCTTCGGCTCGTCGTTCGAATTGTTTGATGAACCTGAAGCTTGCTGCTGGCTACTGAACTGCACCTTATGCTGACCAAATGTCTTCTGGTTCGGAACAAAGGTCTTCTCCTGGAAGGTGTTAGAGTAACTCTTCTGCTGGTTTTGGCTCGACCGTGGCGGGTAGACTTGATCCTGAGGATTCTCGACGTTCGTGCTCCGATAGGACAAGTTCGGATTTTGCCGGTAGTTCTGGTTGAAGCTACGGTTCTGGACAAAGGCTTGCCCGTTCACGTAGTTAACCTCCATCTGATCATCTTCTTCTTCGCCTACTCCAAACTCTTGAGAGACAGGTGTATCATCGCTCTCATCAACGAAGTGGACAGACTTCTACGACGCCTTCAGCAGCATATTCACCTTGGCAGTCAGTTCATCAATCTTCTGCGCTTCTACACCGCTTCCCTTGGCGGACACACTACTCACAGTTCGGTCATATTCGGCGCTCTTGTTGCTCGAGCTTGCAGCCAGGTTCTCGATAAGCTCGAATGCTCCTTCCTTGGACTTCGTCATGAAATCACCATTGCTGGCTGAGTTCAAAATGTTTCTGTAGTCCCAGTTGACTCCATCATAGAAGATTCCCAGTATCTGCTCATCAGTGAAGCCGTGATGAGGGCAATCTCTCCGGTACTCCTTGTACCTCTCCCATGCTTCGCAGAAAGCTTCTCCGTCATACTGGTGGAATGATGCAATCTTGGTACGGAGAGAAGCTGTTTTGGACTTCGTATAGAAGTAGTCCAGGAACGCTGATCTGCATTGTTCCCACGAAGTCAAAGACCCTGGTGGTAATGACTTCAGCCAGCGAGAAGCTTTATTGGCGAGTGAGAATGAGAACAGCTTGCACTTCAGGAAATCAGCTGGTACCCCATTCGAGCTAGTCGTGCTGCATATCTCTTCAAAATTCTCGATGTGGTCCATCGGATTCTCAGCAGGTAGGCCATTGAAGAGGTGCGCCTTGACTAGTGAGATCATGTTGGGGTCTATCTTGAAGTCTTGCCTCTGAATTGGAGGAAGAACAATCGCAGACCGGTTTTGGTAGAAGGTATGCGGATTATCTCTCTCTCCAATAGAAGCTTGAGGATGCGGTTCTCTATCTTGTTGAGCCTTCCGCATTTGCTCGATCTGCTGCTGGAGCTGCTGCATCTGAGCAGCCATCTGAGCAGTCAGGTCTGCATTGCCTTGACCAGCCATCTGAGCAGGTCTGGTCTGTCTGTTTTCTCGTTCTCTTCTCGCGAGTTCTGCGTTGGACAGGATAACAAGATCTTCGGTGCGGTTGCTCCTTGTAGATCTAGTGGTCATGCACCTGAAACACACACGAGAGACAAGAGGAAGAACAAGTTAGTAAAATTCTTAGACTAAATTTCCAATCAAAATTCGATGGCAACGAGTTGGTCCCCGTCGCAACGGCGCCAGTTTGATAAAAGGATGAGAGTGTGTATAAATGATTCGAGTCCAGAGGACCAGCGTTGCACAGTGAACTTATGAGACAAGAAATAGAGCTAAGACAATGATATGGTTTGGTTGTGATATAGTAACAATAACAAATGTAAACAACGATTAAAATTCAATAAAGACAAAGCACTAGACCGAGGTAATTCGCAGGAGCTCATGAAAGGTAACCAAACGACTATTCAGGAAAATGATTGCAAACAGGTTTCGAACTCAAACATGAAAGTACGTTAATCCACTGTCGCGGTATTAACGACTTTGCTAAACAACCTAGATGTCTAAACTATCGTTTGAATCTAGCAGTTGAAAGCAAGCAGTAAAATCAGGTTCGATATGTTCACGATCCGCCTTAGCATCAACTCTCGCAGGCTAAGGACGGATCGCTCACCAATGATTTATCTAGCACCCTATAACACTTTTGATGAATAGGAAGCCTAGGATCTAAAACTGAGCGATCAAATCAATCTTAGCATTAAGATTATCAAAGGCGAAAACAAAGAGACTCTTTTCATCAAGGATCCCGAGATACGACGACCTTAGCTGATGGTCGAAGTTGCCACAATCCGAAGATTTGGATTCTCGTTGAGGTATGTATCCGAAGACGCACTCTAAATGATCCTTGATTCAAAGACAAAGTATCCTATCTGCATTCAGTTATCTAAGTCATGAAACTCCTTTGAAAAACCTAGATCTAGCAAGGCGACTACTCACACATGTTCGAGCAAACAGCAACAATAGCAGAAACAGTTTTCATTGAATAATAGAAATAGCAAACAAAGAGGTTTAGAAATCTTCTCCAATACTGTCACTATGAATTCGAGATCTTCTCCTCAAACAACAATGAAAAAGCGGCTCTCCCCGAAAACTCTCCGAACCAAGTGTAAAAGAAAAAACGTGTCTCTCAAAGACTCGAAAACAGAAGTAAAATAGGTCAGGAGTTCTGCGGGCGATCGAACGGTCGAGATCGGATGAGGATCGAGTAGACGATCGAACGGTGCAGGGAACACGTCGATCGATGGGCTTCGATCGCCGGGTCAAGTGCATGGGCCTCGATCGACGGGTGTGATCGCCGACCTTCGATCGTCGGGTGTGATCGCCGGCCTTCGATCGTCGGGTGTGATCGCCGGCCTTCGATCGTCGGGTGTGATCGCCGGGTCGGATCGCCGGGTCGGATCGCCGGGTCGGATCGCCGGGTCGGATCGCCGGGTTTTTGGCCATTTCGACTCCTTTTTGCTCCGTTAGCTCATCTTGCTTCTCTTTGTACGGAATTTCTCCTTTGAACGCCTTTATACCTGAAAAGACTCAATAACAACTAAAAAGACTCGATAAAACACGTGAAAATACTTGTTAGAATGCGCTAAAACGCAAGACATCACAAATCACAAATTTTAAAAACTCGTAGATATGGAGATTCAAGATTTGAGAAAAACAAAATCACAAGCTAAAAATATTGCATAATCTATGAAAATCGGGGTTGTATTCTCCTATAAAGCAAATCAGGTCATTAGAAATTAAGAAAATACTTTATAATGAAGAATCAAATAATGTAGAGGGCAGTGTGACATTATCATCCGATGAGATTTCGGTTGACGGCACTTACTCCTATTTAGCAAGATATTTTTCGTATGTTTCTTTTTGTGTGGTATTTAAATGACTTTTGGTTGTAATTTTCGGAATGTATGTATGTTTATCTAGTCACTTTCGATTTTTTTAGTTGTTTTTCGATTTTAGTAGGCGTGCTTTGTGAAAGTATTATACTTGCGAAACAACTTGAACATAAATCCTCATCGATAAAAGACCAAAGACAAACATAAACAAAGAAGAACTACAAGTCTTCAAAAAAATATAACAACCAAGAAACAAAAAAACTACAACAAAGACAACAACAACAGCCAAGTAACAGAACTAATCGATTTTTTTTTTTGTTCAAAGAGACTCTTTAAGTTCTTTAATTTCTTTTTTTCTTACGATGAAATTGATCTCTCTCCTCCACTAAACTTAGCTTATGCCATCCATGAGGAATTTCTATATCGGCCCATATAAAAAAACCCATGAACATCATATCTGTAAAATCTTCTTCATGGATTATCCTATATTCATGCTTTTGAAATAATCGTCTGTTGGTCTCTGGCACAGAACGAGTTCTCATTTGCGCATGAACTTCAACTGCATTTCATTCTCAGGGTTTCTCTGATTAAAACGATGAGTAAAAGAGGAGAAGAGAAGTGAGGTAGTGAAAAATCGAGAGAGAATAAAAGTGAAGAAAAGAAAATTAGGCTTTGCCCCAAACCGATTTAAGGTAATAGTGCAGTTTTGGACAAGTTAAACCCACATGTTGTTAAACAGTAAGAGTCGTTCTACTAATTTTGTTTGTAGATTAATGGAGGCTAAATTACTTTGTGAAACTCTCAATTTTTTAATGTTTGTGTACTAAAACGGAATTTTGGTATATGATGCGTAATTTTTGGGAGTCTAAACAGATTGTATATTTTTTGACAAATACTACTAACGTCCAGTATTTTAAAGTTTTTTTTCTTGGAAATTTTGATTTTGAAAATGTAGTTAACAATTTTGTTGAAGAAATGACGAAAAAAAAATTAAAAATTGATTGTACTAAAACGGAACTTTGGAATATGATATGTATTTTTTGAGAGTCTAAACAGTTTGTATATTTTTAGCAAATACTACCAACGTCCACTATTTTAAAGATTTATTTTCTTAGAAATATTGATTTTTGAAAATGTATTTACAATTTTTTTGATAAGAAATGACGAAAACAAATATATATTTAAAAAAAAAAAATTGGTTGTACTCAAACGGAATAGAAAGTGAAAAACATGAATGTGAGTGGTCTGCAGAGGTAAGGTAAAAGGTGGCTTTTTACCCAAAACAAAAAAAAACAAAAAAGGTAAAAAGGTGGGTATTCAGGATCAACAAGAGTTGGTAAAAAAAAAAAAAAATCCTTAATGTATGACTCATTTCCCTATAACTAATATCTTAAATGAGAAATTTTAAGATTAGGTTTATGGTCTAAGCCTAGCATATTCTATCAAACATATTTCCTGTAAGTCGAAATCATATGAGGAAATTAACCTCCGTTATAGGCTTGACGAACTTTGATCATGTAATCCAAATATAAATTAGGTTTGATTTGAATGTACAGTTGGTTTAGTTTTTTCTATTTTCTTTTTATTCATATGCGCTCAAAAGAACTACATCACAAAGTTTTTTTTTTTTTTTCCAGATAAAGCATCACAAGTTTATTAACACATGATTACTCTACTTGGCCGCAACTTTACAAACTTCTTAGTAAGCTTTTCTTTGCAAGAAACATAATTAAATTATAATATAGGTAAAAACGAAAGAAACGAATCACGATGCTAAAATGGAGAGAGACCGAATCAAATAATTCAAATCTGTATGTATCACATGAAAAAAAAAAATTACAGCAATCACATCCAACTAATTTATACTACCTCTGTTCCAAAATATATAATGTTTAGAGTTTTCAAACAAATTAAAAAACATTTATATTATTTAACATTTAATACATATTTCTTTTACAAAAATTACATTTTAATAAATATTAACCAATAAAAATTTAAAATTTTAATTAATTTTAATTAATAGGTCTTGAAATTTGTAATTTGTTAGCATTAATTGACCAAAAGTACTTTAAAAATTCTAAAACATCATATATTTTGGAACAAGAAAAAAAAAGCTAAAACTTCATATATTTTGGAACGGGGGAATATAATGTTGGATAATTAATGATACTGAATCCGATGAAGTTATTGATAAATAAAATAAATTATCTATTGCTCTTCAAATGACAATAATAGAATACTATAAAATAAAATATTAAAAAGTAGGAACATCAAACTTGAACTTTAGATATCTAATATCAAATTTCATAACTAGAATTCTCTGCTTCTTCTACTTTTTTTTTGTTCTAACAAAGCCAAGCTTTATATATTCTCTTTACGATATTGATATGTGCAATTTCCATAGCCTGAAAATAATAGAGAAATAAAATTTAATTGGAAAGTTACCGAAAAAAAAAATTGGTTTAAAGAGAAAAAAGAAAAAGAAAAAAAACAAACTCACTAGGATCAGTTACGACAATGATACCAGTACCATTGAAATTGCAATCCTGATATTGTCTTCCATGAGCTTGATAATAAAGATTCATAGCAACAGATGCGACATTAAAGGCACTAATATCATCATGATTATAACATGAACCTCCTCTATGTATAATTTTACAATCAATTTCATAACACGAAAAAACTATGTTATGAATAAGTTTGTTAAATGTCGTCCCAGGTTTCGCCACACACCAACGCCCTTGGCTCTGCAACAAAGATCATAAATATCTATATATGAGATTGCTTTTTGTTTACTTTTTGATTTTTGGTTTCATTATTGAGTAAACTTAAACATGTACCTGTGCTTTGACACTCGTGAAATTACCTTCGATTAGAAAAATAAATATTGTTACAGAAAAAATGGAAAATTATACAATCAATTTATAACTTTCAAATCATATATAATCACAATAATTTTAACCAGAAAATTATATTAAAATGGATGATTAATTGTTGTTAGTTTACCTGTAAAAAAATATAAAAAAATGATGAAATAAAGACATATATGTGCTTTAGCCATGTTTAATTTTGTTGACAGCTGAAACCTTTGTTTTAGCTTTGTTATGCACTAGCTTTTGCCTACCTCTTATATATACAGAAAGAAATTTAAATATTTTTCTTAAATTTTTAATTTTTGTTTTTTTTTTGCTAGTAACAGCTAATAATTAGGTGTTAAAAACAGCTAATAAATATTTTAATTAATTAATTGTATTTTCTAGAAAAGGTAACTATTTATATAGATTATGTTATTATATAAAACTTATATTTCTACTTTTGTAATTAACATGATTGTGACACGTGTAAGTCAGTTGCTAAGATTTCAATACATGTAAAAAATTCCAATTAGAAAAAAAAAAAGAAATATGGTAAAAAGAATAAATTCTAATTCAAATAAAATAGATTTATATGTTTCTAAATAATAAATATTTCCAAATATATGAAAAAATTAAAAGGAATCAATGATAATTAAAAGCTGTATAATTTAAATAATATATAGTTAATGATAAACTTTTTTCGCAGTTTGTCGTCTATTATTAATATTTTTTTTACTTTTAGATTAATTAGGCTAAGGACTATATTGAACGAATAAATAAAGATTATAGCCAGAGTTAAAGCAAAATAAAAGAATAACCAAAGGCAATACTTTAGAATGAGAAAAAGAGATTAGTGTTCTACATATAAAGTATAAACACACATATAATAGATAACAACTTATAACGTTTACCATAATTTTAATTAATTCACTCTATCATTCAAAGGCTTCATCCCAGACACAAAAAAATAAGTTGGAAAATGAAATGATAAACTACAAGTTGAATAAACTAAATAAATTTAGTTTTAAAATGATTTAACATGAAATAAACGATAGGAAGGGAGATAATATAGAAAAGTTAGACATATATACAATAGCAATATACAGAACAAAACAAGATTTCTTTCTAATGTAGAAGACAATATTTTAGCATTACGTATATTTTTTATTATAAATATATGTTTTGTTTGTTTTAAAATCGAAACATGTCATGTCATATAGACAGAAGAAAGAAATGTTTTTAGTAAAAGCAATTATTTTAAATTATTGTATTTAAGAGATGAAAAGTAATTTAAATGAAGGGAGAGAACATATTTACCATTAAAAATGAAAAACAAAATCTCTTAGCGTGAGAAAAAAAAAAAAAAACGGATTATGAATATCATGACTTTTTTTTTAGTTTCTTAATTTTATCTTTTATGTTACTCATCTCACCTAATTTTTTATGAGTTATAAAATAGTAATCTATAAATTAGCGTATATGGTAGATTATATTTTATGTATGGAAAAATGTTTATACCAAGTAAAAATGAACTAGCTATTCATGATCAACAAGAGTGGTAAAAATAATAAAAAAGTGTTGAATATATGAATCATTTCCCTATAACTCTAATATCTTAAAATAAAAAATTAATATCAGGTTTATTGTCAAATAATTTAGAGCTAACATATTACAAACAAAATTCATGTAAATCGAAATCCTTTGTGGAAAGTCAAGTCACAAAATTTCTAGATATTGTATACTCTAAGCACATCATGTAAAAGTTGTCACTAAGAAGATAAATATAATTAAGCACATATGGTTAAAACTCATCCAGTGGTTTCGTCGCAATTCCAGATTTATGCCTTGATTGGTAAAGCATTTAGAGGAGCATTAGACTTATGGGGCATAAGCAGGGTGGTGCTGAAGCTGTATGCTCTTGACTAATATATATTTTATGTGATTGGTAGAGCTGTGAGCTATTTTATTATAACTTTTTGTTAAAATATTTAATGTGTATTTTGATATTTATTTTAATGCATTATATATATATATTCTATAAATAACATAAGATTTTCTAATTTTTTATAAATTATTTAATAATTATTTCATATTTAAATTATATTTATTAAATTTTAATGTTATTAATTTATTATTCATAGAATAATAAATTAATGATAAAAATAAGTTTCAAAATTATAATATTTTAAATTTAATATAAATATAATTTTCGATTTTTTATCATTATAAATAAATAAAATATAATTTTTTAATATTTTTTAATATTTTAAAGCATCAATGCTTTGGAAAAACTCCATTTCAAAGCAGGGAGTGAAGAGCAGTTTAGAGAGCATTAGCAGTTTTTAAATGCTCTCCTAAATGCTCTATTAATCAAAGTTGATTGGATTACAAAGAACATAATGCTCTTCTAAATGCTATACCAATCAAGGCCTAAGTGTTGACTCGAAAAACAGTTTAAAAGAAATAGAAAGTTTAAAAGCAAATGAATATTTTGAAAAGCTTAACAAAAAACGTTGTTTCATTAAATCTTTAGAGATTTCGCAAAACACGTGTCCTTTTTTTTTTACAACCCAAAACGCACACATAGTTTTGATTTAACATTGGTTGGTAAGATTTTAATCATACTGTGGATGGTGGGGTTTATTCAGTAACTGGCTTCTAATTGAGGAATTTTACTTTAAATTTATAGTTGAGGGGTTTTTTTTAATTCATGTTGAAGGTTTTTTTTGTTGTTAAAACCCCTGTCTCTGACTAAGAGTATATTGGAAAATATCAAAACACTTGAAATATCAAACTGAATTATTGAACCATCAACTAAATTTTTTGGAGGTAGAAACGAGAAATACTTGGTGTCCATTTAGAATGTATATTGAATTATCGGCTATTATTAACCAGATTCTTGAAAAGATATGAAACAGTAGCAAGTAACAAAACACGTGTAAATTATATATTAAGATAACAAATAAAACAGTCTTTAACTTTCTTGATTATGGATGTTCATTGTTCAGCAAAAAAGTTTGGAACACTACTGAAAACAAAAACAGTATTGACAAAAGAAGAAAGATACAGCAAATGTAACAAGTTAGATTGCTGGAGAGTTTACACATTCTATATAACTTTCTCTTCTATATACTAGTAACCAATTGCACTCACTGATCGCAAACTTCCCGTGCGCAATACCAAATTTGTTTTTGCAAGCATCGAAAAAGATTAGAGACTAAGCTGGTAGCTGCAGCTTTTTATTGTTTTTCCAGCTGTGACGACAAACCAAAACCATAGTCAAGAGTTCTGGATTTCTTTTATAAACAAAAGAGACGAGAGATGGAGCTATTTTTGTTACCTTAGGAAGTAATAGTAGAAGAAATCGGCGTAGAGCAATGTTTGAACGAGCCCAGCGATCCATGCTGCAACACATATATCAGTTGAATTGTCAAATAATCCACAAAGATAACGAAAACACTGTTACCTGAGCATTTGATGCACAAGGAACCTAATGAGAAACACTAATTAAAGTTCGCTAATCTATCAACAGATGCTATAATGTGGAGAGAGGGAAAGAGTCATACTTATCCAGTGAACATAGTGTGGTTCAGTGAAGTAACGGTAGATCCAATTGAGGATGTAGAATCCTCGGTATCCCCTGAAACAAGACGACATAACTTGTTTTAGACGTGCAAGAAACAAAATTGGACATCATATTGTAACATTAGTAGAACGAAAAACAGAAATGAAATGTATACCCGAGGAGAAATATGTATTGTCCTGTCAAGTTATCGATATTTCTAGTCCTCTGCAGCAGAACAAGCTGAGGAAGTATTGCAACAGCCTCCAAATAGAGTGAAAAAGTCCATAGCACCTAACATTTACAGAGACGGTTATTACGAATGGCACCAAATAAAATGTAACAAGCCTACATTGTTCTGGCGAAACAAACAAACCTCGAAAAAGGTAAACTTTTCGTGGATCAGAAGAGCCAAGAGAAGGCACGGAAGCACGAGGAACCAGTGACGAAACGTATCTTGCTCGCGATCGTAAGTCCTGCGGACAGTCTTGTGGTACCTTATGTACCAAACTATTGAGAAGGAACTTCCTAAGAATATCAACTTCATGAGAGTGTTGTAGATGGATACGAAGCTCGTGAGAATATCCAAATATCGCGTCGCGAAGACAATGGCGTAGAGTTCTTGAGTCTTCAGTGATACACCTGCAAGTAACATTCACATAAACAGCAAATTATGCTACGATAAACAGTGAAATATACATCTTAAAACTTCAATTCAGTGGAATCCATTGATGAAACGTACAAAAAGAAGCTAAATTGATGCACAGCATCTCGTTAATCAGAGTGGCTAAAAACCGGTGTTCTAAATTGGAATTGCCTGATTGATTACGAGAATTCGAGTTGAATTGGGGATTTCTACGCTATCGCGACAGTGGAAATTCCAGAAAAAAGCAGGAATCGAATCGAGAATTGAGAATAAACGAAAACGCCTCATACAAAACCACTCCGCAATTTCGATTTCGGAATCAGAGATTAAGAAAATGAACATACCGGCGCAGGATTTGATGGTGTGGATCTTGAGGAGCAAGACGAGAACACTTGCCAGGTGAGTCATATCACCTGCTAATCTGAAAATGTTCATCTTTCGAAGCGTGTTCGTTTCTTCACGTCTCTGAAAATGGAGAACGGAAAAGTCGATCTATAGGGTTTATGAAGCTTCCGTCGAAGTTCTTCTTCTCCGCCGCGACGACACGAGAGGTCCGTGGACCGTGGTAGATCTCGATTACAAGTCTCCTCTCTTCCTGGAAAATGGAAAACTGATAAGAAAATCTAAACCGAGTTACCGAAAGCTGAATCGGTTATCTAAACTTAACCAAAACCAGAATAAACCAGGTCACGATTTAAGGAAATTTAATCGCTATATTTTTTTGAAGTCACACATCTTGGTTTTGTCCAAAGCCATATCAAACGAGTTCTCTTCTCTCATTGAAACTTGGTTTTCGTGAGAAATGGTTTTGTCCAAAACCTAATTATCCTCCAAAGGAAAATTAGACAAGAAATTTCTTTATAATTTTTTTCCTTTGCATTGAACTTTAAATCCCTTTACTCCATCGATCTGTGAAGAAAATGAGGCTAAATGGCATCTAAATTGCGAGCAATGGAACATTTATTCACCAACAATGATATACTCTCTGCCTCAAGCAATATGGTAGATATCTTTGGACAGATGAATGAAAAGGTGCGGAGAATTTTGAAGCACTTGTGAAAGAACCGAACATGCATCTTAAACGAAAATGCAAGATGTTGAAGAAAACAACTACATTTCTAGCACTAGTGAACACAAATGTTTACAAACAACATACATAATCTTTTTATTATTACGATTTAATCAAGTAATGTTTGCATTTGTGGTCAATGACATTCCTCAAGCATCATTATTGAAACCAGATAATGGCCAGCTTATGATATCGGAGACGGAGAGTATGTTCTAGTCAATGACTATCATAGTAGGTTCTTGGATTTTTAATATTTAATCAGACATCCAGCGAAGATAATAACAATAGAAACACTTACTAAATTTATAATGCCAAACAAAGAAAGAGAAACGCTAGAAAATATCGAGAACTTGTATAATGGAAGTGTTACAAAGCGGACAGTTTCCTCTCTGCGCCAAAAGTTCTCTACAACACAACCTGCAAAACGTATGTCCACACGGTATAAAAGCCGCACCTTTACTCCTTATCATACACACGCAACAACAACCCGACTCGGCCGCCGACGTCACCATCGCCGTCGTCATTGTCGTCCCTTCCTCTTCCTCTCCTCTCTTGCTGACGTCATACATTGTCATTGGCCCATCACTATCCTCCAACAACTCCATTAGAGACATCCTCGGCGGCTGTATCAAAGAAAAAAGCTGAGGTTAATTGCTCATTAATTCTTATTATAAACTTATTAATTGCAAACAAGAAACAGAGGAAATGAAGTTAACCGTCTTAACTACCACTCTAACTACTTTATTAAGACAGTAATGAATACCTCTCTTTCCTCAGCCAACACCGTGCTTAGTAGGAGCCTGCCTTCTCGCTCCGCCTCTGCTTCACCACTGCTCCGGTTTGTCTCCGAGTTGGAGAGAAGGAATCCGAGGCGGTTAATGCGGCGGTTGTGGCTATCGTTATCCGGAGTAGAGATAGGGGTATCCAAGTAGGGGATAAGATTGGACGAGATCCAAGCAGTGGTGGTGGTGGTGCTGCGTTTGAGGCGGAGCTTATCCCGGAGAAATTTCCAAGTAGTTTTATCCCGGCGGCGATCCCTTCTCATAACGTCTAGAAGACTACGGTTTCTCGCCGGAGACGGCTGCGGCGACGGTGGTTGTGGCCGGGAAGCGCTTGTTTCGGCCATTAAAACATCTTCAAGAGTCACCGAGCTCCGGCTATTCTCAACCGTTGACATTCGGTCTAATAACGTCACTCTCAACCTATCTCCACCGTCCATTTGAATCATCGTGTCACAAATCAAAATGTTTCAAGAACTTCGTCGGTAACACAATTTTCCTGAGAAATGAAACCAAAGAACTTGAATTTCCACAGCCAAATTTCGTCGGCCAAAAAAGAGAGTGAGTAGAAAGAAACAAAACGACTCGTTTCCCGAGAAAATCTCTCAGGTTTCTCGGGAAAAATATTCAGTGAACAGATCCACCATTTATATAAGAAGCATCGGATACCTTAGCCTTCTCCGACAACTTCCCTTCTAATTGCACTATAATCCGGAAGTCGAGAGCAGATCTGTAATGAATATAAAACATATTTTAATCAATCTCAAACGCTTTAATTTTATAATCTGACAAAAAGTGAGTAAAAAAAAATTAAATATGCAGTTTTTATAGTATAAAGCAATGTCGGACAAAGAATTTGTATGCAATCATATCGTTTCTTAGTATATATATGCATCTGCTTAAACAAAACAAAAAAAGATAATACAAAATTGCGATTCGCATATTGATGAATATTGCAGGTCAAAAATGAAAAAAGCGAAAAACAAAAGTAAAAGATGATTACTTTCTTTACATATTGATTGAAATCCTCTACTTTCACTTTCTCTTTCGGTAAACTTGTGAATGTGTTTGAAAGAGAGGGAGACAAGAGTTTCGGAAGAGTTAAACCTGCGTGATTTACGAATTTGCCCATTTATTTTTGAACGCGCGAATATCCAAAGCAGACGGCAAGGGTATATCCCGTAATTCAATTGATTTCTTTGTCTTTATTTCTCTGTGGACGAGTTTGTTTACATCATCGATGGTATAGCAAATGTACTTGGAGTTTATTACATCAGGTAGTTTGGTACTTTAGGTCTGGTTATAAGATCAGTATATACTGCAAGAAAAACTCCACATTCCAACAGACACATTTGTTGGTGATTTGTTGGAAATCACGATTTCCGACGTGTTTCACACATGCAAAATTTCGTCGGAATTTGATTGTTGGAAACGAGCCTTAGTTTGAACGTTGTGGGAATCAGTTCCGACGAATGTGATTTGTTGGGTATGTGTCGGAAGTTTACGACGCACGATTTGTTGGAAACGTGTTGGTACGTACCGTCAAGTTTCCGAGAAAAGTTATCAACGACGCAATTATAAGAAAGTCGTTGGTATATTCCGATATCCACCATGATAAATTTTTCATTACCACATGAAGAACAAGGACAATACATCTTACCTTGCTCCAATGGAATCTCTTGATTTGTAGCAAAACGCATAAATTCAGTAAGCCCTTCCTTATACTCCTTCGTTAACTCTCCGGTAGCTTCATCTACAGGGTTGTACATCCACTCACGACTCCTGTGTTTATTGGTAGCCATAGAGAACGACTTCTGAATTTGACCTTTAACTTACAATCGACTTTTGCTTTTC
Organism: Erythrophleum ivorense; assembly: GCA_026724425.1. NCBI lineage: Eukaryota > Viridiplantae > Streptophyta > Magnoliopsida > Fabales > Fabaceae > Erythrophleum > Erythrophleum ivorense. The sequence continues at coordinate 3,054,445 of JAIUCV010000084.1, forward strand.
TTAATATACAGACAATCGACTCATCACAATTGTGTCCCAAATTCGTTGGAAACGGGTCGATGTTAAACTGGTTGGAATTGGGCTTATGTTTCGTCGGAAAAACATTGGACTCGGGCCGAAGCTTCGTCGCAGAATCGTCGGAATTGGTTTGATGATTCGTCGCAGAATTGTTGGAAACGATTCAGTTTTGCCGTCAGACAGTCGTTGGAAACGATTCGGTGTTTGATGCAAATTCGTTGGAAAAAAACGAGGTATCGTCGTAGATTTGTTGGAAACGAGTTAACAAGTAGCTACGGTTTTCCGACGAAGTTCTTGTCTGTAATTTCCGACAATAGTCATATCGTAGGTAATTTCCGACAATCGTGATGGCGCTGGAAATTGACAACGCCTTTCCTACAAAACGTGCGACATAATTCTAACCGTTCCTATTTATTGGAAAATTGTGACGTGTTTCCAACAAAACTAATTTTCGATTGAAAGTTGTGAGACATTCGTTAGAAATTTTCCAACAATTTTGGTTGTCGGACAAATTTGTTGGAAGTTGACTGATTTTCTTGTAGTGGTATTTATGGAGATTGGAACTATATTTTGGTCCCCTTCTGCAAAATTCTTGAAATGTATTATCGCTTTTCATTTTGATCTATTTTTGAATTTTTGAATTCAAACTTTTCAGAATGTAAATAAGTGTTCTTATTAATTTAGCTAGATAGAGGTCTCCGGTGGGAGTCTCTAAGGGAGTCTCTCATGTCAAGAAATTAATAAAAACTAGGGAGATCAGTAATTTTCTAATTTTTATTGTGATTTTTTTTTTTTCAAAAACAATTTGTGTATGATTTTTTTTATTTGTAATTTTGGTCCTCTTAGTTATTACGATAAAATGCACAAATTAATTTATAATTTTATGGTTATTTTTGGTAATGGTAGTGTACTTTCTTTCTCATACAGTCATACTCATAACGATTAAATATAATGCAAATTAAAATTGGTTAACATTATATGTTAAATTTAATATGATTTGAATCAAATAATTACTCAACGGTAATTAAAGTTGATTTTACTTCTGATATATTCCCATTCAAAATTATTTCATAATTGATTTTGATATATGACTTGTCACCTCTTCCCATTCAAAATTATTCCATAATGCCTGCAATTAGAGTATTAACTAGAAAATTTAAAACCTTCAACCTAATTTTTTTTTGACATCGAAACCTTCAACCTATTTTGAATTTAAATTGTTTGGTTTCCAAATGTGTACACGTTGAATCATAAATTCTCATGGATTAAATTATTTTGTAATGTATGGAAAGTGTCAATTGGGCATGTTCTCAAATCGCATGGCTCTTACCAAATCCATTTCAATTTCATATTTAAACCAACATATTTTTGATTCAATTTTGTTGTAAATTTCAATTTATTACATACAAAAATTTAATAGAAATAAAATTGTAATAAAATTTAATAAATAGTAGCAAAAACACACAAATATAATTAATTTTGAAAAGAAAAAAGAGTTTACAACGATATCATATTTTTGTATGATATTATATATTGAAATAGGAATATATTCAAAATAAATTTCTGTAAATATTAAAGATATTAATCTACTTTGATCCATTATATGATTTATTATAAAACATATTGATTTAATAATACATATTTAAATATACAGATCTATTTCATTATTTCTCTTATTTGGTTACAAATATAAATATTATATATATATATATATTGAGAACCAAATATTTTACAATCTTATTCCGTATTGAAATAAAAAAATCTGTCTATTTAATTGTTAATGTTAAATTGTTAATTTTTAATGTTAATGTTTATTATTTTTAATTGTTAATGTTAACGTTAATGTTAATGTTAATGTTAGTTTGATGAGAATTTAATGGTAAATGAATAAGACATATTATGCAATAGCACATCATCTTAATTGTCTAGTAATTTTTGTCTTAATTTAAATTAATCTTGAGAATGAACATTGTGATGATATCTATTTTTGTTAACAACACATTGGGATAAAGATTTCTTTCATATTGTTTTTTTTTAATATATTAGGGATAACAAAAAAAAAAAAAAAAAAAAAAAAAAAAAGAGAGGGGTTGAGAGACTCATGAGACACTAATGAGCATATGTATCACTATATTATTGGTTTGGTCTTTTTTTATAACTTAATTTAAATAATAAAAATAAACTAAATTAAAAATATTAGTATTTTATTTATGAGAAACTATTAGTAGTCTCTCATTGCTGAAGGTGCTCTAAGTGGTTAGGGACATGAAAAACGGCAAAAAAATCAGGGTTTTGGTTGGTCGCTTATCTAACTTTTACCCTAATGGTTGGAGTTGGAGAGCAACAAAGTGTGGTTTTAAGTTTATGCTAATTCACTCAACAAAGTATGGTGTTCTTATCCTAATAAAGCACTAAAATCAGTTCCGATGTCTTCCACTTTTGAATTGTACAATAGTTGGAGTGAGATTAGTAGAGTATTTGCACTAGATAGCCATAGATTTTTATCTATTTAAATTTTCGACAATGTGTATTTGGGGCTTTGACCCAATAAATATTTGTCACCCATTCCTTCCCATTTTAACCCCACGCGTTACGAACCTTTGGTGGAAAAGTTGCAATTAATGTGTTGTGCAACTTTGCGTATTACAGTGAGTAAAAATTCAAATTTTTATTTTTTTCTATTGCAATATTATCTGCTGGACTCATGAACTCCCTCTTCTTTTTTTTTTTGTCGATAGAAAACCCTAGTCTCTTCAATCTCAGACGGAACCAAAGTTGAGATAAGCAGAGATTCGCTAGTGAGGGAAGTTCTTGAAGTGGAGTGATTAAATCGGTGCCGATCTGGGTAAGTGGATGTTTGAGTAACCAAATGCCGATTCATTTTTTGTTGTTGCGAGTCGGGGTTATTCGTTGTTCTTAATGGTTCTTAGTAGATTCGATGTGTCGGTTTACCTTTCCGTCGTTTATGTATGAGAATTTTTGTTCTGATGCTCCGAATTGGTTGTGGCCTATATCTCTTCACGGGTTTGACTGTCTTATCTGTAATTTCTCATGTGTTCGATTATGCTAATAGTCTTTGCCGTTTCGAGGGGATATGACGAACTGATAAGTAATCGAATGTGGTTTTTGGAGTAATATGTTCCTATTGTTGGACTGTGTATTTCGAATCCGAGTCTTATGTTCCGTCTCGGGTATTTTTGGAGTCATTTGTTCCGGCTTGGGTATTTTGAATACGAGTTGCAGAACTTTTAGGTAGATGGTGTAAGGGGTTTTGGAGGGGGGAGGAGGCAATGATGTCTGATTGTTATAGGTTTTGGGAAGCAGTAGGTTCATTTTCTTTGATTGTCTAAGTTTCTCGATCTATTGTCACCGGCTCATAGTCACATAATTTCTAGTTATTTAGACTCAGAGTCACATAATTTCTAGTTAGATGGAATATCTTGTTTGGAGGGGGGGTGAGCAAATCATATGTAATTGTAATCGTTTTTGTGTAGCCGTATGTACACTTTCCGAGATTGTTTCATTTTTGTTGTTTTTCGGGGTAGGTCTAAGATGTGGAGTACACGCTTGTGGCTGTACATTCATAAACTAGGATGAGAGCTTATTTATTTAGATGAATGTCTAATGTCAGAAAATGTTTGTGTTATGTATTTCTTTATGTAAATCGGTATATAATTATGTATGAGTCTGTTAAGATATGTGGATATATATATATATATTATTGTACATGTTGATCATTTTCCTGAAATGAATTATGATGTAAGGTTATACATTTTTTCAGGGTGATGGACAGCACGAAGCTACCCTCTCTCATCTTTGCCGATCGTGAAGAACCTGTTGGCGATAGAGTCAACTCATATTTCAAGCTGAGTACAATTGGGGCCATTTTGAAGTACCTACAGCCAGAAGAAATAGAACAGATTAGGCCGTGTTTTGGGAGGTTGTTTGATGTATATGCCAAACCAGCTTACTCAGGGAAGTTAGTGCATTTCCTATTGACGAGGCAGCTGTCTGTTGAAAAGCGGCATGAAATTTGGGTTGTTTTCAGCGGGAAGCCAATAAGGTTCTCGCTTAGGGAGTTTGCCATTGTTACAGGCCTAAACTGTAGTCCTCTTCCCTCCGTTCCTGCTGACCGGGTTAAAAGCAAACCAGGGGTTGCGCCATACTGGTTTACTCTTTTCGGGGGGGAGCCATTTGTTACTGGGGAGATGTTATTGAGTATGCTTAAGAGATCCAAAAACCTTGGTAGTGAGATTAGGGTTAAGTATGCCTGTCTGTTACTAGTTGACGGCATGCTCTGCAGACGCTCATCGCCGATGAAGATCCCTAGAGAGCACGTTGAAATGATAAGGGATCTTCAATACTTCTTGAGTTATCCGTGGGGCAGGTTTGCGTTTGACATGACCATGCAGTGTATTAAGACGAGACAAATCAACCAGCTCGCACAACCCACAGTCGCAATACAAGGGTTCATGTTCAAGTCTGTGATCTTCCCGCGTTTCGGTGTGCCGAGAGTTGTCATTAGTGATGGAGGCTCCCACTTCATCAATAAGACTTTTGACAATCTGCTGAAGCGGCATGGGGGTGAAGCATAAGGTGGCGACTCCTTATCACCCTCAGACGAGTGGCCAAGTAGAGATATCAAACAGAGAGATTAAGAACATTCTGCGGAAGACATCAGGCACGAAAGGCAAGGACTGGGCTGCAAAGTTGGATGATGCTCTCTGGGCGTATCGCACTGCTTACAAAACGCCTCTGGGTACAACGCCGTTCAACCTTGTCTATGGCAAGGCTTGTTACCTTCCAGTGGAGCTGGAATACAAGGCTGCATGGGCAGTAAAGCAGATGAATTACGACATGAAGGATGCAGCTGAGAGAAGGAAGATGCAGTTGCTGGAGTTGGACGAGATTAGGCACCTGGCCTATGAGAACTCGAAGATTTACAAGGAGCGCACTAAGGCGTATCATGATAAGAAAATCCTAAAACGGGACTTTTCCCAAGGTGAGCAAGTCTTGCTGTTCAACTCCAGACTGAAGCTATTCCCTGGAAAGCTGAGGTCACGGTGGTCAGGACCATTTGTCATCAAGGAAGTCAGACCCTATGGAGCTGTGGTGTTACTGGACACCAAAGGCGGAGAGTTTGTTGTCAATGGCCAGAGGATCAAGCCATACCTTGCTGATTCTGACATCACAGAGAGAGAATCCGTTCCTCTCAGTGATCCGTCTCCAGCCTAATCGGCTTCCAAGTCAAGCTAGTGACTCAAACTAAGCGCTTGGTGGGAGGCAACCCACCGGTAACTGTACCATATTTTTCCTCTTTTTCTCGATTAAAAAAAAAAAAAAAAAAAAAAAAAAAGAAATGGTGCCCCCACGCAGGATGGTCCGTTCTGTGTCAAAAGAAATGGTGCTTCCGGCGAGTGGTAGCCGGCGGCATGGCCCGGCGAGTGGATGCCGGCGAGTGGGTGCCGGCGAGTGGTGGCCGGCGAGTAGTGGCCGGCGGGTACCTCCGGCGAGTAGTCTTTCTGGCTATTTCGACCACTTTTTGCTCGTTTTCAACTACTTGCTCCTCCTCGTACGGAAACTCTCCTTTGAACGTCTTTATACCTGAAAAGACTCAATAACTTCTAGAAAGACTCGATAAAACTCGACAAAACAAACGTTAGAATGCGCCAAAACGCAAGACATCAGTTCATTCATGCGCTGCAACTTGTGGTCATAGAAGCTGTACCCGCCGCAGTTTCAGCTGTTGGTGATGGTTTTGATATTGAATCAGGCGAGGAGGATTCTGGAGCGGTCGTTGGTCTTAAGCTTGACAGATTTTGGGAGGTGGATGTTGATGATTCGGTAATTTTGATTGTTATTTTCGTATGTTTTGATCAACGGATTCATTTATTAAAGGGCTGGGACCATAGTATCGGCATTATTTGCGAGAAATACTTGTCAATGCATTTGTATATAAACATGTGCCGCCCTACAGTGTTAAGTAATCAAGGATGATGGGTTATGGTTCACTATATGAAATATTTCATGTCTGATTAATTGTGTGGTTCGTGTTGGTTACATATGCAGGTTGCGGTTACGTCCATTATAGAAGCTGGGGGAGAGGAAGGTGACGACGGTAACGACTTGAGCTGGGTAGACGAGGTTGATGACCCAGCGGTTGAGTATATGCTCAAGCATGTCGAGAAAGGTTTTACGTTTAAGCGTGAACACTTTAGAGGAGGACAAAGGAGGGGTGTAGCACCTGCTAGTCAGGTGTCAAGATCTGCTCCTAATGGGAAACGGAAGGGGAAAGCACCAGCTGGCCCATCTGTGTCTTCTCCCTCAGTTTGTGGGAGGGGTAAGAAGGCCAGAAAACAAGTTCCAATGGGCTCGCATGTGTCACTTGACTATGGTAAAATTGCGGAAATGGTTGCGGACCAGATTAAGGAGGCCTTGGCTGTTGCCGGAGGTAGCTTTAGAAGTAGTTTGCAGACGGATTTGAAAGAGATGGAAGACCGTGTCCTAGCTAGGTTGAGCTCAGACATAAAAAAGAAGGTTGATGATCATATGAAATCTAAATACGCGGATGTACCAATTGGCGGGGTTTTGCGTGATCTGTCAGATACGGTTGTTCCTGGTGGGGACGCCACAGCCTCCGACGCCGCGAGCGAGGTGCATGTTTTTAATTTTGTTATACTGAGGCAACAAATTTTTTTTCTTCTGCCTTATACGTCTCTTTGTAAGACATCGACGATGTTGTTGTTCCACCGGGGGGTCTTAGGTTGAATGCCAAATTCAAGCATATAGTTGATAATCCTGCTCCCACAATGTGAGTCTCTTCAAAACGATTGCTCATATTTACATCTACTTTTTAGGGTACATTGTTACTGAGCTATATATCAACTCATATTAACTCGTATACCGTCATAATTTTATATGAAACAGGACGCTGGATTTTGGTGCTGATCTCGCACTGAAGGACTCCGACCTCATTAATCTCCCTCAACTTATCCCAGTCGATACTTCTACTGTATGTCTTCCTGCTGAGTATATATGGCCATTTACTGTATATAGCGTGAGATAACTAACTTACTTTGCAGGTTATGGATTCTTGCGTTATGTTGCTAAGGGAAACTATGTTCACACTAGGTGGAGTAGACTCGGATCTGAGGGCAGATATTATGCCCTCATTCTTTCCGTCCCTGCTTGCAAAGCACCACGCCCGTTTTAAGAAAACCAGCAAGAAAGAAAGCTTTGAGTTTGATGATGATATTATGGGCCACCTCCGCAACAGAACGGAGGCCACAGGGAAGGAGTTGGTCAAACACGTTGATTTCATTTACTTCCCGTTCAACCTAGACAAGAACCGCTGGGTAGCTGTCTTGATGGACTTGCCTTCCTCGTCTTTGACGGTGTTTGATCCGAATGCATCTGCGGTTAGGAGATCTCGCCTGAAGCCTGAATTTGACTTCCTGTGTGAGATGTTGTCCTACTTTATCCGCAAGGCTGCATCATGCGATGAAATGGCAAGTTTCCCACACACTCCACTAACTTTCTCAAGGGATGTTGAGGTTCTTCAGGTACCTGATCGACGCCAAACTGGGATAGTTTCCGTCATGGTCATAGAAGCGCATGCATCTGGGGGATTACCAAAAGTACACGCTATCACTGAGGACATGATAAATGAAAGGGCTGAGAGACTGGCTGTCGAGATGTATGAGCTATGTTGTGGAGATATTGAGGATTAGAACCCCTTACCAGTTCTCATGTTATGTTGCTATCTTCTATTATATATTGCCACACAATTATCTACTCCGTTACTCGATTTTATAACAGACATTTTTCCTTGATGGATTGTTATTTTCGTAATGCTCCTTTGAATACATTTATTTTCAACCATGTGTACGACCATACGCTTTTTTTCGATGTTCGTTTTAGGTAAACCGTTCATAAGGAAATTTTTTTACATTGACAACGGGTTCCGGCTTACAGCAGTGGTACCAACCCCGGGGGTTCCCAACTAGAAGAAAAACTTACTACATTGATTCCTAAAAAGCACATGTGGCACTACTATGTCACAACAAACTTAGCCACTTCATTATAATTAAACATGTGGCACATCTTTGTCACAAGCACCGTTGCCACTTAATTTAGAAGTCGTCCATACCTAATACCGTGTAGCTGTCCCTTTCATTGGAAAATTGGCAGCCTGTTAAATAACAATCCATAAGGCCTTCATTTATATTAGTTAATTTATCTGTGTCTATGAATGTTACTTACACGTACCTTATTTCTTAATCATAGTACATCATCATATGGGCATTTTGCATGAAGCTTTGTTATGTCCTACTCCACGGCAACAAGTACACTCCCGCCTCGCCTTCGTCTTCGGCCTCTGTCTCAGGGTATACAATTGCAGCATAAGATGTATGTTATTAAATAACCGTTTACTCATACTTATTGCAAGTTATAAATACCTTAAACTCTCCACATGATAGGTATCTGGATCTCTTAGGCCTACCTGGGGGCCTCCTTGTTTTTGGAGGAAGGATGGTTAGTGTTGCGACATGGTCTGGTACGCGGTACAGGTTGGCCAAGTCTGGAACTGGGTTGATGCTGTCATGGTAAGCCATCTTCCAATAAAACGTGCTGTACGTGGGATCGCATAGGGTGTGAACTTGAACGTCCGCTCTCACCGCTGCCCCAACCGCATGGGAGCAAGGAATCTTCAACAATGTGAATTCCTCGCACGTGCATGTCTTCATATGGAGAACCACATGATAGGATAGACCTGCAGGGGTCTTCACTTCGTAGTTGTTTTCTGCGACCTTCAGCACGGTAAATCCGGTGGACCTTTCGAAATTAGTATGAATCATTCCCATCACTGTTGGCGTTACGGCAACAACCTGGTTTGCTGCCCTATCTCTGCGCTTGGTGAACCAAGCCATCAGAGTGCTTCGTATGTATTCCAGCGTTGATACGATTGGCAACTCCCGGGCTTCTTTCAGGAAAGCGTTTAGTGACTCTGCCACGTTGCTTGTCATTATGTTGTAACGATCACCGTCGGTATGTGATCGTGTCCAATGATGAAAGCCGATGATCCGTAAGTACTCAGCACATGCGGGGGATACGACTTCAATCTCCGTGAAATAGTCATGAAACGTGGATTTCCGGTATGCCCGAGCTGCTTTTGATATGCACCTTCAACTTGAATTTTGCCGCCACATTTCGTTGCAGATGCACAATACAGGCCCCGTGGCTTGCTTTCGTGTATACCTGCAAGACGTTGCCGTCGATGTGTAAGTACATCATTGTACTATACAAATAAATCGTCAAGCGGACACACCCCATCACTTTGTTCTACACTTACATTTTCAAGTATGACGGTGTATATAATCATAAAACGAGTTATGCATAATTTTAATAGGTTTATAATACTTTGTCTAATCCAACGTATATGGAAGAATGCCTGTCTGATACGAACGTCAGGTTCTCGTCATCTGGAATGATCTGTTTCAGCTTCGAGAAAAACCACTCCCACGCTTTGTCATTCTCGCTGTCGACAATGGCAAATGCCACCGGAAATATTTGGAAATTTCCGTCTTGCGCACTGGCTGTTAGGAGGCACCCTCCGTATCTCCCTCGTAGATGGGTATCATCAATGACCATCACTCTCCTCATAAATTGTAGACCTCGGACACTCCCGCCAAACGCAACGAAGCAGTACTTGAATCAGTTTTGTTGTGTGCCGTCTAACTCAGTCTCGATTGCGGTTTTGGTTCCCGGGTTTGAAAGATTCAGCAAGTGCAGGTAAGCTGGAAGTAGCCCGTAGCTTGCTGCTGCAGATCCCTTTGCACTGTCCATTGCCAATTCCCTTCCCCGCCATGCCTTCCAGTACGATACGCGGACGCTGTGGTCGTCTAGCATTGCTCGCATCACCGCCGCCGGATTGGGACCACGCGCAACACCCACGTACTGGCTACGCATTATCTGTGAAATTACAGAAGTTGTTGCATGACGGTGGAATTGGCTTCGTATATCAATCGGACATGAATGAGTCAGCGTGGCTGTTCTTATTTGAAAGTAGCTACTGTCTTCCATTCGGGCAACATAAACTCTCCACGGGCATGAGTCAGACAAGCAGCGGGCGACGATAATATCTCCATTTGATCGTTCGTTCTTGTAGCTGAACTTGCGGTTGATGGCATGGACTGCAATCTTCACCTTGCAATCCTCCTTGTTTTTGAAAACACGCCCGACAAACAGCTCATCGCCTTCGTATGAGACGTCTAGCACGACGTCAGCTGTTCTGTCATCTCCTACACATTCAAGGCGGGTGATGTATTTGTCAATTCATTTGCTCATACATATACACCCACTATGTTTTATACTTGGTTTATGCGCTATAATTTACTCTCAGTTTTTTAAATGCTTTGCTATTACGTTACATGTAGTGACATATGCGTAAACGAACTTTGTACACATCATCAAATGTTGCTACTAACCTTCAGTTTCTTGGTCATCTAACACTGGTGCTGCATCTCTACTAAACGCATTTTCCGGTATATTGATGAACATACCGTCGAACAGTTCACCTGACGTTCGGAGAAAGACTGGAACCCCCTCTAACGGCTCACCGTCGACAATACTCGGTCCTGCACGTTATGTTATAAACCGTTATCTTAAATTATATACCTACATATAATTAAATATATATATAGATGTTCATATATATATATATATATATATAGTCCTACATACCCGGCGATTTCGTTTGCCCAGATCCAAAGACATGTGCTTCGCCTGCACTTCCTTTGTTTAGTTCACTTGGGATGATCTCTGTAGCCGTAGCTTCGCCTTTCTTTTACACTTATTTCTTTTAGGGAGCAGGTTTTTAGTCAACCGCTTCAATCCCCCGATTGTTGTATTCTCGGTCGACGAAGAGCTGTCCGGAAACACACTCCCCGACGATTCATTCCCGGATATATCTGGGCCTATGTCCACACGGAGGTTCATGATATACTCGATAATTGAATGCATTTAGCATCATGTTATGCATGGTTTTGTATATCTTTGAGTCTCATTTCATGTCATTTAGTGTAGGTTTCATCTCCTTAGGAGCATGTAGCTTTTAGAATAGCATTTTGCATTTTTGTTGCATTTGGAGTGTTTTCCTAGGTGTTTGAGGCGTTGAGCAAGATGGAGGCAAGTTGGGGTAGTGACTGGAGCAAGACAGTGAAGCTGGAAGCTGATGGATGCTGATCGTAGTCCAGAGGCGTTCAAAGAAGGTTGTGGAACAGGGGACTTGAGCACGAAAAACAGAGGACTTGAGGAGTTTGCTCAAGACACGTGGACCAGCGAAGTCAAAGAAAATGAGTTGACCGCGCCTTGACCAAGCCTTGACCACGCCCAAAACGCGCCTAAACCGGATTCAGGGAGCTTAAACCGACTTGGGAAGGAGAAATAGTCAAATTAAATGAGTTGACCCAAGGGTTTCATGTCTCCACTATAAATACTCTTAAGTTTTATTATTTTAGATCTATCTTGAGATCTACTTTTGTAATCTCTCTCTTGGTGACAAAAGAACAAAGACACCTCTTTTAGGGTTCTCCCCAAATGGGAAGAACCCAATTTCGTTTTTGAATAAAGATTTGTTCTTTTCTATCTTAATCTTCTCATCTCATCTATCCAATCATGTCTAGGGCTCTTTCCCCCATGGGATTTGGTGCTCTAGACATGATTAGTGAGTAATTTCGTGGGTCTTTAGGGATGAGATAAATTAGGTGTTGTAGAGGCTCGAATTTGATGTTTAGATAGTTTAAATTCTTCCTATAATCCTTCTTTGCTGGGTTTGCTTAATGCTAGGTCTCTATTGATCATTTAGGCCTAGATCCAAGGCTTTTCTCACCATGGAAGTGGGTGAAAAGTTGGACCGACCAGCAAAGAGATGAGCTCATTCCTACACACGGAAGTGGATGTCTGGAGAGCTCATTGGTCTAGGAGAGTTGGCGCTTAAGGCTGGCTTCCATCGGAGTCACTAACCGAAAGTTAGCTCCTATGATTCCGAGGATAGCTTTGTTGTTTTCACCATGGAAGTGGGTTAACCTTGCTTATTGAACTCTCTTCCTAGGATTTAGCTTTTATAGTGTTTGTTTGAACTTCAAAATTCGATTTCTAGGAGTGTAGACTAGGGTGTTTAAGCGCTTTCACTATTCTAACTTATCTTCCTTTGTTGGGTATTCGTAAAGCTAGAGCCTTGTTGATCTCTTGGCTCTAGATCTTGGACATCTCTCTCATCGATAGGTGAGGTGAGATGTTGGAACAAACCAACAAAGGGATTGGTCACCCTTACACACGATAGTGGTTGTCTAGGAAGCCTTTTGGATTTAGGAGATTGGATCTTATTGCTGGTTGGGAAGATTTCACTAACGACAGTTAGATCCTTGAGATCGATTCCGGCTAAGAAGTCTTCACCACGATAGTGGGTAGATCTTACTTCTTGAATCTCCTCCTAGGATAACTTTAGTGTTGCCTTGAATACCTTTGTCTTCCTCTATCACCTAATCAATTATCCCATCCTAGGTCCCTTCTATCCTTTTCTCTCTATCTTTAAAGTTCATTTTCGTTTTTGCATCTTGTTACATCAATAATCATATTGCTCTTGACTTGAGAAGTTTCTTGTATTCTTTCTTGTCCCAATCACTCTTCAAAGTGGATTGATAACCTTACTATGCTGCAATGATATGAGCAGGAATTAAGGGTTTGAAACACACAAAAATCCTGTTTTCAGTTCACACAGTCATCTACAGGTCCAGAATGTGTATCTGCCTTATCCAGTGGTTTGCTACTCTCCCTAATCTCCCGTGCTTTCTGTGTCACCACGACCAGCCCACCATTGTTTCCATCCGCAAACATGGCGTTCTCCCTATCATATTCGCTTCCCTTTACAGTCTCTGCCGAGGCAAAACCATGTGTTGCCTTAACCACACGGTAATCCTCAACGTCGAGGGTCATACCTTTCGACATAGGGACTACGTAGAGTTTTAGATCACGCAGATCAACCCTCATCGCCAGAAACATGTCCAAGTCGTCGTTTGTGCGAATGTGAATGGGGACTGGTTTAACGCTGCCGTCGACGTCCATCCAAGAAGGCATTTGGTAAGTGAGCTCGATGTCCTCCGTAGCCGTGTCAATATGGAGTTCTTTGATGACCTTCTCTCTCGTTGCCAGCAGCGTTGCTCCTTCTTTAATCTTCATCCCTATGCTAAGCCTGTCTTCTGCAACCAAAAATCGCCATACTCCATCGCTGTCTCTGTTCCACCATCCTTGCTCCACTCGTATAAGATCACTCATCAATTCCCACAAAAACACCATAGTATCCACTGTACGCTAACATAAACAACTAGTGTTACTGTCTATAAATTCTGAATATGTATTTTAACAATAATTTTTCCAAAATAAATGCAAAAACGACTCACCTGGATCAGATACCTCGCACCACCAAGTTATTGCCTGCTATATGTTTTCTTATATTCGCTATATTTTTTCACTTCGTTTGTTCTGATTTCATTGCAACATATGGCAATCTATTTAAAGACACTCCACAACCCTAATGTATCGCTTCAACTTATTTCATTCCCGCCCAAAACAGTACCTGCATTCATTACGAGATTCACCACGAGGATAAATTCATCGCTATCTCTCATTAATTTTCACCACTTGCATGCATTTACTATAATTCAATTCAGATATCGTGTGCATACGTGCGGCTCAAATCACATCCATTTAATTCACTGAATTATCCACCCCCACGCGCACTACACATTCTTTTTGCCTCACTCATTTCGTCGCCCACTTTTTTCAAGTACCCTTTGTCGCATACCTAATTACCATTTTCAGTATTACTTTCTACTTAAATACACGCTCAATTATGGCTATCTACCAAATTCACTTATTTTTTATAGGCAATGCAAAAGTATTTAATGGCCTAACACATTTGTGACCATAACTGATACTGGTCCACAAACTTTTTTTATTGCCTCCATAATGATAATGTCAAGTTAGTTAAGTAATTTTTCTCTCTTTCTTTTCGCTTTTCCGCACAACCTTGGTTCTATAGAAGAATACAAAGAAATGATACGATCACAAAGTAACAAAGTAATCAATTCGATTTGTTGTACATTTTAGTACCAATTCTGAATAACAAAATCGGACTTTCTCGTCGCACAAGAACAACAACACATTACTAAACCAAGAAATGCATAACCTACACCATAGAAAATCCAAATCCTATACCAAGGCCAGAAAAAACTCGGAAACAAAAGAACTACAGAAGAATAAGAACACATTTCAACTGAAAACAAGACGTACAACAAGAACTTCATAAGCCAAACATCAAATGCCAAGACAAGAATCACAAGAGACTGTCAACATTTCAAAAGACTTAACACAACTCTTCAAATTGACTCAGATAATCAGCCGATTAATAATATGTGCCCCCAAATTTCACAAACTTTCTAATCTGTTATCAAATGTAACACATCTTATTTCTTGATTTTAGCTCCAACGCCAAGGAAATGGCCATGGTTCCCTCCTCCCATTGACTGTCCTGCCTTTCTCGCCGCTTTCTCTTGCAATGCTCTCGCGTCTCTACACCATACGAAAACCAACAAATCACTCAATATATAAATCAACGTTACCAAAACAGAAAATTTATAAATACAATCCCACAGGACAAATAAAAAATCTGAAACAAAACCTCAACAACTTTGTGGCTTAAGACAATGTAATCAACAAAAAACAGTAAAACACCCTCAGAAAAATTTTACAAGGCTTGCAAGGCTTACTGGTTCTTTAACCCAATCCATGTGTTCTGTCCTCTTAGGCTTATCCAAATGGACCAAGAAAAATTAGAGATTTATTAGACTGTGGTAAAATCTGATACCACAATCCAAATCCCAAATCAAGAATACAAAACAAAATCTAACTAGCTAATTTGAAAGTTTTAGGCAGGAACAAACCTACATTATCAATAACAAAAATAACCTTTTGCAGAGCTACTTTTAAAGTCTATCAAGGGTTTTGTGTTTGTTCATAACGCTTATTGATTCCACAACCTAATCTATTTGTGACTCTTTTCATGATTATCAAAACTGGACCAATATACAAGAAGAAAAATCAGTGATATTATGTGTTACCTTTCGCGTCGTTGTTCAGGTGTTAATCCATCGTTCTTAGGTTGCTTAGGCTTGTGATTACCTCTTGCTTGAGCTCTTTCACGATCACGCTCTCTCTGGTTTCCGCGTTTGCTTCAATTAAAGCCAAACAAATATTATCACGGAAATAAATAAAAAAACAAACCTAAAGATTTCTCTACTTTTCTTAATTCTATCCTTAAAAAATAAACTATGTAAGAAAAAAGTTAAACGAATCAAAATGAACAGATCCAGAAAGGATATGTGCCATCGTTGATGTTGTACAGACACAGAGACAGATCAGACAAGACAAGAGAGATCCCTGGAAACATACGAAAGGAAAAAAAGCAACCAAAGCAAGAAGAGAGCAACAATCAGTTGACGATGCAAAGTTTAGATCTATAAGCATAATTAACAACGGAAACAAATTCTACAATTGGAAGAAAATTTTACCTAAAGAGAAGCTAATAGAGAGTTCGAGAATTTGGAATCGGTGAGACGTGAGGAGAGACAAAGGTAAGTGGAGAGAATGTGATAGAGATTTATAGATGAAGAAGATGGTGTCAATTTGTCATTGTCAAACAAAGCTTAATTGGTAATGGAAGAGTCGAGAAGCCGTGGAAATTCCATTCATTTTAAATTTTATTTTTTTGTCCCATTTTCTAAAATTTCACTTTTATTTTTATTTTTATTTTCATTTTCATTTTCATTTTCAATTCTAAAGATTATTGCCGAAAGTTTGGTTCAGTACAGTATAGATAAACCTTGGTACGGTTCATGTGTAAAACATTGGTGCCAAATTGGAACTGAAGACAATGTCAGATCGGTTTTGTGTAGTCAAATTTTCAATAATTTTTGGTACATTATAATCAAATTTGGGTCAAGTTCGGTAAGTTTGGTTTGGTATAGACTTGACACAAAATCCAAGTTTGTGCAATTTGAGCGTGCAACTCAAGTCAAAACCCTAAATTCCTCCTAGAGTTTGTTCTCTGCAAGTCTGAGAGCTCTTGTTTCGTTAATTCCAGCGTCAATGTCGTCCCCGGAGAAGAAGAAGAAGAGAAAGAAGACAACAACGGAGAAACCGTTGCATAAGCCATCGCCGTTGCTCCCACCGACCCCGCAACCAACCCCAAATCCGTATCTTCCCGATGATTTGCTACTGAGTTGCTTCGCACGCGTCTCGAGATTGTATTACCCGACTCTCTCCCTCGTCTCCAAGAGCTTTCGATCTCTCTTTGCTTCACCGGAGCTTTACAAGACCCGATCAGTCTTAGGTCACACAGAGAGTTGTCTCTATGTGTACTTACGATTCTATCCTGGCCCTAACCTTCGCTGGTTTACTCTCTGCAGGAGACCTAATCTAACCCTAACCAAGACGAAGAAGAAGAAGCTAAGTAGCAAACTTTCGTCGAAGTTGGTTCTGATATCTACGAAATTGGCGGACTCATCAATGGCGTGGCTTCATATACCGTCTCGATCTTTGATTGCAGATCTCACTCGTGGCGCCAAGCTCCAAACCTGCAGAAGGTCAGGGTTCACCCTTTCGCCAAGACCATCGATGGAAAGATATATGTTAAAGGAGGCGATAGTTACTACTACAGATGACCTAACTTGGTAGATGTTTTCGATCCAAAAACCCAAACTTGGACATATGAATCTAAAGAATGGAACTCAGTGGATGATTTTTATGGAGTAGATTCGCGGAGTTCTTCTTTTTGCTACTTGATAGATAACGTGTTGTATGTATTACTGTCGTAAGGGAGAGTTCCAATGGTATGACAGTAAGCTAAGGGACTGGAGAATCTTGAAGGGTTTGGAAGGAATGTTAAGTTTTTTCTTGGTTGGAGTCAGTTTCAGTTGGCGGATTATTGTGGAAAGATGGCGGTTATATGGGAAAGGCATCATGGTTCTAGCAACTGTAATAAGGAAACAACAATTTGGTGTGCGGAGATCGCGCTTGAAAGGTGTGCTAGTGAAGGGATTTCGGGTACTGTCGAGTGGTCTAATGCTGTGCTTAAAGTCCCCAGGTGTTTTAAATTGGTTGATGTTATTTCTGCTACTATTTGATGAAAGACAACGGAGATATATGTATTGAATCAATCAGTCGAGTGGGTTAAGTAAGTTATCATTATGCATGGTTTTTAATCTGATACGTTAAGTTGTTTTTTCTCTTGTTTTGTGATACATTTTGAATTTTGTTGAAGTTTTGTGATGGTGAGCTTATTTTGTGCCAACGACTTCTAAAACTGAATTTTAATTGAAACATTGTTTTGGCTGAATGAATATCTCTACATTGAATTTACGTATACTAACTACAAAGGTTATGATCCATATACTTCTCTCTCTGACCAAAGCAGAGAAAAGAAGTCAATATTTATTTTACAGTAAGATAAAGAGAAGCAGTAAGACGCATGTATTTCTGCAAACAATTCACCGGATCACTAAGAAAATTCTTTTTATTTTTTTTGGGTAAAATGTTAAACTAGAAAATTCTTTTCATAAAGAAGAAGAGAACCTCTTTTATTTTTTTTTATTTTTTTCTTATTGATCATCATCAAAAACTCCAATTTGTTAGTTCAACAGCCGACCAAACACTCTTCAAGTATGTATCTTGTTATGGTTCTTTGTCCTCAGAAAGATATTCAGGTGTAGAGGTTTGTATATGTTTTCCCTTCTTGTATGCGAACAGGTTTTTTTTGTTGTACTTGTTTGATAAAGAGTTTCCTGGAAGAGGGTAATGAAGCGGAGACTTACATGCTGAAAAAACTATCATATCCAAAAAGGCAAGAAAATGATTAGCAGAAAATCCTAAGTTGGTAATTTGCATGATGATTAAACAACAAGTCACGTACGTAATACGATAATAAGAAAATTTGGTCCGGTTTGGTTTGCTTCTGAGCTGCTTCGCACGGGTCTCGAGACTGCACTATCCGACTCTCTCCCTCGTCTCCAAGAGCTTCCGTTCTCTGCTTGCTTCACCGGAGCTTTACCAGACTCGCTCCCATTTACACCGCACGGAGAGCTGTCTCTATGTCTGCTTATCGCTCCCTCCTGACCCTAACCCTCGCTGGTTTACTCTCTGCCGGAGACCTAATCGAACCCCAACCAAGAAGAAGAAGAAGAAGCAAAGTAGCAACCTTTTGGTTCCAATCACATCTCCTCATTCTACTCCCGTTAGGCCTAGCTTCGTCGTCATCGGTTCTGATATCTACGAAATGGGCGGACTCGTCAATGGCGTGGCTTCCTCTACCGTCTCGGTCTTTGATTGCAGGTCTCACTCGTGGCACCAAGCTCCAAACATGCTGGTGGCCAGGGAGCAACCAGAAGCCATGGCCATCGATGGGAAGATATATGTTTGAGGTCTTAAGGACTTGGTACAGGTTTTCGATCCGAAAACCCAAGCTTGGAGTTACGAATCTACAGAATGGAAATCACTGGATGATTATTATGGAGTATTATTGAATGGTTTTTATGGAATGGCACGGCATACATCTTGTTGCGTGATAGATAGCGTATTGTATTTCTACTAGAAGGGAGAGTTGAAATGGTATGACAAAAAGGTAAGAGTCTGGAGAATCTTGAAGGGTTTAGGATTTAGACTGCTGATATATCATGGTTTTTATGGGTTTTTGCCATGATATAAGTTTTGTTTATAGAGTTTTTTAGTGTTTTTCTAGTCTTTTCTAGTATTTACAGGTTTTATGCACATTTGGAGCTGAATTGAAGATTATGGAGCATTTTGGACAACTTATGCTGGTCTATTGAAGTTACTGTCGTTCCTGAACGTTGGTGTCGATCGACACCAATATTGGTGTCGGTCGACACCGTCCTTTGCCAGAAAGAGCCACGCGTTTAATGAAGATTTTGGAGAATTGCATTTTGGCCCAGAAGTTTCCATTATTTACAAGAAGGCCCAAATCGTGTTTTATGAGATTTTTATATTTATAAGCCATTGTTTAGGCTTTTTCTATTTTGTATCTTATTTTCATTGAGACTAGAGAGATTTTGTTCCATAGCTTTTGGGGAGATTATTCTGCTACTCTGTTCGTTTGAGAGAATAATCTGAACCCCTGTTATTTCTATTTTTCTCTTTAATGCAATTTATTCATTTTATGATGTTGTTCTCAATAGCCATGTCTGAGTAATTTGCTAGTTAGGTTTTGGGTTTTTCAAATGTTGAAGATGGATTGTTAGAATTAGAATACTGTTAGGATAATCATATAGTTCTTCATCCACTACAAGAAAAACTCCACATTCCAACAGACACATTTGTTGGTGATTTGTTGGAAATCACGATTTCCGACGTGTTTCACACATGCAAAATTTCGTCGGAATTTGATTGTTGGAAACGAGCCTTAGTTTGAACGTTGTGGGAATCAGTTCCGACGAATGTGATTTGTTGGGTATGTGTCGGAAGTTTACGACGCACGATTTGTTGGAAACGTGTTGGTACGTACCGTCAAGTTTCCGAGAAAAGTTATCAACGACGCAATTATAAGAAAGTCGTTGGT
The DNA here is from genome assembly GCA_026724425.1 of Erythrophleum ivorense. Lineage (NCBI taxonomy): Eukaryota > Viridiplantae > Streptophyta > Magnoliopsida > Fabales > Fabaceae > Erythrophleum > Erythrophleum ivorense. The sequence goes on from JAIUCV010000084.1 coordinate 3,074,150, forward strand.
ATATTCCGATAAAACTGTGTCGGATTTTAGTCGGAAATTTACGACGCACTCTTTGTTGGACTCGTGTTTGTATTTACCGTCAAGTTTCCGAGAAACGGTTCCAACGAAGCATTTGTAGGAAACTAGTAGGTATTTTCCGATAAAACGTTGTTGGATGTTAGTCGGTAAATTCCGTCGAACTTCCAACAATATGTTCCAACAAAGATTTTGAGTCAGCTTCGTAGGTATGTTCCTTCAAATTTCCAACCACATTTTCCGACAAAATATATGTAGAAATTACGTCGGTTTGTTCCGGCGAAGTTCCAACAACATTTTCCGAGTTTGTAGTAATATTGTTGGTACTTTCCATCATAACTCTTACAAATCTTGATGAAATTCTCATGCATAATAGCATTTGAAATATATATTTTTCCCCACTAATTAAAAATACTTATATTTTTTGAAACCACAAATATTTAAAATATTAATATAGAAATAGAATTTAAAATAATTAAACATATAATAAAAACTCAAACCATTATTCAAAACACCAATGTCAGCATGACAATCATGCAGAAAACTTAAACAAAATATCCAAAAGCAAAGAAGAGAACATTGTTTCTTGCATGCAAACGAAAAGAGAATTGAAAAATCTTAAAGGCTTTGGTCTGGAGTCACAGTTGCTCTCATCGAAGGAGGAACTTCATCTGGAAACTTGTTTTGCATCAATGTATTCCAAAATTCAGAGTCTTGAACCTTCAAGCTCAACTCCTCCATTTTTTTCTCTGCTTTGTTGAGTTTTTCTTGTGTCTCAAGATACATTTCTTCGTAAAATGTAGGAGTCTGATGAGTGTTTGGCTCATCATCTATCGGAATTGATCCATACCCAAACTTGTCTTCTTTTGCATCTTGTACTTGCTGTTAAGTTGAAAACATCATAGGTATATATGTAGGAGAAAACAAATACCAGATATGTTTCACGGATACTTACCTTTCGAAAGATGGCATTAATTTCAGGTGGAGTAAGCTGGCTAGTCTCGAGACCATCCTCATCGCATTGAGTCTTTTGAGTGAGAACTTGCTGCTCCATGACCCGACACTTCTTCACAATCCTCTCAGCTTTTTTGCACACATACACTCCATCTGACTTTCTCTTATGTGTCATTTCCATAAAGGTCACCATATCCGGGAGCTCACCCGTCACCGGATCACGCTAATAATTTTGAAAAATAAACAGCACCTCATGAAAAAATGAAAGTACACCGAAAGAAATCATATATGCACGAAGTTATATATTACCATCTCTTCTCTCCTCCGGACATATGGCGCTGACCCACATGTGTGCTTAGAAGATCCCATGCCATCGCGATCGCTCTTCTTATTTGTCGAGTTGGTTATTGCTCGGTTGGCATTACGCTCATCTGTCCAGTAAGCAACGAGTCCAAGCCAAACAGATTTACGCATCCAACCAGGTTTCCCCTTCCCTGCCTTCCAAGCTTGTTTCCATTCATAGGCCATTCCCCGTAAACGACTTCCCACCACCTTATCAAACTCGTCACGGACAAGAGTAGTTTGTTCATACCGCCAATTATACTTTTGCTACATGACCAAATGAAAGACACAAGAAATAATCAGAAGTAAAACCAGTTATACATGACACAATTTTGTTATCTCAACTCACGGCAAAATTATACTTTTGTATTAACAATTGTATTTTAAAAGAACTAGTGAAAACAGAAGTATATGCACACCACAAACCTTGTTTCGATATGATCAAATAATTAGTTCAATATCAAATGCAACTTTGAGCAATATATTAATATGTTATTTTGTTTAAAAACTTACATGTACGTATGATTAGATACACAATATAGTAATGAGAAAACAAGTGGTGCTAATTTTATAACTAACTTTTTCAAGGATGTATATCAATGCCATAATTCAGAGTGTGTATAAAATAAACTAACTATTTTAAAGCATACCGCAAAAGCTTTGAACCATCGCAGTTTAGCATCGCTTGAGAGGGTTGACACGTTAGGAGCCGGTTCTTTGAAATCGCTCTCTATTATGCTTTTCACCGTCTTAGTTATCCCCTTAGTGTATTGAAACCTTGTACAAAATCATACAACGATAGTTACGTAATTAGTTGCCCTTGATCAAACTTCTTACTCATAAAGATTTGAAATTCAATTACCAGCCAGCACCGTTCATCCTTCTCGGATCAAGCATCTTCAGGCTTGCACGGCCAGCCTTACGAAGCAGTTGATCAAGGGTCATTAGATCTGCTTGATCAGTTGAATCTTGCTCTTCTGAAAGAGGATCAGGTATCTCAGATGAATCATCCACATTTGGAATGGTCTCCGGCACTTGAGATGGCTGTTGGGACATCGAGTCATGGAGAGTTTGATCCATCATTCGTTTATAAGCCATGTAGTCGTCCCATGTGCATGTAGTGGCCATACCTATCGAAGTTCACAAATAAAATGAATCAGAAGTCTCCAAAACTAAAACATTTTTCTGGAGTGTGCGTAACACTTAATCAAGATGAGGAGATTACAAATCAGTTTTTAAATAAACAAACAGAAAGCAAATCAAAAATATATATGGTGATTAAAGAGAAGAATGGAGATTAGAAAACTTACTTGCACAATGAAGGAACTTGGTCGGTTTTGAGAAGAGGAAGAGAAAGCGAAAGGTTATAGTCGGCTGAATAGGGAATTAGGGTAAAACTGGAGGGGATTTATATAGAACATTAATTGTGATGGGTAACCCACCCAAAATTCGTCGGTACCGGGTCTTAGGCGGAAAGTTTAAAATTTTCGTCCAATCTAAGGGCGCCATTATGGTAATTAAGTTCCCACAATTAATTGTGATGGGTAAATGAAAAATAACTCTCTATGGAAGAATGACGATATGCACGTTTTATATAATATATACTTTTTATATGATTTGTAAATTATACTTCCTACATAATATAAAAGTCCTAACATGATATAGGAGTCCTACATAATGTAGATTTCCTATATGATCTTCGAAATACACGTTCTATATGATATATATATATATATATATATATGATCTATATGTTTTGAAGAAGAAGCATAAATAGTTAAATAGTCAAATGGAGAACAGAGCTTATATTTTTTACCATTGTTATTACGCTTGTTCATAAGAGCTTCACCTCCACATCAACACCAGTAGGAAGATCAAGTTGCATCAACGAATCGATAGTTTGAGCATGAATCCTCAATAAGAGGCACCCAGTATGATCTAAGCTTGATCCTAATCTTATGCTTTGGCGCCATCTGCTTAGAAGAAAACAAAATTCAACTTAACCAAAAACATTTAAAATATCCACAAAACCTCCAAGGAGCATTCCCATCTAAATTAAGATGATCACTTCACACTTCTCTTATCTACTTAATGGCATTACTTACTAACCAAAGGGATTATTAATAACGCATAAGAGAGCTTCGAGTGATGTAAAAGCGTTCTACGCCAAAAAAGTCTATTGATTTGACAAAGAGTACACAAAACATCAACTTTGACAAATCCTTGGGAAAATCTAACTATCGTGTATCAGTTTCTAGTGGTGAGCTTTAACGGCAATAGAATGTACCTTATCCGCGTCCACAGTGATAGGCTAATGATTCATGGCTACCATAGGCTAATGATTCATAGGCAAATATTAAGAGTGAATTTTTCAAGGCTACTAATCTATCAATACAAAAAACCTACCTTTCGGTTTCCCATGAGTCGCTAGCCAACCATCATTATCTTCATCATCAACCAACACTTCACCTCCAGCAGCTAAATATTCCTCTGCTACAGATGCAGCTCTCCGTAGACAAGGCACTATCGACCCACAAAAAAAGCCAAAAACTTTACACAATGTTGCATCCATAAACTACAAAGCTAACAAAAAGCAGCTCTAAAGATTTCAAATTTACCATTTCTAGTAATCAAAAACTGTTTGTCCAAGGGCAAGTAAGGCTTCCTTTTGCTTGGATCACCAGATTCCCTAATCAAACGGAAAAAAAAACACATCAAGAGACGATACATATTCTCAATTCTCTTGAACAAAAGTGATTTAATATACAGAACCAATCTGCTATATGTTAAAGAAACAGAACCCATCTGCTATATTCTCAATTCCAGTAAAAGAACTTACATCAAGGAAGCTGGAATGGCGAAAGAGGATCAAAATTCCCATTTATCCAAATTCCTCGAGGATCAAAATTCACATATCCTAAATCGCATAACTCACAACTCGAAGAGGTTGGAATGGCGAAAGAGGGCAACAGGAACGACGATACACTAGAAACCGCCATGGAAATTCCAAACAAATAATCGATTTCTGTTCTTCTTCTTCCTCCTCTCTTAACACTGGAAGGATGAAGTTTCCTCTTCCTGAACATGAATCGTTTCGAGGGATATCCATTATCCAAAACCTTTTTCTGGTTTTTTATTTATTTAAGAGATAATTATTTACTACAGCCCATTAGAGCATAATTATTTATTACAGCCCATATAAAATTCTCCCTTTTCCCTTCTCGCTTTTCTCCAAGCTTCGATCCTCATGGCCGGCATCCTCTCTCATTACCAATTCAAAATGCAAAATTGATTAAGAAGATGTTTGGGTAACTTTTCTTTTCTCCTCGCTCTCTCTCTCTTTAAATTTTGAAAGTTGTTAACTTTCTTTGATTGAATGCATTGGTTGTTTCTGCGATCTCTTACATAGATTACATAGATTTGAATGCATTGGTAAGTCTCTTGTGGAAGTGCTTGAGCACAGAGGTGCTGGTTACTTTGAATAGAAACTATGCGACATATAGAAAATACACAACACCAACATATAGAGCTCCTGAGGTTTGACTAGATATGCTCTTATACAGATTTATAAGAGTTTTTTTAAGAATGTTTGATTCATGGCTTTATTGGCAATAGATGTGGGATCTCTTTCGAAGGGAGATTATAAGCGAGAAGGTCGATATATGGGTATGTCAATGTTTAAACACTTTTCAAATTCTCTCCATATCGTTGATCAGTGAGACCCACAAATAAGATTATTGCATCAGTTTTTTACATCTTATGATTCTATTGTTCTTGCTGAAACAGAGAGATAAGGTTGAAGCAACTGTGTGGGATCTTCAGCAAGACATATCTGATTGGTCAACCGGAAGCTCGGATCCAAATTCATGGCAACCGTTTAACGATGAACCGATACCTGTGGTGGAATCTGCAGGGGATAGTGTGCTCAGCTCTTGCTTACTACATTGGAGGAGTGGTGATGAAAACCAGAGGTCCTGTGTTTGTAACAGCTTTTCGTCCTGTGTTTGTAACAGCTTTTAGTCCTCTCTGTATGATCATAGTAGCGTTTATGTCGACAGTCATCTTTGCTGAGACACAAGTTTTGCTCATCAAGATCGAAAGAATGATGAAAATTGTATCAGTTATAAATCAGTTATAAAGTTCAAGAAAAAATCTCAGCAATCCAAGGAAAATATAATTCAAGCACAAGTATGCAATCCAAAAAACAGTAAACATTTGAAATGAAAAATTAAATTGAAAACTACTCTATTCAGACTCTGATGAGTCGTTTGACGGACTAGAATCATCGGAGTCAGAAAATTCTCCTATGTCGGAATCGTCTCCCACATCAACGTTATCAACTAACGTATTTCCAACATCCACCAATATTGTGTCTTCAAGAGAATGCTCCACCATAGTAGTAACTCCTATAGAAGTTTGCTGCATTGGATCGTGGTCTTTTACCCCGTCTACTCTTCCTCTTGGATTAATTTGTGCAACTGTGATCCATGGATTGTTGATTTGACTCACTCTAGGATATGGAAGGTAACACACTTGGTCGGCTTGAGAAGCAAGGATAAACGGATCATACGTACTGAGTTCTCTGCTTGTGTTAATTTCTGTAACGCCTACTTTCGTAAGCCTTACACCACGTCCGCTTGTAGGATCATACCATTTGCACTTGAAAATGACACATTTTAAGTTGATGAATCCTGGATATTCAACCTCCAAAATATCTTCTATCACACCATAGTAGTCAACATCCATCGTATGCACAACAACACCATAGTTCACTGTTTGCCTGTTGTTTGAGGCGTTTTTTCGTGTGAATACATACCCACGCGTGCAATACATTGGCGAGGAAAGTGTTTTTGAAAGTGGTCCTCCAACTAACTCTTCAAGCCACGTTGGAGTGACTTCGCCCCTTTGAGATGCTGATTGAACCTGTAAAAATAAATTAATTAAACCACTAAACACTAATCTAAAACTAATGAACCGTAACCAGAATAAATCAAATTGAATCTCACTAATTAATTATAACCAAATAATATAAATAACAAACATACCTCTCATACGGAACCAGTTCCTCACAATTGCGAAGTATATATGAATGTACATGGTTGTACTCTTCGTCTGTCAACCAAACCGAATTTTTTTTACCACTTATTCGTCCAACTTCTGCAAAAATATCAGGCACGTGGGTGTGATAATAAGGCTTCTCCCCACCATCATCATAGCGACTTGGTTTTCTAGCTTTTGTCTGAACTTTCGGGGCGAAGTAGTACGAAGAGAAATATGATGTCTCTTCGTTTATGCTTTGTGCCACAATAGAACCCTCAACCTTGCTAAGATTTTTTACCTTTTTTTTTAGGTGGAACATGAATCTTTCAAATGGATACATCCACCTATATTGGACAGGTCCACCAAGTGCTGCTTCGCGAGGAAGATGAATTGGAAGATGTTCCATCACATCAAAAAATGACGGTGGAAATATTCTTTCCAAATTGCATAAGAGCAAAGGAATATTCTCTTCCAAACGAGCTATTCCGTTGGTTGTGAAGGTTCTTGAGCAAAGGTCTCTGAAGAAAGCACTTATCCCTGTATTTTCAGATTTCATATATATATACCGAGTCAACATTTCTATATGTTTAGGTGAATAGTAAAGAATAAATAATTTAATACCTGATACTGCATCATGAACATTTTTAGGTAAGAGCTCCTTAAAAGCAAAAGTAAGCAACCGCTGCATAAAAACATGGCAATCATGACTCTTCATTCCTGATAACTTGCTGTTATTGAAGTCTACGCATCGTGAGAGATTAGATGCATAGCCGTCTGGAAACTTAACATTGTCGATTATCCATTGGAAAAATGCTTTCTTCGCAACTGCATTTAATCTGAATATTGGAGTTGGGCCTTTCCCATTGCTCATCACATGTAGCTCAGAACGCTCGCATATAGCAGGGAGGTCTAATCTTGATTTCAGATTGTCCTTGGTCTTACCTTGCACATCCAATATTGTGTTCATGATATTCTCAAAAAAGTTCTTCTCAATATGCATGACATCAAGATTATGTCTAAGCATATGATCCTTCCAATACGGTAACTCCCAAAAAATACTCTGTTTGTGCCAATTATGGTTGATTCCGTACCCATCATTACGAACATGTCCATTGCCGCCTACTTCCACTGTTTTATCTGCACCAAAATCTCTCAACTGCGTGAGTATATCTTCTCCTGATATCTCTGGAGGCGGTGCTTCATTTACAACTTTGTTTCTCGTAAACATTGTCGTTTTTTCTCGATATTCATGATTCATCGGCAAGAACCGTCGGTGACAATCAAACCAAGAAGATTTTCTTCCATGTTTAAGCTGAATTGCATCGGTATTATCTTGACAATAAGGACATGAAAGCCTTCCATGGGTGGTCCACCCTGATAACATTCCGTACGCTGGAAAATCACTAATCGTCCACATCAACACACCTCGCATTTTAAAATTGTTCCTCAGGGAAACATCATACGCATCTACGCCCTGGAACCACAAAGCTTGTAACTCATGAATCAAGGGCTGTAAGAACACATCAAGTGATCGCTTAGGGTGTTCTGGTCCAGGAACAAGAATTGTTAGGAACAAAAACTCTCGTTTCATACATAGAGCTGGGGGAAGATTGTAGGGTGTGACGATTACTGGCCAAAGTGAGTACTTGCGTCCAATCTTACCGAAAGGATTGAATCCATCTGTACATAATCCCAAGTATACGTTCCTATGCTCACTAGCAAATGTAGGATATATCGACTGAAAATGTCTCCACGCTTCAGCATCAGAAGGATGCGAAATTTCACCGTCGAATGAATGCTCTGCATGCCATCTCATAGGACCTGCCGTGCGCTCAGACTGGTATAACCTCTTCAACCTGTCTGTAATTGGCAAATACCACATACGTTGGTACGGCAGTCTACTTTTCCCACTAGTAACCTGAAATCGTGGCTTCCGGCAAAATTTACACACGTCCAAATTTGCATCTTCTCTCCAAAATATCATGCAGTTATCAATACACACATCAATCATTTGGAATGGTAACCCAAGTGCTGACACCAATTTCTGTATTTCGTAGTAAGAACTAGGTGAAAAATTTGGCTGTGGCAAATACTCCTTAACGAAATCAGCTATTGCGTCAACACAATCCTCAGACAAGTTATATTCTGTTTTTATGTTCATCATCCTAGTTGCTGAGGATAAACGTGAATGACCTTCTCCACAACCATTATAAATCGGATTTTTCGCTGCATCAAGCATATCAAAAAACTTTCTCGCTTCTGAGTTTGGTTCCTCAACAACGTTTCGAGTTTCCATCGTTTCACGAAAAGCATCTGTCACCATCTGCACAGTACCAGTTCCATCCTGAGGCAAATTTCCCTGCTTTTCAACCCTAATATCATTATCATGATCCAATTGATATCCATCATCACCAACTTGACTACTAGTGCTTGCTAAAGTTTCAAAATCTTCTCCATGGGAAAACCATATATAATAACCAGGCGTAAATCCCCGCGAGTATAAGTGCTTCCAAATAGTATCCACCATGATAAATTTTTCATTACCACATGAAGAACAAGGACAATACATCTTACCTTGCTCCAATGGAATCTCTTGATTTGTAGCAAAACGCATAAATTCAGTAAGCCCTTCCTTATACTCCTTCGTTAACTCTCCGGTAGCTTCATCTACAGGGTTGTACATCCACTCACGACTCCTGTGTTTATTGGTAGCCATAGAGAACGACTTCTGAATTTGACCTTTAACTTACAATCGACTTTTGCTTTTCTTAATATACAGACAATCGACTCATCACAATTGTGTCCCAAATTCGTTGGAAACGGGTCGATATTAAACTGGTTGGAATTGGGCTTATGTTTCGTCGGAAAAACATTGGACTCGGGCCGAAGCTTCGTCGCAGAATCGTCGGAATTGGTTTGATGATTCGTCGCAGAATTGTTGGAAACGATTCAGTTTTGCCGTCAGACAGTCGTTGGAAACGATTCGGTGTTTGATGCAAATTCGTTGGAAAAAAATGAGGTATCGTCGTAGATTTGTTGGAAACGAGTTAACAAGTAGCTACGGTTTTCCGACGAAGTTCTTGTCTGTAATTTCCGACAATAGTCATATCGTAGGTAATTTCCGACAATCGTGATGGCGCTGGAAATTGACAACGCCTTTCCTACAAAACGTGCGACATAATTCTAACCGTTCCTATTTATTGGAAAATTGTGACGTGTTTCCAACAAAACTAATTTTCGATTGAAAGTTGTGAGACATTCGTTAGAAATTTTCCAACAATTTTGGTTGTCGGACAAATTTGTTGGAAGTTGACTGATTTTCTTGTAGTGATCTAGATTGTGCTTAATCATTGATTTCTAGAATTGATCACCTGTAATTCATACTTAGGATAATTGATAGATGCGAAAGCATTATTAGTTTCCCGACATATCTTAGATGAGCAAAATACCTATCTGCAAAGGAATTTGGTTTAGGGATTTTGTGAACAATTGAACCTGAAATTAATGCTTGTCTAGTTTATTGAATTTGCAAATAAATTTGGAATTCTAGGATTTAGACATAGATAATCTCTGCAGCGAAAGCTAGTTGATTTTACATTAGTGTTCATGATCGAGAACGGTGCTTAAATAATATCCTGATAATTTTTACTCGGCAATTTCTGATTCAACCTGAGAAATTTCCGAAGCCTAGCGTTTGTCTCTCTTGAATTTAACCTCATCAAACAATCACCTGCTGCTTTTAGTTACTTTATTTGTATTACATTGACATTCATTCTCTTAGCTTGATTTGAATCTAGGAATTTACTGAGCAACTGATAGACGTTTGGATTCGATACCCTATTTGCTACAACTCATTTGCTGTGCACTTGCAGTTATTTTTAGGGAGAACTTTACACCTATCAACTGCCTAAGTTTTTCTTTGGTTCGAATACTTCTAGTCTGGTTCACTTGGCAGATTATGGTGGAAAGATGGCGGTTTTATGGGATAGGCATGATCATTCTAGCAACTCCAAGGGAAGAAATGTTTGGTGTGCGGTGATCTCGCTTGAAAGGCGTACTAGTGAAGAGATTTGGGGGAGGGTTGAGTGGTCTGATGACTCTGAAGCTGTGCTTAAAGTCCCTGGGCCTGTTGCATTCGTTAGTGTTCATTGTTTGCTGGGTTCTTAGGACAAAAACCATAACAATGAATAAACAAATTGGACTTTCTCGATGATTCAACAGAAAAAAAAAGATCTGAAATCTGCTTGAGTGGTTTCATTGAGTATCGTAGCATTCTTCATATTTAGGTCACTGTCCCAGCAAAGCTATCTGCCTAACACATTGTTTCAAACAAAGTCTTCCATAGGCTTTCCAAACAAACACCTCACACGGTTTGTGTTCAGCTCAAGAAAGGAATGCAATCTCTAAGTGAAGACCAAGATTCAACAACATGTAGAATTGCTCAATAGAGCTCTGCAATCTTTACAGTTTCACTCCATCTTGTCAAGGATGTTGATTGCAACTTGCAAGTTTTCATCTACCTGAAGATGCTAAAAAACTTGGTTGTACAGTTAAACCGATTCCCGTTTGACTCAATTAAAATGATTAGATTGTGGTTAATATTGGTTCAATGTGTTATATGGAGGGAGGAGATAGAAATGATAGTATGTGTTATATACATACATCACCAAAGAAAAAGGAGATGGCCACTTGAGCCGGATCGACATAGGTATCGGCAAGAAGAGATGCCCATTTTGGATCTTGGGTTACAAAAGGAAATTGCAATTTTTAAGAAAGAGTTTTCGTTTTTGATTGAAAGTTTTAAATGTCTTTCTCTTGCTTTTAACAGTGTTCAAGAAAGCGCTAGGCGCTAAGCGGGCGGTGGGTCAGTGCCTAGCGCCTAGAATGCCTAATCGGAGTCTAGGCGAATTTTAGACGTTTTTAAAATTTACTAAATAAACTTATATATTATACATATTTTAAATATATTAAGTTCAAAATACACTAAAAAATTAAAAAAGTACTAAAACTAAACTATAAAAAGTATAATATTTTTATATTAGATAAAATATCCATAAAAAAAATGAATTTTGTTAAACTATAAATAAAAGTTTAGATCAAATCATGGTTTATAAATGCCTAGGCGCCGAGAAGATAATCGCTACAGTTTATGACCGCCTAGCGCCTAGGCACTGCCTAGGCGGCCGCCTAGACCGCCTTTTAGAACACTGGCTTTTAATATGTGTTGAAGAACGAGGTCAGCTCTTTGAAGATGGATTGTGATCAGCTCTCTAGACAGAGCCACACCACAAACTCTATAAACTTTTTGCCACGTACTTGGCATATCCAAAATCAACCCACACATCTTTTGCTTGTCCAGGTTTAAGAGCTATATATCAAACTTGTCACAGTACTTCCACAAGAGTTGTATTCAAGTAGATTTGTCATGTCTATACCGTCATTTGGTGAACAAGAAGATTTCAAACCGGAAAGCATCTCTATAAATTAATAATTTATTGATAAAATAATTATTATTAATTTATAGATTAATAAAGGGAAAATTTCAAAAATATAATTTTTTGGGTGTCAATTTTCAAAATTACACCTCTAAAGTGTCTATTTTCAAAACTACACTTTCTTCATTGGGTAAATAAACTCTAAACCCTAAAATATAAACTCTAAACCCAAAAATCTAATATTGAACCCTTAAATCTAAACCTTAAATTTCAAAATCTAAACCCCTAGTCCAAACTTATATATTAAAATTTGGAAAAGTGTAGTGTTAGAAAATTAATCCACTAAAAATGTAATTTTGAAAATTGACGCCACAAAAAAGTGTATTTCTTAAAATTTCTTATTAATAAAGAACAACAGTTTCTCTATTAAATGTTTCTAGGGATATACTTGAATAAATATTAAGTGTTCAGACGTTGGTGCGCGTGAGATAAATTAATAAAAGAGCATCAAAATACGCTGACTTCTCGTTTGTCGATTCCATTTCAGTTTCAGGTTATTTCAACGTATTCTGTAAAAAAAACACAAACAAATTATGCTAGATTTCGTATTTAGCGAAATTTTAACCGATGCGATCTAGATCCTAAGTCCCATACTAATCTTTATCACGTTTGTGATTTGATTTCCAAAAAATTCATTTTGTTCTTTCATGCAAATAACTCTCTTGTTTATCTTATAAAAAGGTTGATGTTGTAATTTAACATTTTACGCAACAAAAAGACAACAAATATCTTGCCTTTCTTGTTTGTCTAGAGATAAGGCTTATCACGTTTGCAATTTGAGCGAGCCTCTCGTCTCGTCAATTCCAGAGTCAAAATCTCTAAAATCTTTCTCTGCAACTCGGAGAGCCCTAGTCTCGCAATGTCGTCCCCTGAGAGGAAGAGAGAGAAGACGACGACGGAGAAACCGTTGCGTAAGCCATCACCGTTGCTCCCACCGACGCCGCAATCGACCCCAAAACCGTCACTTCCCCGTGATTTGCTTCTGAGCTGCTTCGCACTGATCTCGAGACTCTACTACCCGACTCTCTCCCTCGTCTCCAAGGGCTTCCGTTCTCTCCTTGCTTCACCGGAGCTTTACCAGATTCGCTCCCGATTACACCGCACGGAGAGCTGTCTCTACGTGTGCTTATCGCTCCCTCCTGACCCTAGCCCTAAATGGTTTACTCTCTGCCGGAGACCTAATCGAACCCTAACCAAGGAAAAGAAGCTAAGTAGAAATCTCTTGGTTCCAATCTCATCTCCTCCTTCTACTCCGTTTAAGCCTAAATTCGTCGCTGTTGGTTCTGATATCTATCAACTTGGCGGACGCATCAATGGCGTGCCTTCTTCTAAAGTCTCGGTCTTGGACTGCCGGTCTCACTCGTGGCGCCAGGCTCCAAACATGCATGTGGCTAGGGACGACCGAACAGCCATTGCCCTTGATGGACAGATATATGTTAGTGGGGACCTATCTAAAGGCTTATATACACCTGACTTGGTAGAAATTTACGATCCAAAAACCCTAACTTGGAAGTTTGTGTTGCCTGGATCTGAAGAATCGTTTTCACTGGATCTTGTTGTAATTGGCCTAATGGCATGGCGGTTTTCTTATTGTTGCGTGATAGATAAAGTGAGGTATATGTATCAAAAGGAAGAGTTCTATTGGTTGGACGTTGAGTTAAAAGAGTTTAGAATCTTGAAGGGTTTGAAAGGACTGCCTAAGTTTGATCATCTCTCTAGTAATGTTCATTTGGTGGATTATGGTGGGAACTTGGCGGTTTTGTGGGACGATCATGGTCCTTCTGGGAACTCTCAGGAGAAGATGATTTGGTGTGCGGTGATTGCCATCGATCGTTCTAACCCACAAGAGATTACAGGGACGGTGGAGTGGTTTGATGCTGTTCTTGAAGTCCCAAAGTCTTATGCAATCGTTGGTGTCCTTGCTGCTACCGTTTGATGAAAAGACATGTGTTGAATCAATCACTCGTGTGGGTTCAGTAAGTAAGTTATCATTATGTTTCTCAGTCTGTTGGATGACTTGCTGTCTCGTGTTATTTGTAAACCTCTTAAGTCTTATTTTGAACTTTGTTTAGATTTTTAATGGTTCGCTTACATTCTGCTTGTGACTCTGAAAATGCATTTGAAACAGTCTTTTGGTTGAAGTATCTTGGTTATTAGATTTGTAGGACAAGAAATATATACTTGATGAGTGTTTGGTTGTCTATTAATTGCACTAAGAAATTGGACTTCTTCATGATTAAAAAGCAGTTTTTTTTTCTTGTTCTCTCTGAAGAAGAAGAAGAAGTTTCTTAGTGATCGTGTGAGTTGTAGAGAATTCGATTGATTCCAACCCTTGAGTTTGCATCATTTTGTTTTTTCCACTTGCTCAACCCTTTTCTACATAAACTTAGTATCCGTGCAACTTTGTGCCACAACGAGGCAAAGAGGACCAAGCCTTCACTATTTCTCCATTGATCCTAGGTTTATGAAGCATTCTTTTATCGAATATGAAAGATCCCTTATAAAATTCTTGGGTAGAATCCAAACTGACCAACACCCATTTGTGTGATTCGAGCCTCTCTTTTCTAAAAAAAAACTTGATTGGATGCTGGAAACAGTTAAAATTATTCCTTATTTTCAAAACACATGTCTAAGATAGATTGGATCCATAAATCATTTCTTAGAACTCCCCAAGTAAAGCTATTTCCCAGAACTAGGTAGCTCCAAAATACCACAATCAGAAAGCATATTAGGAAATGGCTTGAAGGAAGAGTCTCCTCTTCTTGGACCTCCAAGCTTCTCTGCATTGCTTAGAGTCTCATTTTAAGTCTTCATTATTTCTTCATTGATCCTAGGTTTAATAGCTAGGACGTTGTAGTGGTTGACTGGTAAATTGCGAATATAGACCCAAATAGGTACATATTGCAGTTACTCCATATCGTAGGTCTTTCCATTCGTCATACACATTGACTTTTTCCATAAGAACCAACAAATCATGCTCATTTTTTGAAGATGGATTAGAATCGCTCTGTAGATAGAGCCACACCACAAACTCTATCAACTTTTTGCCACTTCCTTGGCATATCCAAAATCAACCCAAAGATCTTTTGCTTGCCAGTTTAGGAGCTTTATATCAAACTTGTCACAATACTTTCACAAGAGTTGTATTCTTGTGGATTTGTCATGTCAAAAGCCTCATCATCTTCATCCAGGGACACACAGTCCATCGCCGCCGACATCTTCTCCAAACCTATAGATAAAAGTGAAGCACGTGAAACTGATATGCACTAACCAGAATAAATTCTTGCTGCAACTCTGATCCGAAACTCAAAGTCCAAAAACGGTAGATCTATAAAACGAGAATAATAACTTTTTTTTTATAAAGAACGAGAACAAGAATAATAATATCATCCAATAGAACCCATGAACCCTAATAAGCTGTTTTATGATTTCGATGAAGTTTTACTAAGCTCTTGTAATCGACATTTTCCTTTTGGTAATATGAAGTTTTGTGTTGGGAAACTAACAAAAAGGATACCGAAAAGTACACTTTGTCGCTCTCTTTTACGGTTGGTACCGTTTATGATTTCTCTTTCAATTCATGTAACCAAATAAATTAACACACACACACACACAAGAAAATGAATCACGAGAATGTGATACGATAGTCATATTTACGAGTTTTTAGTTAAAGAGTTTGAGTACTTTTCCTTTCTACAATTGGTTTTGGGGTTTTCTTTTTTACATTAGGTTTAAGTGTTTTTCCTTTCGTCATTAAGTTGTATTCCTATATTAGGATTTCTTGTGATCAGTAAGAAACTAACTTACAAGAATTAACCTTAATCTCCAAAAGAGTTTAGCTAAATCTCTCTCTTTCTATGTTAAACAATAAGCTCCTATTACTAGACCAAAGTCAAAGTTGCAGGCTTATATCAGAATGTTAATAGTATGTAATTATTTGAATATTACGATAAATATAAAATTAGAGATGTAAATTCATATATAACCATAAAGTAAATATTTTGACACATTATGAAAGAGCAAAACATGTTATTTAATTTAGTAAATATTTACTTGTATACGTTTCACATAACTTGCCAGTAATATACATATTTGCTTTTCTGATATACAAATAAGAAAATATGCACATATTCATATTTTAAGCCGAGTCGGACTAATTTATCCATATGAAATTTATAGATAAGATCTATGCCAGCTTTATTACTAGTAAATCTAGCAAATTTAGGCCATTGATTGCATTATCTGACTGGGAGAATGAAGATAAGTTATGTATGCAGATAATGCATGTGGCTAGGGAGGACCGATCAGCCATTGCCCTTGATGGAAATATATATGTTAGAGGAGACCCATTTAAAAGCATCTATATATTCACCTAACTTGGTAGAGGTTTACGATCCAAAAACCCTAACTTGGAAGTTTGTGTTGCGTGGATCTGAAGAATCGATTTCACTGCATCATGTTGTAACGGCATGGCCGTTTTCTGAATATTGCGTGATAGATAAAGTGATGTATTTGTATAATAAGGAAGAGTTCTTTTGGGTTGACAAGAAGGTAGTGTGGAGAAGCTTGAAGGGTTTGAAAGGACTGCCTAAGTTTAAAAGTGTCCGTAATGTTCATTTGGTGGATTATGGTGGGGACTTGGCGGTTTTATGGGACAAGCATTGTCGTTCTAGGAACTCTCAGGAGAAGATGATTTGGTGTGCGGTGATTGCGATCGATCGTTCTAACCCAGAAGAGATTACAGGGAAGGTCGAGTGGTTTGATGCTGTGCTTAAAGTCCCAAAGTCTTTTGCATTCGTTGGTGTCCTTGCTGCTACCGTTTGATGAAAAGACATGTGTTGAATCAATCACTCGTGTGGGTTCAGTAAGTAAGTTATCCTTATGTTTCTCAGTCTGTTGGATGACTTGCTGTCTCGTGTTATTTGTAAACCTCTTAAGTCGCATTTTGAACTTTGTTTAGATTTTTAATGGTTCGCTTACATTCTGCTTGTGACTCCGAAAATGCATTTGAAACAGTGTTTTGGTTGAAGTATCTTGGTTTATTAGATTTTTAGGACAAGAAATATATACTTGATAAGTGTTTGGTTGTCTATTAATTGCACTAAGAAATTGGACTTCTTGATGATTCAATAAGTGTTTGGCAAGCAGTGTGATTTATTTATTTATTTATTTATTGTTATCTTTGAAGAAGAAGAAGTTTCTTAGTGATCATGTGAGTTGCAAAGAAACTTGCTCTCATAATGATTTAATCAATAAGTTGCTAATGATTTAATCAATAAGTTGCTGAAATATATGGTGTCTTGCTTCTTCTCTCTATATTACTCTGAAATGATTATTGACTTCTTTTCTACTCTATTACGGTCAGAGGAAAATAATTCAAATTGATCACACAAATATTATTAACAATATTAGACTAATGCATACGCGCGAGTTTTTCGCTGTTATATATTTTTTTTTAAAAATAACATATAACAATTATAGATTTGTGATTAATATTATAAACTTTAACCCAACTAACTCCAGCATTTTAATTCTAACATGCTAGATTAACGACTGCTTTCAAATACATATTTTTGCATTATATCATATGTCTCTATGCCATCAACTCTATTTGCTTACTTACCGCCACATGGAACGGACTTTGCTTTTCCGCCATCGCTCTTCACTGAATCCATTTCTCCGTAGATTAGGAGGTTTAGATGTTAAATAGTGAGTCAAGATGGAAACCAAAAGGTAATAACCTTAAAGTAATAAAGTGTTTTAATTACAATAAATTAAAATATTTAGCAAATAAATAAGATTAAAGTTGTCAATTGGAAGGAATATGAAAAGTTATGCCATATGTCAATCACAGGAGTGTCCACGTGTCACCTCTTTTCATATATATATGATTACAATTGCATTTCTTTTCAGACAACGTGTATATATTGTGTTCGCATTTTCAAACAGTAAAAAGTATCATAGAGAAGACTTCTGCTTAAATGTCTATGTGGAAACTGAGAATCAACAAAACTCGCTTACTAAATCTTTGCAATCTCTAAAGTTTCACCCCTCTTGTCAAGAATGCTACTCTTTTTATCAACATGAGAATCCTATAAGGCTTGAGAGGTTGTATCACCAATTAAACCAATTGCGGTTTGTCTCAATAAGAATAACTAGATTCTGGTTAATATTGGTTTAATGTGCAATGAAACAATGAAACAAAAGGCCCAAAAGAGGACAAAATAAATAAAAGTAGACCCAGGCCCAATACTCAGAGCGAGCAAGCGAGCAAGAGTCGCATAGTTGTGCGTCGAAGAGAGAGAGGGAGCGAAAAAAAAAAAACGAACACGACGACAACAAACAAAATTTTTTGCCTGTGAGAGGGAAATAGAAATTGAAAGGAACAATTTTTGCAATTTTTACGAGGTGAAATTCATGAATTCCTTCTAAATTCTTTCTCGAAGAAAAATTGTTGTCTTCTTCGATTTCGAAAGTGTCTGAGAAGAGAAATTGTTTGAAGCCCTAAGAGAGAGAGAGAGGGAGAGAGAGAGAGAGAGAGAAAAACTAAATTTGATTTGAGAAATTGCCCAAACTTTTTTTTATGCCCTAATTCCTGCGTTTGCGTTTTCGTTTTCATACGTCCCCAATTCAGGTAATTCTTTGCTCAATTCTCTTTCTTATTCACCCTAATTTGGGGTTTCTTACGTTTACTCTCTGGGGCTTTGCCTTCTTCTCCTGCTCGCAAATTCCGAATAGAATGCTGAAAATTCGTGTCTGTAAATTTTTGATTCTCTCTTAAAAAATGTGCTCACTTGATGTTGAGCTCCATTTTTGTTTGTAGCTTAGCTGATCATTTAAAGTTTGTTTCCTATTTGTGTTTACTACTGAGCTTCGAATTCGATGCTTGCTACTTCTATTTCTAGCTCTTTGAATGTGTTAACGTAACTTTCAACTTGTGTTTATCTCTGGATGATTTAAATTGGTACTTGAGGTTAATATGAGTGACGTTTTGTCTTAGTTCTGGAATCTTCTAAGCCACTTTATAATCTTCTGTACTATGGTTATTCAGAATGCTGTAACTACTGAAACTTGTTCTTGATTTGTGATTAGTTTTTTTTTTTTTTTTGCTATTTTAGTTATAGTTTGAGTTAATGGGATTAGATTCAGAGTGGTAATGCATGGAAGTGTTCTTCAGGTTATTTTCTAGTAAATGCCGAGGTTGATTCCATGGGAGGAGTTATCGATAGTGGAGGAGGTATTGGTATCAAATCATCTCCGCACCGAGCAGCAATTGAGAAGGCTCAAGCTGAGCTAAGGTATATTGCAGATTTTTCTGCTTTTCTTTCTCTTTTTCGTTTCCGTTATGAATGTTTACTGTTTTACGTAAACTTTAGCTGCTGAAATTTTCTATTAGAGTGACGAAAATCACTTGTTTTAAACAGGCAGGAGTATGATGTCCGTGAGGAAAGGAGGAGAGAGTTGGAGTTTCTGGAGAAAGTATGCAAAACTTATTCCCCTTTTATGGTTCCTTTCAGAGACCTTTTTATGACAAGTCTTAACTATTCTCTCTGCTTTAGGGTGGAAATCCTTTGGATTTCAAGTTTGGGAATGCAACTTCACAGAGCGTCCAATCTACATCGCTCACAGATAAGCAAGCAGATCATTTTCTAAAGAGGTATTTTCTTTGTTGATGTAGTTTTCCCTTTAGATCATAGATCAACTCCTGATCTTTCCCATTTTCATGTACAGTGAAGTGAAGGATAGTCTTCCCCGGACAGCCTCGCAACATGGGGATTCCGTGGAGAGTAGTGGTCGACCTGGAGTTTCTATAGTTTCTGAACCCAATACAGCTGATAATCTTTTACTGTTTGATGCTGAAGATAAGTCACTTGAAGGAGAAAGAAATTCAAAATATCCTAACAAGAGAAGCAGAACTTCAGAATCAGAACGGTCTTTGAAAGCGAACAATCCCCGGAATACGAAGGAAACAGAAGATTCTGCGATTTTCCGCCCATATGCTCGTAGAAACAGATCAAAGGTAAATCGTGACCCAGCACGGTCAAGCTCTACGGAGGTAACTCAGACTCGCAGAGAAACTGTGGATGTAAAGGTTTCCAGTTCCGAAGCAGGAAATCATAAGAATAAGCATGCAGCTGCGGTACCTTGTCCAAGCTCTGCAACTTCCAACGGTAATATGATTTTGAAAGATGTAGCCCCAAGCAACTTGTTGAAGACAGAGGATGATGTACTGGTTGTACGAGAAAGCACTGCTACAACTAAAAAAAGTCCAGTGAAAGAAAAAGTAGATATCTTGTGTGGAAAGAGTTCTGCAGATGTCGCTTCCAGAGAGACTGGTCTTACTGGGGTGAAAGCAGATGTTGTCTCTGCTAGTACAATAATCGATTCTCTCAGTGCTGTAGTGACAGGTAGCCAGGAAACTAACTCCACCCAATTGAATGGCCTTGGCGATCCCAGAGAAGAGAAAGAAAGCTCAAAAAATATCGCAGCTGTAGGGGAAAAAGGGTTAGATCAAGAGTCCTCTCATGCTAACAACATTGAAGTAGATGTAGATACTAAAATAGGTGTCCATAGAGAAGACGAATCTGACTCCAACGGAATGCCTGTGCAGAGTGCTTCAAGAGAAGAGGGAATACTGAATCCGACAGTTGCTGAAATGGCTGGTACAAAGAGTGAAGAAGAGGCTGGTGACACTACCATAATTGTTAGTGAGCATAATTCTGGGGATCAAAGCCAAACGAAATCGCCCAAAGTCGAAAATGAAGGTCATAAAACTACAGCTGAGCTGCATAATGAAAAGACATGTTCTGAAACTGAAATAAAAAAACAAGATGACTTGGAGACACTGCAAACTGACACGAAAGTTACTAGTGAATTGCCTGACACTTCCGATGGCTCTTTGTGCCCTCAAAAGTCTCAGGCAGCTGCAGAAACCAATACCTGCATAGTTAGCGAAAACGTATTATCAGAACCTGGCATTACAGCTTTAAAACATATGCATAGTTTAGACGTTGGCTCAGGAATAGTAGATACTTCGAAGGAGGACTCTATCCTTGAGCAAGCACGGATTATAAAGGTTCGGCTTTTAAACTTGGCTTGGTGATCCTAACCTACCAAGCTCTGTAAGAAGTTCTAGTTACTTTTTTCTTCATAGTCTTTTTCTGACATACTACACTTAACAGGCAAAGAGACAGAGGATGGCCGAGTTTTCTTTTGGTACCGTACCAGTGGAGGTCCGTACCAAATCTCAATGGGACTTTGTCCTCGAAGAAATGGCATGGCTGGCAAATGATTTCGCGCAGGTCTGGTTAATTTGATCTATCTGATCTGATTTTATATACTCAAATGGAAAACTATGGATTTTATGGATTCTCATGCTGGTTATTACTAAAAGCATATGGAAATTCCTCTGTATTTGGTTTCAGCCTTTCTGTTACTGGAACACTTTTCACTAAGTCGACATATTGCATTTCTGTTTAACCTCACTTTTACTTCTCGAATTTTAGGAGCGTCTTTGGAAGTTGACAGCTGCAATGCAGATTTGCCATCGAGTTGCTTTCACCTCTCAGTTGAAATTTGAGGAAAGAACTCAGCACAGAAAGCTGAAAAGCTTAGCTTCAATCTTAGCTAATGCTGTCTTGCAGTTCTGGAGTTCTGTCGAGGTTCCTAGGGAGCATGAGGAAACTGAGGAGGTATACGAGTGCCACACATATCTATGTCCTATGGTTTTCTATGGCAATGATGGTCATACGGTGTTGGGCTTTTCTTTTCTTTGGAATTCTATATGAATATGTATGTTTGGTGTTTGGTTGAAGAATTAACACATTGGGAAGTACTGGAAACAGTTTGTTACCGTACCGTAAGCTTGACACACGATTCAATGTATATCTGCCTCTATGACTGCGATGCTGGATCTCTCTGATTTTCTAGGAATAGTCTTCAATCTTGAAGTCTAAGAGCTTGCTCTTTTGTTACACTTTTGATAATTCCTCTTTGGTATATTGCCAACTAATTCTGTTGCCATATGCAGGAAACACGGAAGGAATTAAAGTGTGATGGCGGCGAAAATTGTTCATCTTCTGGTGTCAGAGAATATGCACGCAGATTTTTGAAGTTCGTCAAATCTTCTAGCCCCTATCTTCAAGCAGCAGCGCCGTCGACACCTGACAATATGTGCGACCCTGGCATATTGGAGACCACTTGGGATGATCAGCTTACAGAAGTATGGAACTGGTCATTTAGTTTTTCTGCAGTCTTTCAGTTGAATACTAGAGTTGCGGATAGCTCTATCTCGTTGAAACTGAGCTTTTTGATCTGCAGGAAAGCTTATTTTATTCAGTTCAATCTGGGGCAATGGAGGCCTACCGAAGGTCCATTGAATCTCATCTTGTCTTGTCTGAGGTATGTGAGAATATTTAGTGCTGAGAGCTCTCATGTCACAATCTTAATTGGTTGTATTACATGAGAATATATAGATGAATTTTTGAAGATACTTAACAGTATTATCCGTTTCAGAAATCTGGAAGTAGCATGCAGGAGGAAGTTGAGACATCAGCCTATGATGCCGCAGAAGGTATGCAGAATATATTTTATTGAGAGTCCACGTACTGGATAGACGTTTACTGATGCTCATTTTCAACTGTAGATACAGGATACAATGGTTACGACGAGGATGAAGAAGAAACGAGTACCTATTATTTACCTGGAGCTCTTGAACGTAGCAAAACATTTAATATAGCCCAAAAAAAAAAGAAGAAGTCGATGAAGTATCATTCTTCCCAGTCATATGATTTACCATACGGTAGCTACACTGGTGGCTCCAACCCATTGATGGGCAAAAGGCCTGCCAGTAATCTCAATGTTGGTTCTGCTCCAATGAAGCGCATGCGCACTGCTTCCAGGCAGAGGATTGTCAGTCCTTTTGGCTGCGACACTGTTGGAAATTTACCTGTGCCCTCAAAGACAGATGCGTCTAGTGGGGACACTAGTTCTTTCCAGGATGAGCAAAGTAGTTTGAATGGTGGATCTGCATTTCAAAAAGGCATTGAGGTTGATTCTAGTGGTAATTTTGAGAAGCAGCTACCTTATGACATGGCTGAAACATCAGGAAAACCTAAAAAGAAGAAGGTTCATCAGGTTTGCAATATGTTTCAACATATATATCTGGCTTGGGTTTCATGGAAAAATATATTTATGAGTTCTGGCATTGCATGATAATAGGAAATTTTCATTTGTTTCAGGGCTCTGCCTATGAACAAGCCTGGCATCATGATTCAATGGTCCATGGTGAACAGGTAATATTGCTGGTAAAAGATCTTGAAATTTAATGCCAACAAAATGTTTAATTAAAGCGTCGCTGAAATTTGTTTAGCTGTGTTTAGTGTGTCGAATGTTCTATATCTTAGGGTTTTTTATATGCCTCTGAGAGTAAGCTGCTCTTGGAATTGAAATACTTGGCTTCTCTCGGAGTCGTGGTTGTGAAAGTAATATAACTTGAAATGGGAAGTTTTGTGCAAGTTTTGTATTATTGTTTAGGTAATTGTATACGTTGAAGAGATAACAGACTTCCTGGAAAGAATCATAATGCTTCCTTACTTTTGCAGGACCACCGGAAGAAGCGACCGGAGAATCATTCCAATATAAATGGTATCATTCTAGTATCCGCTTTTAACTTTTTTGTTTCTTATTTAAGTTCTTTAGCAGTCAGTTCTTAAGTGGGTGAAGAAGCCTAAGCTTCATGATAGAGTTAAGAACCGATAGAAAGAAAACTAATAGATTTTAAAGAACGGATAGAAAGAAACCTATACAAGGTTTATCATGTTTTAACTCTACAGTGAAAGTTTTTTATTTGAATTAACTCAGTGTTTGTTTAATTCAGTGTTTGACCAAAACGAAAATTAATTCAAGTGTGTTTCTTGAAATTACATTGCTACATTTTAGATTGTCATCTAATCCCTCTTTTAGTCGTCATTCTGTTTTCAACGAGTTGAGACCTCAATGCCGTTCTTGGCTGTATTTTGCAAGGTCTGTATGGTTCACACAAGAAGCAAAAGACTACGAAGCAATCAGTGGATAATAATTTTGACAGTGCTGTTCCTGTCACTGGATCCATTCCTTCTCCAGCAGCTTCTCAGATGAGCAATATGTCCAACGCCAACAAATTTATGAAATTTATTGGGGGCCGGGACAGGGTCAGAAAAATAAAAGGCTTGAAGGTATATACTCTGGTTAATTGCTCATCCTTTACCATCTTGTTTGTTTAAGATATTTCTTGAAATTGGAAACTTGATTTATGCAGATTTCTTCTGGCCAACAAGGATCTGAAAATGGATGGTCACTATTTGAGGAGCAGGTAGTTGTTTATCATCTCTGTATAACATATATACATAATGTAGGTTGCGTTGTGAGTATCTGAATTGTTTTTTTTTTCTTTAACATGTAGGCGCTTGTTGTCCTGGTGCATGACATGGGTCCTAACTGGGAGTTCATTAGTGATGCTTTGAAAAGCACTCTTAAAATTAAGGTAAGAGTGCTGAATAATCTACTGAATACTGCGTGCTTCTATTCTTGTGAATGTGTACGCTTAATTTTATTGCGCAAAACTGTTGCTTGGCTTGCTTGATTTTTATTAAGCCATTAGGCTGGCATGTGTTGTTTCATTTATCTCTTACACTGGAAATGTTGTTTGAGTACTATTCTTTGATCCCCATTCTTAACTATACAGTGTATATATCGTAATCCAAGTGAGTGCAAGGAGCGGCATAAGATTCTAATGGATAGAACTGGTGGTGATGGGGCTGATAGTGCTGAAGACTCAGGAAATTCTCAGTCTTATCCATCCACTTTGCCTGGCATCCCAAAGGTTTTCATTTTTCCTGAGATACTGAAATAAAGCTTCCGATGTGTTACTTTAACCTGTGGTTTCCCTGGCATTGTTTACTATTTAGGGAAGTGCGAGACAGCTGTTTCAACGTTTGCAAGGGCCGGTGGAAGAAGATACACTCAAGTCCCATTTTGAGAAGATTTGTTCGATTGGAAAGAAGTTCCATCAAAGAAAGATACAGGTCCGTTCACCCACTGGTTACCTTTTCAAAACTTATTACAGAAAACTTGTGAATACCACCCCTGTGTTTCTCTACGTGTAATACAACCATTTCTTAACGATAATCGTAGTATGCCGGTGTGTAAGTAGATAGTATGGTGGATGCCGTAGCTACATTATATATGTTTCTGCCTTTCTGGTACACTAAGTTCAGTTTCTAAGTTTTTTCCATGGAGCTGCTAACTTGTTTTGGCTGTCTATTTGGATATCCGGCACACGTTCTTTGAGAAAGGCATATGTCGCATCACTTATCGTAATAACTATCTGCATCTCTCAACTCACAAATGAAAATCTGGGCTAGTAATTACCAAAACATTTAGAAACATGTACCAAAGTTTGAATATTAAAACTCTAAAAGCCCTGATTTTGCTTTGTCCTTGCTGCTTCTGTATGTTTGCTGTCGTTTCATCTATCTTCAAGAATGATCGGGATCCCAAGCAGATACTACCAGTTCACAATTCTCAAGTTATGGCTCTATCTCATGTGTTCCCTAATAATCTGAGTGGAAGTGTCCTCACGTAAGTTCTGGTGTTTCTCAAGATTTATGTATATATCCTGATAACTACCTTTTTTTACAATTCTAATATCTTGCTACTCTCTGGATGAAGGCCCCTTGATCTCTGTGATGTCGCAACTTCAGGTCAAGATTTATTTTCACTTGAAAATTCAGGTCTTCCGATGTTGAACCAAGGGACGTCAGCGCCTCCTGCATCTGAAGCAAATCCGTCATTAGCTGGATCATCTGGTGTAGCCCTTGGCAACAACTTGTCAACCACATCTAGCCCGACCAGTGCTTCCGCTAGGTAGAATTTATTTGTCTTGTTTGAATGCATACATTTGTACATCTCAGCTCAAATCAAGGCTATGATTCTTCTTTTCGTAGCTGGCTAAATCCTTTCCTTTTCTTACATGGTAGATTCAATACTCCTAGAGGATCTTTGCCACTAGATGAACAACACCGAATCCAACAACATAATCAGATGTTATCCGGTAGAAACCTGCCGCAATCTTCTTTAGCAACTCCTGGAGCTGTCTCAAGACCTGATCTTGCGCATCGCGTACCCGGTGGAAATGCTATAAGTGTATCCGGAACCAATAGGAGCACACCGTTGTCAAGGCCTGGTTTTCAAGGAGCGAGCTCATTGGCAGTGCCAAACACTGGCAG
The DNA here is from genome assembly GCA_026724425.1 of Erythrophleum ivorense. Taxonomy (NCBI): domain Eukaryota; kingdom Viridiplantae; phylum Streptophyta; class Magnoliopsida; order Fabales; family Fabaceae; genus Erythrophleum; species Erythrophleum ivorense. Next base: position 3,100,263 of record JAIUCV010000084.1, read on the forward strand.
CATGCTTGCCTCTGGCATGGGAGGAATTTCAAATAGTGGAAATATTAGCTCTGTAGGAAACTCCACGTTGAGGCCTCGTGGAGCTATGCAGCATATGGTGCGGGTAAGCTAAATTTTCTTCACTTGTGATTTTAGGGATATATCTTATGAATATATATCTTGCTGTTGTTTAAGTTGCCTACAGTACTCGTTAATGAATATATAAGATGCAGCGCTTCTGATTTTTGTCTTACAGTACTCGTTAATTGCCATTTTGAGCCTGTTTAATAAGTTTAATGAACAATCTTATATTGATGAGTTTCAATTGCAGGCTGCCAAAGGGAATGCCCAGGGGATTCCAGCTTTAAGTTCTGGATTTACCAACCAAACAACTCCCCCCGTTCCGGCCTATCCAGGCCATCTTTCCCAGCAGCATCAGCTTTCGCAACCGTCACATGTTCTTGGCAACTCACATAACCCTCATCTCCAGAGTCCTAATCTTGCACCTGGGGCGCAGCAGCAAGCATTTGCTATCCGTCAAAAGCAAATGCACCAGCGCTATTTGCAGCAGCAGAAGCAGCAGCAGCAGCAACAGTTTCCAGCATCTGGTGCTATGACACCACATGTGCCATCACGGCCTCAAGTTCCTCCAGTGTCTTCTCCTCCACAAAACAGTCCTCAAACGCAACCACTTGCTTCGTCTCAGCCATTATTGATGCCTCTGTCTTCAACCTCTCCTAGTATGACGGCAATTCCACAGCAGCAGCCTCAAAAAGTGCAGTTTCCGGTTCATGGTCTGAATAGGAATCCTCAGTCTGGTGCTCCTGGAGTAAACAATCAAGCTGTAAAACAGCGGCAGCGACAACTTCAGCAGCAATCTGGAAGACAACATCCACACCAGCGGCAAACAACTCAAGGTGTGCAGCAAAGTAAACTCTTAAAGGGAACGGGAAGAGGAAACATTATGCATCAAAGCAAATCTGTTGATCCCTCGACCTTGAATGGTTCTACTATGTCTCCGGGAACACAGGGTACTGAAAAAGTAGAGGCGACAGTTCAAGCTGTGCCTGGTCAGCCATCGAATCCAGTGACCGTAGTGAGCACACATCCACAGTCTAAACCGCTAAATCCTCCTCAGTATTCAAGTACTTCCCAACAGCAGCCAAAGACATCTCCTGGTGCTCCATCTCCTTCGTCCCAACAAAATCCACTGAGGCAATTAGATTCAGATAATAGCATACAAGGCGAGAAATCAGCAGTGGTATCAGGTAACATATTGCCCGCTTCTAGTCCGTCTGTTACACCAACAGTTGCAAAACCCAACCATCAACATTTGCTGCTACACCAGAAGCAGGGCAATCAAGTGCAACCAACATCTCATAGAACCGTTCCTCCAAATCCTGACTTATCGAAGAAGTCCGAGGCTGAACATTCCCCGCGCGATCCACAGTCTGTCATCAATACGACCCAAACAGCTAGTATCGGTACAACAAAAGGTGTGCCTCAAACAAGTGATAATTCGATAAGCACGACTGAAGTTGGTTCTACTACTGTCAATTCTCCTCCAAAAGAAGGGCACTTACCATCAAGCGACTCCTCTGAGCAAAACGGTCAAGTAAGCAGTTCTATCACAAATTCAACTGGGAGCGATCCAGTAACCAAAATAGCGCAAGGATTAGGCCTTTCACCTGATGGCTTAGCGGGTCATAACCATAAGAGTGAGACAGAAGGACAACAGCAACAGCAACAGCAACAAGAATCTCCACCTCTAGCACAAAGGCAACCAGAGTTATCAGAACCGCTGCTTGTTCAAAATCGGAAACATATTCCTTCTGACCTGAAGCAGCAGCCTTATCTAAAGACGCTGGAATTAGAAGCAGTCCATGAAAAATCAACTCCCAGGCCTCCTGACACGAAGGTGGAATGAGAACGAAAAGAGAGATAATCCTAGAAGCTCGAGCAATTGTAGATCCTGCGAGGGCTATTGTTTGCCTAACCGACAACTCTGTACAGGTTGGTCTAATATCGAACAGTAACGGATAATCTTGCTTTGGTTGAGAGAAACTAACTGAGACTTGGTGTATGCTTAACTCTGCAGATGGAGTTTGCTAATTTAGAAAAGGCGCAGAGCAGATGATGAGAGAAGGTTCAGGATGACTCGTGCTCTGGTCTTTTGCCTCGCTCTGCAACACAATGAAGGTTATCAATAATTTAACTTTGCATCATAGAAGTGAACCATTCTCCTCCGTTTGGTTTGGAAAGAGCAGAAACAGTTGTAGAGAGGTTTAAGTTATGTACAGAGGTTTGCTCCACAGCCACTTTTTGCTTCCCCCATTTTGTGGTGTATATATATTAGGAGCCTTTTTTTAATTAATCTTAGTAGATTTTGGTCCACCATCACTCGTGGGTATAGGTTAGCTTTGATGTAATGTCTGTACTTTTTTTTACCTTAAGTGCGAATTTGGAAATCAGTAGAAAGAAATCATTTATCGTTGATGAAAAGGGGTATCCAAGATTAACCCAATTTGTAGAGGCTGTCTTCTAGAAATGTTCTACAAGTTAAGTATAGATTTAGTATACTGTAACGGATGAGGAAAAAAAGACATGTTACTTTTGCTAAGTAAATTTACCAAACATGCTACACCAATTCACCCAGATAATGATGTGGTTTTTACAAATAACTTAGCATGAATATAAATATAGTAAAATGCAATAGTTGAGGGAAATTGCATTCAACAACATCGACGAATGCAAAACAAAATAAGGCATATAATAACATAGATGCAATAACGAACTTCTGAACCTTTATATATAGTTGCACTGTTTGTGAACTGAGTGAAAATCTTGAACTCACAAACTTGGAATCTGCGTATCAGAAGCTAAAATGTTTATGATTCGAGGACGAGGAGTGCACTTAAGAGGATGAGCCAAAGACGAGAAGAATCTTAATCCAAAAGCTTCTTCCAAGTTGACTTTATCTCCTTTGATTTCCCAGTCAAAGCATTGCACCATCACTCCAACTGCGGTTCCTACTAAGATATAAGCTAAAGTTGATCCAGGACATCCTCTCCTTCCGCTGCCAAAAGCGAGGAACTTGAGTGCTTGTTCCCTTCTCTCCTCCTCTTGCCTTGTTCTTGCACAAGTTAGAAACCTTTCTGGCTTAAACTCACTAGGATCTTCCCAAGAATCAGGATCTCTCATCACAGCATAAGCGTTAATAACAAGTGATGTACCCTTAGGTATGTAGAACCCTCCGACCGTACACCCTTTTTCAAATTCCCTTGACAAGACAGGCGCCACCGGGTGCAATCTTAGAGTTTCCTTGACGACCGCTTGCAAGTAAGGGAGTTTTGGTAAATCGGTTTCTTGAATCACCCTTGTTTTCCCTACCACGGAATCGATTTCTTCTCTCAACCTCTCAATGATCTTAGGGTTGTTGAGGACTTCTGCCATTGCCCACCTTGTTGTTGAAGAAGAGGTGTCACCAGCTCCAAAGAAAAGCTCCTTAATTAAGTTTGAAAAATATTTATTTTAACATTTTGGATTCTTCAACAATTACGTAACATTTTGGATTCTTCAATGAAATATTATAATCAAAGAACGAGATGATAATTAAGATGATATTTACCGCGAATAACGCCTTGATATTTTTCCGTGTGATCTTATATTCTGCATTTTCGTCTCGATAAGCTGCCAACAATGTATCCATAAATTCAGTACCTTGATGGTTGTCCATTTTCTTTTCGTATCTCACAAGAATATTTTCAAGAAGCTCCTCAAATCTTTGTGAGACCTTCATTATCTCCATTTTCAACAGTGTGATCCCGAGCTTCTCAAGCGGCTTATTGAATATTTGTGCCACAAAAAACAATGGGGACAAGGCAGCTAACTTGACAGTGAATTCCGACACTTTTTCACCGTCATTGTCCTCCACTGAAAAACTACTTCCCATGCTCAACTTTCCGAGAGTGTTGTTAACGAGTGTCATCGCTTCCTCACCGAACTCGACGCACTCTTCATTTTTCGCCTTATCAAGAAGAACTCTGTGGAACCTGTCTAGCTCAACTACACGAACGCCAAGTGACCGCTCCAGGGCCTGGGGTCCAATCCCTTTAGTAGTGATGATCTTCTTTAAGACCTTCCAGTAACCTCCATAGGGAGCTCTGAGGAAGCCAAAAGAACCAAACACAACGCACTCATCGATGGCAACATCGCCACGAAAGGAGATGTACATGTCATGGGCCTTGAAGATCTCGTAGGCCATTGAGGCAGATGAGACGAGAACGACGGGGACATTAAAGATGTGAAGATGGAGGAAAGGTCCGTACTTGGATGAGATGTTATGAAAACACTTGTGGATTGGAGCAGAGAGGAGGAGGTGAAGATGACCAATGATTGGAAGAGAGGGAGGGCTTGGAGGCAGATCAAAGCCATTCTTTGGTTTCTTGAAGAAGAAGACAAAGAAAAAGAAGGTTAAGAAGAGGCAGAAGAGGGATAAGATGAAACAATTTTGAAAATCGAAGCTGATAATTGCTGCCATTGTTGTTTCAAAAGCGAGAAGGAGAGAAATGAAAACAGAGGATTCTTTGAATCCATTAATATAAGGTGAAATAATGGAGATCCGAAAGTTATTATAGTGTATATCAGAAGTTGCTTGCATACTTGTGATAAACCATTACTTGTGATGAAATTATAGCACGTAATATTTGCGTAATATTATGCATGATATTTTCATGATATTATGCTTGACGCGCGTAACTTCATAAACCATCATTCGCATGTTATTTGCATGATATTTTTTTCCAATCCGGCTATTATTCTAACACGAACCATCCACGCCCGACTCTCTCTGTGTGCGGGCCAGCAGAATTGGAGTTTTTCTCAATTAAGACTCTGGGAAACATCCGCTCTAATGTTTTGACCAAAGAACTTTTGAGACCAAGCTGAAACCAAACTTTAATTGACAGAATAATTAAATAGCTTTCAAAATGAGTGTAAAAATAGTAAAATATTCCTTTTAAAACAAAAAAATTAATGGTTGAGTAATATAAAATTTAATGCTACATCATGCAAGAATCTTATTCAAAGAGAATAATCATCCAACCTAAGTTTCCAAAGAACAGTATACCTCTCGAGGAACACGGCTTAATTAGGAGACGGTCTGATTCTTTGGAGAATGTCTTGAAGATGCTAATTGAAATCTTAGCTTAGCGAGAAATATCCAACACTATTGTTCCATTATTCGTAATATTTTTAAACGTTAAAAAAAAAAAAAATTTGATTTGTTGAAAATTATTTATAGTACAAGACTTGATATCCGATCCAGTCACTAAATAAGACATGTATGCAAAAAAATTTGGATCCAAAAACCAGATAATAACATTTTAAGATTATGATACTCGGATACGCATTTTTGAGTAGTTTTCTAAAAATATTTATAAGATAATTATATGAAAATCCAAAAAAACTTAAAATATTACCTAATTTAGTTATTAGACATATAATATTTTCCTAAATATCCATAAGTCCATAACACATTCTCTAAAAAAAACAGTGAAAAATCGATTAAATTTATTTAATATTACACTTTCTTATTTAATAATTTAAACTAATTTTGTATTTAATTATTTGATAATATCATTTTAATAATTTGTAGCTATTTTGGATGGACAAATAGTTTTTCGGATTCGAATATGCTGGGTTACGTACTACGTACCCATCGCTAACAATAAGAAATTAAAAATAAAAGAATGTTTATTTCTTGCGGTTATATATTATATACGTCAAAAACAATTGTATCGGATGGGTAGTACCTAGGGGTGTCAAAATGGGTTGAAATTTATGGGTTGACCTAACCCAACCAACCCATTAACTCTAATGGATCAATTTGTTTGGTTCTAATGGATTAATGGATCAAATGGATTGTGGATCAAATGGGTTGTGGATTAAATGGGTCAAATTGAAATGGATTGGTGGATGAAATGGTTACCTATCACCTTCTCATCATACATTAATTTATTTTTCAAATTAGTCCTTACACAATTATGATTTCACTTTTTGTCTACAAAAAACATGATTTTGCAAATTACCCCGTCCCAATTTTTTTCTTTTTTCAAAATTATACCCAACAAAATATGAAATTTAGTTTTTTCCCCAAATATATAATTTTCACAAAAAAAATTCGCAAAAATGCGGGTTTCACAATTTTTCACCAAAACTTACGATTTCACTATTTTTCCGCCCAAAACGCGTTTTGACAAATTTTCCCGCCCAAAACGCTTTTCACAAATTTTCCGTCCGAAATCGCGTTTTCACAAATTTTCCCGCCTAAAACGCGTTTTGATATTTTCCCGCCAAAATCGTGTTTTGACCAATTTTCCCGCCAAAATCGTGTTTTGACAAATTTTCCGTCCAAAATGGCGTTTTGACAAATTTTCCCGCCTAAAACGCGTTTTGATATTTTCCCGCCAAAACGCGTTTTAACAAATTTTCCCGCCAAAATCGTGTTTTGACAAATTTTCCCGCCAAAATGGCGTTTTGACAAATTTTCCCGCCTAAAACGCGTTTTGATATTTTCCCGCCAAAATCGTGTTTTGACCAATTTTCCCGCCAAAATCGTGTTTTGACAAATTTTCCGTCCAAAATGGCGTTTTGACAAATTTTCCCGCCTAAAACGCGTTTTGATATTTTCCCGCCAAAACGCGTTTTCACAAATTTTCCCGCCAAAATCGTGTTTTGACAAATTTTCACGCCAAAATCGTGTTTTGACAAATTTTCCGTCCAAAATGGCGTTTTGACAAATTTTCCCGCCTAAAACGCGTTTTGATATTTTCCGGTCCAAAACGCGTTTCACAAATTTTATGTCCGAAATCGCGTATTCACAAATTTTCCGTCCAAAATCGCGTTTTGACAAATTTTCCCGCCTAAAACGTGTTTTAATAAAATTTCCCGGCCAAAACGCGTTTTCATAAATTTTTCGTCCAAAATCGTGTTTTGGCAAATTTTCCCGCCCAAAACCGTTTTCACAAATTTTCCAGCCTAAAATGCATTTTGATAAAATTATTAGAAAATTATTTATGTTTATTATTTATGGATCATGGGTTAACCATTTAACCAATTAAACCATATAATTATATGGGTCATGGATCAACCTAATCCATTTATTAATTGGGTTGGATTAACCTATGACCCATTAACTCTCAACCCATTTGGATAATGGGTTGGATGGGTTGGATTACCCATTTTGACACCCCTAGCAGTACCACCCATCTCTAACAATAAAAAATTAAGAATAAAAAAAAAAGTATATTTCTTGCGGTTATATACGTCAAAAAAATTGTATCGTTCTCGCGCCACCGACATCGGTTTCTATGTCTTGACATCGGAACAGTAACAGACAGCGACATTGATTCATAACATATATTATTCAGACGATTCGTTCAAAATTCGATCAAGTCCGATCCTTCCCAAACCTCTTTCTCTATGGATCTCTTCAAATCAGTTATGTCCGAATACGATCATCAACAACCCGATTCACCAGATTCCACTCAATCTCCTCTCGACGATCCCACCACTCCTTCTTCGTCTTCTTCATGGAGCTTCGGCAATCTGATCAAAACCCTAGCGACCAAATCCGAATCCGTAATCGGATCCTACCGTCGCGACTTCGAGGAATTTGGATCCGAATTGAAGAAAGAGACCTCCGTGATCCGACAAGTAGCTTCTCGCGCCGTCAAGGACTTACCTGAATCTCTCGAAATCGGCGCCTCCGTCGCTCAAGAGTCGCTCGAATCGGTTGGTCAAGCGATCGACGATATCGGAGCCACCGTTTGGAAATCAACGGCCAAGATCATTTCTCATGGTAAGGAATCTCTATTATCTTCTTCTTCTTCTTCTTCCTCCGGTCTCGAATCGTCCGGTGGTGATGATCGTAGAAACCAGAACTTTTCTGCGAAACCATATAGCCGATTCGAGATGCAATTGCTTGCGATTCAATCTGATAAAGGGACGTATGTTAGAGAACCAGATGATTCAGGGGATTTTGAGGTTTGGGTTTTAAGGTTTAAGTTTGAAGAGAAAGAAAGTGAGATTGTTGGTTTAATCAATGGAAACAAAGCTGTGAAAGAGATTTACGAGGAGATTGTGCCTGTGGAAGTTGATGCTGAGAGTTTCTGGAGGAGGTACTTTTATAAAGTGTATAAGCTTGAGCAAGCAGAGGAAGCTAGAGTTAAGCTTGTGAAGAGAGCTATATCCGGAGATGAAGACGAGGATTTGAGCTGGGATCTCGACGATGAGGGAGATGAAGCCGGTGGCGAGTCTTCGTTGAATCCTGTGAAGGCAGAGAGCAGAGAAGTGTCATCTCAGGAAAGTGATATCTCGGTGATTTCGACGCAGCCGTCGTTACCTGAAGTTGAAGATCTTGGGTGGGATCAGATGGAAGAAGATATAAGAAGCAATGAAGAAGGTAGGAGTTTGGAAGGTAGTGAAGGGAGTGAGGAGAAATCTAATTGGCGAAGACGGGTTAGTGTAGCAGAGGAAGAAGAGGATTTGAATTGGGATATTGAAGAAGATGATGATGACTCTGTTAAGCAATAAAGACTTATGTTATAGAAATGGCAAGAAAGTGTGATCACCAGTCCTAGGTGATCAATGAGTCTACTAAAACTCGAATCTTCTGTGTTCAAGAATTGCAAAGTCGAGGTTAAGTTGATGATTTGGTCTGCTAAAACTACAATCCGTTGTGTTCTTGAACAAGAAGAAACAGAACATTTACGATTCTTCCTAAACGTGGTATATACTCATATAATTTGTATAATACTCTGGTGAATACAAACGGATTTGTATAATACTCTAGATATGTCACTGTTTAAAACACAAAACAGGTTGTTCTAGGAATAAGTTAGCATTTGTTTTGGTCGGCTGAGTATCTACATTTCGAGTAACAAGAAGAGATAAGTCTTAGGTGGAGTAGTGACGGCGAATGTAGAGGAACAAAGCCGTGGGTGTAGCCACTCCGCAGCCACCACATACGGTAAGATTGTCCATATTCCCTGCAAAGATATTGCAACCAAAAGTTCAAACATGTGTGAAAGCTATTATTTATTTTAAGGGATGAATTTGGATCACTTAAAAGTTACATCATTCAATCAATATTCTGAAGGGAAAAAATCTTAAATAATTTTGTAGTTATTATTTTTTTCCTCCAGCAATCACAGTTATCTCTGGTTGTACATGCTGTATAAAGAGGTAACTGCCGAAATACTATAAAATTAGACTCACAAATAAACAAACGATGATTCCCTCTATGGAGATACCATCTTCGTACATAAATATACAGACGGCTGTTTGTTTGTTTTTTGTATAAAATAGACAAATATATACATAGAGCATAAATAAATAGTTATCTGTTAGTAATCATAACTAAGGCAACACATCACCAACATGTTAAAAATAAGTTATTTATATAGTGTCATCGTCCTTTAAAACCAGTCACATCTTGGCTTATCTTTGATTCTGGGTTGCACATCCACTTGTGCTCAGAATCAAGATGGTTGGAGTGACCGATACGAGGCAGAAAGAACCATTCCTCAGCCTTAATCTGAGGTTTTACCATTGCTTTTTTCCTCTCCATATTATCATCACATTTTATAAATCTTCCTAGTGCATTCAAATTGTAAATCCTAGGCATGATTATTCGATAAATTTCTTGATTTGGTTGATCTAGAAAACTGTGACTACTCGTCAACAACTCAAGTTCAAAATCCGTACATTTTTTTAAGTCTGAGGGGCATTTTTTTTTCCAACATCCAATTTTTTTTTTCGAACTCCTTGCTAAGTTCCTTAGCTAGTGTATCTCTTCTCTCCGTACTATTAGTATATTAGATGGAATACCCGCAAGTTCTGGTTTTGGCATTGAAGGTTAATTTAAGTATGAAGTATTTTAGGGTTTTCTAAGAATTTGAAGGGTCATCCTTGTGACAAATTGACATGGACACATGCATTGATCTTATATGGCAACAAATGACTTTTTGCACCAATTGTTATTCAGTTATTCACAATCGTAATGGGAAGGTTTTGTGAATAACAATTGGTCCAAGGATGTCATTTATAGCCATATAAGATCAATGCGTGTGTCCATGTGGAGAAGGTGTATGACTGGTGGACTACCTATTGATATGTTCACCAAGAAAACGATGGGATGTTAGGGGAAAGGTGTGCAATAATATCTCTAGTTGCCTTGACTTGCAAGTAGTCTAGACGTGCAACAGATGCTTCCTTGATACGAGAGACATGAGGAAGTTATAGGGAATAGATTTGGTTGAATGAGGTTGAGAACAAGAGTCGGTGATGCTGAAAATAGAACAAGGGAGATAGAGAAACAGAGGAGATTCATCATTGTCTTCCTCTTGATCACGAGATGCAACTAGAATTCATTGTCGAGATATTTGATCAGATTGAGAAAGCTTTAAGGCAACATCTTTGTCTTATGATTGTTAAAAAATAAACAAGAGTATGTTGTAGAAAAAAGCAAGATTTGGTGAATAAAATCGAATGTGTATAATATACTATAGAGACATGCCACAGTTTGGTCAAGAAAAAATTTGGCTTGAACTGAATCTTAGAATGTAATACTACAATATACTTTGTTTTGGTTGCATATTTGATAAGATCTTACATCAATCTATATATGTATATAATATTTTGAGTAACAAGAAAAGAACAAGTCCTAGGTGGAGTAGCGACGGCGTATGTAGAGGAACAAAGCTGTGGATGCAGCCACCATATACGGGAAGATAGTCCATATTCCCTGCACATAGAAAGGAACCAAAACTTGTGTCAAAGGGTCTCTCTCTATTCACAATCAGTTTTGTCTCTCTCTCTGTCTCTCTGTGTCTACTTACCATTGCAGTTGCAACTGTTGCAACAGCAAACATGGGTCGTTCTCGAAGGAGAAACCCGATCACAAGCTGTAACATTTGATGGAATTAGGACACTCTAGTGAAGTCTCGGATTCACACTGTACCGTATTGAATGTAAAGAAAAACAGATAATTAAAAACCTGAAGTGGAAGAGTTATCAAGCCGCCACAACAAACTCCTGCAAAGAAACACTCTGGAGATACTCCCTGTAAAAGGTTCATGAAGTTAGGTTTGAGTAAACCATTTGATACATATTCTGGAATCAAGTCCGCAACACACTTACAAGAGCCCCCGCTAAAAATGCTGTAGGATTCCTCATTCCCAAAGAAAATCTTTCCACTGCATTTAATGTTCACATAACCAAACAACATTAGCCAAGATATGATATAAAGCCATACATCACATTGTAGAAAATCTTTCCACTGCATTCAAATTGTTTAACTTACCGAAACCCGACAGGTTTCCATACTTCTGCACGGCCTGCGTAATGCTCAGAGCTTTCTCTTTACCTATACCGAGCTTTAGGTAACAAATGCGAAATGTAGAAAAATAATGAGCTTTTGGGATACACATTTTAACTAGCAAGTAACAAGAACTTAATTCACCTAAAGGAAGTAACCTTTGAACAAACATCATCTGATGCTCCACTTTTTCTGAAGAGCTTCCCAAGGTAAAACGGTATCATATCGCTTATACAGACTCCCCTGTTTTGATTTTGTATGTACAAAAAAACTGGATGAATGCTAAGAACCATGAAAGTTATGTTGTTTTTAAGTTTTACCAGTAAACCCATGAGACTGTAGACATTATATAAGGAGCATTCCGAGAGAAAGACTCTGCAAAGGATTGCCACGTCCCATCAAAAGTTAACATTCGAGCCAATGTTATCCCAACCTACATTTAACATTTACATAAAAACTGTCATCAAAAGGAAGTCTGAACTAGAAACCATTTTCAAGAAGCAGAATCCAAAAAGAAGTACCGGCATAGACCACAGACCCATATATTTAGAGCCTCTTCGCTTATAAAAAGCCCGCACCCGGCAGCCATTAGCAACCAAAAGTAAACCCATCTGCAACAAAGAAACACAATCAAATAGCTAAAGAGGACAAATCTTGTTCATAAGGAAGACTAATAACTACGAGTAATGATATGGCTAATTCACTGTTACATTACCCCGGTGCATTTCCTGGAATTACGAATGTGTTTCCAAAGGCATTGAAAGTGAAACCTACTGAAGAGGAAGAAGCTTTGGCCAGACTCTTAACCTCAAAAGGTGAACCACCAGAGCTTTTCAAAGTTACACATATTACTGTAATAGTCAGAGCCAATCCTAAACCCACACCTAACTTTGCTATGAATGGGACTCTCTTCTTTTCAGAAACTCTTTCGTTTTCCTTCTTAAGTATCTCATCGACATTTGGTTTCTCACCGTCACTATCTTGGGACATTTCGGAGTCATTGTTTCCGGAATTTTCTCTCTGAAAGCTTCTCACTTTGATCCTGCCAGAGTATAAGCAATTAAGAATCAAATTGATGCCAATAAATCGACACACCAACTTGATATGCAATAGAAAATGTTGAAAATACTTAGATCTCAATTTCTTCTAACCATTTCCTATTCAAAAAATTCAAACTTTCTTTTGAAGAAGATCATATTCCAACAAAAGAGTTGCCTAAAATTCACAATCAGAGCATATCTAATCCTTTTCTATGGGAGAAGAGATTATGACCAACTTAAAACCTGTAAAGAGAATTCTTAAAGAGACGTGACAACGAGAAGCTTTCTGCAGGACCAGACAAAGCTCTGTTCCTCAAGACAACAACAAGTTTGGGTTTCGGAAGTTTTAAGGAAAACCCATTAACCGGAATCGCAATGGAAGATAACATTTTTTTTGTTGAATTTACGATTTTGGTTCTGATACAGAGTGGAGAAGAAGAGGAAAAAATAAGGTGCGAGTGTTGGTTTATAATTGGGTATGTTTGAGCGGTGATCGGCGACCCTGAAGATACGCATATTCGCTCTCTGTACCAGAAAATTCAGAACAAAAAATTTGCTGTAATAAATAAATAGATCTGGTTTCTTGTAACTTTCTATTTCAATAAATAAATAAATTTGCTCTGTTCCTCCTAATTTTCACATTTTTATTCTCTCTAATACATCTTCTCACTGAAAGAATGGCTATTATGCCATATCTTGCGAAGAATGGAGCTGCTGTGCCATTCATCTAAAAATTAATTTCTTTTCGATTTTTTTTAATACGGAAATAGAGTAAATACCTGTTTTGCCAACAAAAATCGTCGTAATTACCAACCCAACCAGGGTTTTATCCATCCGAATGGCTATGCCCCGACCCGAAACGAAAACCGAAACCATCCAACCCTAAATTTACTTTTCTTTCCTCGCGTTACAGCAGAGTAAAAAACTCGAAATTTCAAAACTTCGATCGCGTCTCTTCGGTTTCCTCTGCATTTTTGAATCCTCAACGGAAAGAAGTAAAGCTTTTCCTTTAACTTCTTCGATCTCGAAACTCAAATTCCTAACAAACTTCTCTTACTCCATGTTTTGGCATCTACAAATCTCTCGTCGGTAAGCGAAAATCGAAAAGATTAGCTTTCTTTGTTCTGTCGGATTATTCTTCTTCCATCTTTCTAACGATGTCGGCTCGTTTTTGTTTGTAGTTAGATAATGGCGAAGGTAAAAAGCAAGACTCGAGGAGAATATGAGTCATATCAACCCCAATCAGATCATTCAGAAAATCCCCAATCTGGAGTGCCAGAGAAAACCGTAGAAGAAGAAGAAGATTTGTCTTCGGGTCACGAAGAAACCGATAAGATTTGTCTGGTATTGTACACATTTACTTACACCTTTTATTACTTTCAGATTGACGTTGAGAATGTAGAATGGTTGAATTTTGGAGTTCATGGTAGAAGTACAATGTAGGTGAAGAGAGATTACGTAGGGTTTCGCTATGTTCAACTAGATATTTGTAAGTTCATGGTAGAAGTACAATGTAGGTGAAGAGAGATTACGTAGGTTTCACTATGTTCAACTAGGTATTTGTAAGTTCAACGTTGTTTTACATGGGTCAACTAAATATGAATGGTTCAATTTTTTATGGCACTTTGTTTGACTTGGCAGCGTGATGAAGGCGAATCTCTACCACTGCCACCAGAGAAGTTTTACTTCAGTCCAAAGCAATATAGGAATAGTTGCAAGATAGCATCGAGATGCTATGTGAAGGATACAGTGAGTGAGATAAAGAAGTATCCTAATGAATTTGAGTTTTTCTTATCGCATCCTCAGTTGAAGCATATATTTCACATCGCCGAGGAGCCAAACCGCAAATCACAAGGACTTTGGATGCTACTACTTCATCATGCTTGGACTGAGAAGGAGAATGAGCTGTGGTTTGTGGTAAATGGAGTACCGATTAGGTATTCTATCAAAGAGCATGCGCTGTTAAGTGGGTTAGATTGCCATGATTACCAGAGTAACTACCACGATTTGAAAGATAAGGAAAAAGGGGATTATAAGTTTGTGGAGAGGTGGTTTTAAGGGTCTAGGAGGATAACAATCGCAGATGTGGAAAAGAAACTAGTTACAATAAAGAGCAGTGTAAACAAGAAGAAGATGGCGCTCTTGTATGTTTTGAGCAATGTGTTGAAAGCGAAGTCTAAGATTGAAGGGTACATAGAGCCGTTTCTGCTGAAAATTGTCGATGATTTGAAGTTGTGTGAAACTTTTCCATGGGGCCGCTATACCTTTGATGATTGCATCGCCGAAGTGAAGAAAATCATGAAGAAGTTCAAGAGAGGCATCGTGAAGAAGGGAGATACATGGTGCTTTTCTGGTTTCATTCTTCCTCTTGAGGCTTTTGCATTTGAGTGTATCCCTGAGCTTGGACGGACCTTCCGAGTGAGTGTAGACGCAGAGGAGGAATGTCCGAGGTTTGCAAGCACATGTTCAAAGACACTCATATGAAAGGATATCCTTTGGAAGACATTAATGAAGCGATTGGAAGGAGCAAGGTCAGTGTTATCTCCCATATGTGGTTATTTTACTATCTTAGTTAAGCTAGATTTGGTAATTTAAAATTGTTTTCATATTCGCAGGATATCATTAGCATTTTGGAACCTATCACAGATGAGGAATCTCTGATGGAGCGCATCATCGACCCTGGATGTGATGATGGCATAGGTTATTTGGATCCTATTGTTGAGGGTTGGAGAAACCATCTAATCGTTCAGAAGAAGAAGTTATGGTGGGAATATTTATACGAGGTGGATTTGGCTGGTAGAGGTATTACCGAGGATGTATATGAAGATGAAGTCACTAGAGAAGATCCTGAAACGAGTGCATCAATCCTAGAGCTGAAGGGAGTAATAAAGCAAATTACGGAGAGGATGGACAGAATGGAGGCAGTGGGAAAGGAAATAAAAGAAATGGTTGGTGGTTGGAATGAGAGACTTGTAGATGTTGAGAGATTTGTGAAGGAGCTGCGAGGCAAAGCTCTAGAGACAGGAGCAAGTAGTTCTTTGGTAAGTCCTATTCCAGCCACAAATGTAACCGGTGACGGTGAGCCGATTTCCGGTGGGCCAAGTGTTATTAGACATGATGGAACACCTGTAAGGGCTGATGAAATGGAAGACATTCTTCAGGAGGATCACCACCAAGAGGAAGGTGGTGCGCTTGGTGCGGAGGATCAACAGCAAGAGGCTGGTGGACTTGGATCCGAGGAGGAGGAGGAAGAAGAGGCTGGGGAACTTGGATCTGAGGAGGAAGAGAAAGAAGAGGCTGGGGCCGTGAAATGTAACAAAGTTAAACTTAATTATGGTGGATTATGATGGATTGTATGTTTATGTAACATTTATATATGATGTTGTAGATAAGCGTGTTGAAGCTGAGGGGACTAAGGAAATGGAAAACGTTCTTGAGGAGGATCACCAGCATGAGGAAGGTGGTGCGCTTGGTGTGGAGGATGGTGATGAGTCTGCATCGGAGGAGGAAGAGAAAGAAGAGGCTGGTGAGACTGCTTCGGAGGAGGAAGAGAAAGAAGAGGCTGGTGAGACTGCTTCGGAGGAGGAAGAGAAAGAAGAGGATGAAGAACCGCCGAAAAAAAGGTTGAAAAGATCTGGAGTAGAGAGGAAGGAACGGCCTCAGAGGATTAGTAAGCCGTCAGCTGCGAAGTGTAGTCCTTATGTGCCTGGAAAGAAGAACCACGGTGGAGCAGGAAAGGAAAAGAAGAAGGCCGCAGAAAAGAAGAAAGCCGCAGAAAAGAAGAAGGCCGCAGAAAAGAAGAAAGCCGCAGAAAAGAAGAAGGCCGCAGAAAATAAGAAAGCCGCAGAAAAGAAGAAAGTCGCAGGTAAAGGCAAAGGTAAAGGCAAGAAGAAAGAGTGAGGAGGTATGGGTCCAAACGGAAGCATGCTTTTGGGTTGTGTTTGTGAACTTGTTTATCAACTTAGTTGTTGTGTTTGTGGAATCGCAGAATGATTTGGTTTCACTAGGACGAGTATATTTAGTATAACTTGGTTCGATTTAGTTTCACTAAGACGAGTATTTTTAATATAACTTGGTTTTACTTAGTTTCACTAAGACGAGTATATTTAGTATAACTTGGTTCGACTTAGTTTCACTAAGACGAGTTAATATAACTTGGTTTTACTTAGTTTCACTAAGACGAGTATTTTTAGTATAACTTGGTTCGACTTAGTTTCACTAAGACGAGTATTTTTAATATAACTTGGTTTTACTTAGTTTCACTAAGACATAAAAAATAGTTCAAGTGTCGTAAATATAATAGTTGCAAGGTAATACGAAATACACATAACATAAGTACCATATACATTACTAAACTCATTTCCATAAACTAAGGCATAACATAAACGCAAGACCTCTTACAAAGTTTGAAAAACAGAGGCCTTAATCCGCCAAAACAAAGTTTTTAAAACAGAGAAACATAAGTCTTTATCATCCGAGCAATTAGATTGCAGTTACTTAAACCAAATTATGAAGAGACCAAGGAACATAACAAATGCAGCAACCACAAATGTAATCTCCACAGTTGTCTGCTTTTTGTTAAGATCACGAACCAACGCCTCCATCTTCGCATAACCCTCTTTCATCTCCACAAAATCTCCCATCACATCCGCAATAGCCCTTTCCGCCACACACAGGTCGGTCCAGAGGGTAGTGATATCTGTAAGTGCTTCTTCTGCTTTTCCACAGCTTTGGGATTTCTCGGTCAGACTTCTGATGTCAGAGTGCAAGATTTCAATTTCATCATGGATCACATTATCCCACCATTTGCGAATATGATACCCTTCTTGCTACAGTCCACAATATTGGGAGATATTGGTAACAACATCAATATCTGAATTTTGTGCAACATCAAGACACTGAAAAAAAAAACTTCAAACTCACATCACGGTTGCGGCAAGTGAAGTATCTCCTTCCATGATCCTCTGCTTTCTGAGACGTCTCAAGAAAAACGTCTCCACCGCAGTAACACTGCTTGGGCATTCCGTATTCACCATCTGCTTTGAGACATGGATCTAAAGACTCCGAGGAGGAGGAAGACGTTGCTACCCAACTGTGAGGACCCATTCCCTTGTAACAAGAATTCGAATTGGAAACAATGATTCAGATTACGAAAAATGGAAAATGACCTAATACTGAAATAGTTGTTCTACATAGATCTACGAGGAGCTGAACCTTAATTGGAACCAGGAGGACTGAAATCGACTGCAAATGGAACCCAGAAATCTCTCTCTTGACTGCAATCGACTGCTCGCTCTCTCTCTCTCTTGAAACCTCTCTCTTCGGAAAGAAAGAAAATATGAAAACTAAGAAACTAAGAAGAAACTAATGTAAATCGAATTATTTTAGAATTTAATTTCCCTCTTAAATCTCCCGCTGGCGGCGCATTGAAACTTTTCCGCAGATATGAACGTATTTGTACCCAGGATAAGGGTTGAACCAAAATCGACAATAGTTGAACATTGACCATTTTCTTATATTTCAAGTTGAACCATATAATAAACCTTTGATTTCGAGTTGAACCAATTCATTTAGGCCTTATAATGCCAATCTAAACATTTATGTTCCATTAGATATTCATAACATAACATTTTCGTAAATTCTCTTCACAATAATATAACAATGCCTATGTTTTCCTTATGTTGTAAGTCTTGGTTAATGTCTAAACATTACTTTGTTTCAGAAAACTATAAATTGCATCATATCCTCATTATTAATGTTTTAGTATATGGAAAGCTTGTGTTTAAAGTCATTAGTTGGCCGATTTCCATAATTATTTTCCATCGTTTACTAAAAAATATTATTTGAGTGTACACTAAACCAAAGTTAAACCAACAGGTGACAGTTGAACCGAATGAATGGGAACACACAATTATGTCCAGATTCATAATAATTTCAGTGAGCACCTCCAGCGTTTGAACCCATTTGAACCCATTTGAAACTCGTAGTTGCTCAAATTTGTACGTAGTTGAACCTTGTCGTACATTAAAGCAAAAGTGACTACCATAATTTTTCATACATAAACCTAAGAAGAAGCACAAACATAAACACTTAATTGTTCATACGAAAACATGGTCACCAATACAAACAGAAAAACATAATTGTTGATACTCTGTCACATAAAAACAAGACTTAAGGAGAGCTTTCACTTAGGTACCACTGCTGTGCACAGGCTTGAACCACTTACCCAAGTCTATATTACGTTGAGACTTGTTACTTGTCTTCTTCTTCTTCTTGCGACATTCTCCGGTGGATGGATACCGTTCTTCTTGATTTCTTCCTTTCGTTTTGTCGTAATCAAAAGGTAAAGCGTACAATTTTAGTATATCCTCAGGAATACTCCAAGTAGATACATGCGGCACTGGATAAATTGTCCTGTGATATGCCAATGCCCATGTCTCAATCAAGTAATATTTGGAGTACATATCGTATATAGATATATTCGATCTCCTCCCACCCTTTCTTATCTTTGCCATGACTGCGGCTATCGCATGAACACACGGATACTTGTCTATGTCAAGCCATCTGCAGGAGCAACTTCTTTTCTCTAAATCCACCAGATAAGTAATCCTATCATTACCAATAACGCTGTACTCAAGCTGGAAGCTGTTTAGCTCACCCACAGTCAAACAAGTAGCAATGGGACATCTATCATGCAACATGTTCTCAACAAAAGGCACAACTACCTTTGTCTCCGGCAATGACGCAGATTCTTTCCTATGCTTGTTAAACCAAAATGCCATTTTATCAACAATTGCATCAATCATTGGTAACAGATGCAACTTCCTTTCCTTCTTAAACACGCTGTTCAGAGACTCGCAAGTATTGCTGGTGTCTAAATCATATTTCTCGCCTTTAAAGTAGCACCTAGCCCATTTATCCAAATCTACACTATCAACCAAATACTTATGGGCAGAAGGAAACATCTTCTTGAAATCATCATACTCTTTCTCGAACTCATTCACAGTATAAAGATGAGCGCAATGGATGAATTTTTGAGCAACAAGATCTTTGTTTACCTTATGTTGGACTTGACCTCTCACGTTTTGAGACAGATGCCATATACAATGTCCATGTTGTGACTTGGGATAAACATTCGCAACTGCATGAATTATGCTTTTATGTCTGTCACTCATAAAAACCAATTCATGATCATCCGGAATAATTGTTTTCAGCTTTCCAAGAAACCAATTCCAACTAGCATGATTCTCACCATCAATCACACCAAACGCAATAGGGTAATGGTGATGATTAGGGTCCTGTGCTGAGGCAAAGACGAGTTGTCCACCATAGACAGTCTTCAGAAATGTTGACTCCACAACTATCACTTTCCTCATCGATCGAAACCCTTCAATGCTAGCGCCCAAGGCAATGAACAAGTACTGGAACTGATCATTTCTATCCAATTTAACACTTGTCACTGTCCCAGGATTTACCTTCTCCAACATGTAAAGATAAGAATACAACATCAAATACCCTTCTTCAGGAGTGCCTCAGACATCATTAACAGCTAGGCGTTTCCCTCTCAAGGCGGTGGAGTAGGACACACTCAAACCAACTCTGCGTTGAACAATACCAACGATATTTTTCGGAGCTGGTGTGTCGAATTGACACTACAACAAATACCCCCATTGATAGCAGATAAGCATAGCACAATTTTCGTAACTGCTATTGTAAGTTTTTTAGAAGTGTCATTAGCAAAATCATAGCATTACATTTATGCTATGCCCAAATAAAAAGGAAGCGGGATTTATTGACTCACTAATCCGCCAAATTATTGATCAAAGCGCCAACACTTAGAAAAAAAAAAAAGATTTCGCGGTTAGTCTTTATTACAAACATTTTTCATAGCATTAAAAAAAAAAAATTAAAAGAAAAAAAAAACCTACCTCGTTCTCTCCGTCGTCCCTATCGCGATTCTCCCTCGCCATCTCCGCCGATTCCACTTCTCCTCAGTTACAGCTCGATCTTCACTCCGACTATGTGCGTTTCTTTCTACGTCTACCTGATCTCTCAATAAGCAATCTCCATTTTCGTTTACGTCTGATTTGAACCCGAGATTTTCAAGTTCTTATTGTCTGGAATCCGAGATTTACGAGTTATCATCGTCTACTACTGAAAGTGAGTTCATTATTAGGGTTCATATATTTAATAAACTACCTAATCGTAATCTAATTCATTGTTCGTTTTGAAACAATTTAAGGAAGCGATTGAGAACTACAACTTCAGGTCTGTGTTCGTGAATTTGGGGGCGAGTTCTGTGAAGTCAGAAGCAGCACATTAACAGAAAAGGTTAGTCACATTGTTTGACTCAATTGTTATCTGTAATTACACATGCGAGCTTCTATGTATAGCTTTCTGTTTGCTTTCTGTTTGCTTTCTCTGTGTCTTTATTACTTGATGTTTGATTTGTCCTCTATTCTGCTTGAATCATGCATACTTGTTTCACCTGTTGCAAGGAACCTGATTACGGTTGTCAAAAACAACAATGTTAGACAAGGCATGGGTCTACTTATGCAGGTATTTACAGTTGTTTTAAGTTGTTTGCTTTTGGGTTCGTAACATTCAACATTTATTTAACTGTTTTCGTCTTTTTCTTTGTTTTACATGAACTCAAGAGTGGATCCTGCTTACATTAGTGGTGCTCGTGCTTTTGTTGATGCTGTTAGTGACAAATTAGGAGTGAATGGGAAGATAATATGTCCATGTGGTTTGTGTCGCAACCTAGTTCGAGTTGCATATAGCGACATTGTGTCACATTTAGTTATAAATGGGATGGATGCTGCTTACAAGATACGGGCAGATTGGTTTCACCATTGTATCCAGCGTGTGTTCACCACAGCAAGCTTTCCGCCATAGTTACTCTGTTTAGGATCAAGACGCAGAATGGGTGGTCAGATAAGAGTTTCAATGAGCTACTGGAGGAATTGCCAAATATGTTGCCTGAAGACAATGTCCTCCACACATCCACTTATGACGTCAAAAAATTTCTAAAAACCTTTGATATGGGGTACGAGAAGATCCATGCCTGTGTGAATGACTGCTGCTTGTTCAGGAAAACACTGAAGAAGGTCGAGGTCTGTCCAAAATGCAAGACTTCAAGATGGAAAACGAACATGCACACTGGTGAGATAAAGAAGGGAGTTCCTCAGAAAGTTCTACGGTATTTTCCAATCATCCCTCGCCTTAAGAGGATGTTCAGGTCAGAGCAAACAGCCATGGATTTGAGATGGCATTTCAGTAACAAGAGCACAGACGGGAAAATGCGCCATCCGGTAGACTCTGTCACATGGATGTCTATGAATGACAAGTTCCCTTCTTTCGCCGCCGAGCAGAGGAACTTGCGGCTGGGACTGTCAACTGATGGGTTTAATCCATACAGCATGAAGAACAGCAGATACTCTTGTTGGCCTGTTTTGCTCGTCAATTACAACATGGCTCCTGCACTGTGTATGAAAGAGGAGAATATCATGCTCACTCTCTTGATTCCCGGACCGCATCAACCAGGTAATAGTATAGATGTATACTTAGAACCTCTGGTTGAAGATTTAAATAGGTTATGGGCTATAGGCGAGTTAACTTATGATGCTGTTAGTAAGACAACATTTACGCTTAGGGCAATGCTTCTGTGGACTATTAGTGATTTTCCAGCATATGGAAATCTTGCAGGGTGTAAAGTGAAAGGGAAAATGGGTTGTCCAATATGTGGGAAGCATACAGATAGTTTGTGGTTGAGTAATTGTAGGAAACATGTCTACATGAGCCATAGGAAAGGTTTATCTCCGAGTCATAGTTTCAGAGGGAAGAAGACATGGTTTGATGGAAAAACTGAGCATGGGATTAAGGGTAGGATCCTTACGGGTCGTAATGTTTCCATTATGCTGAAAAATTACAGAAATGATTTTGGAAATAGAAAAGAGATGGGGAAAAAGAGATCTAGAGATGCCCGCGTAGAAGTAACTTCTGCTAACGAAGCAGAAGATAGTGCATCTGACGAGGAAGAAGACTTAGCAGAAAAAGATGAAGAGGAGTTATCCAGATGGAAGAAAAGATCAATATTCTTCACCTTACCATACTGGCAGGTATATTTACATTTTCATATTAATATCAGTATATGACATAATATATGTGTTCTCTTACTAACATTTTTTTCTTGATTCACAAGGAGTTACCGGTGAGACATAATTTGGACGTGATGCACGTTGAGAAGAATGTGGCAGCGAGTTTAATTGCAACGTTATTGCATTGTGGAAATTCCAAGGACGGTATAAAAGCTAGAAAGGATCTTGAAGCTCTTGGAATATATGTGTGACAGAGTTGATTCATTTATTGCCTATGTGTGTTACTATTGCTTTCAATTTCATTGACATTTGACTGCCTTGTTTTGCCTTTATATTTTCTTTGAGTTTTCTTCTACATTTTAACGGTATTTATGTTTCTTTTGGGGGAATTGGCATTGATATGTTTTGGTTTGCTTTTGAGTAGTCTTGTCTGTTTAACGTTTTCTAAACCTCTTTGAGCTTACAGAAGGAACAGTATGGGCAAGTCAACCAAGAGAACGAAGAAAAGGAAGAATCATGTGGACAATTCAGAGCCTGAATTCGTTGGATCCATACCCGCAGAGTCAGAAGGAGGCTTTCCAGATGAATCACTTATTCAGGACACTCCAATTGATGAGACGCAAGGAACTGAGATTGGGTCAGAAAATGAGAAGTCACGTTCAGAACGTGAAGCAGATAAGGACCCGAATGCTGTACCAGAGGAAGCTGAGGAGACTGCTCAGCCACAACCCAAAAAACACAGGGGACCAACCAAGATGAAGGATATTGCTAGGGATCCTAATACAAAAATAAGAGTGGAGTTCACTGAGTTAGGTGAGCCCTGCGGAGAAGGATCAGTGAAGTTGTCGTCGTACTTAGGTCCGTTGGTACGGGAACATGTTCCCGTACTGATAGATGATTGGAGAAAGATTGGTGAAGAGCGGAAGACTGTTTTATGGAAATCTGTTAAGGTAATCCCTTCATCTTTTTTAATTACCATCAGTTAAATCTTTCTTACATACTATTAAGTCAACTTTGTTTTTATATTTATTTTAGATACGGTTTGATATTGATGGAGAATATGAGAAGGCGGCTGTTATGAAGCAGATGGGATGCTTATGGAGGGCATCTAAATCAAGGCTTGTTAAACAAATACGAGATGCGCAGAACCATTCGGACCGAATGAAGCTAAGGCCAGACAATATTCCAACTGCAGAATGGAGGAAGTTTGTGAAACTAAAGACAAGCCAAGAGTTCAAGGTAATAACTTTTACGTTTAAGTGGTATGTGCCTTTAATGTGTACTAATTTTTGAGTCAGGCTGTTAGCGATTCATACAAGGAAAGAAGGAGTAAGCAAATCCCTCACACCTGTAGTCGCAAAGGGATGGTTAGATTGGCAGAGGACATGGTAACTACCGCTCTTTCATGTGAATCTTTGTGGTAATGCTGAGCTTTTCTTAAAAATGTCTTACGTATTGGATACATTTCACTGTGTAGAAAAAAGAAAGCTCAGAACCAGCTGAAGTTACACGGCTGAATGTATGGGTGAAGTCACAGACTAAGAAGGATGGGACAGCAGTAAACACGGATGCTGCTTCTAAAATAGTAAGTTTCATTCATTGTAAGAGAAACACTCTGAAAATGTGTGACACTTAACTGTTTTAATCGAACTCTTACCAGCAAAAGGCCAATGAGTTCATTCAATCTGATACTCCGTCGTCGTCGTCTTCTAACCCAAAAGAAGACTGCCTGGCGCAGATATTAGGACCTGACAACCCTGGACGACTCAGGGCAATGGGCCGCGGAATGAGCATGAGCAAGCTTGCTTGTTTCGAGGTGAAGAGAAAGTATGTCACAGAAATGCAACAAACTCAAGCTCAATTGCAGCAGCAGGTCCATGAATTACGGGAGACTCTTGCGAGAATGAATAGCCACGTAAGTTTCTTCACATATCTCATTTTTTGTTCATCTGTTTGGCCTTATTTTACCGACAATGATATACCTTTTTTCAGCGTCCGGAGATTGAGGTGGGTGAAAACTCGGCAGCAAAAGTAAGCATTTTATTCGAATGTGATTGTCCTTGTAACTTGTCATACAAGTTCTCATGTTCTATGTGTTAATTTTTTTTTGTTTGTAGTCTGTAAATCAAAGGAACCAGAACAAGTGTATTCTATTTGATTGGTCTGGCTCCGAGAATAAAGTTGCTGAGGCTCGCATTCTATCTTCTGATCACATGGACTTCGTCAACAACGTACCATTAGGGCCTAATTCTGTGAAGGTGTCTGTTGATACAGTGATTAAAGGAGATGCCTTTCTTTGGAGACCTGCTCCGAATATGTATACTATTGCCCATGCTGTAGGAGAGACCATTGCGTGGCCTCAGAATTGTGTTGTCTCGCTTGCTGAGGAGTTAGAGTTAGAAGATATTCCGCCAAAGGTACATTCTTATTAACCAAACCCTCATTCGTGATTTATGGTTGTTAAAGTTTAGCTGTGTATAACGTATATATATTTCACTAATAGCGGGAGATGTTTCTGACTTATGTGAATGACAGAGCCCAAGCACAACCTCTCTGAACAAGTGCAAACTTCTACATTGGTTAACTAATGACGACGAACCTGTTGCCGAAGGCCGTTGGCAGACTCGTGATCCCAAAGCTTTGGTGAACGGTCTTCCTCTTGGACCAAATGCCATTAAGGTTTTTGTAGATGAGGTGCTACAACCCGATACCTTTCTCTGGCGACCCACTGCAGAACAGTCAAATCTTCATGAGTCTTTGAAGTCCTTTGTAGCATGGCCAGCGAACAGAGTTCATGTTCTAGTAGAGGACTTCAGTACGGAGTCACCGTATAGTGTATCTCCTCGTATGCAAGGAATTACGCCTTTTGCTCCTGTCAAGAGTTTGAAACCAATGTCACAATCTCCTTCGACTTCAACTCAGCAGGTTTTTTTTCTATATTTGTTTTATAAGTAGCCTAACTTGGAATACAGATTAAGAATGGTGAAACTGATGAGTTACTTACGCGCAGAAGAGTAGTCCTCATCAGCATGTGAAAGAAGATCAAAAATGCAGACTGCTGGACATTAGTGGACAGAAGAGGGTTGTCGCTGAAGGGCGCTGGTCTTCGAACAACCCTGAACAGCTTGTGCATTTTGTTCCTTTGTGACCTAATGCGGTCCGCGTGTGGGTGGATGTGGTGAAGGTCAATGACGCACAGGTTTGGAAACCAACTTCAGCAATAGAGTGCATGGAGGATGCTATTGGAACGACAATAGCATGGCCAGAAGACAAAGTTGTTGTCTTTTAATGTGAAGTAAGTCTTGTGGACTACTCTCTGTTCCCATTCATATCTACCTATCTCTTCTGTTTGAACTAAGTATTGTATTTGAGACAAATCACATAGTCTCTTATTGACTATGACATTTTGGTATTGTATGATGTATGGATATTGTTCTTAAAAAAAGTTTTATGAGAAATATATGTTTCAATATCAGTTTTTGTTTACTCTCCTTGTTTGTAAATCTGGTATATGGTTCCAATCCTTTTGGTTCGTGGTGGTGATCCTATTGGAAACCCGATTGCGTTTCTAGACCGTGACAATAGCGGATAATTGTGGTCATTGAAGGCTGCATTAGTAGCAATAACGTTGAGCTACTATCCGCATAGAAACATCGCTAAATCAGAGCTACAAAATGTGAAAGAATAACTCGTTTATAAAGCTATTACTACTAAAATGATCGCAAAAATTGTAGGCTATGATTGTCATATTCATAGCGACATTACATAGCTATAACTAACTTTAATATAGCATTGTATTGTTGTTATCAAATAATTTCATATAACAAACTAAAAGTGCTATTACAGAGACTTGCTATTATAGCAGACGTAGAAAAACGCTATCATATGGTCGTCCTCTATTATAGCGTAGGTTTTTATAGCATATGTGAAAACGCTATGTATACCGTATAATAGCGTTAATCGTCTGCTATCAATGGGGGTATTTGTTGTAGTGTGACCAGGATAGTCTTCATACAGAACAGATGCTACTAATCGTGGGGTACCTCTCCTTCTACTAATGCTGCTACTCTGAGCAGCCCGAGAGCATGTATGCATCTTTCTGTATACTCTAACAGTGAAAAAACCTGATCCCTTAAACTTTGTAGCTCGTATATACCACTTACACCCTATACTCTTTTGACGACATTCTAGAATAAGTCGGCCTGGATCTGATTTATAAGTATGGAACCCAAAACAGTTCTTATTGGAAGCTCGGTCGACCAAATCTTGCAATGCCTCCTTAGAACAAAATTCCTGACCGTACCATCCTCCCATTCTTCTACGTACTGTCTTTCTTCTACAGAACGTGGTAGGTCAACAAATTCATGCATTCCATCCAAACCATTTTCAGCATGGTTATGCACACCATCAGATTCGCCACACGCACCATTTTCACCATTTTCATTACCATCACCAGAGACCACCTTCTCGACATCAGCAGATATCACCTCTTCAATAATGGGCGGCCTATGTTCTTCTCCTTCTGCGTGCGCTCTATAAATTATAAGCATACCAGAATTCTGTACATCATCATCACCATTGCCATTTGCAACCGGTTCATCATAATTCAAACCAAAAGAACTTACTGCCTCTGTTCTGGAAAGATGGTCGCTCCTCTCATTTATTTCCAAACCTTTTATTACCTCCACATGCAACACAGACCTAAGTCCCTCTTTATCCAATGTCGTCAGATAAGCATGTAAGTCATCATCATCGAAAATATATGACTCTATCACAGGTTTATTTACCAACGGAATGTAACTCAGTTTCAGCTGCGGGTTAGCTCCAACTATTGCAATCTTCTTCAATATCTTATCCACTAAAGCCGAGTATGTTATCTCATGCGCAGATGAGGTCTTAAACGGTATAGCGCATGATGGATTTCTTGTTAACCATTTCAGCCCCTCCTCGCCTCATAAATAGCAACCTCCATACTCAAAATGTACGTTTGGGTTGAAGGTCATTCTCGCTGAAAATATAATGAGAACTATCAATCAGCAATAACACAATATACATAGTTGTACTATTTGTACCAGTTGTCCTATACCTATCAGTTGTACCAGTTGTACTGGTTGTCCTACTTCTACAAATTAGGGAAATTCGAGCTACGACGGCGTTCCTTTTTCTACGATTCACTACAGCGCATCGACTACTGTCGTTAAACTAGTGAACTTAAAGACTAATCCATCGAAAATACATGGATGCCAACCCAATGTGCATACTAAATGAAGCAATTTGCAAGCCAAGATCCCTTATTTTTCATACTCCCAAACAAAAGAAGAAACATTCACCTCAATTAATGGCGGAGCTACGACAATGGCGGAGCAAGGAAGAAACCGATGTTAGAATGCGGAAGAAGAAGAAGAAATCGATGTCAGGCCGGAGCTCCAGTCGGATGTCGACGAAATCGATGTCACTCACGGGCGCAGCTTGAGCTCGAATCAGGTGAAGAAACATTCACCTCAATTAATGGCGGATTGGAGCTCGAATTCAGGCCAGAGCTCCAGTCGCATGTCGACTAATCACGGGAAGAGCAGCTCGTTGAAATCGGAGCTCTCCTCTCAAATCGCGGAATCAACGGATAGCTCAAGATTTCAGCTTCAGCTCGGTTTTTTTTTTTTTCCCGGTTTCGCGACGCTCGATTTCGGTTTTTTTTTTCTGATTCAAATCGAGAAATGAATTTCGAAATCGACATCGATTCGATTTGCATTCGATTTTGATTCATTTTCATTAAGGATGAAAGTGTAATTTCCCTACCCCTTTCCATCCGTACATGGCATTAGACTCGGCCATGGCAGCGTAGATCGAGTTTTCTTTAAAAATGGCATTACAGCCTCGCGCTCCTTCTCACTCCTCATATTCTGTCTATCTACTACAGCATGTCCAATGCAATATGCTTATGGAGTTACTTAACATACTAGGAGTTAGCCCGCACAGTTGTGCGGGGATATGAGATGAAAAATTGTGGGTGAGTCTATGTTTTACTTTGTTGAGTTTGGGTTTAACCTATGTTGTTGTAGCATATACTACATTGATAATTTTTTAAGGATATATTAATAATTATATATGCTGCTAGCATTCTTTTCTCATTCAATAGTTATTTTTTTATCCAAATTAGCAAGAGTTTGGCTAATGATGTTAATTAACAATCAGTTAATTATCTAAATCTATAATATCTTAAAATAGCTTTTTGGGCCTCTCAGGCCATCCACATCAGCATCTCAAGCTTCTTTGTTAGAGTGCCACGTGTCCTTAAAAAAAAAAATCGTTCAAAGCATCTCGACAAAAGATTAAACCGTTCAAACCGTTAAAAGTCTTAAACTTTTGGATAACAAGAGATTTTAAGAGTCTAATAACCAGTAAAAACATCTCCAATCTTATTGCTTTTTTGGTATTTTATTCCATTTTGTAATAAAACATGCTTCAACATGAATTATTTTGAATTACAAAATTGCATATCTTATTTTTGCTTTCAAATATGCAAAAATCTAATTTCATATGCTATTTTGCTATTATATTTTTTCTATTTATAAAATAGGATCAAATTTTTAACAGTTGTGATTTAACAGCAATAAATAATTACTTTGATGATGATTTATGTAAATATTTAAATACACTTATCTCTAAAATTAAAATTAAATAACATATACTTTATAGAAAATATAATGACATGAACCATAATAAATTACTTTGGAATCACATGACATTATGACTACATATATAGTTTTACACAATATGATAATCGAAGATGAGTCCAATCCTTATTCATCAATTGAAGTTGAAAAAGAAGCTACACTTCCAGAAGTTAACATAGTCGTTGACAGTAATATTCGTTTCAAGAACTTTTTTGCTCGACTTAGAAAAATAAAAGATAAAAACACTATTTCACTATGAAATACGTTAATTGATTATTTATGGGAAAAATATTCAAATTAGGATAATTAAATTAAATCTATTTTGTTTTATCATTTTCATGTAGTGTCATGTATTTTTCTTAATATTATAAAAACGGATCATTTTGTAAAAAGTTTGGATGTTTTTGAAAGAAAATAAATAAATGAATCATTTTGTAAATTTTGAAAAAAAATATGTGTAGTTAACAACTAATAATAAATCAGAAAAATAATATATTTTAAGAAATATATTATTTTAGAATGAAAAATATGCAATCAACATTTGGGAGAAAACCCAATAACATTTTTTGCAAGTATTAAATTTTGATATGAAATATGCAATTAATCATTGTATATACTCTAACAACAGATTTAAGAGATTGAAATCTATCAATTAATAAAAAAAGAAGCTATATGTTTTAAAAATCTCTCAAAAATGAATGTACCAATAAATGTCCTAAAACATATCAAATTAAACACAGTTAAGCAAATTTTGTGGAAGGGAAGGCTGAAACTATCTACATCAAGAAAAGTTAAATTTATGAAAAAACAATAAAAGTCTTACCGGTGACGGAGGCCAAGAGGAGACACAAGCTAGGTAGGCCGCGTTTTTAAATGCCAACTATAAAATATCAAAATTTAAGGTTGAAAATCGTTTATATTAATTATTGATAGTAATACTAATATACTATTCGGTAGTGTGTAGCACATGTCGTTGTAAAATATTTACTAAGCGAATTCATTCAAAAAAAAAAATATTTACTAAGCGTCGTGTTTAAATACGCAAACGGAAGGAAGTGTGGTGAACACATTCATGGAGTTGCTTAAAAATTTGGTGCGAAGGAAATAAGTTGACTCTTCAAATGGCGAATCCAAGACTCGTCCTCCTCAACAACAACTCGCCAAAGCCTTGACCTTTCCTTATTTGATTGCAATTGTGAGATCCTAATCTCAAAGCAAAAAAGGGATATGGCGGTGGTGAGGAGCAAGTGGGCCAGTGGTTGCATTACACCTCTGCTTCCATCACATCTGGAGTTCGACTCCACCTTCCCCCATGTGGGATTAATTTCCTCATTGGGAGGATTATAGGTCCGTGGGCCGGCCTGTTGTGGCCAACAAACGATGATGACAAAAAAAAAAAAAAAGGGATATGGCGGAATTGGTAGACACAAAAGATGACCAAAAAAATAAAAACATTTCTATTCGCCATTGTATATTAACTAGTTGCGGACCCGCACAGCAGTGCAGTGCGGGATTACGTTTTTGTTTTTTGTGTTTTTTATTTATTTTATAACATGTGTTAATTTTAGTGTTAGTTCAAGAGTTGTGTGTTTTTTGTTGTGTTGTTGTTAAAATTGTCAAGTATGTTAAAATTTGACAACGCCTCCGAGCTCCGACCTGTCGCTCTTTATCCTTTTTAAAGCTTGATTTGCTTTTCACATAAGCGAAGCTAACTCGAGAAGCTTCTTTTCTGTTGGTGGAGAAATTCATTTTTCTTGTTCTGACGAAAGCTCCACCTCTGGTAATTTCTCTGTCGCCGTGGCTTCCATGGCCGTGACTCCATCTGCTTCCCAACCTTGAAGTAGTGGATCCGCGCATTGTGCGGGGTTATACGTTGGTTCCCTTTTTCGAAACGATTTTCTTACATGATTTTTTAATTTTGTATTAGTTTAAATCTTGTTTGCTGTTTGATTTTGTAATATTGTACATTAGTTTTCGTTTTATACAACATTATATTTTTAAATCTTGGAAATACCCATTTTAGAAATTAAAAATAAAATAAAAATGAAGACATGTTCCCATTTTTTCCACTGCCTTACTTTTCACCGCTTTATCCATTTCAATTTATGTGGTTTGTGCAAGGTTGCGTGTTATGCTTGTTTATCGACACGATTTGGTTACATTATTTGTTAATATATGTCAACTTTGGTATTACTTTTAATATTATGTGCTTTGTTTGATTTTATATTACTTTACCAAATTTTTATTCTTATTTTACATAAAACTGAATAACTTTACCTTTCTTCCTTTCCCCTGCAACTTTGAAGATGAACATGTTCATAATTGGTTCCACCGCTCAATCCATTTATTCTCCATCGTCTTTTTACTCTACTTGATTCGAAATACATGTTATTTGTAATGAACTCTACTCTTTACTCTACTCTACTTTACTCTTTATCCCTTTCACTCTACTTTCCCTTCTTCCTCCACCTGATTCAAAACAATCTCTCCAAATTAGATCTACTGAAAATCGGAAGCTTCATCAATCGACAAACGATTACGATGAACTCTGTGAAGGATACGCTTGGGAAATGACAGAAGATGGCAGCGGACGCCACCAAGAAGGCCGGGGATCTTGCCGGCAACGTTTGGCAGCACTGTAAGCTCCCCCCCTTACTCGCCTCTTTCTTCTTCTTCGACGATCATATAAATTGCAAATTTAATGATATATCTCTGATTTCTGTCTCTCGAAGATTAAATGAAGATAGATAGTCTTGATTATGTCCTTTTGTAAATTTAGTCTTCATCAGCTCATGCTTCTTCATGAGATTATGTTTCCACCACCGACAGAAAATCCAGCCAATAGTTGTGCTATTGATGATCTTCCTTTTGAGCCAAAACACTCCGGAAATTCTTAATATCCCTTCAATTCATAACCTTTATTGCCTATGACTCTTGAATCTTCTCTTTGGTTCTTTTTAATGAACTCTCTCTGCTTCTCCTTTTTTTTTTCAGTTTCTCATCTAAGTTCTTTTATCAGAGCAAAGGCTAAAACTTGGGACCATGCTGTTTTCTGGAAAAATAGCTATGCTCTTGTAAACTTTGTTCATAATTGCTTCCATCCGCACTGCACTGCTATGCTCTTGTAAACTTGATTCGACTTATGGCTCATTGATGATGGGTCACGTATTATATAGTAGTAGGGTTTTTCTTAAAATTGGAAATCTCGCTAGCAAAAGTGTAAAATTTCTTTTATGGATGTATTCTAAAGGGCTGCAAAAACGGAAATATGTGATTGTGTTAAAAGTGTAAAATTTCTTTTATGGATGTATTCTAAAGGGCTGCAAAAACGGAAATATGTGATTGTGTTATATGTAGAGGGAAAAATCGATTGATTTATCCTTGCAAAAGTGTAAAATTTCTTTTATGGATGTATTCTAAAGGGCTGCAAAAACGGAAATATGTGATTGTGTTATTATCTACAGGAAAAAATCGATTGTTTATGGTTCAATTGTTTGTTGGTTTAAGAAAACCAAACTGGTTTGATTTAAGTGGAATCTATGTCCGCGTCCAAACATTGGGTTTTAAGTTTTTTTACTAAATTAACCCTAGATATACCTGTTTCCAAACATATTTTGTTCATAAGGAGGGATGGTTTTTTTGTCCAAAAACAAAGATGTACTTCTCAATTAATAGTATAGAGATATAGT
Organism: Erythrophleum ivorense; assembly: GCA_026724425.1. Classification (NCBI taxonomy): domain Eukaryota; kingdom Viridiplantae; phylum Streptophyta; class Magnoliopsida; order Fabales; family Fabaceae; genus Erythrophleum; species Erythrophleum ivorense. The sequence goes on from JAIUCV010000084.1 coordinate 3,133,125, forward strand.
GTGTAGCACAAGTCTTTAAAGAATAATTCCTAAGCGTCGTGTTTAAATACTGAATAAGATTAAACGATCAATATAAAAGGAAGGAAGTGCTGAACACATTCATGGAATTGCTTAAGAAATTTGGAATTTAAAAGTCTTAAACTTTTGGATAACAAGAGATTTTAAAAGTCTAATAACCAATAAAAACATCTCCCACCTTATTGTTTTTTTGGTATTTTATTCCATTTTGTAATAAAACATGCTCCAACATAAATGCATTTTCAATTGCAAAATTGCATATCCTATTTTTGCTTTCAATTTCAAATATGCAAAAACCTAACTATTTTGCAATTATAGTTTTTCTATTTATAAAATAGTCTTTCAATTTTTTAACAGTTGTGATTTAAACTTTGATGATGATTCATGTAAATATTTAAATACAGTTATCTCTAAAATTAAAAGTAAATAACATATATTTTATATAAAATATAATGACATGAACCGTAATAAAGCACTTCGGAATCACATGACATTATGACTACATATATAGTTTTACACAATATGATAATCGAAGATGAGCCCGATCCCATTCATCAATTAAAGTTAGAAGAGAAGCTACACTTCCAAAAGTCAACATAGTCGTGGACAGTAATATTCGTTTCAATAACTTTTTTGCTCGACTTAGAAAAATGAAAGATAAAAACACTATTTCACTACAAAATATGTTAATTAATTATTTATGGGAAAATTATTCAAATTAGGATGATTAAATTAAATCTATATTGTTTTATCATTTTCATGTACTGTTATGTATTTTTCTTGATATTAAAAAAAAGGATCATTTTGTAAAAAAATTGGATGTTTTTGAAAGAAAATAAATAAATAGATCATTTTGTAGATTTTGAAAAAAATATGTATAGTTAACAACTAATAATAAATCAGAAAAAATAATATATAACTTAAAATATATTCTTTTAGAATGAAAAATTAATGCAATTTGGAGAAAACTCAATTACATTTTTTGCAAGTATTACATTTTTATATGTAATATGCAATTAATCACTGGAGATACTCTAACAACAAATTTAAGAAATTAAAATCCATCAACCAATGAAAAAATAATCTATATGTTTTAAAAATCTCTCAAAATTAATGTACCAGTAAACTACATCAAGAAAAGTTAAATTTATGAAAAAACAAAAAAGGTCTTACCGGTGACGAAGACCAAGAGGAGACACAAACTAGGTAGGCCGCGTTTTTAAATGCCAACTATAAAATATCAATATTTATGGTTGAAAAATATTAATTATTGATAGTTACGGTAGTGTGTAGCAGCATGTCGTTGTAAAATATTTACTAAGCGAATTCATTCAAAAAAAAAATATATATATAGTAAGCGTCGTGTTTAAATACGCAAACGGAAGGAAGTGTGGTGATCACATTCATGGAGTTGCTTAAAAATTTGGTGCGAAGGAAACAAGTTGACTCTTCAAATGGCGAATCCGAGACTCGTCCTCCTCAACAACAACTCGCCAGGGCCTTGACCTTTCCTTATTTGATTGCAGTTGGTACTCTCTTTTGTCTGTTTTCAAGGATTGTAATCTCTCTACGATAGTTAAGGAATCTGGGTTTCTTAGTTAGTCAATTTTCTTGCTGTCAATGAATTTCGTATCATCTCCCTGTTAATCTGATAGTGTGGCTGTAGTATCTGGATGTATAGATGATTCGAAATTTTAAAGCTTTTCCTTTTTTTCTGTATGAAGTTTTTGTTTGGTGTTCATCAGTCATAATCTACTCCAGTTTGACCAAAAAAGAAAAAAAAATCGAGTCCTGATTCACAAGATGAATTCATAATCTGATATGGTTTCTGTATCATCTAGAACTATAGATGATTTTAAAAGTTTGAAGCTTTTTGATTATTCTGTATAAAGTTTTTGTTAATTAGCTGTTATCACTCCTAATCTAGTATTGTAGGATTTTCACAAAAATAACTCTAAGAGATAGCTTTACTCAAAAACGTTTTTACTACACCGCTTGATTTATATAAAATCGGACCTCCAGAATATTCGACTTCATGCTTGGGAACAAAATGGCAACCAATAGGAGTATAGCACATATATCCATCTTAAAAAAAATGACCATAACACTAGTATTTAATTGCTCCCACTACCTAGGTCAATCTTCATTAGGGTTTTTATTTGATGAATAATAGTTTTTCGGAGACCAACAATATTCTATAGGATTATATATACTGTAAATGAAACTTGAATTGTATAAATAGACACTTAGGTAGATGTTCTTGCTACTCATTTTGTAGTAAAAGATCTCCACTACGCTAGCTTAAAAACAAAACCTCATTTCAGCTCCCAATAAAAGATCATACGTACATGAACATGAACATGAGTATTAGCTATGAACATGAGTATTACAAATCCATCTTGTTTCATACTTGTTCTATTTTTCCATTACGCTAGTCCTAGCTCTCGCCATACGTTCCTTAAGATCCAAAAATCCAAAAGGTCAGCTTCCTCCGGGCCCACGAGGATGGCCAATCATTGGCAACTTGTTCGACATGATCATGAACCGACCGATACACCTGTGGATCCACCGCGTCATGGAAGACATGCAAACGGAAATAGCTTGCTTCCGCTTTGTCCGCACCCACGTCATCACCATAACCTCAAGCGAGATTGCCGAAGAAGTTCTTAGGGAAAAAGACGAGGCTTTCGCAGACAGAGCTGAGTCATACTCGATCAATCTCATAAGCAATGGCTACAAAGGCGTAGTTTTCTCTTCCTACGGTGAGAGATGGAAGCTGTCGAAGAAAGTGATGGTCAACAAACTTATGTTTCCTACAACGTTGAACAAGGCCCTCGGTGATAGAACCCTAGAAGCAGATAACATTGTCACGTATATCTTCAACTTATGCCAATCAGGATCTATGACGGTTAACGTGAGGGATGTCTCCTTGATTTATTGCCACGCCGTGATGATGAGGATGCTGTTTGGCCAGAGGCATTTTGATGAAGCAGCCGAGGACGGCGGTCTCGGGCCGAAAGAGAAAGAGAATATGGACGCAATATACCAAGCTCTTGATTGCTTTTTCAGCTTTAACGTAACAGACTACATCCCTTTCCTTAGAGGATGGAACATCGATGGAGAGGAGGCAGAGGTAAGAGAAGCTGTCCATATTATCAACAGGTGCAACGATCCAATCATCCACAAGAGAATGCAACTGTGGAGTGAGAAAGGTGGAAAAGAGACGGAAGAAGATTGGCTCGATATTCTAATCACGCTAAAAGATGACCAAGGAATGCCTTTATTCACTTTTGATGAGATTAGAGCTCAATGCAAGGTTAGTGTGCATGTGAATTTGGTTATATAGGGAAATACATCCATGAAGGAAAAAAAAAAGTTTCATATTTATATGCATGTAACATGATACTAGGTGGTAACCCGCGCCCTTGCGCGGGGTAAAAAATTTATAAACTATTTTATTAAATATGATTTAATTTGAAATTATTTGGAATGAAAATAATTTATTGAATTTTATATATGTGTTAATAATATTTATGATAAATAATATTTTTTGATCATAATGTAATTGCAATTATAATGTTCTATTAAAAATTATATTAAACAAAAAGATACTTATAAATTTATTTGACTTCTTATCATTTTAGTTCTTTTTATAATATGTTTTTGAACTACCATCTAACTTCATTTTCAATGTGGAAATTTCATACCATATTCATATTTTTTTATCATTTAAATATAAAAAACTTCTACTTATTTTTAAAGGTTACAAAAATCATAATCAATGAAACTTTAGCAAAACTAAGTAAGTGATTAGCAATCTTTTCACTCCGCATGGGTCATATCCATATTCAACTTTTTGATAAACAAATATTTTAAATATTTTAACTTTTTAACCAAGTTAAACTATTTCAAATATTTTAATATCTTGATATAAATATTTTCTACTTTTTCACAGTGAAATATTTATAATAATATAAATTTTATTTGGTTTAATTATATAGTTTTATTAAAAAAATATTAATCCAAATATACTGATAAATTTGGATGCTTATCAAATTAAGCTTCCAAGTCTTATGGTTTCTTATCATTTTGGTTATTTTTATAATAGTGCTATGAAGTATGAACTATCATACATCTTCATTTCTAATGTGAAACTTTGATGATATACTTGTTTTTTTTCATCATTTCAGTAATTGGTATCTATTTTTAAAAATTCAAATTATAATTTGTGTAAAAAAAAATATACATTTTTTTAATATATGGGTAATGTGATAATTTATTTACTTTTATAAAATTTAGTCCAACCAAGAAATGAGAGAAAAAATGTAGTATTTAAGAAAATAATTAATTTGATATATTTGATAAGATATGGAAAGAATGATAATATCTTTATAATTAAATGCTGAAATATGTATAAATCATTGGTATAAATTATTCCCTGACCAAATTAATGCAATGCCATATAATGTAATTAGTCTAGTAATATTTGTCTTAATTAATATTTTTCTTGAGAATGAACCATGTGATGACACCTAAGCAATGGCATTGTTGTTAATAACACATCACACAAATGTTATTTTGTTAGTGTATTCTCTTTTAATATATTAGGGATATGTAGGACATCAATGTTGCATCAATCGACAATACGATGAATAATGTGGAGTGGACGATAGCCGAGATGTTGAATCACCCGGAGATTCTTGAGAAAGCGACAAATGAATTAGACATGGTAGTTGGTAAAGACAGATTTGTGCAAGAATCAGACATACCAAAACTCAATTACATCAAAGCTTGTAGCAGAGAATCTTTCCGGCTTCACCCAGCTAACGCGTTCATGCCTCCTCATGGAGCCCGGGAAGATACTACCCTCGCTGGTTATTTCGTCCCTAAAGGTAAACCTCCTTCTTATATGTGAGAAGTTCAGAAGCGGCTTTTGTCTTAAACATAAAAATAAATCAACCTTTCTCCACTATTATGGACATTGAAAAAAGTGAGCAATATAACATGTGTATCTAAAGACTTTGATGTAGCGGAAGCTAAGATAAACACAGCTCAACCAATGATTCAAGGGAATCAATCGGGACCTGCCAGCTCAACCAAGGGATTTGATATAATCCTCGCTTGGGACCTGCTTCTTGAACTCGTTGAGATCTCTCTAGATCTACCGAAAACAAGGGATAGAGAATACTTTCTCCCAAAAGCCAAAACTCTTTTATTAATAATCAATAACTTCATAATACAAGAAGCCTAAACGGTTAATTATAAGAAAACCATAAAACCCTAAAACAATAATAATAATTAATTTAAATAATAAAATAGGTAATCTAAATATTTAGAAGATTTCCAATTATCTTCCTGCATCATTCTCTCCGGGTTGGAGAAGATTCGCCCTCGAATCTTAGCTGTGATCTTCGTTTCCAAAACTCTGAAGATGCTCACAATTTTTTTCTTCCCTTTTTCTTCTTTCGAATCTTCCATGAATAATATCCTTTACATAAAAGAATATTATTATGTTCCACTTCAATGATTATTCTCCTCCAATAATGAACAACAAGACAATACGCCATGTTATCTTCATTAAGATATGATATCTTTATGCCTTTTCTCTCCACGTCGTCCTTACATGCATCTTTTCTTCTGTTGCTAATTGTTTTGGAGAATTCGTTGCGTTCTTCTGATAGAGTGAAGACACTTTGATGAAAATCTTGAATAAAACTCACGTTTTTTTTCTCTTGGGCATTGGATAACACCTTTTTCTCTTCTTGAATAAGATATTCATCATCATAAATATCAAAAATAGGATCTCCAATGATTTCTCTGATATTTTCGCAGAGAGCTTCACATAAACCAAACGGATAACTTTCGAACACCATGATATAGAAGAACAGGATCGAACCTTGATTGAGAAATCAAAGTGCTGTCTCTGATACCAACTGATGTAGCGGAAGCTAAGATAAACACAGCTCAACCAATGATTCAAGGGAATTAATCGGGACCTGCCAGCTCAACCAAGGGATTTGATATAATCCTCGCTTGGGACCTGCTTCTTGAACTCGTTGAGATCTCTCTAGATAATAAAGCCAAAGCTCGTTAACAACATGATAATCAAAACCAGAATCGAACCTTGATTGAGAAATCAAAGTGCTGTCTCTGAAAACGAGATTTTTACGTGGTCTGTCAACTAAACCTCAGTCTACTCATGTCATCGTAGGCCTTAAGGTGTCAATCCAAGTGGAGCTTTATGACAGAAGGAATTCAAAGAAGAGCTTAACTCCAAGTAAAGAAGGAAACTTTTTATGTTTTGTAACCAAAGATCGAAACTTTTAAATGAAAGAAGATTTGAGACCGAATAAAAATGCAAACTTGATAACAAAATAAGAAAAGCGAAATCCTTTGGATGAGATTTGGTCAAGGTAGCTCTAGCTCTAAAGATACTCTTTCGATCAGGTCAAGACTCAAGCCTTATGCCTAGATTTTGTGTAAACCAGCCACTCTCGTGGTCAGGTCGCTTTGTTCCTTGTTTCTCCAAAGCCAGCTCTCACTGGTGAACAAAAAGGAACAAGCTTTAGGACTAGACTAATCTAAACCGGCATAAGAGATGTCCCAGCAACCAATCCCTTGGGTGGGAACATCTCCTTCTCCAGCTAGTTCTCTTAAGCATAAACGCAAACACCTTCCGGGTGTGCTAGCTTAGATTCTTGGCTCCAAATGATCAGAGAGGAACCAAGAGATAACGCTCTAGCTAGAGAAAAGCTAATCAAGCCAGATGAAGAAAAGAGATCAACTAGAAACTAAAGCTACGATCTTCCTTATCTCATCCCCTGGATTTCTAGATGACTACTCGCTACTCATACCCGTATCACAAGAAGGGGAAATAAGCAAGCTTGAAGTCATACCATAAACAAGATTAAGAACTTAAGAAATTTCTTGAACTTAAAGATTCAAATGTAAAGCTTACAAAGGAACAGTGTTTTTCCTTAAGGGAAAGCGATTACAAGATAAGAGATGCCTAAAAAATTAGGTCTTTGAGTTTAAATAGGGGAAGGAGAAAGTGGCTCCGGTCAACATTTCCAGCTTTGACTTCGCAGCTACACGTGCCTTGAGCAATCTCCTCAATGCTCTGTTTCTTCGTGCTCAATGCTCTGTTTTCTCTACTCTCCTCCGCGTACTTGCTAGCTCCGATCACCTTCCGTCTGCATCTAGCTGCCTTTGCTGTACTTTCCTCCCTCCTTAGTGATATAAGATTGGAATCACACCAACATAAGATCACTTGATGATCAAGAGATTCCAAGCTTATGGCTTGCGGAAGGTGGGTTGATGTCGAGATGGAAGGTGATGATAGACGATTGACTCACTCAATCAATGGAGGGGCGATTGACTCACTCAATCAATGAACAAACAAGAGTGTTTGAATCTCTCAAACAATCTTAGCTTGCAGATCAATAGACCAAAAGTATCTCACACACTTAGGATCTAAAGATAAGAACACAAGAGCTAAGGAATCCACCTAAGACTCTAATGAACAACACAAAAGAAAGACTTTTGTAAACTGAATAATACTTTATTAATTTCAATGATCAAGGGTGCTTTACAATGAAAGAATAGTCGAGCTTATATAGTCCTCATGACTTAAGAAAACTAATGGTAATAAAATCTACATTAAACAATATGGCCGTTGGAGCTTGATGACAAAATCAGGCCAAACAAGGCAAGTCTTGGCTCCTTGAGTCTTGACAGCTTCGGCGCAAAGCTGTGATGTCTTGGAACGTCTAGGTTCATTGAACAAGTCTCCAAAACGCAGCAGCTTAGACAATAGAGCCGTTGGAGAGTTATTCCCCCAAGTGTGAATGCATCCGGAAAAGGAAAGTTCACAAGCATGGGAATCCGCCTGATTCTGTGGGTGCTGGTGCATGGGAAGATGTGGGATGACTCTCCTAGATGCATTGACGTCTCTACTGAACGGTTGGATCTCTCTCCTGGTCGCCAAAGTCTGGTTTGTAAGTGATCAAACCCGTGAGCCTCCAAATAAGGCAAGCTGAGAATCATCCGGTTTAGAAGTTGAATAATTTCCACGCCAAAACCGGTATTGGGATGATTCCAATTCGACGAAATCCCTGGTTGAGTGACGATTCCATAGCAAATCGAATTATATCTTATCTCCTTCTGGTTCGATCGTAATCCTCCAATAAGTGCGCCTATGTCCAAATCGGGAATATTCCGGTTTACCCGATTTGTAAAATCAATAACTCCTTGTTCTGATCTCGGATTGAACCGAATCCAATTCGCCGTGCTCCTATGATGAGTTGGGAATCTAAAACATTTGGATTTGCATCTTGGTTCATCCTGGTTGGGTCGGAATGATTCGATGAGTGGCCGCATGTCTCCATCGGGTCCATTGAAGATATGCCAGAATGTATCTTCAATGTCTTCTTCGTATGAACTCTTTTTTGGCTGATTATTCTTCGTGGCTAACTCTGGATGAGTTGAGTATGATCTCCAAGTGTTGATTGAGCTTGGTATTTCGATCTTATCCTCCACTTGAGCTGAGCTCAGTTCACTTGTCTCCTTAGCTCTCCTCAGCTTCATGCTCGCCTCCTCAAGACTCCTGGTTCGGTGCTCTTTAGCTTTGATGTCCTCATCATACTCACCCTCTTGAAAAGGTTTCGACCTCGAAACTATTTCTCCTGCAGCAAGATAGAGCAAGTTAGTATCTCTACATAAATGTGAGTCTAGAAACTTACCTTGGCCAAAATATTTTTGGCGGTGTATGTGGGTTGAGGTATGAGTGTCTGGTGGTTCCTCTTTTATCAGTGAACTAGCAATTACTCCTCTCCAAGGTTTCTTCCGGGCTTCTTTGAGCAGTAAGGTTGCTGTCTTGGTGAAAACTCCTTTTTCACACTGGTTGTCGCCATTGAGCTCTTCTTGAGGTAACGCATTGTTGGCGATGACTACTTGTTTATCATCTTGAGCTGTCCAACTGGTGCATACTCCTCTAGCACCTGTTTCCTTCTTGACACTTAAGAAAAAGATCAAGTGCTTTATACTAGAAGTGGGATCATTGAAAACAGAGTATGTAAAACTATGTCTAACTAGGATGTTATTCCAATATTGCATGAGATCATAGTTGTTACTTACTAAGCTACCAAGTGAGGGTAGTATTATCTCTGACTTGATATCAGTGACTTTAGAGGCTGAGGTCGTGGCCTGAAGCCTCTTTCCTTTTTCCTCCTTTCCTAGTCCTGATTCAAAACCTTTTGACAAAGACAAGCACATGATACTAGAATTGGGAAATAGCAAATCAGATTGAGCAAAACTTTCACTTGTTTTAGGTGATTCCATTTTCTCTTCTAGTGATGTTTCTTTCAATACTTTCTTAGAGGGACAATATACAGCAAAGTGTCCTTTCTTATGACATCTATAACATGTCTGCTCCTTAGCGTTCTTAGAGTTAGAACACTTACCTTGATGTGGTGCTGCAGATGGCTTTTGTAAGGTATCAACTTCCTCTTGAGCTTTAGGTCTCTCGCTACTCTGTTTCTGCTCTACCTTTGCTTCCACTTTCTTTAGCTTTAGAGCTCCCTTGGGAACTTGTTTCTTCTCCTTGGTAGACACCATTGGTTGGGCTTTGGTTAGAGTCTTCTTTGGTGAGGTAAACGTAATCCATCTTCTTGGCTGGTTGGGAACTGACGGCCTAGGATAATATGGTTGATCAGCTTCTGGTTCCTCCACAAACTCTTTACGTAAGAATAGCTTCATCTCCTCCCAGCTGTAGTCTGGTAGATCATAGTCGAGTCTGAGGTAAGCATCTATCTCCCATTGTAAGTAGGCTTCATCAACTAGAGTTTGCTCGGCAATGGCTGTCCTTTCTTCATGAGGAATTTGATTTTCTTGAAACCATTCCTCCATGTCTCTCTCCCATCTTAGATAAGCCTCTGGTCCTTGATTGTGACCTGAAAAATAAATGTAGTATGGCTCCTCTTGACAAGAGTCAAGTTCTTCTTTCTCAGGCCATGCTCCTTCTTGATCAACCTCCGAGCTGTGATCGCTCTCCCATGCTTCTTCTATGAAGTCTCCTTCTGTTTCAGCATCAGCTTCTCTTAAACTGATTTGAGAATCAGTTTCATCACCTTCTTCATAGCCTTGATGGTTGGTTTGTTCCCCAAAGATGTTTTCAAGCTCTGGTTGTTCTTCAAGGCTTGATTCACCATCATAACTTGCTTCTGATTTCGCCTCTTGGCTCCATGGTTCTTCTCCATGATTGAATTCTTCATGTTCTGGTTCAATTTCGTGGCCTCCCTCTCCTAGACTGAATTGAGAATCAGTCTCTTCAGGCCATCCTTCATGATCTTCTCTAAAGTCATCTTCTTGGTCGCCTTCTTCTTCTCTAGACCAACTCTCATTGCTCATGCTGTTGTGGTCAAAGTCTGGTGGCTCTGGTTCAGGGTCTCCATCAGCAGCTTCATCTTCAAAATCAGAGTTAGAGTAATAATCTCCTGGCTATGGTGGTGACTCATAGTCAGCTTCTTGGTCAGACCATCCTTGGCTGGACTCATCGAACTCGCCTTCATTGTTGATGGACTCATCATCTTCTTCACTTGAATCCATGGTGGCTGCTTAGGGTTTGTACCTCGCAAGTAAAGAGACAAAGTTGATTTAGGATCTCGTTTCACAAAAGATAAGAAAAGGAAAGAACAATTTTTTTTTTTTTTTAACTAGAATTCCGAAAATTCAAATGCAAAAAGGAAAATTTCTTATTTTATTTTCTGGTTTTATGAAAATAACACAAAATATTATAAACTACAAGAAATTCAATCTACTTTTTATTTTTATTTTCGTTTTAGAGTAATGAAGCAAATGAAATCAAATTGCAAGAAACAAATTTTTATGTGTTTTTCAATTTAAAGGAAATCAAATAACAAAACATAAAATGAAAGATAATGGTTGGATTGACACAACCTGATGGTTAGGAGCTTTTGAAGCTCTGATACCAGATGATATAAGATTGGAATCACACCAACATAAGATCACTTGATGATCAAGAGATTCCAAGCTTATGGCTTGCGGAAGGTGGGTTGATGTCGAGATGGAAGGTGATGATAGACGATTGACTCACTCAATCAATGGAGGGGCGATTGACTCACTCAATCAATGAACAAACAAGAGTGTTTGAATCTCTCAAACAATCTTAGCTTGCAGATCAATAGACCAAAAGTATCTCACACACTTAGGATCTAAAGATAAGAACACAAGAGCTAAGGAATCCACCTAAGACTCCTGGTTCGGTGCTCTTTAGCTTTGATGTCCTCATCACTTAGGCTCCGAATACCTAATAGATGCGACCCCGAATGCAATGGTTGTGCAAAATGCAAGTCTAAGAGCTACATGATTCTAAGGAGATGAAATCTCCACTTAATGCATGAAATGCGACTCGAATGTACAAGGAACTATGCAATGAAATGGTCCTAAGGACATGCAGATGATGGATACATCAACACCCCCACACTTAGTCCTTGCTTGCCCTCAAGCAAACTAATACCAAATGCAAGAGTGTCGAATTGAGCAAATCAGCCGAGAGAAAACCGAGAAGAGGAATCAAGTCAACATCCTAGTTCTAAGGTCTAAAGCGCAAATGAAGATCTCTTCTTCAAAAATCTTATTCGCACCCTTCAATTGCAATCAATGACATCTAGCTCAACCAAAGCATGCATTCAAATCCTCCACTCCTTTTAACATTCATTTAAAGCATAAAACCATGGATCAATACTCATGCAAGTCAAGCTCACTCGTTTGGCTAAGGGAAAAGGGAGCAAATGCAAATAATATGCGCTCAAGTCAACCAAGATAAGGAAGGGTTCTCTCAAAATTAAGTGAAAAAGCTTTGGCATAATGCTAAAGGCGAGAGCCAACTGATAGGTACAAGGACAAATGATCATCTACCCTTAGCACCTCAACTGAATCCCGGATCCCGAATAAAGAACAACTCAAAGCCCTCCTAACTCTACCCCTTTTTCTTTTTTCATTGGAACTGACTCTCCTTTTTTTTTTTTTTTTTTTTTTTTTTTTTATCAAGAGCTTTTCGTTTTTGGCAACTGACTTATCTCCTAAAGCCTTTCGCTTTGCACTAGAGACTTGGTCTACAAACTTTTCTTTTCTTTTTCCGCCCTAACCCATCTTGCTTTAACTCTTTTTCTTCTTTTAAGATGGGGGCTAAACTTATGAGCACCTAGACCAAGCTCCATAATTATCAACACTTGAGTTGCCTTTTTCTGCTCTAAACTTTTCTTCCTTCATTTTTCCAAAGACCCCCAACCCGAGAAATTTCCAAACCGATCCTAGCCTAGTCTGGCCCAAAAAGCGTGGACCAGAATCTACATGATCATCTATCCTTGTCGGCTCAAGTCCTAACACTTTATGCTAGGCTTTTCGAAAGAGGCCTCTCAATCACACAAGAATAATGTTTGGCTCGAAGGAAAGGATAGGCTAAGGAAGGGGAGTTCAACCTGAATCAACATAGATGGATAAACAATGCGCAAAGATGATTCAAGTTTGTGTAATCCACGAGCAATACTTAACAGGCATGAGCATGATAATTTAAAGATCAGATTAGGTTTCACTTAAGCAAGGAGTGGATTCAAATCAAAGCAAGTGCATTCGGTCTTACTAAGACAATCATGATGCTTTCTAAAGGCGCGGTTCTATTCTACTATTCGAGATCAGTCAAGTGCGCCAAACAAATTAATTCCGCAACTCAACAAATCTTCTCAACCTAATTGCTCAAATGCGAAATGAACCTAAACTATATGCTCTGTTTTTGGATTTTTTTTTTTTTTTTTTATTGAAAAATTAATGCGATTTTTCTACATGATGCAATTGCATGAGACTCAAGTATGCTAACATAAGGTAAGAACATAAAGCACATCATCAAATACCATTGACCTTCTCCCCCACACTTAATTCACACGGTCCCTTGTGTGATAAAAAGGAAGAGGAGAGAAGATCAAAGCAAAGCAATGAATGAAAATAAAAAGAAAATGCATGCTATTTACAAAGTTGGGGACATACCATCTTAAGAATCGGAGGAGGAGGATGATGTACGATCATCCCTAGAGCTTGAAGTGTCCGGAGAGCTTGAGGCCTTTCTCTTCCGACTGGACTGAGCACTCTGAAAGGTGGATTGAGCCCCTTCTTGCTCCTTGCTCTGTTGCTCATTCTGCGGCGTCCTTTGTTGGGCATCTTGCTGCGTGGAGGACGAGTTGCGAGATTTGCTCTGTGCACCGGTGAGCTCCTTGATCTGCTTCGCCATTTTCTTGACGGTTTTGAGGAGGCTTTTAATCGTCTTATCCTGGAATGCGTTCCAGGATTTGAGTGTGTTGATGCTTGCCAGAGCTGTGTTCGCAGCTGACTTCCTTCCTTTGATCTCATGGTCGTCAAAGAAGAAACGGTGTGGCTCGTAGGCTGTCGGGAGGTCATCATCGCTCGTGTTTCCGACTGCTTCCTCTGCTCCGTCTGCTTGTGGTGGCACTTCCCATTCGGCTGGTTGCTGGGCTCCTATAGTATGGTCGTAGAGTGAGACGAATGGGGGCTCGAAGTCCTTTCGGTGATATCGGTCAGTTCTCTGTTTGACAAAAGGACTCCCGCAAGGTTCCATTCGAACGCTCTGTAGGCAAACTGGTAGATGTGCCTTCCACCTACTGGCTGACCTCTGATGTAAGTGGTCTTGCGCAGGTGTTTGATGTCCATGAGCACAGGACCTGCAGTCGGTTTTCCTAGCTCAATGCCGCAGTGAATCAAGATCGGAGTGATTAAACCTCCGCAGCTGATTTGCCCGCTTCCTGCCTTTCCAACTTTCTCCAACATCAGAGCGTAGTCACGGATGCCGAGGAAGCTCCGAAGCAAGTAAGTCGCCATACTTGTATCTGTCAAGTCACCTCGCATAGCCGTTCCATCATCCAGTGTGACCAGCCGGTCCACCATGCTGCTGTCGAGGAGCACCAACTCCCTCTCCAGCACATTTCCAAAGTCTCTCCTCGCATAAACAGTGTGTGCGAGGGCTTTGTGGACGTATCGGAGGACAGGGTTCCTGATGTGGGTGCTCTTTGCTGTGGTTGACTTGAATTCACCAATGCCAATCATCTTCCAAAACCCTTGGAGCTCTTCTGGTGGTGTGTCTGGGGCCTCTGCTCTGCCGTCTCTGTTGTTGAAGCCAAGAACATCCTCGAGGTCCCTGAAACTCATTCGGTACTTCTTCTTGTTCACCCGGAAAGAGAAACGGCCGCTTCCATTTCCTGCCGGGGTCACTTCACCTGGTTCATAGAAGTTGACTTTCAGAGTGGAGAGAAAGCTGACGGTTTCCTTTTGATAAGCAGGATAGGGCGTCGTCATGAGCTTTGTTAGTTCCATGTGCTCGAAGAGTGCGGCGCAATCCTCGTAAATCCCCAGCTCCACCATTGTCGGGATATCCGGGTATCTTGTTCCGACAAAGGGCATCTTGTCGAGGATGGCCTTGTAGTCCTTCGAGGTGAGACTGGTGGAGGATAGTTTCTTCTGGCCACCGGAGCTTTCTCCAACCGCTACTTTCTTTCCATCCGCCTTCTCGCCTGCGGCTTTGGAGATCGTCCCTCTCGTGTTCACCATTTTTCCTGCAGGGACAATTCAAGTCTCACGGAAAAGAATTAGTCTCTCGATCTAGATATATGAGACACAAAATCAGATGGGGGTAACGAAAACAGAGAGAGCAAGCTAAACAAAAACGATTCGGAATGGCTGAGTAAAAACAAATGCGGCTTCAAGTTCCTCACTAAAACAGAGACATGCAAGCAAAAACCCGAAATCCGATCTAACTATTCCTCACGCTTCCCCAATCAAATTTTATAAACCCTATGTTGCGAAAATCAAGCCGACTTCAAGTATGGAAAAGCAATTACCGTAGCGATGCAGATTAATAGACTTGAAAGTGGATAAGGAAGAGCGAAAACTTAGAGAGAAAAAGATAAGATTTTTGGTTGAAGAAAGAGCAAAGGTTGCGTGAGGGAAGTTTAGAAGAAAAGGGTTGCGGATTTTAAGAAGGTAAAGTGAGGAAGAGAGAGAGCGAAGAAAACGGGCGGACGGGATTGGAACCGTTGTCCAATCAAAAACCGTCAGGTCTTTTGCCCAATCGCCTCTCTTCTCTCTCTAAAATCTCTTTTCACGCAAAACCCGAATTTAAAATTTTAAAAATCGGACAATTTAAAATGGGCTTTTGAAAACTGGTTAGTGGGCTTACCTGGCAACGGTTATGAAATAGCAAAAATCATATTTTTATTTTCAATAACCGTTGCTTTAAACCTCTTGAGGATATTGATCAAGCTGCTCGTCAAGCCGACTGAAAACCTTCTTTTCCTTCACTCCTGACAAAACACTAGAACAAACATAAATTATGAAAATAAATATTTACAAGGATAGACATGGGACTTCCTCCCAAGTGAGCTTGTTTTGAGTCCCATAGCTTGACTTTTTAAAACCTTTTAGGCTGGGTGGGGATCACGGAGTGGAGTTGAAACTCCTACTCCCACAGTTTCGTGGCCTAAGTACGGTTTGAGCCTTTGACCATTCACTGTAAACTCTCCCCCATTCTGATTCAGCAATGTGACAGCCCCGTAGGGAAGGACTTCCTTGATCTTAAACGGACCAGACCACCTTGATTTGAGCTTCCCTGGAAACAGCTTGAGCCTGGAATTGAAAAGCAGGACACTGTTTCCCTCCTTGAAAGTCCTTGGCAGGATCTTTTTGTCGTGAAACGCTTTGGTCCGCTCCTTGTATATCTTTGAGCTTTCGTACGCGTCAAGCCTGGATTCCTCGAGCTCGTGCAGGTCTATTTCTCTCTTCTCCTGAGCTGTCCGGATGTCAAAGTTAAGCAGCTTAACTGCCCAGAGGGCCTTGTACTCTAGCTCCACGGGGAGATGGCAGGATTTCCCATACAAGAGTTGGAAGGGGGTCCTCCCTATCGGTGTCTTATATGCGGTCCTGTAGGCCCATAGAGCGTCGTCAAGCTTAGCTGCCCAGTCTTTCTTGGTTACTCCTACAATTGTCCTGAGAATCCCCTTTATCTGCTTGTTTGAGACTTCCACTTGACCACTCGTCTGGGGATGGTAGGGGGTAGCTACCTTGTGCTTCACACCATACCTTTTCAGCAAATTCTCGAAGACCTTGTTGATGAAGTGGCTCCCTCCGTCACTGATCACAACCCTGGGCACTCCATATCTCGGGAAAATGATGTTCTTAAACAGCTTGATCACCACTTTAGCGTCATTGGTTGGGCAGGCGACTGCTTCCACCCACTTGGATACGTAATCTACTGCCACTAGGATGTATTGATTCCCGTATGAAGATGGGTTGAATGGTCCCATAAAGTCTATGCCCCAGACGTCAAATATTTCCACTTCTAGGATTGGGTTCTGAGGCATCTCATTCCTCCTTGAGATGTTCCCTTCTCTTTGACAACGGTCACACCGAGAGATGAAGTCGTGAACGTCCTTGAATAGACTAGGCCACCAGAAACCAGCTTGAAGAACCTTTGTTGCTGTCTTGAAAGTCGCGAAATGACCTCCGTAGTTCGAACCGTGGCAATGCTGAAGGATCCCATCCACTTCTTCTTGGGCAATGCATCTACGGAACAGGCCGTCTGATCCCCTCTTGAACAAATATGGCTCGTCCCAGAAGTAGTGAGATACATCACGAAAGAATTTCTTCTTCTGGTAGGGGCTTAAATCCGTTGGTACTTCTCCGCATACTAGGTAGTTGGCAAAATCAGCATACCAGGGTGTTTCTTTCTCTTCAACTGCTTTAATCTCCTTAAGCTTCTTGGCTACCTTGACAGTCTCTTTGAGTACTTTCACTAGCATCAACTGTTCTTCAGGCAAAGCATCGTTGATAGGGATATCGTCGTCTATCCTTAACCTGGATAGATGATCAGCGACTCCGTTCTCAACCCCTTTCTTGTCCAGAATCTCAAGATCAAACTCCTGGAGCAACAGAATCCACCTCAGGAGCCTTGGTTTTGTATCCTTCTTAGCCAAGAGGTGCCGGAGTGCGGCATGGTCAGTGTACACAATGACCTTCGATCCTACCAGGTAACTTCTGAACTTCTCGAAAGCAAACACAACTGCTAAGAGCTCCTTCTCTGTCGTCGCATATCTTCCTTGAGCGTCGTCAAGAGTCCTGCTCGCATAGTATATGACGTGCAATTTCTTGTCGATCCTCTGGCCAAGCACAGCCCCAACTGCATAGTCGCTTGCGTCACACATTATCTCAAAGGGGTGGTTCCAGTCCGGTGCTTGTACGACGGGAGCAGACACTAAAGCCGCCTTGATCAAGTTGAATGCCACGAGGCACTCATCATCGAACAAGAACTCTGTTTCCTTGCATAACAGGCGGGTCAGGGGTCGAGCAATTTTGGAGAAATCCTTGATGAATCTCCTGTAGAACCCAGCATGCCCCAAGAAGCTTCTTACATCCTTAACTGTCTCTGGCGGAGCTAACTGAACCATGACTTCTATCTTGGCTTGGTCAACCTCTATACCCTTTTCTGAAATCTTGTGCCCTAAAACGATCCCCTCCTGTACCATGAAGTGGCACTTCTCCCAGTTCAGGACGAGGTTGGTTTCTTCGCACCGCTTAAGTACCCTGCATAAGTTGGACAAACAAGAACCAAAAGAGCAACCGTACACAGAGAAACCATCCATAAAGACTTCAACAATATCTTCAATCAGGTCAGAGAATATTGAGGTCATACACCTTTGGAAAGTGGCTGGTGCATTGCACAAACCAAAGGGCATTCTCTTATAGGCAAAGGTTCCATAGGGACAGGTAAAGGTTGTCTTTTCTTGGTCGTTTGGGTGTATGGGTATTTGAAAGAAACCGGAATACCCGTCAAGGAAACAGTAGAAAGGATGATTGGCCAACCGCTCTAACATCTGGTCGATGAAAGGCAGCGGAAAATGATCCTTTCTTGTTGCCGAGTTGAGCTTCCGGTAATCTATACACATGCGGTGACCGGTTATAGTTCTGGTAGGGATTAATTCGTTTTTATCATTCTTGAGGACAGTTATTCCACCTTTCTTGGGGACGCAGTGAACAGGAGATACCCAAGTGCTGTCACTGATTGGGTAAATTACCCCAGCATCTAACAACTTGAGCACCTCCTTTTTCACCACTTCCTTCAGATTGGGGTTTAACCGCCTCTGATGCTCAATAGACCCTTTAGATTCATTATCTAAATGTATGCGGTGAGTGCACAGTTCAGGAGATAGGCCTTTGATATCCTCGAGGGAGTAACCAATTGCTCTCCTGAACTTTCGCAGCTCAGCCAGCAAAGAGGTTAACTCGGTATGGGTGAGGTTTTGGTTTACAATTACGGGATAAGTCGAGTTGGGTCCAAGGAAAGCGTACCTTAGCCCTTTGGGTAACGGCTTGAGGTCCACCTTTGGGGCTTTGAGCTCGCTCCAATCATTGTCAAGTGGTTGCTCAACTGCATTTCCCTCAGTAGTCTCCAACTGATTTACTTCAACTGCCAGATCCTGACCATCTCTTATGTCCTCTACAGGTGATTCCTCAGTTAGGATGGCGTGCGAATCAAGGAGCCTTGCGTACTCAAGTTGCACAGTGTTCAAGTAGCTCTTTTCCTCAGGTTCCTGGCTCAAGGCGAGCTGTAATTGATCCTCCGCTGCAAGCTCCTCTAGATACTCATCGGCCAGCTGGTCCAGTGTCTCAACCCAGAAGAGCTGTCCTTCGATCGTGGGCTTTTTCATTACATCCTTGATATCGAAGTTCAGTTTGAAGTCTTTCCCAAGGTTCAGCTCAATCTTGCCTCTCTTGACATCTATCACGGCTCCAGCTGTTGCCAAGAAGGGCCTTCCAAAGATAAGAGGGTCTTTAGGCTCTTCATCCATTTCTAGGACAACGAAATCAGTTGGAATCTCCACATTCCCTATTCGCACAGGCAAATCCTCTAGCATCCCAATCGGTAACCGTATCGATCTGTCTGCTAAAACCAACGAGATTTTGCAGTCCTTATACTTGTCAAACCCGAGCTTCTTGGCTACTGTCAACGGCATGAGCGAAACACTGGCCCCAAGATCGCATAGACAGCTGTTGAAGGCTAACGGTCCCAGCGAACAGGGCAAGGTGAAGCTGCCAGGGTCTCCAAGCTTCTTCTGAACTACTCTCCTTTGGAT
This sequence comes from Erythrophleum ivorense, assembly GCA_026724425.1. Taxonomy (NCBI): domain Eukaryota; kingdom Viridiplantae; phylum Streptophyta; class Magnoliopsida; order Fabales; family Fabaceae; genus Erythrophleum; species Erythrophleum ivorense. Next base: position 3,152,354 of record JAIUCV010000084.1, read on the forward strand.
GATGGCACTGCATTCGTGCGTCAGATGGACTTCCCCTTGAAGCTCCTTCGCTCTTTCCAAAACAGCGTCTTTGAGAAATTTTTGGTATGGTGGAACAAGCATAAATGCGTCGAGAATTGGCATTGTGATCTCAATATCTTTGATCTGCTTGTCAAACATAGCTCTAACTTTCTCCAACTGGTGTTTCTTAAAGCGAGTAGGGAAGGGCAATTGAGGTTTATAGGGTGGCGGTACAAACAGAGTTTCTGTTTTTTTGTTGATCTCCTTCCCTTTTGGTTGCTCAGCTTGCTTCTCTTGGACCTCTGTCTCCTCGGGTAGCTTATCTGCTCGCTCAGGGGTCTCGTCTACGACTGAATTCTCCCCCTCCTGGACTTCAATGTCCTCATTGAGTGCATGTGGTGGTGCTCGTGGATGCAGCTCCTTGCCGCTTCTGAGCATTATAGCTTTAGCATACTCCTTTGGATTTGGAACCGGTTTCCCTGGTAGTATCCCTTTCGAGCTGCTGCTAGTTTGAGATTCCAAGTACCTGACCTTTGAACTAAGTTCCTCGATTTTCTTAGTGAGTTCATGATGAGAACCATCCACTTTGTTGTGAATCTCAGCCAACTTGATGTGCAGGTCGCTAGCTCCAGTAGCTTGTCCCTGAAGAATCTGTTGCAGCAGTTTGTTCGTATCTGAATCTTGTCCTGAACTGCTGCCTGCCTGAGCCTGTGTAGAACCTTGTGGTGGTGCCCCAAATGTTTTTGGTGGGAAACCACGCTTGTAGTAGACAACTTGCTGGCCGCCTTGTTGTTGCGTTTGTTGAGGAGGGTACACTTGGTCTTGTGGGTTCTCCACATTTGTAGACCGGTAGGAGAGGTTTGGATTATTCTTATAGTTGATAAATCCTTTCTGGTATCCACCCTGGTTCGTGATATAGCTCACCTCTTCTACTTGTGTTTCCTCTTCTTCGTCAACCACTTCATCGTCACAAATGAAGTGCACCTGCTTTTGCTGACCAGAGAGAAGCCTATCGAGTTTGTCATTTAGGAGTTTGATCTCCTTCTTGTGCTTTTCCTCCTGAATGGAGTTCCCTCTGTCAGAACGGTCATACACCTCATTGTAGTTCCCATCACTTGTTGCGATATTCTCAACCAAAAGCAAACCATCCTCGACATCTTGGCCCATGAAATGGCCATTGCTTGCTGTGTCTAACAGCTTTCTGTATTCTGGTAGGACTCCTCTGTACAGGGTGCTCAACAAGTTTTCCTTGGAGAATCCATGGTGCGGGCACTGCATCTGATAGCCTTTAAATCGTTCATATGCTTCATTGAACGTCTCGCTGTTCAACTGAGTGAAACCGGAGATGTCATTCCGCAACTTGGCTGTCCTTGAAGTGGGAAAGAATTTGGCCAGGAACGCTCTTTTGCACTGCTCCCAGGTGGTAACCGTTCCCTGAGGGAGAGACGATTCCCATGCTTGAGCTTTCCCTCCTAGAGAGAAAGGAAACAACCTTAGTTTGAACCCATCCTCAGACACTCCATTGATCTTTTGCAAGCCACATAGTCTGTCAAACTTGTCAAGGTGCTTGAGAGGATCCTCATCCTTCATGCCGTGAAATTGATTGTTTTCCACCAGAGAAATCAAGCTGGTCTTGATCTCGAAATTGTTATTTGGGACTGGAGGTGGGGTTATGCCGTGGCGGTTCAAGTGAGAGTTTGGTGTATCCCCTGCACCTATTTGCCTCGCAGGTCGAGGAGGAGGAATGGCGATTCCTCCCGCTGCTGCATTCGCTCTCGCTGGTGCGTGTGGTCCTGGTTGAGCTTGCGCATCGACTGCTGGGTTTGCTCGCTGCTGGTTTCCACCAGCATTCGGCGCATTGGCTTGGTCCATCCCGTCAAACTGCTGTTCAGTATCAGAAGGCTGCTGTTCAGCTCGTTGCTGCTGTTCAGCTCTCTCTTGAGCTCTACGAAGCCTTTTCTCTTGCTCAACTCTGTGCAGATCACTTGTACTGAGTAGGTGAAACAGGATTTTTTGCGTGTTCAATTAACAATCCCACTCATGTCATTGTGGTCTTGAGAGTCAATCCATAATGGAGCTAGTTTAAAACAAATTCGAATGCAAGAAATGATCAAGTCAAGAGCAATGATTTCAAAAGTAACAAGTGAACTTAGAACAGAAACGAAAATGCAATGAAAACCGTAAATGTAGTCTAGAATGAATGCAATTCAATAAGCGATATGTAATAAACGTTTAACTAAATGAAAGATGTAAACTTTAATGATAAAAAGGGAGTCTTGGGATGAGACAATCGATTACAAGATCTTAGGGGTCAATAAAGTGTCTAGAAACTCAACTAGAGCTAAGTCCTAGGAAGGGAGTTCAAGGAGAAAGGTTAGCCCACTCCCGTGGTGAGAACCCCTAAGCTAGCGCCAGCCCAAGGATCTAACTCCCGTTAGCTGGACGACGCAAGCCAGCCTTAAACGCCAACTCCCTTAGTCCGATGAGCTCTCCAAACAACCACTCCCGTGTGAAGGACAAGCTCATCTCTTTGCTGGTCGGTCCAGTTTTTCACCCACTCCCGTGGTGAGAAAAACCTTGGATCTAGATCTAAGTGATCAAAGAAGGTCTAGCCTTAAGCAAACCCAGCAAAGAAGGACCTCATGGAAGGATTAAAACCCTCTAGACACTCAATCAAACCCCAATTTCTTCTAACCTATCTCATCCCTCAAGACCCAAGAAGCTCTACTCACTCTTCATAATATGAACACCAAATCCTAAGTAGGAAGGGATGCCCAATCGTGGGTAGAGAGAGTAAAGGAAGAGAGAATAAGCTAAGATGAGATTATTGCAAAAGGAAATAAGATAAACTTGATTAAAATCCAAAGCAAATTGTAAAATACAAGAAAAATCTCAAAGAGGAAAGTTTAGATCTATTTTCTCCAAGAGATTACAAGATAAGATGCAAAGAAATTAGGTTTAAGGGCTTTTATAGTGAGGTACAAAGGGAAACCTCAGTCAACTCATTTAAGTTGACCCTTCTTCCTTCCCAATTCGCACAGCTCAAAACAGATCAGGTAAAACGCGGGTCAACTCCCTCCTTTTGGTCAATGCTCAGCTTTCCGTCGGCAAACAGGTTCTCAACCTGTTTCTCATCCTGTTTGCTCATCCTGTTTGCTCATCCTGTTTCGCCCAGACTTCACTCCTTCTTCAACTTCACTCCATTTCTCCCCCTTTTCAGCTCCAAAACACCTGGTACAACTCCCAAGTACACAACTAATGCAATGCAAGTCCTAAATGCCATGTGTTTGTACAATGCAAGAGATTTACACTAAAATGCTAAAGTTATGAGCTAATATGGGGGCGAAACTAGGTGGAATGTGCTCCTAAATGCATGCAAAATACAGAGACATCAACTTCCCCCAAACTTGAATCTTGCTTGCCCTCAAGCAAAGAAAACAAATTCGAGAGGGTTGATGATGCAGGCGGAAGCTCAAAAATTCCCAAACAGTGAAGCGAGAGGAAGATAGATCAATGAACATGTGCAGAATTATAAAGTGCAATAGGAGTTTGATCCATTTCAACAACTTCAGCCACATTCAAAAGCAACGAAACGACATCAGACTTAGCCTAACACATGCATTCATATCACTCTCACTTTTTGACATTCAATTAACACAAACCGTGAATCATAAACTCATGCATTTCAGAATTTGCTCATTTGGTTAAGGGACAAGGCTTTTTAGGAGATAAGAGTGGTTTCTCCAAGGTTGTTTTCTCAATTTCAGAACAGGGATCTCTCAAAGACGGATCGAGCTTGGGCAAAAAGCTAAGAGTCAAGTCCAAGGATGATACAAAGTCGAACTTCCAACTACCCAAAACTGAACCGAGGAACCCAAAACACCCAACGGTCCTATCTACCCTTTTTTCACTAGAGAACGAAACTCAATTAAACCCAAAGAACACTCTTTTTATAATTTCTGGACCTTGAGAGGGTTATAAACTAGGACTTAAAGGAGGATGAACTTTCTTTTCAAAACAGAGGATTTAGACTTTTTGAACTCTTTGTGGCTTAAGGCTTTTCTTTTTCTAGGCTTTGATTCGCTTTCTTTCTTCTTTTTCTTGCCTAATTTTGACAATTTCACTAACAGCCACCACTCTTTTTCACTACTCCTCTTTCTTTTCTTTTCTTTTTATCGTTCCAACCTCTCGTCCCTCTCAAGATCTAATCAAAAACTCATTCCCTCTTTCACAAACTCCCCAAACCACCAATCCTAAGCCTATTCTAGCTCAAAAACCGTGAGCTAGTTCTACAAGGAAGCTCAAACTCTGTCGGTCAAGACTCAACACCTTTTGCTTAGCTCAATCGGAAAAAGGCCTCACTACACTCGGTAAAAACTTGGGCTTAAAGGAAAGGTTCGGCAACGGGAGGGTTTTCAAGCAAACTCAGACACACAAAGAGGGATGAAAAATGATTAAAGAGTGTCCAAGGGGAACAAGATCCATGAGCAAAAACTTTCAATGCAGGAGAATGATATTTAAGATGCCCAAACTAGGTTTCGATAAGTAAAGTGAGAGGTCAATTCAAAGCAATGCTTCAACTAAGTCATGATGTCATCAAGTGCATTCCAAATGTGGTTCTAACTTAACTTCAAACTCAATCTATGCACCAGATAATTAACCACAGGGACATTGAAATCTCTTCGAAAAGCTTCACTTTTTAAGAAAAATGCCTATCATTGCTCCCTATGCAAGTGCAAGTAACTAAATGAAATGCATCTAGACTCATTCCTTAATATGTAAATGCAGATGATGCCTCTTTTTGTTTAATGCAATTTTTCGAAATTTTTCAATTTTTTTGGTGTTTTCTATGCCTTAGATGAAATGCATATGAGACTCAAAGATGCAAAATTGAAAATAAGAAAATAGAAAACAATGTCAAATGCTATTGACCCCTCCCCCAAACTTAAATTGCACGGTCCCTTGTGCAAATAGAAGGTTGTGGAAGAGATCAATCGAAGCACAAGTGTGGAATGCATATGAGAAATAAAAGAAAGAAATGGTATACACAATGGTAAAGGAGTTGTACCTCTATTGACTTGTGGAGTGGGAGGAGAAGGATTCGTCCTCAGTCTCGTGAGATGTGGAGTCTGGAGTTGGTGATCGGACAGCTCTCCTCTTACGTCTGTTGGACCCCGAAACTGCGTCGTCACTGGCTCGCGAGGTGCAGGAGAGTTTGGCTTTCAGAGACTTCACCGTGCGCACGAGCTTCTTGATAGTCCTCTCTTGCTGCTTACACCATTCTTGGAGCAGACGAATGTGTTCGTGAGCTTTCTGGATTGCCGGGTTGGTACCTTCAGCGTTGAAAGGAGTGAAGTGGTACCCCTCGAGTTGGTTCGACGGCTCTCCTTGGTGGCCCACTGTTGCATCTCCTCCGTCCATGTACAGCTCGTCGGCGGTGGGAAGAAACACGATGTTGTCCCTCTCGGCGAAAGCAGTCAACTCCTTGTTCGGAAGAAGGATCTTGCACGCTCCATAGCTCGGGTGTTGGAAGCGGTAAATGTGTTTCCCCTCGTGTGTTCCTTTGAGGAACCATGTCTTGTTCAGGTAGGAGATGTCCATGTACGTCGAGTGATGAGAGAAATCGGGCAACCGGCACGAACTGGCTTTAAGAATTGGGGTAATCATGCTCCCAATGGCTATGGATGTCTCGCCAATCTTCCCGCGCTCGTATGCTACAATAGCATTCCGCGTGCATTGCTTGAAGGAATTGAGCAGCACCATAGCTATGCTCGCGTCCGAACGGTCTCCATTCATTTTCGTTCCGTTGGCCAATGTATCGAGATGGTCTACGAGAGAGATATCGAGCATCTCAAGCTCCCCCTTCGTCACGTTGGCGGTGTCCTGTCGCGCAAACAAGGTGTGCGTCAATACCTTGTGAGCATAGCGAATTGCTGGGTTGCGAATGTGGCCTCCTCTCATCTTGGAAATCTCGAATTTGGTGGAGCTAATCGTCTCCCAGAAATCTGCCAGCTCGCTATCCGGAACGTCTATCTTGGTGTCGAGCCCCCTTTTCGTGTTGAAATCAAACGCCTCCTCAACCTCTCGGATGCTCATTCTGAATTGCCGACCATCGATTTCAAAGGTGATGTAGCCTGCTCCCTCTTCCCTAATGACCGCCTTGTCGGACTCTTGATGCATGATGACCTCCAAAGATGCAAGAAAGTGGATCGCAGGTTCTCTGAAGGTTACGGGCTCCTTCCTGAAGAATTCGTCTAACTCCATTGTCTCCAAGATCGACTCAACATCTTCCTTGATGCCCAATGCCTCCATTGTCTCCTTGTGAGGGTATCTCATCGGCAAGAAGTTCGCTCTTCTCAGAATTCGGATACGCTCCTGGACCCCATAAGGTCTTGGAATAACCGAGTCATCAGGATCCCTTTCGTCCGTCATCTGTCCTTCCCCCGGAGCACCTCTAACTTCCTTCCCTTTTCTCTTCTTCTCTGTTGGCGCAACCGCCTTCCTTTTTCCTTCTCTTTTCTCGCGACGAGCTCTCTCGGTGTCATCCTCTCTAGAACTTTGTCCTCCCGATCTCGTGATTGTCATTGTATCTGTGGAGGCAAAGAAGGTCGCACAGAAATCAGTCCAAGCTACAATTGCGCAAAACAGTCGAGAGAGAAAATATTCAGAAAAACTCCAATCTCCCTGAAAGTGAAATTTCGAATTTACAATATAAGCTAAAATCAATTCAACTCTCTCAACATCCAAACCGATAATAGCTAAATCAAGAGGAAAAGCTTGAAACAAGATCGAATTCTAGGGTGAGGTAAGGCGTTAGTTTGAATAAATCGAAAAAACACTAAGCCTAGAAATTCGATCCTTCAAACTGGAAAGTACTAGCATGCACTGATTAAATCCGTCAACGCCAGTTGGACTCAAGGCAAATCAGCTGAATAAAAGCAAAATCTTCCAATTCTCAAGTGAAACCCAATGGAGAGGCTTACCGAGAGAATTGAATTCTGAAAGGGAAAGATTACCTTGAATTTACTGGCGAGAGGAGCTAAACAAAGACTTGCGGTCTAGAAATCGGTGGATTTAGAGTGAGGGGGCTTTTGAAATTCGAAATTTGAGTGAAAAATGAGAGAGAACGAGTTTTTGCTTTGAGGAAAAACGGTAAAGGGGCGTAAAAGAAGAAATGCGGGATTTTTCTAAAAAATGAGATGAGGAAGGGTTTCCTCGGAAAAGTCAACAGAGGAGAGTTGACTTACCTGGGCGGGCTGTCAAACAGGTTGATCCAGGGGAGGAAACCTGTTTGACAACCCGTTTGAGCCAACTTCTCGGACAATCAACCCGTTTTGGGTTGATTTTTAACAACTTTTCTGCTCAGTGGTTTCCCATTTCCCAAACTTGATATACCAGCCAAAACCTGAACATGTCAGCAGAGACAAAAGGCAAAAACAGCAAAAGGTCCAAAACTAAAACAATATATACAAAAAGATAGTCATGGGATTCCCTCCCAAGTGGGCTTGTTTAAAGTCACAAGCTCGACCTTCATTCCTGTTAAGCAGCATCAACATCATGGAGAGAGACCGAACTCCCTTCTCCAATCACCACATCCGCCATATAAGGCTTAACCCGCTGGCCATTCACCGTGAAATCTTCACCTTCTTTGTTCAACAAAGTCACGGCTCCATAAGGTAACACCTCTCTAACCTTGAAGGGACCAGACCAACGTGACTTAAGTTTTCCGGGGAAGAGCTTAAGTCTCGAGTTGTAAAGAAGAACATTGTCCCCTTCCTTGAAGGTTTTAGGAACAATCCGCTTGTCATGAAAAGCCTTCGTTCTCTCTTTGTATATTCGAGAACTTTCATAAGCATCAAGCCTGATTTCTTCTAACTCATGCAGGTCAGTTTCTCGCTTCTCCTGAGCCGTTCTGAGATCCATGTTGAGCATTTTGATGGCCCAAAGCGCCTTGTATTCCAACTCAACCGGGAGATGGCATGACTTACCGTAGAGAAGTGAGTATGGGGTTCTTCCAATAGGGGTCTTGTAAGCAGTCCTATATGCCCACAAAGCATCATCAAGTTTCAAAGACCAGTCTCTTCTAGACGAGCTAACTGTCTTGTGAAGTATGGCCTTGATTTGCTTGTTTGAAACCTCCACTTGACCGCTGGTCTGTGGGTGATAGGGAGTGGCTACTTTGTGTTTCACCCCATGCTTCTTCAAAAGGTTCTCAAACACTTTGTTCACAAAGTGTGATCCTCCATCGCTTATCACGCATCTTGGCACACCGAACCTAGGAAAGATTATTGTGTTGAACAGCTTTAGGACCACTTTAGCATCGTTGGTAGGCGCTGCAATAGCTTCTACCCACTTTGAGACGTAATCCACAGCTACCAAGATGTATGAGTTTCCGTGAGAAGCAGGGTTAAACGGTCCAACGAAGTCAATGCCCCAAACATCGAATATCTCGACTACTATGATTGGGTTTTGAGGCATCTCATTCCTCATTGAAATGTTCCCTGCCCGTTGACATGCATCACACTTGGCGATATGATCATGAGCATCCTTAAACATACTTGGCCACCAAAACCCAGCCTGGAGCACCTTCTGAACCGTCTTGAAAACCGCGAAGTGGCCACCATAACTAGAACCGTGGCAATGGCGCAAGATGTCCTCTCCCTCAGCTTCAGCAACACATCTCCTAAACAGACCATCATTCCCACGCCTAAACAAGTAAGGCTCATCCCAGTAATAGTGGCACACATCTCGCAAGAACTTCTTCTTTTTGTAACCGCTAATATCCTCAGGGATCTCACCGCTGACTAAGTAGTTCACAAAGTCCACATACCAAGGCAGCCTCTCATCTTTCAAGGCATAGGCATCGTCTAGCTTAGTCTTTATAAACTCCAATGCCATGAGTTGCTCTTCTGGAAGAGAGTCATTAATGGGCACCTCCTCATCAATCTTCATCCTAGACAAGTGATCAGCCACACTATTTTCTACCCCCTTCTTATCAACAATCTCAAGATCAAACTCTTGTAAGAGAAGCAACCAGCGGAGGAGCCTCGGCTTGGTATCTTTCTTCGTGTAGAGGTACTTTAAGGCAGCGTGGTCCGTATGAACTACTACCTTGGATCCCACTATGTAGCTGCGAAATTTATCGAATGCGAAGACAACGGCTAAGAGTTCCTTCTCCGTGGTGGCATAGCGAGTCTGTGCCTCGTCGAGTGTTCTACTCGCATAGTAGATAACGTTCAGTCTCTTCTCAACCCGCTGTCCTAATACAGCACCAACCGCAAAATCCGAAGCATCACACATTATCTCAAAAGGCAGCTCCCAGTTCGGAGCTTGGACAATCGGTGCGCTACAAAGGGCGGCTTTGATCTCTAGGAAGGCTTGGCGACACTCTCCATCAAACTCAAAGTCCTTCTCTTTGCACAGAAGTCTAGTGAGTGGCCTAGCAATCTTCGAAAAGTCCTTAATAAACCGTCTGTAGAAACCCGCATGTCCCAAAAAGCTCCTGATATCCTTTACTGTCCTTGGTTCACCCAGCTGCATCATAACCTCAACCTTTGCCTTGTCAACCTCAATACCACTTTCGGAGATCTTGTGCCCTAACACTATGCCCTCTTGCACCATAAAGTTGCATTTCTCCCAATTAAGCACAAGATTTGTCGCCTCGCATCTTTCCAATACCCTGCACAAATTAGACAAACACGAGGAAAAGGACGAGCCATATACGGAAAAGTCATCCATAAAGACTTCGACCGTTTCCTCTATCAAATCCGAGAATATGGAAGTCATGCAACGCTGGAAAGTGGCGGGTGCATTACATAAACCGAAAGGCATGCGTCTATATGCAAAAGTTCCATAAGGACAGGTAAAAGTGGTTTTCTCCTGATCATCCGGGTGGATAGGGATCTGGAAAAAGCCACTGTACCCGTCCAAGAAACAATAAAACGGATGACAAGCTAGGCGTTCAAGCATTTGGTCGATGAATGGTAAAGGAAAATGGTCTTTCCTAGATGCAGCATTAAGTTTCCTATAGTCAATGCACATTCTATGTCCAACTATTACCCTAGAAGGGATCAGCTCATCGTTCTCGTTCTTGATGACTGTGATACCACCCTTTTTCGGGACGCAATGTACAGGTGAAACCCATGTACTGTCCGAAATCGGGTAAATAATCCCAGCATCAAGAAGCTTTAAGACCTCTTTCTTAACTACTTCTTTAAGCTTTGGGTTCAATCTACGTTGGTGCTCAATTGATCCCTTCGATTCGTTCTCAAGATGAATTCTGTGAGTGCAAAGAGTAGGGGAGAGACCCTTGATATCATCTAGCGAATAACCAAGAGCTCTCCTGTACTTTCGCAACTCAGCAAGAAGGGTATCTAGCTCATGAGGGGTTAATGCAGCATTTACTATGACAGGATATGTGGAGTTAGGACCTAAGAACGCATACCTGAGCCCCTTTGGAAGAGGTTTCAGCTCAACTTTCGGTGCCTTGAGCTCGGACCAGTCGTCATCAGCTGGCTGGGAAGGCGAGACTTCTTCACTCGGATTCTGTCCGAGCGCAAACAGGTTCACAACCTGTTTGTCATCCTGTTTGTCATCTGAGGCTGTCTCAACAAGTTTTTCTAAACCGATTTCCCCTGTCTCAGCTTTGTTTGTGTCCAGCAGCCAAGCATAACCCAAACTCTCAGCCTGCAAACACCCAAATTCAGCATTGTCCTTAGTGAGAGCTACTTGCAGCTTATCCTCAACATTTAACTCTTCCAAGTACTCATCGGCCAGCTGTTCTAAGGTTTCGATGTAGAATGACTCGCCACTTATGGTTGGCTGCTTCATCACATCGTTGATATCGAAGACCATCCTACAGTCCTTACCCAGATTCAGCTCTATTTTCCCACGCTTCACATCAATAACAGCCCCAGCGGTTGCCAAAAATGGCCTTCCCAAGATCAATGGATCCTTGGGTTCCTCATCCATTTCCAGCACTATGAAATCCGTGGGCACTACCACATTTCCGACTTTGAGTGGCATGTCCTCTAGCATTCCCTTTGGTAGTCTTATGGAACGGTCGGCCAGCACTAGGGAGAAGTTACACCTCTTGTAGTCGCTGAAACCAAGACGCTTAGCTACGGTCAGAGGCATGATACTAACGCTCGCTCCCAAGTCACATAAGCTGTTTCTGAAAGATAGTGGGCCTAGAGAGCAAGGTAAAGTGAAGCTTCCTGGATCGCCTAGCTTCTTAGTGACCACTCTACTTTGGATTATGGCACTACACTCCTGAGATAGCACTACCATGCCTTGAACCTCTTTGGTCCTTTCTAAGATGGCGTCTTTGAGAAATTTCTGGTATGGCGGTATCAACATTAGGGCGTCCAGAATTGGCAATTTAACTTCAATCTCATCCATAACCTTGTCAAAGAGTCCCTTATACTTGGCTATCAGTTGTTTCTTGAACCGACCCGGAAACGGCATCGGAGGTTTGTAAGGCGGAGGGACAAAAGGAGTTTCCGTCCTCTTTTTGTCCTCATGGTTGCCGTTACTGGATGTCTCTCTTGTCTTTCTGGCTTCCGACTCATTCTCAGCTGGAACTTCAGCATCGCCCTCAACTAAATCCTCCTCCACTTGAATCACAACGTCCTCGTTGGGACTCACCGGAGCGGTACGCGGCGGGAGATTGCGGCCACTGCGAAGAGTGATAGCTTTCGCGTATTCTTTCGGGTTGGGGATCGGTTTTCCGGGCAGCGTTCCCTTCGAGCTGCTGTTGTGATGAGACTCCAAGTACTGAACCTTGGAGCTTAGTTCCTCGATCTTTCTGGTGAGCTCATGGTGTGAACTGTCGACTTTGTTGTGGATTTCGGCCAACTTGATGTGAAGGTCACTCGCCCCTGTAACTTGTCCCTGAAGAAGCTGTTTCAGCATACTCGTCGTATCCGAATCCTGACTTGAACTGCTGCCTGCCTGACCGTGAGTTGAAACTTGCTGTGGTGAACCAAATGTTTTAGGTGGATAACCTTTCTTGTAATAGACCACTTGCTGTCCACTCTGCTGTCCACTTTGCTGCTGGGTTTGCTGTCCACTGGGCTGCTGTGTTTGCTGTGGAGGGTAGACTTGGTCTTGAGGATTCTCAACGTTTGTAGAACGGTAGGAGAGGTTGGGATTGTTCTTGTAGTTGATGAACCCCCGTTGGTAACCGCCCTGATTGTTGACGTAATGGACCTCTTCAACCTGTTGTTCCTCCTCCTCTTCGACAACATCATCCTCACAAACAAAATGCACGTGCTTCTGCTGACCGCTGATCATCTTGTCGAACTTATCGTTGAGTGTCTTTATCTCTTTCTTGAGCTTCTCTTCGTTAAGTGAGCTGCCTCTATCAGATCGGTCATATTCCTCGTTGTAATTGCCATCACTAGTAGCGATGTTCTCAACCAAAAGCAATCCATCGTCAACATCTTGACCCATGAAGTATCCATTGCTAGCTGTGTCCAACAACATGCGGTACTTCGGTAAAACTCCGCGGTACAACGTACTCAGCAAATTCTCCTTGGAGAAACCGTGGTGGGGGCATTGCATCTGGTAGCCTTTGAAACGCTCATATGCTTCGCTGAAGGTCTCGCTGTTGAGCTGCGTGAAACCCGATATTTCGTTCCTCAACTTCGCTGTCCGGGATGTCGGAAAGAACTTAGCCAGAAATGCGCGCTTGCATTGGTCCCAAGTAGTGACCGAACCTTCAGGTAAAGATGTCTCCCAAGCTAGTGCTTTGCCGCCCAAAGAGAAAGGGAAAAGCCGTAACTTGAAGCCATCTTCGGAAACACCATTTATTTTCTGCAAGGAACAGAGTCGGTCAAACTTGTCAAGGTGCTTCAACGGATCCTCATCCCTCATGCCGTGAAATTGCGAATTCTCCACCAAAGAGATCAAGCTGGTCTTGATTTCAAAGTTGTTATTGGGGACTGGTGGTGGGGTAATTCCGTGGCGGTTAAGGTGAGAATTTGGTGTATCTCCAGCGCCGATTTGTCGAGCAACACGTGGAGGATGAACGGGAGGCGCTGCGGCCTGCTGGTTTGCGGCCTGCTGGTTTGCGGCCTGCTGTGCCGCCTGCTGTGCCGCCTGAGGCGGTGCACGTACCCCTGGTGGGTCTGCCATTTGCTCAAAATGCTGGTCGTTCTGAAAAGCCTGCTGCTCAGCTGCTAGCTGCTGTTCAGCCCTGAGTTGTGCTTGCCGTTCTCGCTTGGCTCGTTCTGCTCGATCAAGATCACTTGTGTCAAGCAAATTGTGAGCTCCACGTGATCGAGTGTGCATAAACCTGCAAAAGAAAGAAGGCAAATCCCAGACAACAAACAAGCTAACACGTTTTTAGAATCCTGCAAAAGAGAAAAGCAGCTCCCAAATGACAGGTATGAAACAAACTATGGAAAGTGAAAATAAAAACTTGATCTTGAAAATAATCTAAATCGAAAATGATCAAACGTAAAACTCCAAATGGCAACGGCGCCAAATTGAAACAGGATTTTTTGCGTGTTCAATTAACAATCCCACTCATGTCATTGTGGTCTTGAGAGTCAATCCATAATGGAGCTAGTTTAAAACAAATTCGAATGCAAGAAATGATCAAGTCAAGAGCAATGATTTCAAAAGTAACAAGTGAACTTAGAACAGAAACGAAAATGCAATGAAAACCGTAAATGTAGTCTAGAATGAATGCAATTCAATAAGCGATATGTAATAAACGTTTAACTAAATGAAAGATGTAAACTTTAATGATAAAAAGGGAGTCTTGGGATGAGACAATCGATTACAAGATCTTAGGGGTCAATAAAGTGTCTAGAAACTCAACTAGAGCTAAGTCCTAGGAAGGGAGTTCAAGGAGAAAGGTTAGCCCACTCCCGTGGTGAGAACCCCTAAGCTAGCGCCAGCCCAAGGATCTAACTCCCGTTAGCTGGACGACGCAAGCCAGCCTTAAACGCCAACTCCCTTAGTCCGATGAGCTCTCCAAACAACCACTCCCGTGTGAAGGACAAGCTCATCTCTTTGCTGGTCGGTCCAGTTTTTCACCCACTCCCGTGGTGAGAAAAACCTTGGATCTAGATCTAAGTGATCAAAGAAGGTCTAGCCTTAAGCAAACCCAGCAAAGAAGGACCTCATGGAAGGATTAAAACCCTCTAGACACTCAATCAAACCCCAATTTCTTCTAACCTATCTCATCCCTCAAGACCCAAGAAGCTCTACTCACTCTTCATAATATGAACACCAAATCCTAAGTAGGAAGGGATGCCCAATCGTGGGTAGAGAGAGTAAAGGAAGAGAGAATAAGCTAAGATGAGATTATTGCAAAAGGAAATAAGATAAACTTGATTAAAATCCAAAGCAAATTGTAAAATACAAGAAAAATCTCAAAGAGGAAAGTTTAGATCTATTTTCTCCAAGAGATTACAAGATAAGATGCAAAGAAATTAGGTTTAAGGGCTTTTATAGTGAGGTACAAAGGGAAACCTCAGTCAACTCATTTAAGTTGACCCTTCTTCCTTCCCAATTCGCACAGCTCAAAACAGATCAGGTAAAACGCGGGTCAACTCCCTCCTTTTGGTCAATGCTCAGCTTTCCGTCGGCAAACAGGTTCTCAACCTGTTTCTCATCCTGTTTGCTCATCCTGTTTGCTCATCCTGTTTCGCCCAGACTTCACTCCTTCTTCAACTTCACTCCATTTCTCCCCCTTTTCAGCTCCAAAACACCTGGTACAACTCCCAAGTACACAACTAATGCAATGCAAGTCCTAAATGCCATGTGTTTGTACAATGCAAGAGATTTACACTAAAATGCTAAAGTTATGAGCTAATATGGGGGCGAAACTAGGTGGAATGTGCTCCTAAATGCATGCAAAATACAGAGACATCAGTAGGTTGTCTTTGCCTCGAGACCGTGTATGCATAAACCTGCAACCAAAGTCAAAAACCCCAGACAACAAGCAATGACACTAGCAATAGATGATGCAGAAAAATAAAAGACTTGATCGAAAGCTGTTCTTTAATCCTAATGCATAAAAGAGTCCACTTTGGCAACGGCGCCAAGTTGAAAACGAGATTTTTACGTGGTCTGTCAACTAAACCTCAGTCTACTCATGTCATCGTAGGCCTTAAGGTGTCAATCCAAGTGGAGCTTTATGACAGAAGGAATTCAAAGAAGAGCTTAACTCCAAGTAAAGAAGGAAACTTTTTATGTTTTGTAACCAAAGATCGAAACTTTTAAATGAAAGAAGATTTGAGACCGAATAAAAATGCAAACTTGATAACAAAATAAGAAAAGCGAAATCCTTTGGATGAGATTTGGTCAAGGTAGCTCTAGCTCTAAAGATACTCTTTCGATCAGGTCAAGACTCAAGCCTTATGCCTAGATTTTGTGTAAACCAGCCACTCTCGTGGTCAGGTCGCTTTGTTCCTTGTTTCTCCAAAGCCAGCTCTCACTGGTGAACAAAAAGGAACAAGCTTTAGGACTAGACTAATCTAAACCGGCATAAGAGATGTCCCAGCAACCAATCCCTTGGGTGGGAACATCTCCTTCTCCAGCTAGTTCTCTTAAGCATAAACGCAAACACCTTCCGGGTGTGCTAGCTTAGATTCTTGGCTCCAAATGATCAGAGAGGAACCAAGAGATAACGCTCTAGCTAGAGAAAAGCTAATCAAGCCAGATGAAGAAAAGAGATCAACTAGAAACTAAAGCTACGATCTTCCTTATCTCATCCCCTGGATTTCTAGATGACTACTCGCTACTCATACCCGTATCACAAGAAGGGGAAATAAGCAAGCTTGAAGTCATACCATAAACAAGATTAAGAACTTAAGAAATTTCTTGAACTTAAAGATTCAAATGTAAAGCTTACAAAGGAACAGTGTTTTTCCTTAAGGGAAAGCGATTACAAGATAAGAGATGCCTAAAAAATTAGGTCTTTGAGTTTAAATAGGGGAAGGAGAAAGTGGCTCCGGTCAACATTTCCAGCTTTGACTTCGCAGCTACACGTGCCTTGAGCAATCTCCTCAATGCTCTGTTTCTTCGTGCTCAATGCTCTGTTTTCTCTACTCTCCTCCGCGTACTTGCTAGCTCCGATCACCTTCCGTCTGCATCTAGCTGCCTTTGCTGTACTTTCCTCCCTCCTTAGGCTCCGAATACCTAATAGATGCGACCCCGAATGCAATGGTTGTGCAAAATGCAAGTCTAAGAGCTACATGATTCTAAGGAGATGAAATCTCCACTTAATGCATGAAATGCGACTCGAATGTACAAGGAACTATGCAATGAAATGGTCCTAAGGACATGCAGATGATGGATACATCAGTCTCTGATACCAACTGATGTAGCGGAAGCTAAGATAAACACAGCTCAACCAATGATTCAAGGGAATCAATCGGGACCTGCCAGCTCAACCAAGGGATTTGATATAATCCTCGCTTGGGACCTGCTTCTTGAACTCGTTGAGATCTCTCTAGATCTACCGAAAACAAGGGATAGAGAATACTTTCTCCCAAAAGCCAAAGCTCTTTTATTAATAATCAATAACTTCATAATACAAGAAGCCTAAACGGTTAATTATAAGAAAACCATAAAACCCTAAAATAATAATAATAATTAATTTAAATAATAAAATAGGTAATCTAAATATTTAGAAGATTTCCAATTATCTTCCTGCATCAGACTTCCTAATAGTTTGTAACTTACATATACTTTATTGGATATTATATTCTAGTAGGTTCTTGTCAAACATTATATGACATATATACTCACATCATATATTTGAACATTATATGACATGTGGTATTTGTTATCTTGGTACGTATGATAGGTAGTCAAATTCTCGTGAGCCGTCTAGGACTTGGCCGGAACCCTAAGATATGGGACGAACCTAACACGTTCAAGCCAGAGAGACATATTAATGATAATGCTAGGGATTCAATGTGTTTGACTCTGATGGAGCCGGACATGCGGTTTGTGACATTCAGCACCGGTCGGCGTGGCTGTGCAGGTATTAAGATTGGGACATCTATGACCATCATGTTATTAGCCAGGCTTCTTCAGGGGTTCAAATGGACTCTCCCTCCCGGTACAAGTCAAGTCGAGCTCACCGCGGCGGAGAGCAATTTGTTCATGGCCAAGCCTCTACTTGCATCTGCGAAACCTAGGTTGGCTCTTGCTTTATATCCCAAAATCCAGATCTAAGATTTCATGATCAAGGTAAGGTATATACTAAGGTATATACAAAGCAATAATTAATTCCCACCAAATTCTCTGAGATCGTATACCAAAATATCATACTGTATTTATTACATTATAGTTGTTGTATTTTATTTTATTTTGCTTATTTGTTGTATTTCCTCATTATCTTTTTGTGTTTTATTCGAGTAACCAAAAGAACATAAAATAAAATTCCTATGGATAATGGAACTAATCATTAATAAAGGAAGACTCGCATTCATAAGAAAATTTGGGATTTAGCCTTTGTTATGTTGTTTTCTTATCGTGGATGTAATTATCCATCAGTCTTGATATGTGTTTCATTCATAATTTACTATTCAAGATATATTTCGATGAATACTTTAAAATACCACATAAATGAATTTTCCCAAAAATACCACAACCATCAAAAAATGATTTTTGAAGATTAATAAGTTGAATATTCGGGTTTGGGTTGAGTATTTGGGTTTTAAAAAAATCTTAACCTTTGTACAATGTACATCGTTGGTGAAAAATTATCTTCGAATCACTTGTTTACCAAATATTTTTAATTAATTTCGTTAAATTACAGTATATAGATTTATTCCTAATTATATTTTGTTTCCGTATCTGCTCTGTTTTCCATTAAAAAAACTTCCAAAATGCTGATGCTTCATTGCTTTTACCACGATATGGTTCCTAAAGCAAAACAAATAAACATGAATATATTAATGAGATGAATATATTTGTAAAAATGTTCAAGAACTCGGTGGGTGCTAGTCGGGCGCTCGGTCCGGGAGTAGCGATTTTTGCGAAAATCAGAAATAAATCGGGGAGTAATTGGAGATTTTATTTTCGTATATTTATTTGAAATAAGTTATATATATTATAATATGAGTAGTAAACATGAAGATAAAGTTAGTTCAGTGGTTTCCCTTGTCACATAAAACTTTCGGGTCGCGAGTTCGAAACATATTACCACCAATTTTAGTGTATGTTTTAATAACTGCAAAATTACAAAAATAACCTCATCTTCTTCCCATGGCAAATCGAGATCTGAAACAGATCAATGGCTGCCATTTTTTTTCCCTTGTTATTTATATGAGTCTATGATAGATCTGTAAAGGATTTATGGATTATGCACTTAGAATGACAAAAAAAAAATAATAATAATCAAGTGCCGATTTGTTGGCCGATTATGGCAAATCGGAACGTTGCCCCACCGCATAGCGCATAACCACCGCATAATCGGCCGCCTCAACCGAGTTTTAGACGCTAAAATATATGATTTTTAAATATTAGCTTAGATATTATAGGTATAAATGTATGATGTATGATGTATGATGTATGATGTATGATGTATCTGCTAGATATTGTATGAATGTATAATCATTCTAGTTATTGTACTAAATTGGGTGATGGTTTGGTCGATTTCTTGTCGGTTTTGTAATTGGTTTATGCTAATCGTGACAGTTTCGGTTTATTTTAAATTATCTAGGATCCGCGTGTTGTTCCATATGATATTGGGTCGGATTTTTAGCTTTTTACCAAATTAACTCTCGTTACACCTGTTTTCAAACATATTTTCTTCATAAAGAAAGTTGTTTTTTGGTTAAAAAAAATATATACTTCTCAATTAATAGTAAAGAGATATTTTATTATTAAAATTATGTTAAGCATTCCTGTTAATAATATTCTGTTTTTTTTTCCTGCTCCAATAGGAAAATCTTATTTGGGGTGCTTAAGAAAAAAAATTAAAATTTTTTGTTATTGTAAATTTTAATTTTATTTATTAATAAAACATAAAATATATTGTATAAATTGAAATTTGTAACATACAAACATTTTAAACCTATATTTTGAAATAATAAACAGTAAGACCATATTCACCATTATGGGATTCTTACCAATGTTTTTATGATAAATTTTATCTAAAAACTTAACAATTTGATTAATTTGTTTTTTCTCTCGAGTGGTAGATACTTATCATGAGTTTTTTAATAAAAAAATTATGAAAATTATTTTTCATTTATGGTAAAAATGCAAGAGCCAAATTCCCAATTTTCTATATCAATTCCAAATAAAAAGATAGTATAAGTACAACAAAGGCAATGTCTGAACTAGTGTGTGTGTTTACGTCTTTCAAGTCTTGTTCATCAGTCGTATAGACCTTCTTGTTCCCAAAAGTCCACTAGAAAACTCACCATTTCCCGTTTTTTCCATCAGCAGAAATATAATTAAAAGACTGTATTTCTCCTTAATTATCTGCACTCGGGAGTTTGATTACTTTCAGTGAGAGGATTGGGTTGTGGAAACAACTTGTTGCTCCCTCGTCTGTTTCCAAAGAAGAAGACCTGCAATCACACAATAAAGAAGATATGAAACAATTAAGTGACACATAAAAATCACTAGAGAAAGTAATTGAGAGACTTAGATACAACAACCTATATGCACAAAGTTATATAACAAAAAGGAAACTATTGATCTTCCTTCCTCGTAAACCTTCTCCTAAGTCTAAGGGACCATGAAATGGTTTACAGATCTGATATTAATTTGTTAATTAGATCTAGAGCCACTAATATGAAACCAATGAACTTCCACAGCGATTAAACGTTCTCAAGTTAGCTAATCTAAAGCAAATGTGTTTGGCTTCAACCTTCTTCTTCTGCCATAGTCTGTCCACGCCACTGTCTGCATCTCCCTGCAGAGCTGCGACATCAGTCAAAATCCATAATTTCAGATTAGTCAAATATACTTTAGCTCAAGTCTCACATAGAAAACACAAAATATACATGAAGTATCTCAAGCAAACACAGTGACATATCAAACATAAAAGCTAACAGTGATTGGGATTCACATAATTAAAACAACAAGAGATGACTGTTTTTCCAAAAAAAAAAAAAAAAAAAAAAAAAAACAAACTACTACAAGAGATGAGAGAATATGAAAGAGAGTATGTATGAGAAACAAAAGGAAAATGTGAAAAATGAGAATTTGGGTATTTTACAATCAACGTATACTCTTTTATGTAAATCATTACAATAGTTGTTTTTGTAGGACCGCAAAACCGGAACTGAGAATATCGAATGTAAAAACAAGAACGAATTAAGAAAGATAGATAAAACCTGATTCTTAAAACGCGTATGAAAAACGGAGTCGAGATTTCTCTCTTTCCTTAATTCGAAAAATCGCCCGTAGTGTGACGGTTCGATACGATTACGAATCCCAGGATAAAACCGTATATGAAAACGATATGCAACACCCAAATCGTAGTCTAACGAACGCGAGATTCTATGAATACTCTCGAGACTTACTTGCAGGAAGATGTAGAACTTTACGTTGTTTTTTCTGAAATATTTCCGAGTGAATCGGAGAAGACGATGGAGTTCGGTTTTTAATAAACCGGAGGGGCGCGAATTGAACCAGCGCAATGTTTCGATGCGCGAATTAAACCACGCAATGTTTCGTTGTACCGGTTTAATGTTTCGCTGAACCAAAACGAAATGCCCCAAAAAGAACTAACTTATGGACCGAAGGTCCACAAGCCCAAGCCCAAGCCCAAGCCCACGACCACGACCACGACCACGACCACGACGCGGCGCGGCTCGGTGGTGGTGGTGGTGCGCGCGTGGTCGGTCCATCTTCCACTCCATGTATGTTGTTGATCATCAACCTTGATGTGTCTTATTATATAGTAGAAAGAAAATCTCTCCACTTCCAATGTGGGACAAAACTTGTTATGTCTCCCACATCATACTTTGACTAAACAATTTCTCATTCACCAATTCTTCAAATTTATCATATGAGCATTCAAAGTTGTAGTCCATATTACAACCTTTCTAATGAGCTCATAATCCGGTAATTCCGGGCAATGACCTTGCCGGAAAAGACACCGGAAAAGTGACTCAACCTCACTTATTATTTTAAGTTCCAACAATCCCCCACATGAATAGAAATTACCTCTAAACAGATGACTCGATATACTCTAAGACTCTACTGAATAGACTAACTTAGTTAACTAGACAGACAGACGGACTCTTCGAGAGTATTACGAAAAATTACTGTATCTGAGTTGGTAGCAATTTTTCAGCTTTGAACCACTCGTAGTTAGTAGCTGTCGGAATTACTTGGCCAGAAGGTGGACATGATGCCTTGAACCTCCCGGAGTTTGATGTAAAACTAGACAACAGCTATAACACAGCTTCATTTTCTCATAGAACCTTGTTCTCTATTGTGTTCATTTTGGCCTTGAACTTGCCTGGTTATCATGAGTGAACTTGGAGAATATAGCCTTTCCTTCATTCTCCTAGAAACGGCCGCATTTCACACTCACTAAGTGATCTGCTATTAACTTAATTTTGGAAGTATCCTGCACTACTCCATTGTATTAAGCTATAGAATCATTAAAAGCAAAATGCTTATCCGTATTTACTTACAGGTTTAACACTGTTTCAACATTCCAGGAACTGGGTAGAGAAACTAATCTCACAGTGTCCATCGATTTAACTTGAAGTTGTTCTCCCTTTGAACCTATGTCTTGGGATCTCCAGTCATGTAGGTGGGGTTACCATCAAGTTGCATCTTTTCTATAGGCTTGTAAACCCATTCCTCTAGATGATTTAATTACTTGATCTCTTGCCAAACCTTTAGTGAATGGATCAGCTAGGTTATCGGCAGATTTGATATAATCTATCGTGAGTACTCCAGTAGAGATCAAGTTTCTAATGGTTTTATGACGTCGTCGAATGTGTCGAGACTTACCATTATAATTATTATTCAGTGCCCGAGAGATAGCTGATTGACTATCACAGTGTACACGTAATGCTGGCACTGGTTTCTCCCACATGGGGATATTTTCCAAAAAATTGCGAAGCCATTCTGCTTCTTGAGCACATTTATCAAGGGCGATAAATTCAGATTCCATTGTGGAAGTGGCTATCACGGTTTGTTTTGTAGATTTCCAGGACACTGCTGCGCCTCCAAGTGTAAAGACATATCCACTTGTGGATTTTGAGTTTTTGGAGTCCGCAATCCAGTTTGCGTCGCTGTATCCTTCCATAACTCCGGGTTCTTTACCATAGTGTAGACTATAATCTTTGGAATAACGTAGATAATCCAAGACTCTCGTGATAGCTTTCCAATGTTTATGTCATGGGTTACTAGTATAACGACTTAGTACGTTTACTGCGTGTGCTAGATCGGGTCTAGTACAATTCGTTAAGTACATTAGACTTCCAATTACTCGTGCATATTCCAGCTGGGAGACTCCAGCTCCTGAGTTTTTAGTCAGATGAATATGAGGGTCAATTGGAGTTTTTGCAGTTCCACTTGAATAGTTTTTAAACCGATCAAGTATCTTTTGAGCATAATGTGATTGTGATAAGATTATTCCTCCGGCATGTCGGTGAATCTGAATACCGAGAATAACATCAGCTAAACCCAGATCTTTCATTTCAAAGTTACGATTAAGTAAACTTTTAGTTTGAGTAATCATGTCTTTATTGCTGCCAATAATGAGCATGTCATCAACATATAAACACAACAAAACATATCCGTAGGGAGTATCTTTGATGTATATGCATTTATCACATTCGTTAATGGTGAAACCATTTGACATCATCACATTATCAAATTTTTCATGCCATTGTTTTGGAGCTTGCTTTAGCCCATACAATGATTTGATAAGTCGACAAACTTTGTGTTCTTGTCCAGGAATCACAAAACCTTCAGGTTGTTTCATGTAAATCTCTTCTTCGAGATCTCCATGTAGAAATGCAGTTTTGACATCCATTTGATATATTTCCAGGCCTCTTAACGCTGCAATACTAACCAAAATTCTAATTGAGGTTATACGCGTTACTGGAGAATATGTGTCAAAGAAGTCCAGACCTTCTTTTTGTCTGTAACCTTGAACCACAAGCCTAGCCTTATATACATTTATAAGACCTTCGATTGTCATTTTCGTTGTGAAAATCCATCTACATCCTAGTGCTTTACATCCTTCGGGTAAATCACAAATCTCATATGTATGATGTTGCAAAAGTGAATCAATCTCACTATTCACAGCTTCCTTCCAATAAGGTGCGTCTGGTATAGACATGGCTTCTGCGTAGGTACTTGGTGCATTCTCTATAAGAAAAACCAGAAAATCATCACCAAATGATTTTTCCTTACGAGCTCGTTTGCTACGTCGAGGTTCATCTTCTATGTGTTCTCCATCATGTGTGGAAATTATAGAAGTACTAGTCTGATCTGTTGGGAAGCTCGTTTCCCGTTGTTCAAGTGTCCTTTTCTGACATTTCTTATCGTCCCAAGGAAAAATATTTTCAAAGAACGATGCATTCCGTGATTCCATTACTGTGTTCACATGGATATCAGGTATATCAGATTTGTGAACCAGAAACCGATAGGCACTACTGTTGTGTGCATATCCTATGAAAACACAGTCAACTGTTTTAGGTCCAATCGTGACCTTTTTCGGAGGTGGTACTGCGACTTTTGCAAGGCACCCCCACACTTTGAGGTATTTGTACGAAGGTAACATACCTTTCCAAAGTTCATATGGCGTCTTGCCAGTAACTTTATGTGGTATTCTGTTGAGGATATAGTTCGTAGTAAGCAAAGCTTCCCCCCACATTGACCGGGGTGATCCCGATTCTTGCAACATTGCATTCATCATTTCTTTGAGAGTTCGGTTTTTCCGTTCCGCAACTCCGTTAGATTCTGGGGAATAGGGAGCTGTGGTTTGATGTATGATGCCATTTTGTTGGCAAAAGTCATTAAACGGACCATCATACTCACCTCCTCTATCACTTTGAACTATTTTAATAGTTTTACCTAGTTGGTTTTCAACTTCAAGTTTATACTCCTTGAATTTAGACAAAGCTTCATCTTTGCTACGTAACAAGTCTACATAACAATATTTTGTATGATCATCAATGAATGTCACAAAATACTTTTTACCACCTCTAGTTTGTATAAATTTCAGATCGCAGAGATCTGTGTGTATTAAACCAAGAGGTTCTGTTTCTCTATGTACTTGAGACGATGGGGTCTTTGTGAGTTTAGATTGTACACAAACTTCACATTTCTCTTTTGGTGCTATCACTTTTGGAATAAGGTTCAAATTCATTAACCTTTGTATGGATTTATAATTCACGTGGCCTAATCTTTCATGCCAAACATTAAAAGACTCAACCAAATAAACAACAGAATTATTATTAATAGCATTGTCAGCAATTACACCATTAAGGTTTGTAACTTTATCAGTACGGAGGACTGTCGTAACACACAACTTGACAAGTCCTCCTTTTTCAAAACCCCTTCCCAAATAAACCCCATTCTTCCTAAGGATTAATTTGTCAGCTTCGAGGTTGACGCTGAATCCTGCCTTGCTCAAGAGAGTTCCTGAAACTAGGTTCTTCCTCATGTCCGGCACGTGCTTGACGTTGGTGAGTGACACCTCACGTCCTGAAGTCAGCTTCAGAACCACCTTGCCGCGACCTTCGATCTTCGAGAAGGCTGTGTTTCCCAAGAACAGCTGCTCCTCTGTTTTGCTTTTCTGATAAGTTGTGAACATCGACCTATCAGTGCAGATGTGAGTGGTTGCTCCAGTGTCATACCACCATTCCTTGGGATTGTCATCGACCATGTTTACTTCGTTCACAACCGCACACATCTCTTCTTCAGTGATGTTAGCCTCGACCTTTTTGTGACCCTTGGGTTTGCTCCTGCAGACATCAGACTTGTGACCCAGTTTGCCACAATTGTGACATTTCCCTTTAAACTTATGTCCTGGTTTTGCAACCTTCTTGAAGTTTGTTGAGGATGTCGGTTTTAGGGACTGTTGAGAAGAGCTCCTCTTCCTTTTCCCGTTATTTTTGTGCTCAGCCACATTAACATTGTGTTGATCCGGGGGAGAGAAATTAGCACGGTTTCTGTCCTCCATTTGGAGCCTTGTGATGACATCAGAGAGAGACATCGGCTTCTTCTTGTGCTTCAGGTAGTTCTTAAAACTTTGCCAGCTTGGGGGAAGCTTCTCAATGAAGCAATTGACAGTAAAAATCTCACAGATTTTCATTCCCTCGGCCGCAATCTCATGGCACAGCAAAGTCAAAGCATCGACTTGTTCCATGATAGGCTTGGAGTCCACCATCTTGAATTCCAGGAACTTCGCAACGGCAAACTTCTGACAACCAGCATCGTCAGATTTGTACTTCTTCTCTAAGGCCAACCAGAGTTCCTTTGAAGTTCGTACTTGACTGTATACTTGATACAATGGATCAATGAAGCGGCCTAAGATCCAACCTCCACACACAAAATCTGCATGTTTCCATGCATCAACAGAAGCAAGAACGTGAGAGTCTTTGTTTCCGAGTGGAACGATCGGTGGATCCTCCTTCAGAAACTTCTCGCAGTTCAAGTTACTCAGTAGAAGAGCATCTTATTCTGCCACGTTTTGAAGCCTTTGCCGTCGAATTTTTCCGGCATTAACCCTTGTGCCATCGCAGCGGGTAACTGAGACATCCCATAGTTGTCTTGGGAAACAGTCGGTGTTTGCAGACGAACTCCGGTCAGATCTCTGGCTACGGAGTCAACATTCGTCTCAGTAACAGGGTTGTCATTCCCACTCATATTGACATCATCATACACCATTCTGATAACAGAAAAACAGAAGTGATATTAATAATGATATTTGTTTCGCAAACTCTTTCGCGGAAACAGAAACGATTCTTGGACAGAATGTTTAAACCAAAAACGTTTGTAAGAAAAAACAAATTTTAGAAACGTTTTTCGGAAATTGCAGAAACGTTTTTAAGAAAACGCAGAAAATATTTTGAAAATACAGAAACGATTCGCGGATAAGTAAAACAGATCGCAAACTCCGTTTTTGTTTTTAACAGAAAGAAGTGATAAAGAACATTCAGCAAATTCTCGATCCGATCAAGCGGTAAGAGTTGAACGGATTTTTCGAATTAAGATTGTAGGACCGCAAAACCGGAACTGAGAATACCGAATGTAAAAACAAGAACGAATTAAGAAAGATAGATAAAACCTGATTCTTAAAACGCGTATGAAAAACGGAGTCGAGATTTCTCTCTTTCCTTAATTCGAAAAATCGCCCGTAGTGTGACGGTTCGATACGATTACGAATCCCAGGATAAAACCGTATATGAAAACGATATGCAACACCCAAATCGTAGTCTGACGAACGCGAGATTCTATGAATACTCTCGAGACTTACTTGCAGGAAGATGTAGAACTTTACGTTGTTCTTTCTGAAAAATTTCAGAGTGAATCGGAGAAGACGATGGAGTTCGGTTTTTAATAAACCGGAGGGGCGCGAATTGAACCGGCGCAATGTTTCGTTGCGCGAATTAAACCACGCAATGTTTCGTTGTACCGGTTTAATGTTTCGCTGAACCAAAACGAAATGCCCCAAAAAGAACTAACTTATGGACCGAAGGTCCAATTGCCCTTGCCCTTGCCCTTGCCCAAGCCCAAGCCCAAGCCCAAGCGGCGCGGCTCGGTGGTAGTGCGCGCGTGGTCGGTCCATCTTCCACTCCATGTATGTTGTTGATCATCAACCATGATGTGTCTTATTATATAGTAGAGAGAAAATCTCTCCACTTCCAATGTGGGACAAAACTTGTTATGTCTCCCACATTATACTTTGACCAAACAATTTCTCATTCACCAATTCTTCAAATTTATTATATGAGCATGTAAAGTTGTAGTCCATATTACAACCTTTCTAATGAGCTCATAATCCGGTAATTCCGGGCAATGACCTTACCGGAAAAGACACCGGAAAAGTGATTCAACCTCACTTATTATTTTAAGTTCCAACAGTTTTCTTGTTTGTTATGAATAGAAATTTTTTTTTTTTCTTAATTGAAATAGGTAGCAATGTATAGTAAAACACCTTAAAACAAAAACACAATTAAAAAGTTTAGGCTACTAGCCTACTGCTATCTTCTCAACTACACACGTATTTCTTTGGTCACGTGTATCGGTCCTTTTTTATTATCTGGAGAACTTGTAAACGCAAAGCGACAAGTCGCAAGATATATTAACTACCTCTTTTTATGTCGACTCATTTTTTTTTTTTTTGTGCAATTAAGAAAAGAAAAAAACATAACGAAGATCCTCTGTCCGAAGATACAAGCCGAAGTTCATCCTCTTTCTGTCTTTCTGTCTTTCTCCTTTCTCCTTTCTCCTTTCTCTGACTTTTCTACTTTCAGGTACTTCGCTCTGACCTCAGCTTCATCTCTCTATCTTCTTTTCTTCTTTATTCCACCTTTCTTCTATTGCGCTCTTTTTGATCTTGATTTTTCTTCTGAACTAAGCAATTAATTTTTCATTGAGATTCCTGTCTATTAGCCTCTGTTTCTTTCTTTCCCAATTTTGTTTAGGTTGTTTTATATACTTTACAATCTTCATTTCCCAGATCAAAAGTTGGCTTTTTGTCTACACAATTACTTTTCTTTATATTGATAACTGATTTCTTGGTTAAATCTTGTCTGAAACTTATGAATTTATGTACGGCTGAACAGATATAGAGTATGAGTTCATAAAATCTGGGATAATCATAGTTCCCAGATTCAAAGGATACTGATTTTTATTTTATTTTTGCAGAAAAAGATTTATAGAAACTAACTGTTCTTGAAAATCTTGATTCTAGTGTAGACAAGCTAATACCCTTTCTCTGTTTTTGTATGGTTTTACGTTTTTCTTTACAGATCATCAGATTTAGTTCAAATTCACATGCTGAGATCCCACATTCAGGCAAGATCTGGCTATTGATTGAGAGAAGAAAATGGACTACCCTGAATGTGATAGATTAACATTTTGTGGAATTTTAGTTGCTTTTCTGGAATTAGCATTTGCTTATTGTCTTCTATGTGTATCAGCTTTCGTCTTCATTGCATCCAAGTTCTTAGTCTATTTGCCTTGTCCCTGTTCTGGATTTTTTGGATACCAAAACAATGAGCTCTGCATCCAAAAATTTATCTTCGATTGGCCATTCGAAATCATACTCAGAATCCAGAAGATGGCAATCACCACTAGAACAAGAGTTTGGCATCATCAAGAACAAGAAGAGACAAAGAAGTCGGTTGGTAAAGATCAGAACTTGGAATTGATGATGAATAAGGTGAGATTGCTTGAAGAAGCTGTTGAGGAAGAGAGATTAGCTCGAGCCTCTTTAATGGTGGAATTGGAGGAAGAAAGAGCAGCTTCAAGATCAGCAGCTGATGAAGCTATGGCTATGATTCTGAGGCTACAAGCTGATAAAGCTTCGCTTGAAATGGAAGGGAAGCAATACGAGAGAATGATTGAGGAGAAATTTGCGTATGATGAAGAAGAGATGAATGTCCTCAAGGAGATTCTTTTCAAAAGAGAGAGAGAGAAGCATTTTCTTGAGAAGGAACTTGAAACTTACAAGCACATTGATGATGATGGTGATGATCTTGAGATAGAAGATAGAGAACCGATTGTGCATGATGTTCATGTCATTGAGGATGATAATAATGCTAAGATGAAGGATGATGGTGATGGGGCGAATAAAGAGAGTGAAAGTGATGATCAGTTTCAGATGAAGCAAATGGAAGATATAGGAAAGGATCATGATGATTCATCAGCATCATCACCTTCTTCAGCTTCTCTACATCTCTCATAAGTTTCTTGTTCCGGTTATAAAGTTCTTGCGTTTTCTTGTTGACTGTGTTTTGGTGACATTGTGTTTTGTGTAGATTTGGTTTAACTTGTGAATATATCAATGTAGAAGTTTGTGACATCTATTAGCATAAAATGAACATAAAATGAATATATCAGTGTAGAAGTTTATGAACATCTATGCGCATAGATCATGGCTCCAAGTTTCATCTAAAATGGAATTCGGAAAGTCCCAAGGGAAATCGCACTTCTTGGAATTTGGTTGATGTTCTTGACTTGAGAATTTAGTCCCATCCATCATTTTTACCATTTTGACATATTAACACTTTAAAATCACCAATATGAGAAAAACTGTCTACAAAAGAACACAACCGTGTGCGAACACAAATTGAGATATATTAGTCCACACCAAGTGGAGGTGTTGCATGTTCTTGGTTACGGAGGAACTCCTAAATTTATAGTTGTATAACGTTCTTGGGGAAAACGGAAAATTTCCATATGTTTAAAAATTTGTTATATAACCTAAACACATTAATAAGCAAGAAATTTCAGCTCCACCTTATGAGCTTATCTTAAAGTTTGTACGGTAACAAGATCAAACAAATAAGCAAACTGAGCAGCAATGACATACATATATGATTCATTAATACTTCTTGGAAGTATTGACTGACACACAGAGAAATATATATTGATGTGCCAACTTAATTAATTAGTATCACCAATATGATTTTTTTTCATAGCATCCATCTCTTGCTTGAATTCAACCATTGCATCTCTCGGCAACGTCATGATCACTTTAACTCCACCTTCCATTGATGGATCCAATTTTGAAGGTCTTAAAATCATCCCTATATGCACTGCGCTCTCCCGCTGAGTCAACGGCCGAAGATTTACAGGCTCATTCCAACCAAAATCCATCGAACCGAACCAACCAATATTCCTCCAGTCCGTCAAGAAAAACACTCCATCGCTTACCCCTTCGAATTTGGCACCATCCCTCATCAATCTCTCTCCGTTGCTCAGCTCCTCCTCAAGATACCCTTTGTCATATGCTGTTTTCTTGGCTTCCTTTACGTGCTTCGCAATGTCATAGATCGATGCTTCTTCGAGTTCTTTCACGGTTAACTCGACGTAGACATCTATGTAGGCGTTACCGTAGAAACCTTCAGGAAGTGGTGGATTTAAAACATGTCGGATTCCAACAGCTACGGCAAGGACAGTGATCCCGTCAGGGTTTAGTTTTAGGGCTCGAGATCTTGCTTTCCATATGCAAGAACTAAGTAATTCAAAAGTAGTGACACTCTCTTTAGGGAACTCGCATCCTATCATCAAAGAATCTTTAAGCCTCTTTATATTCCCAGCCCGAATGTTTATTATCTCCGTGACCTGTTCGATATATAATAAATAAAATGACATCAAATATCTAAAGTAACCTTTTTCTACTTTATAATTACAAAATATGTTATATAGAAAAATATCCTAAAAATACCATATATTTCTTTTATGTTTTTGTTCTACACGTACCTCACTAATTTATTTTATAATAATACCATAATTTATATGTGATAAATGTTTCTTTATTCTAAATAAATTACAAAAAATTATAATATGTTTGGGTTCCTTCTTTATAGATTTCCCGTACGAAGTAGGGATTTTGAGTATATAGATGATATTAAATTTGTGGTATTATTAGAAAAAAAGTTAGTGATGATTTACAATTGGAACAAAAACTTAAAAGTATGGTATAATAGAGAATTGCTCTCTAATATATTAAATCCACAACATTGATGAAGTTAATGAGGTGAACAACATACCATATCAGTAGTTGGCATGTATGGTGAGGTGGCCAAAAGATTAGCAATGTGGTCGCCGGGCACTTTTGCCGGCTCATTATCAATTTTTCCGACAAGTCGCTCTCTCTGCCACACTGGCATCACCGATGGCTCGCTCTTTCCGCCAGCTAACTCGGTTAAGGCATGGATGACCTGAGCAACACCGTATCCATCACACACAACGTGCGTCAATGCAGTCCCAATGGTAAAGCCCCCGCAAGCAAACTTGGTCACCTTCGGAAGAAAAAAAACAAAAGAAACCAAAAGGAGCAATGGAATTAATTTCTTGATTAATTGCAGAGAGATTCTTGATATGATCTAATCCTTCCATTTGTATCATTAACTAACGTCAAAATTTTGATATTTTGTGATTCCTGCGATATCTATCATCTTTGAAGAAACTACGAAAATGAGAACTTACTTGCAAAGCTAGAGGATGATAACAAAAATCGGTATCATAGTCAATTTCGATTTCAGGCACAAGACGCAAAGCAGCTTCGTCATCAAGTTTTTCCAAGTAGTCTAGAGAAGGGAGGTCGAGAGATGTGGTAGCGACCGAAAATGGGACTCCCTCCCCTCGACAAACTAACTGAAGCTTTCGACCATTCTCTCCTCTCATTATCTTGCCTGAAAGTGGATAATAATACACAAGAAGCTCGGACAAAGCCTTCTTAAGTAGAGCGGCTGGATCATTTTGATTATGTTCATTGGCTTTGTAAACGTAAATCGTTGCGTACATATCTTCATTGAGAAAATCGCTGTCTAAAGTAGAGAGGGAGAGAATTTCACAAGGAGTTTGTTTTGAAGGTATAACAAACTCGATTGGTTTCATTTGGAGTGATAGAGGAAGGCTCGGTGTTGTTTGGTTTGACATCTTTTTACCAAGTTTATAATGTATAATATAAAATCGACGTCCACTTCTTGGTGATGGTTATATAGCGAAGTTTCTCTTAAGACTCAATATAGCTCTTTGATGTTTTTTTTCATAACCAGGTGGTTATCCAGCACCATACGATTCATTTTATATATATAATTTTTTAAAATATTGTGATTTTTGTTTCTGTTTTGAAATTTAACATGGATGCATGTTTGACGGGATATATAACAAGACATATATAAGTCGTGACTGATTGTTTGCGTTTACGACTTTGTATAAAATTTATGAATGGTTTTTTTTTTCGTGTTGACATATAAACTGATGGTAGACAAATCGTGGAATTTAGCACTACAATATTCGTTTCTACATTAAATATGGAACAAGCTAAAATGAATTTGTCATGAATTAGTATAGAAAAAAAGTAAACGCGATGCTAGTAAGTAGTAATAGATTATAGAATATATATTTTGGAAATATAGTACTTAATTCTGAAATACTGTTCTAATTGATTCTAAAATCAAAATTATAGTTTAGTCATTCATACCAAATGAATACCAGACATTGCTAGTAAACTTTTCCAGATATATATAGTTCTCCTCTACTAATATATGCCATCGATGATATTAGTTTTTTTCCCATCTAAACTTCTATAAAATAAAATGTAACTGATTTTTTTTTTTTTTTTAACAAACGGCCAAACTCTTCGTGTGCAATTTGGTTTCAAACTTTCATTTCGCGTTTAATTGGGCCCATAACTTTCATTTCACTTCAATTTAGAGCGAAATTTAAAGTGCTATAGAGTATAGATAGTCCTGACTCCTAAAGGGGAAATAGCTCGTAAACTCCATTATTACTTAAAAAACTAGTTCAAGACACAAAAAGAAAACAACATCACATGAATATACAAAAATAGTTCAAGACAGGAAAAGAAAAAGATATCAATATTTTCGTAGTAAAATTTTCGTTCTTTCAGACAACAAAGCCCCCATTGGCTCTAATAACCTGACCATTGATCCATTCCCCACCATCACCTGCCAAAAATCCTACAATCTCCGCAACATCCTTTGGCTCACCAATCCTCCCCATCGGACAAGCCCCTGCAAGCATCTTCACCGTTTCATCACTCTTTCCGGCAAAGAACATCTCAGTCCCAACCGGCCCTGGCGCCACACAATTCGCCGTTATCCGGCTTCCCTTGAGCTCCTTGGCCAACACTTTCACCATCGTCTCCACTGCGGCCTTTGATGCTGCGTAAACTCCATACCCCGGTGATAGAGCTCCGACCATTGAAGTAGACATCATAATAATTCTTCCACCACCTCCTTTAATAACCCTTTTGGCAGCTTCCTTGCAACACAAGAAAGCCCCCCTCGTGTTTGTTTTGAAAGTTTTCTCGAAATCTTCAAGTGTGGTCTCGGATAATGACGGATACTTAGGGTCCAGGACACCTGCACAATTCACGAGGATGTGAACTTCAGATCCAAACTCTTGTTCTGTTTGGTCAAACAAATTGTTTATCTGGTCTGGATCTGCCACGTCTGCTCTGACTGCGATTGCTGACTTTGGTTGAGATGAGACGTTTAGTTCCGAAGCCAAGAGTTCAGCTTCTGATGAGCTCGATACATAATTGAGTGTGACTCTTGCGCCAAGACTGTGGAGGTGAATCG
This sequence comes from Erythrophleum ivorense, assembly GCA_026724425.1. Classification (NCBI taxonomy): domain Eukaryota; kingdom Viridiplantae; phylum Streptophyta; class Magnoliopsida; order Fabales; family Fabaceae; genus Erythrophleum; species Erythrophleum ivorense. Next base: position 3,185,599 of record JAIUCV010000084.1, read on the forward strand.
CAATTGCACGACCGATGCCTCTGGTGGCTCCAGTCACTATGGCTACACGTCCTGCCAGAGGGAGTGGCGATGAGCTTCTTGGGTTCTTCTCCATTTCTCCTTTCTTCTTAATTTGGATGTAAATAAGAAGGAAAAAAATGGATCACATTTATAGACATCAAGAGTGACATTGTTGGATCCAATCATCCAAAGGGATTATTTAGTCTTTTTGACTTCTGTTATACACTCATATACCCACATGGCCTGAGAGTCAGCAGTCTAATTTTTTAGACTTGTTTTTTTCTTCGTAAGCAGTGACGTGCGTGCACACACTTCATTTGACTTATGTGAATATCTCTGACTACTCTTACGTAAGCACACATGTTATTAAGACCACAATAACTTCTCAAATTCTCTACTCAAATTTGTTCCAAAAAACATAATCATTACTCTTTATGTTCTTCAATAAATGGTTTTTAGAGAATTTTTTTTATAAATAAATGGTGTATTCACAAATCAATGAAAAAATTAATATATTTTTGTTGTTTTGACTGTTTGAATTCTACAAATTGTTTTTTATTAGTTGAATTGTGTTGGAGTTAGATAATAAAATATGTTTTATATGAACTCTTAATTTGTGTGCATAAATTAGAGAACAGAGGGAGTATATTCTACTAGTTGATTGAGAAACTGTATTCAATTTAGTCATTTATTTTGTGTACATATCAAGCGGTGTCCTTCCAAAAAAATAGCGTCTGATGGCTTGAATCATTAAAGTACAGCAAATTAAAGAAATAAAATATATACTGTATTAACTGTGAAAAACGTAAAATAATTTTGGAATTCATTTGGTAAAATGTTTTATACTTTTATAGTAACGAGTTCACATTTCTTGGAGCTGACACACACTGAAGCACGTTGGTACTCAAAAAACTTAAGGTGGTGACCACATCGCTGATTAATGGTCGGACTATTGGTTCTTCTTGTAGACACATAGCCGCTACTGCTACGGCTTGGTTCAGACTTTTTTCCGGGAACTCGTCTTCAAGAAGTGGGTCCGCTAGCTCTGGGTATCGATTTGGTTCTCTGAAAATCGGTTGTGCCTAAACCACAATTATAGATAATTATGTGAAAATGAATTTCAAGCTTAAACCGGTTAGGTTTCAACAGGTATGTATGTAGGGTCTAATTTAGCTCCATATATGTGGATAAATATGAAAATGTAATAAGAAAGTTAAGAGAGTTTACCCAAGTGACAAGATTTTGTTCATGACTTGGTCTCGTTGTATCGATAACTCGTTTACCGGTTATGAGTTCCAACAGAACGACTCCAAAACTATATACATCAGATTTAACCGTTAGCTGACCGGTTTTATGATACTCAGGTGCGCAATAGCCATAAGTTCCCACAACTCGGAAAGACGCATTTTGTGTGTCTCCAACCGAACCAAGTTTTGCCAAACCAAAATCGGAAAGATTCGCATTGAAATCTCGGTTCAGCAATATATTCGACGATTTAAAATCTCCATATATCACCGGGGGGTTTGCCTTTTCATGGAGATACTCAAGCCCTTTTGCAGCTCCTAAAGCGATCCTTATCCGAGTGTTCCAATCCAGTGTTTGTTGTCCAAGAACACCATCTGGTACAATTAAAAAACCGGTTCCGGTTATTGTATGAAATTCTAAATTTGACAAATACCAAAAAAGATTTAGTTTGGAGTATTTAAACCGGTTTAGTGATGGAGATATACCAAGGAGATGATCTTGGAGGGAACCAAGAGGCATGAACTCATAAACAAGAAGTCTCTGGTCTCCATCAAGACAATATCCGATGAGATTAGCAAGATTAGGATGATTAAGACTACTTAACGCGAAGATCTCTAATAGAAACTCTCTGTTCCCTTGTAATCCATTCCGATCAAGTTGCTTCACAGCCACCACCTATATTTCATTCACCAACCAACAACAAATAAGAGACTCTTTGTCTTTGTTTCTTCAGATAATTAGAAGCCCTTTTGTTAATAAAACAGCTATATGTTTTTTACTTTTTGTTAAATAAATGTTTTTTACTTTCTTTTTACCTGTCCTGTCTTCTCAATCTTTCCTTTGTAAACCCGCCCGTACCCTCCTTCTCCGATCAAGAACTCCTGCCGGAAACTGTTTGTAGCCGTCGCTAATTCGCGGAACGTGAAACTCTTTGCCTTGATATTTTTCGGTGATTTTTTGTTCGTTGCCACCGAATTCAATATTGTTATCTGTCTCCGTTCACTCCCTGTAAATTTGGAAAACGTTTAGAGAAAATCGTAAACGAGGCAACCTATTTCTGTGATTTTTTATTTATTTATTTATTAATGAGAACTTACACGGCGGTAATTCTTGTTCATAGGGAGCAGCCATGGATGAGCCTTCATTCTCTCTGCTTTTGTTTTGTGGCGACAACCCCGAGAAACAACTCATTTCTACGAAATCGAAAAACAAAGCTAAAACTTAGTTTTGTAGAATAATCAACGAACCACTAGTTTATCCCTAGAAACTATGAAGTTATCCTGGGGATTATCTAGCAAGTCGTTGATATGTTTTACTAAGAAAACATAAAAGTATGACCAGAGATCCTACAAAACTAGAAACAGGTTACTAATCCTTTGCTTTGTTTTATGCTGCAGATTTTAACAGTTGATTATATTTCGTTCTTAAAATCTGATGTTTCTTAAGACGGGCGATGTTTTTACGATGAAACAAGAATGACAAGGACAACCTCAGGATGAGATGTGAGAAGGCTGTTTATTCCGTTATTAAACCCCCATACGGTTTAGGAAAATAATAGAAAAGAGAATCTTAGCTAAGACTTCCAATAATAAATTATGGATCTTTTTACCAGATATCTGAATGTTTTAACTTCTCATTTTAGATTTTTCTTGTTTTCTTGTTTAACTTATAATCTAAACAGATTGCTAAACTATGTCTAACGGATGCCGATAAATAATTTTATCGATTATACCAAAATTAGATCGCCAAATGGGGGATAGTTTCGGTTTTTAATGTTTCATGTGAATTATACAATTCTATTGTATATCGTTGGTGCAAGAAAACACTATAATAGGCTGATTGGTTGCGGCCGTATCTTAAGTCTATTATATCATTGATGTTGATAGTATCAGTTTCATTGAGGCATGATCAATCTAAGAATCTATATGTTTATCAGTTAATCCTTTTCTCAAAATAATAAAATAAAATGTTCATCATCTTTACTTCTTTAGCTCCTTCCTTTACCTTTTAGGAGCAACGTTTCTGTCAAGTGGCTTTTGGTCTAATAGTTTCATTGAATGAAGAGGTCTCTAGTTCAAGTCCACTTGTGCAGAATGGTATTCCTAAATAGAATAGACTAAAAGGGTTGACTCCGGGCTCACAGATATTAGGGTCTTTGTCCAAATTTGAGGTTATGAAAATAAAAAAACTATTTCTTCTACCATCTTAAAATAATGTGTTTGTGGAGTTTGTGATGGTAACGGTTGTTAGTGTTTAATAACAATTACAAAAATCTCTTCATATCGCTTTGTACTACTTCGAATACTTTAAAATCAAAAGTTCATTCCCTCAACCGGTACCAAGCAGTTGCAAGTTCATTCGCTTTAGTCATGTATTTATTCTTAAAATTAACTTCCCAAGATAATCATTTTCTTATTAAATATAGCGGTAACTAAAATAGATAATAATTCAAATTAAAGTAGTGTTCAAATTGCAATCTGATATGATGGAGTAAACTTTACCCGATTTTGCTCTATATATACAAAGCAGCCAATAATTTTTGGTGCATATGTGCCCATTTCTAGATATTAAAGATAAAAGCTCTAGAAAAGAACTGATCTACATAAATGTTAGGGAAATATATAGATGGTTTCATCATTCACACGTGAAAAATAATTATCTCTCCTTTTTTATACAATGCTGAGTTCAAAGCGTAAACCAAACGAAGATGGCAAATGAAAAAAAAAATTCAGAAAAAGGAAACACACAATATATATATATATATATATAATATATAATAATTTAAAATCCATGATAATTCTCTCCATTCATTACAAAATTTCCATAATGATCTATATATTAACTCATCTCTCAAACTCACCCCCCAAATATTAAATTAAAGTACCCGATAAAACCAATTGCTCACCTAGTTGGAGATAGGGTTTGGACCACTTGGAACCTCATGAGCTTCAGCTCCGAACTCTCTCCTCCTGCTCTCAGAAGAAGAATAAGTGCGGCTGCGTCGCGTGTGAGCCATTGGACGCAAATTCATAGTGGATGAAGATGGATTGGGAGGTTCTAGGAGGAACCTATTAAAAGGAGCGATAGTGTTCTTTTGTGAAGATTCGTGGAGATGATGAGTCATGGGACTTGTAGGGCTAATGAGCAGAAAAAAAGCTAAGAAAATGAGTGTGATGACTTGATTGAGATGCAATGACTTGGTGATGGTTTGATCAATTGAAGTTGCCATGCAGTTTACTAGAAGAATATAACCACCCCCAAAAACCCGGAAAGGGCTCAATATCCATGCACCAGAGCTCTGTAAATAAATAGATAAAAAAGCAAAAGGAGAAATCTTGCAAGAAATAAGAAAATGAAGAAGAGCTTGATGAGGTAATTATGAGAGAGAGAAAGAGAGAGACTCGAATTTCAACACACACTTTAATCTGATGGCATGATAAAGAAGTTGTTGGAGAACATCGCATCAAGATTGTTTCAGCCTTTGACAAAAAAATGGGACACCTGCTCAAAGAAAAAAGTGTGGCAGATATGTCACGAGGTGTTAAATTACTAAAGAGACCTTTTCTACGAGCATCTTTGGACAAATACATGGGACAGACTAGGGTTTGAATAAGAGGCACTACTAGTTCAGATTTTTCTTTTGTTAGATTACTGTTTTGTCCTGTGAATGTTTGGTATTTCCGGTAGGCCTGCCACTGAAGAAGAAGAAAGTACTGAGGAAATAGGAAAAATTAAGCGTGTCTTGGTCAATTGGCTATGGCAAAGAATCTTGAAAGTTGAGGCAAAAAGTAAAGGGGAAATAATAAGAAAATTAATTAGAGAAAAAGTAACAAAAAATAAAAAGAGACGAGGTTGAAAAAAAAAAAGGTTTCATGCTTCGTTTTCACTTGTGATTTATGACTAAAGACTTTATCTAGCTTTGTTGCTTCCCCAATAAAATATTTCGTTGACTAACAAGACGCTTCGCCAATTATATACCTTGCATGTATACACAAGGTCCCTATAAACATTAATTAGTCAAAGGAGATAAAATTTGGAACAATAGTCAAATGACAGTATTAAAATATATACATACGCAGATGCAGTTAGCTTTACCAATGACATTGTGTTGTTCAAAATACTCTTAAAAGACAAATATGTAAAAAGACCAGCCCTAAAACGGGTACTCATGCAATAGACCCAAAAGGGGACTTCTGATATGGTATATTTTGATTTATTGAATTTTTGGAGGTGTATATATAAAACTTTTTAAAACTTGTAATTTATTATCACACGAGTTAATAAGAGCCTTATTTCGCCTCAAATTTTTCTTTGCTTTTCGCTCTTATTTCACAACACATTGGTCAATGGTAACTTTAGTTATTCATTATTATCTCTTACAAGGATTAATGGTTTTGAAAGTTTTTCTTCTAAAAGCATCATGATCAAATAATGTGGTTCTGTATTCATGTATAATTGTAGATCTATATCTACATATTTGTTTGGTAAAATCGCAATATTAATTTCTACGACATCACGAATAACGAACAGGAGTTTTTGATGGAGCATACTAAAAGAAAAAGGAATCATATCCTCTAGACTCTAGTCCGCGTCCAAGCAACGGCTTTTTTATTTACATAGATTAATTTCTATTCACGATGTCTCGTATATAGATTCTTATGTATGGGCGTGTATCAACTATTAACGTGTGAATATATTGATAGATATAACACAATCAATTATCCTCTTTGAGTGTATACATAAATGATAAATGTCTTGACGATTAGGGAAGCTTAATTAAGATGATGAAAGTAACGAATATTAGGTGGTGGGATTAGTGTATATGGGAGAAGCAGCTGCAAGCCTGCAATCTAGTGATATATCTTTAGTTTCAATGTGTTTCTGCACCCAAAAAGAAAACAATAAGTGGAACTATAATATACGATTTCGAATAGGCTCTGCATGATTGTCTCCCATACGGCCATAAGTTTACGTGTGTTTTATATGGGTCCCAGATTTTTCTCGGTATCGTGCACTTGAGAACGATAGTACGTTGTGCTCAATTTCGTAATTTTTTTTTTTTGGTTTTAAAAATCAATTTCGTAATTGATTTAATCTCTTTCTTAATTTCTTAATTTTTGGGATAAAATATCTTTGCCTAATTATTGTTTTTTGATAATTTGTTTTGCTAGCCCTTCCTCCATCGGTGAAATATAATAATATATACACATAATACACTGATATTGTATATTACATGTTGTTTTTAAACGAAAAGGTTGGATTACAAAAATTTCAATGTAACGTTCAAATTTTCATAAAACCCTCAGAGAACATGGTTACTACTTCACAAATACTGAGTAATTTTTTTTTTTTAATCATAACAAGCAAGGCTTGTGATTTATATATTTTTGTCAACCGAAAATAGTAGAATGAACTAAATAAAATAGAGAAATTGTACAAAATGTCCCTAGATAACACAGAAATTAAATCACCGATTTTGACTACTGTTTGCATCATACTATTCATAATATAATTTCTAAAATACCCCCACGCGATGCAGAGTTAGGCGCGTTGGTGAAGCGCTGGGGGACGGGACCACTGATGTGGAAACTAAATCGACTTGCTCGATTTGGGCGTTTTCCATTTTAAAACCTTTTATCTTTTGTCGCAACTCTCCTGGTCCACATATTCAAAACAGCGAAAGACAACGGAAAGGCGCTTTAGGGTTTTTTTGCGGTTTGTTGCTAATTTCGGTGACCGATACTGTCAGATTCGACGGGTATGTAGAAGACCAATTCATGTGTTCGATTGATTTTTTTGCTTAGTATACTTGAAACTTGCTTTAGGGGCTTCCAGGCGTATATGGAAGCCCAAATCATGTGTTTGATTGATATTCTTGCTTTTTTATACTCGAATCTGAATTTAAGTTTTTTCATTTGTTCATCAGATGGCACATATGGAACTCCCTCCTCGATTGATTGCAGCCGGACAGAAACCCTTCGGACACCGGATCAACATCTATCAGAAAATGAGTATTATTCAAGAAATCAGAGGAGCATTAGACGACAGCGAGGTGAATTTCATCCTCCGCTCACCTCTCGGTCGATTACTGGATCTACCGAATAAACCCGCTTGGTCCGGGGGTTTTGGGCTGTTTCTACTGTCTCGCCAACTGGAGATAAGTAAAGAAAATGAGATCTGGATAATATTCGCAGGTAAGCCTATCCGATTCTCGCTCCGCAAATTCAAAATAGTAACCGGTCTAGCTTGCGGTAAGTATCCGGCGAAAGATAAAGAGAAGAAGAAACGGAAAACAGTTTCTCAGACGAAAGAGCTATTTTATGAAAAAATATTCGGTGTCGAGCAGAACGTCAAAGTGGATAGGCTTATCACGCAATTGAAATCAACAGAGAAAGGTGATCGCGACAACCGGCTGCGTTTCGCCTGTTTGGCGTTGGTTGATGGTATTTTGCTTCCGACAACTCATTATCCTAAAGCGAAAATCGTGAAAGAACACGTTGAAATGGCAGAAAACTTGCAACAGTTCCTCCAGTACCCATGGGGTATACTGTCGTACGACAGGATGATGGATTCCATAAAAGAGAGAGATCTGGCGCAACTTGCAACATCAGACGTTGCTGTGCAGGGCCTATTCATCGCTCTGCAAAATGTCGTCTTTGAAGCTGTCCCTGCTATATTAGAAGAGAACAGCGCGGACGAGGACGATATGGATGACGACTTCGTCGAAGAACAACCTACCCAGTTCAAACTAAGCCATGTCAGAGAGCTTGACGAGGCTTCCGATGTAAGTGGTAGCTAATTAAGCAACAGTCATATTCATTAGCCAATGTAATGTACATAATGATAACACCGCTAACTCCATTCGAAAAACTTTATAGGTGGAAGTGGAATCAATCATTCGACCGGAAGTAGCATTTGACTCTGAGGAGGAAGACTTATCATGGACGGATGACGAATCCGACCCGCGTGTAGAGAACATGGTCAGTCTAATAACACAAGGCTTTAAGTTCATGAGAGAGATGTTTTGTGGTGGCCGGAGACCTGTCGAGCTAGTTGGACTACCTGCGAAAGTGAGGGCAAGTAAAGAGAAGAACGTAAGAGGACGGAAGGGAAAAACATCAGTTAGACAACCTGCGGTTATCCGCAGGGCAAAGGAGACGGAGGCGTCCGCCGAAGGTGTCCTTGATCTAACTCGTCTGGAGAACCACATTGACGAAGCATTTAAAGGGTTGGAGAAGAAACTGGGGGATATTGTTGCGGCTAAACTGGCAGAGAACAACAAGATAGTTTTTGAAAGTATGAGGAAGTGGATATTGGAAAACAAGACTGGGGAAGAGACGGAGGAGGATGCCCACATTAACTGCAGTGTGGATACAGTATCAGACAGGCAAATCAATGCCAACGATAACGGGAATACAGTTAGCGGAACTGCCGGAGGAAGAAGGAATGAAACTGATGTTAACAGTGAGTGTAATGTGGTAACAAATGAGGTGGTCAAACAGTCTTCCAATGGGCGGGGGGGGGGGGGGGGGGGGGGGGGCACGAGATGGACGAATTAGGTGATATGGAAGAACTTGTGGGGGGTGTTGCTGAGTTTTATAATTCAGAGTGATTCATGGTTAGTTTTTTTCTTTTGTTAACGGGTTACTTAATTTATTTTGCGGGGCTAAAAATTATGTTGGTCCTGATCACAACACAGCGGGACGCCGATGTTGGAGAAGGGTTTCCGGAGGACATATTACAAACAACTGCCCATAAGGTATAACAATCATTTTTTGTTTTTTATTTTTCATATTTGTCTGAGGGGGGCAGCAGAGAGAACATTGTTAACCTCCCCTGGGAAACCGACAACCATTTGTAGGTTCATATTCATGGAGATGTCACAATCCCCAGTGACAGTGAACACCAACCTGAGGGGAGGGGGGGGAGAGATCACGGAGAAGGTATAAATCCCAGTTCTCCCTTTCTAGTCGGTATTTTTTATTATGTGTAACAATAGCAATAATTGTTACCCGTAATCATGTTATCGTGCCATATATCCAACCAACTGATGTTCTTCTCACATTTTCAGGAGGAAACGTTCGCAAGGGAAGTATGCCACGATACCGTTGCTAGGAAGGACCCCACTACCGAAAGAATCCCCAGCGACACCGCAAAGAACACGGAGGGGAGTTGGGGAGAGAACACGGAGAAGGTATAAATCTCAGTTCTCCCTCTGTATACGATTAAGGAGGCATAAATTGTAGTACCTTCATGATTGCCGATTTGGTGTTATATGAGTTAGCAGCGGTCGTTACGTGAACGTCGTTTACGGGTTAACAATAATTGTTACCTGTAATCATGTGATCATGCTATATCTCTAACCAAGTGATCTTCTTCTCACAATTTGGTCAGGAGCAAACGTTCCCAAGGCAAGTATGCGACGATACCGTTGGTAGGACGGACTCCGCGACCGTAGTTGACAACATGCCCTCCAAGGTAACAACATTTGACCCAAATATCTAGGGGAGACATATTGTTTCTTCCTCATTTTACATCGACAGTATACGTTATTTTTTGGGCAGGAGGTGCAAACGCTCCAAGACGACATATTCTCCATGGACCCCCCTAACGCACCTGACGGACGCAGGGGAGATAAGAAGCAGGTGTAAACTTTTTAGCACTCCTTTTATGAAAGTAGCACTTTTTGCGATAACGTCGTTAACGCGTTAACAATAAATGTTACTCATAATCATGATATCTGTAACATGAGCAAACGTTCCCATCGCAATTAAGCGCCGATAACGTTGCTACGAAGGACTCTGCCACCGTCATTGTCGTCACCGACACCATTCCCTCCAAGGTAACAACATTCTTTACCCAAATAACAAGGCCGATGTAGTGTTTTTCCCCATTTACGTCGACACAATTCTCACCCCGCCAGGGAAAGGATCATCAAGGAGACAACAATATCTCTTGGGCCAAACTCTATTCTCTCGGACTAACACAGGAACTGCAGGAAACAGTGGTAGTGGACGTCACTCCTATAGAACCCCCCGCAGGCACAAGGAAAAGCAAGCGGTTGAAGACAACATCCACCAGGATAGATGAGAGATTTGACTGCGGTAGGAAAATTAAAACAATCACTGGGCAGCAGACGGCTGAGGAGATGGAGAAACAGTTGAAGCTGGAAAGAAGATTTGAGGTCGCTATGAACACAATTTCACTGAAAAGGTTAGTCGCCATCGAAGCTGACAACAGCACCCGTATTTTTCGAAAATTTTCAGCGTGATTATCCATTTAACGTGATTATCCATTTTCCAATTTCCAGCATTAACGTTGCGGGGACTTTGATCTCCTACAAGGATACCAACGATGTCCTTGCGCGAGCCAGAACACCACCCGCAAAGGTATGTACTTCTTTGTAACGCTGTTGCTGGCAAATTCAGTAATTTTGTTATCGATATCTTTTTAAAACTGGTTTCTTTTGCAGATCGTAGATGCATTCTGCCATTTGTCACGGTCGATGTTGAGGGTAGACGAGAGGGACGGCCAGCAGCTGAGAGTGGAGGTCTTGGACTCCAAATTTGTTTCCCAGCTTTCAAGGCAATTTACAAAGTTTAAGAAATCGTCAACCCCCGACGCCTTCATTTTCTCTGATGCCGTCAAGGAAATTATTAGCGGGGACGGAGACACGGACCGTGTCTCGCTTTTTCAACAGGCTGACGTTCTTTACCTCCCTTTCAATTTCAACAAGATACATTGGGTCGCACTGGCAGTCCACTTATTCCTACACAAAATAGAGGTTCTCGATTGCGAGGTCTTTGGGCACCCAGACTGGATAATAAAAAAAAACATCGAACCAGTTGCGATGATGTTGCCGTATCTCCTCCGACAAGTTGCCGCTAACCCTTACATGAAGGGTGTTGGGGTAACCCCGTTTTCGATTGAACGTGTGTCCGGTCTCCCCCAAGTTGCAAAACCTGCGGACTCTGGTATCATGTCTATCCTCTTTATGCAAGCACACGCAATTGGCGGAGCGGATGAGTGCAGGCTTGTTGATGCCGACATGCTACCGGGCGAGCTGAAGAAGTTATTCACATGTCTTATCGAAAAATACTCTTGTTGAATGGTTAGGCTTCCTCAATCGAATGTATTATGCTAACTTTCTAGTATCATGCTAACAAATGTATTATGTAAGATAACAATTGTTATTATCATGCTAACAAAATATATTATCGTAAAACTTTCATGGTAACTTTGTTATCGTGATAATCATCGTGTTAACCTTGTTAACATTTTATTAAATATATAAGTTATTGACTAGCTAACTTTGTTACAATTGTGTTAACATTATTATCATATTAAAAATATTGTTATCATATTAAAAATATTGTTGCCGGAGTGAAAGTTTATGTACAGCAAATTCAACAATCTAATGTATTATGCTAACTTTTTAGTATCATGCTAACAAATGTATTATGTAAGATAACAATTTTTATTATCATGCTAACAAAAAATATTATCGTAAAACTTTTATGGTAACTTTGTTATCGTGATAATCATCGTGTTAACCTTGTTAACATTTTATTAAATATATAACTTATTGACTAGCTACCTTTGTTACATTTGATTAAATGATTATATGTTCCATCACCTAACAATTTTTTTCGACCGACAATACTCGTTTCAACAATATTTCACATTTCATTACATTCCCTAACATTACAAATATTATACATAATTTTTATATCAACCTACTATATTATACAACAAAACATGCGAACATATTTTTCCACATTTCTTAATAATAACCTAATATAATACAACAAACCCGGAACAGACCGTATAATACAAAGGAGGTCGACGTATAGCGTACTCTTCTGTAAGGGATTTATGCGGGATTTTTTGCCCTTCTCGTATAAACCACTTACATCTAAGGTTGCAGCGCACACCCGCTACGTCTTTTATTTATGCACCACCTCAGAAATATCCTACTTAGATACCTTCACACCGGTTCTTACATACTTCCTCCCAAAAAAACACACATAACTCCTTCTCACTAGTAGCACCAAAAACATGGGCCACGGGTTAGTGTATGCAAAACATAAATTGTTGACACTAGCTCAATTATACGAATACTTCATTTACCGGCAGAGGCGCTTTGCACGTCGATTTGTTGTGCCCCCTGCATCTGCACCTTGTACACTTTCGGCGCCCAACCCTCTGCACAGGGTTAAATCGTAGATGGTTAACTTAACATAATCGGTGCGCCATAAAAACATCTATGTATTTATGTTCAACTCTACGCAACCTTTTTTTTTTTTTTACCTTGAATTCTCCCCTCGACGGTATCCTCTGTTTCCTTGGGTGTCCCGGGGGCCTCCTTACAGACGGCGGAGCCAGACTTGCAGAAGGACGTAGCGTGTCCATATCAGGGACCGGCATAATGAGACAAGCATAAGCCAGTTGTTTAACATCCAACTTGTATGCTGCACCTGCCAACGATTCAACGGGCACGCCGGCTTGGATTGCAGCTGCCACAGCATGCTTGCACTGTATTTGGAGGAGCTGAAATTCCATACATGTACAAGATCGTTCCCAAATGTTCACGGCGTAGGCCACGTCCTTTTCATCTCTCACCTCATAAACACCCTCCCCTATTTTCATAACAAAATAGCCTGCGGAATCCTCAAAATTTTTGCTTATCATTTCACTCACCTTCGGGGTTAGCAAGCTCTGACCGGATGTAGACAGGTCGCGTCTTAGAGCAAACCAAGTTACAAGAGTAGTACGGATAGTCTCCATGATAGAGATAACCGGGAAGTCTCTCGCCATTGTCAACACATTGTTCAGAGACTCAGCTACGTTGCTGCTCATTATATTGTATCGATCGCCTACGAAATGGGACCGAGTCCAATGCTCAAACCCTATGTTCTCAAGATAAGCAGCACAATCGGGATCCGTTGCTCGTATTTCGCCGAATAACTTATCGAAGTCCGCTAGCCGGAAAGCTCTTGCCGCCTCAGACACCAAGAAACTTAGATTCGGGGTTTTGAAGGCTGACTGTATGTTTCGCTGGAGATGAACTATGCAAGCTGCATGAGATGCCATCGGATACACCTGGAATATATGCCAAATGGTCAAACACAGTCCTCGGTAATGATGTTAACGTTACTTCTACCAAGGTACTTTAGTTAACGTAACTTCTATTAACCAAATAACTCGACTACATAGACGCCTCTATTTTAACTTTCTTATGAGTCATATCATCACACACCTTCGGTTCCAACACTTTGATTTACAATTGATTTCCTACGTACCTTTTTAAGTCCGGCGTAGATAGAAGCGTGTCTATCCGACACAAACACTAATTCCGGCTCGTCGGGGACTATTTTTGTAAGATTTGTTAAGAACCAGCACCAAGCATCGTCATTCTCACTGTTGACAATTCCAAAAGCCAGTGGGAAAACCTGGAAATTTCCATCTTGTGCGCAAGCTGCTACCAAACAGCTGCCGTATCTGCCCTGCAAATGTGTTCCATCTATCACCACGATCTTCCTCATGTACCGGTACCCCCTTACGGAGGCATTGATTGAGAAGAAAAGGTATTTAAAGCGCTCCTCGCCACGCGGATCAACTTCTGTTTCCAAAGCCACAACTGAGTCTGGATTCGTTTGGAGGAGGAGGTCGAAGTATGGCCCAATCAATGCGTAGCTCCCCATCGAAGATCCCATCGCATTATCCAGTGCGATCTCTCTCGCTCGCCAAGCCTTCCAGTAACTAACATGAAGGCTGAACTCTTGTCGCAGGATACGTCTTAGCTCAAAAGCCCGGGGGCCCCTTCCCTCATTACTATATCTGGCACTAACCATGTTGCCGATAACACCTGCAGAAGCCCGTCTATGGAAGTTACCCCTGCAGTCGGCATTACAGGTGTGCTCGTCTACGACTGTCCTCACCTCATATCTTTCGCTTCCATCCATTATAACACTGTACACTCGTCAGGGACAACCAACCCCAACACATTCAGCAGTCACCACTTCTGGACAGGATTTGACGAAACGGAAATGGAACTTCCTGTTAATTGCAAGTATTGACAACTTCATGCGGCAGTCCTCCACATTTTTGAATATACGTCCAACGTACATCTCATCTCCTTCGTAGTCGACGTCCCT